>CAWUFW010002007.1:1147550-2459104 GCA_963921515.1 Calotriton arnoldi
TCCTAATTGTGAGCGTTAGCATCCTGGAGCCTTTTCCTCAGGCCTCCTAGTGCCCTCCAAGGTGGCTCACTTTGCAGGGAGCTGGTTCCACTGGCTCCCTGTGCCCGCCTTTTTCCTTTTTTTGTCCTCTGGAGCTTCTCTTCTCTAGTGTTTGTGCATAGGGGTCCTAAGGAGACCAGCTTCCCTGGTCCTGGAGAGAGAGAAAAGCACTGTCTCCCCCTTGTGCAAGAGTTTTTAGGTGAGCGTGGAACGTTCTAGAAGCCAGGCACCCCTGGCCAATCCTGTGGTGTCACATCACTTCTCCACCCATGTCCAAACCCTCCTGCACAGCTGCTGGGACAATTCAAGATGGTGCCCTCCAGGAGTCACTGCTCACATCTCTACGAGGGCCTCAGCTTCGCCCCTCGCTGCCAGAGCCTTTCCCACCAAAACTTCGAAGAGGGTTGGCTCCAGAGGGCTGGGCTCCCTCCTTTGTTCAGTAAGCCTGGGCTGTCCCAACTCTAGTACAATGTGACAGCTAATTAACAGGTGCAGATTTTGTTCCCCAACCCTTCCTCCTCAGGAGCTGAATAAAGCACTTTTAATTGCTCCCATTGTGTGTGGAGGCCTTTGTTCCTTCTGCTCGAGAGCAATGTAATTAACTTGGCCAAGGAGGGTGAAAAAAGACCTTGGCTCTATTCCAGAGAGATATGTCAATTCTTACTGATCCATAGGCTGCACATATTCTATGGGCATAAGTGTAACCAGCCAAGTTCCCCTTACCACATTGCAGCGGACTTACCTTAAAAGGCGGACACTGGCCTTAAACGTGCGCAGTTCAATTACAGTGGATGAGTCACCAGTTGTGAGGCTCACCCACAGTAAAAATCCCAAAACCAGGTGATCCAAAGGTGAAAAATCTAGGTGGATTAAATGGGCGGAACCCACTTTGTTACATACATGTTGGAAGACTGCTTATTTTGTGTTTGGAACTGAGAGCTGTGAAAGTACTGATGAGTGTTGAACACCATGTGTGAATGCTGTATAAGTTGCTGGTTTTGATTGTTAGACTGAAGCCACTGGACATTCCAGCTGACGCACTTTCCTTTCCCTTTTCCTGAATCTGATGTCTGGTGAGTAGGCACTTGTCACAAGAGTAGCTTTCCCCTCACTGTGGGAAATTTAAGCCTCCCCTGTTCCTCTTGTTGTCGCTGTCTCCTCTGGCAATGGCTTGCGAGGCAGCAACCCATACTCACGCCTGCACCAAGTCAAACTGGTACCAATGTCTTACAAGGCACAGAGCATACAAACCGTGGTCAGCAACATAAAAAAAAAATACTGCTCAAATCCAGTACTGGAGGAGTCTTTCAACTTTCAAAAGCAACACACTGACTGATTGACTCTGGTAGCCCACTTTTAACACCATAGGGGTACTGTCCCCATCTGCCATACTTCTTTATCTTTGTCGACCGATTATGCAGGATATTTGTAAGGAAGACCATGGACCAGGAGTGTTTGCTTTACTTGGTTGCCATTGTCCTTCCCCTCCAGGCTTAGCAGAAGTCTGGGAAAGCCTGCAGAGTCACCTTGCTTCTTGACCTCAGGAGAGAAGAAAGACCTTCCTGCCTTCAAGAGGAGCTGGATTAAACCTGTCCGATTGAGTGACCTTATCTTTGGAAAGACAGCACCTGCATGTCAGTGCAAATAGACTCTCAAGGAGCCACACATATTGCCTTTGTTTACTTCTTTAGGAGAAGCAAGTGCATCAGGGTTGGGGAGCTGCTTCATCTCTTTCAGGAACAGAAATGAGAAACCCTTCTTTGTTCAAGACCCATCCTGTGCCCATAATTTAGCCCCTCCCAAGCTCTTTAAGCCACTGGTGGACCAGGAGACAGTCTGTCTTCACTTCCCTTACATGGGATTGGTCCTGCTGACTCTGAAACTAAACATTGTTCTAGCCCTTCTGATTCTGATGTTATCACTGGTTAAACTGCAGTCCCAGACGGCTCCGGTCTGCCCAGTAAAGCAGGGGCTAAAGGTGTCATCCTGAGCTGCTGTGGGTTCCCCAAGTCCCTGCCACAACCTGAAGAGTTTTGGTATCCTTTTAGTAGGAACGGAGCCACTGTTTTGTTTGCCCCCACAAATACTGAAAGGGACAGAGGGGGCCCTTAATTGGTCCCTGAACTCCCTTAACTGACTGGCTTTAGGCAGCATGCCACATACAGACATGTTTCTGGACCCCAGTGTGGAGAGCCTCTGCTCTCTGGGACCAGAAAGAATGCACATCCTGGGCAGAGGTGTCCCACCTCCTCCCCCAGGATGGGCCAGTGCTCGAAGGGGAAACTTCAAAGGACTGCCACCTGTGTATACGACCCCCAGCCTCTACTGTTAGCAGCAGATGGCAGCCCCTGGTTAACACCCCCACTTTGGGCGGGAAAATCTAGAAGAATAGGAGGTGTGCCCACCTCTGCCAACTCCACCCTTAAGGTGGGGAAGGCGAGGTGAAGCACATCTTTCAGTGCCCCGCTATCTTGAAGATGGGGAGACCCCACCAATCAGGGCTATGTCTATGCCCCCTCTAACAGGAGGGTGGCGTAATCGAGAGTGTAGTTACCCCAGGTAAGGTGCCCATTGGCCCTACTTGCTACTCCCCTAAAACGCCCCGAAATTTAGTATTTGGGTGGCTCCCCCAGACCTGAAAACTAGATCTGCGACGACCTAAGAAGAAAGAACACATCCTTGCAGAGAAGCATGAAGATGATAGCTGCCTTGGCCCCAGTCCTACCGGACTGTCTCCAGCTTCTAAGAATCTGCGGCCAAAAGGCGACCAGTCATGCAGCCAGCGACCTCCGAAAACCCTGGCAGGACTGCTGCCTTCGAAAAAGAATCTAATCTCCCGTTGACAGCGGACCTGTCTAGAAGAAATCTACTCCAAGGGCTTCGGATCCAGCTGTAACCGCGACTCCTGCCCACTCTGTACCCGACTCCCGAGTCTGAGTGGCTCACCTATTCAGTGAAGTATCCCCAGCGATCCTGACGTTGAGACCAGCGTTAGCTGACCTCTCCACGACGGCGCCTGCAGTGTGAATCCAGAGTCTCCCCCTGACCGTGACCGGCTACGGTAAGAAGATTCAGACGTCGAAGGCACCCGAAGCCCCTGGGCCTTGGTGAGCTGAACCAAAGGTGTTCCTACGACCCCCTACATCTCTACTTACCTTTGCTGTCGTTGGTCTCCCTTCTGGAACTTCCGGTACAGGCCTGCAGCCTGTTTGTCAACAACAGAATCCTTATTGAAGAGCATTGGGCGCCCGATGCTGAAATTGCACCCTGCCGCGCCTGTGCCACTGGTGGTGTATGTTTGGTGCAGCTTTGTGGCCCCCCGTGCTTAACCTAACCCCCAAAGCTTGGCCCCTGCAACCGATTTACTTACCTGCAAGCAATGTGGCTTTGAGCACCCCCGGTCTCCATTGAAACGCATTAGGCCGAACTCCGATTTTGTCCTCTGCACCAGGCCGCCCCTGTGCCGCTGGTGGTGCAATTTTGGTCCTCACCTGCTCGTTGCCCCTTGGTGATCTTTGCCCCTTAAGACTGGAACTGTAAGTGTAATACCTGTGTAACAGCGATATTGTTTTCCCCATAGGATAACATTGAACTGTTCAGAAATTGTTTCAAGTGTCAACTTTTGAAAGTGAAAATTATTTCTCTCTAAAAACGTACTTACCTTATTGCGTAGATCTTAGTCTTAAAATAAAGTACAAACAAAGCTTATTTTTAGGTCTCGCCTGAGCCAGCGCATGCGCTGCTCTGGCGAGACATTTAGTAAGTGGGCTTTTAAAAGTCCTACCACACGCTTTTGCTGGCCTCAAGCTTGCGGTTACGCGCGCGGGCACGCGCGCAGCCGCCATCTGCCTTTCCGTCATGCCTCATTAAGCACATCGCTTGCGGCACCCTTACAGCGCGATCACTTTCACCTTTTCCTGCTGCCGCGCGCGCGCATCACTCACGTGCTTTTTTTTTATTTTATCGTCCCCTTTCCATCCCGGTGCGCCTTTGCTCTTACCCATAGGATTTACTCTGCCCCCCCTCCCCCAACCTTGCCTCCTGTTAATGTTCCCTTGCTTTCGTAGTTTCTGTCCCTCGCAAGTCTGTTCTTTTCTTCATGTATTTGGAACTCGTCATATTAACGTCAGCATGCTGAGCTTCATCTTTTAACAACGGTGGCTGTGCGCGTTTCTTTGGTTATGCGCAGATTGCCCACCTCCTTATTTACTTTGGCCACGGTGCCGGTAAGAGCGATCACTTTCACTTTTTCCTGCTGCCACGCGCGCGTGCTTTTTTTAAAATTTTATCGTCCCCTTTCCATCCCGGTGCGCCTTTGCTCTTACCCATAGGATTCACTCTGCCCAACCTTGCCTCCTGTTCTCTGTCTTTTTACTCTCTTCGACAGACTTGTCTGTCACAGTTCTGCTGCCATGTCTATGTGCTCTCAGATGGTCTGTCTCTCTCCTCTTATCTCCCATGCCATGTTTTCTCTTGTCTCACGTTTCCAATGATCACGTCCCCTCGCCTTTCTCCAAGTTGTTTCTTTCACCTCTACCTCTCTCTGTCAAGCATCTTCCTACCCACTGTCTGAATTCTCTTGCAGGATATCACTTCCCCTTTCCTCTTTCATGCATTTCTCTCCCCCTCGGACCACGCCTCCCTCTCACTACGATCTTTCTTCTCTACCTTCTCCCACTTTCACTTTCGCGGCCGCGCGGCCAATGCTTGTCTTCTGTCTCCTCTGTTTTCTCAGCACTGTGATCATGTCAAAGACACAAAGACATGCACAGCACTAGACGCATAGCTCTGCCATGATGTCAAGTCACCACTAAGCTTTGCAATGATGTCACCCATCCTCGCCCCTCAAGCACGAGAAGGCCTGACGCTGAGGGGCCACCATCACTGTGGCTTCTCAGCTCTGCCGCGCTTGTTACCTTAATGACTCCCCCTACACTAGAGTCACAGGCTCGCCAGTCGCCATCATTCCAGCACAGCAGCAATAGACACCCAAGCCTGCAACAGGTTTACCACTCCCTCAGCACTAGACACACAGCTCTGCCATGATGGCAATCCCGAAACAGGATTGTTTTGGCATAATTCGGTTCAATTAAAGTCCCTGGTTTATAACGGCCAATCAGAATACGGAACAAACTCAATCCTTCGCTTTCTGGTTAGCAAGTAACCCCCAAGGGGTTCCACTTCCATGTATGTTCAATTACAATGTCTAAATAAGGATATGATGCGACCTTTTTCTAGACAAACCCCGCCTGTACACCAAAACAAAACATTTTGGCCAACCAAAGTATTCTTTCAGCGAATTATCCCTGTGCGAGGCCTCTTTGAGAAATCCCAGGGCAGAGAGGGTTACAGGGCTGAAGCTGTGACTCACACTGCAAAACTGAACAAAAACGCCAGAAGTCAACAATACAGTAGTGATATCAAAGCCATAAAATGACTGTGAATAGGGAGCAGGGACACCGGCGTAGGCGTTCTCCATCGATAACAGATCCTTTAGATGCAACTGATGCCAGGAACGACACGCTGCCCTCTTCGATAAACAAGCATTGGCATAGCCAATAGGTCTCGCTTTTGGGACCTTATAAGTGTTTAGCCATGCAACAGTTGATGTTGTTGCACAAAGGATATTGTGCTGCATAACTAAATACTTATAAGGTCCCAAAAGCGAGACCTATTGGCTATGCCAATGCTTGTTCTAAAATTGGTGTGGATTTCATTTTTGAGTCGTGTGTCCATTGGTCAAGGTTGTGCAATAAATTTCTTTCACTCCTCTGTGTTAGGCCTAAGGCTGCTCGCCCACACTACCACTAAAAGAGCACTTTGGGTTTTACATTGAGCCCTGTACACTTTTGGGGAACCCCTGGACTATGTGCACAGTATTACCACCTAGTGGCATACCATATACAGAGCCAGCTTCCTACACTAATAGTGGAAGCTATGGTTGTCATGTGCATTGATTACGGAAAATCAGCAGTTACAGGAGTTAACTTGAGCCATTAAAAGCAGTCCTGAAGAACACCTGGCATTGAAAGGATCTCAGTGTCAAACCTTGCCCCCAGGTTCTTCACAGCTGCCGGAGGTGGAGGGGGGCACAGTTTCAGACCAGCAACTCTGCCACTTGTGGGCCGAAAAGACCCAAACAATAAAATCTTGGTTGTGTCCGTGTTGAACATCTAATGACCAGATCACAACCAGCCAAAGACTCCTTGGAGACAGGCTTTAGTGGGAGTAAGTACAGCTTCAAACACCTTTCTTAAAAGAGAAGTAACTGGATGTCACCAGCATAGTGCACCACCTTAAATCCAAGGTGATTGGACCAGTGATGCCAACAGAGCCATATAGACGTTGAATAATGTTGCGCTGTCAGAAGAGTCCCATGGCACCCCAAAAGAGAAAGGCTTGATGCTCGAGGAAAAAGGAGCCAGCCAAACTGATTGTTCTATACCAACATGAGTGGAGCCACCAGCAGACTGGATGCTTGTCAAGACTATCAAGCACTGCACCAACCCCATGCCAGACCCACCTATTCCTCACTCCACAGAAAGGTGCAATGACATTAACCTCGTCTTCACTATAGTCCGTTCCGCCCTCATTCAAGGCATTTTCCCAATAGCTCTCCTAATGGCTACATTCTCTGCTCACTCTTAGAGAATCCTACAACACACCCTGCAGACCTTGCAAACTACCGGCCCATCACTTACCTGCCATTTATTTGAAAGATCATTGAAAAGGCAGTCTATGTCTATGTTCAATTCCAAGATCACAATGCTAAGCATCTTCTGCACACCTGCCAGTCTGGCTGAATGTCAGGGTACTGAGATTCTGCCCTTAGACGCACCTCACCCACAAGGAACATTGCCAAAAACACAGAGATGGCCTGGTGCGAGCTGTTTTTCAAAGAAAGTGAAAGTTTCTTCCAGAAAGCGACTTCAGAGCTGCTGTTTAAGCCCTCCTAGTTTAACATCTGGATGGTGGTACCGCCCTGCTCTATGGCCTCCTAGACTTCAGTCTGGCAACCTTTAAGGACATCTTACACGCCGGAGTACATATCATCCAGGGCCTGAAGAAGTATGATCACATCACCCCTCCTGTTGGAATACTATTGCCTCTCCTTGTAAGCCTGCTCCATCGTCAAACTAGCGACATCTTTTTAAAACTATCGCAACCAGCATCCCTGCTTATTTTGCAGATAAACTCACCTTCTCTGGTGGCCTTTGGCACAACCGCAGCCAGGTCACCATCAAACTGGAGACCGAGAAGTGTAAAAAAGGAAAAACAAGGCAGCAGGCCACTTCCATATATGCTCCAAGGATCTGGAACATCATTTCCCATGTCCATCCGGACCATCCCTTCACTGGTCGAGTTTAGCAGCACCTTTTTAAAGAACACTACATCCCAATGCATTAACAGTCCACAAACCAGCTACGTGTCCTATTACTCATTGACATTGTTGTCTTTCACCCAATACAGCGCTCTGCTAACTTTTAGCTAGGTTCATACTACAGAAGTATCCCATACATACATTAAATTCAAGGCACTGAGTTCCTTTTTCCACCCTCGCTATAACTCACTCTGGTAGCGTGGAAGTCTGTATTGTGATGAATGGTACGCTCTGAGGCTCCAGTCCTCACTTATTGTTAAGCCAGTCAAATCAAACTATCAGCAGCTTGAATACCTGGTAATGGGAAGTAAGAGTTTTTAAAGTAAAGAAGAAAGCGCACCTAGTATTCAAAATAAAAGCATATACTCAAGGTGCTTATTGATTCCTAGATCTAAGAACTTCAAATAAATGGGGGAAAAAATCCGGATGTTGGCATTGCAACAAATATTTTCTCATAACCAACAGTGGGATAGTTCTAGTTGTGGCCATTGGGATAGTTCTAGTTGTGGCCATTTTTCTTTAGATCATACCGAAGAGTGACCTCAAAGTTCTTTTCAGTACTAGCTGCACATCTCGGAAAGAAAGGAAACTGTCTATCCATATCTGGAAGGCTGGCTCCAAAAGCCGTTCACAACAGAATTCTACAGGACTTGAAATCGGTGGTAGTTTTGACTTTGTAGGACATCAAGACGGTTACGAAAAGTACAAAGCTGCTTCAGTGCAAAAAGTTAACTATCTGGAATCAATCAATGCCTCATGTCTTGGAAAATTGTATCCTTCAGTGAAAACATTGTTATCCATCTTGATAAAGTCAGTCGATGAGGCAAAAATGATCATCAGTGAGGTCAGTGGCTTCCTGCATTGCATTAGTTCTACATGCGAGGCTCCTGCAGGACTATTTGGAGGACCAATGGAATTCTCGCTTGGGGAACTGGGAAGACAAGTTGACACTATCGGTGAAAGCATTGCAGTACCGACCGTGGAACAAACGAGTAATCTCTCAAACGGTGTTGCAATCTAGAAATCTCTGCTTAGGCTATTGCACAGCCCTCTCTCTTCTGCTTTGGGATTCACATTTTGTAGACTTACAAGTTCAGGCTACATGGCCATGAAGGCACATGACACTGTAATGCTGTTGAAGTGTCTTAAGTGACTAGACAATTTATGATGTTTGTTTTTCTCTGGTAGCAGCACAGATGGGATGACTGCAGTCATGAGGAATGTATTGCAGTCCCAGCACCATCATTAGCTTTAGACTTAAGAGTGCAGTTTTTTTGTTTGAAATCAGTTTTGATGGCCAGGGCTACGCCAATCTACGTGGATTTTGTGTCTGGCTTGACATTGCAACTGTCTCCTGACCTTATGTGATGAACAAAAAAGAGCTTTCATAGTACTATTGAGAGAAGGGTTTAGTCTCTACACACACATTAGTTTCCCTAGTACAGGATTTGATTGAGCCGAATTTGTGTGTTACCACTAAAAAGACTGCTTGTGTTGCACTGGCTTGTGGCAAAGCTTATACTCTGTAGAGCAGGACTGAGTTGGTTATGGTAGCACGCCAATGATCATTGCTATAGGCCTGATCAATTTATTATGAAATGTTATGATCAAGGTAGTAGGCCTGACATATTTATTGTGAAAAGAATACTTTAGAATCAATAGGCACTTAAGTGTGGATTGTTGTTGCCTATTTATAACCTACAGGTGGCTGTTTTGTTCCTTGGAGTCTCACGGATTACCAGAGTCGGCAATGGTTTGTGTGTTGGTTACCCCGTATGATAAACCATGGACTTTGTTTCCCCTGTCAGAATCCTTGTTAGGCCCTCTTAGAAGAGCTACTTTTTGCTTAAACTACTGTATCTTTTTTTAATACCTTTCTAATTTTATGACTGTGTGCCTGATGGTTTCCCGGTGGAAGAGCTGATGCTCAAAACTGCAGGCCTGAGTTGGACATGGTGAAGAGCTGAGGCCTGATTAGTGCACTGGAAGGCGCTATGTCCAATGACATAGGTCTGGTCTGCCTATTATGAAGCGTTATGAAAGGCAGTTGGTTTAGCTTATTAATTGTGAAAAGTATTTGCAAAGCCAGTTAGCCTTTAACAGCTGGTTATTGTGTTAGTCTACAGACAAGGTATCATTTAACATGTAATCTCGCAGATTACTGTAGTAGGTATGGGGTTTGGTATTGGCCACCCACTGTCTTTTTTGGTGTTGGCCCCTCTGACAAACCCTAGGGATTTTCACTGTGAAGATTCCTGTTAGGCCCTCATGAGAGGGGTTGTATATTGTTTTGCAAGTTGTATAATTCTATATGTTTGTAATTTTATAAGTATGCATGATGGTTGCCAGGTCATGTGCTCTTGAATAGGCCAATGTTGGGTAAAGTCTAAACCTAATAGTGAAGGTTTCACCAGTTCATTGGAAAAAGTCATTCCAGATTTCATAGGTTTGATCTGTTTGTTACGAAACCTTATGAGAAAGCAAGTATGCCTGACCTCCTTGTAAAAAAGCATGCTTTAAAGGCCGTAGCATTTTAAGAATGGATTGTTAAAGCCTTTAGGAAGGTGTTTTGTTACATAGGATTTGACAGATTACCGTAGTAGGCAAGAGCTTTGGTGTGAGCAAGCCACCTGAACAATCTTTGGGGGATAGAAGATCTGCACTACAGTAATCCTTGTAAGGCTCTTTTGGGGGGGGACATAGTATTTTACTTTACCAAATTTTGTATACGTTTGTAGTTTTAAGGTATATGCGGGAGAGTTACCTTGTGGAAAATGTGCGCTCAGTACAGTAGGCGTGAGTTGCTTGTGGTGACGAGCCAATGATAAAGGCTGTAGGCCCAATTGTTTAGTATTAAAAAGTATGATAAAGGCAGTAGGCCTGGTGGATTGATTATGAGAAACATGTTAGTCAATAGGCATTTAAGGGTTGATTGTTATTACTCTGAATTAAAGCCTACAATTCATTTTTTCATTACATGGAATCTCACAAGACTACTTTAGCAGACAAGAGTATTGGTGTTGGTTACCCCCTCTGACAAATGATGGCAATAGAAGATTTGCATTGTGAGGATCCTTGTGAAGCCTGTTAGTAATGTTTGTATTCATTTGTAGTTTTAAGACTTTGGCTGAGGGTTGCCTTGTCGCAAAGCTTACACTCAGTTCAGTAGGTCTGATTGGGAGACGGTGATGAGCTCATGACCCCTATGGGCTCGATTGTTGTGCATGGATATGTTATGCTAGATGTCATAGGTCGGACCTGTTTCTTATGAAAAGTTATTACAAAGACAGTAGTATTGAGAGGGGCTGTGTATTGTTTTGCCAACTGTAATTTTGTATTTATTTGTAAATTTATAAATATATATACCTCATGCCAGTTTATCTGCACTTCCTTAGGCCGGTTGTGTATATAGTGTCAAGCTATTGGTAAAGGCGTTATCGGTTCACTGGGGAATTTTATGTCGGATTCCTTCGGTATGATCTGGTTATGACAAAGCAAGTAGGCCTCCCTTACTTATTGTGAAAAGCATGTTGAAGGCAATGCGCTTTTAAGGGTGGATTGTTATCATACTGTGCTACAGCCTGTAGGCAGGTGCTATGTTACGTGGAATCTCGCAGATTACCATGGTAGGCAAGGGATTTGGTGTTGGTGAACCACTGGAACAAATAATGGAGATAGAGGATTTGCACAATTGCAATCCTTATTAGTTTCTACTAAGAGGGGTTTATATTGTTTATATTGTTTTGACGTAAATATTTGTAATTTTATTACAGTCTACCTGACGGTTGCCTTGTGGGAAAACTAGCTCGTATTTTCGGGTTAATCAACCTATTTCTCTACTAGTGTGTTTTTTTTCTAATCCTCGTTCTTCAACTGATTGACTTCTGCACTTGCTAGATGTTGGAAGAGCTTTGCAGTGCTATCTACACAGGACTAAAGAGCGAAGGACCTCTCATGCAGGAAATCCTGCTTTCAAGAAATCTCTCAATTGAAATTTCATGCGTGCTATTATCCTATCAGACGGCAAATAGATCTTAGCAGGGTGAATCGAAAACTCAAATAACAAACCGTAAAGTAGCAATAGCAGCCTTGCTAAAAAATGTGCGCACCAGTAGCTGCAATATGCAAAGACACAACGTGGCGATCACTACATACGTTTATAAAATATTGTTATCTGAAAGAAACACATAGTGATAGATTCCTTACCTTAGAATATCCCCAGGCATCAGACTGGATCCGGAAAGTTTTCGTCAGCAGTACCCCTGCGCGTCGGTAGGTGGCGTCGTGAGGCTCCGCGTCCGTCGTTGGCGTCGTGGTCACCGAGATGACGTCGTGGGCGCTACTTAGCCGCCGCCCACGCGCGCTGACGTCAGTTCTTTCCTTTTCCGCGCCAGCAAGCGCAGATCCGGGAAGAGCAGGAACCCCCAGTCAATTTGAGTGACTTTTTGAGGCTTTTTGTCTCTATTTTTTCATTGAGTCTTCGACTCCTGGTGCAGTTAGGATGCCCAGTTTTAAGTCCTGCGGGGATTGCCACCGCATGATGTCGGTGACGGACCCGCACCGTGTGTGTCTTTTCTGCCTGGGGCGCGACCACGACCCCAAGTCGTGCCCCGACTGCCGGGCCATGGGGAATTCCTGTCGGACATGGCTTGCCTCTTTGGGCCGTCGGGTCCCGCTGGTGCGCCTTCGGGCCCCGCGGTCTGGACTGGGTATCCTCGCCTTTCCTCGCCAGCGGCTCCGGCCCCGGCGCCGCAGGACACCCTTGGATCCAGGCCTGGATCCCGGTCGACGCCGGTTGACCTTGTCACACCTCCACCGACGTCGACTCCACCGGCACCAGTTCTGACGCTGCCCGCTCCTCGGGACGACGTCCACCTCAGTTTCAGCCCCGATGTGGACGCGGCGTCGATCGATGCCGTTCTTGACGTTGCTCGGGGATTTTTATCCCAATGTCCCTGCTCCTTATTTTAGACCTGTTGAACAGCCTGAGGAGCAAGGGGAGGACCGGGAGGGGTCTGAGGACCCTCTCGCAGCTGCTTGCGAGTCTGAACAGGACTGGGCTGAGGAATTGGGGGACCCCAGTGGTCTGGATACCTCACCAGACCTTGGCATGCTGTCTCCTCCTACCGTGGCTACGGAGGAGGGTGCTAGTTATGCTGTGGTGTTGCGTAGGGCGGCCGAGGCCCTACACCTCGAGCTCCCTACTGTGGCCGTCAGAACTAACCTCCTGACAGAGGTGCTTCAGCCAGCAGCTACTTCTGCGGAGCCGCTGCTTCCCTCCAATGAAGCCCTTTCTGACGTTCTTTAGGGCACTTGGTCCAGGCCCACCACAGGGGCTCCTGTGGATAGGAACGTGGCCCGACGCCATCGCCCGGCTCCTGGTGACCCCATTTTCCTCTCCCAACATCCCACCCCGAGAGCTTGGTTGTCCAAGCCTCTGCTTCCCTAACCGCCTTCCCTTCCGCTCCACCGGATAGGGAATCCAAGAAGCTGGATCAGTTTGGGAAGAAGATTTTTTCTTCCACCAGCTCTACGCTGCGGTCCGTGAACACTGCATGCCTCTTGTGCCATTATTCCCACACTCTGTGGGATACGGTGGCGCAAGTGCTGCCCCAGTGTCCGGAGGAGGCCCGGCCAGCTCTCTCCCAGGCTGTTGCAGAGGGGAGAGACGCAGCAAAGTTCATGATTCGTTGTGGCCTAGACACCGGGCAGGTCGATTGCAACGACGGTGGCGGTTCGCCGTCACGCCTGGTTGAGGACCACTGTATTTTCGGGAGATGTCCAAAACACCCTTATGGACATGCCTTTTGATGGCCGTTTCCTCTTCAGCGACAAAGCGGACAGCGCATTGGAGAGGTTTAAGGACTCACGGGCTACGGCCAAGTCCTTGGGACTCTCGGCAGTCCGCCCTCCTCCGCCTTCCGCTTTTCGCTCCTTTCGTGGCACAGGACGGGGCGCCCCGCAGTGTTCGCAACAGAGCCACAGGCCTGCGCAGCAACAATCCCAGCGCGGACGCGGGTTCTGACGTGGCGGACCAAGGGGCCAGCAGGTGGGTCAGTCCACCACCACCCCGGCCACCACTGCCTCCAAACCTTCCTAGTCCGAACTTTTAGAGATAGTCCGGAGATAGTCCGGAGGGGCTACTCCCTCCCCTTCGAGACTACCCCTCCAGCTATGCCACCTCAGTACCACCGCATGTCGGGGGATCACTTGGCGCTTCTTCAGCAGGAAGTTGCGGCCCTCTTGGCCAAGGGGACCATCGAGCGCGTTCCGACGCCAGAAGTAGGTCGTGGTTGCTATTCCCACTACTTTCTGGTGCCCAAGAAGGGCAAAGGCCTGCGTCCTATCTTAGACCTCCAGAACGTCAATCGCTTCCTCCACAAAGAGAAGTTCAAGATGCTCACTCTGGCTCAGGTCTTGTCTGCTCTCGAGCCACAAGACTGGATGGTAGCGCTAGACTTGCAGGATGCCTATTTCCACATCCCCGTCCTGCACGCCCACCGGCGTTACCTACGGTTCACGGTAGGCCACGAGCACTTTCAGTTCACCGTGCTCCCTTTTGGCCTAACCAGCGCCCCTCGGGTGTTCACCAAGGTGATGGCGGTGGTCGCAGCTCATCTGCGCAGATCAGGGGTTTCAGTCTTCCCCTATCTGGACGACTGGTTGTTGAAGGCGGGCTCGCCCCATGCAGTTGTCTCCCACCTCCAGACTATGGCCGACCTCCTGCACTTGCTGGGGTTCTCCATCAACGTGCCGAAGTCGCACCTGATTCCCTCTCAGAAGCTCCTCTTTATTGGAGCGGTTCTGGACACGGCACAGTTTCGGGTCTATCCTCGCGAACAGCGAGTCCGGGATATTCGGGCTCTGATTCCCATCTTTCAGCCCTTGTCCCGGGTTTCGGTCAGAATGACTCTGAGGCTGTTGGGCCTCATGGCCTCCTGCATACTGCTGATCGATCATGCCAGATGGCATATGCGGGCTCTGCAGTGGGACCTGAAGTTCCAGTGGGCGCAGCATCAGGGGAACCTGTCAGATCACGTCCAGATCTCGGAGGGCACTACACGTCAGTTGCAGTGGTGGCTCACGCCAGGGCGGACGAACTCAGCCGCAGGTGCATGCTCGATCACGAATGGCGTCTTCACTCGGAGGTGGTGCAAGGTCTCTTTCAGCAGTGGGGAGAGCCTTGGTTAGATCTATTCGCCACCGAAGAGAACGCGCAATGTCATCAGTTCTGCGCGTTGGAATTTCCAAGGCGGCACTTGCTCGGCGACGCTTTTCGTCGCGAGTGGAGTTGCGGTCTGTTGTACGCCTTTCCGCCTATACCACTTCTGCCCAGAGTGCTGAAGAAGATCAGGCGCGACCGGGCACAAGTCATCCTTGTGGCCCCGGACTGGGCTCGAAGAGTATGGTATCCCGAGCTACTCAGTATGGGCATCGATCCTCCGATCAGACTGCCTCTTCGGGAGGATCTTCTGTCACAGCAGCAGGGGACGGTCCTCCACCCGAACCTGTCCAGCCTCTACCTGCTTGCATGGAGATTGAGCGGCGGCAGTTGATTCCTTTCGACTTGCCTCCCGAAGTTTGTGATGTGATTCTGGCAGCCAGGCGTCCCTCCACTAAGGTGGTATACGCCTGCAGGTGGAACAAGTTTGTGGCATGGTGCACAGCAAAGGCTGTGAATCATCCTTTCTGCCCCTCTTTCTGAGGTTCTTCTGTTCCTTCTTTCCCTGGCCCAACAGGGTTCTGCCCTGGGTACCATCAAGGGCTATCTTTGTGCCATCTCGGCCTTCCTCAGGCTTCCTGATCAGCCCTCCCTTTTCAAGTCCCCTGTTGTTAACAGGTTTCTAAAAGGCATTACACACCTCTTCCCTCCTGTTCCGTTTGTGATGCCTCAGTGGGACTTGAACTTGGTTCTTACCTTTCTTATATGCGCTCCCTTTTATCCTCTACATAACTGTCCTCTTCGTCTTCTGACTCTGAAGACAGCCTTTCTGGTGGCCATCACCTCCGCTCGACGGGTGAGTGAGCTCCAGGCTCTATCATGCAAACCTCCCTTTCTGTCTGTCCATCCAGACAAGGTTGTTCTTAGGACGCGTCCGTCCTTCTTGCCAAAGGTGGTTACTGCCTTCCACATTGGGCAGACCATCACTTTGCCCACCTTCTTTCCGCCTCCGAATCCTTCCAGAGAGGAAGAGAGGCTCCACCGTCTGGACCCAAAACGTGCGCTTTCCTATTATATCAACCGCACACAACACTTCCGGGTGGATGACCAGCTCTTTGTTGGCTACGTGGGCGCCAAAAGGTCGGGCGGTGCACAAGAGAACCATCTCCCGCTGGGTAACCTTGTGTATCAAAGCCTGCTATTCTTTGGCTAAGAAGGAGCCTCCTGTTGGGCTGCGTGCCCATTCCACCAGGGCAACGGCTGCCACCACGGCTTTAGGCCGCGGTGTTCCGCTGCAGGATATCTGTCAGGCAGCTACGTGGGCCTCGCTGCACACATTTACAAAGCATTACTGCCTTGACAGTCAGGTCCGGAGGGACGGCTTCTTTGGCCGTTCTGTCCTCCGGGACTTCCTTGTCTGATCTTTGTTCGCAGACCCACCACCGGGGTTGGTATTGCTGGGGTATCTATTCTAAGGTAAGGAATCTGTCACTAACGTGTCTCTTTCAGATGCACAAGTTACTAACTTGTGTAACGATATATCTGTAAGAGACAGTAGTTAGTGACAGATTCCTACCGCCCCACCCATCCTCCCCGTTCTGCGAACTGATTTCTAGGGTTAAGGACATCCCTTTCAGGTATTTTTCAGACACCTATGTCAGCTTCTTGCATGGCTCCGCGTTCCTGGTGCGGAAAGTCGTGTACAGAACTGACGTCAGCGCGCAGGGGCGGCGTCTAAGTACTGCCCGCGACGTCATCCCGGCGATCACGAGGCCGACGACGGACGCGGAGCCGCACGACGCCGCCTACCGACGCGCAAGGGTACTGCTACGCAAAAACTTTCCGGATCCAGCCTGACGCCTGGGGATATTCTAAGGTAAGGAATCTGTCACTAACTACTGTCTCTTACAGATATATCGTTACACAAGTTAGTAACTTGTGCATTGGGACGTGGTGTCCCCCTGCAAGACATCTGTCAGGCAGCCACGTGGGCCTCGCTGCACACATTTACCAAGCATTATTGCCTGGACAGCCAAGTCCGGAGAGACTGCTTCTTTGGCCGTTCTGTTCTCCGTGACTTTCTGGTGTGATCTTGGTTCGCAGACTCACCACCGGGGTTGGTATTGCTGGGGTATCTATTTTTAAGGTAAGGAATCTATCACTATGTGTTTCTTTCAGATGAACAAGTTACTTACCTTCGGTAACGATATATCTGTAAGAAACATTAGTAGTGATGGATTCCTTACTGCCCCACCCATCCTCCCCGTTCTGCGAACTGATTTCTAGGGTTAAGGTCATCCCTTTCAGGGCCCTAGTTTCAATGCACCAGTGGTCAGTATCTTGCATGGCTCTGCGTTCCTGGCGCGGAAAGTCGTGTACAGAACTGACGTCAGCACGCGTGGGCGGCGTCTAAGTAGCGCCCGCGACGTCATCTCGGCGACCACGACGCCAACGACGGACGCGGAGCCGCACGACGCCACCTACCGACGCGCAGGGGTACTGCTGACGGAAACTTTCCGGATCCAGTCTGACGCCTGGGGATATTCTAAGGTAAGGAATCTATCACTACTAATGTTTCTTACAGATATATCGTTACCGAAGGTAAGTAACTTGTTCGTTTAGACTCTAATTCCAGGATGAACGCTCGAGTATGGAACCTATTAGCCTTAGCAGATACCAAGTAATTTGGTTTTATGTTCATGAATACCAGCAAAGAGATTACCTGGCTCTCGGTCAAAGGAATATTTGCTAATTCATAAACAACCCTCCCTCCTTCACATTTAGGAGATTAGGTAAGTTTGATAGAAGGTTCTAATCCTATCCTTATTAAAGATAATCCAAGTGATTCCATTTGCTGGTCATCATTTTCTACCCTGTGAATCACCTTCCACCTGGTAAGTCTTCTTCTATCCTTATCACCACCCCTTCTTTCTCCCCTCCTCCATAGTGCTCTGAAGTCGCCGCTCTGCAACGTAAGCACTTTGTAAAATTCCTCAAATAAATAAATATGCAGGAGCTGAACTGATTGGGGCTGTGCCCTATGGTACACCTAGGTCTGCCTGCAGCATTACATGTACAGTGTAGTTTTCTCTGAGTATCTTTAGTCTGTAAATTATCTATTACTCCAGTATTGGAACTTTCATGGATTCACATGCTTGAATCCTTCCATGTCGAGATGGAAGTCCCCCGGTATATTAATAAAGCAATGTATTGATAGGTATAGACTACAAAAGTCCTAGGCCTCTTTAGTTTAACAATCTGTCCTAGTCATTTTTTAAAAAGAGATCAATCAGAATGGACCACCCTCTAGAACACTCCAGTTAGAAGCTCCAGTCCCTCAGATTTTCTACCGCACATTGTGCTAGGGAGTCTCCACTGAGCTCTGCTCAGTTTTTTCCTGTTCTTCTACTATTTGCTAGAATTTATATATATGTACCATACAGATATTTACATTAACTGATATATATTTTCCTTCAGTGTATCTGTAATTTGGCTTGCGAGTAAATCTGACTCCACCATGACAGAAAAAGCAAGAAAAGCTCTCTTCAGAGACTGTGCTACCTGTGAAAAAAAGATTTATACAGATGACCCTCACAAGGATTGTGTTTACTGCCTTTATCCTGCGCATAAAGCTACAGACTGCAAGGTATGTCTCAAATTTTCTGTCAGAACCCTTAAAGACTGTGAGGGACGGCTACTTTTATGGCTGCAAAATTTTTTATCTTGAGAGGAACTTGTCTCAGATACTGACAGTGAAGATTCTACTTCTTCCAGAAGATCTCAAAAGAGATGGACTCTACACATTCCTCTCAGCAGCCTCTTAGCAAGCATGCTAAAAAAATCCACTCATGGCTCTCATTCCATGAGTACCCACATGAAGAAAAAGGGTCTTCCTATCATCTACACATCAAACAATCCTCAAAACAGTTTCTGAGCCTTCTACACCTCCTCCACAGATCAAGCATTCTTTCAAAAAACCATCTTCGGTGGCGTTGATGGGAGATAGTCGATGGATGTTTCACCGCCAACGAGAAAATTCGCTCCGTCGATGACGAAGACATCTACATTCAGTACGTCCTCTTTGTTCTCCACAGCCTCTTCTCTCTTGACAACCACTCTCTCGTTGACAAACCACGGACCTATTCTATCTGCGAAGATAACACCATCTTCATCAGCGACACAGTCATCGGCGGTTCTACCGTCACGAAGCAACCATCGTCGACGAAGATTCCTTCATTGTCAAAGTCCACCGTTGAGGAAGACTCAATCATCGACGGAGACTCCACCGTCAACAAAGGCTACGTCGTCGAGATCTCCGCCAGCGTCGGATAATATGCACTCTGTTTCAGGATCACCATTGACGAAAGATACGGTACCGGCAACGATTACACTGTCGACAGCATCGTTAACGAGGCAAAAAACGGCTGAACAATGCAGATCTCCTCTTTTAACTCCAGCTCACACTTCACCAAGTAAGATCACCCCTCTGTTACCAACTCACCTTCTAGATGTTGAAGGTTCTGAGGAGGATGGTCTCTTTGGTGGGGCACACAGCCCCTTGGAATTAATGTAAATGTCAGCCAGAGGATGAAGATGAGTAATATTACGAACAATCATACTATGTTCCTCCTGAGCATTACCACCAACAACAGTATCAGGAAGAAATGGTTGCATTACCATCATCCTTAGTCTCTGACTTGCAATTCATGCTTAATGACTACTGCAAGCACTTTCCACCTTCAGCACCTCTCACACGCCATCATCTCCAGTACCATAGTCACCAACTAAGCCATCTACACCATTGTTGCCTACAAGACCTCTGCCTGTGTCTCTGCCAATTCTGCACACACCGCAGATCCTTCCTTTCCATGATCCTTTAACATCAGATGAGGACAGGGAAGAAGGTGAGCTCTGTGACACAGCGAAAGAGTGGGATGATTTATATGTCGCCACTACCATCATCGCTAACTGTTGCTCCTCCGGATTCTCTCTCTGAAGACAGAGGGGTTCTACAACCTCCTTGAGAGAGCGACAAAGAGGTTTGACCTCCCCATGCCAACAAAGATGGCAGAGTGCTTTTTATATTACTTTAAAAAAAACCTTCAAAAATCCATAAGACCATTCCTATTATCAATTATATATGGGAGGAAGGCATTGAGGTCGTGCAGGCCCCAGCTTCAGTTGCAGCAGTTTTACCGCAAATAGATAAAAAGTACAAAGCGCCTGAAGACGCCCCACATGTCTCACTAGACATCCTAAACCAAATTCTGTCGTTGCACAAGCAGCTCAGCGCCGCTCGAAAAATCCATCGGCACCACTTTCAGCTCCCCTAGATAAAGATGGGAGACGCCTGGACACTGTAGGCAAACGTTTTTTCTCCTTGTCCGCGCTAACTGTCCGAACGGCCAACTCTCTAGCAGTCCTCTGAAGATGAAGATATTTGTGGAGGGATGGCTGTGGTGGATTTAGATGGGGTCTTTGGAGAAATTCTAAAGTATGTCCGAATTAGATTAGGTCTAAGACCCTCTGGTCTGTGGTAATACCCTGCCATTGGCGTAGGTAGTTGGTAACTCTGCCACCAAGGGAAAATGAGGGAAGAAGGGGAGTAGCCGGAGCCTGTAATACATCATTGGCGATGGTTGGAATCCTTTCCAGATCGCCCTGCTTTTCCTCTAGGCTGAGATGCAGCATATGAGGATTGTGGCGGTTGCCTTTGTTGATATTGGGGGCAATAAGTTTGGTTGGAGGTAGAAAAAGAGGGATACTTATACTTTTGATAACCCCCTCTGTAAGAAGCCTGGCCTCTTCCTTGTAACCCTCGAAAAGGCACTTTCCGAAATTGCAAGGTCCCTAAGGATTTAGCGGTGTCAGTATCTGCTTTGCTAGCCTAGGGGCCCTTGTCCACGTGTTTCCCGAAGAGTGCTTCTCCATCATAAGGTAGGTCCAGGATTTTGCTCTGAACTTCGGGTCAAAAAGAGGGAGCTTTTAGCCATCCTTGAGCCTGAGCACTGCAGCACCTGCTAATTGCCTAAATCCAGTGATAGCAATGTCCACAGGGCAGTCTATGATCTTGCTAGAAGTGCGCTCCCCTTCATGGAGGACCTTTCCGTCTTCCGTCTTGACGTCTTCAGGTAGCTGTTCAACGATGGAGCAATATCCGACCACATTTGTCGGTCCGAAATTTGAAGTCAAAACAATGTTGCAGAAGGGAGCTATCGAAAGAGTCCCTGTCTCGCAAAAAGGAAGAGGCTTTTACTCCAGCTGCTTCTTGATGCGCAAAAAGTCAAGGCAGTGGCGTCCGACCCTAGACCTCGGATACCTCCACACTTTTCTGAGGAAACAAACCTTCCATATGGTCACATTACAGGAGATTCTCCAGCTCTTAAACCAAGAAGACTTTATGACCACCCTCGACCTTCAAGATGCGTATTTTCACATACCTATTCACCCGAATCAAAGAAAATATCTCAGGTTCACAGTAGCTGGAAGCCACTGTCAGTTCAAGGTGCTCCCCTTTGGCCTCAAATTATCACCCTGCATCTTCACAAAGTGCCTCGCTTCTGTGGCAGCCTTTCTTAGACTAAATCACCATCAAGTCTTTCCTTATTTGGACGACTAGCTTGTCGAGCCTACAGTAAGAGCTGCACGAGCATCTACTACAGCCTGCACTTACCTGTTCAGACGACTAGGTCTTACCCTCAACCTAGACAAATCCAACCTGCAACCGTCACAGACCATAAAACTTTTAGGTGCCAGGCTAGACGCAGCATCCTCAAAAGCATATCCCACTCAAGTACGACAATTACGCCTCA
The DNA here is from genome assembly GCA_963921515.1 of Calotriton arnoldi. Classification (NCBI taxonomy): domain Eukaryota; kingdom Metazoa; phylum Chordata; class Amphibia; order Caudata; family Salamandridae; genus Calotriton; species Calotriton arnoldi. The sequence goes on from CAWUFW010002007.1 coordinate 1,168,945, forward strand.
TCTCATTGGCAAAAGTCATCCAAACAAAAAAGTGTCTTTCGGTTTGCCGCTACAAATCCCGTTTAGGGATGATGTCCTCCTGCATTCCGCTAGTTCCCTTCTGTTGACTAAGGATGCAGCCTCTCCAAGAGGAATTGGGCAAACAATGGCTGCAGCTAACAGCCTCCTTCAACAATCTCATCAACATTTCTCCTGGCAAAATGAGCACCCTGTCTTGGTGGATAAACCATGAACATCTTCAAATCGGTCTGTCATTTCACCCACTGACTACTCCCCTAGTTATCACAACACATGCTTCCCTTGATGGTTGGGGAGCCTACCTCCAGGATCTTCAAATCAGCGGAAAATGGCTGCTACACAAATGTCAATCCCTCATTAACCTACTAGAATTAAAGGTGGTCCATCTCGCCTTGCAGGCATTTCTCCAGAGGATCCAGAATTCAGCAGTGCTCACATCACTACATCAACAAACAGGGGGGCACAAGATCCCAACTACTTTCCCAGGAAGCGCAGAAAATATGGGAATGGTACATTTCAAACAGGGTGCATCTTCCAACAAAACACCTTCCCGGGAAACAGAATGCCATAGAGAATGCTCTCAGCAGGCTCACAACATCATGCCATGAGTGGGAGCTACATCAGCGGACCATGGACAACATTTTTCTCCACTGGGGCAGAGCGAATCTGGATCCCTTCACAAAACCCCAAAACTGCAAATGCCGATTTTTAGCAGGTTGGCATCCCCATCGGGGGTCATGGGGCAATGCCTTTTTGATAGCCTGGTCCGGCATCTTTGCCTATGCCTTTCCTCCAATTCCTCTCGCAGACTAATACTCATTGCACCGTCCTGGCCATGCCAGCACTGGTTTACGGAGTTACTTCTCCTCTCTCAGGACCATTACATTCAATTCAAACCGTTCCCAACTCTCCTGACTATGCACCAGGGCCAAGTTCTTCATCCGGACCTCAAGTCTGTTCATTATCAGCATGGCTCCTGAGTTCCATTAATTCCTGCAAGTGAACATACCATCAGACTGCAGAGACATTCTAGCCAGCGCCCGTACTGAGAGCACCAATAAGACCTATCGTTTTAAATGGAAGAGATTTTGCATCTGGTGTAACAAAGCTGAAGTACATCCTTTCTCCTCCTCTCCGGAAGAAGTCCTTCCATATCTTCTACACCTAGCACAGTCAGGCTTGTCACATTCATCCATCAAGGTCTATCTAGCTTCGATTTCACGTTTCAGGCACTCTTCCACATCTCAGTCTGTAGGGAAGAGGCCAGACGAAGGTAAGTTCAGTTATTTATTATAAAGGCTACACAGTAGACCGGTCCTCACAGCCAGCTCACCATCCAGCTCCAACCGCCCACTCCAATGATCTGTCCCCAACAGCAACATTAGAACGTCTGGGAGAGAATGAGAAGAGAGAACTCTGCTCATGCTCCCAGCACTAAGTAAGAACAACAAGAGTATATACTTATGATTACTACACAGTCACTATGGTCTTCCATAATAATCAAGCAGTTTATTAACAGCTTATTCCGGACATTTCCTCCAGTTAGGCCTCCGCAGTGGCAACTAAACACTGTTCTGTCTCAGCTAATGAAACATCCATTTGAGCCATCCACAAAGCGGGCATTAAGTTTCTTTCTTGGAAATTGGCTCTCCTTCTCGCCCTCACCTCTACCAGAAGAGTTGGTGAGCTTCAGGTGTTTCCCATTCAGGACCCTTTTCTCCATTTCAAAGATGATAGGGTTATTCTCCGTACAAACCCTAACTCCATTCCTAAAGTCCCTACAGACTTTGACCTGAATGAACCAGTGATTCTGAAAATGTTCTTTCCAAGTCCTACCACACTCGTGGAAAAAGCGCTTCACTCTTTGGACGTCAAGCAATGTCTGAAATTTTACTTGGCCAAGACTAAAGACTTCTGCAAAACCTCTCAGCTATTTGTTGCTTTCAGTGATCCTAGGAAAGTGTTTCCACTCTCAATGCAAGCATTTCCAGATGGATTTCCAGCACCATTCAATTTCGTCACCAGAAGGTGGGTAGACCCTTGACTTGTAGGGATCATGCCCACTCTACAAGGTCTATTTCCATTTCTATGCCATTGTTTGCCAGGGTGTCTCTCCTGATATCTGCCGAGCAGCGACATGGAAGAACAGACACACCTTTACTCAGCATTACTGCTTGGACACAGCAGGTCACAAGGATACGGTAGTGGGCCAAGCAGTGCTTCGACATCTTTTCCAGTAAAGGTGAGCTACCCCTGTCTTCCCACCATCCATTTGTTTAATTACGCACATTTTCAATGCTTGTGTATGTTTATGGAAAATAATGCAAATGTTTTCTGTATTTAAGGCTATATTCCTTATAACGTTTTTTTAAGGTTTTCTTACATATATGCATATTGTTTGCTTATATTTGACAACTTTGAGAATGCTTCAGATGTGCTATTTTACTGCTCTTTAATCTGATTCAAGCATGTGAATCTATGAAAGTTTCAATACTGGAGTAAGAAATTAGTTACTTACCCGTAAGTGTAGTTCTCCAGTATTGGAATCTTTCATAGAATCACATGCAACCCACCCTTCTTCCCTGGGAAGCTCACCTCTCTCTTTCTCTCAGTGGTCATTTAGGCTTTAAGGTTTGGTCTCTTTTTTTAAAATGTCTGATAGGTTGTTAAACTAAAGAGGCCTAGGCCTTTTCTAGTCTATACCTATCAATACATTGCTTTATTAATATACCAGGGGCTCCCATCTTGATGACGGGGAAGGATTCAAGCATGTGAATCTATGAAAGATTCCAATACTGGAGAACTACAGTTACAGGTAAGTAACTAATTTCTTTCCATGAAGACATTAACTTTAACTCCACCTTTTCCTTTTTTTAAACGAAAGGTAGAAAGGTTTACTTTCATTAAGTGCAGAGATCCTCATTCGGGTCATTTAGTTGTTCTAAAATAATAAAATTGAATAATTTAAATGAAGGAAAATGCTTTTAGGTTAGATTCGTAAAATTTGAAGTCAGTTGAGTTATCACAGAAGAGAATTTTCATTTTAACAAGTGTGTTTGGAACCCGCAGGGAGGCAGAGATATTAATTTTTTATTAATTTAGCAGTTATTCCTATGATGGAGAACAAGTATTACAGGTAAGAAACCTTTCCTCTTTTGTATCCCATCTCCACACATAAGATCGGCGGACTGCCCTACAGGGCATTCAGGCAGTGCTTGACAGGCTGGTCTGACAGATCAGTGAGAGGGAAGTTTTTGGGCTGTTTGTGGTCCTGTGTTATGGTCTTGCTCTACCAGTGTTTTCTTTACTGTTTATTTCCTTTATGTTAAAAAAAGCATTGCCTGCAAGCTCAACTAGTCATCCACACCTTCCAAAACACTTATACAGCGCGTCTTGACAAGTTCAAAACTGTACCTGTTTGCAAACATGGCCCCATTTTAATTTAATAGAAGGCTACTTTTATTTTAGTGCCCTGGCCTATTTTCTGTCCCAGTTAAACCCTTTCTTCTCTTAGTGTTCCACCTGCATCCATTTGTTTTGTATCCCTTGGGCATCTCTTTTGTATCCCCTGCTCTGTGTACAACCCCTTTGTATCCCTCAACTGCACACAGTTTTGTTGTTATCTACCTTTACACACTGCTCTGTTTTATCCCCTGCTGCACACAGCTTCATTGGATTCTGCCTTTGCACACTGCTCTGTTTGAGCCCCTGCTGCGCTCAGCTTTGTTGTATTGTACCTTTACACACTGCTTGTTTTATTTCCTGCTGCACACAGCTTTGTTGTATTCTACCTTTACACAATGCTTGTTTTATCCCCTGCTGCTCACAGCATCATTGACTTCTACCTTTACACACTGCTTGTTTTATCTCCTGCTGCACACAGCTTTGTTGTATTCTACCTTTACACACTGCTCTGTTTGAGCCCCTGCTGCACACAGCTTCATTGAATTCTACCTTTACACACTGCTCTGTTTGAGCCCCTGCTTTACACAGCTTTGTTGTATTCTACCTTTACACACTGCTCTGTTTGATCCCCTGCTGCACACAGCTTCATTTATAGCTACCTTTACACACTGCTTGTTTTATCTCCTGCTGCACTCAGCTTTGTTGTATTCTACCTTTACACACTGATTGTTTTATCTCCTGCTGCACACAGCTTTGTTGTATTCTACCTTCACACACTGCATGTTTTATCCATTGCTGCACACAGCTTTGTTGTATTCTACCTTCACACACTGCATGTTTTATCCCTTGCTGCACACAGCTTTGTTGTATTCTACCTTTACATACTGCATGTTTTATCCCTTGCTGCACACAGCTTTGTTGTGTTCTACCTTTACATACTGCTTGTTTTATCTCCTGCTGCATACAGCTTTGTTGTATTCTACCTTTACACACTGCTCTGTTTTATCCCCTGCTGCACATAGCTTTGCTGTATTCTACCTTCACACACTGCATGTTTTATCCATTGCTGCACACAGCTTTGTTGTATTCTACCTTCACATACTGCATGTTTAATCCCTTGCTGCACACAGCTTTGTTGTATTCTACCTTTACATACTGCATGTTTTATCCCTTGCTGCACACAGCTTTGTTGTATTCTACCTTTACATACTGCTTGTTTTATCTCCTGCTGCATACAGCTTTGTTGTATTCTACCTTTACACACTGCTCTGTTTTATCCCCTGCTGCACATAGCTTTGCTGTATTCTACCTTTACACACTGCTTGTTTTATCCCCTGCTGCACACAGCTTCATTGTATTCTACCTTTACACACTGCTTGTTTTATCTCCTGCTGCACACAGCTGTGTTGTATTCTACCTTTACACAAAGCTCTGTCGGATCCCCTGCTGCACACAGCTTCATTGATTCTACCTTTACGCACTGCTCTGTCGGATTCCCTGCTGCACACAGTTTCATCCAATTCTACCTTTACACACTACTTGTTTTATCATCACCTGCTGCACACAGCTTTGTGGTAGTTTACCTTTACACACTGCTTGTTTTATCTCCTGCTGCACACAGCTTCATTGAATTCTACCTTTACACTCTGCTTGTGTTATCTCCTGCTGCACACAGCTTTGTTGTATTCTACCTTTACACACTGCTTGTTTTATCTCCTGCTGCACTCAGCTTTGTTGTATTCTACCTTTACACACTGCTTGTTTTATCTCCTGCTGCACACAGCTTTGTTGTATTCTACCTTCACACACTGCATGTTTTATCCATTGCTGCACACAGCTTTGTTGTATTCTACCTTTACATACTGCATGTTTTATCCCTTGCTGCACACAGCTTTGTTGTATTCTACCTTTACATACTGCTTGTTTTATCTCCTGCTGCACACAGCTTTGTTGTATTCTACCTTTACACACTGCTCTGTTTTATCCCCTGCTGCACATAGCTTTGCTGTATTCTACCTTTACACACTGCATGTTTTATCCCCTGCTGCACACAGCTTCATTGTATTCTACCTTTACACACTGCTTGTTTTATCTCCTGCTGCACACAGCTGTGTTGTATTCTACCTTTACACAAAGCTCTGTCGGATCCCCTGCTGCACACAGCTTCATTGATTCTACCTTTACGCACTGCTCTGTCGGATTCCCTGCTGCACACAGTTTCATCCAATTCTACCTTTACACACTGCTTGTTTTATCATCACCTGCTGCATACAGCTTTGTTGTATTCTACCTTTACACACTGCTCTGTTTTATCCCCTGCTGCACATAGCTTTGCTGTATTCTACCTTTACACACTGCTTGTTTTATCCCCTGCTGCACACAGCTTCATTGTATTCTACCTTTACACACTGCTTGTTTTATCTCCTGCTGCACACAGCTGTGTTGTATTCTACCTTTACACAAAGCTCTGTCGGATCCCCTGCTGCACACAGCTTCATTGATTCTACCTTTACGCACTGCTCTGTCGGATTCCCTGCTGCACACAGTTTCATCCAATTCTACCTTTACACACTACTTGTTTTATCATCACCTGCTGCACACAGCTTTGTGGTAGTTTACCTTTACACACTGCTTGTTTTATCTCCTGCTGCACACAGCTTCATTGAATTCTACCTTTACACTCTGCTTGTGTTATCTCCTGCTGCACACAGCTTTGTTGTATTCTACCTTTACACACTGCTTGTTTTATCTCCTGCTGCACTCAGCTTTGTTGTATTCTACCTTTACACACTGCTTGTTTTATCTCCTGCTGCACTCAGCTTTGTTGTATTCTACCTTTACACACTGCTTGTTTTATCTCCTGCTGCACACAGCTTTGTTGTATTCTACCTTCACACACTGCATGTTTTATCCATTGCTGCACACAGCTTTGTTGTATTCTACCTTTACATACTGCTTGTTTTATCTCCTGCTGCACACAGCTGTGTTGTATTCTACCTTTACACAAAGCTCTGTCGGATCCCCTGCTGCACACAGCTTCATTGATTCTACCTTTACGCACTGCTCTGTCGGATTCCCTGCTGCACACAGTTTCATCCAATTCTACCTTTACACACTGCTTGTTTTATCATCACCTGCTGCACACAGCTTCATTGAATTCTACCTTTACACTCTGCTTGTTATCTCCCGCTGCACACAGCTTTGCTGAATTCTTTCAACTCCAAAAAAGTACACTCTTTTTGGTGTATCTTTGATGAACTTCATCTTCTTTTTTCAGACCTTGTATAATGTGAAGTCTGAAATCCACCCTCCGCTGGGCTTCGAGTACTGTAAAACAGGATCCCTGTGCTCCCTGGAAGTCTCAATCACTCGATTACTCGACCTGGTAGACGTGGACAAGGACGAGGCACTGACCGAATCAGAGGGATACTGCACTACCAAGTTGCTTTATGAAGGTGAGTCACCTGGAGATGTGCAGCAGGCTTGATGTGTCGCCTGAGATCTGCACTTGGAGACTAGAGACAACTTCAATTGTTTTTCTATCTCTTTATTTTCCCCAAAATACATAGTAATAAAAGTGGACGTCATCCATTGCTCTGTTAATCTGATTCAAATGTTATTTCCATTTGCCACATTTTAGGTCCATTCCCTACAGTATGGCAAAGTGTCAGACCTCTTTCAGCTATCGGCTCCATTTGTAGGCTCACCTCGGTGCCAGGACTAATAGACTAGTCTCTGTTTTTATTTCTGCATTAATGTAATGTTTTCTGATGGGTTATGTTGTACTTATTTGCGACCATATGATGCTACTGTTAAACAGAAGCAGTTTTACTTTTTGTTAATTTTAGTTACATTTACACGTTGAACACTTATTGTATATTGTGCAAAAACAAAAAAATGCGCACTTGCCAAAACCAGACATATTTCAATCAGTTCAATTTAGTTTTATTTGGCAAGAATCGCATAGAAACAATATAAATGCATTCCTCAGATAACAAACACACATAATATAAACTGGAAAAAAAACAATAAAATCTCAAAACATAAATTACCGATCTGAAAGAGACACGTTAGTGACAGATTCCTTACCTTAGAATATCCCCAGGCGTCAGGCTGGATCCGGAAAGTTTTTTGCGTAGCAGTACCCTTGCGCGTCGGTAGGCGGCGTCGTGCGGCTCCGCTTCCGTCGGCGGTGTCGTGATCGCCGGGATGACGTCGCGGGCAGTACTTAGGCGCCGCCCCTGCGCGCTGACGTCAGTTCTTCTTTTTCCGCGCCAGCAAGCGCAGATCCGGGAAGAGCAGTGCCCTAGTCATTTTTTTACTAACTTTTTTGGTGAATTTTTTCACTGTTTTCTTCTAATCGACTTCAAGGTGTCGTAGGGATGCCCGGTTTTAAACGTTGCGGCGCCTGTGCTCGGATGATGTCCATCACAGACCCGCATCGGGAGTGTCTCTTCTGCCTCGGCCGAGGCCACGACACGGAGTCGTGTTCCGACTGCCGGGCCCTCAACCCGAAAGCTTTGCGAGAGCGGTCTCGAAAGCTCCTCGAGGCCCGGCATTCGGCTCCGCGCCACACCAAGCCCCGGTCGCGTGAGAGGTCGAGGGGTCGGTCGCGGAGTCCTCACTGGTCGTCGGCATCGAAGTCTTCGTCGTCCGGTAAGTCCAAGCACAAAAAGTCCAAAAAGCATCGTCCCTCTAGGACTTCACCTCGCCGGTCTTGCGACTCGGCTGAGGCCCCTCCCGGCACCGTCCCCGCGGCCCCGGACATGCCTGTGGAGTCGCCCCCGCAATACCCGTCCTTCCCGGGTTCGGGGGCGGATCCGGCCCAAATACAGGAATTCCTGTCGGCCATGGCCCGCCTCTTCGGGCCTCAAGGTCCCTCCGGTGCGCCTTCGGGCCCCGCGGGCCCTGATGGGGTTGCCCCGGCGTCGCCGACGGCTCCGGCCCCGCCCGTGCCTCCAGCCTCGATCCCGGCTCCGGCCCCGGCCTCGATCCCGGCTCCGCAACCCCCATCGACGCCGGTCGACCTAACCACGCCTCCGCCGACGCCGATGTCTCCGGTGCCGTTCTCGACGCCGCCTGGGGCTCCGGGCGGCGTCGTCCCCCAGTTCCTTCCGGCTCCGGACATGGACCCGGACCGACGTCGCTCGACGCCGGTTCTGGCGCCGATGGGACCTTGGGTCCCAAATGTCCCTCCTCCTCCTTATTTTGAACCAGAGGAGGACCAGGAGGACTGGGAGGGGTCTGATGACCCTCTGGCACAACAGTGTCAGTACGATGAGGACTGGACAGAGGGTCTAGGGGATGCCAGTGGTCTAGATACTTCCCCTGACACTGGCATGCTGTCTCCTCCCGTGGCTACGGAGGAGGGAGCCAATTTTGCAACGGTGTTGCGTAGGGCGGCTGGAGCCTTACATCTCCAACTCCCTACTGTGGCGGTCAAGACTAATCTCTTGACAGAGGTGCTTCAGCCGGCAGCCTCCTCTACGGAGACTGTGCTGCCGTTTAACGATGCCCTCACTGACGTTCTTTGGGCGCCTGGTCCAAGCCCAACACAGGGGCTCCTGTGGATAGGAACGTGTCCCGACGCCATCGCCCAGCTCCGGGCGACCACCTATTTCTCTCTGTCCACCCCACTCCTGAGAGCTTGGTTGTCCAAGCCTCCGCTTCCCAAACCGCCTTCCCTACCGCTCCTCCGGATAGGGAATCCAAACGCCTGGATCAATTTGGGAAGAAGGGTTTTTCTTCCTCCAGTGCTGGCTTGCGGTCCATCAACACCGCTTGTCTTTTGGGCCGATATACCCACTCCTTGTGGGATTCGGTGGCGACTATTTTGCCCCAGTGTTCTGAGGAGGTCCAGACACTGCTTTCCCGCGCCATTGCGGAAGGAAGGGATGCGGCCAAATACACAATACGATGTGGCCTTGATACCGCCGACTCGCTGGGCAGGTCTATTGCAACGACGGTGGCGCTGCGACGCCACGCCTGGCTGAGAACCACTGGTTTTTCAGGGGATGTCCAGAATACTCTCATGGACATGCCCTTTGATGGAGTCGGTCTTTTTGGGTCCAAAGCAGACCATACGTTGGAGCGCTTTAAGGACTCACGGGCTACTGCCAAGTCCCTGGGCCTTTCTGCTACACGCCCTCCGCTGACTTCTGCTTTTCGCCCCTATCGTGGCCACGGAAGGGCGCCCCTTCACGTCAGCAGCCCAGCCACCGGCCCGCGCAGCAGGCGTCTTCGCGTGGCCGAGGACGTGGATACCGCCGTGGCGGTTCGGGCAACCAGCGTGCGGGTCAGGCCACCACCCCCAACCCGTCCGCGGCCTCCAAGCCCTCCTAGTCCCTCCTTTCAGGTGCACAGCACGCCAGTAGGGGGCAGGGTCCGCCATCACCTTCACCACTGGCGTCCCATCACCTCGGACAGGTGGGTCTTGGACATTGTCCGAAGGGGCTACTCCCTCCCCTTCGAGACCACCCCCCAGCCATGCCACCTCAATTCCACCGCATGTCAGGGGATCACTTGGTACTTCTGCAGAAGGAAGTCACGGCCCTCTTGGCCAAGAGGGCCATCGAGCATGTTCCGACCCCAGAAGTAGGACGTGGTTGCTACTCCCACTACTTCCTGGTGCCCAAAAAGGACAAGGAGGACATGCGTCCTATCTTGGACCTCCGGAACGTCAATCGCTTCCTCCGGAAGGAGAAGTTCAAGATGCTCACCCTAGCTCAGGTCTTGACTGCCCTCGACCCTGGAGACTGGTTGGTAGCGTTGGACTTGCAGGACGCCTATTTCCACATCCCCGTCCTGCCGGCCCACCGGCGTTACCTTCGGTTCACGGTAGGCCTCGAGCATTTTCAGTTCACCGTGCTCCCCTTTGGCCTTACCAATGCCCCTCGGGTGTTCACGAAAGTGATGGCGGTGGTCGCACATCTGCGCCGGGCAGGGGTTTCAGTCTTCCCCTACCTCGACGACTGGCTGCTGAAGGCGGGCTCGTCCCAGGCAGTCGTCTCCCACCTCCAGACTACGGCCGAACTCCTGCACTCGCTGGGGTTCTCCATCAATGTGCCGAAGTCGCATCTGATTCCTTCTCCACAGCTCCTTTTCATCGGAGCAGTTCTGGACACGACGCAGTTTCGGGCCTATCCTCCCGAACGGCGAGTCCGGGATATTCAGGCTATGATTCCGATCTTTCAGCCTTTATCCTGGGTTTCGGTACGGATGACCCTGAGGCTGCTGGGCCTCATGGCCTCCTGCATCCTGCTGGTCAATCATGCCAGATGGCATATGCGGGCTCTGCAGTGGGACCTGAAGTTCCAGTGGGCGCAGCACCAGGGCAACCTGTCCGATCACGTCCGGATCTCGGAAGGGACTGCAAGACAGTTGCAGTGGTGGCTCTCGAACCGGCAATGGGTCATGGGCAGATCCCTCTCCCTTCCCCAGCCAGAGCACACAGTTGTGACGGACGCGTCCCTTCTGGGATGGGGCGGTCACATGGGAGAGGCGGAGATCAGAGGCCTCTGGTCTCCGGCGGAGTCCCGGCTCCATATCAACCTTCTGGAGCTCCGGGCGATCCGACTTGCACTCAAGGCATTCCTTCCCTCTGTCAAAGGGAAGGTAGTGCAGGTGTTCACAGACAACACCACCGCCATGTGGTACTGCAACAAACAGGGCGGGGTGGGGTCGTGGACCCTTTGTCAGGAGGCTCTGCGCCTCTGGACATGGCTGGAACATCAGGGCATGTTCCTGATGGTTCAACACCTGGCAGGTTCCCTGAACGCCAGGGCGGACGAACTCAGCCGCAGGTGCATGATGGATCACGAATGGCGTCTTCACTCGGAAGTGGCGCAAGGACTCTTTCTACAGTGGGGAGAGCCTTGGTTAGATCTATTCGCCACCGAAGAGAACGCGCAATGTCATCAGTTCTGCGCGTTGGAATTTCCAAGGCGGCACTCGCTCGGCGACGCTTTTCGTCACGAGTGGAGTTGCGGTCTATTGTACGCCTTTCCGCCTATACCACTTCTACCCAGAGTGTTGAAGAAGATTCGGCACGACCGGGCCCAAGTCATTCTTGTGGCTCCGGACTGGGCTCGAAGAGTTTGGTATCCCGAGCTACTCAATATGAGCGTAGATCCCCCGATCCGTCTGCCTCTTCGGGAGGATCTTCTGTCGCAGCAGCAGGGGACGGACCTCCACCCGAACCTGTCCAGTCTACACCTGCTTGCGTGGAGATTGAGCGGCGGCAGTTGATTCCTTTCGACTTGCCTCCCGAAGTTTGTGATGTGATTCTGGCAGCCAGGCGTCCCTCCACTAAGGTGGTATACGCCTGCAGGTGGAACAAATTTGTGGCATGGTGCACAGCAAAGGCTGTGAATCCCCTTTCTGCCCCTCTTTCTGAGGTCCTTCTGTTCCTTCTCTCTCTGGCCCAACAGGGTTCTGCCCTGGGTACCATCAAGGGTTATCTTTGTGCTATCTCGGCCTTCCTCAGGCTCCCTGATCAGCCCTCCCATTTCAAGTCCCCTGTTGTTAACAGGTTCTTAAAAGGCATTACTCACCTCTTCCCTCCTGTTCCGTTTGTGATGCCTCAGTGGGACTTGTACTTGGTTCTTACCTTTTAATGTGCGCTCCCTTTGAGCCTCTACATAACTGTCCTCTTCGTCTTCTGACTCTGAAGACAGCCTTTCTGGTGGCCATCACCTCCGCTCGGCGGGTGAGTGAGCTCCAGGCTCTGTCTTGCAAACCTCCCTTTCTGTCTGTTCATCCAGACAAGGTTGTTCTTCGGACGCGTCCGTCCTTCTTGCCAAAGGTGGTTACTGCTTTCCACATTGGGCAGACCATCACTTTGCCCACCTTCTTTCCGCCTCCGCATCCTTCCAGAGAGGAAGAGAGGCTCCACCGTCTGGACCCAAAACGTGCGCTCTCCTTCTATATCGACCGCACAAAACACTTCCGGGTGGATGACCAGCTCTTTGTTGGCTACGTGGGCGCCAAAAAGGTCGGGCGGTGCACAAGAGGACCATCTCCCGCTGGGTTACCTTGTGCATCAAGACCTGCTATTCTTTGGCTAAGAAGGAGCCTCCTGTTGGGCTGCGTGCCCATTCCACCAGGGCAACGGCTGCTACCACGGCCTTGGGCCGCGGTGTTCCGCTGCCGGTTATCTGTCAGGCAGCTACGTGGGCATCGCTGCACACGTTTACAAAGCATTACTGCCTTGACAGTCAGGTCCGGAGGGACGGCTTCTTTGGCCGTTCTGTCCTCCAGGACTTCCTTGTCTGATCTTTGTTCGCAGACCCACCACCGGGGTTGGTATTGCTGGGGTATCTATTCTAAGGTAAGGAATCTGTCACTAACGTGTCTCTTTCAGATGCACAAGTTACTAACTTGTGTAACGATATATCTGTAAGAGACAGTAGTTAGTGACAGATTCCTACCGCCCCACCCATCCTCCCCGTTCTGCGAACTGATTTCTAGGGTTAAGGACATCCCTTTCAGGGCCCTAGTATTTTTCAGACACCTATGTCAGCTTCTTGCATGGCTCTGCGTTCCTGGCGCGGAAAGTCGTGTACAGAACTGACGTCAGCGCGCAGGGGCGGCGCCTAAGTACTGCCCGCGACGTCATCCCGGCGATCACGACGACGGACGCGGAGCCGCACGACGCCGCCTACCGACGCGCAAGGGTACTGCTACGCAAAAACTTTCCGGATCCAGCCTGACGCCTGGGGATATTCTAAGGTAAGGAATCTGTCACTAACCACTGTCTCTTACAGATATATCGTTACACAAGTTAGTAACTTGTGCTTTAGATCTTAAAAATTGCACTTTTAAAAAAGTTCCTACTGAATAAATAACAATTGTTGACAATAACGGCAATAAATCTAAAAAAGCAGCATGACAATTAGTAAAATTCTATTCCTGCAATAAGGGTTTAAAGTAACTGGCTCTAGTAGATTCAAATAAGTCAAAGAAAAACATCAAGTAATCCTGTTTGTAGGGACTCATTATAACAAAGACATCGAGGAGTATTACTATAGGAAAGCCAGCCTCAAGGAGTCTATAATTAAGAGTGCATAATTCCAGCTCTGAATGTGGGTGATAAGATGCACTTGTTTACGTTTGGGACAAGGCTTAGAGATTGCTACAGCCTTCTAAAATTGCCAGGCAGTTCATGAGGCATTAGAGGTGATTTACACAATTCAGTTTCTTCTCTTTTCTAAGTTCTATAAAGAAAAAACATAATCTTAATATTGGGTTTCTTGATTTAGCATATTTCATGTGACTAATTAAAAAAATCTAGACAGCCGATTTCGACACAAACCTATCTTACATGCTAAAGCTGCGGAATTGTGTCTATATGGTATAAATGTAAACAATTGTGAATAATGTCTTGCGTTTATCTGATGGTTTTGCCTGATCATATTGATTGCACTGTAAAAGAGGTGCCATATGGATTATGTCGAACAGATAATGTTGACCTCACTCCTCATGACAGATGAAATGCTAGGTTCCATGGGGCATACCCAGGAGTCTCCTACAAAACTGATTTTCTTCCACTGAGAGTGATTTTACGACATCAGCCCCATCTGTGGTTATTGAAACATATTTACATTTCATAGACGGTTTGGATACAATTTATAAGTTTACCCTCAATTTTGGAAGCAAAATTCTAGACTTTGCTCATAGAATTATTACATTTTAACCTTCTATCGTGTGGTTAATTAGCCCATTTGAATGAATTGTTGAAACATATACCCATGTATGAAAAACTGAGAACTTTCTTTATCAGATGATCCTTGATGGTAAACGTTCTAGATTTATTTGAACACAGAACCAACTTTAGAAGAAACCATTTTGAAAGAACTGTTGTGAGATCAGGGCTGTCCACAAAGTAAACCTAACAATCTATTGACCTCTTAATATCATTAGTGGTTCTGGACATGGGAACTTCATCAGCAGCATACAAAACAATGGGAAGGGTTTTATGTTTTAACCTTGGAGAATCTTGATCTTTAGTTTTAAGGGAGGACCTGAAGTTGGTATAAAGAATAAACAAGAGACATTCTCATCTCACTCGCTACTTTAGTTGAAACGTTCCTAAAGTTCCCCCTTTGTGCCGTATCGCTCTTTCACTGAAAGATTGGTATGAAGTTTCTTCAGGAAGTCCTAAAGTGACATCTACACCCAAAGCCTCTCATATCAGCCAAAGCTTAGATCTATTTACTCTGTCAAATGCAGAGGTAGGGTCCATAAAGGCCAAATGTAAAGAGCTACCTAAAGCATAACCTTATTTACTGGATAGATTAAGAGCACATGTATATTTAAACATTATTCCACTATACGCAGACCTTGGCGGAAGCCTTATTGGCATTCTGCAATAATAAAATTTTCAACAGACTGCTCTTTTAAATGCTTGACTTCTGTGCCCTACGCACTACCTTAGCTGTAGAGTCGTTAAGAGATGTATGATGATTTGCGGGAGCTTGATGTTAGAAATGATCGGACAGGGACACCCGCCTTCAGCAATAGGGTAATTTCTCAGTGTTGTAGCAGGAGCCTACTAATGTTTCCAACACCAAATTTCTGACTGAAGGTTTGTCATGGAGTAAGCTAGACGTCCAGGTTATGGGCTATTGCAGTATAGTAATTTAGACATATCACAGGCTGTGACAACCCTGAATGTTATCTTGCTCTGAAGGAAAGAATGAACTTTTCTCAAAATGCCAAAGGACGAAAAAGCAACTTGTGGCAGCTGTATTTTCCTGGGTTGACAAATATCTGCTGATTTTGACCACGATACCCAGTGATTTTACTATGGCTGCTGGCACACCGGGGGCCGTTGCTTGCAGACCAGACAGAAGAGTCCTATCTATAGATGGTATAGTCTAGCAGGAGAAGTTTGGTTTTGGTTATATTATGTATTGCAGATTGGTGGGACTCCCTTGCTGGATAGCTGATGGGCAGAACCAAAGCTTCATTGGTGAGGCAAAGGGGCCCCCCAATGCAACTTAATAATTAGTTGTGCATCATAGGCATAAGAAATTTCCCTATAGCCAAAAGATCTTCTCAACTGAGTGGGGATGGACATAAATATTAAACAGGATGTGGTACAGGGAAGAGCCCTTGTGGACGCCACATATGACTTCAGCTATCTTGGATTTGAATGGCGGAAGAAAAATCAATTTGTCAAAAATGTTTTGAGCACCATGCCGATACCTTCATCACGCCTTCGAGCGAGGTTCCGGAGCTCCATCCCTTTTGTTTGACAATTTTTAACACATTTTCAATTTAAATCCAGTGTGCAAGGGAACAATGTCCTCAACTAAAACTACAGGGTTCAAACCATGCCATGACTGTCAGAAACAGATGTCAATAACGGACTCGGGTGAGGTGTGCATATGGTGTTGTAGAACCTCAATTAAAGAAGCACAGACTATTGTCAAATTTCATAATCGGCTTTATACGTGATTCACGGGAACATGAGCAAAGCAACATGTCCAGTTTGCGGAACTTTCTCTGGTGTTTTATACGGGAAAACCACAAACTGTTGGTTCAGTACAGAAAAGGCAATTTCTTCAGCATTATGAACAGGACATGGTGGAGTTGCCGACCAGACGAGGCAAAAGTTAAACCAGCATTAAGCATACAACCAATCACAGTGGAATAAAAAGCTTATGATACAAGATGGCGACAGGTAACGTGTCTACATATTCTGATGGCTGAGACCATCAAATACGTTAGTGCAGGGGCTTACACAATGCAGGGGCTTAAACAATACCTGTGCAATCAACTTTCAGCATTTGGCCTCTGGCGTATGTGGGCATAGATTGACACATTCCTTGCTCCGAAAGTATGGCAGCAACTTGTTACAGGATTTGTCCATCTTGTGACATGTCATTGTGTAAGCTAAAAGAACATAAGTTCAACCTTGGGTCATATGACTTGTTCTGCACGTTCCATAGGACAAGTCGTATCATTATTGAATGTCACATAAAATGGGTTCCTACAGTGTCTGAACCAGAGGCACAGATTCAAGTCGTATAGTGGGTGTACCCTCATGCACCCGAAGGCCATCACGAACCGTGAACCAAAGCTGTACATCAATTAACATCGTAAGAATTCACAGACCTGGCGTAAGTCCTGCTCCAAGTCAGGTGTGGACCCACCCCTGCTCTCAGGGTCAATCCTGAGACAGATTTTCATCACAGTTAAGATCATCAGCTAAGTCGAAGTCCAGGTTGAAGAGGAAACATATGAAAACAAGGCAGGACTCTACCCTATTCTGCTGCTTTCGATCGAAAGAGAAGTCGCAAGGGCATCGAGGTGCCAACTTGCCTCACTCCCAATCCCTACTTGAGAAGCAGATTCCACATTTGATCCTATTGTGCCCTCAGTTCCCCGGCGCATTGGCGAGGTTGCAGCAAGTCAAAGCCTCTAAGGAGGCCATGCTGTGCATTTTCAGCACTCTTCCTGTTTCCTCTGTCATGCCTTCGAGCCCCAAGATTCCCTCCCCAAGGGTCTCTGACGGCAGATTGATTCTTGGCGCCATCTCGGGCCCTCAAACATGTCTCGAGTTCTGTGCCAACTTTCATTCCACCTCTGAGACCTGCACTTGTTCCGCTTGCATCACCTCTGAGACCGACTCTGAGGTCCGGTCCCAAGACAAGTCAATCTCTTCTCCAGCGCACCCACTTGCTGTACATTCTGATTCTGATATTGTACCACCACTACTGAGAAGCCGTCCTCAGAGGGTCCTTCATATTTTTGGTTCTGATTCAGACCAGAGCCGTCCTTCTGGATATGACAATGGTGATGGTGGGGAGGATTTACCCCTGCATTACGATGAAGACCGCTTTATATATGGACCTATAGGAGACCAATAGGCTTGATACTTCCTCTGATATTGGGTGGGTTTCCCCTCTTGGGACACCACTAGAAGAAAGTGCTTCCTTTGCAGTTCTAATTAGATGTGCTGCTGAGGTCCTGGACCTACAACTGCCTTCTGTGGAAGTTAATACAGACGTCCTTGTGGCAGCTCTGCAGCCTGGAACTGCATCCTCCTAGTCTCTGCTCTCATTCGACGAAGCCCTGACTGATGCGCTCATGGGCACTTGGTCTCGGCCTTGCTCTTGCCTGCTGATTAACCTGCAGGTGGCCAGACCCCACAGACTGGCACCCACAGAGATCTGCTTATGCAGCATCCTACTCCAGAGAGTTTGTTGGGCCAGGCTGCCACCTGTAGTGTGAATCCCTGTTTATTCCATAGGACGCTCGCCCGAACAGGCAGACCGAGGATTGAGGTGTTCAAGAAAAGATGTTCTTTGTAGCTAGCCTACCCTTGAGGTGGGTAATGCTGTTTGTCTGTTAGGCCACTACACGAATGCTCTCTAGGACATGGTCGGTGAGATCTTGACGGCAGTCCCAGAAAAGTGTACGGCCTCCTTAGCTCAAACCATTCAAGATGCAGCCAAATAAGTAATTCATGCTGGCCTGGATAGTATTGATTGTCTGGGGCGAGCAGTTGACACTAGAGAGCTGCTCCGTCGCCATGCGTAGATGCAATCCACAAGTTTCTCAGGAGACGTGCAGGCATCACCTATGGGTATGCCTTTTGATGGACCTCGCCTATTTGGCCAAAAAAGCTCACTCTGCCTTAGAAGGTTTTAAGGAGAGCTGAGCCACAGCTTGTTTTTTAGGCCTCTCAGCCCCTGTCACAGTTTCCCTACCAGTTTTGGCCCTTCATGGGCTACTCTAAAGGTTTGGTCTATAGACAGCTTCCGATTACCCCAACAGACGTCACCCCAGTCTATTCATGGCCGGGGACGTGTTGAGGCAGACACTGCGCAAGTCCCCACGGGCACTTATCTTCCCAGCCCCCCTCCCCTGCTACATTAGCTGCCAAGCCGCATTAATTTTCTCTTAGCAGCATTTACCCACCATGTGGGACAGGGTTTAACACTTCTCCCAGGTTGGCAATCCATCACATCTGACAGATCGGTCGTCAAGATCATCCAACAGGGCTATGCTCTTGTTTCTTTCTGACCCACAGCAGCTTCATCCCACATTAGAGCGGCTCTCGAAGGAGCTCCTTTCCTTCTTGCTGCAGGATGTACTAGCTCTGCTTTCCAAAGGGGCCAGCGAGAGGGTTCCCCACACAGAGATAGTAACTGGTTGTTACTCCTGCTGTTGTTCATACCGAAGAACGATAGAGGACTCTGCCCTATTTTAGTTCTTCGCCCTCTTAATGCCTTCCTGCAGAAGGACCGATTCAAAATGCTTACGCTGGCCCAGGTTTTGTCCGCCCTGGATCCAGGAGACTGGATGGCCTTGGACCTGCAGGTTGCGTAGCTTCATATCCCACCCTGCCCCACTCAAAGCAGATGGTGGTACCGGATGCAACTCTGTCTGGTAGAGGAGGTGAAGATCAGAGGTCTCTGGTCTCCAGCAGAAGCCCAGGCCCATATAAATCGCTCAGTTCTACCATCCATCAAAGGGGGAGGCTTGTACAGGTTCTCACGGACAACAGCACCGCCTTGTGGCACTTGAACAAGCAGGGTGGCGTGGGGTCCTGAGCCTAGAGGTGCTGCACCACTGAAGTTGACACGAGCATCAGGACATCTCCCTGCTTGTGAAACACCTGGTGGGATCCTTAAATGATGGGGTGGAAGAACTGTACCAGCAGTGTCTGCCAGATCTCGAATGGTGGTTAGACCCAAGGTGGCACAATGAGGAGAACTCTGGCTGGCCACTGTTGAGAAAGCACCGTGTGAACACTTCTGTGTGTTGGAGTTTTCAAGAAAGCTCTCTGAAGAACTCATTCCAACTAGAGTGCAACAGAGGACTCATGCATGCCTTTCCACCTCTGCCTATCCTGCCCTGAGTTTGGAAGGAGATTGGTAATGACCAGGCCCAAGTCATCTTGGCGGCTCCAGATCAGGCTACTGCTTCGAAAGGATCTTGTGTTGCAGCAGAAGGACATGCTTCTGCAACTGAACCTGCTCAATCTGCACCTCCATGCGTGGAGACTGAGAGGCGGCAATTGACTGCGTTCAATCTATCACTGAGGTCGCGGATGTTATCCTTGCTTCCAGGCATCCCTCAACAAAGACAATTTATGCCAGGTGCTAGGACAAATTTGTGGCCTGGTGTGGAGGCCGCAAGACAGACCCCTTGCCAGCCAAATTGTTTGATATTTTGTTTGTTTTGTCTTTGGCCCTGCAAGGTCTTGCAGTGGGCACTATTAAAGGTTATTTATTGGACCTTTCTGCTTTTACCAGACCAACTACCTTTATTTAAATCACCTCTTCTTCTGTTGCATTTTCCTAAAGGTTTTGCATACAAGTTCCCTCCAAAACCATTTGGAATACCACAATGGGACCTTAATTTTGTCCTTACATTTCTCATGTGTACTCCCGTCAAGCCTATGCACAGCTGCTTTTTGCGTCTTCTGACCACTTCAGCTCATAGCATGAGTGAACTCTAGCCTCTATCACCCACCCCACACCACCTTTTTTCCTGACAAACTGGTGCTGAGGACTCGGGCATCCTTCTTGCCTAATATCATGACTCCTTTTCATGTTGGGCAGACCATCCCTTTCCCAGCGTTCTTTACAACTCACCCTTTGAAAGATGAGGCGAGACTCCATCGGCTAAAAGATTTTACATAGATCACACCAAAGACCATCGGGTAGACAATCAGCTTTTTTGGGGGGTTCTCTGGGGCAAACAAATGCAAGGCAGTGCAGAAAAGGGCTATATCGAGGTGGGTAGTCCTCTGCATTAATATCTTCTACGCTTTGAAAAAAATGACCTGAGAGCTCATTCCAGCAGGGCTAAGGCTGCCACCACTGCATTGGAACACGGAGTGTATGCCTGGACATTTATCATGCCACAAAGTAGTCCTCAGTGCATAGGTTCACAGAGCACTACTGCCTTGACAGCCAGGTGCGAAAGGAATGGCATTTTGCCCATTCAGTCCTGTTGGACTTTTTGGTCTGAGCTCACTTAACAGACCCTTTGCCATTGGGATGTACTGCTTTGGTATCAATCCTAAAGGTGAGGAATCTCCAGTTAGATGCATCTATTAGAAGAACAAGTTACTTACTTTCAGCAACGTTCTTTCTGGTGGGTAAACTTATCTAACTGCAGACTCCTCATTGCACTTCCTCCTCCCTGTTCTGTTAAGTGGTCTCTGTTTGACATCTAAAAATGTCCCAAGTTAGAGATCCGCACACTGGTACCGACAATTGTTTTGTGCTATTCGTCTAAGAGCATGAAAAGTCAAGCAAGTACCTGACATCAGTGTGCTGGTGTGGCACTTACGTGTGTCTCCGCTCCTTCACTTCTGGGGCTGAATGAAGTCAACTTGGAGCTGCATCGCACGGGTGCACTGCTGAGAATTTCCGGATCAAGTCTGCCGCCTGGGGAGATTCTAAAAGTGAGGCATCTGCAGGTAAATAGAGCATCTACCAGAAAGTGCCTTACCGAAGGTAAGTAACTTGTTTGTTTTGTTCTACTCACCAGTGATATCTTCTACTAGAAATCTGCTGCTTCCACCCACACTTGAGACTTCAGTAATTTAATTGTTAGTAAAAAGGGAAATCGGTCTGTTTGGACACTTATTTAATGATGGCAAATTCCTGATATTCGAGGACTGAAATAGTAAAGTTAGTACAAATGCTTTGGAGGCATACCAAGCAGTAAAAGCTGTATCTGAAAGAGACACGTTAGTGACAGATTCCTTACCTTAGAATATCCCCAGGCGTCAGGCTGGATCCGGAAAGTTTTTTGCGTAGCAGTACCCTTGCGCGTCGGTAGGCGGCGTCGTGCGGCTCCGCGTCCGTCGTCGGCGTCGTGATCGCCGGGATGACGTCGCGGGCAGTACTTAGGCGCCGCCCCTGCGCGCTGACGTCCGTTCTTCTTTTTCCGCGCCAGCAAGCGCAGATCCGGGAAGAGCAGTGCCCTGGTCATTTTTTGACCATACTTTTTGGTGAATTTTTCACTGTTTTTCTCAATCGACTTCAAGGTGTCGTAGGGATGCCCGGGTTTAAACGTTGCGGCGCCTGTGCCCGGATGATGTCCGTCACAGACCCGCATTGGGAGTGTCTCTTCTGCCTCGGCCGAGGTCACGACACGGAGTCTTGTACCGACAGCCAGGCCCTCAACCCGAAAGCTTTGCGAGAGCGGTCTCGAAAGCTCCTCGAGGCCCGGCATTCGGCTCCGCGGAAGCCCCGGTCGCGTGAGAGGTCCAGGGGTCGATCGCGGAGTCCACACCGGTCGTCGGCATCGAAGTCTTCTTCGTCCGGTAAGTCGAAACACAAAAAGTCCAAAAAGCATCATCGCTCTAGGACTTCGCCTCGCCGGTCTTGCGACTCGGCTGAGGCCCCTCCCGGCACCGTCCCCGCCCCCACAGCCCCGGACATGCCTGTGGAGTCGCCCCCGCAATACCCGCCCTTCCCGGGTTCGGGGGCGGATCCGGCCCAAGTGCAGGAATTCCTGTCGGCCATGGCCCGCCTCTTCGGGCCTCCAGGTCCCTCCGGTGCGCCTTCGGGCCCCGCGGGCCCTGATGGGGTTGCTCCGGCGTCGCCGACGGCTCAGGCCCCGGCGTCGCACGTGCCTCCAGCCTCGATCCCGGCTCCGGCCCCGGCCTCCATCCCGGCTCCACAACCCCCATCGACGCCGGTCGACCTAACGACACCTCCGCCGGCGCCGATGTCTCCGGTGCCGTTCTCGGCGCCGCCTGGGGCTCCGGGCGGCGTCGTTCCCCAGTTCCTTCCGGCTCCGGACATGGACCCGGACCGAGCGTCGCTCGACGCCGGTTCCGGCGCCGATGAGACCTTGGGTCCCAAATGTCCCTCCTCCCCCTTATTTTGAACCTGAGGAGGACCAGGAGGACTGGGAGGGGTCTGATGACCCTCTGACACAACAGTGTCAGTACGATGAGGACTGGACAGAGGGTCTAGAGGATGCCAGTGGTATAGATACTTCCCCTGACACTGGCATGCTGTCTCCTCCCGTGGCTACGGAGGAGGGAGCCAATTTTGCAACGGTGTTGCGTAGGGCGGCTGGAGCCTTACATCTCCAACTCCCTACTGTGGCGGTCAAGGTTAATCTCTTGACAGAGGTGCTTCAGCCGGCAGCCTCCTCTACGGAGACTGTGCTGCCGTTTAACGACGCCCTCACTGACGTTCTTTTGGGCGCCTGGTCCAAGCCCAACACAGGGGCTCCTGTGGATAGGAACGTGTCCCGACGCCATCGCCCAGCTCCGGGCGACCCCCTGTTTCTCTCTGTCCACCCCACCCCTGAGAGCTTGGTTGTCCAAGCCTCCGCTTCCCAAACCGCCTTCCCTACCGCCCCTCCGGATAGGGAATCCAAACGCCTGGATCAATTTGGGAAGAAGGGTTTTTCTTCCTCCAGTGCTGGCTTGCGGTCCATCAACACCGCTTGCCTTTTGGGCCGATATACCCACTCCTTGTGGGATTCGGTGGCGAATGTTTTGCCCCAGTGTTCTGAGGAGGTCCAGACACTGCTTTCCGCGCCATTGCGGAAGGAAGGGATGCGGCCAAATACACAATTCGATGTGGCCTTGATACCGCCGACTCGCTGGGCAGGTCTATTGCAACGACGGTGGCGCTACGACGCCACGCCTGGCTGAGAACCACTGGTTTTTCAGGGGATGTCCAGAATACTCTCATGGACATGCCCTTTGATGGAGTCGGTCTTTTTGGGTCCAAAGCAGACCATGCGTTGGAGCGCTTTAAGGACTCACGGGCTACTGCAAAGTCCCTGGGCCTTTCTGCTACACGCCCTCCGCTGACTTCTGCTTTTCGCCCCTATCGTGGCCACGGTAGGGGCGCCCCTTCACGTCAGCAGCCCAGCCACCGGCCCGCGCAGCAGGCGTCTTCGCGTGGCCGAGGACGTGGATTCCGCCGTGGCGGATCGGGCAACCAGCGTGCGGGTCAGGCCACCACCTCCAACCCGTCCGCGGCCTCCAAACCCTCCTAGTCCCTCCTTTCAGGTGCACAGTACGCCAGTAGGGGGCAGGGTCCGCCATCACCTTCCCCACTGGCGTACCATCACCTCGGACAGGTGGGTCTTGGACATTGTCCGAAGGGGCTACTCCCTCCCCTTCGAGTCCACCCCCCAGCCATGCCACCTCAATTCCACCGCATGTCAGGGGATCACTTGGTACTTCTGCAGAAGGAAGTCACGGCCCTCTTGGCCAAGAGGGCCATCGAGCATGTTCCGACCCCAGAAGTAGGGCGTGGTTGCTACTCCCACTACTTCCTGGTGCCCAAAAAGGACAAGGAGGACATGCGTCCTATCTTGGACCACCGGAACGTCAATCGCTTCCTCCGGAAGGAGAAGTTCAAGATGCTCACCCTAGCTCAGGTCTTGACTGCCCTCGACCCTGGAGACTGGTTGGTAGCGTTGGACTTGCAGGACGCATATTTCCACATCCCCGTCCTGCCGGCCCACCGGCGTTACCTTCGGTTCACGGTAGGCCCCGAGCATTTTCAGTTCACCGTGCTCCCCTTTGGCCTTACCAGTGCCCCTCGGGTGTTCACGAAAGTGATGGCGGTGGTCGCAGCTCATCTGCGCCGGGCAGGGGTTTCAGTCTTCCCCCTACCTCGACGACTGGCTGCTGAAGGCGGGCTCGTCCCAGGCAGTCGTCTCCCACCTCCAGACTACGGCCGAACTCCTGCACTCGCTGGGGTTCTCCATCAATGTGCCGAAGTCGCATCTGATTCCCTCTCCACAGCTCCTTTTCATCGGAGCAGTTCTGGACACGACGCAGTTTCGGGCCTATCCTCCCGAACGGCGAGTCCGGGATATTCAGGCTATGATTCCGATCTTTCAGCCTTTATCCTGGGTTTCGGTACGGATGACCCTGAGGCTGCTGGGCCTCATGGCCTCCTGCATCCTGCTGGTCACTCATGCCAGATGGCATATGCGGGCTCTGCAGTGGGACCTGAAGTTCCAGTGGGCGCAGCACCAGGGCAACCTGTCCGATCACGTCCAGATCTCGGAGGGGACTGCAAAACAGTTGCAGTGGTGGCTCTCGAACCGGCAATGGGTCATGGGCAGATCCCTCTCCCTTCCCCAGCCAGAGCACACAGTTGTGACGGACGCGTCCCTTCTGGGATGGGGCGGTCACATGGGAGAGGCGGAGATCAGAGGCCTCTGGTCTCCGGCGGAGTCCCGGCTCCATATCAACATTCTGGAGCTCCGGGCGATCCGACTTGCACTCAAGGCATTCCTTCCCTCTGTCAAAGGGAAGGTAGTGCAGGTGTTCACAGACAACACCACCGCCATGTGGTACTGCAACAAACAGGGCGGGGTGGGGTCGTGGACCCTTTGTCAGGAGGCTCTGCGCCTCTGGACATGGCTGGAACATCAGGGCATGTTCCTGATGGTTCAACACCTGGCAGGTTCCCTGAACGCCAGGGCGGACGAACTCAGCCGCAGGTGCATGATGGTTCACGAATGGCGTCTTCACTCGGAAGTGGCGCAAGGACTCTTTCTACAGTGGGGAGAGCCTTGGTTAGATCTATTCGCCACCGAAGAGAACGCGCAATGTCATCAGTTCTGCGCGTTGGAATTTCCAAGGCGGCACTCGCTCGGCGACGCTTTTCGTCACGAGTGGAGTTGCGGTCTATTGTACGCCTTTCCGCCTATACCACTTCTACCCAGAGTGTTGAAGAAGATTCGGCACGACCGGGCCCAAGTCATTCTTGTGGCTCCGGACTGGGCTCGAAGAGTTTGGTATCCCGAGCTACTCAATATGAGCGTAGATCCCCCGATCCGTCTGCCTCTTCGGGAGGATCTTCTGTCGCAGCAGCAGGGGACGGTCCTCCACCCGAACCTGTCCAGCCTCCACCTGCTTGCGTGGAGATTGAGCGGCGGCAGTTGATTCCTTTCGACTTGCCTCCCGAAGTTTGTGATGTGATTCTGGCAGCCAGGCGTCCCTCCACTAAGGTGGTATACGCCTGCAGGTGGAACAAATTTGTGGCATGGTGCACAGCAAAGGCTGTGAATCCCCTTTCTGCCCCTCTTTCTGAGGTCCTTCTGTTCCTTCTCTCTCTGGCCCAACAGGGTTCTGCCCTGGGTACCATCAAGGGTTATCTTTGTGCTATCTCGGCCTTCCTCAGGCTCCCTGATCAGCCCTCCCTTTTCAAGTCCCCTGTTGTTAACAGGTTCTTAAAAGGCATTACACACCTCTTCCCTCCTGTTCCGTTTGTGATGCCTCAGTGGGACTTGAACTTGGTTCTTACTTTTTAATGTGCGCTCCCTTTGAGCCTCTACATAACTGTCCTCTTCGTCTTCTGACTCTGAAGACAGCCTTTCTGGTGGCCATCACCTCCGCTCGGCGGGTGAGTGAGCTCCAGGCTCTATCTTGTAAGCCTCCCTTTCTGTCTGTTCATCCAGACAAGGTTGTTCTTCGGACGCGTCCGTCCTTCTTGCCAAAGGTGGTTACTGCTTTCCACATTGGGCAGACCATCACTTTGCCCACCTTCTTTCCGCCTCCGCATCCTTCCAGAGAGGAAGAGAGGCTCCACCGTCTGGACCCAAAACGTGCGCTTTCCTTCTATATCGACCGCACAAAACACTTCCGGGTGGATGACCAGCTCTTTGTTGGCTACGTGGGCGCCAAAAAGGTCGGGCGGTGCACAAGCGAACTATCTCCCGCTGGGTTACTTTGTGCATCAAGACATGCTATTCTTTGGCTAAAAAGGAGCCTCCTGTTGGGCTGCGTGCCCATTCCACCAGGGCAACGGCTGCTACCACGGCCTTGGGCCGCGGTGTTCCGCTGCCGGTTATCTGTCAGGCAGCTACGTGGGCCTCGCTGCACACGTTTACAAAGCATTACTGCCTTGACAGTCAGGTCCGGAGGGACGGCTTCTTTGGCCGTTCTGTCCTCCAGGACTTCCTTGTCTGATCTTTGTTCGCAGACCCACCACCGGGGTTGGTATTGCTGGGGTATCTATTCTAAGGTAAGGAATCTGTCACTAACGTGTCTCTTTCAGATGCACAAGTTACTAACTTGTGTAACGATATATCTGTAAGAGACAGTAGTTAGTGACAGATTCCTACCGCCCCACCCATCCTCCCCGTTCTGCGAACTGATTTCTAGGGTTAAGGACATCCCTTTCAGGGCCCTAGTATTTTTCAGACACCTATGTCAGCTTCTTGCATGGCTCTGCGTTCCTGGCTTGGAAAGTCGTGTACAGAACTGACGTCAGCGCGCAGGGGCGGCGCCTAAGTACTGCCCGCGACGTCATCCCGGCGATCACGACGCCGACGACGGACGCGGAGCCGCACGACGCCGCCTACCGACGCGCAAGGGTACTGCTACGCAAAAAACTTTCCGGATCCAGCCTGACGCCTGGGGATATTCTAAGGTAAGGAATCTGTCACTAACTACTGTCTCTTACAGATATATCGTTACACAAGTTAGTAACTTGTGCATTTCCAACATTTCCTAAAAAGCCTCCAGAATTTAGCCCACTAACACTGCTACGCTCATCTCCCACAAACCAGAGAAGGGTCCCTAAACTATACAGCCCATGTTCAGAAGCTTGCTTGAATAGTGAACACCCTGCTAGAAGGTATTGGGAAACAGATTTAGGAGAGGTAATAGAGGAAAGGGTTTGAAACTACTGCTGCACCCAGACGCCAATTGTATGAATTATAGAGACAAACATATTTATTTTAAATATCTAACCAGAATGTATTACACACTAGCTGTATTACACAAATGTAGCCCATCAATAAATCTTGAATGCCATCGGTGTCTACACGTCAACTGTTTTTTTTGTGGTTTTTTTGTATTTTTATTTATTTAGCCAGGTCTTGTCCAGACATAGGCATATTTTCGCATAAAGTTGGAGATATAGTTTCTGATATAATAGATTATATTATTGAGCTGACACCCCTGCTCGCTCTGCTGAGACACGTGGCACAGATCTTGACTCCTGGCAGAATACTGAATGCCTTGCTATTGTTGCTGGTAAAATGTAGTATTGCTATTGCCTGGATGAAAGGCCCTCCGCCCAAGATTGTGGTTTGGTTATAAGATGCTATATATTGTAATGAGTCTGTGAACAACTTTGTACAATGCAGCCTGCTCAAAACAAACCGAGCGGCATATGGGGACCGCTAAGAGGCCACCTAAATGAGCATACTCCACCGACACATGGGGACCGCTAAGAGGCCACCTAAATGAGCATACTCCACTGACACATGGGGACCACTAAGAGGCCACCTAAATGAGCATGCTCCACCGACACATGGAGACCGCTAAGAGGCCACCTAAATGAGCTTACTCCACCGAAACATGGGGACCGCTAAGTGGCCACCTAAATGAGCATAATCCACTGACACATGGGGACCGCTAAGAAGCCACCTAAATGAGCATACTCCATTGAAGGCTTAAGATGCCAAGCATGATTATCAATGCCTTAAATGGTCAATACTGGCTGGGTCCTGGGCTGAGTACTACACCCTGAGAAGGGGGGTGTCCTTATCTGTATGATGAATACATGTTCTCTTTGGACCTTATCTGTATGATGAATACATGTTCTCTTTGGATCCAAGTGCTCTGAGAAATGATGGGCATCACATGACTGATCAATGCTACAATGTGGAAAATTATGAAATGTGGGATTAAGGGAAAAGTTTGGTCAAGCGCCCTAACTAGCAATATGATCTATATTTAGCAGCACAAACATAATGTAAAAAGGATTCTGAATGTATGTCTGCCTCCAACACAGAACTGTTAATGTTATTACTTTATAAAACTTAAAGAAAGTCTAAAAAAAAAAAAAAAAATGTGAGCATATAGGCAGCACAGAGTGAGAACTGTATCTTTAACCGAGGTTAATTCAGTCAGTCTGGTTAAACTATACACTATTCAACATTTCCTGAGAAGGCTTAATTTTACGTTTCCAAGGAGAAGGATCCATCCAAGGATTCTTTTCATCTTTTGTGTTTCTAGCAGCATGTCTGTCTAAAGGTACCCTCCTTGATAGGAATTATCCAGGAGGGAGTAGAAATGAAGAAAAGGTATCCATGTCGGAGATTAGGAACATTTTAGAAGCCACATTAATGCAATTACTGCCATTCAAGATCATTGTTAAGGGGCATTATGTCTAGTGCGGAGAACTATTGGAGATTCACTGGCAGAGCGTTCAGTGAAAGGCCTTCACTGATGAGGCATTTGGCATCAGTGCGTTCAACACCCTACGTTTGGTGTTCATACATCAAAGGGAACGTATAACTGTAATGGTTGCCAGCAACATTTTTCTCATTTTGCTGACAGCCACTCAGAGCACTCGCTCCTGCGGGAATCTGACTCCCGCGGGAGCGAGATGGCTCAAGGGAAATGAAGCTCCCTGGGCCTATCAGAACGCTGCATTTTTAAATTGGCACTCCTGCGTGAGTCTCTCGAGCCTCTCGCGGATCCAGTCTTCCAGATATACAATTTATTTTACCCTTAATTTCTCAAAAACTGTTGAACGGCTGGGAACTTTTAGGGAGAAATTCGATCTAGGTCTACCAGATACTGATGCAACTTCTCATTGATGCAGTTACTTAAAATATGTTCCTTCATAAACAAATTATAAAGCACTTTACTTCCAGTTAACCAGCCACGTAGTGTCTTTACTGAGTAGTCTACAAATTCCACCCAGGACTGACTCTGGGATTTCTGAGCCCACCTGAATTTAATTCTGTACTCCTCAGTAGTGAGCCCAAATCCCTCAATCAGGATGCCTTCATGAGTTCATAGGACTCTGATTTTGCCCCACTAAGGGTCAGAAGTCTGCCTCTGCACTTACCAGAGAACAGTTCCCAAAGGTGTGCCCCCCAGTGAGACTTCCTCACATTTCTGGCTTCACAAGCCCTCTCAAAGGCTGTGAACCACTTGGTGATGTCATCACCATCCTCAAATTTAAGGACAACCCCTTTGGGGATTTCAGAATCATAGGATCCTTCCTTCTCTTGACTTTTTAAATTGCTGCCTCCATTGATGGGTCCTAGGCCCATCTCTGCTCTCTCTTTCTCTAGAGCTAGGAGTCTAGTCTCTAGATCTAGTCTTTTGGTCATCCTTGCTAAAAGGAGATCCTCCTCAGTGAAGTTGTCCTCACTTTCTGGTATGAAGTTGGCCCTACCTGTGTAGGAGCCAGACCTTGTACCTCTTGTGCGTGGAGGGTAGGACACAAAGTTCCCTTCCTCCCTAAGTAGTTGAGGTGGTTGGTCTAAGACTTCATCATCCTCACTACTTTCCCCCTTCTCCTGAAGGCCTTCACCTTCTTCTGTGGGGTGGTCCCTTGCATACCCTGCCAGAAACTCCTGGAGTTGTATTCTGGTGGGGTTGGACCCAGTTCGTTTTTGTTTAGCCTTACAGAGAAGCCTTAACTCTCTAACCTGTAGGTTGAAGGAAGGGGCGAGGTTGAGCTCCTCAGCCATATTCCCTGTGTTGCTCATTATATTTCTAAAGTGAGGTTCTTTTTAGAAGACCTACACTAACGGTTCTAGATACTTCCCCTCCTAACTTTAGTGACTTTTACTTTTTCTATAAAAAAAATAGGCTACAGGGACTTAACACAAGGCCCTAACAAGACGTTTTAGAAATTTGGAAAAAAGTAAATTCAAGAAATGATTTGAACTAAAGTCAATTTTGGTATTCTTGTCATGTGATCAGGGGTTGACTTAGTCCAATAAATGCAAGGCTTTACATCCCACTTCTGTCACCAATGTAGGAAGCTGGCTCTGTATATACTGTACCAAAGAAAGGTATATTGTGCACAGAGTCCAGGGAGTCCCCAGAGGGATAGCAAAAGCTAAATTAAGTAAGTACTAACAGCTCTCTTTGTGGTAGTGTGGGCGAGCAGTTAGGCTTATCCAGAGGGCTTGTTAAGCATTTCTTGTATTCACTCAATCAAGACTGAAGACATACATTCAGAGACTGAATCCAGACCAATTGGGTAAGTATAACAAGCATTTGCAATGCAATAAGTCTTGCATTCACACAAGTTTGAGCTATTGGCATTATAAATAACAAAGCCTTTTATTTATGTTTTGGGTTTTAAAACCTAAATAAAAGGCATTGTCATTTACAATACTAATTGCCCTCTCCGTGATTTGAGTGTGCAGTGTGACATTGCGTAATGTCATTGCTATCTTTGGCCTAATAAAAAACACTCCAGCTGTGGTAGGCCCTGGCTTCACCTCCTGGTGCAGGGCGGGCTGTGCTTTATGGCAGGCATGGAGGGAGGGATGGTCTCGGCTGCAGCGCCGGCCTTGTACAGTGCCCCTGCTATTAATAGTGAGCGAGAGGAGCTGAGATGGTGGTATTGGTTTTGGTGGTGGTGGTGGTGGTATTGGTATTGGTGGTGGTATTGGTATTGGTGGTGGTATTGGTATTGGTGGTATTGGTATTGGTGGTATTGGTATTGGTGATATTGGTATTGGTGGTGGTGGTGGTATTGGTGGTGGTGGTATTGGTTGTGCTGGTATTGGTGGTGGTGGTATTGGTGGTGTTGGTATTGGTGGTGTTGGTATTGGTGGTGCTGGTATTGGTGGCGGTGGTATTGGTGGTGGTGGTATTGGTGGTGGTGGTATTGGTGGCGGTGGTATTGGTGGCGGTGGTATTGGTGGCGGTGGTATTGGTGGCGGTGGTATTGGTGGCGGTGGTATTGGTATTGGTGGTATTGGTGGTGGTAGTATTGGTGGTGGTAGTATTGGTGGTGGTGGTATTGGTGGTGGTATTATTGGTGGTATTATTGGTATTGGTGGTGGTATTGGTGGTGGTATTGGTGCTGGTATTGGTGCTGGTATTGGTGCTGGTATTGGTGCTGGTATTGGTGGTTTTGGTGGCGGTATTGGTGGTGCTGGTATTGGTGGTGGTGGTGCTGGTATTGGTGGTGGTGGTGCTGGTATTGGTGGTGGTGGTATTGGTGGCGGTGGTATTGGTGGCGGTGGTATTGGTGGCGGTGGTATTGGTGGTGGTGGTATTGTTGGTGGTGGTATTGGTGGTATTGGTATTTGTGGTGCTGGTATTGGTGGTGGTATTGGTGGTGGTGGTATTGGTGGTGGTATTATTGGTATTGGTGGTATTGGTGGTGGTGGTGGTATTGGTGGTGGTATTGGTGGTCTTGGTGGTGGTATTGGTGGTCTTGGTGGTGGTATTGGTGGTGGTGGTGGTATTGGTGGTGGTGGTGGTATTGGTGGTGGTGGTATTGGTGGTGGTGGTATTGGTGGTGGTGGTATTGGTGGTGGTGGTATTGGTGGTGGTGGTGGTATTGGTGGTGGTGGTATTGGTGGTGGTATTGGTTGTGCTGGTATTGGTTGTGCTGGTATTGGTTGTGCTGGTATTGGTGCTGGTATTGGCGGTGCTGGTATTGGTGGTTTTGGTGGCGGTATTGGTGGTATTGGTGGTGCTGGTATTGGTGGCGGTGGTATTGGTGGTGGTGGTGGTATTGGTGGTGGTGGTATTGGTGGCGGTGGTGGTGGTGGTGGTATTGGTGGTGGTGGTATTGGTGGTGATATTGGTGGTGGTGGTATTGGCGGTGGTGGTATTGGTGCTGGTGGTATTGGCTGTGGTGGTATTGGTGCTGTGGTATTAGTGGCATTGGTGCTGGTGGCGGTATTGGTGCTGGTGGCATTGGTGGTGGTGGTGGTGGTATTGATGGTGGCATTGGTGGTGGTGGTGTTTAATAAAACAGGCTTTTGAAAACAACCCGTGAGGTGGCTTGAGTACAGATGACATGTAATACAGATGTGCTGTTGTCCGCTTCAGCCCATTAGCACAGGATTATGTGCTACCTGGAATTCACATGACTTAATTTGCTAATCATTTCTAAATCCATTTTAGTTGGGGGGGGGGTGGGGGGGAGGGAGGGAGGTTTGAAACAGACACGAGATAATGCCGGGTTAATGTGATTGAAAGCAGGCACCCGTGTTACTGGGGCGGCCGTGCTGCTTAATAAAACAAAAGCGGTTTCAGCTGAAGCAGCGCATGTCCGGCCTGCAGTAAGAGAAACTCAATAAAGTAAATAGTGCTTACAGACTAAATGGCCAGTCCCGTTTAACAACCAAAATAAAAGGGCCAGTAGCCATGGGAGGTTACAAATGAAGACCAGGCCGTACTAAGGAGGGACTAACAAGCCTATTAACGAATCCGAAGACAGCATTTAGGAAAGACAATGACACAAGCCAATGAAAAATATGGGCGGAGAGTGGGCGCGGCTTCTCTCCCATACTCGACTACAGCAGTCTCGCAGAGCGAGCAGCGCATGCGCGCTGCAGCTAGGTTCGACCTAAAAAAAGGTATACTTATGTTTTATTTTTAAAACCAAGCGGGACTTGGCACAGGTAAGTAAAATATGCTCTCTAAGCCAGGACTACACAAGGAAATGCAGTTGTGGTTGAATTTGCAATAGTTACAGGTTGGTATTGATTCAAAAAGTGGTATGCATTACACCATAATTACTTTTAGAATACTGTTCAGTTACTTTTATATCACTTTGAGTGCTGGGGGTGGTATGCCTAGATACCACACATAAGGATCTCACAATACAAGGTAAGTATGACTTTTCTTGGCTTGAGTTAAAGTTACAGTTTGTTCCATACAAAACAACAGTTCAACACTTCAAACATTTTAGTCCCAAAATCTTATAACATGGGTTCCTATGGGAGAAAAATGGTTATCGGTTTCACAGGTAAGTAAAAGTCTTATAAGTGGGAGTTTTGAGGGTAAGGACCAAGGTTCCCAACGAGTTGCACCACCAGCGGCACTGGGGCGGCCGGGTGCAGAGAGCAGGGGCTAAGGGGGCTTTCGGTTAGGGACTGCTTATGAGCAGGCCACTCGCGTGTGGGAACTAAGCTCCTGGGGTTAAGGTCAGCACTGTGGGGGCCAACAATCAGCACAGGAGCTGCACCACCAGCGGCACTGGGGCGGCCAGTTGCAGAGTGCCAAGGATCGTCAGGGACCCTGTACTTCTCAGTGCTGACCTTCGGTTCGGCAAAGTTGCAGCAGGCTCGGGCAGGGAGACTTCCTGAAGGCGACCACCAGCTGGAGAGGTCATTTGGACTCTTGGGGGACGCCTGGACACCGTCTTTTTGGCCACCGAAGGCCGTGGGGTGTCGGGTGCAGGGATGTCTTTTGGCGTCGGGTTTTCTTACCAGCTCCGGTCGCGGTCAGGGGGACCCTTCAGGTTGAGGCTGCAGGCGTCGTCTTGAAGCTTGAGGGAGGTCGGGGATCACCAGATCCCAGGTCAGGATCGCTGGGGAGACCTCGTTGTGTTGGGCCACTCTAACTCGGGCCGTGGGCGTTTGGTGCAGAGTGGTGCAGAATCGCGGAGTCACCGGAATCCGGATTCTGGTCTTGGTTGAGCAAATCCGGTGCTCACCGGAGACAGAGTCTGTAAGGTGAGTGCAGGGCAGGTCCTCCGGGCTCTGGAGGGCTGCTGACTGCTGGACATGCAGGGTTCTTTGCTGTTGGCAGGTCGTAGGTGGGACAGGCCGGTAGGGCTGGGACAAAAGCAGTAGGTGTCCTCTTCTTCCTGGGTTAACATGGCTCTTCGTCCTTCTTCTTTCTTCCTCGAATGTGAGGAGGCAAGGTTCAAGGTGGCCCCTAAATACTAGATTTATGGACGTTAAAAGGGGTGTGCAAGTCGGGACCAACGGGTCCATTTCGTGGGGTGGGGACACCCCCCTATTGTACCACCCTCCAGTGGGAGGGGGGCACGAGCCTCTTCCTGTTTGTTTGGCTCTCCTCATCTTCAGGATGGATGGGACTGAAGGGTGTGGTTGGCAAAGGTGGGCACACCTCTCCTCCTAGCTAGAGTTTCCTGCCGACTCTCTTGCCCAAAGTGGGGGGCAGAACCGGCGAGAGCCAGTTGCTGGGGGCAGCAAAAGGAAGGGGCAGCTCCCAAAGTTTCCCCTTCGTGGACCCAGCCCATCCTGGGGGAGGAGGTAGGACACCTCTGCCGAGGATGGGCTTTGTTTCAAGACCCAGAGAGCGGAGGCTCTCTTCCAAGGGGTCCAGAAACCTGTCTCGTGGTGGCAAATGTCAAGCAGCCATTCAGGAACCACACCAGGGCTGGTCTTTTTTCAGGGGGCATCTCTAAGATGCCCTCTGATTGCATTTTACATTAAATCCCACATTGGCATCAGTGTGGGTTTATTGTGCTGATAAGTTTCCTACCAAACTTACCAGGTTTTAGTAAAGCCATTATGGAGCTGTGGAAATCATAATGACCAACTCCCAGACCACATACTCTTTATGGCTTTGCTACACTTACATGTCTAAGAATGAACTTAAACACTGTAGGGGTACAGTGCTCATGCCACTGTACACTCACCTGAGGCTTGTGCACCCTGCTAGAGGGGTGGCTTACCTAGGTCTCAGGCAGTGGGTTATAGGCATGGCACACACACGGGGATGTGTGCCATGTCGACTCTTCACTTGTCTCTGAACCAGAACACGCAGCCTGCAATGGCAGGGTGTGGGTGTTAAGGTACAGAGCCTCTAAGGGTGGCACAATAGGTGTTGCAGCCCTTAGAGGCCTTCCCTGGTCACAGTGCCCTTGGTACCCATGGTACCTTTTACAAGGGGCTTACCTGTGGCCAGGGATGTGCCAATTGTGGGTACAAAGGTACAGTTTTGGGAAATAACACAGACCAGGGGTGTGGAATTCAATAAAATATCTACTTGTCCATGGGGCAAGTTGCTTCATAAATCTGCTTGTGCTGTAACAAAATCCAGGGATGTGGAATTCCTATAGCCCGACGCCCAGGACATATTGTTTGGGGTCAAGGGCAACAAGTTTTCATGTGTAGTTTGTCCTTGGGACAAGTAGGCCCAACCTCCTGCATCACAAACCCTTCGGCTGCCAGTTTGCAGAACCACATTATGGATCAGGGAAGGGCACTGTCTGCAGTTAAGGTAATATTTTTGTCCATATGCTAATGCTGTTCAAACTTGTATTTATGGTTCATTAATGCAAAGCCTTTATTATTAGGGTGAGCGCTCTAAGTAAATGTTGTAAGCTCTGACTGCCCTACTGACAGTGGTTCTAGTATAAAATTGTGTACACACATTTTCAAAGTTTAGCAATATGAGGCTATGTATAATGCTCCCAGAATGCTCTCTGATTTGATGCAAATATTTGCAGAAGCTTGAAAGCAAGATTAATGATTCTTTGCTTTCAAAATAAAATGTTCATAAAAAAATTAAAGCAGGAAAAAAAACATTCCGCTAAACTACTGTAAAATTTCAGGTACCATTTCTTTGCAACATCATTTAGTCACATGTGTTGAGGCATGCTAGTATTTCCCAAAATATTCATAATGGAAAATCAGTGTAACCAGTTTCAATAAGATTATAGGAAACAAAAATAAACAAGCATTGGCAAAGCCAGTAAGTCTGAAATTGGTGGTCAGCTTTTTAGTTTTGTCAATGTGTGAACTGTTTTGGTAAAACCTTATTGGTGTGGGAGCTGCCAGGCCCTCCCCATTATAACAAACTTTGGCAAAAGCAAAAAAAATTTGGTCTCAAAAAGCACACCCTGCCACAGTAGTTACTGGCACTGAACAAAACTACTTTGTGTGCCGATATGCTCCTTGTGAAAGAGCAGAATGCTGTCACTCACAGTGAAGCCAGCCGATACAGAGAGAGAGACAGAATTTTAATAAACGCAAAAGGTCATGGTCAACGCCAGACCAAATTAGGACCCAATTATTAATGAAAGTCTCAAAAGTGCACCCATGGTATATGTCCTTGCATTAAGTGCAGCTATATGGCTTTGGTGAATTTTCAAGAATTCACAGAAGTAGGACAACAAATAGTACTCCTAGAAAATATTTGTGAACTGCATTTTAGCATGAGCAAATGTGCATGTGTAGATTTGCTCATGCGAAAATCTGAGTGCAAGTTCACTTTCCCTCCAACCACTTTTTTCCCAACTCTGGAAGAAGGTTTACGTCTGCCATTGTCAGGAGTAAATTTCCAACATTTCTCTGTATGGGAAAAGATTAGAGAAGAGTTGTTGAAAACCCTTAAAACATGCAAGTTAGTAGGTTTGCACAGACTCAAAAGGGCATTCTAACCCTGGAACTATTGTTTACCACTACCTTTAGCCCCAGTATGTAGATCTGCGGAAATGTGGCAACATAAGGGTATTGCAAGTATTCAAACACTACTATGATATGATCCCTGGCATAATCAGAGAGGCTATATCAGAGCTCTTATATAATGAGATTGCTGCCATAATTTGTCGCCGCACTACATGGCACCAAAGGGACAAGTGGATTTTATTACAAGAAAAGTAGATTTATGAAGCAACCTGCCCCATGAACAAGTAGATATTTTATTAAACTATATATATATATATATATATATTTCCTAGTGGCCTATCTAGCTAGGTGTGTGTGCGTGTTCCCCCCTCCCCTGGATAGATATTTTGTAATTGCTATGGGATCCCAATTGTGATTGGGACAATTCAGTGCCTAAGACTTTAATGAGAATTCCTCTATAGTATAACTAAGAGTACTTGTAAGTAACTTCTCTTTCTGCTGTTACCTGGTATTCCTCACAGTTGTTATGTTCTCTCCACAGTTGTTGATAACAGCAGTAATTGGGCAGTGTGTGGGAAGAGTTCTGGAGTTATCTCAATGCCAGTTGCTGCTCGAGCAACACACAAGGTGCATATGGAAGTAATGCCTCTCTTCGCTGGCTACCTCCCATTTCCTGATGTTCGACTCTTTAAATACCTCCCGCATCATTCAGCGCACTCCATGCAGCTCGATGCAGGTAAGGCTCGTGTGCATGTGCTGATGGCGTTATGCGCTGCCAATAGAGACATCATCTAAATGCAAGCAAGATACTCAGAACCGCTCTATCTAATTTTGAAGAAAAAACAAAATGTAGAATATCATCCTGATGACCGCCGGAATGGTCAAACTCCATTTTGGTGAACTTGCAAATGGGGTAAACCATTTTTCCTCACAAAATGAGGAACAAAGACAGGAAATTGGGGAGCTGGGGGCAGGGATTAAGATGTCAATAGAAAACTGATGAAGAAAGCGGTAGAGTATAGGAGTGGAGAATGGGAAGACATTATAGGATGTAGGTATTAAGACAGTTACTATGTTTTTGTATGGTTGAAATACTAGGCTATAGGTTAGCACACTCATTCTGTGGCATTGGCAGGAGTACAGATACAAGGTGGTAGAGCAGCAGTGGTATCAGCAGAGGTTAAGGTACGAGGATGCATGCAAGAGATATTAGCTTATAAGTGGTGGTAGAGGAAGTATTATGTAGGTCGGTCAAAGGTACTAAAGTACAGACAGTTGTAATGGCACATGGGTAAAGGCAGTCATAGAGATATAAGCATCTATATATAGGAATAGAGACATATGCATATAGCCAAGGTTCATAGTAATAGAGTACAGGCAGAGGAAAGCACTCGGGTTTAAGTAGGAGTAAAGGTAGAAACAAAGGTATGGGTGGAGGGCAGGAGTAGATGAAAGAATTTCCTCAATATAGGTGATGGGACTTGCAACAGTGTGGTTAGAGGGATGTAAGGAGGAAAAGAGAAATCGGGGCGGGATGGTAGGGTTCATCCTCCATAAAAAGACACAGAGGCTGCGAAGGGAAGTGGAAAAATGTGAGTACATTGTGGTTCCCCAATAAAAAGAAAAGCAAGGTATGTAAGTGATTCTGGAAACCGAGGTCTAGGTGATTCTGGAAGCAATAAGGGACATTTTTCAACATGAAGGGCATTCACCGGGATGGAGTAAACATTCTGAGAATGCCATTCATGTGGAAAAATGGGAGGAAACCAGTTTGTGGGGGTTTCTACAGAATACAAAAACTACTTGGATTACTAATGCGACTGACACCAAAGTAAGCTAACATTTCAGTGAGGGTGATTAAATGGCTTTGTCCTATGCCACAGCTGGAGAGTACTTCAGCAATTGTGGCCATGCAACAGGGACAGTGTTAGTACTCGAGGAAAGAAGATACTCCATTTTATTACAAAAATTGGCACTTGTCTGTTAAACTAAATGTTGCTTGTGGGTGTTGCAGAGCCCCTTCCATGGATGGCCTGATCCATATACACCATGTTTTGTCAAACAGCGCATAGAGCACTTGTATAATGTCAATGGTAGGAAGTCGGAGAACGACCCGAGTGTACCCGTTCTAATGCTCTTGAAGCATCCGGTTAGTACTCCATTGACTTTAACAACCGATGCTGCTAAGATTAGAAGTTCGCATGGTCGTGATGCACACTATTCTGGAGTGCCTCACTGCTGGAAATCGAATGTTGCCGATACAGCCAAAGCTGTGCATGGTTTCTATGGTCTCTATCTGAGGATCTTCATAGATCGTCCTAAGCAGTCAATGGTCTCATCAATGAGTGGGATACCGGAGCACTTTAAATTGTAAATGTAAGTGTAGCCAGATATGCTGCAGTCTCTTGTGTCTGAAAAGTGATGCCTCAGCTCCTTAAAACGAGCCTTCAGCACCTGTTACCTAGGCTCTTTCTTTAGTCAGCTGCTGCCAATTGAACCCCAAACTCCAATCTCTGCTTTGGAAGGAATGAATCTGTAGAGTTCTGCTTGAAAATTGTATGTAACAAAATAGTCCTTTGAGATAAGGTAATGAGATGAGAGAACTCCGAGACGACACAGCAGTCTGTTATGGCAGAATTAGATCTCCAAAGACCCAACTAGACCACTTCACCAGGAAGTAGAGGGAATCCGGATTAAATATAGCTAAGGTAGCTACATATAGTCTGCGGAAAGCATACAGAAGCAGTATTGAAACTGATAAACCTGCCTGTTTTAATACTAGAGTTAAGGAAGTGGGAAATTGCAGCAAAGAGCTGTTTAAAATGTTGTGTGAACCACCCTTATCGCCCCACGATACGCTGTGACATCTTTACATTCTAGTTCATGGCAATGCCTATAAGTCATGTCCTTTCTGCGTAACGGATGTCATTCTGAACATGTCTAGTATTGGTTTTCTTTCTGTTGGAAAATCTTTAATAAACCGATTACAAGCAACAAAAAAACATTTGTGTGAAGTGACGGCAGATTATTCTCTTAGTGAATGTTCTGACTAGGGCCGGGCGTCATTATCTGCACAGCCCATCCAAGATCGGATAAAGAGGCCAGCATTAGTCCGAAAAATCTTGAGGTGAGAAAGAAATGTACCCTTCTCCCATTGGGATGAATAGGAGTTCTAGTAATCCACCAGCCAGTTTCATCTTGTCTGCTCCTGTTTTCACGATCATTCAGACCATGGAGATGGAAGGAATATTGGAAGGCATGAATACCACTCAATGCTCTGGGGATCCCTGCCCATCAATTTTGATGAGATATATTCCCATATTGGCTCCAGTGATATCGGCGATTGTAAATGCTGACTATTGTAGGGGTTGAACCCGGACTATCTGAAGCAAGCTTTGGTGACTCCTTTCTAAAAGAAACCTTCCATGAACCGTTCTAAGTGTAGGCTGAATGCCTTTCTTGCCACGCTGACATGCTATTTCAAGCTCAGAGTGGTAAAGAACAGATCCTGTACCACCAGTCTGATGTTTTGTTATGGTGACCCGCAAGTCTGTTCACTGTACATACATACATGCATATGTACACACACGCACGCACACACACACACACACACATATATCATGATTTGTTGGTTGTACTGGGATACAATTTTACACGTGCACGGATTGCATCCTGCTGGTTATCCCTCTTAGTTGTGACTTTGAGGGTTCCAGACCCCTGTCGCGCATTTTTGATGCAATCAATGGGTAGATGCACTCTATTCGGCTGGCACTGTCTCTGTGGTGAGAAGTTCATCAGAAGATCATAACTCCTAGAAATTGACAAACACTGAAATCTGTCTCTCACACAATGTAAAACCATTGGAGCTCACTTTAGATCAACAGCTCAGTATTAAGAATAAAACTAACTCTTTAATGAGGTTCTGTAGATTTTATATTACTCAACTTGTAAAACTGCGGTCTGTTTGAGCTAAGTGTTTAAACTACCATAGCCAGGGCTATTATCGAAGCCTAATTAAATTGCTATTGTGGGAGCTTCCTAGTAGGTTTCGGGGTGCATCCAGAAATGAAAGAACATGGCAGCTTAGGAAGTGACTGGTCTGCTTCATAGAGAACCTGCTAGCCCTACATTTAAGTTGATTGACTGACTTACCGTTGTCTGTTTGAGTCTAATTTAGGTAATTGATTTTAATTAGGGCTCCCGGTTTTATGGTATTTATTTTTTTAACATTTCCGTCTGTATTTATCCATATTTATTTTTTGCCCAACTTATTGGTATTTATCCATATTTATTTTGAGAATAGATGGAGTCGCAAAATGGTGTATTTCTACATTTATTTAACTCTTACACATTCCCTTATACGTGGATACCTGTCGCGTTATAGCAAATAAAGAAGCCACAATTAACATAAAACTACACCCACAGGCACATATTAGCATTATACTTCAAATATATGTTAACTTATATCTGTATTTAAGGAAATCTCATCCTATTTTTTAACTCACTGTGCCGTCTATCTGTTCAGGTTTTGCTTGGCGTTCATGAAAGACAGCATGGAGAGTCTCTCACAAAAAGCACAATTTTCAGTATTTTTCCGCTTTTAAAAATAAACACAGAGAGGAAACATATTGTTTTCTGTCTGTATTTATCTGTAAAAATCAGTAAAAACGGAAAACTGGGAGCCTTAATTTTAATCCACAAAATGATTTCTGGCGATGGTTTGCTCACTGAAAAAGAGCCTGGAACCCTGTAGACCATGGTGGGCTTTGCAATCCCAGGACATGGGATGTGAAACGTCCTAAGGATAAAGTTGAATACTGTAGGTGGAATGATGAGGTTGTGGGAGACAATGGTGGAGTGCGCTCCATCTTCATCTGTCTGGTCATTTTTAAGACTAGATTAAAAACTTATTTGTTTGTCAGTTGACTTCAGTCCAGTTGGTTTTTCTGTGTCAAAAAGTGATATCCAAGAAGAGAAGTCTTGTAATGTTTCCAGCATCTGATTGATATCAAAAGCTCGTATATCAAGGTCAGGTGTACGCTAGGTGTCTGATATGTTAGCTGGCAAGGCAAGACCAAGTTATAGTCATTCCACTTCCTCCATCTGCTGTACCTCACTAATTACCAACAAAAGCCACTAGGAGGTGTTTCCACCTTTAGCCCTACCAACGCCTCCATTGACGGATGCATACAAAATTTGCTACTTGGTTACTGTATGTACCTATGTCTTCCATGCCAGTTTTTGGCAGTTTCATATATATATATTGAATTGCGTGAAACTGGCATGCAAGACCATATATGTGTGTATGCATATAGATAGATAGATAGATAGATGGATAGATGGATGGATGGATGGATAGAGATCTGCATGGAAACTGGCATAGAGGGAAAGAAGGTAAAGTAATGGGGGAGAGGTTCAAAAAAGGTTGTGTGATCCATTTTCCCCTCCCCGAGGAAATTCTGCTCACCTTTACTGCAAAATCCGCTGAATGGATTTAGACCAAACTTGGCGTGAATATGGACCTTCACTCTGCAGCATGCCAGTAGTTTTTGAGATTATTGTAAATTACTATGTGTAGCTTACTCTTGGTGTTATCACCATCTTCGAGGTCTTTCGGTGGGTGCGGGCTGCATATTTTCAGGGAATGTATTTATTTATGTTTATATTACATGTTCGCACAAGCAACAGTGATATAAAATCTAGATTTCAGAAGCAAAATATTTAAAATATTTCATGGTTCCCTGTGAAATATGAATTTCATCATCCTGACCGCTGCCTAACCACTCTGTATAACTTTACCATTGTTAGTACTTCTGGGATTGCGCAGCATGGGGACCAAATATGCGGCAAAAAAATACAAATTATGAAGCAAATTCTCTCGCAGTATTTTTATCTGTTTGAGCTAAGCACATTTTTTTGCCAAATCTGCAAATGATGTGGTAAATTATGGCTCATCTGCTACTGCAGTCACAAAATCACATAAATCCAGTGTTTGTCATTGTTGTACACTAATAAATTAATGAAGGCTGAACAAAATCCAAACATTCTAATTCCAATCGCGGACCATTGTGAGAAACAAACCGCTTTCTCAAGACAAGTACCTCACATAAAATGTAATTTAAAACTAACACAGCGGGTAAGATGTGTTATATGGTCCTATATTAACATCTTGGGTGTGATGACATTTACAAATCACTCTGCCTGTGGCCTTGTAGTTTATGATGTCATCAAACCACAATATTGATGGCAATATCGGATCATATTACAAGTTTACCCACTATGTATTCAATAAATATGTTTTCACAAAAAACAAACAAAGGTTAAAGGGACGTTATAGTTAGGTGTTAAAATAAAACACAAGCCGACTTTTAAGAACCACTGTAATTTACCAGTTATAGTTTACTAAGCGAACTATAACTTGTGCCATCCCATGCACTGCTTTTGACCTCACATTATCACTCATGACATGTTAAATGACATTGATGACCTCTCAGATGACATCACTGATAACCTAAGTCCTTTACATCTTAAAGTTACTGAGTGTACACATGTGGGCCCAAAGCATGGAAATAGCACAAGACTTGGAGGCAATTGTGCATGTTGAAAGTTATACGGTGCACTGTTTACAAATCGCAGAAGTTTGGGGTGGAAGTAGTGCTCCAAGTTAAGCAAGGTAAAAGGTTTGAGCGCACCTGTTGGGGATTGTTGGGTTAAGCTTAAAAGTACGTTGTGGCTTAAATTCAAAGCCTGTTGGAAAAAAATCTGTGACAAAGGCTGAAGCTGCTGTTGACACTAAATTATCCACCAGTGAATATCTGGCCTCATGCCCATGTTAAATAGTTGCAATACAGTGGGATACACACATTCTATGTAACAAGGACGTTTATAAGGTGTGGACATTCATTTCCAGACCCTTGCTGAAGATTTTGAGACATTGCCGATTGTAGAATAATATAGACGGTAGGGGTGTCCCACTTAGACCTAGTTTATCTCACACTGGTGTTGTAAGCATGGCTCTAAGGTTGTATGCTACTGCGCCCATTTCGGGTATGTGTGTAGTGTACTTTACTAAACTACAGTGGGTTGTCCATAGGCCTCACAGAAAGTGTATTTTCAGTGGCAAATGTACACCCGTGACCTCTTGACTTTAAAATTGCGGGTCTTGTGAAGTCTTTAAGAGGGTAATCCATT
The DNA here is from genome assembly GCA_963921515.1 of Calotriton arnoldi. NCBI lineage: Eukaryota > Metazoa > Chordata > Amphibia > Caudata > Salamandridae > Calotriton > Calotriton arnoldi. The sequence continues at coordinate 1,212,631 of CAWUFW010002007.1, forward strand.
TAAGGTGAAGAGAAAATTGTCCACAGCTGTAGCCTGTTAACACAAGTCAAAACCCCAACCCTATAGGTCAGTGTTACAATGATTGTATGATGTCATCAGTGATATCATTTTAGTTATCATCAATGATGTCATCAATGATGTCATTTAACATGTCATGAGTGATCTGTGAGGTCACTGCAGTGCATGACGGGGTTGCAAGTTCTATTTAGCTCAGTAAACTATAACCGGTGAATTTCAGTATTTTTTGTTTTTAAGTGTTAGTTTTTATGTCATTTAAACACGTTACTACAACATCACTTCAACCTTTGGGGTTTTTCCCAGTGAATTATCATTATATTCACCCAACTCCCCTGCCGAGCACAGCTTTTGGCCATGCGCAGCTGTGCGTTGCAAGCAGGGCCAGACCCGCTTAACCCTTCCCCTATTTTTTCTTTTTTTTCCTTTGGCAGGGGTCTGAGTCCCCAAGTCCTAAAATGGCTGCTGCCACATCTATAATGTTGCGACAGCCAATCATATCTTCTCTTTAAGATCTTGTCTTTAGATCCATTGGGTCCACAGATCCTCCATGGCCTGATATAGACATAAATTCTGAGTTTTAATTTCTCAAAAACTACTGAACGGATTTACACCAAATGACAAAAAAAACACTCTGTGGACCAAGACCTAGATTTCTGCCAAATTTTGTGTAATTCAGTTTAGCCCTTTTTGCGGTATAAATGTTCAATTTTTCCATGGAAAACTACATGGGGAAAACATGTTATGGGATTCTCTTATTTTCTTGTCCCCCGCTTGACGGATCACGCTGAAACTTTTCAAGAAGGAGCTGAAGTGTAAAAACTATTTTTGGGGAAAGGTTTGTGAAGATTCATCAAACTGCACTAAAGTTATTACCAAAGCAAAACATGGTCGTCGCCCGTCCTTATTCCAGGCTCTCCACCACCACCTCCTCCTCCGCCATCTCCTTCAGTACCTATTACACGTATTTCGCCTCCACCTCTTTCTCAGACAGAAACACCTTAGGGAACTCCTTCTACTGCAAGGCCTCTAACTTCCCCTTGGAGATCAAGGTCTCCTCAGTCCACAGATCGTGAACACAAGTGCCTTCGAGACATCATCACCGTTTTCGACACTCCTCACCAAGACGCTCCTCTCGGCGCACTCAAAGATATCCTAGGTCCAGAAACAAATCTAGGTTATGATCAAGGAGGTCATTTTATTCCACCTCCTCCAGTACTGGAAGATACTCTCCGAAACTGACATTCTCACAGCCAAGGTTCTCTCCAGTTGATGACATCAACATGTTTCAAGAGGTGCTTGTACGAGGAGCTACAAAACTGAACATTTCATTACCTGCTTCATCAACGTCTACATCAGTGATTTTCTACCTCTAGTTCCAGGTTTATTAGAACTCTGTTCTAACCAATAAGTGAATGTTTTCAACAAATAAGTGCTTGTTTTCAACTCTGTAACCGCTCCGATTTCATTTCTTGTCAAAGACCCCTTCTGGAGTCTCAAACCGCTCACGCTCTGTGTTCTTTATTCTTCCTACCGCTTTTTGATTCACTCCTTTTGGTCCCCCCGGTGCTCCCCTTAGCTCCACACAGCTCCCGGTCCAGTTCTTTACCCCTCGTGACTTTTGTCACATGACCGGCGCACCAGGCTCTTATTGCCGGTCTACCGACGTCGTACCCTCGAACGCTTAATTCGTTTGCTGGCGATAGCACGGAGTTATCCTCGTGCACCCCCCACCCCAACGCTCGCTAATTAGCGAGACGGCTTCCGGATTGACTCCGGCATCTACAACCACTTTCAAGTAAGTTTCGGCTCTCTCCGGGTTCCTTAGTTAATCCTGACAATTTTCTTTCCCAGGCCCTTAAAAATGCTTTTTACTTCCTGTCACGTAGATATTCTCTCCTCTGCAGAGACGTGAATGACACTACGGGGCACCACTGTCCTCCCCCACCCTCTGATTCATTCATTTTAGGTACAGTTACTCCTTTATCAGATTTCCATACAATAATTGTCTCTGGCCTATACTTGAGGCCCTGTACCCATACTTGCAATTTCCCATGCAGTTTCATCACGGTTGCCTGACGTCGCCCCCCTCTTGACAACCTTTGTTTCACCAGACCAGGGCGGTTGAGTCACTCCACTTCCCCCTGAGGTAATTGCTAACCACCAGGATCGTTTCCTCCCTTCCTCCCCCCGTCCCCCCCCTCTTTGTTTTACTCTTGGGCTGCTTAGTTACTTATTCTTCTCTCTCTCTCTCTTTCCATCTACACAGCACTACTTTAATTATTGACCATTGTCCTGATGATGACCGGAAATCAATCAGGTTGTAACGCCGTCGACTACCCAGCTAAAAACATTGGCGCTGTTGTGGTCATTTTACCTGTCTTGAATACTAAATATCTACCCTGTATAAAAACCCTCATTTACATTATTTTGACCACAGTACTATTATCACTCTGTTCGCCGTTTATGCTGTTATCCTCACCCTTGTGTCACTGCGCCGTTCACTATCACTAGCACGTCCAGTGCTCACTTTGTGTGTTAATGGTCACTGTATATCAATCTGTACTGTAGTGCTGTTATAACTACGTACAAATAATAACTCTTTCTTTACCATCCACGTTGTGGTCTCCCTTTCTTTATCCCCTTCCCGCTATGATCTACAACACGTTTTTTGTCTTTGTCCTAATTAAATGATTTCCAGTTGAGACATTGTCCCATGCACCAAGACCAGTGCTTGCCCCGAGATGCAGTTGTGCTTTGTGCTCAGGGCTCCGTGGATCCCAGAAGTCTGAGTGGTGGCGGAGCTGGACGAAGAGGCAGCATGCTGCTCACGATCGCTGCATTCCTTTCCGTAAGCGTTGCCGGGGCAACACGTACGCCAGCGGAGTCTGGATCAAGAGCAGTGTGTCGTGCCCAAGCACCACCTTCCTTTCCCCACAGGTTGCCAGGGCAATGACGCCGCCGAGCGGAAACAACATGGGACCCTGAACCCTAGGCCACCGATTTAGCCAGCGAAAGGTGCTATGTGCACCCGGGACCTGTGTGGTTCCTATAGCCGACCTGCAGCTGAAATCCCTTAATTGCACCTGTCTTGAGAGACCCCCCCCCCCCCCCCGAGTTCCTCAGTTCTAGTGCCTGTTGGATTCCGTGGCACGCAGGAACTTTAAGGAGTCATATCTATTGATCGCCTCCTGGGATCTGTGCCAGTGAAATCTACTAATTACTTTTGATTTTAACACTGTGGTTATCGCTATACTTTGCAAAGTGCATATCTTGAGATCCCTAAATGGGATTTTTGTCGTATTGGTCTTGTTTTACATATTAAAGGAAATACTATTTTTCTAACTCTGTGTGCAGTCTTTTTGTGGTTTTTTCGCTGCATTACTGTGTGTTATGATGTACTTTACACATTGCTTCTTTAGTTTGGTCCTGTACGTACAGGTTTAGCCACGTCTCAACAATCTTTATCCAAGTGGATAGTTTCTTGCATCTTTTTATCCTTCCAGCAAGCAAATAAAGTTCTGTCCAGTAGTCCAAAGGCTCGTTCCACTAGAGGGAAAGCAGCTACAGCTGCATTGATGAGGAATATTCCTATTGCTGAAATATGCAAAGCAGCTATGTGGAAATCAGATCACACTTTTACCAGACACTATTGTTTGTACTCGGATGCAAGAACAGATGCTCAAGTAGGTCAGGCTTCCCTGAGGAATCTCTTTGCTTAGTTTTCTCTATGGATCGTCACTTTTTTCTTCCACCGCAGTTTGTAGAGTTGGGCTTGCTACTCTTTTCAGTGCTTATGATTATCAATGGCGATCCCCTGAGAGAGAAGGAATGGTTTCTTACCTGTAGCCCCACTTCTCTCTCAGGGGGTAATCTTCATTGAAATCATAAGGAACCTGTTGCAGGGATTCTGCTCTTGAACAGAACTATGCTTAGAACCATAGGACCTCAGTATGTAGGGACTTAGTCACCTCATCATACCACCCCAGTACCTATGAGTCTGAGTCCGACTAGCTAGAGTGCCTTACTTGCCCTCCTAACCTTACCAGAGAAACAAGTGTATTGGCACCCCAGAATGCAACACCCTCGATCCTCTCAGGGATCGCGGTAACAGGGCACAACCTTTCGCTCTCTCACTCCTACTCGTCCACAATATGATAACCAGGAGACATGAAGGCAGTTTAGAATATTTATTTAAACTCTTGTGCTTTGAAATGCAGTATACGTGCCACAATTTGGAAACAAATGCATCCTAAAAATACCGTTGGCATGGTTAATAATCCATATATCATGAAAAGTCCTGTCATTTTATAGTACCGAGGAGCCTAAACCCCCCTCCCTTGCTAATGATGCTAAATAATTGTAGGAAACTGGCTATCAAGGATCTCCGGGATTACTGGCAGACCCCGTACCTTAGCAGACACAGTGCTCTTGTCTCAGAATTCTCGTTCCATGTGTCTGTGTTTTTGCTCATAATAAACAGCTGCATTCTTGTTTTATGTCTAGGTGCTAGTGCCTGACCAGAAAAAATAACAAGGGACATTGTTGTTTTACCTTGTCTTTAGTGTTCAGACTACATCCCAGGAAAAGAACAGAACACAATAATATATGTGGGTTCCGCGTGAAAGTACAGTGCGGCACAAAAACAAAATGTGTTTATATAGTAGCGTGTGCAAAAGACAATGAGGCCTACAACATGCACAGTTAGGCCAACATATGGAAAACTACAGTAGGCCATGCAGGGAACACACGACAAACAGCAGAGCTGCAGCCTAGAAGTCTACATTGTCCCCTTCCTTCTTTACCATTTTCCTTAAAAAAAGGTTTGTGAATGAGATAACAGCTCCTGCTCATTTTTCTTGGTCTTTTAATTATATATCAACTTTTTTTAAATGCAAATTAAAGCAATTGGCCAACAACATTTATAGGCTGCAAAACATTTTAATAAATTAAGTGCTTATCCTGGCCTTACTGAAGAAAGTCTAATATCTACATTTAAGAATTTTTCTTTTCTTTGAAATTAATTTTTATTGAGCAGTACATTACCAGCACAAAATGAAAGAATTTTAGTCAATACAAATCAGACTTGTACATATATAGCAACTTATAGCATCTAAATTCATTGAATCAATCTAAAGTTCAAACAGGAAAAGTATTTTCACATTCTCAGTTGAGTCTAAATGGATCATACAATTACGATGAAACCCCTAGTACCGAACAAGATTCAGTACAGTGCAAGGAGCTCAATGAAAAAACAGTTCTATAGTATGTGCCTAATCCCTAGATTACTGGGTGGGCTATAGAAAACGTCTGGCGCACAGTGTGGTATAACAACTCTGACATTCTTCTACCATCCAAGCATTTACTCCGCTTCGCACCTATATCCGACTTCTTCTTTAACAGGAGTTGTGGTTATGCACCTCAAATTTTGCCCATACCACTGAAAACCTCTTGAGGCACCCCATCTGTTTAGCAAAGGCTTCTTCAAATGCTTTGGTCCTCAATATTTTAGCCTGCCAATGCTCTAACGACGGAATCTCTCTCGTTCTTCATTTTTGCAATATTAAACTGCAGGCCACTGCAATGCCAATAAACACCAAATACTGCACATTTTTATTAACATTTCTAATAGCATGAGAAAAGCGATATAATGCAAGCTTGATCTCTCGTATTATCGGGACTTAGGCAAAATCTGTAAGCTTCTGAAATACTTTCTCCCAAAAATCGTGAAGAGCTGGTCATGCAAAAAAGATATGGGACCAATCCCATGCCCTGTTTAAATGGCAGTGAAAACATTGGTCGGGGATTATATCTACCATCTTATGCAGCCTATGAGGGGTATAGTATGCCAACCACCTGGATAGAAAGGTCATCCTTATAAAATTTGAAGCATGCAAGGATTCATGACATATTTTTGAGATATATTACCATTCCCCCTTAGTAACCTTACAACCAGTTGTTTGATGGATTTTGTCCAGCATTTCAACTATCAAGTGAGATTCAGTATTTGTGCACAATGCCCGATACCAATTGCCCAAACACTTTAATTTACTTTTAACTAAAAGATGCACCACCGCATGCGTCCCTTGACTCATTTCCACATACTCTACGGTGAGTCGGCTAGATATCTGTCTAAAACTAAACATTAAGCCTCCAGCTTTACCCCGTAAGCTTAAAGATATCTCATCCTTTGTTAGGCATCTTTCTCCCAGTCTGGTGAATCCCTTATTAATCCAGCCTTCCAGAGTGGTTTTAGACCGCATCAGGCCTAAAGATCAGCAGTCTTTTAACAATGTACAGGAATGGCAAATCGGAATTCGCCAGGCCTTCTGAAACTTCATGCAATGTTAGAGTATGCGGAGACTTATAGCTGGTTTTTTTTGGAAGTTTTGCTATCTTTAAAAAAGTAGGCAGGTCGATTGCAGACTCATTGACCATACGGGTCAGAATTAAGGTTTCAAAAATATCTGCATCGACTATTGTTCATAGACGCAGACGAAGGTCGATACATTTAAGAATATATATTGTAAAGAAGTGCTCCGGGATCCCCGCGCGTGAGCTGGACTATTCAGTGTTTATAATTTCAATGGAGATTCCTTTGAGAGAGAACTAGGATTACAGGTAAGAAACCATTCCTTCTCAAATCTTCTAGAGATGTCCATTGCTCCACTCAAGGCCAGAACTTCTCACACAGAACCAAGTCAGAGTCAGACATCCGAACTGCAGGCAGCTCAACCTAGCGATCTGGCTTCTGAGCTCCTAGAGTTTGAACACCCTAATCGGTTGTATGACGGAACCACACATACCATTGTCATGCTTGCCTTTACAACACGTCCTTAACAGCGCACAACACCCTAAACCCTAAAAATACCCTTGCCACCCAAATACCCTTACCCACCCTAAACCCTAAAAATATCCTTGCCACCCAAAAACCATTACCCACCCTAAAAACACCCTTGCCCCTCAAATACCCCTCCCCACCCTAAAAACACCCTTGTCGCCCAAATACCCTCACCTACCCTAGCCACAGAATACCCTCACCCACCCTTAATACCCTAAAAACTCCCTTGCCTCCCAAATACCCACACCTACTGTAAAACCTAAAAATACCCTAGCCACCCAATACCCTCCCCAACCCCCCTAAACCCTAAAAACACCCTTGCCCATTGATTGATTGATAGATAGATAGATAGATAGATAGATAGATAGATAGATACTCCATACCTACACTCAGCCAATGTGCGGAAAATAATCTAGCAATGGAGTCAGTGCCCATGCATGTTCACAACTATCGGAGGAATCACCGATACCTCCCGACTCGAAAGACTCCTTCGAAGAAAAACAAGTTGCAACAGTCTGAGTCCAACACTAAATAGCAGGTGTATGCAGAGCATGTGTATCTACAGCACTGCATGCAACAACAAGAGACTCCCTGTTTACACTTGGGTACTTGACGGTCAAAATCAATCACTCCCTTTTTATTTATCGGGCTATAATACCCTATAATATATATTATTCATATTTTATTACCAGAACCAAAAAGTGTTTTATGTAAAGCGCCCTGCTGACTTAGTGCGTCTGGTTAGTGCGATATAAAACTGCAAATAAATGTGTAGTTCTCCAACTGTGGTATCTTTCATAATCACATGTAGCCCTCTCTCACTGGGCACAGCCTGATCATTTGAGTTCTTACATAAAAATAGACTTAGATGCTATTTGGGGGCGAGCTAAGGCAGACTGACTCTGATTGGCTGAGAGTGAATCAGCTAGACAGTGGGGGGGGCTACGTAATAAAGGTCAGTATGTATGCAATGATGCTGCATGTGCTTACAATTATCAAAACATTTTTTTAAAAGTGCATCTTTTATAGATATAGGCTTGTGTTTTAGCCAAATTCTGGGGTGCTATACGGTTGGCCCGCAGGCAGGCCCTCTTTGCACATGTGAATAATTTGCTTTTATCGTTAATGGAATATGGGTTTTTTTCCATTGCGAGTTTTTATGTCTGTCTAGCTCTTTTATGGTAATTTTATAAACGGTCTGCTTGTATTTATTTTATATCTTGTATATACTTTTATGGCTTTGATGGCCGAAATAAAGTTAATTGAATAGATATTATTGCTGGTGAAGCACAGTTATTGGTGCATTATTATTTTTTGAACATAGTTTGTATGTAATTGTAAAAGATGCTCATTTTTCACAACATTGAAATGCGTGGTGTTTTAGGTGTGCAAAATCAAGTGCAATATCCTCTTTGGTGCGTCTTTACAGTATACCAATGTTTAGTATACACCCCAAAGAGGATACCAAGAAGGTGGTATGGTTATCGACAGATGCATTTATTGAGGGTTGTTTCTTGTGTGAGGCCTTGATATAGGGACATCTGTTTTACTAAGAATATTTTGTTTTACAGACAGCTGGATTGAAAATGATAACCTCTCTCTGGATAAGAACTTGGACGATCAGGCTGATAGCAGCAGCATCAAAAGTCGAGGCAGCATCCACTCTGCTACTAGTGGGGAGCAGAAGGGCCTTCCCATGCCCCGGCTACAGTCCTTCTCTCCGGGGCAGGTCAGCAACTCCAGTGCAGGCATGCAAGTGCTAGTCATCCCCAGCAAGGACGACCATGTGCTGGAGGTGAATGTCACATGACTACGCCTGTTTTGTGATTGACAAACATTTGATGCTGGATAAAATGAAATGCACTTTAAAGGACCCACACCTTACTGTCCTGCATCCTAACAATGTATCTCTTCGACGGATTTGCTCCATGCTCCTCTCTCCCTCTAATACGGAACTGATGGAGGCACATCCGGCCATTGCTTGTACTATATGCTCATCGTGACCTGTACGTGGAAACGGTCCAAAGCCCGGAGCATCCAGCCATGTCTACTTAATCATACAACATGGCCTGTGCGCGTGGCAGTGGTGCAGAGCCCGTAGCATCCAGCCATCATCTGCACTTAATCATACATCACAACCGTCACTAGGCAACGGTCCAATTCCTTGACCCTCCAGCCATCGTCTCTACTTCATCATTCATCATGGCCTGCTTGTGGCAGTGGTCCTATGCCTAGACCATCAAGTGTTGGTCTCTATTTCATCATGGTCTGCTTGTAGCAGTGGTCCTATGCCTGGAGCATCAAGTCTTCGTCTCTACTTCATCAAGAATCATGGACTGCTTGTGACAGTGGTCCAATGCCTGGAGCATCAAGTTTTTGTCTCTACTTAATCATGCATCATGACTTGTGTTTGACAGCTGTCCTACTTTTGTTTACGACTTGTCTCATTTGGGGTGGGTGGTGGTAAGCTTATGATGGGCAGATGTTGCAGGTTCATGGTCCATCCTTGGGTAATGTGTTTGTCAATGAAACTCAAGTTTGTCAAAGTGAACTCTGCCTTCTGCCGTGATGGCATACTCCACTCGCCACGATTGAACTCAAGGGTTGGTTACACATTCTTCACTGGCAGGAAACTCCTGTAGGATAATTGCAAGTGTCTTTTAGCCCTAAACTGATACAGGTTGGCAGAACAGCAGCACAGCGGAAGGAATACTCATAGACCATACCTATCCCTGCCTAAGACAGTAATGAAAGTTACTTGGAATAGTACCTAACCTCTTTACAAGACTCATCTAAAGTCCAGATTTGCAAGCAAATACTCTGTTGAGAATGAATGTCATAGTATCCCTTATCTAGCCTCTAGCTAGAGAGCTCCAAAGAATATACTGACACTCACTCCCCCACCTATGCCAACTGACAAGGATTGGGAGTAATCTTCTAGCTCTCTTCTTTAACAGCAGCAGATATATCAGGAAATGTATCAGAAACCTGTCTACCCACAGTAAAAGCAGTCTGTGAGCAGGGCTTCCTTAAAAGCATAATCTGTGGGTGGGAAATAATGTTCTAGAAGCGAGCTAGCATCATGATCTGTGGTTGGAAAATAATGTTCCAGAAGTGTACCCTAGACTCAAATGAGACTGAAGGAGAAACCTAGTTTTAAGGGCCATGTTTCTTAACTCGCAGTCTGACTTGTGGTGGAAAATTAATGTTCCTAAAACCCCTCAGTGAAATGGAGATAGGTTCATCATGAAGTCTCTTCACATGTAGAAGGAAATGTTTCAAGAGGGCTCCTTTATCTGGAGCTGGGCATAGCCTGCAGGCAAATGTGAGAGTTGAATGTTCCTAATCCCACAGAGGTTAACTGGCCTAGCCTGCAGCCAGGTGAGAGAGTAGAGTGGTCTAAAAGTTCTCAGAAGTTAACTGGCCTAGCCTGCAGCCAGGTGAGAGAGTAGAGTGGTCTAAAAGATCTCAGAAGTCAAGTGACCTAGCCTGCAGCAGAGTGAGTGTTGAATGTTAGAAAAGCTCACATAAGCGAACTTGCCCAGCCTCCAGCCATGAGGGTTAGAATGTTCTAAAACATTGCAGTAATGTATTGGACCAGGTCTGCAGCCAAATGAAAGGTTAGAATGTTCTAGAAGCTCACAAAAGTGAACTAACTTAGCTTGCAGCCAAACGAGAGTGTAGAATCTTCTAAACCATCAAAAACGTGAACTAGCCTAGCCTGCAGCCAGGAGAGAGTGGAATGTTCTAAAAGCTCACAGTAGTGCACTGGACCTAGCCTGTTGCCATATGAGAGGGTACAGTGTTCTAGAAGCTCACAGAAGTGAACTGGGCCAGCCTGTGGCGCGATGAGAGGGTAGACTGTTGTAAAAGATTACAGAAGTGAACAGGCTTAGCCTGCAGCCAGGAGAGAGTGGAATGATCTAAAAGCTCACAGTAGTGGACTGGACCTAGCCTGTTGCCATAAGAGAGGGTGCAGTGTTCTAGAAGCTCACAGAAGTGAACTGGGCCAGCCTGTGGCGCGATGAGAGGGTAGACTTGTAAAAGATCACAGAAGTCAACTGCACCTAACCTGGAGCCAGATGAGAGGGGAGCCTTTTGTAAAAGATCACAGAAGTGAACAGGCCTAGCTTACAGCTAGTTGAGAGGGTAGAAGCACCTCAAATATTGCAGATGTTACCTGGACCTATCCTGCAACCAGATGAGGGTAGAATGTTCTAGAAGCTCAGAAAAGTGAAATGGCCTAACCCACAGCCAGATGAGAGGGTAGAATGTTCAAGAAGCTCACAGAAATTAACTGGCCTAGCTTGCAGCCAGATGAGGGGTTAATAGGGAATATTCTAGAAGATCTCTGAAACCAGCTGGGCCGTCGATGAAAGGTGTCCATGAACGCTGCAGAAGCTTCTCTGTAGATGGGAGCATAGAAGAGTGTGAAGTGTGGTGAGTGCATAGGACGATGCGTTAAAGCTCTATTCTGTAAGAAGAGTTTGATTCAACCACTTTCGACCACAGGAGATGGGGGATCAGTCCAGAAGTACGTATAGGAGCAGGCTTGAGCCAGATGTGCTTGTGTGGGATGTCCCTGGACACTGCGCAGATAGATCTTGAATGATCGCGTGGTTGGAAGAGAGTGGAAGGTTAACTGGAAGCCCCTATGCAGTCAGTTTGGCTCAACTTAAAGTTCTGCCAGAGAGTGGGACAGAATGTTCCATAGTATTTCTGTAGCCAGACCTGGGCGCAGCTGCAAGTTTAATACAGGAAGTGGGTGGAGTTTAATAGAGGTCATGTGCAGTCAGAGCTGGGATCAGACTGCAGTGCTCTGAGCGGGATAAAATGTCCACTGTAGTCCTAACTGACTAATGCTGTGTGTTTGTTTTGATTCATGACCTCCCTGGAGCAATTCACTTGTACTTTCATGGATGTGGTAAGTGTGATGCTCCTGGCAAGAAAGGAAGCCGCCTCTCTGGCCAGGAGACAAGGGGTGTCTGGCTTGGGGGAACCCTTCTACTCCTTGTGTTATCATGCCTTGGACAGCCGTCAAGGGACCCATGGACACAGCATTCGATGGAAATGACCTCTGCACCTGGACTGAGGACAATTCATAAGGATGAAAATGGCAAAAGTGTTAAATGTTTTAAATATTTCCTCGCTCTAAGTCCCTTCCCAAGCCTAGTCTTAAAGATATGGAAAATGTACTGGTAAAGTCTTGACTGGAAACCATTTGGTATGTGTGTCTGTAATTCTTCCAACTGTTGCAAGGGCTCCGGTGGGACTGAGGCCCAAGACCTTTCACTAAGAAGGTAATTCAGTAGTGCTTAATATGTTTAAAAAAAAAAAAAAAAGGCCAGGGGTCTCGTTAGGTGGCCACTGCAGCTTTCAACACACATTGCCCCTGCCATGCTGCCAATGATTGTAACAACAAAACTACTAACCATCACACTCCTACAAGTGTGACAATTCGGACTATTCATGGTTCCCAAAGCTATAAGAATGGCTTGGGCAAAAGGTAGTAGTCATTTTTAATGTATATTGAATGAATAATTACCTGTTGTTGTGGTCATCTCTAAATTAGCCAGACAGTGCCTCCTTGTGGAAGACTTTCACAAGCGCCGTGTTGATAATTGTCTGTGCCGAGCCCTGGACACCACTGGCTCAAATTAAGCACTGAATTGTATCCTCACAAAACACCACCCTGTCAGGATGCTTGGCAACCCCTGTGGAACACCTGTCCAGGGGCATGGGTACAGCTGATTGATTGTGTAGTAACACTAATTGGCTGAAATCCCTTAATGAGCAAAAGTGATAGGTTGAGGTGTGGCCGGGATCTGGCTATAAGGGAAGAATATTAGAACAGGGCAGGAGGGTGGTGAGTAGACACCGCAGTCCGGTGGATGTGTCTGACCACTGGGTAGTGAGCAGAGGAAAGAAGCACAGAGTAGAAACTAGGCAGAGTGAGGACTAGAGGTTGGAACAAAATGAGGGAGGAAAGCATCTGGCCTGTGAGCAGAGTGATAACTAGAGTTGGGAGCAGAATAAAGGATAAAGCGTCAATGATCTCTACAGGTGGGAGTAATAGGAGGGAGTAAAGCATCAGTGATGTCTACAGCGGGAGGAAGGTGAGAAAGTAAAGCATCAGATATGTCTATAGGCAGGAGCAGATGAGGGAGTAAAGCATCAGTGATGTCTATAAGCAGGAACAGGGTGAAGGAGTAAAGCATCAGTGATGTCTATTGGCAGGACCAGAAGGAGAGAGTAAAGCATCAGTGTTGGAAGCTGGCTCTCTATATAGTGTACTAAAATGAAGTACACTGTGCAGAGAGTCCAGAGAATCCCCAAATGGTGCAGAGAGGTAAAAGCAGATAATTCTAATGCCGTTTTTGTGTTAGTGTGGGCGAGCAGTTAGGCTTATCAGAGGGTAGTGCTAAGCATTTGTTGTACTCACAGAGGCAATAAATGAGACACACACGCAAGAATAAATCCAAGACCACTTTTTACAAATAGTATCGTTTTTTTATAGAATTTTTAAGACCAAGGACACAGTTCTAAGGTAAGTACTTTTGGAGTTACGATGTTTCAAAGTTCGGAAAATGTCACTTATTATGCACAGTTATACACTATAGAAAACAATGGGGAAAATGCTTTCACGAAGTTCACCTTCTCGTTTTAGTTCTGTCGGGACCAGGTCCAAAGTTCCAGCAGAAGTTCGGGAGCATCCCGGATCGGGCGGGAGCAGAGTGCTGAGGGTCTTGGAAACTGGTGCGCAAAGACAAAGCGGACCACTTGAAAATGCACTGCACAGGTGCATTTACAGCGAAGTCTGAGGGGGCTCCTTCAAGGGAGAAGGTCATAAGGGCCTGGGGACCACGGGAGCACAACAGGTTAGTCGATGCCGGGGCCGGTGGTGTCTGGTGTAGAGTGAACAGGTAAGCTGGGCGCCATGCGTCTTTAGGTCCTTGGGATCAGGAGCCGGCAACTTTGAGAGGTGATCTTGGAACAACTGGGCCCCTCAGAAAGTGGGTCTCTGGTGTCTCGACGTTCCTCGACGCGTGCTTGCTTCTGGTGCTTTGGGAGTGCAGAGTGGACTCCTCTTCTCTGTGTTTGCCGTTAGGGGGTCGGGTACCCCGGGTATTGGTGCGTCTCGGCTCTGGTAGTTCCTGGTGTCTCAAAACTGGGACAGATCTGACCCTCTGGAGCTGTTGTACCTTTTCTTGCTTTGGTGCTGCGTCAAGGTAGTCGGGGAGCAGCAAGTCGATAAACCGTACTTCACAGGATTGGTGCCTGTGGCGTGCAGGGGAGTGATACCTCCATTCCAAGGGAGCTTCACGGCGATTTCTCAAAGGGTGTAGGTGCTCCAGGGTTCTTGGAGTCCTTGCAGGTTCAGGACGACACAGCAGGCAGCGAATGTAGAGTCCTCGGAGCAGCAGGCAGGGTTTGGCGCCTTTTTCTTCTGCAGCAGAGCTTCAGTTCTCGTGAAGCAGGTCTTCCTTGTCCTGGTTTTCTTTTGTCTGTCGAATTTGATATTCAGGTCTCGGGATGCCACCTAAATACTGAATTTAGGGGTGTTACAAGGGGAGACAGGTAGTAGCCTGTGGACTACCTACCTTTAGGGTTTCTACACTCTCTAGTGACCACTTCCTATGGAACGAGGCACTAGCCTGCCCTTATAGGTTGTTTCTCCACCAATTTCAGGAGAGGGGTACACATCGCATGAGGTGGTGTAGGCTAAGTGGAGACCCTCCTAATCTAACAAATTTTCCCACCTTTGCTCCCACCAAAAGTTGAGCAGGAAAGGGGGTTTTTGCTTCTCCCACTATCTGGAGGTTCCTGGTTTGGATTTCAAAGGCGGCATCGCCTTAGAAGCTTCCTACCCGGGAAGGCCATCCTGTCTTGGAGGAAGTGTGAAGCACCTCCGCCCAGAGTAGGCTTTGTCTCTGTCCTCTGAGAGCGCTGGCTCTCACCCCATGAGGGTCAGAAACATGTCTGGTGGCTGGCAAAAACAAGTCCGGAACCACACCAGTAGGTTTTCAGGGGACCCTCTAAAAGGGTCACCTGTGTGAATGTATTAATAAATCCAATACTGGTGAGGATTTATTAACACAAGATGTTTGGTACCAAACACCTTAGAAATCAGGGGAGTCATCATGGAGCTATGAAACTCGTGTTGACAAGTATCCAGCCCATGTACTCTTCATGGCTTCCCTCTGCACTTAAAATATCTCAGAATAGACTGGATATTGTAGGGCATATCTGCTCATGCGGGTATGCCCACATGTAGGATATAGTGCACTCTGCCTTAGGGCTAAAATCCTGCAGTAGGAGTGACTTACCTATACCTTATGCAGTGTATGGGGGCATGGCACACAGGATTATGTGCCATGTCGACTCTTCAGATTTCTCTGCACCAAGACACGCAGCCTGCAGTGGCAGGCTGCCTGGTCTTGGTGAGGGGTCCCTGGGGTGACACAACCAGTGCTGCAGCCCCAGAGGACGCTCTTCAGTACCCATGCACTAGGTACCAGGGGTACCACTTACTAGGGACTTACTGGAGTAACTGAAATTGTGCCAATCGTGGTACAGTTTTGGGGAAAGATCTGGCACTGGGTTAGCAGGTACCCAGTGCACTTACAGTTCGACGTCACATGATGCATCAGGCAAAAAGTGGGGGCTACCATGCAAAAAGAGGCACTTTCCTACAGTCAGTGATCTCTATAAGCGGGAACAGGAGGGAGTAAAGCATCAGTGATGTCTATAGGCGGGAACAGGGTGAAGGAGTAAAGCATCAGTGATGTCTATAGGCGGGAGCAGGGTGAAGGAGTAAAGCATCAGTGATATCTATAGGTGGGAGCAGGGTGAAGGAGTAAAGCATCAGTGATGTCTATAGGCGGGAGCAGGGTGAAGAAGTAAAGCATCAGTGATGTCTATAGGTGGGAGCAGGGTGAAGGAGTAAAGCATCAGTGATGTCTATAGGCGGGAGCAGGGTGAAGGAGTAAAGCATCAGTGATGTCTATAGGCGGGAGCAGGGTGAAGGAGTAAAGCATCAGTGATATCTACAGGCGGGAGCAGGGTGAAGAAGTAAAGCATCAGTGATATCTATAGGTGGGAGCAGGGTGAAGGAGTAAATCATCAGTGATATCTATAGGCGGGAGCAGGGTGAAGGAGTAAAGCATCATTGATATCTATAGGTGGGAGCAGGGTGAAGGAGTAAAGCATCAGTGATGTCTACAGGCGGGAGCAGGGTGAAGAAGTAAAGCATCAGTGATATCTACAGGTGGGAGCAGGGTGAAGGAGTAAATCATCAGTGATATCTATAGGTGGGAGCAGGGTGAAGGAGTAAAGCATCAGTGATATCTATAGGTGGGAGCAGGGTGAAGGAGTAAAGCATCAGTGATGTCTATAGGTGGGAGCAGGGTGAAGGAGTAAAGCATCAGTGATATCTATAGGTGGGAGCAGGGTGAAGGAGTAAAGCATCAGTGATGTCTATAGGTGGGAGCAGGGTGAAGGAGTAAAGCATCAGTGATGTCTATAGGTGGGAGCAGGGTGAAGGAGTAAAGCATCAGTGATGTCTATAGGTGGGAGCAGGGTGAAGGAGTAAAGCATCAGTGATGTCTATAGGCGGGAGCAGGGTGAAGGAGTAAAGCATCAGTGATGTCTATAGGCGGGAGCAGGGTGAAGGAGTAAAGCATCAGTGATGTCTATAGGTGGGAGCAGGGTGAAGAAGTAAAGCATCAGTGGTATCTATAGGTGGGAGCAGGGTGAAGGAGTAAATCATCAGTGATATCTATAGGCGGGAGCAGGGTGAAGGAGTAAAGCATCAGTGATATCTATAGGTGGGAGCAGGGTGAAGGAGTAAAGCATCAGTGATGTCTATAGGTGGGAGCAGGGTGAAGGAGAAAGCATCAGTGATATCTATAGGTGGGAGCAGGGTGAAGGAGTAAAGCATCAGTAATGTCTATAGGTGGGAGCAGGGTGAAGGAGTAAAGCATCAGTGATGTCTATAGGTGGGAGCAGGGTGAAGGAGTAAAGCATCAGTGATATCTACAGGCGGGAGCAGGGTGAAGAAGTAAAGCATCAGTGATATCTATAGGCGGGAGCAGGGTGAAGGAGTAAAGCATCAGTGATATCTATAGGTGGGAGCAGGGTGAAGGAGTAAAGCATCAGTGATGTCTATAGGCGGGAGCAGGGTGAAGGAGTAAAGCATCAGTGATGTCTATAGGCGGGAGCAGGGTGAAGGAGTAAAGCATCAGTGATGTCTATAGGCGGGAGCAGGGTGAAGGAGTAAAGCATCAGTGATATCTATAGGTGGGAGCAGGGTGAAGGAGTAAAGCATCAGTGATGTCTATAGGCGGGAGCAGGGTGAAGGAGTAAAGCATCAGTGATGTCTATAGGCGGGAGCAGGGTGAAGGAGTAAATCATCAGTGATATCTATAGGCGGGAGCAGGGTGAAGGAGTAAAGCATCAGTGATATCTATAGGTGGGAGCAGGGTGAAGGAGTAAAGCATCAGTGATGTCTATAGGTGGGAGCAGGGTGAAGGAGTAAAGCATCAGTGATATCTATAGGTGGGAGCAGGGTGAAGGAGTAAAGCATCAGTAATGTCTATAGGTGGGAGCAGGGTGAAGGAGTAAAGCAGCAGTGATGTCTATAGGTGGGAGCAGGGTGAAGGAGTAAAGCATCAGTGATATCTATAGGCGGGAGCAGGGTGAAGAAGTAAAGCATCAGTGATATCTATAGGCGGGAGCAGGGTGAAGGAGTAAAGCATCAGTGATATCTATAGGTGGGAGCAGGGTGAAGGAGTAAAGCATCAGTGATATCTATAGGCGGGAACAGGGTGAAGGAGTAAAGCATCAGTGATGTCTATAGGCGGGAGCAGGGTGAAGGAGTAAAGCATCAGTGATATACATAGGTGGGAGCAGGGTGAAGGAGTAAAGCATCAGTGTCTATAGGCGGGAGCAGGGTGAAGGAGTAAAGCATCAGTGATGTCTATAGGCGGGAGCAGGGTGAAGGAGTAAAGCATCAGTGATGTCTATAGGTGGGAGCAGGGTGAAGGAGTAAAGCATCAGTGATGTCTATAGGCGGGAGCAGGGTGAAGGAGTAAAGCATCAGTGATGTCTATAGGCGGGAGCAGGGTGAAGAAGTAAAGCATCAGTGATATCTATAGGCGGGAGCAGGGTGAAGGAGTAAAGCATCAGTGATGTCTATAGGCGGGAGCAGGGTGAGAGTAAGGTTCACTGATAGAATATCGATGTCAAAAATATCGATGTCAAAAATATCGGGAAAAAAATATAGACTACAAAAATATCGACTCCCATACCTACACAGGTAAGTACAAAAATATCAAATCAAAAATATCAATGTTAAAAATATAGATGTAAAAAATATCGATTTAAAAATATATATAGATAATATATATTAAATATTAATTTTAACAAAATTAAATTTAATATACATTTTTACAAAATATTGCAAATAAACTTTAAAAAAATAAACACACAAACATAATAATTTATACATATTTACTTTAAAATAATTAATAAACTATTCTCTAATTTATTTTAAAACTTTCAAATTATATAAAAATAAAATATATATATAAATAATTTAAAATATAAAAACAAATTCTTAAATGAATTAAAACAAACTATAAAAAATATTTAAACTTAAATTGCCCAATACAATCAGTGCCTGTAACCGGGGGTGTCCGGGCATTGAAAGAACAGACCTACCTGCACAGCAAGAAAACACGACTACCTTCGTTTTCCCTCTCCCTTCACAGCGGCAGGACGAGTGGTTACGTACAGACGTACGGGAAGAGGACAAACAGGAGGAAAAGGGCTGCCGTTCCTTTAAGGTGGGAGACTGGACCATAGGACACGCCCCCAGTGACGACGAGGAGGAGGACTGGCCTATTAAGGAAGAGAGAACGCGGAAGCCGATGTGTGGCATCACCGGAGGAGTCAAGGAGAAAGACGGAGGCGAGGAAACTGCGAGTGGGACGGAAAGGAGAGAAAGGACCGAGGCGGTGCGGAGAGAAGACGACGGAGTGCCAGGAGGCCAATGGTTTCACGAGTCGCCCAGCCGCGCTCCAGGAGGAGCGTGGCTCTCTCAGGTACGAGAGCGTTTCACGGGCTGGGTGGGTAGAAAGGAGAGACCCCATCAATAGCGGCAATAACTCCCGTTTTCCCGGTGACCCCGTTCCTGAGCACTTCTCCTCACTTAAAAGTAGATGTGTTGAGCACTGAGTGTTATTCCCTCACCTTCCTTCCCTATCACACCCGTGTTTGAGAACAACCCACTAATACAGAGACCCTGTCTTTCTTTGTTTACATATATATCTCCACGACCGGACGGACTCGAGCTGGAGTGGACCAAGACCAGGCGGGGCTCGAGCAAGACCCGGGACACCAAGGACAAATCATCCCTTTCTCCACTACCCTATTATAGACTGGCCACACACAGACGACGCTTACTGTCTACAATAAAACCCTCTTTACCACAACCACGTCTCCCGTCCCTTCCTAACCCGCTACAGTGCCACAGTAGGGAAAGTGCTGGATAGCGAAGGGGTAAAAATTACTATTCCTCCTCCAGTGAGTGCAACAGTAGGGAAAGTGCAGGTTAGCGTAGGAAAAAAAATTACTATTCACACTCAAACACTTAAAATATATATATACATGTGTATATATAGATTGAAAAATCAAAAAAATTATAAAAAATAAACAATATTTTAAAAATTAAAATAAAATGTATTAAACATATAAAAAGAACACATCTTATAATATTAATTACATATAACAAAAACCTACAAATACTATACATAATAAAATAAATACATTTACAAATAATTTTTGTTTTAAAACTAGAAAATATTTACAAACAAAAAAAATTATGAAAAAATAAATGTAGTTTATTTCCTAGCTTATAACACCACACCAATAACAAAACACTTCAAAAAATGTATTTAAATGTATTTACATAATTAACATAATTAATGATCTATTAAAAAATATTAGTAATAAAAAAACTATAAACATTAATTGACTACACACACTTTAACACTATAATTTCCACAACACACACCTAAATTAAACTATAAAATAAAACACAAATAAAACTTTTTTTTAAATTGAAAACAATTACTATTACCAACTAATAATGAACGTTTATTTAATACCCACCCTTTAAAAATAAATACAACAAAAAAAACAATTACCCAAAATAATTATCTATTAATTAACATTAATTAACAACTATATATTAATTAAACACAAATTACTTCCCACCCTTTATTCGTATAAACACCACAACACACACCTAAAATTAATTGCACAATTACCAAAATTAATTACCAATTTATTGATTAAAATTAATTAACCAATTATTAATTCATCAATTAAAAACAAATTACTTCCCACCCTTTACACCTATAAAAACCACAACACACACCTAGTTAATTACACAATTACCAAAATTAACAACCAATTATTAATTCAATTAAAATTAAATTACTTCCCACCCTTTACACCTATAAACACCACAACACACCTAAAATTAATTAGATAATTACCATAATTAACAATTAAAATTAATTAACAATCAATAATTAATTAATAGTAAATTACTTTACACATTTAACACTATAAAATATCAATTAAACAAATATTAATAAATAAAAATTAATAAATGTAATATAATTAAACTACTTCCCACCCTATTCCCCTATAAACCCACAACCCGCTACAGAACTAAAAGCGAAAAATTCAAATTAAAAAATATTAATACATTTAATATAATTAAATTACTTTCCACCCTATTACCCTATAAACCCACAAACCGCTACGGAACTAAAAGCGCAAAATTAAATAAATTTTTTTTTTAATAACTACTAAAAATGTAACACATATATTAAAAATGCAAACAATTCTTATGCAAAAAAAATACATCCCATACATATAAAATGTATACTAAAATACATAATAATACAAAACGATATTAAACACTTTGATATTTTTAAAATCGATATTACTTCCCTTAATTCGATATTCTTGACCACAATATTCTTGCTGTCGATATTTCTGACCCACGATATTGATGACTCAATATTTCTGCTACTCGATATTTTGTACTCAATATTCTGTCTCTGCACCAGAGAGTAAAGCCTCATTGATGTCTATAAACTGGAGCAGGGTGAAGGAGCAAAGCATCAGTGATCTGTATAAGCGGGAGCAGGATGAGGGAGTAAAGCATCAGTGATGTGTATAAGCGGGAGCAGGGTGAAGGAATAAAGCATCAGTGAGGTTTATAGGCGGAAGCAGAAGGAGGGAGTAAAGCATCAGTGATGCTTATAGGCTGGAGCAGTGTGAGGGAGTAAAGCATCAGTGTGATGTCAATAGGCGGGATCTGGATGAGGAAATAAAGCATAAGTGATATCCATTAGTGGGAGCAGGGTGTAGGAGTAAAGCAACAGTGATGTCTATAGGCGGAAGCAGGGCGAAGAAGTAAAAAATCAGTGAGGTCTATAGGGGATCAGAATGAAGGAGTAAAGCAGCAGGCCATTATCCACAAGTCGATAAGCCCTCTGCAATCCGTGCCCACCTGTAGGTTTAGTGATAAGGTGGCATTAACGAGCTAGGCACCTGGAGAGTGAGCAGAGAAGGCAGTGGCAAGGAGTGAAACGGCAGCCCAGAGTGAGGCGAGCTGAAAGGACCAGGGCAGCAGCTCAAGAATGGGCTGACCACTAAAGGATGAGTCTTGTTTGCATTGCAAGCTCGTTGCAAACATTTGTAATTGCAGACTTTTTATTTGCAAACCCTTACTCTACATCCGTTCCTCTTGAGTAAAGCTTTACTGACCGTGCCCCTGACTGGAGAGGAAACTCTGAGTTGGACAGGTCAACAGAAGATGGGTCAAGCATTTCTGATTAGATACTTTAGGCTCAACTCGCGTGCACTCCTATTTTTATTTAATGTTTAACAATATTAAAAAGTGCACTTGAATGTATTGGGTGCTTTACATGGAGCTATTTTTTCATGAGACATTAAACAGTAGCAAATAGGAAATTGTGCCAAGGTGATAAAACGATAGGGAAATTATGAAAAAAGAGCCTCGGTGGCAAAATTATAAATTTTCCATCAGCTGCGGATATGGGGGAGGGAGGGCAGGGGTCGCTTAGGGACATTTTTACATATAGGTGGACTGCCGTTGGTTCGCCATGGAGACGGAGTAAATTGCTCCGTCCTCGTGGTGGAGAGGCCGTCCACCTAATTTATAAATGACCACCAGGCAGGCGGTCATTTATAAAGGCATTGGCATGAACCTCCATCACGGTGGTTCCTGTCAATGCATTTTACTGTGTCAGCCCTGCAGCAAACAGTATTTTTTTTCTTTTCAAAAAGAAAATCCATTTTCAGGTTTTTCTTTTTTTAAAGAAAAAAAGTAATGCTCCCCTCACCATGAGAGTCTTCTCTCATGGCGGGGGAGCATTAGAATGGCTTTACTGTTCCTTACCACCAGTAAAACAAATGACTACATGTCCGCCCAGCTAAATTGGGTGGTCGGACTAGTAGCCATTTTTCCAACAGCCCTTACTCCCCAGGGTTGTTGGAGAAGGCTGGCAGCTTCCTGAAGTCGAAAGCAATTGTGTGTCAGCGAAGGAATGTTTCTGCGCAAGGATATTCTGAATTTTGTTGCCCCCATCTACAGGGCATTAGGGCTTCTAAGGCCCCTCACACCACAAGATATGGAGAGCACCTCTGGTATTGTGAATAATGGCTTTCTATGCAAGGGAGTACAGTTTAAATGTTATCCTTGCTGTGATTGGTAGCCAGGGGAGATCCAGCAGTATGGCAGTGATTTGCTCAGATGTTATGTGGTGATGACAAGCCTGGTTGCTTCATGTAGTACTGCTTTCGACTGTGTGCTGAGTGATCTGGGGATGCCTGCAAGACCTGCATTCCCAAATTAGTCTGATAACAGGGGTGTTTACAGCTGTTTTCAGATGGTCTCGCTGGATAAAGATGTCTCATTGCTTTGAGGAAGTGAAGATAGAAATGTGTAGGCTTTGCTATCCTGTTGATGTGCTGCACAAATGTGTGGTTGGGCCTATAGTTAAATCAGGAGATTGTATAGTGGTGTAGAGAAGCCTTTGAGCCCCAGAAAATGCAGAGGCAATGATTGACTTTGCTCAAGAGAGAGGTTGTACTGAGCAGGAACTCAGTTTTTTGGGGTTTAGCACAAGAAAATACTTGACTAGCCATCTCTGAAGTCTTCAAATGCAGGTATTTAAAGCCAGGATGTCCTCAATTGTTGATGTTTTTTGGTATAATTGAGTGCCATTGGCATTCTTGGGATACAGCTACACTTGAATCTTCGAGGGTCAGAATCAAGGGTTTCCTGTAAGGATTGAACGGGGCATGGGGTAGAGGTGAACGCCACAAGATGTTTCACCTTTTCAGGCGGTGTGTCTTGGATAATAACGGTGAAGAACTAGCTCAGATCCATAGTTCGGATTAACCTGCGGTGGTCAGCTTTGTCAAACCACCGTTCAGCCTAGAAGAACTAGTAAACTAGTGCCATATTTATCCAATATATGATGAAAGTCAACCAGTATCTTCAGAGGGGCTGATTCAGTACGGAGCCCAAGCATGCTCCAGACTGGTGGTCTGCTTGCCGATGTTCCTTGAAGATGAAGGCTTTCCGTTGGGTGATGACCTATCTTTCTCTAGCCTTCTCAAGTGAGGCAGACACTGGGTAAATTAAAGCTCTGCAGGGAGGAGGGTGGATTTTTTTTGTGTGCGTAGGGTTGATTTGACCAACATTTAAAGAGTTGCGACAAGTGCCTTGCAATAGAAAAGTAGTAATTAGGCGCATTTTGTGGCTTCAGAAATTTAGAAATTCTTAACACTATTGCCAGTTAGAGGCTCAAGGTAATATTTTGCTGGTTTAAGGTGATTAATGATGGTAGAGAAGTCATCAGTGCAGATGGCCAACAAAGAGTGAGTTTTTAGTATTCTGTTTTGCATTCAATGGATCCAATATAAGCACAGATAATCATTTCTTACTATATGCAGTTATGCAGTTTAGTGTTATTACAGTTAAAGGTTATTTCACTGCTATCTCTGGATGTCTGTTTTTGGTTTTTTTGGTTTTTGCACGAGCAGGGCTCTTTATCTCCCATAGTTGGCAAGTTTTGTAAGGGGTTGCAGAGTACGTTTCTCTTAGTCTTTTCTAGTTCCAGCACTAGATGTGAAATTTGTCCTTTCTTTTCTGATGGAACCACTTTTCAGATGGTTAGTTTTGTGAACATAAGTTTCTTTCTTGGAAAGTAGTCTTTTTAATAGCAATTGCTTCAGCTAGGAGGGTTAGTGAGCTTCAGGTTTTATCTTCTCCGTTTACCCTTTTTCAGAAATGTAGGCTATCTTTCTTGCAAAGATTGTTTCTAGTTTCCTGTGTCACACAGCATTTCCCTTCTGACTTTCTTTCCCCTTCCTCCTCCTTCTAAGAATGAGGAAGAGGCATTGAGTTTCTCTCTCTGGGATCTTCACTGATAATCATAAGCACTGAATAGTCCCGCCCATTTGTGGGGACCCCGGAGCAGTTCTTTCAAAGTCACATCCACTTCGCCTTACTTCAGAAAGGCCAGGAGGCATGTGCCACAAATGATACATTTTGCAGTCTTAAAACAGGCTATATTGCCAATCTTAATGCATTACTTTAAAAACTACAAGGACAGCAATGCAATCGGTCTTGCATTTGCGAGATGTAGAGCTATTGGGATGGTAAACATAAAAGCGGGCGCCATGCTGAAACATGAAGCAAAGCGCCTGTGTTGCAAACAAAGCGGGCGCCTTGCTGAAACATAAAGCGCGCCCGTCTATATACAAGTTATGCACATGGCGGCCCACGTGAAAGCGGGCGCCATGTTATAACATGTAGCGCGGCGTCCGTGTACAAAAAAGTTATGCACGCAGCAGCCCGTGAAGCGGGCACTGTGGTGAATGACTAGCAGGAAATAAAAGAAGTAGTCCCTAAAGGAACACATAACCACCTACAGCGTTAGTAAACTGTAGTTGGCCAGTGCTCCTCGGCATAAAACAGAAATGATGTATCGGGAGCACCAACCAATAAGGAGCCTGGAAAAAAGAGCAACGCAGGAGTCAACCAATGGCAAGCAGCAGGCGGGATTATACTCCGTACAGTGATTACATCAGGTCTTCCAGTCAGCGCTTGCCCGCTGCCTAGGCTTGACCTAAAAAAGGGGTAAAACCCTGAAAAGCCACTTAAATAAAATGAAAAGCGACCCTTTAAAAAAGTCCTTCACAAACGCTTTTTACTTCTTTTTAAAGTAATAAATAGGACAATATATAGAAATGTTGCTGTATAGGCGGCAGCATTGGAAACAATGAGAATAGGACACTGCGCCTTTAAGGGCCTCTTGACCTCCAGTTTTTCAACATGCCTTGCAGGTGGCAGTTTACTCAGTTCTTTTTTCCGGTTCCTACTGACAGGATCCTAAAGCTCTTGCTGACAGGATCCTGGAGCAGAGCTCTGCCTTTTTATGGTTTTTTTCCCCTCAAACATTTTCATCTTGAGCTTTTTAAAGCGGATTCACTTGACACCCTTTAGGGTGTAGAGTATTTTTAGATCTTTTCCTGCCAGGAAATGTATTTATTTTCACAAAAGGCCATCTCTTTTTGAAAACAACCCTCCTTCAAAGGGCACCTGGAGAGGAGAGAGAGAGAAGATTTGCCTCCATGGCCAAGTGGAGCACCGCAGAAGACCAGATTCCCTGGCTGGGGAGACTTCAGAAGGGCAAGCAGACACTTCTCTCTGCCAGTGCCCTTTTGTCATGCTCTGAGGACTCCCGCAGAGGAAGATCCAAAAGGAGAAGATCTGGCGAAAAACAACGTTCCTGTTCAACTTCAAGGACATCGACAAGAGGTACAGCTCCTACTTGTTTGCCGTCAAGGGCTGGTTTGATGTAGAGACACCATATAACGTCGAGAACTTCAATGTCAAGACACGCTCGACGTCGAGATGACATACAACCTCACTGACCAAGACAATGGATTGACTTTCACAGATGAGAGAGTGCAAACTTCCATCAGAGTCTGATTCTGAGTAGTTCCAAGTCTATTCCCCATCCAGGCCGACCTCTCCAGTGACCATTCCAGATTCGCCAACATCGCCTCAGGCCCCACAGGAATCCACTCCTCCTCCACATTCCTTTCCTCTGTCTCCTCAAACACCTCCTCGGCAAGCGATTCTTCCGCTGCCAATACCACAAGTCACTCCATCTCAGCTACCACAGTCTCCTGTACCAGTGGCATCTACATTAAGACAACCTAGATCTTGCTCCCGTCACATCGGACCTTGCAGCTATAGGTCTATGTCAAGGTTAAGTTCGAGATCCCACCATCGTCGTCATCTGAGGTCTCACAGATGCTCACACTCAAGATGGAAAAGACACTCTACATCCAGATCGAGATCCTCACAGTCTCATCATACAACATGTTTTTCAGGATTGTATTTACCTACCTTAACTGATTCTCCTCCACTGAGAATATCTCCCATAGATTATATTAAACCCTTCCAGGAGATACTTATCAGGCATGATGACAAATTGAATATTGGTTTACCGACCACTACTACATCCACGTAGGTAATTTTTGAAACACTTCATCAACCACAGCTCCATCTTCTAAAATACTTCCTGACAAAGAAAACAAGAAAATGAATTCTGTGGACCGAAATGTCTGCAGAATCTCTGCAGTTTCTGTGAAAGCTGCTATTAGGGCGCTGTGATAGGTCTCTTTGGTACTCCATTCAGCAGTTCATGAAAAATTTTCCTACAGACCGGCGTCAGGGTTTCCAAGAGATAGTTAATGAAGGCATGATGGTATCAAACCAAGGTATCCAGTGCTGCAGCTGATTCCTCCACTCTGGCAGTAAATGGTTATTGTCATAACCTAGCTCTTCAACATTCATCTTGGCTGAGACTCGCAGGCTTGAAACCGGAAGCCCAACACCAGATTCAGAATCTGCCCTTTTCAGGTAGCACTTTATTTGGCTGTCATGTTGACAATAAGGTGTCTCGAATAAAGTCTGAGTTAGACACACTCAAAGCTGTCAGATTAAAGAAAAAGAGGGAATATAGGAAACATTCCTATAGGTCATATGACCACCGCTGTTTACACCAGAGGGTGCAAACCCCTCATTGAACTCCAGGACAACAGCAACAACAATCATCTCAGCCACATAGACATCAGTAACAGCGCCATCAGTCAAGAGGCATAGGAGGACAGCAGTCATCTGCCCAAACCACAAAAACAACTGGTGGCAAACCATGAGTCCTCCCTTCCCTCTATGCCTACTGCAGTAGGGGAGAAGTAGAACATCTTGTTTTCAAGAGGAGCAAAAGATAACCACAGACAAATGGGTTCTGAATATTGTAGTGCATTGTTACTCTCTCAAATTCATGTGTCCTCCACCGTCCATCCCTTTACCGTCGGGGGGAGGGGAAAGGGGGGGGCTGCAAAAAAGAAGTCTCCATCCTCTTGTAAAAAAAATGTTTAAAAAGGTCCTCTCATCTGAGAGGTACAGACCCATTATAGACCTCAAGAAAGCGAATAAGTGGATTCGCAAAAAAAATGCCGAATGTTGGCTGTTCACCAAATCTACCCCCAACTTCATCAGGGAGACTGGCTATGTAAATAGACCTACAGCAGGTCTATTTGTACATCATGATAGCCAAGAAACATCGGAAATTCCTGAGGTTCATTGTAGGAAGTGACCATTACCAATACAAAGCCCTTCCTTTCGGCCTCAAATCTGCAGCACAGACGTTTTTCAAATGCATGGCGATTGGAGCAGCTTACTTCAGAAAAAGGAAAATCTTAGTGTATCCATATCTGGAAGATTGACTCATCAAGGCATCTTCCTATCAGCAAGCAAGCCAACAGTATGAACTAACAGTAATGACCCTCAATCGACTGGGTCTTCATGTGAATCACAACAAATCTATCTCGAATCCTATAGAATCCCTGCATTACCTGGGTGCAGGTATAGACACAGTAAACTCAGAAGGGTTTCCTTTGGAGGAGATATGATTATCCTTCCGAAATGTCGTAATCTGAAGAAATCAACCCATCCAACAGAGAGGCAAGTCTCTTCCCTCCTGGGTTTAATGGCATCATGCATCTTTCTGGCACTAAATGCACGCCTCTACATGTGGCCTCTCTAACAATGTCTGGAAGACCAATGGGATCAGCTCTCAGGAAGATGGGAAGACCGAGTGATACTAACCACTCATGCGGAACAATTGTGCAAATGGTGGTGCTACTCAGAGAATATACTCCGAGGAATGAGTTTTCACTTAGATTTTCCAGCCCAAACCATTGTGATGGATGCCTCCCTAACAGGTGTGGGTGCTCACATGGACTGTCTGCAAATACAAGGCACATGGTCTCAGAAGGAACAGTCTTAACACATCAGCCTGCTAGAGGTGAGGGCAGTTCATCTAGCCTTGCAGGCTTTTCTCCCGTCATCCAGGACCAACTTTCTCCTTGTTCAGACAGACAATACAACAATGATGCATTACCTGAACAAGCAGGGATGAATGAAAGCCATACTTCTGTCCCTGGAAGCACAACTCTGAAAGTAGCTCATACCCAGGAATCTCAAAATTACAATGGTCCATCTACTGGGAAACCAGAATGCTCAAGCAGACAGGCTCAGCAGAATCATTCTGGAAAATCACGAATGGGTACTAAAGGACTCCGTTCTTCACTACCTCTTAGCTGAGGTTTTCCTCAAATAGATCTTTTCGCGAACGGAGAAAACAAGAAATGCCCATGCTTCGCCTCGAGTTTCTACCAGCCAGGCACACTGGGGAATGCCCTATGGATCGACTGGTCAGGCAAATTTCTTTACGCATTTCCTCTGATCCCCCTTCTGCCAACAGTGATCATCCAGCTCTCATACTCAAAGGCCAGAATTATTCTCATTGCTCCGGAGTGGCCCCTGAGGGTAGTTAATGGATCTCCTTCATCTGAGTGTCCACACATGAAGCTGCTGTGAAGACCGGATCTTCTTCAGAAGTTTGAAAGCCAGATTCAACATCCCCCATTTCGCTGAACTTGGCTGCATGGCTCCTGAGCTCATACAATATGGTCACCTAAACCTTCCTCGGGAATGGATCGATGTGCTGTGAGAAGTCAAAAGAACTGGTTATTCTTTCAAGGGGTAGAGATTCTGCATCTGGTGTTCTTAGAACAATTCCAGTCCTTTTACTTGTCAGGAAGAGGCTGTTCTTCCATACCTTCTTGGAACTGTCCTCTATTAGAGTTCATCTCTCAACAATCACAGCTTACCAAAAATGTCCTTCACAAATGTCCTTTTTCAGAATGCCTGTAGATATTGATTTCCTGAAAGGCATTAAAAAGATATATCTTCCTCTCAGGAGAACCTCTCCTCCATGAGAGTTGAATATTGTCCTTTCTTCCCTTATCGGTCCACTAGTTGAACTCATTTATAATATTAATAATTTATTGTTCAGTTAATTAAAACTCACAATGTAAAAACATAGCCATTACATTTAAAAACCACATAAAGTCCATCCTGCTCTCAATTTCTTCAGCAAGTTGTAAGTTATATCAGAATGTACAGTCTTTGATATTGAGCTTGCTGGTAATACGGTATGAGTGGGGGACCACGCTCCGTTCTTACTCCTAGTGTCGAGCTGGAACCAGAAGATCATTTAAAATTTTAAACTGCCGGTGCTTCAGACTGTAAACATGGACTGTGCAGTTTAGCCAATCAATGGCCTGACCAGACTGAATATGCAAAAAAAAATGTTCACAACCCAATTTTATTGTTGAAAGCCGATACAGGTTTGGCGTCCCGTAGAGCGCCAGCAGTATACAATGACAAGCAGCATTGATTTCAACATTTTCAATAATTACAGAGTCATGTTGATGCAATAAATACATTAGAAAAGAACTAAAAACAACAAACGATAGTGTCATAACAATATCGCTGGACGCACCCAGCGACCTAGAATATACAGGTCCAAGCAATTCTGTACATATGTAGGTAGAGTCTACATCAATATTGCAGCACAGCCCAATCAACTCAACAGCTCTTCGACAGCAGAGACAGAGGGGGAGGTTCTAGATCTAATCCCCTGTAATCTGCCCACCGCTTCCATATCTTATAGTATTTCTGGGGGCACCCTCTCGCCGTAAAGACTGGGATCTCCAGCCCCATGCAAAAGTGGCGGAGCCTCACTCTTCCTCACTCTCGCGATATCGCGCTTGGCCAGCGTAAGGCCTAGAAACAACAAGTGGCGCTTATATCTATTGCCACCCAACCGCTCGGCTATATGAAGCAGAAACAATCGGGGCGAGAGTTGAATATCCCATCCCAGGACCTCCGAGAGGCATGCTGCCACTCCTCTCCAAAACCACGACAGGGACGTACACTGCCATATAGTGTGAAAGAAGTCACCTTCAGCTGCATCGCAGGCACCTGGATGACGCGATCAGCCCAGCCCGTCACAGCCTATATCTGGTGCAACATACCCGGTGCAGGTATTTGAATTGGATCAACCACAAGCGGGCAGCGATCCCTGCACCACGTGGGGACTCAAGTGCCTCTACCCAGTCATCCTCGTCGAGAGGGCCCAGGTCCAGCTGCCAGGCCTCCCGTGTTTTGTGTAGTGTATTGGGGGTATTGTTTATAAGTTTACGATAGATCTTAGTTATTTTGTGATCCCCCAAGTCTCCCATAAAAACCTTGGCCTCAATGAGGTTGAATTCAGGTATTACATCTTGTTGCACCAGATACGGTGAAAGGGCATGTCGTAATTAGAGGTACCTGTAAAATTGTGTGTGGGGCATATTAAATTCTGTCCGAAGTTCCTGAAAAGATTTCAGACTCTTCCCCATGTAGAACTGCACCCAGTGTGTCTATACCAATGGCCTCCCAGCCCTGAAACCTCGATAACTACATCACCTGTGGCAGCTGGCCATTGTTCCACAGGGGGGGTTTCCTTCGTCAATTTACCAGCCCATCGTACGCAGCGCTCGCTTCCATACCCCAAAGACCATCCTGGTCGCTGGCGGCAGCACATTAAGCAGCGGGCTAGAATATAAGATCCGGTGTAATGACCCAGCCCCCATCAGCCAGAGCTCCACCGCGTATGCTGGGTCTCTCCTATCCCCATACCACCAGTCGTTAAGGACTAGTATATGCGAGGCTGCATGATAGGCCTGAACATCTGGGGTGGCAATGCCTCCACAATAAGTGGATTGATAACAAGTTCTCAATGCCACGCGTGCTACTCCACCTCCCCAAAGAAAACGAGCAAGGATCGCGTTAAGTTGCCGGAACCAGGTCGGTCGTATATAATAGGGGTGGTTTTGAAGCTGATAGAGTAGGCGGGGCAGGGATACCATTTTGAATATGGCTGACCTACCAAATAAATAGAGCGGCAAGTGAGACCACACTTCTTTCCCATGAGATAGTTTGAGAAGTTGATAAAAACACCCCCAAATATTTAAAACCATCAGGAACCAAGGTGACCTCTCGGGACCATATGCCCAGCTGATCTCCCCCACGCAGGGACCACAGACACGATTTACCTCTGTTCATATATAGGCCCGAGTTCTCTCTGAATATCTGCATGATCCTGAGAAGACGCGGGCCGGTCCTATCGGGTCGAGTTGTAGTGTAGCTCCTATTTCCCTAATAGGCTCTGCGCATTGGAATAATATATCTTATAGGTTTGACATAGGACTAAGGTCAGTATGTCCCTATCGAGTATATTAAACTTAATTACTTGTGCCAGCTTGCTCAGAGGCCACTAGAAACTCCTTGACAACAAGAAGGGAGTAGTTTTTGGCAGCCGCAAAACATGACCACTATGTTTCCCTTTAGAATCAGAACGTGTCCCAGAGTCGTGGAAACAATAGATAACTATTTCACTCAGCTCAGTCGTGCATGCTTAGTTTTCTCCAAGTTACACAGAAAGAAATATCCGGGCGTTTTTAATAAAAGATTTATTGAACAGTCTTGTTTCTGGTGTAAATTAAATGTGTTGTTACGATCACAAGACAGTATGCGAGATAAATAATGTACAGTGTGAGCAGTAGAAATAAATAATACTGCGTTAGCATTATCTTTTAGTACATATGCTGTTAAATAAATAACACAGACTAAAAATGCGAGTACTCATACGATGCGTTTCTAATCTAGTTCTACCCCAATGTTCCTAACCTAGGTGTAGGGAGAGGTATGAAGTAGGTGAAGTATTCCTTACTATGGTATACTAAGAGTATGTTAAGGCTAGTATGCCTAGTATGCCAAGAGTCCCTCTAGGTTCTAGTCAGCTCCATACCTGAAGAATGAGAGAGGTAGGAATCTCTTTGCCAGACTCGAACTCCAACACCCCGCAAGGGAAGTCAGATCACTGGAAGCTGGACTCTCTGCGTGCAGGGATGACAGCGTCTTCTCAGTGCGTCAGGCCGGGAAACGGGCTCCTCTGAAGTCGAGGTCTCCTCTGGTTTACAGGGGCTAGGGAAGGAATATTTAAACCTGAGAGTACCTTAGGAATGTTAGCATTGACGTGAATTGGACAGCGAAAGACGTCATGGATGAACCCCTAAGGAATAATGGTTCATGCATAATATATGAGGCCTTGAAGAAATCAATAGTCGTGGGCTAGGGAAACTCCCGCAGCCTAAGGGTCTGTTCTTCATGAACTCGTTGTGACGTTAGGGTGGACGGATGTCAGAGACCATGCCTGTATTTGGAGTGCACGGTTTAATGCCTAAATAAGGGCTGGGATTTTATGCCTATATACGGGCAGGGCGAATTGTGCCTATATAAGGACATGATGCTGGAAAGCCCTGTATGGACACCCTAAGAGGAATACAACACCCACTCCACTTTCGTGTGTACGATAATACTAAAATGCTAAACATTTAAAATGCTAAACATTAAAATGGAGTACCGCATATTTCTAAAATATTTCATAAAACCATTTAAAAAGGCATTTAAAAAACTCATTAGAATGCAAAAGGTACTGTACATTCGAAGCATTGCTTATCATTTCAGGCATAAAGTTCGAAAATAAATGCAATTGGAATGAACATAAGCAGTAATATTTACATGTGACAAAAAATGATCGATAAGTTCTTCAAAAATCAAAGTCATTTCATGTCATGAAAATTAATTAACTGTTTTTAGACACATAAGATGACTAAATGTCTGTGGAAGGACCGCCAAGTCTGTACTATAAGGCTAGTTCTACTTTAAGCAGATTGTAGTGCCATTTTCGTTCGAAAAATGGGAAAAAAAGTTCAATTTTGGGAGAGTTCCAAGTTTTTTTTAAAAATGAAGGCCAAATTGTTACTGCATCTCTGGAACACTGTTTGCTGAATCAGAGTCAGTTCACGGGTCTGGTGTAAACATGAGATCTATTTCTATAGACAAAACATCATCCACTGTAGTCGGCGTCAGTTGGAACACCTCGTGTAGCGGGTCAATTGCACAGAGATGGGAAGCATCGCTTCCAGCTTAAGTTGCCTCAGCAATGTTCGCGTCCGTTGTTACCTGTGTGCCTGTAGATCTTTCTCGTACCTCAGCAGCAGCCGGAAGCGTCTGTGAGATCTCAATGAATGCTGACATCAGGATAGGAAGCCTCTGGGGACAACACAGAGCATGGGCCGTTATCGGGTCCAGCAGAGTATCGACATCCGTTGGCGTTGCTGATGGAAATGTTAGACAGGTGTCCAACACGCATTCTTCACCGCATAGCAGGCATCGTAAAACAGGTAAGATGCAATCTTGCCAGATTGGTCTGAATGACAGGAACCAAGTTGTATTAAGGTCCCGTAGACGAGTCATGCCCAAAAGCTTTACTATTTGCTCACGGCACTTTCGTTCAAGGAGAGCTTTCTCCATTTCGCTCGGAGTGATGTCTGCGAATAGGCTGGCCATAGCGCAACAGCAGGAAGAGAAATAGAATTCCGGCAACAAGTGCTAGAATTAATGGTATGCCACCAAACACCGAATGTGCAAAGTTCGGGATGAGTCCGAGTATTGCTTGGAAAGGTGCTAACAGACCGGAGCAGATGCTCTTAAATACATGTACAATTCCTGTTGTATCAGACATGTTGAAGATACGTGATATCATTTCTACGAAATGTATAGGGCAGTTTGTACGTATTAAAGTCTGTATCTCAGCCGAAGTCCTTGCTATTTGTAGATCATAGGTTTCTTTGGCCGAGGTCAAAGGCACTGTTTGCTGTAAAAGCATGGCTTTCATTCTGCTTAAAGTATCAAATCTTATAAAAGAGACGTTCAGCGAAGGCCATACAGGCGACTCCCTGACTGTGTCTATTGGGGGAAACAATACTTGCATACAGCAAGTGACCCTGGAGTTGACCGTTACTAGATATGGGATGCCTGGCAGCATGCCACAGCAACTCTGATCATTCAACATGAGGTAACTCCCGTTAGAAAGTTGTCCAAACGTTGGATTAATCACAGCAGCTGGTGTACCCTGCAGATGGCAAGACAAATTTGCCACAGAACCATTACAAGCCCCATGCAAGGAAATGTCCTGACATATAAGTGAACCGCTTAGTGCACGTTTACAGTGTGTACCGCTCAAAAACACTTCACGATCCCCACTCCAACATCTATATGTATATGGTAAATCCCAAGATGTCTTAATGTATTCCTTACCCAACCTTTCATATTTGCCTGCTTGCATTTGTCTGAGGCAATACTGAAACTGAAAAGTACTCACAGGTAACGTTATTTTGCCATGAATAAGCCATTCTGTAGCTGGTTTTTCTGCCACCGTGAATGGTAACTTTTCCAGTTTTTCAATGCTCAGCACTGTATACTTTGCTCCTCTTTGTGCCAGTTCGATCTGTTTATCAGTTAGATTGTATTCTGCAAACAGAGCCGTTGTGTTGATGAAACGCCAAGGCACATAGCCCGCTCGCAAAGATTGCAGCGTCCAGCTTAATAACACAATAGAACGTAATTGAGACTGGCCTTGTTGTAACATCGCCAAATCTTGTTCTAGTATGTCGATAGCAGAGGATACAATGCCGTCCAGTGAATATATTCTGGAGGACAAAGTTGTTAACCCATTGTCGACCACAGAGAGTGTTTTCTCTAAATTAATACGATCAAGTTCACGTATTCGTTCTGCAGCCTCAATTTGTGATACTTTCCATGCTTCATTATAGGCAGCATAAATGCCGGCATATATGAAACGTTTTTGACGCGGTTTTCTTGGTCCAAGCAAGAATTCCCTAAGGTCTGCGTCCTCTTTAAGTAAGGTTAAGTGTTGTTTCACATCCTGTAGTGTAGATTTATGCAGCCAATCGAGGCATAATTTTCCTACACTGTATGTTGTTACTACCCCGGATCTTGTCTTTGGACGTATCTTGGGTCTGGCCTGTTAATAGTAAAGCCCTGAGTTTTATTCAGGAATCTTTCCTGACAGTTATTCGTGTCTGTGGGCCAGATCAACCATTTTTTCCAATCAGGATTAGATCTGTTGAGGTGTAGTATATTGTCAACTGTCACCACTGCCTTTGTATTATTATCACTGGCAGGTGTTGGTACAGAAGGTTTGTTCATCTCCTTAATCTTGGCTAGTCCAAGACAAGATGTTTGTTGGACAGTTTCATTCAAAAACATTATTTGTTCAGGGATGATGCAGGCTCTAAATAAAGCTTCTATCCCCTGCACTTGCCAATCTTTAGTACCCCAGACAGTTTTTGTGTCTATTGTGTCTTTCCAAAAGTCGAAACCCTGTCTAGACAGTTGGGCATTAAATAATGCAGAGTAAATCTGTTTTGTATTTGTTAACATAATTTTCAGTCCTGTCTTGTTTACATTTTTATAGTAAAACATTTCTGGATCAGATGTATTGTATTCTGAAAAATATGGAAACTTGTTAGCAAATGTTTTTGAACTACCGTATGGTGGTGTAGGACAATGTTCCCATTGGTTAAACATAAACACATTTCTTGGATATGCAGATTTATGCAAATAATGATGACCATAGTGGTTATAACAATACAGTTGTTCATAGTCTGATGAACCCTCTAAATATTCATTTTTAGAAAATGCAGCAGATTTTTCTAGGTCAAACATAATGTCGTTTACAGTCTCAAAGTCCCAATCATCAGAATAGGCACTGGACGTAATTAGATCACTTAGTGAAATTTTAAACAAATGTGGAATGTTCAATTGTTCCGTTGGACCGAAGATTTCAAAATCTGTTTTGTCGCACACTATACCATCGTGTATAGGAACAGCTGTGATGTTCACTGATGACAAGTCTCTTGCTTCACGATGGGAAGATTTATGAGGTTTCAAAAGTACGTTTACGCCTTTTCCTTCAGTGTTCACATGGATGTATCTGCCACTTATAAGCACGCTCACAGTTGTTACCAAAGCTAGCCAGAGCAGGAAAACAAAAAGTCCAGATGTAATCCAGAGTTCAATCCATGGAGAAACCAAATAAGTCTTTTTCAGAAAGTGAAGAAAGTCTTGTACTTGCTGCTTGAATTTGAATGATGCTGGTGTCGTTTCAGGTTCACTTGGATCTTCTGAGAACGTATCAAAGTCAATGAAATAGCCAGAAGCAGTTCTATCAATTGTTGGAATTGCATCAGGATTTGTAGAAATCACTGGAACCAGTTCATCACTTGCTACGTTGGTGTAGACAGGTGTATTTGGACGAACTGTTAGTTGGTGTTCAAGAGGGATGAGTTCCATTGCATTGTTGCTTAGTCCTCCATCTGTTACAGCTGAATTCTCGATAGTTATCAGTCTTTCAGTCTGAACCTCTTGGATAGTAGCGAGAGGAGTGCGTTTGCTACTAGGTCGGAGTCCACGAGGCCTACTATTTAGTATTGGCCACTTACTGTGGTTTGATCAGGTCGATGGACACAAATCTTTTCTCCTTTCTTCCAGCAAGGGGCGGCAGAAGTACTGTCCTTGTTCCTTGAACTGCTAGGACAGGTACTGGTTGTCTGTAAGAAGGTCCAAATTCTTTCTTGTCCGCAATCTTTTCTCTGACTAGATCCCCAACTTTTGGAATCCAGACA
Organism: Calotriton arnoldi; assembly: GCA_963921515.1. Classification (NCBI taxonomy): domain Eukaryota; kingdom Metazoa; phylum Chordata; class Amphibia; order Caudata; family Salamandridae; genus Calotriton; species Calotriton arnoldi. The sequence goes on from CAWUFW010002007.1 coordinate 1,249,622, forward strand.
GGCCTTGCTGGGACAGCCGGTTGATCCCCAGTGGTGGTTGACTGTAGGAATACGTTGCTTTGTTTCGTTCTTAATTTGTTTAAGTCCTGTAAAACAGTCAAACGATCTTTGATATCAAAGGGTTTATTTTCCACCACTGTGCCTACGTGTTCAAGGTCTGGTACCCGCATTCTTGTCCCAAATAGGACCTCATATGGAGTGACCCCCCCTAGAGAACTTCTTGGCAGATTGTTCAATGCACGTTGGACCCCACTAAGGTGTTTGACCCACCCATCACCCGAACCTAATACCCTAGCTGTTATAGACTGCTTTATGTCCCGGTTTTTCCTTTCCACAACCGAATTTCCCTCAGGATGGAATGGAGAGGAGTACCGCAATGCTACGCCCAGACTGGCCATGGCTTCTTTGTAAGCCCGAGAGCTAAACGTAGGACCCTGGTCAGAATGTAGCGTGCCTATTGCGTATATGTCGATAAAGACTCGCAAATCTTTTATAACAGTTCGAGCGTCAGCTGAGTGCTGCGGCCATAACCATAGGAACCTAGAGCATGAATCCACTGCAACCATGATATATTTATAGTTACCGTCCCTTTGCAAGGGACCGCAGTGGTCCAGGTAAACACAAGCTAATGGTTTGTCTGAAATTAACAGGGGTGTCTGCGCAGGACGTTTCACTGTTGAGACTTTCATCTGTTGGCAAATATCGCATTCTAAAACATAGTTTTTAGTTTGTTTCCGAATGCCAGGTCACCAATATCTTTGCTTGAGTAAAGATACTGTTGCTGAAACACCTGCATGGGCAGAAGCTATCCCTTCATGTGCTGCTAGGATTAGTCCTAATCTACGTTCCTTGTTTGGAATTACCCTATCCCCCACTCCAGGGATTCGAGCAAAAGGAACGTTGTTCGCATCAATTACATAAGAGTACTTGAGTGGAAACTTTTTTGGTAACGCTGCACTGCTGCCATTGCTTGAAGCATTGACAGCCAACATTATCTCACCGTCTATTTTTGTTTTTGAACGAGTGATCGCAGCTACGGAAGCCGTCTGAACAGCCCCCTTTGCGGCTTCATCAGCCAATGAATTCCCTGCAACGTGAACGCCATCCCGTTGATGACTCAGTGTGTGAATCACGTGAGCCTTCGGTAGTTCGTTTTTCAACTGAACTACTTGTTCCCAAAGCAATTTGTGCTTTATTGTGCCACCTTTCGCATCTTTGAAACCATTTTCAAGCCAGTTTTGTATATATTCATTATACGACTGTACACAGTAAAAAGAATCGCACACGATTAGTGTGGGGAATTCTCGATCTGTACTTTCAAGTGCCAGTTTGAATGCTTGTAGTTCAGCTCGCTGAGCTGTACAATCTCCTAGAGACTGCGTTTTTGTGACCATAGGTCTGAAGATGCCATCTCGTATGCGACCTTTAACGATAGCACACGCTGCACTGTAAGCTTGCTTACTCCCTATTGCGGGTTGTGCGGATCCGTCAGTGTAAATTATAAATTCGTACTGATCGAGAGGCAGAATTTCAGTAGGCAGAGGACATTCTTGTTCATATTGCAGGAATGCTTGTGTTTTTAAATCGGGATCAAAAACATATTCAACATCTGTTGCAGCAAGAGAATTAACCCATTGTATCCATCTCGGATGTAATGCTTTAGCATTTGGGATGCTCGCTTTTGTAACCGCTTCTAAAGCTGGTACTGGGGTGACGACAATAATGCGTTTCCCTTGGGCTAAGGCTCTTTCTTTTGCTACAGCGGTTTGAACTGCCGTTAGAATTTTTTCAGTTGAACTGAAGCGCATTTCCGCTTGTGTATACAAATGGGATTTGTATGCAATTGGGATTTTGTCACCCTCATTGAAGGTTAAGTATGTGAATCCGCATTGACCCGAAATTATTCGGATCACCAAATTACGTTGATTTACACGTGTTTGTAAGTGATTTGTTGCTAACATGTTAGCCTGTAGTGAACGCAAGATTTCTGTGTGTTCTTGTGTCCAGTTTCTGATCGAAAAATCAGGTTTGATTAATGCATAGAGAGGTTTAACCCTTTCTGCGTAATTTAGAATGTATGTTCTTCCAAAATTTAGGAAACCCAGGATGGATTGTAAGTTTTTTAGCGTCTTTGGAGGTTGGAGCAGCGCACACTTTTCTAAAAAGTTAGCTGCCAAGCTCTTGCCTTCACTTGAAAGCTCATATCCTAGAAATAGGACATTGAGATGGGCAATTCTGGACTTTTTAAAGTTGAACTTGTAGCCCTCAGAGGCGAAACCCAGTATAATGGTGCTCACCCTGTTCAAGTGTTTGTCCAGGTCATCGTCTGTCAGATATATGTCATCGACATAGGACAATGCCTCATTGTCATAAATTTGTAGTAACTCCGTTATCCTCGCTGAGAATAATTCTGGGCTGTTCTTGAACCCTTGTGGGAGTCGACAAAAGTGACGCTGGGTCCCCATTATGGAGAATGCTGTTAAGTACCTGCTTTCAGGTGATATGTTTTGACAAAAGAAACCATTTGAGATATCTAATGTGATTTTATATTTTTTACGCACAATGTTATTCATTAATGCTGTGCTATGTGCATTTTGCACTGCAAAAGTTTTAGAACAAGTGTTTAGGTGTCTGTAATCCAAAACTAGACGATATGTATTGTCTGGTTTGGAGACAGGAAACAAAGGATTGTTCATTGAGGAGGTGCATGTTTCAATCACCCCTTGATATTCAAGTTGATCTAAGATCTCCCTGACCTGTTTTTTAGCATCTTGCTTTATTGGGTACTGCCGTTGTGCAGTTGGTTCATGTTTCAGATGTATTTTATGGTGAGGTGAGTCCTCATCCCATCCTACATGATTTTTATATAATGCTGGGGCCTGGGCCACTGCCCATTTCCTGGCATATGTATATTTTAGATGAATTGGAATATGGTTGGAGAAGGCAGGCATAATAATGTCCTCGCCATGTGGGCACTCCCTGACAAATTGTGGTGGCCAGTCTTTTTCTGCTAGAAGTATGTCATAGCCTCTTGATAGTCTTTCCCAAAAAGTGCTTTCACCTGTCTAGGTTTGTCTCCCTCCATCCGGAGTGTTATTTCATATAACCTTTGTGGAGTACTAACCCTGGTGTCTACAGTCTCTACTTTAATGTACTCATTCAAGTCCACTATCTCCAGAAGTTCCTTCAGGTTCTGGCGAACTATTGTGACTTCTGCTGCACTGTCCAGCATTGTCTGAGCCCATTCTCCGTTCTTGAGTTGTGTTCTCAGTATTCTCGGCATGTCTGATCTTCAGACCTGCTACTTTCTTTTGGAGAATTGAGGTTTTGTTTTATTTTTTGGAGCGTGTTTGTCGTCTTTCGATTTCACGCGTTCTTCTCTATGTTCTGACCGTCCTCTTCTTTCCGAAGTCTGTGATGAGATCTGAAAGGGACGAGAGGAACGTGTATCAGTATCTTGATACCTATCAGGTTTTCTCAAATTATCCCTATTCCTGAGGTTATACCTCCTTTCAGAGGGCTCCTTTTGAGGAGACCTACCTCGGGATTGAGAACGTTTCTCGTTTGAATTTTGTTTATTAGTCTCCCACTTCTTTTTAGAAGATGTAGGAGTTTGTTTAATTGAGTCCTTCTCAGGACTTTCAGATAGTTTCGGCTTCACTGGTCTTCCACCCAAACTATCTCTGCCTAATTCTGCATAAGATTGTTCTAGAATTCTGGGTAGCTCTGTTTGATGTTCTGTAACATCAAATTCCCTTAATTTTTGGCGGATCGCAACTGCTGCTGCCTCTCCTTTAATATTAGATAATATTATTGTTGAGACCTGGTCGAAATCTTTCAGTAATTTCATACCTAAATTTAGAGCAGGCTCTGCCCCGTATTCGTTTTGAATTTGTTTTAGGACATCAGGTATTACCGCTATTGACGGAATGCCATGTGTTTTAGTATAGATGGCAGCAAAGACTGAGCCCCAAGTGGTGCAGTCTTCCAGTTGTGGTGTGATCCCCATTGTTAGGATTCTGTGTTTCTCATACGGGCTAGTATTTGGAAATACTGCTTCGATTTGAGTAATTTTTTGAGCTATCCAGAACGGAATTTGCTCACGTTTTGTGGGCATTTTACCCATGACTGCGTATAGAGTCTGTGGTGTAATTTTTAGTGTATTCCCCTGGTGAGGAGTTTGATTTGGAATTGTTAATGGTGGTTGGACTGTAAAAGTCCGCATGACATATTGGACCAATAATCTGTAGATTTTTATTAACTCTGTGAGTTGAGTAAGTAAATCCTCGTCTGACATCTCTTCAATGTCAGGATGAGGTGTGTAGCCGGCTAGAATCGGCCATGTTGCTCCTGGTCTACCTAGTGGACCGAGCCTAGTAATGTTTTTGTGATGTTTTAGGGCGCCTTTAAACCAGAGCTGATGCTCCTGGTATGTTAATGGAATTTCTATATCCTCGAAAGGAATGTATTCCTCTGGTGGTTCATCTTCTTTGTAGAAGTGAAATGTGTGTGTTACTGAATTGGATTCAGGAAATATTACCCATGAATAGAATACCTCTGTCTGAAAGGATTCATGTGCCTCTATCACGAAAACTGCTCTACCTCCTCTTGGCGGTAGGCCATGTTTTATAAGTTTTAGAGTTATGGCTCTTCTTAAGTTTTGAGAATAGTCTATAACACCCTCCTCGGTTTCAATTAAACCTGTAATGTTAAAGACTACTGCTTGGGCTGGATCAGCCGCAGCTACACCGTTTCCAGCGTCTTCATTCATTTTGTTTTTTGAAAAATGTAGAACAAGTTTCAAGGAAACAAAGATAAGGTGCACAATATTTTGGAACACTGTATCCTTTAACGTTGAGCAAACCAAACAGCTAATATATAGGGTACTGCCCTATGTAGCCTTGGTGGATACTTAACCCTGCCCACTCCAGACGTCTTTTGGAGTATATGGGTAGGGGTCTCTGAGAGAAAAAGCACGGCTGAGTTACTCAGTATCTAACGTTGAATTACCGCCTTACCAAACCGTTGGGCGCCATGTAGTGTAGCTCCTATTTCCCTAATAGGCTCTGCGCATTGGAATAATATATCCTGTAGGTTTGACATAGGACTAAGGTCAGTATGTCCCCATCGAGTATATTAAACTTAATTACTTGTGCCAGCTAGCTCAGAGGCCACTAGAAACTCCTTGACAACAAGAAGGGAGTAGTTTCTGGCAGCCGCAAAACATGACCACTATGTTTCCCTTTAGAATCAGAACGTGTCCCAGATTCGTGGAAACAATAGATAACTATTTCACTCAGCTCAGTCGTGCATGCTTAGTTTTCTCCAAGTTACACAGAAAGAAATAGACGGGTGTTTTCAATAAAAGATTTATTGAACAGTCTTGTTTCTGGTGTAAATTAAATGTGCTGTTACAATCACAAGACAGTATGCAAGATAAATAATGTACAGTGTGAGCAGTAGAAATAAATGATACTGCGTTAGCATTATCTTTTAGTACATATGCTGTTACATAAATAACACAGACTAAAAATGCGAGTACTCATACGATGCATTTCTAATCTAGTTCTACCCCAATGTTCCTAACCTAACCTAGGTGTAGGGAGAGGTATGAAGTAGGTGAAATATTCCTTACTATGGTATACTAAGAGTATGTTAAGTCTAGTATGCCAAGAGTCCCTCTAGGTTCTAGTCAGCTCCATACCTGAAGAATGAGAGAGGTAGGAATCTCTTTGCCAGACTCGAACTCCAACACCCCGCAAGGGAAGTCAGATCACTGGAAGCTGGACTCTCTGCGTGCAGGGATGACAGCGTCTTCTCAGTGCGTCAGGCCGGGAAACGGGCTCCTCTGAAGTCGAGGTCTCCTCTGGTTTACAGGGGCTAGGGAAGGTATATTTATACCTGAGAGTACCTTAGGAATGTTAGCATTGACGTGAATTGGACAGCGAAAGACGTCATGGATGAACCCCTAAGGAATAATGGTTCATGCATAATATATGAGGCCTTGAAGAAATCAATAGTCCTGGGCTTGGGAAACTCCCGCAGCCTAAGGGTCTGTTCTTCATGAACTCGTTGTGACGTTAGGGTGGACGGATGTCAGAGACCATGCCTGTATTTGGAGTGCACGGTTTAATGCCTAAATAAGGGCTGGGATTTTATGCCTATATAAGGGCAGGGCGAATTGTGAATATAAGGACATGATGCTGGAAAGCCCGTGTATGGACACCCTAAGAGGAATACAACAGAGTAAGAAAGAACAAGACATCGTCCGCGTATAGTGCGATTCGGTCGGAGACCTCTCGCGACCATTCGAAGCCACGGATCTGGGCGTCAATCCTAACCCACGCCGCTAGCGGCTCCATGGCCAGGGCAAACAAGTACGGAGAAAGGGGGCAGCCCTGGCGAGTGCCCGCGATATGGCAAAGCGGCCCAAGATGGAGTCCGCGATCCTAATGGACGCCAAAATATCTGTATATAGGAGCCGTATGAGAGCTAGTAGGCGAGGGCCGATGTTTAAGCGACTAAGTAAGGCGAAGAGATAGACCCAGCTAAGCGAGTCAAGGGCCTTATCCATGTCGGCAAGGAGTAGTGCTGCAGGCTCCCCCAGTTTGTCCACCGCTGCAATTGCATTATGTGCTCAACGTATATTATGACGTGTAGCTCGGCCTGGCATAAATCCTGCCTGATCAGGATGGATAAGATCAGAAATGTATGGGACAAGGCGATTAGCGATCGCTTTGGCCAAGAGCTTGGCCTCCACATTAAGGAGTGAGATCGGACGATAGGACGAATGTAGTTCAGGTGGGCGACCCGGTTTGAGGAAAACTACTATTTCGGCGTGCCTCCAATCTTGCGGGAGGCAGCCGTCTTCAGCCGACGCGTTGAGTGCCGCTAGATACGGCCCCATTAACTGGGATTGGTTGTATTTGAAAAATTTGCACGGAAAGCCATTGGGACCTGGTGCTTTTCCGGAACTCATATCGGTCAAGGCTATTTGTAGCTCCTCGATCGACAGCGGGGCATCCAGAGCTTCCCGTGCCGTATCGGGGAGAGTCTGCGGGGGGAGGTCGTCAATGAATTTAGAAATGGTGGTAGTAGACAGGGTTTCCCGGGGAGCATATAGAGTGGCGAAGTAAGAGGCTAAGCTAGCCGCTATGTGCAGAGGGTCTGTAAGAGTCACCCCCTCTGGGTACTGTATAGTTGGGATGGCCTGGGGACATATCGACCGCTGACACAGGCGATGTAGCATGGCACTTGACTTGTCGCCCCACTGGTAGATTCGGCTGCGGGTCGCGAGCCAGTAGAGTCGAGCCTCGTCGAATGAATGAATGAATGAATGAGAGGGTTCTTGTAAAGCGCATGGCTACCCGGAGGCGTCCCAGCGCTATGCGGTAGATTAGAAGGGCAGAGTGAGGGTTATGGGAAAAGCCAGGTCTTCAGGTGTTTGCGGAAAGTAGGAAGATTAGGTTCCCGCCGTAGATTAAGAGGGAGCACGTTCCAGAGCCTGGCGGCATTGTAGGAGAAGAGCCTGCCGCCACTTTTTGCCCTCTTGATTCTTGGGACTTCAGCCAGATGGAGAAAGTCGGCTCGGAGGCTTCTGGGGGCTTTATAGGGGCAAATCAAGGACTTTAAGATGGGTGGTCCATTTCCATTAAGGATTTTATGGGACACGCAGAGGGCCTTGAAGTTGATTCTCTCCTGCACTGGGAGCCAATGGAGGGAGCGCAGTGCTGGTTTTGCCGAGCAACGATGGGACGTGCCAGTGAGTAGCCTAGCTGCTGAGTTCTGAATGATCTGAAGTCTTGCGACTACTGAGTTGGGGGCCCCCAGATAGAGGGCATTACCCACGTCAATCCTGGATAGGATTAACGCCTGTATCAGAAGTCTTTTTGCTTGGAAGGGAAGGAGAGGAATGATTTTGCAGATCATTTTCAGTATGCCATGGCACGTGGAAACCGTCTTCCGGGCTTGGGTTTTAAAAGAAAGATCTTGCTCCAGCCAGATCCCTAGGCTTTTTATTTCAGCTTTTGGAGTAGGGACCGTACCCATACAATCAGGCCAGAGGGTTTTGAGATTGCAGTTTGAATAATTGCCAAGCAACATCAACTCAGTCTTGTCGCCATTAAGTTTAAGGTGCGAAAGACTCATCCACTTTGCCACTTCCTTTAGGCAAGAATGTAGGTCCGTGTACAACTGGTCGGATTGATTCAGTGCTACGATCAGTTGTGTATCATCAGCGTACGAGACTATATGGATCCCAAAGGGGGCAACAATATCCGCCAGGGAGGCCATATAAACATTAAAAAGGGTAGGGCTCAGGGAGGAGCCCTGTGGGACTCCACACTGCAGGGGGAAAGGATTGGAAATGGTATCATCCTCAAACACCCGAAACGACCTTCCTTCCAGAAAGGACTGGAGCCAGGCAAGGACTTGGCCTGACACTCCTATCCTCCTGAGACGGTGAACTAGAATATTATGGTTCACCGTGTCGAAGGCTGCGCTCAGGTCAAGGAGGATGATAGCGGAAGCGCCTCCCGAGTCAAGAATCTTTCGTGTTTCCTCCACCACTGCTAGTAGTGCGGTCTCCGTTCCTTGTCGGGGACGAAAGCCTGTTTGGGAGGAGTGGAGAAGGTCGTGAGACTCCAAGAAGCCGGAGAGTGAGGAGTTAACATATTTTTCAGCGATTTTGCTCACACCAGGGAGGAGCGAAATCGGGCGGTAGTTGCCTAGATCAAATGGGTCAAGATTGGGCTTTTTTATTAGGGCTTTAACCATAGCTCTTTTCCATTTGGGAGGGACCAGACCCGAGGCAAAAGAAGCATTGATTGTGCTGAGAATGGTAGGGGCAACTAAGGGGGTGACCTTTTGCAAGATACTGAGTGGAGCGGGGTCAAGCGGTGACCCACTTTTTACTGAGGCTAAAATGGGTAAAAAGGATTCCAGCGACAGGGGAGTAAAGGACTCCAGGAGGGGGACATGGGAGCCTTGGCAGTAGTCAGAAGTGGAAGTTAAAAAGTCATTGTCATCCACAGGGAGAAGCTTAACGATGTTTTGTACTTTAAGGAGGAAAAATTGTGCAAGGTCGTTACATCGACGTCCTGACACGTCGGGAATTGGAGGCGGGTCCGGAACTTTTAAAAGTTTTTAGCAATTTTAAAAATTTCCCTGGGCTAATTGGCTGAAAGGGAAATTTTTCCTCAAAATATGAGGCTTGGGATTTTTGATTTCCACTTTATATATGCGGAGAGACGCTCTGTATTCCAACTTCCTGTTGGGGGAGAAATCTTTCCTCCAAAGTCTCTCCTGCCTTTTACAGTGTTGTTTAAGAAGGAAAAGCTTAGGGGAAAACCATGGTGAATTCTGCGAGCCAACTTTTTTCAGCATAGATTTTTTGGGGAGTACTCTGTTAAGAGAGTCTTCGGTCCAGGAAAAAAAGTGATCATAAGCAGTCACTGGATTGGAATCCAAGGGGGGTAGGGTTTTAATGAGTTCAACTGACCAGTCCTCCAACGGAAGTTTGGCCCAGGGGCGATTAAGAGTCCGCAACCGCTGCGCATGGAGGTCTGAGATAGTGGGAGACAATGAAAAAGGGACTAGGAAGTGGTCTGACCACGGAAGTGGGATGGGGGAATTTCCCTTTAGTTCTTCCAAGCTGGAAAAAATAGGGTCAAGGAGGTGACCATTATTATGGGTAGCGTGGTGCACTTTTTGCTGGAGCTGGAAGGACGCAAGGTCTTGGGCGAGATCAATGGCGGCCAATGCCGCGGGGTCATCAAAGTGCAGGTTGAGGTCGCCCAGGAGTGTAAAATTAGCATAAGAGTTGGTGAGATCTATAGCTGTCTCCAGCAGAGATTTACAGAATGGGCCTGCCGCCCCGGGAGGACGATAAATGAGAATGCCAGAGAAAGTGAGTGAGGGGGAAAATTCAATCGAAAATTGGACATTCTCACAATCCGATAAGGGACTGCCGAATAGGCGGCAGGATAAATTATTTTTATATATGATGGCAATGCCACCACCCATTCCTGTCATTCTGTTAGTTTTTTGAATTGTGTAGCCCGCGGGAAGGGCTCTAACGATATCAGGCTCTGAGCTGGCTGAGAGCCATGTCTCAGTCAGAAACAACACTTCAGGTTTGAGATCCGATAACAGTAGAGAGAGTTCTGTCGCATGTTTCGGAAGGGAACGGCAGTTAAGCAGCAAAAAGTTAAAATTAGCACATTTTCTTACCGGAACTGTAACGCGTAGGTTTGGAGATAGCTCATAGTGACAGTGAGGACACCTTACTTGGGGATCCTCCAACCTGATCGAGTGCAGACATTGAGGGCTCAAAGTTATGCTCAATTGTTTCAGCTGAGTGCTAGTGTAGCCCCAATGGTCTGGGGGCAAGGGAGCAGGGGTTCTGGCCCCTGGGCCCGGTCGGGCGCGGACGAGCGCAGACGGGCTTGCCTTAGGCGCGCCCGCTGCGCGGACGCGTCATCAGACGCTTTTACCCGCGTTTTGAGGAGCGTCAGGTACAGCCACTAGAACGCTGACCTGATGCCAAAAGGATTACAGCCCCTCCCTTGTGAGCACACTCCCCCCTGTGCAAGTAACGCAATGAAAGTTAATTTAAAAACGATTCTAGCAGCAATAATTTTTACAAAAAGCAATTCTAGCAGCGATAATTTTTAAAAACAATTCTAGCAGCAATAATTTTTAAAAGAAGAAAGATTCCGTTCAAGCAAACAATTAAATCCGAACATATTCCCTCTCTCTGCCCGTGATATCAAGGAGAAAGGCCCCTCTAATCACCGTCTAAGAGCTCACTAGCATGTTTGTTGGGCACTGAGCAACTGTCTATGCGCAGCACTGCCCCCCCCCTCCCTGATCCTCTACTACTACGTTCCAGTTCAATCAGCCGGGCTTCGGCCTGTAACAATTTCTCCCAACGCTGTCGACATCTTGCAGCGCAAAAGGCGATATCGATCCCCCGAAGCGTGGGCTTCATAGCCTCCCATAGTGATGTAGGAGACGTTACCGTTCCTGCACTGAGTGAAAGGTAGTCAGTGACAGACATCTGGATATGGAGCCGGTATAGCTTATCCTGCAAGAGCCAAGGAGAGAGTCTCCACCGAAATTAGGAGTGTCTCGGCCCCAAGGCCAGCTGCACAGATACTGGTGAATGATCTGAAAGGCCCCGCGGTAATATCTCAGCTGATTTTAATCTAAGTGCATGGGTTTCTGATATGAATAAGTATTCAATGCGAGAAAATGACTCATGTACACCAGAAAAGTATGTGTATTCATGCGCGGTGAGGTGCATCGCCCGCCAGGTGTCAGTCCAACCCATACCCTGAATCATTGGCAGCAATTTAGATTCTCGAACCGTCGGCGGTCTCCCTCCACTACGCCACCTGTCCTGTGTCGGGCATAGCACATCATTCCAGTCGCCTCCCACTATTGTCAAGCCCGACGGGACCTCGGTCCATAGTGTTGTCAATCTCTCAATCAGATTCCACGCCAGAGGGGGGGGGGGGGAGCGTATACACTACCAAGAACCAGAGGTTCCCCATATAGCGTTCCAGAGACCACAATGTATCGCCCTTTGGGGTCAGACCATATCTTACTGTGAACAAAGGGAACGCTGCAATGTACAAGAATCGCCACTCCTCGGGAGCCCCTGGTAAACCCAGAGTGGAATGTCTGTAGGAATCCAAAGTGCGCCAGGCATTGTGTCTTAGTGCCCAATAGGTGGGTCTCCTGCAGGAATAGGATATATGCTCCGTATCGTTTCGCCTGTCGCAGAACCGCCCCCGCTTAATTTTATCTAGGAGACCCCGGATGTTCCAGCTAACGATTCTGAGTTCCCTACCCCCGGACGTCGCCTGGTTACCTGATGTGTCTAGCATAGGAGTCCCACAAAGAGGCGTGTGCACTATACGCTAATGACCTGTCTAGGATCATGTACATGCGGAATACAAAGGCACTAATCAAAAGTAGGAACTGTAGGAACTTCCCAATAGACCACCCACCCCTCCTCCCCCCACCCCAATACCTCAAGAACATAGAAGCATCTATCGCGGCATGCAGTGCGGCTGACCTCCAACGGGGGGTGGTAGCGACATGCAGCCAATGGATCCCCTGTAACAATCCCCTGCGCATATCAGTGTCTTACGGCAGAGGTAAACATGAACGTGGAAGCCCAATCATTAGTGACATCCCAAACCATATTCAGCTTGCAGGTAGAGCGCATTGAGGCATCAATCAGGATGCTGTAGGTTCCAGTTGATGTTCTGTTAGGCGCAGGCGAGACTTGCTGCGAGTCTTGGAGCGTGAACGGCGGCGCTGCTTATCAGCCGCCCCAGAGGGTCTCGACCACAGCCCCCGGAGGAAGAGTCAGAGTCTAATCTAGGCGGAGTACGGGGCTTGAGTTTGACAGTCTCGTCGGTCCAGCGGAACACCTCTTTAGGCGTTTCAAAGAAATGTGTTTGTGATTGGTAGATCACTCTAAGGCGAGCAGGGAAGAGTAGGGAGTACTGAATCTTTAGGCCGCGAAGACGCGCCTTTGCCTCAGCGAATGATTGTCTGCCCTACTGCACCATTCTAGTGTAATCCGGGAAGATCATGATGTGCTGAGAAGCGAACACAAGAGTCTCTTTTAGACGGGGCCTGTCGCAGTATAGTATCGCGGTCCTTATAATTAAGAAGCTGCGCGATGATCGGTCGGGGTCGTGCACCTGGCGGCGGTTTCTGCATTAGCGCCCGATGTGTGCGCTCGATTATAAAGCAGGGGGAGACCGCATCGGGCGGGAGCCAGTCCAGCAGCCATTTAGACAGAAAATCCTCGACTCTGCTACCCTCGCAGCCCTCGGGGAACCCAACAAAGCAAAGATTGCAGCGAGCGCGCCCCTCTGCATCCTCCACCCTCGTCGCCAGGCCCCTCGTCAGCGTCTCGAGGGTGGAGACTTTCTTTTGGAGGCCGGTCGCCGTGTCTTCCTCAGTGGAAATTCGGTATTCCTTCTCCGTAATCCGCTGCACGGCATTTCTGAGATCCTGTCGAAGGAGCATGACGTCAGAACAAACGGCCCCAATCTTGGCCTCGAGAGTCTCACGGGACTGCGTAATCGCCGCAAGTAGCGCTGCATTGTTAGGCATAGCCCCGTCATTATCCCCCTGGCCAGGTCCCTGAGCCACCGCCCCAGTGAACTTATCTAATGTGCTTTGTTTGGCAGCCATTCCAGTAGGATTGTCTTTGGCCATGTTGCGGGGATGTGTATGACGTGGCACCCGCACTCAAGCCCGGAGAATCTACCAAGGCGCAGTCCAGTGTGGGTCACAGGCACTCCGCTCCCCTTCCACTCAGGCACCGGGGGGGGGGGGCGGCCACCACGTCCACAAGCCGCACTGAACCTAGCCCAGCCGCTTCCGTGAGCAGGGCGCTCCCACCTCCCCGAACGGGTGCCTATCTCACCCCTCCATCCCCACCCGCATCCGCCAGGTAACCACACAGTATATCAGGGGGGGCGGCCAGGTATGTCTGGGCTCTGCAGTGCCGCCTACCGGCGTAGCAGTGGCTCAGCAGCCGCCCCAGACAGCACCCCCACGTAGAGGGGCAGAGGGACAGAAGCAGAGCCGGTTTAAGTCTCTAGCCCACTTGTCACGCCGGTAAGGACTGTTATGGCGGCCGCTCCCTCACATCTGGGATCCCCCACAGAAGGAGGCCCCAGGGCAGCAATTTGTCATCCGGGAAGGTGGCCCCCTTGGTTGGCCTCGCCCCGCCAGGCCCTCACGTAAGGCACAGCTCAGCGCTCCATCAGCAGTCGCCCAGAGTATACATTGGGCTTCCTACAGCCCACAGCAGCCGTATCCCTGGCCCTACCCGGCCAAGTTGATGGTTTTAGGTGGAGTCCGGGGCCTCCCCGGCCGCCTCAAGGCCGCACGTCGCCCCTCTAATTTTCAGCCGGCGCCACTGTAGGAAAGGCTGCTAGGCTATCTGCTGCGGCCCGATGAGGCCACTGAGATAGCGCGCCGATCTACAGGCGCCCAGGCCCCAGTCACGAGCAGGGGGTCACAGCTCGTCCCCCTCACTGCAGCGAGCTCAAGGGTATAGTATGGGCTGAGGGGGAGGGCACCAAGCAAGTGCGGCCAGCCGTGCAGCGAGGCCCTGGGGAGCACCGGGGATCTGCGGTCAACCCACCCGCCGCGGCCCGGATCGGCTGCTGAGACACCGGGAGGCAGGAATAAGGGTCGCCGACCACGGGGCCCCCAGCCGCAACCCCCGACGGGCTCACCTCCCTGGCCACAGCTATTGCGTCATCCGGGGCTGCCTCCTCCCTCCGGCCGTCTCGTGGGCGTATCCACCGGCCCCGCTCCTGCAGGCCGCACCTCGCCAACTCTCGCAACTTCCGCCAACAGCACAAAATGCAGCGCCGGACCCAGCTGCAGGCGTCGAACAGGCGTCAAGGGGTTTTCCTCGACACGGAGCTGTGTCAGGGTGAAGGGATTGTCCGGATTAGTGAAGGATTTGGATCGTGCTACAGGGAGCTCCACTAAGGTGCGTCTGCCATGTTAGACCGCCTGGCCACGCCCCCGAATATGCAAATTTAAAGTGCCCGTGCATTTGGATAAACATAGCCAATGCTGTTTTGCTAATCACTGTTCGCTTTGGGACTTGCGCTTAAGTCTCTCTCCCACTTTATCGAAGAACTTTGTAAGTCAGCAGTTTAGTGAGTTGCAGCTCGATTGAATCATAACTTTACTGCCTGACTGCAAGTCCTAATGCCACTCTGTTTGAATGTTGGACAGAGTAAAGTGCGTCGGATGTCCATTAGGCTTGGGCAGATACAGATGACATGCACAAGGTCCTCGCCTCCTGTTCCACAAAGGTGGCAGATTTGCTCTCCTGATCTCCTTTTCCAGGGCGGTAGGTGCGGGAGGATTGGTAAAATGCCAAAGCGTAGCCTTAGGAATTTTTCTTTTATCTTCATTTTAACTCTTGTGCTTAACTAAGTTTGAGGTTTAAGAATTTTACAATCGTTAAGCACTGGCCATGTGCCCTTTTACCCAGGATTTCTTTGTCTTCAGTTATATATATAGTTCTTGTTGCTTTTGTTACAACTTTTTTGAATCTCTGATGATCTGTAGAGGTGGCCCAAAGGTTAGTTAGCCCCAGTTTTTTTAGTGAATCAAGCAAGTACTCTCTGGCGGGTGAAGTTTCGCGACTTGTCAGTTCACCCCAAATATACGAATTTAGAGTTCCAGGCTCAGCGCCTCTGGTCTTGTGACCGCTTTTTATGCCCCCCTCCTTTCCACGGATTGTTTCTGTTTGCCAAATTCTAAGCGTATTTGGGCAGGGGACACATAGTTTGGAAGATGAAAAATTGCTTTGTAAGTGCTGGTGATTATTTTATCCAGGGCAATCGCATCTCTCCCTCACATTGATTCGCTCCCATATGTTAGCATTGGTTGTAGTTTTGCTCGAAAGACCTGTAGTAAAGGGTCTAAGGTTAAATCTGGCAGAACTTTTCTCAGTGCTTCATTGCCAGGAAGCTCGTGGTGCCCTTCCGGCGCAGGGCCTCCAGATGGGGTTTGTACGAGCCTCTACTGTCCAGTAAGACTCGGAGATATTTGTATTCGGTTACCCGGTCTAGGCAGTGCCCATCCAAATGCCAACTCCTTTTTTTTTTTTCCTGTGATAATTCACTGTCATGATTTTTGTTTTATTTAAATTGATGTTTAGTGCATTGTCTTGTGAAAAGTTGTTAGTGGTGTTCAGGTGTTGTAGGCCAATTGGTGTTCGACTTATTAACACCAGATCGTCTGCGTATAAAAGGTTGGACAGGAGTATTTTTCCTAGTTTTGGGGTATGTGATATGCTCTTGTCCAGCTCCCCGGGGAGGTCAGCCATAAAGAGGTTAAAAAGCAGGGGTGCTGGAACGCACCCTTGTTTTAACCCTTTGGAGGTGTTGATTAGCTTTGAGAGGTGCTTCCCAGCTTGATTTTAACCCAGGTGTCAGTGTGTAATAAAATCAACTGGTTTGAGAGTGCTTTCGGTATCCCCCACTTTTCCAATTTCTGCCATAGTTTAGCGGGGTCTACGTGATCAAATGCTGCGCTGTAGTCTATGAAACCTAAAAATAGCGGTTGCTTTCCCACTTTGACCGCATCAATCAGCAGTGCCAGTGCCATAATGTTAGTTGTGTTTCCCAGCCCTCTACAGAACCCAGTCTGGTTTATCGGGATGATGAACTTTGATGATGCCCAGGTTGTTAATTCTTCCAGGATCATTCCTGCATAATACTTGGCTTCTATGTCGGTTAGAGCGACAAGTTGGTAATTGTTGGGATTGCTCCTATCACCCTGCTTATAGATAGGCCAGATCGTCGATCCTTTCCATAATTCCGGGATTGGTTGTGTTTCCTGTATGTCCTTGAAGACTGGAACAAGTACTTTGCTATAGTATTCAGGGTCATGTTTATACAGAAATGGTGGTATTCCGTTAGGGCATGGGGCTCCTTCTAGCCTTCCTTTGGCTATTTGTGTCTAGATTTCATAGCGTTCTTCCTCGCTGTTCAGTGTTGTTTCTAGACCTGCTGCCACTTCGGCCCTGGGGAGCTTTTGTCTGTTCGGGGTAGCATCTCTGCTTGAGTCCTTGGTGAAATTATGACTAATCTTTTCCCTGGGCTTATTACCTCTATCCCTTCGGTTGGCCCGAGTTTCTTCCCCAGCCAATTTCTCCTCTTGCGCATTATTATTAAAGTGATTATGTAGATATTTTTCCCAGTTGTCCTCTGTAATATGGGAATTTATTCCTTGGTGAGCTGGCCGTTGAAGGCTGTTGATCGTCCGCCAAAACCTGGCACTATTCTTGAGTTTAGAGTCATGCAGTATCCTTGCCCAAAGTGCTTTGTTCTCTTGCCTTTTTTTGCCCCCTTTATTCCTTCTTAGTGTTGCCTTCAGTTTCTGCAGGTCGCATTGCAATGTTGGAGTTTGAGGGTTCTTGCATAGCTAACTTAAAGTTTGATTTATTGAGTGTTTAAGTTTTCTAGTCTCAGGGGTGGTTGCCTTTGCTGGCAAAAGAGCTGCTGTTTTTACAGTTTTTGTTCCTGTCCTGGTGGCAAATTTCTTCCCAAGAGCCGTTGTAAAATTCACCCAAGCTGTTGTAGGATGAGTTGTTGTATCATTTTCTTGGCAGAGAAGGGTCTTTGCAGTTTTGGTTAGCTCTTCAATCGAGGTGAGGTTACACCTTATCCGTTTGAAGTCCGACGTGTATTCTGTGCCAATGCCTTTGCTCGCCTCCATATGGCTTTTTCTATTTGCTTTTAATGTCACCTCTTGCGGCAAGTGATCGCTTTGTTCATTATCACCCAGTCTGAAGCAATGGATAATGTGGAATAAAGGGAGGGTTACGAAGGTGTAATCTAGGTAAAAGATGGTGGTTGTGAAGTAGAAAGTTGGAACCGGTGGATTGTCCTCGTTAAATCGACCGTTTAAAGCTCTCATATTTAGTTGTTCAAGTTCTTGAAGTAGATAGGTTGAAGATCTCGTTCGTTTGCTTGAACATGCTGGGCCCTGGTTTGGTATTTCACATACTGTGGTTAGTTCCTGTACTAGTTCGTTCTCTGATGCAGTTCCAAAGAGGTGAAGGTTAAAGTCGCCTACCAGTATGATGTTTTCTGTATCCCACTCTTCTGTGATTCTTGTCAGTTCTTTGATTAGTTCTTTGCCAGCTTTTAGCCTGTGCTTCGGATGTACATATGTATTGATTATTATAAACCCATTGATAAGGCTTCTTTCCAGCACTTATCGTGAAAAGTTTCTTTCTTGTTCGCGATCACATCTGCTCATAGAATTAGTGAAATACAGGCCCTATGTTCACATGAACCATACACATTGTTCCATAACAACAGGGCAGTGATGAGGACCCATCCTAAATTAATTCCTAAAGACGTCTTGAATTTCCATGTCAATCAGACTATTACATTGCCTACATTTTTTCATAATCTTTCTTCCCCTGCTGAGAGAAATCTAGATGTTAGGAGGGTTTTGAAGTTCTAGCTTGATAGAATAAAGTCTTTGAGAAAGTCAAAACAACTAAAACTATGGTCCTTTACAGGCAGGATTTGCCACCTCTAAACAATCCCTGTCTAGATGGATTGTCTCCTGCATAATCCTTTTTATCAGAAGGCTAACGAGACCTTACCTGGTGTCAGGTTCAGATTGGTTAACAGCACACCAGCCACTAACATTCAGGAACAGACCCAGCAGTGGTGATGTAGGTTTCCCAATTCCCCCTAGCACTACCCCCCGGGGAGTATATAACACCCCACCCTGCACGGAAGCACTCAGGGGAAAAGGGAAAGGGATAAAACAACAAAAGGCAGCGGCTCACCACCACAGGGCCTCTTCGGTCCTCTCTTCAATACGAGAAATCCTTCTTTCCAGATATGCAATGAAGCACTTATGGCACCCTGTATGCAAGAGGAAGCACAGCTATTAATCCTAGACACCCTGCTCACTATCGTCAGTATGGATGGAAACTGTGAATAACCCCCCACCTCTAAGACAAACTTACATGCATTTCATACTGGGAAGGGTTGCACCACATATTACAGTCACCAAATAATAAGTAACCACCAAGGGCTGAACTTATCTGCCATAATTTATTAGAGGTTGTTTGCAAGCCGCTTGATCTTTAGTACAAAGGATATGGAGAATTGGCGTCACAGCAACCTTATGATGGCATCTGAGAGGGTACACAAAGTGGCAATCTGCTACTCCAGGAAAAGATCCAAATAATAAATGAATGAAAAGGAAGTCTTAGCGCGATTCCCACTCTCGTCCTGAGAGCGCGCGCTGGCCCAACTGGTTTAAGAAATGTGCCTTGATTTCAGGAATTAAGTTATGAGTGAGCTTGTCAAGAGCTTGTAAAAAACGACAATGTAATCCAGCGAGAAGCGTTGTTTTTCACGCTTGATGAAGCACTCCGACACCGCAGAGCAGAAGCGTGCACACAAGGCACGGCAGGTGGTTTCAAAGAAGGGGCTTTGCTTTCGACAACAAGCGTTTGGGAAATGGACGTGCTGGAAATGGCTCCGACACCCTGGAGCAGCTGATGTGTGAATCCCTTGAAAATACTGGAGCGTCTGCAGCTGAATACATGGGGAAGCGGTAAAGTGCTCCGACTCTGCGGAGCGGCTGCAGCTGAATACACGGGGAAGCGGTAAAGTGCTCCGACTCTGCGGAGCGGCTGCAGCTGAATACACGGGGAAGCGGTAAAGTGCTCCGACTCTGCGGAGCATCTGCAGCTGAATACACGGGGAAGCGGTAAAGTGCTCCGAACCAGAGGAGCGGCTGCAGCTGAATACACGGGGAAGCGGTAAAGTGCTCCGACTCTGCGGAGCGTCTGCAGCTGAATACACGGGGAAGCGGTAAAGTGCTCCGACTCTGCGGAGCGGCTGCAGCTGAATACACGGGGAAGCGGTAAAGTGCTCCGACTCTGCGGAGCGTCTGCAGCTGAATACACGGGGAAGCGGTAAAGTGCTCCGAACCAGAGGAGCGGCTGTAGCTGAATACACGGGGAAGCGGTAAAGTGCTCCGACTCTGCGGAGCGTCTGCAGCTGAATACACGGGGAAGCGGTAAAGTGCTCCGAACCAGAGGAGCGGCTGCAGCTGAATACACGGGGAAGCGGTAAAGTGCTCTGACTCTGCGGAGCGTCTGCAGCTGAATACATGGGGAAGCGGTAAAGTGCTCCGAACCAGAGGAGCGGCTGCAGCTGAATACACGGGAAGCGGTAAAGTGCTCCGAACCAGAGGAGCGGCTGCAGCTGAATACACGGGGAAGCGGTAAAGTGCTCTGACTCTGCGGAGCGTCTGCAGCTGAATACATGGGGAAGCGGTAAAGTGCTCCGAACCAGAGGAGCGGCTGCAGCTGAATACACGGGGAAGCGGTAAAGTGCTCCGAACCAGAGGAGCGGCTGCAGCTGAATACACGGGGAAGCGGTAAAGTGCTCCGACTCTGCAGAGCGTCTGCAGCTGAATACATGGGGAAGCGGTAAAGTGCTCCGAACCAGAGGAGCGGCTGCAGCTGAATACACGGGGAAGCGGTAAAGTGCTCCGAACCAAAGGAGCGGCTGCAGCTGAATACACAGGGAAGTGGTAAAGTGCTCCGACTCTGCGGAGCGTCTGCAGCTGAATACATGGGGAAGCGGTAAAGTGCTCCGAACCAGAGGAGCGGCTGCAGCTGAATACACGGGGAAGCGGTAAAGTGCTCCGAACCAGAGGAGCGGCTGCAGCTGAATACACGGGGAAGCGGTAAAGTGCTCCGACTCTGCGGAGCGTCTGCAGCTGAATACATGGGGAAGCGGTAAAGTGCTCCGAACCAGAGGAGCGGCTGCAGCTGAATACACGGGGAAGCGGTAAAGTGCTCCGAACCAGAGGAGCGGCTGCAGCTGAATACACGGGGAAGCGGTAAAGTGCTCCGACTGCGGAGCGTCTGCAGCTGAATACACGGGGAAGCGGTAAAGTGCTCCGAACCAGAGGAGCGGCTGCAGCTGAATACACGGGGAAGCGGTAAAGTGCTCCGACTCTGCGGAGCGTCTGCAGCTGAATACATGGGGAAGCGGTAAAGTGCTCCGAACCAGAGGAGCGGCTGCAGCTGAATACACGGGGAAGCGGTAAAGTGCTCCGAACCAGAGGAGCGGCTGCAGCTGAATACACGGGGAAGCGGTAAAGTGCTCCTACTCTGCAGAGCGTCTGCAGCTGATTACACGGGGAAGCGGTAAAGTGCTCCGAACCAGAGGAGCGGCTGCAGCTGAATACACGGGGAAGCGTTAAAGTGCTCCTACTCTGCGGAGCGTCTGCAGCTGAATACATGGGGAAGCGGTAAAGTGCTCCGAACCAGAGGAGCGGCTGCAGCTGAATACACGGGGAAGCGGTAAAGTGCTCCGACTGCGGAGCGTCTGCAGCTGAATACATGGGGAAGCGGTAAAGTGCTCCGAACCAGAGGAGCGGCTGCCGCTTTCTGAATAGGAAAAACTGAAGAGAGCTCCGACACTGCGGAGCTGCTTTGGTGTAGAAACAAAGAATCCACAGGACATAGAGGAGATCCTCGAACAAAGCGTCTTTGAGTCCAACGGCTCTCAAAACGATTGACAAGCAACGGCTCTTTCCAGGGAAGGGGCTTATATAGGCAGTCCCAAACCCCGGAGAAGACACTGCGGCAGCCCCAATGCCTTCTGGGACTTGTGGTTCTTCCTGTTTGCCAAAATGCAGTCACACAGCACTACATGTCTCACCGTCCTAGGTGGTGATGCTGTTTCTCCCCGTTTCATCTTCCATTACGGAGGATCATGGCACCTGATAGACCTAGGGCCCATTCCACCAGGGGCAAGACAGCTACAGATGCTTTACTTAGAAACATTCCACTTGCCGAGATTTGCAAAGCTCCAACTTGGATATCGGTTCACACATTTATAAGACATTGTCTTGGTTCAGATGCTAAGGCTGATGCTCAAGGAGGGCCAGCCTCTGTGAGGAATTTATTTGCTTGATTGTACTAGTCTTTCTTATCTCCTCCCTCACACAATTCTTGGGGATGGGCTTGCTACTTTTTTCAGTGCTTATGATCATCAATGGAGATCCCCTGAGAGAGAAGGAATGGCTTCTTACCTGTACTCCTAGTTCTCTCTCAGGGGAATCTCTGTTGAAATCATAAGCAACCCTCCCCCCTCCCCGAGGGAAGAGATAAAAGTATGAATAATTCTACAGTACTAATTCGTTCATCAGAAAGAACTGAATAAACTGCAACCTGGAGGTCAAGAGGTCTTTTAAAGACGAGGTGTCCTATTCTCATTGTTTCCAGTGCTCCAGCCCTTTAGAGCTACATTGCTATATAGTATGCTATATCTTACTTTAAAAAGAATAAAATGCATTTGTGAAAGATGCTTTTAAAAGTTTACTTTTCATTTGACTTAAGTGGCTTTTAAGAGTTTCACCCCTTTTTCCTTCTAGTTTTTAAAGTAACACATTAAGATTGGCAATAAAGCCTGTTGTAAGTCTGCAAAATGTACCCTTGTGTCGCATGGCTCCTGGCCTTTTTAAACTAAGGCGAAGTGGATGTGACTTTGAAAGAACTGCTCCAGGGTTCCCCACACGTGGGCGGGACTATTCAGTGCTTAGTAATATGCGAGAGTAATCAGATCTATCAGAAAGAATGTGACTGAAGTATGCAACTTCTTTTCAGGTAGGTTTCGGACTCCAGTTCTGGATGAGTTGCAGACAGTGCTTCAGTGGAAGAGATTTTCATGCAGAGTTGTGTGTTGTAAGCATATTGGCAGATTTTGATGCTGTTCTGATTAAGTAGAGTTTCAGGCAGTTCCATGTAGAGGTTTAATATGGATCCATCACGTACTCCACAGGTGATGTGGATCTTTTTGGGACCTGGTGTTGTCCATGAGCACAAAGTGGTGTCAGTTGGAGAAGTAGGTGGTGAACTCTTGAAGGGCGTCACAAGTGAATCAGATTTGAAACATCAGGATATGAATGAATGTGGGATGTTCAGTGGTATAGAAGGTGGCAGATTCATCCAGCAGCATCGGAAGAGCGAGAGGGTCATCTTTGTCTGGAGAAGAGAATGTCATCTTCAATTAGTAAGGGAGCTGTTTCCATGCTGTCGCGTGATCCAAAGCCAGACTGGTAGTCATGCAGGAGATGGTTGGCGTTGATGTGGCGTGGAGTTATGTGCAGATTTGGTTTTTTTGTGATCTTTCCAAATACCAGTAGATGATTGATGCGCCTGTAGTTGGAGAGGCTATCATGGTCTACTTTGGGTTTCTTCAGGAATGGAAGGATCTGGCATGCCTTGTGAAATTCTGCGAAGATGCCTTTAGTGAGGAAGTCGTTGATGGGTGACTAGGTGTGGGAGAGTTTCTTAGGAGAGGGCTTGGATGACAGAAGAAGGTAAGACAGCATTGCCATCGGAGGTGGCTTTGAGCAAACTTTCTTCAGTTTGTTAGATGGAATGATAGATTTGAAACCCAAAACTTGGGAGAGAAAGAATGGCTTTATGTGTACCTGCGGTCCTTGTTCAACTGACTGCGCAATCAGAAATCCATAACAGATAAGCGAGGATATGGAGAAAATGTGATCAATCACCACAGCCACTAGGAACGGTCATTAGTGGGTAGTTGCAAATAACATAACGTGTTTTTGTAAAGGGCACATTCACCCAGGGTTATCTTGGCGCTGAATAAGAGATGTTTATCGGTACCCCACTCAATGGTACTCACGGCCTCAGGAGGACGAAAGGCTGAATGGACCCGCCGGGATTTTAAACTGTGACCGTGAGGTTGAACACAGGCCCCCCACAGGCCCCCCACTGCATTAGTCCACCAAGCCACTATGCCCTTTTCATAAAATATTGACCTAATAAAAGCATAGAAGAAAACAAGAAACTATTTTTAACAAATAAAACAGCTGTCCTTTTTTTTTTTTTTATGGGAGTAATTTTGCTGGTGAAAAAAAAAAAAGGGATAAGCACAGCACACCCAATATCCTGGTCCGGAAGATGGTACAAAATTTGAAAAATCCACACAAAAACTTACAGTTCCTAACAAAGAGGAAATTAGAAGACTGATTTTGTTGTTAAATAAAGGGAAGTAATTAAAAGTAATGATAAAGTAACACTGTTTAGTTATGTAGTAGTTAGTCCTTTTTCTATTTCTAGCATGACCCTGAAAAACAGAGGGAATACGGGCAGCGGAGAACAGCAAAAGGAAAATAGGTAAGTGAAGGGTGCAGAGAAACCTGCTGGAAGTGGGTGGAGGAAGGAAGAACGGAGCAAAACTGTCCTGGTGTGAAGAAATGGATCAATTTTTGTTAAAAAAAAATTTGCAAAATTGATGGACAGGATAAAAAATTCAATAGAAAGGTGGAGAAGAACAGAAGTTTAAAGATGGGTAGGTAGGCATAACGAGGGGTCAAGAAAGGTGAAAAGAAAGAAGGTGGCGGATAAGGAGCAACGAGGTGGAGGAGTTAAAGGCTAGAAAAGGGGAAAACAGTGAACAATAGAGCAGAAGGTGAGGACAGAAAAAAGGAAAAGAACCAAACTTGTAGAATACAATTTTGAGATGCAAAGCATTCACTAAATTGGATTCTAACATTTGGTAAATTGCATTTATCTTAAAAATTCTGGGGAACCAGGTTAGATTAAATGGATTCTCAAAATTGGTTTTCCACACGTTTTCTTCGATGTAACTTTCTGATAGATACTTCTAACTGCAGAGTCTTCACCTCACCCATCTCATGACGTGTGTCTTTGGTGCTTGGGCTCCGGATCGACATGTGTGCCCTCATACACCCAAAGCCAAACAGCAACTGGAAGTCTAAGCTAAGTCTTTTGGTAAGTCAAAGTCCAAGCGCAAACACAAAAAGACAAAGTAGGACTCTACCCTCTCACTAATTCGAAAGAGAGAGTGTTAAGAAAAACATCACATTCCTTTGAAGCCCTCGGTTTCATAACTAATTCCTCAGCCTTGACCATTGTCACCCCACAGCGAATAGCGGCCTAGCTTTAGTTTGCTTCTGTTAGACCTGGCATCTTTTGGCGTGTTTCCCCTGTCTTTTTGCTTTCTGACCAGGTTTTGACTTTTTGCTGGTTTAGTGTGTCTGCGCACTTTCTCATTGCTGTCCAGTGTTAAAGTGCAAGTGCTCCTATTGCAAATTGTATTATGGATTGGTGTTTCCATGATTGGCATAGTTGATTTACTGATAAGTCCCTAGTAAAGTGCACTGGGAGTGCCAAGGCTTGTAAATCAAATGCTACTATTGGCCTGCAGCACTGATTGTGCTACCCACAGAAGTAGCCCTGTAAAGGAATCTCAGACGTGCCACTGTAGTGTCTGTGCGCAGTTTTTACTGTCATGTCGAAATGGCAAGTGCACCCACTTGCCAAGCCCTAACCTTCCCTTTTATTACATATGTCACCCCTAAGGTACCCCTATGGGCAGGGTGCGGTGTATTTGAAAGGTAGGACATGTACTGATTTGTGTGACATGTCCTGATAGTGAAAAACGAATTATACAGTATTTCACTATTGAAAGGCTATTTGTCCCATAGGATAGAATGGGAAATACTTGGTAACATTTTTCGAGTATATCTTCCCATTGGGACAAGATAGAGAAATGGAGTTCAATCAGTCAAATAACTTTATTCGCATTTAGTAAATGCATAAAAGTACAAGTAGTTATCACAGTACGAATTGATCGAGGAATAATTCAAAACAGTTAAAAATTAATTTTATACATTTTCCTTTTTAAAGATATCAACATGAATATGCATCCACATTACTGGAGCTAGCAGCTATACATTTATGAGAGGAATATTTACAATAATCAATTTACGATGGTAACACCCTCACGTAAAATAAAAATAATTCCAACAAGGGGGGACAAAGGGGCAAGTTTAAAGAGGTCCAACGTACGTGCCCCAGTTGATACTGTGTACAAGAAGGGTACGAAGTTCCTCTAATTATAAAGAGAAGAGGCGAGGAGATACTCCGGAGGGGGTTGGTCAAGTGTGGCCCCACTCTGAAAAGAAAGGAAGGGGGAATCCCCTAAACGGAACTAGGGCTCTCACACACCTAGCAAGCTAGGTGTCATGCTTCATCATATGAGCCTGCCCCTGACCACGTACTCAGGTCAAAAACCGGCGGCAGGGTAGGTCGCACACTTGACCAACCCCCTCCGGAGTATCTCCTCGCCTCTTCTCTTTATAATTAGAGGAACTTCGTACCCTTTTTGTACACAGCACCCTCACGTAGACATTTCCTTTTTCTTTGACAGTTTCTATTTAGCGTATTTAATATCTAGCCACAATTTAGTTAAGAGAGATATTAAAAGTTGACGACGGTTAATAAAAATTATCACATAAAACAACACCCCTATCTGTAGATCCTCTCCTAGTCCGAAGGACTTAGTGTAACAATTTTGCTAACATAAAACAATATAGGGACTTTCCAAGGAATAAATAGCTGTAAGAGCTGAGGAATAAGAGTGTAGACTGTTTCTTTTTATCAGAGGGAGAATATACTGTTTACTTTCCGTCTTATAAAAGCCACACAAAAAATAAGGTGCATGGCATTGATTAGGTAGACTGGCCATCACAGGGACATAGTATTAAGTTACTTAATGAGTGTTCAAAAGCTGGGTATCCTGCCATGAGGGGAAAAAAGTTTAACCACGTCCTTGTTAATAAATATCGGTGCATATTGTTGGTCACAAAAGAAAGATATCGTGACCCGTGCCCACCCTGGGCAACGTGCGGTAGTGTGTAACCGTGATTTTGCTTTGATTCCGTTGCCATCTTTCTGACTCACATTTAGTGGTGGAGTGAGCTAAAGAATGATGATGGATTAAACCCAGATCACTTGACTGGGGGTGAGTGTTTGATTGGCTCAAACGTTCCGTCCATCATCCCCTTTTGTATCGCTTTGGTCGCCCTAAGTTGGCGGGGTATGCCCAGACGTGGGTCCCTTGCTCACTTTGCCACTGGATTCAAGCAAGCCTGGCTGATGACGGCTGAAATGCCAGAAACCGGTCCTAGGATGCTTGTTTCCGGTCCAGGGAAGACATGGCTTGGCAGTTCGGGCTGGACTGTTCCCATGAGGCACGGGGTCAGACTGATTTGCATATGGCCATGTCTGAACTGGGGTGGTGGAGTGAGCTAAAGAATGATGATGGATTAAACCCAGATCACTTGACTGGGGGTGAGTGTTTGATTGGCTCAAACGTTCCGTCCATCATCCCCTTTTGTATCATTTAGAGTAGTGGCAGGAGATTTCCTTGCACCTAAATGGGCATGATCTGCCTTGGACAATGCGGTCTACACCTCCTTCCGGAAGCTGGGCCAGAGAGGACCAAACTGGTTTGGACTGAGCACAGACACTCTCTGCCCAAGAGAACAAAGAGAAACTGAATATAAATATTGGGGCCAAGACCCCAGAACTTTAGAACTCGCTTGGATCAAGGAACCTGCCAAGAAGAAGAGCTGGAAGAACTGCCAGAAGGAGTACTGCCCCTTTGCTGTGTTGTTGCTTTGCTGGGTTGGCCTGCAGTTGCTGCTTCTGCCTTGGGCAGTGAAAGGACTGTACTGAACTTTCTTCACTTATCGCTGAGTATCTCCAAGGGCTTGAAATACAGCTTGCCTCCTGTTCACCAAGTCTCAGGGACTTCACTTACCTCTGGGTACCTCCTCTGGAACAGTGGGATTCAATTGCCACAGAGGGGGAACGCAGCCGACACTGCTGCGGACTCCGTGTCCTGAAGGCACCGCAGAGGACACCGCCGCACTTCGCACCGCAACCCTGGTCTCACTGATGATGACTGCCGCGACTGAGATGCTGCTTGCACCTCGACCTGTGGGCACCGCCTCGCTTCACTCTGCCGCCCTGGTCTCACCAACATCGCTGACCTCGACACCCGAAACCGCACCGTGGTTTGGGGGCACCGCTCGTAAGTCACACGATGCACCCCACCCCCCCGTCCCACACCGCAGTCTGGGCCGACCGACGCCAGCGCCCATCAAACGGCACTGTCGCTTGCACCATGACCTGTCGGCACCACCACGAGCACTGCCTCACTCCGCACAGCAGCCCTGGTCTCACTGACGTCGCTGGATGACCGTCACCGAGCCGTTGCCTGCACCTCGACTTAAGGGGCGCCGCACCACTGCGCTTCACACCGCAACCACGACGGTTGCCACGACCGGCCTGCACCGATGCGGTCGGCCGGAAACAAAGGCACTGTTTACGAGTCTGCTGACACTAACGCCAGTCCGCACCGACGCAGTCAGCCAGAACTGTTGGATTCTGTTGTTTTCAGCACCGCGGTAGCACCGGTCGGAGCTACCTGCTTCAAGGAACTGCATTTTAAAGTTATTCTTGCAACAGTGCCTATTTTTGATTACTGTAGGTTGGTCTTTTATCATTTTGGTCTTGTTTGCACAGAAAAAAATTGATTATTTTTCTAAGTCTGGTGTGGTGTCCTTTTGTAGTGTTCTCACTGTATTACTGTTGGTTATGTGCAAATGCTTCACACACTGCCTCTGAGATAAGCCGGACTGCTCGTGCCAAGCTACCAAGGAGGTGAGCTGGGGTTATTTTAGGAGTGTATCCCCTTTATCCTGACTAGAAGGAAGGGCCCCTATTTGGACAAAGGTGCAAACCATTGCCAACTAGAGACCCCCATTTCTAACAGCTTCAATCTCCCCCTGGTACATCTTTGGGCCCCTTGGAGCCACACAGGTCTGCAGTTGGATTACCGTCAGCGGGTCTGTCCCCTTGGAACTCGTTATTGGGGCCTGACTCCGGTATGAACTTCGACTCCAGCCCCAAGATTCACTCTGGTTCCTGTTGCACTGATGTCGACAGAAGACACCCAAGTCCGTCCCCAAACCAATGTCAACGTAAGCTCGATCAATGCCACACTGCTAAATCACAAAAGTGCAACCTATTACTATGCACCAGCCTGACTCTAAGCCAGTGCCTCTACCATGACACAATTATTAGCAGAGGCTCAAATCTCATTAGGCTTTGACCCAATACCTGTGGTGAGGAGGGAGATGTGTTACTCCCCTCATTATACTGATTTTGCACTTTATTTGAAACACAGATTGATTCGCCACGTGGGCCACTAATGAAAGAAAGTGTTTTGTTTGCAGCGGTGGTCCGGAGTGGAGCTGAGGTGCTAGATCAGCAGTTGCCCTACATTGAGACAAAACATTTCTAACAGATATTCTCCAACCTGGGCTGACGTTGTTGGAGCCCTTGTTAGTATTTAATGATGCCCTCATTGATGCTTTGATGGCTTCAAGGTCAAAGTCTCCTTCATGTCTGCTAGTGAGCCGGGCTGTAGCCCTGTGGCATAGACCTGCATGAAGTGCTCCAGACTTCCTAACTAAGCACCGTTCACCTGACAGCCTCATTGTGCAGGCCTCCCCTAGTAAGGTCAATCCTAATATCTTCCCGACAGCTCCTCCAGAATCCATAAGGATTCATGCTTTTTGGTAAAAGAGTGAGTTATTTCGCAAGCATGGCGCTTAGGTCCATAAGTGCAGTTTGTTTGCTGGCAGATACACGTATGTACTGTGGGACATGGGGGGACATGGCTAGTGAGATCTTGTTGGCGTTCCTGGAGGACCTCAGGGCTCCGCTGTCTTAGAAAATACATGATGGATATGATGTAGCAAAGTGTGTAATCCATGCAGGCCTGGATACTACTGATTCTCTTGGCTGAGCTGTTGGCACCAGAGTTTTGCTTAGAAGGCATGCATGGATGAGGTTGGGTAGATTTTCTGGTGGTTTGCAAGTATCCCTAATGAATATGCCCTTCACTGTGCCCAGAACCTTTGTGGAAAAGTGGACTTCGCGCTAAAGAGGTTTAAAGACAGTTGGGCCATTACACACTCTCTGGGGTTCCTGACACCAGCAAAATATTTTCCCAATCAATTTAGGAAATTCAGAGGCTTTCCCTGGGGACTAGCTTCAAGGCAATGGCAGCCTTCCCAACCACTAGTACAGCAGACAGTCAGGTGCTTTTGGGACAGCGGATGTGGCACTGGCAGACACCGCACATGACAGATGGCCAATAGTCTACCAGTTCCTCCCTCCCCGCTTCAATGGCTGCCATGCTGCTTTAGTTTGCCCTCAATATCTCATGTCAGGCCGGTAGGAGGCAGGATTCATCATGCCCTCCCTGGCTGAGATTTGTAATATCAGACAAATGGGTATTACAGACCATTCAAAGGGGCTACATCCTACCCTCATCTTCCTCCCGTGTCAGAAAGAATTTCAGAGGAGCACTTGACCTTCTTGATGCAGCAGGTAAATCCTTTACTCTCAAAAGATGCCATCAAACTGATACCGGACTCTGAGAAAGACGAGGGATGCTATTCATGCTACTTTTTCACCTCATAAAAGGATGTAATCCTCAGGCCTGTCCTAGGCCTTCACCTCTTGAATTCCTTTCTGTGAAAGGCCAGATTAAAAATGCTCACACTCCAGCTCAACGGCTGGCTGATAAAGGTGGGCCTGCCAAGTCAGGCCTAGATCTCTGCCGGATGACGGCCAAACTCTTGACATTTGGGTTTCAGATCAACAAAAAGCAATCCTGATATGTTACCATAGGGAATTATCCATAGAGCAGGGTTCTCCGAAGTCAGTCCTAGAGGGCTGGATCCATGCCAGATTTTTAAGATAACCATATTTATCTAAATGGAGATATGTTAAAAATCTGGCATGGATCTGGCCCTCCAGGAGCAACTTTGGAGGACCCTGGTATAGAGCGCACTTTATATGTCTTCTGTGTCTGCCTAAAAAATGTCAGATATGCCCTCACACACGGAGCCAGGTGTCATGCTTCACCCTCGGGCTTCAGCATTCACCAGGAATGGTTAAAATGGCGAATGGGCTTCCTTTCATAGGAACCACTTTGAGTCTTCTGTAAAGAGGGGATCCAACCAGTGTGATTAAAAGTCTCCAGGACGCCTTTAGTATTGGTGTACAGAGAAGATGTTAAAATGTCTCAAACAGGATGCCTGGGAGAGCTATTTCTTCAGCATCAACATGTTTCTGCCTGGTGGCTCTGTCCAAAGTCCATGGCTTTCTTCAGGACCTGATTGTTTAGTTTGTGTACACAAATCCATTCACTCCGCATTCAATCAAAGAGCAGCCAAAGTGGAAAAATACGTTCTGCGGTTGCATGTGGAACAATCAACTAAGGGAAGTTGTGCCGCAAGAAGGTACACATTGGAGATTACCTTGTAGTCACACATTCATCATAGGGTGACCCCCCCCCCCTCTTCTACACACCTACTTGTCAGACGCACCCTCCCAGTTTGGTTTTCACAATTAAAAAGCCGCAGTCACACCTGACCACACACAGACTTCTATTCATTGGGGCAGTTCTGGAAACGGCAATCAAGGCCTTTTCTCCACTTCAATAAGTCTGGGATATTCAGGGTATGATCCTTATGTTTTAGGATCAGTCGTGGATCTTGGTGAATATAGCTCTCAGGGTTCTTGTCCTCATGAGTTCTCCTCATCCACCACACCAGATGACACGCGTAGCTCTGCAATGGAACATCAAATCCCAGTGGGCTCAGCATGCATCGGGGCTATCTCTCCGACTCCAACAGGTCCTAAGGTAGATGGGTCAGGAACTGCTGTGGTAACTGTCCTCTGCATTATGATCTGCTACACACTTGCCAAAAAGGAGATGCAGAGGGCCTTAGAGCCCATTCCACCGGTCCTAAGAGCCCATTCCACCAGCCTAAGGCCGTGACAAAGTGACTTCATTTGCTTTGGACCTGCTTCACATTTTGCTCTGAATTTACTCCCCAGACCTGCCACCTTATGGAGGTACTGTTTTGGTATCTACTTGAAAGGTACCAGAGAGTGTGGGGTTGTTTTGTACCATACACACACACTGGGCAGTTCGTTCCTATCTGCAGTACTAAGGAGGGTAGGTAGTTCTCTTCCCCTGCCACCCATTCAAAGGGTAGAGTGTAAGAGAGTCTGGTTGCTTATGCTTTGCTCTTAGATTCACAGTATTTGGTGGTTACTGTCATACATAAGGGCATAGGCATTTGTTGCCTGCTATCTTGGACAATGGCAGGCTGGCTTCTCTGTACCCCGCAATGCCCGAAGGTAGGTGTTTCTTTGTTCTACCTCCCTTGCCCAAGGGGAGCAGGGATTGTTGGCTATCCTCACCTTGACCAAGGGAAGGGGGATATTTACTCATATTGGTTGTAAGAAGAAGGCCATATGCTTTGCCCTCAAGGAGGAAGAAAAGAAAACAAGACTGGTGCCCTTGACAGCTACCCTGGGACCCCGCTTGCAATTGTAAAAAGTGCACCAGGACAGCTATCGGCTGTCTTAGGCCTCCTCCTTCAATTTCTGCAAGGATGAAGAAGGGTTGGACTGCTGTAACCCCAACCTGTTTAGCTGTGAAGTACCATTTTTATCTGGAGACCTGGGGGAATGCTGGGCGGTAGGAAATTTGTGTCAGTCCGCTGAGCCCACAGCTTTCCCACACAGAAATGTGAGGAATATGTAATTTTTCTTTAGCAAAATCTGAGGTTTGCAGGGGATTCTGGGTAGGAAAAGGTTGGGGGAATCCACGCAAGCCTCACAATCTTGGAATCACCCGGGTGTCCAGTTTTCAGAAATGTCTGGGTTTGGTAGATTTCCCTACATGGGCGCCAAGCCCGGGACCAAAAATGCAGGTGACCCCCTTGCAAAACAAGATCGTTTTGTGATTGATACTTTTTGATGCCTCCATAATACGTTTTGGGTACTTCCCTGGGGGGTAGGATGGGGCATTTGACCCACCCACACAATTGAGGTAGCATTTTTATCGGGAGACCTGGGGAAACACTGGGCGGTAGGAAATCTATGGTTTCTTTCTGATTCTGAAAGAATATGGCAGAGTAATACAAAGAAAATGTGTGACTGTAGTCACATTTTGAGGTTTGCAGGGCATTTTGGGTAAGAAAACTTTTTTTTAGATCCAGAATTGGCAGATTTTCCCTAGAGACAATGGACACCTTGGCAGAGAAAGACAGAAAATACAAATGTTAAGTCACAGCCAACTATTCCTCAAGTACACACGCATACTGGTTGGATTTGGCACCAGGGTGAGTGATGGTTCAGAATGTAAAAGTTTATTAACAAGAGATTTCACAAAAGGGAAATGCACTCAGCTCATGAGCTGTAAAGCCACAGCAAGGCACCAACCTCTTTACAGGCCATTCACACACCTTTCATACGCAACACATACAAGACCATTCACACTGCCAGCCAAGGGCCCAGCACCTTACAACACTCACATCAACAATGTAGAGACAATGTACACCCTGGCAGGAAAAAGACAGAAAATACAAATATTACTTCACAACCAACTATTCCTCAAGTACACACGCATACTGGTTGGATTTGGCACCAGGGTGAGTGATGGTTCAGAATGTAAAAGTTTATTAACAAGAGATTTCACAAAAGGGAAATGCACTCAGCTCATGAGCTGTAAAGCCACAGCAAGGCACCAACCTCTTTACAGGCCATTCACACACCTTTCATACGCAACACATACAAGACCATTCACACTGCCAGCCAAGGGCCCAGCACCTTACAACACTCACATCAACAATGTAGAGACAATGTACACCCTGGCAGGAAAAAGACAGAAAATACAAATATTACTTCACAACCAACTATTCCTCAAGTACACACGCATACTGGTTGGATTTGGCATGAGGGTGAGTGAAGGCTCAGAACGTAACATTTTATTAACGAGAGATTTCACAAAAAGGAAATGCACTGTTGATAATTAAAAGGTTAAAATCCTGAACCAATGACTCGCAGCTCGTGAGCTGTAAAGCCACGGCTAGGCACCAACCTCTTTACAGACCATTCACACACCTTTCATTTGTGACACAAACAAGACCATTCACATTGCCAGCCGGGGCCCCAGCACATTACAACACTCACATCAACAGGCAGCGCCATTCAAGGGCCCATCACTTTCATACACCCACATGCCTGACACAGCAACCACACCGGCTGACTGAGTGTGTGTAGTGACCAGCAGCAAGTCTCTCCTCACACACCGTCAGCCAAGTGCCAGTCCACACACACACCGTCAGCCAAGTGCCAGTCCACACACACACCGTCAGCCAAGTGCCAGTCCACACACACACCGTCAGCCAAGTGCCAGTCCACACACACACCGTCAGCCAAGTGCCAGTCCACACACACACCGTCAGCCAAGTGCCAGTCCACACACACACCGTCAGCCAAGTGCCAGTCCACACACACACCGTCAGCCAAGTGCCAGTCCAAACACACACCGTCAGCCAAGTGCCAGTCCACACACACACCGCCAGCCAAGGGCCAGTCCACGCACACCGCCAGCCAAGGGCCAGTCCACGCACACCGCCAGCCAAGGGCCAGTCCATGCACACCGCCAGCCAAGCATCAGTCCACGTACATCACCATCAAATTTTTTAACCAAAAAAACACAATCCAGTTGTCAAGGAAGTATACCATGTGGCATACAGGACTCCCTGGATGTTTCCAAAGAGAGTGAAGCCACACGATTAATACCAGCACAAGACGGTGAAGACAACCAAGTAATGAACAATACAGATTTATTTTCCAATTAAAAAATAGTAGGGCTTACCAAAAGAGCAAGGAAAAGGCAAAGAAAAGCGTACAACAGAACAAATAAAATAAAAAAAACTAATCAATACAAGTGCACTCCACAAGACAAAAGAAAACTATCCGATCTTCAATTCATCTGTAATACCTTCGTGTGAAGCGAAAGTAGGGGATAAAGGGCGGACTACAACACTAAGTAGACTAGACGTGCCACTCTTTTCTGAAGATGTCCCCAACAAGTCAACAATAATTCATTGCGGTGAAGCCACAACTTCCCATACGTTTGGACGAGTTTCTAGTTGAGGGCCCCCACTAGTAAGCAGAGATTCACAATTATCTGTGTCAGATAAGGATAAAGGAAGGCAAAGCAATATATTAGTCTCTCAGCAAAACAAATCATCAAACATAAAGCCACCTTCTATTTCCCCGTGTGGTAAAAATTCAGCGCAAATACAAAAAGACACCTCTGGTAAAAAATTGCATAATCAGCTTAACTGCACCAGCAGAAGACCTTCCAAGATGTTTGAAGACACAAGGCTTAACTTCATCATCATTTACTAATCACCTTAGCATGAAGAATACAACTCTAATTGGGGATAATTGTCCAGCTTCTTCTGCAAAATTACTATTTATTCCACGGTACGTCTCAAGGGGCACATGCGACATACTAAATCATAGTAACATACTAAAGTTACTAGCCTCAATCCCAGAGTTTAGTAATCTAACATCAGATGCTTTAGAATCAGTTCAATTCAAACAGGATCCCTCCAATCCCACACAAGAAGTAACCTGTACCATATGGCATAGTGAGGAGACCATCAATAAAATTCTAGAAAAGGGTCCACTATTTGAGAAATGGGGGTTCGAAATAAGGAAGTGTAATGATCGTCATTATCCAACTCTCTTGATTCCCAAGCCGGCGGCAAAGAGAAGTGCTCAGACAAATCCCAATAGGTCCACCATTCAATCCCGCGTGATCTTCCGGCATCAAAATCACAAGTTACAATTCGTGCTCACGCATGTGTGAAGATATACAGAAAATCTGGCCTTAAGCGATGACTGGGCCTGGCTTCCGAAAATACTTACTAAAGGGAAATCTGAAGGGAATGATTGATGGTTGAACAGTTCAGTCAGTGCGAAGAAATTCATTAATATTTGCTCATGGTATGTCCATGGCCTCACCAGACTGCTAGAAGATCGTGACACCATAACTTTTATACAGAATTTTAAACTTTTAATGTTTCAAGAAACTTGGAAAATGTGCAACAAGGTCATTATTGGTTGTCAAGAGTACGCTAATTTTGCAGCCCGATCAGCTGCCTATGGCCCAGCGAAAGGTGGGCTTTCTACCTATGTGTCATTGAAATTGATTTCCAATTAACTTGGCTATTATGCATTAAAATAGATTTCGCAATGCCGATCATTTTTCTAAATGTATAGTGAGCACAAAGAGAAGTCAAGATGACTCAACTTATTGTCCTATGGGAAAAATAAAACTCTGACTTATCAACATCATGTCACTAGCCTAATCGTTTCGGGTGATTTTAATATGCATCTGTTCTCCAAGAACTTTCCAGATAAATTGAGTAGAGTCCCAACTCAGATGTGCTGTTCCCAACTACAAAAATACGAGGTCATGTTGCTACAGGAGATCTCAACATAATACCGTAAGTGCTCCAATATTAAAAAAATCGCTGCAACATTCAACCATTGATTACACCCTGATCTCAAAGGGATTAGCATCTGGTTTCATTGGGTATCAAGTGGTCCCTAGAGTGGAAAGCGATCATAACCCCCAAACTATGTCATTGTCGCTAACAGTTGACTATCTACCAAAGTCAAGAAACCTTGAATCTGGGCCAGTCGCCTATAATGTGAGAAGGCAGGCGTGGCACTCAGCAAAACAAACGAAGATCGTGGCTTTCTTAGAACCTACAAGAGAATCAGTACTTAGTGAGTGCCAACATGGGAAACCCATGGTGGATATGTGGCCCTGTTTCCGTTCTTCATTAGTAGATCGGTTTTTGGTAAAAACAACAACCAGAGGCAACCCTATCGGGGCAGCAAAAACCAGGTCGTACTCGCACAGGTTACATCTCCAAAAGATAGCACTTAACAAAGCATCACGGGCTATTTACAAACAACCAAACAGTGCTTTTACACTTTCAAAACTTTGCTCATTAAAACGCTTGAGAAGAATATATAAAAATGAGATTTGGAAGGCAAAAAGGGCACATCATGAGGAAATATGGACAACATTTCATTATGCCAGTAAAATCAACAACTTGAAAGCATTCTGGGGAGCAATCAACGATCTTGAATATGGCAACAGGAGAGCTAATAGTGCCAATATTTCTGAATCAAGTTGGGCGTCCTTCATCTGCAAACTGTACAGGGCCTCTCTAGTAAATGGTACAGGAATTAAAATGATATGCCAGCCCCGCTAACCAACATAAGCAGTGGGAACAAAGCAAACGAATATTCTTACAAAGACCTACCATTAGTAATTGAGTCATTACAAGAGAAAACAGTAAAAACAGCCATAAGTAGGATTAGATCAAACGGGGTGCCAGGCCCCTATGGGATTCCCAATGCCATCTTCAAAGCTAAAATAGATCTGTGGTCAGAAATTCTAACATCATTGTTCAAAGACATCGTAAAATCTAATTTGGTTCTGGAATCCTGGCAAGGAAGCGTAATACAGCCAATCTACAAAAGTGGCCCACCAGATAACCCGACTAATTATTGGCTAATACCCTTAACAGACGTAGAGGCGAAAATCTTTGCTACATGTCTACTTAAGGACTTGGAAGAATGAGCCACGATAAAAAAACTATACCAATTTTTGAAACTGGATTCAGTAGGGGACAGTCAACGATCACGAACTTCCTGTCACTGACTCTGTTGTTGAGAGAGCAAAACAAAAAACAAAAGTTATGTATTTGTTTTGTAGACCTGAAAGCTGCCTTTGACTCTGTTCCCCGCAACTTACTCTGGGCACAATTATCAGCGTGGGGCGTGCCCAAACAACTGTTAGACATGATCATATTGCTATACTCAAATACGTGGGTCCAGGTAAAATAGGGGATGGCAGATGTACCACTCGCCGCCTTGAAACCCATAGTGGTCTCAAACAAGGATGCGTATTTGCCCCATGTCTTTTTATGGCCGATTTACCACTTCATTTGCAAAATGTCAATGCTCACTCTCCAAACTTCGCAGGTTACAATATAAAGTACTTGCAGTATGCTGACAACACTATATTGCTTAGCCACACTGCTATAGGTCTGCAAAAACTGATAGTCATTTAACAATAATTTTTTAGCCAATGGTCTGCAAATGAATGCAAAAAAAAACAAAAATCATGACAAGAGGATCGACTAAATCGGATATGAGAGTATGGAAAATTAATGGGTTAACTATTGAATCAGTAAAACTATATACGTATCTACGAATCACGTTTGATGATAGTGTCTTTTAAACATCATTTTACCAACTTGAAGGCCAAAGCCACTGCACTTTCTTTTGCTTTTAGAACACTGCTAGATAAGCTGTTATGTCCTAGTCATGAGTATTTGCTTAAGGTAATGAAGACAAAGTTGATCCCCTCTAGCTTATGGGTCAGTAATTTTTCGAGGTAAAAACTCCAAAATCCTTAATGATCTACAAAGAAAAGTTTTTACATCTATTTTTAGGGTTCTGAGAAATGCCGGGCACGCTAACATCAGATTGAAATTCGGCCTGACAAGCCAAACCCTAGTGAGACAATCTTCATTTTTAAAATGTTTATATTAGTTATTTTTATCTGACACTGGCACTCCTAAAAAGGCTTACACCGTTCCATTCTCTATCGCTATTCCGTGCTCCCCCCCCCACCCCCACTTTCTGTACCTCTCCTCTCTCGCTAAAAGATATTGGAATAAGCTTCTGGCCTCTGATTTCATTAGAGACCTTGCAACCACTGGCTTCATTCTATCCAGCAATTTTTCCGAGTACGCAGGACAATGTAGATTTTCCTAGTAATTTAGGGAGGAAAGTCTTCATTTTATTAAAGACACGGAGGTGAGTATTATGCTATCTTAACTTGCATTTATTTATATAGCAGCAGTCAAGATATACTGAAAAAACAACAAATCCCAAGAGGCTTAGAGACAGCTAGCCAATAGGACACAAAACGTAGTCCATAGTAACCACCAATCAGCATACAGCATGACCTATAATACTTTTGTTGAGTGCGAACGGTCCTCTTTTCTTCAGTGAGCAGTTAATGATAATTAGAAAACAAAGGAAAAATAGAGGACACAACAGAAATTTGCTAAAACAAAAGTGAACAGACAAAAGTCCATGAATCTGTGTCTCAACGAGAGAACTGGAAAACCACAAGGATAGAAGAAACTCACAACTGTAGACTTTGAAGAAGATGTTTGATGGTCTGCTGGATCACTGTTAGGAGGACGCATGCGGTAATGCGGGTGTAATTGTCAGGGGGGGAAACATACCAAGTTAACGTAATGTTGAGGTGGGCTAATACTTGCCTCCATGTCTTTAATACAATTAATACTTTCCTTCATAAATTACTAGGAAAATCTACATTTTATTGCAAGACTAGAGGCTCCTATTATGCTAGTTTAAAGCATTTTAATTACAACAGATGATGCAGTAAGAACTGGTTTACAATTAAATGTATGATGAACATTGTCATTGGACCATTCAGCTGATTTCAGAATGTCTTCAAGACGGGAACCTGCCCAAAAAGCTTTAGATGCCATGGCTCCCCTGGAAGAATGAGGTTCAAAAATGGAAGTATCAATCCCCGCGAGGGACATAACCCACTTGACCCAACAGGCGAGAGTAGGGGAAGAAACTGGTTTGTGGGGTTTTCTGAAGGAGATGAGAAGCTGATTCTCTGAGGACGTTCTGAGAGGAGTAGTATGTTGTTCATAAACTTTGAGGCAATTTCCAACACAAAGTTTAGGTTGATCAGAGAAAAACGGATAGAACACAGTAGATACATTTGTTTTTGTGCGTTTGGTTATAGTAAACAGCACACCTGCAGGAGTAAACTGACCAGAAGAAATATCTAAAGCTTTAACATCAGACAGACGTTTAATTGATACGAGACACAATAGCATAGTAAGTTTTGCAGACAACATTTTTAATGAAAGTATGCAATTATCAGGCCCTGAAATAAACAATTTTCAAACTACATTGACATCCCGCAATTGACTTACTTAGGAGTAGGAGGATTGCAAAATTGTACTCCCTTTAATAGTCGACAAACAAGCGGATGCTCACCCACTGGTTTTCCGTTGATGTAAGGATGGTTCATGATCCGTAAAGGTTGATCATACGGTAAGTGTAGGAAGCTGCCACTGTATATGGTATGCCACTAGGTGGTTATACCATGCATAGAGTCCAGGGGCTCCCCAAAAGTGTACAGGGCTCAATGTAAACCCAAAGTGGTAGTGTGGGCGAGCAGCCTTAGGCCTAACACAGAGAAGTGTAAGACATTTATTGATCAACATTGACAAATAATGGACACACGACTCAAAAGGAGATCCACACCAATTTTATAAAAATATGCTTTGTTTGTACTTTATTTGAAGACCAAGATCTTCACAATAAGTTAAGTACATGTTTAAATAAAAACACTTTTCACATTCAAAAGTCGACACTGCAATTTTTCAACAGTTCAATGTTATCCTATAGGGGAAATAAATAATGCGGTTAAACAGATAAGTTCACAACTTAGTTCCAGTCTTTGGGACCAAAGGTCAGCAAGGGGCAAGGATCAGGTGAGTACCAAAACTGCACCACCATCGGCACAGCGGTGGCCGGGAGCAGAGGTCAAAATCTGAGTTCGGCCCAATGCGATTCAATGGAGACTGGGAGTGCTCGAAGCCACACTGCTTCCAGGTAAGTAAATCGGTTGCAGGGGCCAAGCATTGGGGGTTAGGTCA
Source organism: Calotriton arnoldi (assembly GCA_963921515.1). Taxonomy (NCBI): domain Eukaryota; kingdom Metazoa; phylum Chordata; class Amphibia; order Caudata; family Salamandridae; genus Calotriton; species Calotriton arnoldi. Next base: position 1,289,774 of record CAWUFW010002007.1, read on the forward strand.
AGCACGGGTGCCACAAAGCAGCACCAAACATACACCCCCAGCTGCACAGGAGCGGCTGGGTGCAGGGTGCACTTTCAGCATCGGACGCCCAATGCTTTTCAATGAGATTCTACTTTTAACAAACAGGCTGCAGGTGTTGCACCGGAGGTTGCAGGAGGGAGATCAACGACAGCAGAGGTAAGTAGCAAGGTTGAGGATCGTAGGGGCACTGCCGTTTCAGCTCACCAAGGCGCAGGGGCTTCGGATGCAGGGGTGCCTTTAGAGGTGCAAGTCTTCTCACCGGAGCCAGTCGCGGTCAGGAGGAGCCATTGGATTCAGGCTGCAGGCGTCGTCGTGGAGTCCAGGAGGGGTCAGCCAACGCTGGACTTGAGGTCAGGATCAGTGGGGAATCTGTTCTGGGTCGGTGAGCCACCTGGACATGGGGTGTAGGCATCGGGTGCAGAGTGGCCAGGACTCGCGGATCTGCAGGGTACAATAGTCCTTTGTGTTGAATTCTTGGGGACAGAACTACTGTCTTCAGGAGTTCTGGTCTTTTTCAAAGTTCAGACAGTCTTCCTCTGGTTTCTGGAAGTTGCTTGCTGCAGGACAGGCGTCATCTTCTTGCAGGGTCTTGGAAGCTGGAGACAGGCCGGTAGGGCTGGAACCAAGTAAGTCGTCCTCTTCAGGCTTTGTTGCACGGCGTCTTCTTCGTCCTTCTTAGGTCACAGGTAATTAGTTTCAAGGTCTGACGGAGCCTCCTAAATACTAAATTTAGGGGGCGTTTTAAGGGAGTAACAAGTACGGCCAATGGGCACCTAACCTGGGGGGACTACATCCTCTATTATGCCACCCTCCTGTGCGAGGGGGCATAGTCCTAGCCCTGACTGGAGGGGTCTCCCCAGCTTCAAGATGACAGGGACTGACAGATGTGCTTCACCTCACCTCCCCTACCTTAGGGGTGGAGTTGGCAAAGGTGAGCACACCCCCTATTCTTCTAAGTTTTCCCGCCGGTTTTCCCACCCAAAGTGGGGGTGTAAACTGGGGGCTGCCATCTGCTGCTAGCAGCAGAGGCTGGTGGTCGCATTACAAAGGCGGCAGGCATTTGAAGCTTCCCCTTCGAGCACTGTACCCATGCTGGGAGAGGAGGCGTGACACCTCTGCCCAGGATGTGCATTGTTTCTGGTCCCAGAGAGCAGAGGCTCGCTACCCAGGGATCCAGAAACATGTCTGTGTGTGGCAGGCTGCTTAAAGCCAGCCAGAGACCACATCAGGGTTGGTAGGTTTTCAGGGGGCACAAATCACACTGGCAGCAGTGTGGGTTTATTACAAGGAGTTGTTTGCTATGAAACACTCCTGGGTTCAGTGAAGCCATCATGGTGCTGTGAAACTCGAGTTGACAAGCCCATGTACTCTTTATGGCTTCCCTGGCACTTACAATATTAAGGAATAGACCCTAATACTGTAGGGGCATATCTGCTCATGTAGATATGTCCACACCTGTAATATAGTGCACCCTGCTTTAGGGCTGGTAAGGCCTGCTAGAGGGATGACTTACCTATATCTTGGGCAGTGCTAGTTGGCATGGGACACAGGCAGTGTGCCATGGCGAGTTTGTTGTTCTGTCTGCACCAGGCCGTGCATGCTGCAGAGGCAGTCTGCATGGCCTAGGTGAGGGGTCCCCAGGGGATCCTCATTGGTCCCAATGCCCTAGGTACCCATCTACCTATTTACTAGGGACTTACAGGGGGCCTGAAGGGCCAATGCTGGATCAGTTTTGGGGAAAGAACACTGGTACTGGAAATCTGGCAGCAGGGACCCAGTACTCTACGGTCCAAGTTGTATCAAAAGCAAGGCAAAAAGTGGGGCACTACTGTAACAAAACCCCAAGTCTTACCTGCACTGGCTTTGGTGGCAAGGAAATTGATGATGTAAGTTATATCTGCCCAAAAGCGATTGAGAGATTTTCCAAAACACCAGCTGATTGATATGCTTTGGTGGTACCTGGAGCCCAGGATTTATTGATGTATTCTGAAGCTTCTGGTGAAATGAAAGGGAGAGACTGGGAATTCCCACTGTCTTCCAGGTGGAAAGATGGAGGGAGTTGTCTAGTACTAAATTGTGTGGACGGCCTGATGGGTCCCGGAGAAGATTGAGAAATGATGGGAGCAAGTGTGACTTGAGCTAAGACTCGGTTTATCTTAAGAAAAAGGGGGAAAGTGTAATTGATCCCGTGGGACCAATCTTGCAAAAAGGCATCTGAAGCCAAAGCCACGGGGTCTGAGCCAAGAATTGGGGGAAGGTGAGAATTGAGTCTGGGCACAAAAAGATCGATTTGAAAAGGACCCCATTTGTGAAGTAAAGAGCTGAAGATGGAAGGATGAAGTCTCCAATCGCTTTAGTCGTAAAGATTACGAGAATGCCTTTCGGCTATGGTGTTGCGTCTCCTGGTAAATATTCTGTGCAAACTGAAATATGATTTAGAAGACAAAACTCCCAGAAACTTTTTGCTAGTTCTGCAAGAGTCCTGGAGATGGTTGATGTAGCGAACTGCAGTAATGTTGTCCATTTGGAGGAGAATGGAGCAGTGTACCCTGTTCTTTGCTAGGCTTCTGATTGCAAAGGAGCCGCCCAGCATCTCTAAACAATTGATGTGCAATGTGGACTCCTCTTGAGACCATGTACCCTCAGTCCAGATTGGTTCACATCGGGCTCCCTACCCTGTCCGACTTGCATCGGATTCTAACACAAGATCAGGGACTGATGCAAAGATAGTTCTGCCGTTCCAGGCATCTAAATGGTGTCTCTACCATTGGAGCTCTAGTTGAGATTACTTATCTAGACTGTTGGAGTCGGAATAGGCAAGAACCTTGCGTAGGTGTTGAATCTTCAGTCTATGGAGAGCTCGATAGTGGAGAGGACCTGGAAAGATGGCCTGCATGGACAAAAAAAGAAGACCCACTATTCTAGCTAGAGATCTGAGGGAGATGGAAGAACTGCGAAGAGGGTGGAAAATCTCTGATTTGATGGCTTTGACCCTTGTTATAGGTAAGTGAAGCATTGCGTTGGAAGAATCGATCAGGAAACATAAAAATTCCATTTGAGTGGAGGAAACAAGAATGGATTTCTCTGTGTTGTTGATGAAACACATATCTGACAGAAGAGAACAAGTAAGGCGCACTTGTGATTGAAGAGTACGTAAGTTTTGGCACATTAACAGAATGTTGTCTAGATAAATGATAAGCCTGATCCTGAGATCGGAGATAACCTACTACGGGCTTCATGAGTTTTGTGAAGCACCATGGGGCCAAAGAAAGACCGAAGGGAAGAGAGCAAAATATATATGTATTTCCCTGCCATTGGAACTGAAGAAACTTTCTGTGATTGTAATGTATAGGGACTGTAAGGTATGTGTCCTGTAAATCTGATCTGACCAATAGAGCTGGAGTAAGGAATCTCTGAGATGGATGATCGTCTCCATTTTGAGATGACAAATTACAAACTGATTGAACTGACGAAGATTGAGGACAGGTCTCATCTTTTTGTTTTTCTTCTGAATAAGGAATAGTGAACTGAAAAAACCTGCGAAGTTGGGAGAGGAAAGTTGAATTGCTTTTTTGTGTAGCAGAGACTCTATTTCTAATGAGATGAGATTGGACATTTCGGATGAAAACTTTGGATGAATAGGAAATACAGTTTGAAAAGGTGTTTGCATAAAGTTCTATTGCGTAACCCTGAACTGTGTTTAATACCCAGGGATATGAAGTTAGAGATTGCCATTTTGGTAGAAACAAACAAAGTCGACCTCCTACAGGAAGATGGCCAGAAAAGAGACTTCATCAACAAAGTGGTATCAGTTCCTGAAAGAGACAGAGAGAGGCGTTCTCCAACCAGTTATGGTTGTGAGTGAATTATACTAGTCTCCAGATAACGGTTGAGTGTGCTTGAAGTGGGGATAAACCTCCTGTTGGTTCTTGTGCCCTCACACACCCTTGCGAGTGTAAAGCATCATCATTGGGCAGTGCTCCTCGTGGGGGTGGCGCTGCAGTCCCTCACGGGCCCCTCAAGAGGGCTCTTTGGTGGAGATCTTTTTTGGAGGTGCCGCACTTGTGCATGTGGGTGTGTGGGCCAAGTGAATCAGTGCGAGTGAGGTTAAAATTACCTATCGGTACCCTGGTAAATTTAATGTAGGGTCCTTTAGGTAAATTAAAAAGTAGTAGGGGTTTGGAGACTCTCCTTAAGCAAATAAAGGGAGGGACCAGTGTATTCCCGCCGCTCTCAAACCATAAGAAAAAATGTGGTGTTTAAAGGTGATTTCTGGTCGACATGTTTCGCGCAGTCTGTTGGTCCCTAATGGATCCCTGTGCGCTTCATCAGGACCGTGTGCATGAAACAATAAATAGTGGGAATCGGGGAAAGACACCCTGTAATCCCACTTTACCTATCGTCAGGTTAGTGAAAACGTCTCTGCGTCCGAGACACGTATTATGCGCGTGCTCAAAAACCCAAACCCTCCCCAAGTAGAAGAAGGGCCACGCCGGCGAGTGGTCAGGCTGCCGAGTGGAGCAAGCGTCTCTCCCTCGTTGTGGAGCCTCTTAACCTGTCTGCTGATCAGGTTCGCCGGTAAAAAGAGACTTACCTGTTTGATTGTTGTATCAGAAGTTTCTTTGGCCGTGTCTGCAGAAACCTCTGCCTCTTTGTGGGTAGAACTGAAACTTGTATTCTTGGCAACTGGAGTTGTAGGAGCCTCGAAATCCTTGGTTGCTGAAGTTGCGGCCGGTAAAGTGACTGCTGCCTCTACCGGCCCTGGCAAAAACCCATTGGGAAAAAACTTTTTGGAGTGACTGTTGAGCTTTATCAAGGAAGGCGAATGTGGAAACATATTTACCAAGTTCTTTTATAAATGAATCCCTAAATAAAAGTCCTTCTGCTTTCATTCTGGAGTTCATCGAAGCCATGTTTGCCAACTTGGGAACCAACTTCAATAACAGACCTTTTCTCAGTATGTGTGTGTTGGTGGAATTAGCTATGCCCAGTAAGCAAAAGGCTCTTTGGACCCACATAGCGAGATCTTCAGGATAGCCGACTGTCACATGCAAAGTCCCAAACCCCTGCTCACTCTGTCGGGAACAATATAACCAAAGAAGGTAAAAAGGGACTAATCCGTATCTTTCCAAAGAAAAACGGCGGCCATATTAGCCTGCTCAAAACTTAAGTCAATCCTCTATTGTATCATTTCGGTTGTAACGGCCGCCATATCAGCCCAGTCAGCACTTTAGTCAATCCTATATTGTGTCAATTTGGTTACACCAGTAGATGTACAAATGCACGTTGAGGAAAGTGTATTGTAAATTGGGTATTCTATCAGGGTTAGATGAGAAGGTCTCAACGAAGTATGTTAACCTTACATACGTCAAAAAGAAATGGAAAACAGACTACTCTGTGTTCCATCACTACGAAGCGGTGGCCATATTTGTCCAGTAAACATACTAAACCATCTCAATAAGCAATACGGTTTAATTGCGGTGAAAGCTGCGTAAATACCCAGTGATATCAGTTTGTCCAAATTTCAACTATTGATCAAAGGTCTATGATCATTATATTATTCCAGAAAGTGAATGTTAGCAAAGAAAAGTAATCATTATTCCACCAAAAGTTAGTGATCATAAATCCCAAGATCGTATCTCATTTGCAGGTACAGGATGTAACATGTGCCTCTTATTTCATAATACTTGATGAATTGATATTCTATTATATACACAGTACAATTTCCACGATGTTTACAGAAATACATGCAGTTCCTTATCCACGTTAAGGCCCTGTTGCACTGCCCCTAATATAATGATCCATTCGCTCTCAATTTGTTTCAGCCTGGCCATTCTATCCCCACCCCTCACCGCAGGGCGTACCACATCAATTCCATGAAAGCCAAGATTTAACAGTTCATTCGATTTGTGCATTGCTTTGAAATGTGTGGCGATGGGATGGTGTTCAATGTTGTTCCCGATTGCTCTCACGTGTTCTTGTATTCTTTCCTTGAGAGGCCTTATTGTACTTCCAATGTAAATCTTTTCACAGATGCATTTGATACAATAGACCACATATTTTGAGTTGCAGTTAATGAAACTCCGAATGGTATACATTTGACAAGTGTTGTACTTGAATGACATGGTTTTATGTAAGGCAAAGCAACATACACAACATGAGCCACATTTAAAGAAACCTCTTGGAGGAGAAGGTAACCACGTACTGTTTGTTTTAGGAGGTATGAAGCTCGGACATAGATGTTGTCTAAGTGTTTTTCCTCTCCCATGTGTTAATATTGGTTTGGGTCCAATAACCTCTGTTAAAGTATTATCTTGTGTTAACAAATGCCAATGCTTCCTTAGAACCCTATAGACCTCTGTGCTCAGGACTGAGTAAGGTGTAATAAAAGCAATCTTTCTCTTGCTGTTTTTTTTCTCTTGCTATTGGCTATCGAGAGGCTTTCTGTCTTGATCCTGTCAACCTTATGTCATGAATCATTAATGTTTTTTTTTTTTTGCATACCCTCTGGCTCTAAACCTGTTTTCCACCAATTTCATTTCATAATCCAGTTGTGCCTCATCACTACAATTTATTTTAGTTCTTAACATCTCTCCATATGGAATCGCCCTAATTTTGATGGGGGATTGGAGCTGGTTGCATGTAAGATTGTGTTACATGCTGTTGGTTTCCTATAGGGCAGTGTTTTTAATGTGTTGCCATCCACCCGACTAGTCACATCCAGAAAATGTATCTCGGAGGTGCTTTGTTCTTTAGTGAAAGTTGTTATGTTAAAAGTGTTGGTATTCAGGTACATATAAAATTCTTCCAAAGCTTCACTAATACCCACCCAGAACAAGATGACATCATCAATAAAGCGTCCCCAGTAGAGTATGTTTTCCATCAAGTCACCGGGCCCTTTCCTCCATATATGTATGTGTTCAAACAACCCCATATAGAGGTTGGCAAATGATGGTGAAAATTTCACCCCCATAGCCACACCCTGTATTTGATTCAACCATTCGCCATTGTGTGTAAACACATTATTGTTAAGCACTAACATAATTGGATCTAATAGCATGTTAGTGTGTTCATACATATCCGCTGGTCGTGTGTCTAGAAAATGCTGCACCGCTTTCAAGCCTAGGTCCATGGGTATGCATGTATATAGTGAACATACGTCCAAAGTCACTAATTGATGTTCTTCTACCCATTCAACATCTGCAATTTTACTTAAAAGATCCCGGGTATCCTTTATGTATGATGGCAAGTTTGTTACTAGTGGTTGTAAAAATAGATCAATGTATTCTGATAACCTTTCTGTTGGGGACCCAATCCCTGAAATGATGGGTCTACCTGGTGGTGACCCCTGTCCCTTATGAATTTTAGGTAGAGTGTAAATACAGGGACAGGTTGGATTCTCATTGCGTAGATACCTAAATTCTAAGTCTGAAATGAGACATACATCTTTCTAATGTCTTAATCTGTTCTCTACTATACGAATGGTCGCTCTCATTGGGTTGCAATCTAGTTTGACATATGCTGCTGTATCAGAAAGCTGTCTGTCAATTTCTCCTAGATAGTCCTACTTGTTCATGAGTACTACGTTACCTCTTTTGTCAGTCTCTCTGATGATAAGCAAGTCGTCATTGTTCAGTGTGTCAAGAACAGTCCGTTCCTCAATTGTAATATTGTATTTGATGCCCATTGATCTTGAAAGGTATTTATCCTCCAATTTATAGAGGTCTTGGTTCACCAAATTCTTGAAATGTCTGTTTGATTTTCCCCTGGTAGACAGGGAGTAAATCTTGATTTGTTTCTTAGCCCACTGTCAATATCAGGAAGTTTGTCTATATTTAAGTCTGTTAAAATAGTCTGTATGGAAGGTGAATCATCCTGATCTTCCAGGTATAACAGTGATTGTAAATCCCTTATATCCCCAATGGTAGGAGTAGAGTCTGTGCTCAAAGATGGTATTATGATGGATCTAGAATGTTGTTTGCCTTGAAAGTATTTATGTAGTTTCAATTTCCTCGTAAATTTAAAACAACTTACGTGCAATTAGGTAAAATTCGGGAACGAACTTGGACAAAAAACCAAGGCCTTTACTAAGCAATTTTATTTCTGCATTGGCCAATCATGGTCAGATAAATTCACAATATTGATGTTATCGGCCGTATCATTGGTATTGGGCCGATTTACACCACTTGACATTATCTCTGATTCCGAGAGACTGATCTGGTAGTGACACCCACCCTTTCCTTTGTTCTTGTGTATGTTTCTTGATTTGCCCCTCCTTGTCTTCTTAAAGCAAACTCTTTTTTGTATAGTTACAACACACTCCGGGAACATTGACTTTACAGACATTTAGGGGCCGATTCCGATCTCGGCCGGTAGTGCTCCGAATCGGATTCGGATTTACCGGATCCGATTCGGAGCCCTGTTTCCCGACCGAATCGTACGCGGGTCCGGCCGAGCGAGTACGATGCAAGCACCCGCGAAATTGCCGACCGACTCGTACGCGGCTTCAACACGCTCCGACCGACTCGCATGGGTACGACTCGCACCGCGCTATGGAGACGTTTCCCGGCCGGGTAAGTACGATGCGCGCCGCGAGCAGTCCGACCGACTCGCGCCGTCCGGCTCGAAAAGCTGTCGGAGCCGGACTTTGGGGGTCCGCGTCGGACCCCCTGTACGCGTAGGCGTGCGAGTCGCACACAGGGGGACCCATGGGTCCCCCCTACCTGTGCATGTACGCCGCGATGCGCATGGACGCGTACCCGCTGTAGGGGGCGCCCTTGTTCGCCTCGCACCCATTGAGTCAATGGGAGCCCCCGTACGCGTTGTACGACCGGCTCCCATTGACTTCAATGGGAGTCCGACCGAATCGAGTCCGATAGCATGCGAATGCATCGTACTCGTCCGGTCGGACTGCTAGGGTCCGATTCGGTCGGAATTCTCTCCGGGTCCGGCTCGGTCGGAGAGATTTCCGGCCGGAATCGGCCCCTAAATCCATATTGACCTACAGCAAATCAGTGACAATGGTTTTGTGCTGCTTTTATCAGGTTAGAGAATCTTTTTGAAATTGATTTTTTAAGACATTGATGCAATTAGTCCATGCACACGGGTGAATCACAACACAATGGGTGCCTCTTTCTTCTGTATCGTGGAATCTGTGGTGACTTGCGTTGACACTGATAAATCTGCATGAGACTATGCTTGAACTTATGTTACGGGACATCTTTACTATTATCTTCTTATCCATCGATTCGCCAACACATACCACTTTACTGGAGGTGCATCTGCTATTGTTTGTGTGCATTGTGATGGTTTCCACGGTCACCTAGTGATGAATTTTCCCACATGGCGTGGGCACAATTTTATAACGTGATTTTTGTATATAAAATGGTACAAATTATTATCATATGTAATTTTGCAGCCTTGAGGAAGTCCAGGACAACGAAACATGTATCGGCTGCTGTCTTTGTGTTCATTGAAGAGTATTTCTGAAATCTTTTGTACCGTCATCTGTTCGAACTTCAATTGAGTAAATCAATCAATCACGTGTTTGTTAAGCGCTACTACTCACCCGTGAGGGTCTCAAGGCGCTACTGTAAAGAAATTGTTGCTGGCTAAAGAGACATTTTGTTTGGCTAAAAGAACAGGATTGTGTGTGCTTTGGTGCATTGTATAAGTAACTGTACTAGACTGCATTGCAGTGCAGCTTAGTAGATTTATACCTAAGGAGGGTGGGTATTAAGCGTCACGAAAGCACAACTGAACAGAAAATTTGTCACATTGTGTTTCTTGAAAAAAGGAAGATTGACAAATATGCGGACATTAGAGCATATCCACCATAAGATTGCGTGCAATGTAGTAAGGCACTAGGAGCGGGACCCTACCCAAGATGGCCGCCATCTGCACTGTTGTGAGGAACGGGAAGCTGGAACATGGACGTGCACCTTCCCAAGATGGCCGCCGAGCTCCAGCTGAAGACGGACTAGCACTATTCTAAAAACTATAGTTAGAAGCAGTGGTGTCTAACTCAAGCATGTGCCGGACTTACCTTCATATTCATCCCGCTACGGCTTAAAATGGCTGATTCTAACAGGCTGGTTCACCAGCACGGCGCCTGTAGCGGCGCATTATGAAGTCTACGATACCGCTCTAGTTCTTAAAGTCTGTAACCAGTCCGTGTCCCGGAAGTGTTTCCTCGTGTCCCGGAAGTGATTCCGTGCACGGTGCTGCATGTGTGTATGAGCATTTGAAGCACCACTTAGGCACCAGCATGAAGTTCAACTACCGGGTGAGTGCCGGGGCTCAGGAGGGTGCAGTCGGAAGAAGGCGGGGTGACACCCCGGATCCCGCGGTGTAACGAGTCTGCCGGGCCCGTGGCTCTGCTCCCACCAGGAGTCTGTAACCCTCCATCTCTTCTGACTCCTGTCCCGAGTCCACGCACCTGACTCTGCTTGCACTGCTGCTCTGTCACCGCAGGGATCTTGCCTCTTTAATTACCTTTTTGTATAGCTTTAAATTCCTCTGTGCAGCATCTTCTAAGCGCTTCATCCCAGTCCAATATGATGTCACTCTCTGCAGTCCCAGAGATGCCAGGGGGAGCACAGGGTCTCCGCCGCGTGCAGTGGTGCAGGCCACCTGTCATTCCAGCGTGTTTGCCACTTTCCCACTTCAGAGACCAAAAGCATGCAGATGCGACTGGATCTCTCTTTTAGAAGAACTGATGTTCTGTGCACAAAACAATGCTTTCTATTCTAGATGCTGTCTGTGGGGTAGGGGCGTGTCTATCAGTGCCCTCTGCTGGTGGCATCAACTGAGGTTGAAATGCGACACTGTCACCAGTGCCATGTGCAGTCTTCGCAGTGCCATGAGCTGGAGAGGTTGTAACCGTTTTGTTGACCTCTATGAAGTGTTTCAGTTTTAGGGCGCCTGCACCAAATACTTCAGATTTTGTTTCATTCCTGATAGTTAATGTGCTTCATGGCTTGTTAAGAATGTTTACATTATGGTTTTCCTGCAAACAGCTTTTTGTTGTGACTACCACTAATTTCAGATATCTATCATTTTAAACATTTCTTCTTTTCTTTTATGAGAAAAACAACGTAAAATAGAACGTTTTACCAGAGAAACAGTCAAATGGGCACTTACAACCACAAATGGGGGGTCCTTTAGGGGGAAGTTAATTTTACAAAAACAGCAGTTGGGGAGTTAACTCATGTTAGATTAGATCTGATAGGACCTTCTGCAATATGTATCGTAATAGGTTAAATATACTTAGATCAAGGGGCAGCTGTCAAGCCCAGAGTAGTCTAAAGGAGAGATGTACCGTGGTTGTTTTTATAGATAGATATGTAAAAGTGATGACTTGTGCATTTACATATGGCAAGCATTTTCTTTTTTACTTTGTTTTGCGTTATGAGAGGTAACTTGCATATTTTGATTTTTCGTTGTTATAGTTTGGCTTATGCAAAAAGAACAATTGATGGACAGAATGCAGAACAGTTTGGCTTGACAGCGCAGTTGTAGCCAGACAATTATGAGTATCACTAGAGAGAGGCTTTAGCTCTACTCATATGTTGGGAACCAGGAGTACATGGTTTGATTGGGCAGAAGTCTTGTGCTTCCACAAAAAGTGCTTGCCGTCCATGCAGCTGTGGTCATTTTGTTTACCCAGGTGGTTGAGCTTAAACTTTCAGGGGCACACACATGACATTGGAATGCTGAAGTGTCTCAAATAACTAAATAATTTGTTTTTCCGTTGCGGCAACACAGATGTGAGTAGGGCAACCATTAACCTCTCCCCTTTTTGGGGAAGGATCCAGTAGGTAGACCTTGGAGTCTCAGAGACCCCTCTGAGAGAGTCCACTGCTTAATAGGGAGCCTCTCGCAACGGAGATGGGGGAATGATGCCACTTGCCCTGGGATCACAGTTTACTGGACTTTGGACGCAGCTATTACGCGTTTACCGGTTTGTGCCCCTGTCACCCTCCCCCTCTTCTTTCTTGCTGTGTCTTTCACCCTCCCCCTCCTCTTTCCCCCTTCATTCTATGTCTACTCCCCCTGCTCCTACCCCCTCTCCCCTTGTATCTCTCCCCTTGCCTGCTTTTTCCCTTACGTATATGTCCTTATTGTTTGTCTCGACCTAACATGTAATTATGTAGCTATGCTCTAATAACTGTGTAACCTTTGTAACGATGTAACCTGCAACTATGTTCTGATTCTCATGTAAAGCGCTCTGATACCTCCGGGTCTAGCCAGCGCTATATAAATCCTTTCAAATGTTGACTACTAGTCACCTATGCTACCCATATACTACTAGCTACCTCTTTTGTACTGAATGGCGAATACCAAATGTTTATATACTACCTCAACCATCTAATGTTTAATAACTGTATATTGTAAAGCGCTCTGATACCCGTGTGGGTCATGTTCGCGCTATATAAAACTTTATAAATAAATAAATAACCTACATGGATTTTTAGGCCTGGCTTGACAGTGCAACTGTCACCTGACCTTTTATTATTGATGTTATATATTGATTGGTAGCACTGCAGTAGTTTCCGTTGTGCTTTGCGAAACACTTTGGCAGAGGCTGAATTGTGGATTCTCTTGTAAAGATTTGAGAATAAAGTATCATCTTACAAAAAATTACTCATGATGGACTGCAATGCGCGTATTTTGTTACACTGGGTGGAATTAAAACTATTTACACATGTGGTAAACATGACTTATTTTTATTCACTTTATTGTGACCTGGATCTGTACATAAGTCAGTGCATCACACATTTTTGATTCAGTCCTTTAGAAGGGTGCCTTTTGTAGGTATTGTATTGGAGGTTAGGAAGATATTTTGCTATTGGTGGCCTGCCTGACCACATAGGGACGGACTCTTACCCTAGAAATAGTAAAGTGTTTACTGACTGCAGTACAAAGACTAAGCAGCAGCTGCTCCACCTGGTTCCGGTGGGTTGAGTGGACTAATGCAGCTGCTGCAGGGATCTGTTTTTGACTTTATGGTCACCGGTTCAGAATGCTGCATGGCCACTCAGCCTTTCATCCTTACCAGGTCGATAAAATGAGGGCCATTGAGTTGAGTTACAGTAAACATCTGTTATTCAGTGCTAAGATACTCGTCTAGGTGAACATGTGCTTTACAAATACACGATATGTGATTGGATGGCTATGGCCTGTTGAATTTTCTTTTCCACTTCGCTGTTAAATCTGTGATTTTGTGAGGCGTGCTTATGGGGGTTCTCAGTAGCTGATGACCTCCATGTCATATGTCTGCCTTGAACTGTGTTTTCAGTGTGATATTACTATTTGGAGCTTAGTTATTCTTCTCTGCCCCGTTTTTCATTGTTGCTTGACTGAAGAGAAACAGGAGTTTCTGCACATTGGCATCAATAGGTGGTGACTGGCTCAGCAAATTAGGGTAACATAAGACAGCCAGGCAGGAGCAGTGGTTGAAGATAAATGCCCCCAGGGTATTACGCATTTTATAGAGTACTCTGCATTGCCTCACACATCAAACAGATGCATTATTGGCAACCATAATGCAAGGTTTCCTCTTATGTAGTAGAATAAAACACAGTTGACCATCTCACCCTCATACGTGCCCTAGAGTCTCAAATGGGATTCACTGACCTTGTCCTTCACAGGTTCACCTCCTACCTTTCCAACCGTCACCAGTTTGTTCGCATGGGCGCTTCCAGGTCTCAGGTTCACATCACCTGTGGATTCTCAAAGGGTTCCATGCTGTCTCCTGTCCTCTTCAAGCTCTAGATGGAGAAGCTTGGTGCTCATCTCACAGATAACAGCATCAAGATTCCCCAGTATGCTGATAACACACAAGTGCATGAAAATCGTGTCTGCTTGATATTCAACACTTCAAATATGCCTGCACATCATCATAACCTTGATGTTCAGCACTTACCTGAAGTCCAACCCAACCCAACCAAGACAGAATTCCTGTTATTTGCATAGATAAAGAAAACCGTACAAACCTGGCTCAATTATATGCATGCTGACTGCTTCGAAACCCCACTGTCACTGAATGCCATTTCACTTGTATTCACCCTGGGTATTGATCTCACCCTGAAGTAGCACATTACCAAAAAAAAGAAGCAGACTGTTTACCGGCTCTCTTTTCTAAGGACAGTGCAACTATTGTTCCGGGAAGCCATTTCAGAATTGCTGTTGAAGCCTTCGTACTCTCACATCTGGGTGGTGGTAACACCATACTCCATGGCCTCCCAGACTCCACACTGGCATCCACTAAGGGCATCCTACATGATGCAGCACGACTCATCCAGGGCCTGAAGAAATACCATCACATCACCTCCATCAGATATTCAGACAGAGGAGAGTCTGATGGAGATAGTATATTCTAGCACAGCCTCTCACACTGTGGACCCACTCTTAAATTTCCATCCTGTCCCCAGTGAAGCATCTGGCGGCCATACGTGGTCTCAAATCAGGATCTCCAGCTGATCCTTGCCTTCCGAACCTGCTAGTGATGAGGGCAGCCGCCATTAACCCACCGGCTAATAGAGTGCATCGTTGTCCTCAGCAATAGTCCCTGTGTCATGGAAGCAGGCTAAAATTCTGCCCCTGCGGACTAAGCCCTCAGCGGACCCTACTGAGCAATCAAACTGCAGGCCAATCTCTACTGCCAGCATTGTCTAAGGTATTGGAAAAATCTATTAATCAACAGCTCTCTCAGTATCTCGAAACTATTGAGCTGTTCCATCCTAGACAGTCTGGCTTCAGGCCAAACTAAAGTACTGAGACTGCACTGATTTGAGGTCACATATCAGAGGTACCTTAGACGTGTGAGAGGCCGTTCTGATTATGCTAGATGTCAGCAGCCTTCGATACGGTCCCTAACTCTCTACTCCTATTATGCCTTCAATCCATCGGGATAGGTGGATTGACCTTGAACTGGCTAGCATTCTTTTTTAAATACAGAGGGTTCCCCCAATACTCTTCTAGAGCATACGATCTAACAGTGGGAGTGCCGCATGGCTCTGCTTTGAGCCCCACTCTGTTTAATTCATACCTCACCCATTTAGAACAGTAGCAGAGGCATTGGGGGCTAAGGTGATTACATACACTGATGACACCCAGCTGCTGTTCACATGTGGGAAGGGAGAGGGTATTGCGAGAGAGTCCATTTAAACCTGCCTTTCTTCTGTTTTTCACTTGTTGACCACCCATCAACTAAAATGCAACGCATACAAGACCGAAATACTATTCTTCGGTTCCAATACCTCTGATTGGCAGACTCTGTGGCCCAAAGATGCCCCAACTTGGGCATTAAATTCCACAGTTCTCTCTTTTCAGCCACAGATTGTCTGTGATCGGGACATGTTTTGGTCCCTTGCAGTTGAGTTGAAGATGCACCTTTTTAAAGAACACTACATTACAATACATTAACAGTCCACAAACCAACTACTCCTCTTATCACTCGTTTACATTATACTGGTCTTTTTCCCTGTACAACGCTGCACTGCCTTTTTGGCTAGGTTTGCGCCATATAAATGCCACAGAGACACATGCAAGAAGTATAGCCCAGGCAGCAGAAAACAAAGCACAAGGTCTGCTGTGGGTTTCTGACCCCATTAGTGCTTGCTGTCACGTACACTTCTTAGTCTGCAGTCTGGTGTCCTGGCTGAGGGTGTGCAGAGAACTACCAGCGATGGTGATTTTGTTTGCAAGATTAGTGGGTGCTGGTCATGATGGCTCTGTAAATTATGCAGCTGAAGATTATGCTGGCCGGCAAGGGAAGCCAATGGAGCTCCAGCCAAGCTACCAAGGGTTAATTAAGGACCTTCTCTCTTGGACCAGTGGCTTGGAATAAACTTCCTTTTGAGCTACGCTCTGAAGCTGCTACCACCTAGTGTAAGAAAGGGTTGAAGACCTGGCTCTTCCAACAAGACTATGCGATCTCACTGCACCTTGTTGATGATTGAAAGCTCAGCGCTGGGGCACTCCATGGAGTAGCTGTGCGCTTTATAAGTCGCATTTCATTCCATCCCATCAGGATGAAGCTACTTTAGGCTTTTTTGCTCCTGACAGTGTTTGCCAGCGAGAAAGCAGTAGCTGATGCCTTTTTCTAGGTGTTGGGATGAAGTGTGAGAGAGTGCATTCTTTCTGGGGGGCGCTAGGTGGCGCGCGACCAAGATGGCCGCACACCAGTGAGGCTCGTACCGTCCAGGCACTAAAACATACATTTTCCTCATCCTTCGTTGCCAGTTTTACGCCTGAGTTGCGGGGATCGTAGCCAGTACGCCCAGCGGACTACCGGAGGCTCCTTTTCTGGTCTGAATCGCCCCATGAGAAGCTGAGAAAACGCGGCAGCGGCTGCGGGACGCTGTGGACGAGGTGCCGGCGTACAATCGGCGCCGAACCCGCGCCTTCTGCCTGACGTGTAGGCCGCCCTGAAGAGAACGCCGCCGCATCTCCTCCTGTCGGCAGGAGGGGCGCGCATATCCTAGAGGCGCTGCGGCAACATCACAACATCGGCTGCGACGGTATGGAGATTGGTGGGGGGGCCTCGGTGGGAGCATTCGGGGCGAAGGGTCGGGCCCGCTCCCGGGGACGATGCGCCTTGCGGGAGGCGAGTCGCCATTGAGTAATTCCAACCTCTCCCTTGGCCGCGCACGGAGGGAGCCCGCGAGCCGGGTGTGGCGGGAGAGATAATTGGAAGCCACGAACCCCTGGCCCGCATTAACAAAGCGGATTGGATATCCACTGCCTGCCGGCCTGGGAGACGGAGCGGGCCCTGTTAATTTGCTGACCACGTGGCAGGGGTAGAGCGGAGGATCTGTACCCTGCTCCAACCCCCTCGATAAAATATTTTGACACTGGCCAAATACGTGTTCCCCTCAGACAGAAGTTACAAACACTGGCCTTCAGGACGCGTAGGAGGCCTGATCGCCATTCATGCTAGCACAGTGCAGCTGCCTGAACTACACGCAGAGGCCTCATCATCTAGAAGCGTGTGCCATACAATAGCCCCTGCATCTTCATAACTGAGACCATCGCTTGGTGACCAGAACTGTCCAGTAGGCAACTCAAGTAGAACGTCCCCTGGCAGGGCTGATACTGGACTATCCTCTTGATCCTCCGTCTCATCAGATCTTCCTACTGCTCATATCGTACAATAGCGCAATCTCCCTTCCTGGTCAACATGGGCAGAACGGATGGGAAGCAAACCAAGATCCCATTCGAGGCGCGAAAAACGTCCCGGACCCAAACGGACGACAACCCGGAGTCTGAGTCCCCTGACAGTCAAGATGAGGACTGGAAAGCAATATTACTAACTGTGAAAAATAGCCTCACCTCAATTGATGCAAAAATGGACGCCATGAACTCTCGTATGGACGCTATTGTACAAAAAATAGAAAAACATGTCCATAGGATTACGGAAGCAGAAAACAGAATCTCTGAGCTGGAAGATGGCGCCTCAAGCAGTAAAGAGCAGATATCACAGATAGATCGCTTGTTGAAAGTCATCGCAGCTAAAAATGCCGATTTAGAGGTGCGTTCCCAGCGGTAACAATGTGCGCGTGCTCGGCCTTTCGGAGACCCTTAACACTGGTCGCATGGAAGACTTTATCGAGAAACTGATCCGAGACCTGTTCGGAGCAGGCGCATTTTCCCAGCACCTCGTCATTGAGAGAGCACATAGGTCCCCGAGTGTGAGACCCCCTCCCGGGGCACCACCACGCCCGGTAATAGTCAGATTCCTCAATTACCGCGATAGGGACACGCTGTTACGCCTAGCACGAGAAAAGAAAGTAGTGGAGTACGAGAACACCTCCCCTGCATTCTACCCTGACTTTAGCCAAAGTGTGCAAGAAGCCAGAAGAAAATTCACTACTGTGAAAAAGAAGCTGCAAACCTTGAGTATCCCCTGCGCCATGTTATATCCGGCGCGACTCCGAGTCACACATCAGGGGAAGCAATATGTTCTTCACAACAATCAACAGGTCGATGACTTTCTAAAGAGGATCCAGCATCCACGGCCACCTCATCCAGATCTCGCTCCAGATCTACGTCTCCACTATAAAAACTGGACTAACTATGGTATAATATTCTATCAATCTGATCAGGATAAGGATAGGTAATGTACCCTGAGTCACCATCGTTTGTAATTTTGTGTAAAGATAATGGTCAGATTAGCCAGATGAATACATAGGTATACGACCCAGAAAGAAAGGTTGCACTTCCTTAAACTGAAGTT
Organism: Calotriton arnoldi; assembly: GCA_963921515.1. Classification (NCBI taxonomy): domain Eukaryota; kingdom Metazoa; phylum Chordata; class Amphibia; order Caudata; family Salamandridae; genus Calotriton; species Calotriton arnoldi. The sequence continues at coordinate 1,308,036 of CAWUFW010002007.1, forward strand.
TGGTACTACTTTTGACTGGTAAAGATCCCTGCAGATAGCCTTCAGACCAATGGAGGCGAAAGGCTACTGTAGCCCGGACACTCACCCCTCTCTTTCCTCCCCCCCCCCCAGCACTTGGTCATCCAGTGCAAGACTACGGTCTGGTGGGGCGTCAAGGGGTGACGGCGAAACGTAGGCCACCGAGCTTTACCCACACGGGCGATCCCCCTTTATACCTCTATATAAGTTGTAATCCCGTAATTACGGATGTCTCTCAATGTGTTGTATGTGCCGATGTGTTTATCAGCAGCAGTTAAGTTACGATGGGAATGTATGCCCGACAAGTTGGGGATGTCGGAGTGGGTGGTGGGAGGGGGGAGTTGCCCAACACAGTGTCAACTACTCATGGACAAACGTCATAACCTGATACATGTCTACTGCTCAGGTACTCGAGTTATAACCAGCCCTATGGTCGCCAGTTGCTTGAACACTTACAGATCTCTTGATGCAGACTAAACTTCATTGCATAACAAGGAATGTCCGGGGGTTAAATAACCCGCGCAAAAAGCGACAGGTGTTAGGGTACCTACATAGGCACCACGTGCAGATCGCCATACTGCAAGAAACTCATCTAGACCCGACTACTGACCCCCCAGCTTTGCTGCTAAATGGGCGTCACATCAGTGTTTCTCATCCTACTCCAGGGGTGTGCCCATTCTTATTAAACGACACACACCTTTTGTATTAGGCTGCACACTACTAGACCCCCAAGGTCGTTATTGTCTAATGTGGGGACGTCTGGCATCACAGGAAGTAACCATCGCGAATTGCTATGGCCCCAATATAGACGACCCCCTTTTCTTCCCCACCCTATGGGGTAAGATACTTTCCGTGGGCTCCACATATCTACTCTGGGGAGGAGACTTTAACACAACAATGTCCCCTGCACTGGATAGGTCCCACTCAACTACGCAACATTACACCACCATGCAAAAGCACTTAGCGGGAATAATAATGGACAACTATCTCCTAGATGCATGGCGATACTTGCATCCCCTTGCCAGAGAGGGCACACATTACTCCGCGGTGCACTCTTCATGGTACAGGCTGGACTATTGGTACGTGTCAACAGGCATGGGAGGCTGGGTGGACACTGTGACACATTTGGCAAGGACATACTCAGACCATTCCCCAGTGAAGATGGTACTATCGCCGCCCTTAAGCCAACCTCCCTATGCAAGGTGGAGGCTAAATCCATTGCACCTACTAGATACCGTCTTTAAAGCTGAAATTGAGCAGGAGATCCAAGATTGTTTCGAACGCAACACCAATTCCGTCTCCAGTCTTACTACTGTATGGGAGGCGTTTAAATTCACCATCGGAATAATGCATAGCTACAGGAGGGGACATTTTAAAAGACATTCGTAATCATCTCAGTCGATTGGAGGAAGATATAAAAAAAACTGGAAGGGAGCTCTGTGACACGGCAGACGAAGGCTCAGTAAGAACTACATTACGTGAAAAATTGACAGAATATAATGAAACAGCTGACCGAGAGAGTAAATTCCGTAGTAAATACCATGTAGCGCGTCAATACGGGGAGGGAAACCGCCCAGGGAAAGTAATCGCAGACCTTGTCCGACAACCTAAATTCTCCAATTATGTTGCGGAAATCAGGACCAGGAGGGTGAGGCATGTAGGAACATCTCTAGCCAGCTGCATACCTTTATGACATATTAAAAAACCTTATATACAACACATAGACAACGACCACTAGATCTCCAAGCATACTTCGAAGATACCGCCTTGGCCTGGTTAGGAGATTCCCAAAGGGAATTCTTGGGAGCAGAATTGGAGGTCGATGAGATCACGGCGGCGATCATGCAAATGAAATCGGGCCGCACGCCGGGGTCTGATGGACTGCCAATTGAATTTTATAAAACATATTTGACACAGCTGGTCCCCATTTTAAAAGCAGTTTTCTATGAGGCAAAAGAGGAGGGACGACTCCTGACCACGATGAGAGAGGCCATGATCACTTCCCTATTGAAACCAGGCAAACCTCCCAATCAATGTGAATCTTACCGCCCGCTTCCACTGATTAATTGTGATACAAAAATCCTTGCTAAGGTACTACCCAACAGGTTGAACCTGTTAATGGACAGATTGGTACTGCCGGACCAGTCCGGGTTTATCCCTGGCCGAGCAAAGTTCCATAATCTTAGGACCCTCTTTGCAGTCCTTCAGGATATCGACCCTGACTGTGCCGCAGTGGCGGTGTTCCTTGATGCCACTAAGGCATTTGATTCTGTAGAGTGGGATGATCTCTTAGGCACTTTGAGATATATAGGCATGCCCCCGGAATTCCTAGGATGGGAAGAATTATTGTATCGCCAACCCACTGCCACTGTTCTTCTCAACGGGGCGCGTTCCCCCTCCCCCCCCCCTCCCCCCCATCACCATCACCAGAGGCACACGCCAGGGCTGTGCCTTAATACCCCATATTATTTACCCTAGCTATAGAACTGCTAAAATAAGGCAACACCACAAAGAACCCTCTCTGATAGACCCGTCCAGACAACTTTTGATTTCGCTTTACGCAGACGACATCACACTCTATCTCAGGGACCCACAAGATAATTTGAACTCATTGCTGCGTGAAATTACAAAATTCAGCGAATACTCAGGCATAAATATCAACTGTGCCAAATCATCTATTTTTCCACTGACTGAAGCGACCGCACCGTATGCAATAGACTACTCACTGACATGGAGTAGTGAGGGGGTACAATACCTAGGGGTCAAAGTCACCAGGGACAGGGAAGAATTAATGCGCTCCAATTATGGGGCTACTTTGGAAACAGTTACTGACCCAATCACACGGTGGATAGCTGTGCCCCTGTCCATGGCAGGGCGGATCTCCCTGGTAAAAATGATATTGCTGCCCAAGTTCCTCTACCTCTTCACTAACATACCTTACGACCCTGGGAAATCCTTTTTTAGCGCACTAAAAACACAGACCATCCTTTTGGTGTGTGGTGGTAAACAAGCTAGGCTCCGATGGGATAACTTGACACTACCTTTCTCACAGGGCGGTTATGAGGTACCGGATTTCGAACTTTACTATCACTGTGCACAAACGCAATTTGCTGCATACTGGTTCCACCCGCCCCCCTTTATGCCGCACTTGGCGATTGAGATGGGTTACATGACCCCTGTGCCCCTCTCAGGCTTCCTATTCACCCCCACTAAGAAGCGTGATCAGGATCCCACCACAGTTGCATGCACCAATTCAGCTTGGAGAAAAATTGCCACCAAACTGGATATATCAATACTATATTCTCCCAAATTACCACTGATTTATCATCCAGAGCTCCAGGTCACCTATGAACGGCAGTGCCAATGAATGCTGGAAAAAGCCCAGATACATACATGGGAGGACCTATATGCAGAGGGACACTTCCCGTCCCGGGAGCAATTCTTTGGTACTACCACACCTACTACCATGGACTTATTCATGTTTGTTCAACTTCGACAAAGTGTAAGGGCGGCCACACCGACGTTCCCACACGAACCCCCCACTCTCCCAGCGCTTCATGCGCTCCTACAAGCCGAGCCTCCCCAACATGCCACCTCACTCATCTATCATCATACACAAAAGGCAGCTAAGGCACGCGCGCTGACTGCCCGCTCGGACTGGGAGATTGATCTGGGGACACAGCTGACAGACAAACAATGGGAGTTCTGCTGCACGCAGACAGAGGCTCTCGCAGCAAACAGCAGGCTGTGACTGATCCATTATAGGTTTTTGCATAGATTACACTATACCCCGGTCAAACTCCGCAAATTCAAGCTCAGGGAGGACGATAAATGCGCCAGGTGCGGCTGTGAGGGGGCCGACTTCCTCCACTTGGCATGGCAGTGCCCTGCAATTTTTGATTATTGGCAAAAGGTATTTGCTGGAATGGAACAGATGATTGACACGACGCTACAGTTATCCCCAGCTGTGGCTTTACTGGGGTGCACAGGTGTAGTTGATACTGTATATGAGAAATACCTAGCACTGGGGTTCCTGATTGGTAAACGCAAAGTGGCCTGCAGGTGGGGAAGAGGTCGCGCCCCCAAATTTAAGGACTGGCTGCATGACCTTACAATTTGGCAGGAACAATCATTCAATTATGCTGAACTACTTCCGCCTGCCTCCAGACCACGGGACATATGGGCCCCCCTGAAATCATATCTCCGTTCCTCAGCTGAAGACATAGCAGCCACCCCAGATGCACCGGAGAGTGTTGTAGTGGGGGGAGGTGAGAACAATGCAGAGGTATAGACCCCTAATACGGACCAATAGATACTCTGGCGCCCCACGTGGCAATAAATATAGGCAAATGAAGACTGTTGTAGGAGTCTAAAAGTATTGCTTGTCATAAATATCTGCAAACACTTATCCTGCGACCTGTACAGCTAATGTGTATATATCCTAATTAGACCTGGGTGAGTTTTCAAGACTCATATTACACACTACAAATTGTTATTGCATATTGTACTACATGTATGTCATCGAGAATAACGGCACTGTGTATGGCAGGGGTTTGATTCCCTGAGTTGGGGGCGGGGGGGGGGGTTTGTTTATTCTTGTACTCTTTTATCTATTGTCAAACAAGCTCAATAAAATTTTAAAAAAAAGAGAAAGTGCCCTCTTTCTGCATGGTTGCCCCCACTTTTTGCTGAACCACTGATGTGCTTTGACTGAGTGTTCCCTGGGCTCCTGCTAACCAGGTACCCAGGGTCTATGTTCTTTCCCTAAAACTGCATTGAAACCCAAATCCAATTGGCATCTCTGGCCACAGGTCAGCCCCTGGTAAATGGTACCACAGGTACCCAGGGCACTGTGACCAGGGAAGACCTCTAAGGGCTGCAGCACTTATTGTGCCACCCTTAGATTCCCTGTACCTTTACACACACACACTGCCTTTGCAGGCTGCGTGTCTTGGTGCAGAACAAAGTGAAGAGTCGACATGGCACACATCCCTGTGTGCCATGCCTACAACCCACTGCCCTGGCATAGATCAGTCGCCCCTCTAGCTGGGTGCACTATACCAGTGGTGAGGGTATAGGTGCATGAGCCCTGTACCCCTACAGTGTCTAAGTCCATTCTTAGACATTGTAAGTGAAGTGCTGCCATTAAAAGTATATGATGCTGGGAATTTGTCATTACGAACTCCACAGCACCATAATGGCTACACTAAAAACTGAGAAGTTTGGTATCAAACTTCTCAGCACATTAAACCCACATTGATGCCAGTGTGGGATTTAATGAAAAATGCACACAGAGGGCATCTTGGAGATGCCCCCTGAAAAATGTCCTACCACTAGTGTCCTGGCTGAGTGGCTGCTTTCAGCTGCCACCACCAGACATGTTTCTGTACCCCTGGGTCGAGAGCCTGATGCTCTCGGGGCCTGAAACATCTTGGAACGAGGTGCTAAGCCTCCTCCCCCAAGATGTGCAGGGTCCACGGAGGGAAGCTTCAAAGGCTTGCCGCCTTTGTGAGCTTCCCCAGGCCACTTGCTGCTTTCAGCAACTGGTCCCCACTTGTTCTGACCCCCACTTTAGGCGGGAGAACCAGCAGGAAAAACAAGTGAGGAAGAGAGGTGTGCCCACCTCTGCCAACTCCACCCCTCAGGTGGGGGAAGCGAGGTGAAGCACAACTCTCAGTCCCCGCCATCTTGCAGATGGGGGGACCCAGCTAACCAGAGTGAGGCATATGCCCCCCTCCCACTGGAGGGTGGCATAATAGGGGGTGTACCTACCCCAAGGAAGAGACCCATTGGTCCCAACCTTTACTTACCTGTAACGCCCCTAAATCTAGTATTTAGGGGGCACCCCGAACCTTGGTTCGGAAGACAAGAAACCCAAAGAAGAAAAGAAGAAGGACTGAACAGCCGTGCCGAAGCTAACAAGAGGAGGACGCCTACTGACTTGGCCCCAGCCCTACTGGCCTGTCCCCACCTCGAACCTGCAGAAGCAAAACCCTGGTGTGTCCTGCAGCCTCAAGAAGCCCGAGGACCTGCCCTGCCTTCAAAAGAAAAGACTCTGTCTCCCGTGAACACTGGATTTGTTCACCAACAGACTCCAGCTCCGGCAGGATCCGCGAGTCTGCACCACTCTGCACCCAACGCCCACGGCCCGACTTCGAGTGGCCCAACACCAAGAGGAGGTCTCCCCGGCGATCCTGACCCGAGATCCGGTGATCCCTGACCTGCCTCAAGCCTCTAGCCGACGCCTGCAGCCTCAAACCAGTAGGTCCTCCCAACCGCGACCAGGAGCTGGTAAGAAGATCCGACCCTAAAAGGCACCCCTGCACCCGACGTCCCACGGCCTTGGGTGGCCCAACCGATGGTGCCTAACCAACCCCCAGCATCCCAACTTACCTCCAAGTGGTGGTCCCACCCAGAAGACCTTCATCCCCGAGCCTGCAGTGTGTTTTCCAAACCATAGACTCCCCATTGAAAGCTACAGGGCGCCCGATGCCAAAACAGCACTCTGCACCTGGCCGCCCCAGTGCCGCTGAGGGTGCACCTTTTGTGCTGGCTTGAACCCCCATTTGCCCTGAGCTTAAGTCCAGGAGCTCTGCTCCCACAACCCAGTGGCCTGCTTGTCAGCAGCCACCAACCGAAGGCCCCCTATTCCCCATTGGATAACATTGGGCCTCAGCACTCTGCACCCGGCCGCCCTAGTGCCACTGAGGGTGTAACAAGAGTGCATCCTTGACCCTGGGGGACCCTTGAGTCTAACCCCAGAATACCAACTCCCACAACAAAGTACTTCCCTGTTAACCAATAACACTATTTTCCTCCATAGGATAACATTGACTGTTTTTCTATGAAAAGTTTCTAAGTGTGGAGTTGGAAAATCTAAGAAATCCTTTAAAACTGTAACTAAATAACCAAAACGCTTTTACTTACCTGTTTACAGGAAATGTCTCAGTGCAGTATCCAGGTATACTGCACTGTGTAAGAAAAGTAATTTGAAAAGTAACATACATGATATTCTACTAAAAAATCCTATACAAAGTATATGTACTGTATTTCCAAAGCATTGCATTTTCAGTAACAGTACTGTAATCTAAACAAAGTGCATATACAATTGCAATCCAAACTGTTACAATGTGCATTACTACTGTAAAGTATTTATTGCTTACCTGTGCCAGGCTTGCTTGGTTCTAGAAAATAAAATAACTAAAAGAATATTTTTATACAAGAATAATTGGTCTGAAGTTCAGTCTTTGTGTGTGAAATCATTTGCTGACTGAGTGGGTACAACAAATGCCTAACACTGTCCTCTGATACAGCCTTACTGCTCACCCACACTACCACAAATAGAGAGTAAGGTGCTATCTACTTTTACCTCTGCCTACCTTTGGGGTTCCATGGGACTCTGTGCACACTATACCTCACTTTGGTATAGTATATACATAGCCCGCTTCCTACAAGAAGGCATGGTCGAACTGGAGCAGAAAATTGGCCGGGGCACCATCATAAAAATGGTCTCCATTTGCAAATCGGTGCAGTTTGTAACTTGTTCGGGCATGCTGTGCAGGTGTTTTGCAAAATATAGGGGACTGCTTGAATCTGTGTTTGCTAAAGGAAAACCAAGCAGAAAAACCGACTCATCAGACCATAAAACTGCTCCACACACAGACTTGTCAAACCAGCCCTTTTATCACTGCTACATTGCCCACTAGGCCAGTTTGCCGTCCTGCCCTGTGACTGATTTCTGGACCACCCTGTGTTTTTTCTCCAGTGTTCTCGACGATAATGTGGGCCGAGTGAAAGTGCTCCACGCCGTTTTTTTTTTTTTGACATCTTTACTTTGCTGTAATGGCAGGGGGACAACTAAACACTATCGCCTTTCTGAGTGAGGGTGGATTTGGCTTCCTCAAGCCCTGCTATGAATGACAGCGGTGACAGCATGATTATAATGCCGAGGTACAGTATCCTTTACAGGCTTCCCCAGTAGAGGGCCCTGCAGTCCCCAAAACTGGGGTCCTTTGCCTTCATGTTTGGAACATGTGTGAAAGATGCATCTATGTGTGAGTCACACATTCATGCTGTGCAAGATGGTGTTCTCCTTTTGTGTCAGCTGGCTAAGTCTATATCGGACCTATCGCCCCTCATACACACTTTTCCTGTCTCCTTGTGAGACACTTGTGTACCTAGAGTAGGTTTTCCTTTCCATAAGTGCAACATACCCACCCTCTGTTTCCTGTCATGTGACCATCTTCCTTGGCAAAGGGGACTGAGTAGGGCTTAGTCTGAGCCCGATGCATGTCTTTAAACTCGGAGGGCTGTGACATCTGGCCAGTAACAAGAAAGGAGTTTTCTCCGTGATTGGAGGAGCCCTCAGATGTTTCAGTGTTGCAGACCCTGTGGTTGGCTCTTGATTCTCACAGTGCCCACCAGAGGTGAATCAATACTGGGTTCATTCTTGTTTTTGATTGGTCTCCAGTGTAGAAAGAGGACTGTGAGCATAAAGCGGGACCTCTTCTTGGTCACCATTCGCCCTCCAACCCATGTCCAGGAAGCCTGCAGAGTTACCTTGCTGCTGTAACCTTGGGAGAGAAGGGGAGCTTCCCAGTCTGTACAAGGAGCTGGAGTGTGCCTACCAGGTAGAGCCATCCCCATCCACCCCATGACCTGTGCAAGGCAGGGCTGACTTTAATCCCTAGGTGGGGACATTTCAATGGACAGAGATCTCATAGGAGCCACAAGATCACAACAGTTCAGCTGATCAGGACGACTCAAGAATTCACTAGAGCATCACCTTCTGACCTTGACAGTGGTGAGCCTGCGCTTTACCAGACTCGCCCTGTGCCTTGTGCCTGTGTTCACCCGTCTCCAGCTCCAAAGGACCATGAGGCAGTCTGTCATTAACCCCCAGTGTGGGGTCTGTTTTTGCTGGCCGGAGGTGGTTACCTATTAAATTGAGTTAGATTTTTTTTTTTTTTTTGTATAGAACGGACATAATCCAAAAGAATGTTAGAGCGATGTTCCTATTGTAAATGAAGATGATAGGTTAATGAGATTATTATAAACTACGGAGTGCTGAATAAACAAGGAAAAAGGTGCCGGTATATGCCGTTTTGTTGGGTTGATTTGTTTGGGTACTTATTTAAAGGGATGAATCACTTTACTCTGGACTTGATACTACAGTGGTGCTCATGGCTGCATTCCTTGTCCACCGTCATGAACCCGTAGCATGAGCAAAGCTGCCGCTAAAGACTGAAGAACCTTACTCCCATTTCAAGCCCGATAGCTCGAAGACTCTACATTGAAGTTTGGTATCTAATTTCAACACCAGAACCCCCTAGTATGTTTTATGTTTTTGCTGGCTTTTTACTGTTAAAAAAAAGTATTTTCTTTTAACAAATGTAACCATAGACTGGGCACTGATGTTATGGAGCGTTATTTACACTTTCTTACTGTAGGTAAGTGCACCATTTTGCATGGTTACCCCCTAACGTTTTGCCAGATACCTGATGCCAACTTGACTGAGTGTATGCTGGAAGCCTGCTAACCAGAACTCAGCACCTGTGTTCTTTCCCAAAACTGTACCTTTGTACCCACAATTGGCACAACTCTGGGCCCCATGTAAGTCCCTTGTAAAAGGTATCACTGGTACTAAGGGCCTTGTGACCAGAGTGGGCCTCTGAGGGCTGCAGCATGTATTGTGCCACGCTCAGAGACCCCTCACCTTAACATCCCTCCCTTCCATGGCAGGCTGCGTGTTTTGGTGCAGACCAAACTGAAGAGTTGACGTGGTACACATCCCTGTGTGCCATGCCCACCGACACTGCCTGCAGCATATGGTAAGTCACCCCTCTAGTAGGCCTTACAGCCCTAAAGGCAGGGTGTACCATACCCAGGTGAGGGCATAGTTGCAGGAGCTATATGCCCCTACAGTGTCTGTGCCATTCACAGACTTTGTTAGTGCGGTGAAGCCATTTTTGAGTGCTTGGGCTGGGAGTTTGTCACCACAAACTCCACAGCTCCATGATGGCTTTACTGAAGTCTGGGAAGTTTGGTATCAACTTTCCAGCACATTAAACCCACACTGATGCCAGTGTTAGATTTAATGAAAAATGCACTCAGAGGGCATCTTAGAGATGCTCCTTGGAAAAACGACCAACCCTGGTGGGGTTCCTGACTGGCTCCCAGTAATCCGTCACCACCAGACAGCTTTCTGGATCCCTGGGTAGAGAGCCTCTGCTCTCCGGGTCTGGAAACAAAGCACATCCTGGGCAGTGATGTCATGCCTCATCCCCCAGGATGGGCAGGGTCCTTGAAGAGGGAGCTTCAAAGGCCTGCCGCCTTTGTTAGCTACTCCCAGCCTTTTGCTTCTAGCAGCAACTGGCTCCCACCGGTTCTGACCCTCATTTTGGGCATGAGAACCGGCAGGAAAACCTAGCCAGGAAGGGAGGTATGCCCACCTTTGTCAACCCCACCCCCCAGGTGGGGGAGGCGAAGCGAAGGCCACCTCTCAGTCCCCGCCATCTTGAAGATGGGGGGGACCCCTCCAATCAGGAAGAGGCCTATGTCCCGCTCCCACTGGAGGGTAGCATACTAAGGGGTGTAGACACCCCAAAAAACGGACCCATTGGTCCCAACCTGCACACCCCTGCAACGCCCCGAAATCTAGTATTTAGGGGCACCCTTGAAACGTGCCTCTTCAGATTCGGCGTGACAAGAAGGAGGACCGAAGAGCTGTGCTGCAGAAGAGGAGGACGACAACTGCTTTGGCCCCAGCCCTGCCGGCCTTTTTTCTTCTCTGAAACCCCTGCAAGCTGAAAACGGCGTGTCCTGCAGCCAGCAGGCTCCAAGAACCCCGGGGACCTGCCCTGCCTTGCCTTCAAGGAAAGACTGATCACCCGTGGACACTGGATTTGTCCAACACCAACCCAAGCCAGGACACCAGATCCAGCCGGATCTGCGAGTACTCACCACTCTTCCCACTGCCCGAGTGGCTCAACACCCCAGTGAGGTCCCCCGTTGATCCTGACCTGTATTCCAGCGTTGGACGACCTCCACCGTCCTTCTCCTCGAAGCCTGCAGCCTCATCCTGAAGGGTCCCCCCCAACCGCAACAGGAACCGGTGAGAGGAACCCAACACGAATGGAAACCTCTGCACACGCAGCTCCTGAGACCTGAGGTGCCCGACCGACGGTGTCCTGGGGTCCAGCAACTCTTCAACTTCATCCTGCAGTCGTTGGTTCCTTTCGTCCAGTCTTCTAGCTCCAGCCTACAGTCCTTTTCCGCGACCGACATCCTCCATAGAAAAGCATTGGGCTCCTGTCACCTCCTGAGCACCCTGCGCTCAGCCGCCCCTGCACCGCTGGTGGTGTGGACTTGGTGCCAACCTGCGACCCCTTTGCCCTTACTTTAACCCCAGGAGCTTGACTCCCAAGACCTAGTGGTCTGCCTGTGAGCCGGCCCCAACTGCGGTGCCCCAATGGCTAACATATGCACTCTGCACCCGGCTGTCCTAGTGCTGCTGGTGGTGTCCCTAGAGTGCCAACCTGAACCTTGGGGAACCTTCGTTCTACCCCCTCAAAACTCCAATCCTGAAACAGTTTACTTACCTGTAAACTTAACACTTCGTTTTTAGGTCTCGCCTACGCAGCGCGCATGCACTGCATAGGAGGAGACCTTTAGGAATCGGTTCAGTTTTTCGGCCAAAAACGTGCACGCTTTGCATTGCTTTCAATGGCAACGCGTGCACGTTTGGCGATTCCCTTGCAGGAGCGAGCTTTGAAACCATCTGTTTGTAATTAACTTGCAAACAGATGGTGCCCCTGCTCGCTCCCGCAAGGGAAACAGGCGCAGGCCCCCTCCTCTCTCCCCTCCCCCTGCTGCCTCCTCCTCTCCTCGTCAAACTTGTTTCATTTGTCGCTTCTACCTTTTTCCTTCTTTTTCTAAGTCTCCTTTCATTAATTCGTTTTCTTCTTTCTTTCATTATCATTCTCCTTCATTTCACTGTTTTCTCCTTACTTTCATTAAGAGCACTCGGCACCTCAAAGGTATCTTTTCATTCATTAATGTTTTTTCGTTCTTGCCAGACCAGTACACTAAAGACCATGGGGGAGGTGGGGTGGGTGGGGGGGGGGAACTGCAGAGATATGGTTACCTTTAGAGACCTATCACAGCCGTAATGTGTCCCAGCTCCATGCCCGAGTAGCTCGTGTAGTACAAGTATGTTTTGTTGCCTGCTGAGATTCGTGGCACTAAGTTAAAGAAATAACTTCCTGTTTTTGTGCGTGTGTGTCTTATTTATACAGAACTAAGTAATGTGTGTATAAAATTGGACATTTTCGCCCAGGGCAGCAAATAAACTCTAGGGCCATGCTGACAACAGATTGCAGAGTGCATCGAAAAGCACAAGCGTGGTTGGGTTACCTGAGAAAAGAAACAGGAAGTTGAGCAACGGGAGCTGCTGAGTGAGCCAGGTGCAGCCTGGGCGGTGCAACTAGATCGGGCCCGTGGAGGAAGGGTGCAGCGACCGTCCGCCCCCGTGCTCTAGCAGGAGGGGTTCACAGGCCAGGCGCCCTCGTGCTGCAACCAGCCGACACTGAGTGGAGGGAGCAGAGATAACACCCCGGGCCCCGTGGATCATTGCATTCAGACCTCTAGCCGCTTTGCTGTATTGAGGGGTGCAGGGACCAGCGCCCCAAGGATCCGCGGAGGAGTGTGCACAGACCAACACCCCCTGGGCTCTGTAGAGGGTGCCTCTGTGCCGATGGGCCTCTGATGCGTGTCAAAGGATGCAGCTAGCCAAAGCAGACGGCGTGTGAGCCATCACAGATTGACGGTCGCCCATGTCCCGTGTGAGTAGCTCATCTGTCTCGTCTTTTATTTAATTTAGCATTTTGCTGTCAGCGTTCGTTTACTTGTTGGAACTGCAAAACATAGTCCATAAGGTGCGGCTCCATCGTAAGCGTCACCACCCCGCGCCCCAGGACTCCTCCTCCCCCAAACTGTTACCGGAAGAGACCCCTGCAAAAGTCCGGGCCACTGACTCTCCCCTCACTTGTGATTGTCAGGTCTTGGGACCTTCCCCCTCCTTGAGTGTGTGCACCGGGCGGCCTATTTCCTCCCTTCCTCCTATGGATATGCACTGGGACCGGAAGCGGACTGCCCCCCCACCCCCGAATAGTTAGCAGCCCCAATACACACACAAGTGCAAACAATAGTGGTGGGTGCATACGCTGGCTGCATTTCCCCTCTCGGTGTGCACTGGGGTGGCTGTTACCTCCCAAAGCACACATGCAAGCCACATTGGATGAGCACTGATTTGAGGGGTGACTGAATCCCCCCCTCCCTTCAATTCCTTGTCTAATTGGATGTGCACCAGCGGTGCTAAGAATCCCCTTCTTGCTCGTAGGTGTATCCTTCAGCTCCCCCCCCTCCTATATAGAGCACGCGTGCTGCTCTCCTTCCCCCACCCCACCCTTCACACTGGTGCCTCTTCCCCTCCGCACACAAGCAGCCTGTCCGGTTGTGCACAGTGGGGGCAGGCTTGCCTTGCTTCTCTTGCTCTGTCTTGTGTGTGGGGGAGGGGGCTTCATTGAGGTCTTGCTGTCAGGGTGGGAGTTTCCAGCGCCTTTCTTTCTTTAATCGCCCCGCCCTCATTGTTCGACGGGATTGTCATGTGGGTGCGTTGGAGTTCCCCGTCTGTGGGGGCGCTGATGAGATTGCACTGTGAGGGGCGTCAGACAGGTGGGAAACCGGATGTAGATGTGACTCAAAAGGGGCGATAGGTGTCTGTCAGGTGTCACCGAGAAGCCGGGGGCCAGAATAACAAGGGGGTGTCTGAGAGCTTTGGCGAGTCCACGGTGGTCTGTGAGGCATCATAAACTAATGATGGTAGAGGTGTATGTAGCAGGGGAAACCAGCATTCGCATAGCCAATAGGTCTCGCCTTTGGGACCTTATAAGTGTTTAGCCATGCAACAGTTGATGTTGTTGCATCAAGGATATTGTGCTGCATAACTAAATACTTATAAGGTCCCAAAAGCGAGACCTATTGGCTATGCCAATGCTTGTTCTCCATAGGAGTGAATGGTGGGGTTTCGCTGAAAAATCTTCTACGTTTTGAACTGTCTTGTACTGCAACAAAAGTAACTTAGCGCCTTTACAAGAGTTAACCTGTTTATAAATGTCCTGTGTTCCTTAAACTGTGTTAGGAGTATGTTTCATGCCAAACCAGAAAAGTAATCGCAAAGTAATTTAAAAGAAATTTCAAGTGTTTTTGAACAGTTTACAAATCATTTTCTCAACTACAAAAGTAATCTGAATGTTCCTACAAAACCAGTGTTCACTGTATTTTGAAAAGTAACATTGTATGGGACTAGAGTCCTCCAGCAGAACAGGCTCTGAACAATCATGCGTTGCTTCTGAATCAGTGTAGTCTCTATTCCAACTAACTGGATGTTTTTCTGAGGCGTGCTCTGTTCTCTTGGTGTAGTCCTCATGATGATACCTGATTTCTGCTACCAAGTAAATCTTGGTTCTAGAAACAAAACAACAAAATAACTTTTTATACAAACAATTGGTCTGGATTCACTTTCTGAGTGTGTGACATCATTTCTTGCCTGAGTGTGTACGACAAATACTTAAGACTACCCTCTGATAAGCCTGACTGCTCAACCACACTACCACAAAAGAGAGTAAGACAGTATCTACTTTAGCCTCTGCTTTACCTCTGGGGATCCACTGGACTCTGTGCACACTATACCTTCCTTTGGTATAGTATATACAGATCCATACACAAATGGCCTGATTACATAGAACACTACAAACTTTCAATGTGATTTAAATTTCAAGAAAAGGGGCAGTTTTGCACTCTATCTGGCCCTAGGTCAGGCTCTGCCTATTTAACAGTCATGCCCAACTCCGAGTGTTTTGCATTCTAAACATTTAGAGTTTGTCATCCCACCACACACAGACTCACATCAAAAAAGAGAAGAAAAAATGTGTGAGAGGTCAGAAAGTACCTCACGTAAGCATCACCCAAGGAGCTACTGGTTGGTACTCGCCAGTAGGCTCACGTTGTCATCATCGGCAACTTTCATGACCAAAACAGAAAAGGGAAAGTGACACATTTTTGCCCAAATCTTAAGGTTGTGTGAGAAAAAGGTGAAGAAAGATATAGAAAAGGTGTCGATGATTATATCATCCATCAGTCATCTGGCCCCCATAACGTGAAAAAAGGAAAAGTTGTGGCTCACTTTCAGTTATACATACTTTATTTTTCACAGTGACCGCACTTGGGTTAAACAAGCACTGGCATAGCCAATAGGTCTCGCCTTTGGGACCTTATAAGTATTTAGTTATGCAGCACAATATCCTTGGTGCAACAACATCAACTGTTGCATGGCTAAACACTTATAAGGTCCCAAAGCGAGACTATTGGCTATGCCAATGTTTTTTTCACTGCAGACGCCTTTTAAACAATATTTTAGTCTTGACTCAAAATGCAAGTCAGACCTGTTGGCTTTGCCAGTGTTTGGTGCTGAACTCACCCTATTGCACCTAGAGCACCAACTGCATACCAAGTGACCACCTCCTGCACCCATAACAAAACAAGCATTGGCATAGCCAATAGGTCTTGCCTTTGGGGCCTTATAAGTGTTTAGCCAGAGCTATTGACTTTGCCAATGTCTTTAAGCTGTGCTGTAGAGAAGTGTGGCTGGTGGTGGGAGAGGGCTGCGGGGCAGAGAGAGGTGAGGGAGTTGTGAGGTAGAGAGAGAGAGAGAGAGAGAGAGAGGGAGAGGTGAGGCAGAGAGAGGGGTGAGGGGAGTGAAGTGGACAAGTATGAAGTGATCGTGAGGTAGATTGGTGGTGGGAGAGGGCTGCGGGCAGAGAGAGGTGAGGGAGATGTGAGGTAGAGAGAGAGAGAGAGGTGAGGCAGAGAGAGGGGTGAGTGGAGTGAAGTGGACAAGTATGAAGTAATCTTGAGGTAGATTGTTAGGAGGTGGGAGAGGGCTGTGGGGCAGAGACAGGTGATGCATTGAGGCAGATGTGAGGCAGAGAGAGAGGTGAGGGGGGAGTGAAGTGGTCAAGTATGAAGTGATCGTGAGGTAGATTGGTGGTGAGAGAGGGCTGCGTTGCAGAGAGGTGAGGGAGATGCGAGGTAGAGAGACAGGGAGAGGTGAGGCAGAGAGAGGGGTGAGGGGAGTGAAGTGGTCAAGTATGAAGTGATCGTGAGGTAGATTGGTGGTGGGAGAGGGCTGCGGGGCAGAGAGAGGTGAGGGAGATGTGAGGTAGAGAGAGGGAGAGGTGAGGCAGAGAGAGGGGTGAGGGGATTGAAGTGTACAAGTATGAAGTGATCGTGAGGTAGATTGTTAGGAGGTAGTAGAGGGCTGTGGGGCAGAGACAGGTGGTGACGCATTGAGGCAGATGTGAGGCAGAGAGAGGTGAGGGGGGTGAAGTGGCCAAGTATGAAGTGATCGTGAGGTAGATTGGTGGTGGGAGAGGGCTGCGGGGCAGAGAGGTGAGGGAGATGTGAGGTAGAGAGAGAGCAGAGAGAGAGAGAGAGAGAGGTGAGGCGAGGCAGGGTGAGGGGAGTGAAGTGGACAAGTATGAAGTAATCTTGAGGTAGATTGTTAGGAGGTGGGAGAGGGCTGCGGGACAGAGACAGGTGACGCATTGAGGCAGATGTGAGGGAGAGAGAGAGAGGGAGATGTGAGGCAGAGAGAGGGAGAGGGGTGAGGGGAGTGGTGAGGTTGATAAATCGGTAGAGGGAAGTGCGGTAGTAGAGACAAGGACCGAGAGACGGAGGTGACGTCAGTATGCAGATGGGGCTGAGTGAGAAGTGAAGGAACTAGACATACAGGGAAGACGGATGGAAAAAGGCCAGAGAGAGGCGACACTGCGAGTATATGAAGTACAGGAAGAGAGAGATGACGGTGACTGTGTTGTACTGGTTGTACTGAGAGAGGGGTGAGGTAGCCAAAGCTACTTGGAGGGCTGAGATCGAGAGAAGATGAAGGTGAATAGAGCTGTAGAGAAAGTCAGAAAGCGGGTAAGAGAGAAGAGTAAAGTGCAAGAGATACGATGAAGTAAGAAAAGAGACTTGACACAGGAAGATTACATTGCAATTACCTCCCCCAGCTGCCTGAGTGCAAGAGTTGAGGCTGGGTCGGCCAGGCGTGCCCCCTAAGAGCCAGGTTTGACAACATTTGAGGCAGTGAAAAGTGACTCAAAATAATGCAAACCCGCACAAAGTGTCGATTTGGGATTAATGTTCGAATGCAAGGGTTGATTTGCACTGGAAAGTTATTATATTGCAGAGCAGCGGGAGAAAAAAATCAGATGGTAAGAGTTACACACGGAGGCAGTTTCTCTTAAATATGTGTAACATGAGCCACATAATTGTCAATTCCTTACCCCAGTGTGAGGAAAGAAGTGACTGGCTGGCAAACACGGTTGTTTTTCATGGGCTGAATAGCGATGTGATGTACGATCCACTGCAGATAGGATCGGCCAGTAACAGGTGTGGGCGAATCCCTGTAGAAGGAAAGCAATGGCTCTCATGAGTGCTCAATTCATACAGCCGTGGCAAGTGAATGCAGGGGTTTAGTAAATGCCAGTGGAGGGAGCTTACCACAATCCGTTGTGCAGGTGGTGCGGCAGCTCCAGCCTGTACAATATGTATATTAAACCGAGGACCCAATCGTGCCGTTGGTGCAGGAATTAATCTGCAAAGGTCATTTCTCAAGTTAGTAAAGTGCCCAGTAGTTACACCTTATACAATAAACTAACGGTGTATAAAAACTGTGAAGGGAAGTTCTAATGTAACTGCGTACCGGCATAAGTTAGTTTAATCAATCTAGAGCTAAGCAATGAGGACACTATAATTGTGGAAAAAAGTATGCCGGAGAACATGTACCGCAGTAATTTAAAACTTATCATCCACGTATTGAGCCCGATAACTGTCGAGCGATAATCATGCAACTAGTGGGATAACTGAAAATAATGGGGCACTGAATGACCGTCAAGGATTCATGGGGCACCTATGCAGTCTGCTCACCTTAAGAATGAATCAGCAATGCGCCGAGGATAGAACCGCTCGATCCGTCTGCCTGGTAACAATGACGGTGAGCTCTTGAATGCGACGTGGTTAAATGGACTACGAGCCCGCTGAAACCGGTTCGCACTGCAGGCATCACTTCGGATTGCCGCCTGAGGATGTTATCCGGTTCTCTGCTATCGCAAATAAACAGAAGAATGGCGATAGCAAAGAAGCCGGGGGCAGAAGTAGATAGAAAGGTGTTAAGGGAAAACCTTCAGAGTTGGAGATGAAGGTGAGAGAGGGGAAGGAAGCGGACGCCTCGAAGGGCGGTGGGATCAGGGGGACGAGAAAGGCGCGCGCCTCGCGCTGAAGGAAAAACAAGCTGCGAGACGCGCTCTGTGGTGGGGGAGGGGCATTGAAGTGAGGCGCGCTTGGGAGCGAGAGGAAAGCCAGATGGCCCCTCTGCTCGTGCCTGTGCGCGTAACCGCACACTGTATGCCACACAAAGCTGTGGTCGGACTTTTAAAAGCCCACTCACTAAATGTCTCGCCAGAACAGCGCATGCGCTGGCTCAGGCGAGACCTAAGCAGATAAAGGACGCTTTACTTTATCTTTCTTCGATGGAGGTTTTGGGGTTTGATATGTTGCTGGGGCTAATGGAGCAGTAGACAATAAAACCAACACAGCCTAAGACCTTACTTCCTGGCCGCCATGCCATCAGCAGATGTCTATCTCAGCCCCTGCAAGATATTTGTCGGCCAATACATCTAGCGGAAGAATTCAACATTCCCACACTACTCCGTGTTTTGGGGCAAAGCAAATAATATCCTAATACATTATTGCCCCTCTGGTCAGGTTGCAGCCTCTCTCTTGCCTTCCTTTCGTTATACTTGGTACCATGAACAAAACGCTTAGTTTCAGACTGAAGCAGGTGGTGGGCACAAGCACTCATTTTTGGTGACGTGGACTTGTTTGTCATCATCAGACTTTGACTCGGATCAAGAGAAGGGAAGACAGAAAAGCGAGAAAGAAGGAGGGAGAGAAAGATAGAAAAACAGTGACATAGGGAGAACGCATTGATGAAAAATAACCAGCAAGAGTAGGGTAAAGAGGCAGGAAGTGCAGAGTGGTGGAGGAAAGATGCTCGAGGCGGAATCAGTTGGAGCGATAACATTCCGTGCAAGCGGTAGGCTCATAGTAAAAACGTAGGACCACTTACTTATTTGTGTTTTTATTTATTTTTACAAATTGAGCTCTGCTAACAATCAATATTTCATAGCATGCCATACACACATCTTGGTGGTCTCTAAACTTGAAACGACCAAGGGTGTCACACAAACATTGAGCCCCTAGGTGTTCTAGAAAAATTCCTACTTGCAATGTGTGGGGGTTTGTATCAAACTGAATATAATATAGCAACTAAATGAATACACCTCAAATGGCCACACCAACAGGGGGCACTTTTTTAGGTTCATCACAGATTAAAGGCACATATAGAAGCTGTGATTGGGTACAGTTTTGTAAACTTGCTTAAACGCTCCCTAAAGCTCGTAGTAGATATGCCCTAAGCCTAACGCATACTCGATGTCACTTTAAAAGTGGTTTTGGCGTCCAACTCTCAGAAGTGTTTCAACAATCACAGACAGGTTTGGTTTGTTTGGTGTTCGAGAGCGCGGGGTGCTCGGCGTGGTTGAAGAGTAAAGGAGCGTGAGGGGTAGTTGTAAAGCCCGAGGGTTAGTTGTAAAGCCCGAGGGTTAGTTGTAAAGCCCGAGGGTTAGTTGTAAAGCCCGAGGGTTAGTTGTAAAGCACGAGGGGTAGTTGAAAAGCGCGAGGGGTAGTTGAAAAAACATTCATAAGCTATCCTCTCTCAAAGCAGCTTCAATTAGTCCTTGGCAGTGCGTACCCACTGTGCTGTTCCAGTGTTCGAGCACTCCGAGGGCGCTGCACATGTAATTGTATGTGTACGGTACATAGTCCTTGATGCATCCGCCCACGCACAGTGAGGACTCTTTCACATAATGACAGCTTCTGTCTCTAACAACTTCCCCCTCCGCCGTCCTCACACGCTCGAGCTCTCTTGTGCACTCTCTGCTGAGATCTCGATCTGACAAGCGTAAACAGCGTCCGGTAATGAGAGGCCCGTCTTCTACCTGGAGTGTGTGGCGCGCGGCGCCTCCGGGCCTTTGAAGCCTGCACTGGGCGAGGTGCGCCCTCTTAGGACGCCTTATCAGGACCTGCTGCCCTGACGTCTCACAAGCTGCGGCCACCGAGGCGGGGCACTGCGTCACCCTGCAAAGTAGGTGAGAAGTGGCGAAGAAAGGTGGGCAACACATCTCAAGTCATGTCACGATAGGTCATGACGTGAGATATGGTGTTTGCGTGGGAAGGCGGGGACGCTGGAAATGAAAGAAGGATGTTGGGGGAACATTTATGTAGGAGGAAGATGCTTGTCTAGCGCATGTAACACACTAGGGGGTTTCAAAGCACTACACAGGGACAGGAGCAGAAAGGAAAAGACAAGAGCACTAAAGGGAAGTGTAAGGGGGCGTTGTGAAGAGGAGCATGGTGGTGGGATGTTTGAATAGACTGCTGGTGGGGTGGTGGGATGTTTGAATAGACTGCTCCACTTTAAAGTGCTGCGGGGCAATAGATCGCTATTGGGAGCTTCATTCCTCGAAGCGCTACAGATAAACTATATTTAATTCCGCATTTAATCGTTGTGTAGCGCCTGCTTGTGACATGAAACCACTTTCACGCGCTTGCTTGTAGACTACCCCTCTCCCAGTGCGGAGGGAGAGGAGACAGCCAGGCAAGGTTGCAGGAAAGAAGAGAGAGGGGCAGAGGCGGGAAGGGAGAGAGCAGGAGATGGAGGGAAGGAAAGGTACTGAGCAGAAAGAGCACAGGAGAGAGAACAGGGGAGGCGACAGGAGGGAGGAGCCATTAACCGGACGAAGCAAAGAGCCGGCAAGAAAGTGAAAGCACTCGTGCATGTACAGCATCTACCTTGCAGCGCCATCTGTTTCCAATTAACAAGCACGAGCGCGATAATTGGAAACAGATGGCGAAGCTGCTCTCTCCCGCAAGGTGGATGCCTTACATGCACGAGTACTCATTGGAAACAGTGCAGTACATGCACGAGTTTCCAAAAAGTACAGACCGATTCCAAAAGGTCAGATCCTAAGCAGCGCTTGCACGCTGATTAGGCTCGACCTAAAAAACGGCATGTTTAGACCATTTTAATTGGTACGGCCGACATGTTTCATTGCCTTGCAATTTTTGGCAATTTCATCAGGGCTCGGGGACGTATCTCCACCTTACTGATGCTTCAAAAACAATCTGTGGTGGTTGACAAACAACATAAAAGAAAGACAGTGCCAAACATGTGAAAAACACATATTGAAATAGTGTTTGGTGGCAACCTTGCCACACTATTCTCTCCGCAAAATGTGCATGGTTTATGCCATAATTACCCAGTGGTTGCCAGGTGAATAGCATATACAGAGCTAGCTTCCTACACTTACTATTTTTCTAAGTTTCTAACCATGTCCACCTTCTAAAGTGAACCATAACTACTTTATCCATGTGCCCCCAATCATGAGAGAGAAGTGCATTGGCCGTTCAATTAAAGTTCACCGTTGTCCCAGGACCATAGGAAAAGGTCTCACCCGTGGTCCTTCTGCACTAAACAATGAATGTAAGAGGGAGATTGTAGATAAGAGCCCGATCAGAGATTGATGATGTGGTTCTGTGTCATCCACCAGAACTCCTCTTTTAGGGACCCTCTGCAGACTCTCCATGCTATTAAAGGATTAAAGCTTTTCTCCTGGCTGCTAGAACCCAGAGCAGTAGGTGTTTTTTGCATAATTGAAAATGATTAGTAAGCTCTCATATCAGCAGTCTCTCCTTTCCTGTTCCTGAGAAATTACTGTTTCTGCCAATGACATTGATTCTCCTGTGAACTGCAGTACCCTACTGTATAAAAGTAATTCCTACTTTCCACTCCCTCCTTCCCTCACCCAGGTCCGTAGCCACACATGCCTGGCTATGCTGGTGGCATCCCAATTTTCTGTGCTGTTGACGGTGCCCATTTCATTAGTATGTGACCTTGGCACTCCTGTGCTTCTGTGACCTTCAAACTCATCAGCACCATAAATGGCTGCTCATTTCCTCTTTCCCCTGCACACGCTCCTGGTGGTAACCTCAGGAATATCTCCCTTGTCCAGAGCTTGGCCACCAGAATAGTTATTTAACTAGCAAAGGTCCATACCATACAGACCGTCACTCAGTGATCCTCCTCCTGAAGCTAGCCTGATCTGTTTCATCCTCTCTACTGAAAGCACCAAACCATTACCTGAGGCTCTCTCCATCCTCCTATAGTATGCCTTCTTCTGTTGGTCATCTTGTTGAACCTGTGTCAGTTGATATCAACTTCTCCCTCTGCAAATGCAAACTGTCGTCTTTCAGTGACCCATTACCAGCCAACCTTCTAAAAACCCTCTCCTGTGTCAGTTGTTTGGGTAACTGCTGCCCCGTAAGCAGCCAGTTTTGGTCTGAGATGGACACACGTTCCCAGCTCTGATATTTCACAAGCCCTACTCCATGGCGAAAAACCGGTTTGCTGGGCCTCCATACCATACAGGGGACTGGAATGGAACTCTTAAATGTACTGAATAAAACCATGATCTTTCAAGTCCTTCTTCTCAGAGTCAAACTGGTAAACATCCTTCTAAAGGACCAGAGCGGCCACCTGCAGAATTACAAGAATCTGCCCTCTGTGACCTCTCATTTTTAACATGGCTTTGCTGCAATTCTTGCAGAAGCTGCCGCTGCCATATCAATTCTTGACCCTGATCAAGGATGTACCTACCCTTCTGTGGATGTACCATCCCTTCTTGTTAGCTCTGGTCATGTTAAGTATACCACACGGGGCAGTTAACAGGCACAGGATGGCTAGATCCACAAGCAATTTTGAGGATGACCACAAGATGTTTAAATACAGTTAATTGGAATAGAAACAACTTACATTGAAACCCTGACAGGGGTCAGACATAGTGCACTCCGGTGGTAAGAATGTCCTCCTTTTCCTCAAAGAACAGATTGTTGCATTGCGCCGTACCGCCGGACTCTATTCTGACTCCCACTTGGTTAACATGTATATTTCAGCTCTGGTGAAATTAATTCACAGCTTTGGGTTGTCTCCCATGACACGTTGATGACTCCCAAATAGTGGTTGATAAGACAGAGGTTGCTTCCAATTTCCACGACTGCATGATGTCAGGAACACAGAGGATGTGCAGCAATGCACTGAAATTAAATGGTGACAGGACAGAACTATTGAGGTTTGGTCCTCTGCCCATCTCCCTTTCACCTAACTGGTGGCCAGCAGAATTGGGAGCTCCACTTGTGCCGATGCTAGCTGTAAAACAAACTTGGTTTTATCATTGATAAAGATCTCTATATGGATAAACAAGTAAACATGTTTTCAACTCATGCTTTATTTGTCCAATGACTGTGCAAAATTCTTTCTATGCTCCCCAAGGATTTTCACGAACCAGTAATTCAGGCTACAATTTTATCTGGTCTGGAGTATTTATTGCATTGTATATGAGTCTACAGTTAGGCTACAGAACTGGGCTGCAAGATTACTTATTGGAACTAAGCGCTGCTGCGCAGTTTCCTCAACTGTAAAAAACCCTCACTGGCTTTCAATAAAGAAGCGAGTATTTATTTAAAGTCGCATGTTTGGCGCATAGGGATTCGATAAACAAGGCCCTGAGATCATTTCAGATACATTCTGTACTTCCCAACCATGCACATTGTCAAGATCTACAGAGGCTCTACACTTTACTGTTCTTTGAATTAAATTTGAACGGAGAGGCTCTGAACAATCATGCGTTGCTTCTGAATCAGTGTAGTCTTTATTACAACTAACTGGATGTTTTTTTGAGGCGTGCTCTGTTCTCTTGGCGTGGTCCTCATGATGATACGTGGTTTCTTCACTGACATGCTTCCTTTATGACTCGTCCACTGTTAACGTGCGGCTCCACTGCTTTCTTTCCAGTTCTCCAACTTGCTGGGGACAGTCTATCGCCAGGGGAACCTGAGCTTCACACCAGATGGGGATTCAGTCATCAGTCCAGTGGGGAATCGCCTGACTGTGTTTGACTTGAAGAAGTAAGTGGCTATTGTGTGTCATTCTGGGGGGGGTAGGGGGGGGGTGTGTATGAGTTATACAGAGGGCTGAAAGGCTATTTATAATGTGTAGTGCAGAAACCATAAAGCTGTGGGTCACAGAGGAAGTTGTTTGCTGTCCTCTGCAATAAAGTGTTTAACTGCATTTCATCTTTCTCCCCTTGCTGGGTTCAAAAGGTGTGGCCCCTAGATCACAGCTTTGAACTGTGGGGTGCAGCAAATGTGGAGTGGATGATTACCCAGGAGAGACTGAAAAATGAGTAGTAGGGGGTGGGCCTTATAAACAATGCAAACAAATTGCATTACTGCATATTTATCTGTTTGCTGGTGGGTATCGCCTTGATAGAAAGGCTTGTGAGGGGACTGTTGCTGTCATTTTTATGTGTTTGCCCTTTGCACCCTTCTAGTAATAAGTCGGAGACGCTCCCGTTGGCGACCCGTCAGAATATCGCATGTGTGGGACTCTCTCCAGATGGGAACCTGGCCGTCCTGGTGGATAACGGTACTGTTCTATGGGGCGGCCGAGATGTGTGAATGAGGCTTTTGGCTTAGAAGAGCCCCAGTCTGTAGATTGGATGTAATGGATTGCGCCCTTCGTTATCCTCAGATCATCTGATGATGGGTAGATTGGATGTGAGGGATTGTGCCCTTTGTTATCCTCAGATCATCTGATGATGGGTAGATTGGATGTGAGGGATTGTGCCCTTTGTTATCCTCAGATCATCTGATGATGGGTAGATTGGATGTGAGGGATTGTGCCTTTTGTTATCCTCAGATCATCTGATGGGTAGATTGGATGTGAGGGATTGGGCCCTTTGTTATCCTCAGATCACCTGATGATGGATGCTGCTAGATTATTCTCCATATTGGATGTGAGGAATTGTGCCCTTTGTTATCCTCAGATCATCTGATGATTGGGACTGCTAGATTATCATCCATAACCCACTGCAGCGAGTTTGAATTGCAGTCCGGGGAATGTCCAGTACCAACCTCTTTAATCTCAAATGATTGCTTTCTGGAGGAGTTTATAAACTACTCAGCGTTCCATTCAGCAATCTGCCAGTGATTTGATTGGTTGAAGGGGGGCGGGGGGGCGGGGGGGGCGAGGGGGGTTTATTAGGTTTTTCCAGCTTTGAAGATTTTTACAGAGCACCCAACGCATATGGCTGCAGGAGAATGTCTACTTCTTGATGAATAAAATGCAGCCTGTTTAATACTTCATCTATAAGAGAATGTTTTTGTGCCTGACGTTGGAGCTCTCCTGGCACATCGAGGAATGGTTTGGTGCCCAGATGTTTGCACCGATTTCGATGGGTGTGTTGTTGACTGTGGTAACTGCCCATCAAACACATCTTCTGTCATTGTTGGTCTTGAGCCAGTGGTGGATGGGATTCATACTAACCTGTCAGAGGGTCACACGGGTGTGTGAATTTCCCAGACTGGTTTGTGTTATTTGTTAGTCCTTGAGCCAGTGTTTGTCACTCATCGTTTGCTCTCTGCATCTCTTGCTTTCAGAGGGGGCGGCGGTGCTGGTCAGCATGGTTAGTAAGTCGGTGCTGCATCACTTCCACTTCCACAAGCCTGTGCACAGTGTCAGCTTCTCCCCGGATGGCAGGTGAGGAGAGTCACATATGTACCACAGTTAATTGTAGCATTAATGCAAGTGGATCTTCTCTGTAGCTAATAATGTCACACTGCGAGAATACTTGAGATATATTCAGCGATGTTAATTCTAGGCGCCTGTACGGAGCATGTGCTCCATCTACATGTGTACCGTCGTTCATTCTAGTGGCAAACAGACTGCAAGTGCTCTGCCTACATGTGCAGCGATTTTTATTCTAGCTGCGTGCAGAGAGCATGTTTGTTCTGTCTGTGTGTGCAGCAGTATTCATTCTAGGTGCCTACACATACCCTGTGTCTAATACTCCTACTCTCGGTTCTCTTCATTCTAGTTGCTTACAAAGAGCATCTGACCTCTGTGTGTACGTGCGCGGAGTGCAGCAATATTCATTCTAAACGCCTACACATTGCATCTGTCTGTGTTTAAATGTGCAGCAATATTCATTCTAGACGCCTACAGACATATGCTCTGTCTACATGTGCAGCGATATTCATTCTACACGCCTGCAGAGAGAATGTGCTCTGTTTCTACATGTGCAGCAATATTCATTCTACATTCCTGCAGAGAGAATGTGCTCTGTTTCTACATGTGCAGCGATATTCATTCTACACGCCTGCAGAGAGAATGTGCTCTGTTTCTACATGTGCAACGATATTCATTCTACACGCCTGCAGAGAGAATGTGCTCTGTTTCTACATGTGCAACGATGTTCATTCTACACGCCTGCAGAGAGAATGTGCTCTGTTTCTATATAAGCAGCGATATTCATTCTACACGCCTGCAGAGAGAAAGTGCTCTGTTTTGTACATGTGCAGCGACAGAGAGCATGTACTCTGCCTATACATGTGTTAATTATATTAGAATGTATTCTAGATGTCCAGAGAGGATCTGTCCTTCGTGTGCACTTGGGTTTGGATTGTTAATGGTGCACACTGGACATACATGAAAGGCAGGTAGTTCTGGACTTATATGCACAATATTCACTGCTCTAAGAACGTGTCTAAAGTGATTTTACATTTATGGTTGAACCTCACCAACCATGAATTATATCCGCATGGCAGGAATCGTGAATAAATTGGATTTGCCTTGTAGTTGATGTTGAAATGTATGTTTAGGATAATTCATGCTCTTTAATGTAATATACAAATGTGGACAAAGCCTCATGCACCCTCTTTTTTTTGGGGAGTTTCATATAGAGTGAACTTGACCCGAAGGTATCGGAGCGCTTTAGATGAGCACCAGTTGCTTTACAGAAGGACACATTCATTTTGTTAGGCACTGGGAGATTAAGTGATTTGCCCAGAATCACAGGATGTTGAGCGTCCCTGCCGAGATTCGAACCCGATTCCCCAGCTTCGAGGTCGACCTCCCTAGCCATTAGGTCTCGTCCTCTCCCCCTTGTTGTACGGTTCACACTAGAAAAGGTAGGACTGTGTATTAGGACGACAGAACTTCAGAATGTAGGGACTGAGTCCATCTACACCATCAGAGGCTGTCGGTCCAATTCCTAGCTAGCTCAGTGCCTCAGTTGAACCCCTAATCTTCCTGGGGTGGCAGGTGATTTTGGCAACCTCGAACATGACACTCTGATCCCCAAGGAAATCGTGGAAACAGATCTTTCCCCTTTTGTTGTCCACTTATGCATGCCCGTAGTAAACACAAGAAGGATACAAATAAAGTTTTCATTGCATTTATTGAAACAATCGTAGTTTTGCATAGAAAGAGTGAGCTGCGATAATTGGGCAGATAAAACAAAGCAATGTAACTAGCATTATGAACATGGTGAAAAGAATTAACAGTCTAACCGTGGCAGTCTGATTTCTATATATTTCGACCTATCACTGCCCCTACTCTGAGAGCATAGTGGGTGTACCCTCTGCCCGATCTCTTAGGTTAGCCTGAGCCCCCAGACCTCGATAGCTGGACCAGGGAATCAGCCTGGAATAGGATTGGCAATCCTTCTCTGCAGGATCGAAGATCAGCGTCAACAGAGATGCATGTCGAACACAGGATTCGTTCCAGGACAGTCCCTCTGAAGGCCAGTGTACCGTTGATATAATGAAAAACACTGTGTTAAAGGTAAAGCTCTGTTGCAATGATATGTCTAGATGTTAGAAGCTTTCTTCAAACGGGCAACTCAAGCACTAGGATATCTTGTTCTGTGTAACTAGCCTTGAACAGTGTTAACAGACTGCAAGACGAGAAAGGCTTTCTAAAAACAAGCTGCATGTACATCGTCTTCTCAGAATAATATTGTGCAAGCAAAAACGTATAAAATAACATTGCTAAAACCATGCCTGCTAAAATGTGTAAAATATAAAGCTACAATGGAGAACCAAGGTGGCCCCAAGAAGGCCTCACGACAGCATGTTGTTAATTGTAATTTCACATGTTGTCAAAGACTAGCGCTTTTGCCAAATTGTGTGATTTATGTAACCTCCCAGTGTTTTAGTGCATTAGGGTATTGTTGACTGAACTACAGCTAACCCACTATAACAGGACTCACTGTGGGATTTGTGAGAGAATCTTCTTCATATACATCCCTGACATTGGGTTCTTCTGTTTTAGGAGGTTGTTAACTAGCTGAATCCCCAAACACTTGCCAGATACAAAGTGGGGACAGGCTGAGAGGACACTAATTGAAGGGCACCCTCAGGAGGGCGTAAACAAAGGAAGGATACTTGTCTTAGTCCTCAAGCTCTTTCATAGAAAAGATCTTGTTCCTCTCACAGCCAATGCTGCCCTCCCAGATTCTTGTATTAAACTATTAAAAGTATGGAGACAAAAGTATAAATTTTACTGTCAATTTGAGCCCCCGCCCCCCGGGTTTTTGAGGTTCGGTTCTCTTTAACATGCAGGATTATTATTAGCAGACAATGGAGAAACTTCAGCGAAAGTGGTAGTGTTTGCTTGACCTGCTGAGTGCTTTCATCTCACCTGGCGTGCTCCCAGTAGACTGCAGCTGTGGCCATGACCCCCACAGTCTGTTCTGTGGCGTGGACACAAAGAGTGTTGCTATTCACCACCTAGAGCAGGCAGGGAGGATTTATTGTACCACCAGGGATCGCTGGGACCTCTTCTACATGCCATAGATTCAGATAGAATCTGAGGCATTTGCTCAGGGTCTCGTTTGCTCAGCTGGAACAGTGTGGATTACCGTCCTTTACCACTGGTGCCTCATGGCCACCGTAATCATGCACTGTAATGGAATGGGCACTTCCTCCTTCTCAGTCCATGGCTCTTTTTGAGCATCCAGCACTTACTCCAGGTGGAGGGGCTTAGAAACTCAGAATGCAGTGCAACATGATACATGACAGTTTGTAACGTGGCTGTTCCTGGCAATGGTGAAGGCATACCTTTTTCAAACTGCGTGTGCTCACGGTGCCCCGGGGGATGAGCAGAACACAGGATAAGTGGGTAGCAGTGAGCTTCGTCCAGGCTGTGGAAAATTTGCAAGTGACAGAGAGAATGAGCAAGAAACCCCACCCACCAAGGACATGGGCTTCGGGATGAGGACATTGAAGAGCATACATGCCGGTGTGGTATATCTAGGGACACAAAGGAAGCTGCCATCTTCAGCAGCACCTGTGTGGTGTTCAATGGATCCTTGCCATTCACCAATACACCCCTGGAGCTCACATCCTGCATACTTAAAAAACACAGCCTTCAAACTTTGACCTGACATGATAAACGCAGACACCCCATTTAGAAGGACTTGACAGTCCGTTGCTAAGGAAAGCAGGTTGGCATTCTCCTCAGAGGAGTACAGTAAAAAGGCCAGTGTCCCTGGAGTAGAGTCCTGCTATTGCCTCGGTCAGTCACTTCTTAGCCTTAGTGCAGAGAGTGGAAGCCACTCTCACTCAAATCGAAGGTACACTTTGTGTGGACAATCAAGATGACACGGAGCAGCTCCCAAGGGGCCACATCATTGCTGAGTTTACAGGAATAATTAAAGAGGGCTGTCCAGAAACAGTACACGGGTAAGGCATCCTAGCGTCCCAGAGTTGTTCACAGAGAATGTTTGCTCCAGCAGCTTTCGAGTGAGGAAACTGCTAGTGGTTCAGGGAGATTGATGACGGGCTAGTGAATGCAGGCTGATTGAAACATAAGAAATTACGGTGCCTTGCAATGGTAGATTTATACATCCTCAGCCACACACGACTGAAGTCTCACTGACCCAGACTGATTGTAGGGAGTAGTGGTAGAATTCAGCATTGTCCTGGGCCTGTATAATGATCTGTCACCCGTGTTTTCACCTGATACCTTCATGGCCATAGCCCTAGTGCACAGTGTGTGTTTTAGTAACTGAAGTATGCTGGTTGTAAATCACTACCAGAGGGGCATTTGCCGTGCTTGTGGACACTCCACCCCTCGTCTCACGTTAGATTATTTAATTGTGACCAATGTATGCGGCACATCATCCTGTCCCTAATCAATGTTTCTTCTGCAGGAAGTTTGTGATCACAAAGGATAACGTGGCTCTGATGTACCATGCCCCAGGGAAGAAGCGAGAATTCAATGCCTTTGTCCTGGACAAGAGTTACTACGGCCCCTACGATGAAACTACCTGCATTGACTGGACTGACGATTCCAAGTGAGTGTAACCTCTTCCCCTAGACCACACCTTCAGTTGCACTAACCCATGTGGTCTAATTCTTCACTCTCACTTCTTTCGCCTCGTTCTCTGATTTCTGACTTCAGGAGTTTCCCTCAGCCCTCCTCTTCTCCTTTACTCTTTCTGATTTCTCCAATCTCAGCTCCCAGGTTTAACTCCCTCTTATATCCTCAACGGCTACTCTAAGCACTTTGAGTTTTCCCCTCATATATCCTTTTCACTGTGTTTGACCCCTAGATCTCCCAGCCATGCACTTCAGGGTCTCTCCACATCTGTGTGGCTTTCCTTCAACTAAGCTGCACACTCTGGGCTTGTTCCTCAGTCCATTCATCTGCTTCTTCAACCCAAACATGCCTAATTTCTCTCTTTAAGGATTTTCCACAATATAACTTGTCAAATTTAAGCGTTCTACCACTAATTATGGCAGTGCAAACTCTCCCCTCACCCTGCTCATCTCCTCTTCTGTCTCTTGTTGTCCCATTTCATGCACTTTTCTCTGACCCATGTGACCCAAACGCCTGTGCTCTTGGCTTGCCCCTCACCCCTGCCTATCTCCTCCAAGGTGTGGTAAGGTACACTCTCACCACACTGGGCTCCTTATCTGACACAGGCACCCCAAAGTCTCTTCTGGCATTGGACTGTGCCAAGGACTGCCTTCTGACACCAGGAAAATGCCACCCTATCCTTTCAACACCAGTGGTTCTTTCCTCTAAGAAAGCCTGAGTCTTAAAACAGTGTCCTAGTTGTATCTTCAGTTCTGGCTTTGCTGGCAGATACGTTGGTGAGGAAAGGGCAGCAATAAAAACTCAGGTGTACTAGCAGTCCAGGGAGTAATATAGCGGAAGATCCTACAAAAGAGTGCTTTTACATTGTGTGGTGCACTATGCAAATATGCCTAAAACGATTGGGGATATCCCCTGCTTGTATCTTAAGATGGCTCATGCACCCCTCCCCCCACCTTAGACTTAGGACTGTCCCCCGCTTGTATCTTAGATGGCTCATGCACCCCTCCCCCCCCACCTTACACTTGGGACTGTCCCCTGCTTGTATCTTAAGATGGCTCATGCACCCCTCCCCCCACCTTAGACTTGGGACTGTCCCCCGCTTGTATCTTATGACTGCTCATGCCCCCCCCTTACACTTGGGACTGTCCCCTGCTTGTCATCTCTTTCGAACCATGTATCCCAAATCTCTCTATGTGGGGCTCCCCCCTACTTATTGCCTCTGACGACCATGCATCTGGTGTTGACCATGTCCCATGTGCTTCAACACTTGATGAAAGTTCACCTGTGAGGGATGAAACGACTGTAAGCTATTCACATTGCGGGTACTAGAATATTTCAGAGGGTGAAAGAAGAAAGAGTTCACGCAAATTAAAAGTTCTTAGTAAAGTTAACCAAATGCCCATGTTAGCTTAAAAGTACCCAGATGGTAGTCTCAGTGTTTGTATTTTAATCCACAACAGAGGCTTTGCTTAAATGTAGTTAGTAAATGTGTGAACACATGGGGCCTGATTCCCAAAGATAGCTTACACCTCTGAGTGATTTATTCTTTTGACTAAGTGTACTTTTAAAATCTGAGTCGAAGTTCTAAAAAAACCAAAAAACAGTAGGAAGCCTAGCACTCCAAATCGCTAACCACTGATCAGGCAACACTTTCCTATAGAAAATATTGGAGGTAGGGAATTCAAATGAAACTCCATAGGATATATTACATTAAATTATTTAAAATAGTTATAAATATAATTTAATGTTAAAACATATAGAAACATAGTACATTTTTAATATTTAATTCTAAAATATTTTTGGCCAAATGGGACTGTGCCCGCTGCTGGAGGCGCCCGGAGGCCCCCTCCCTGGAAATGTGGCGAAGGGGAGTCGACTGGTTTGTGCGCCAGGAACGACCCATCTACGAGGCTCGTGGTTGCCCTCAAAAGCATGAAAAGATATGAGGAAAGTGGTGTGCTCATTATAGACTACCTCTGTAAACGTATGTTGTGGTTGAGAGACTGCCGATGCCCTGCGATCAGATCTGATGGGTTGTTACCTCAAGCTTCTACTTATATGTGAATGCAGCTGTGTATTATTTTCGAACTCAATAAATAACATTTGGTTGTTTAAAAAAAAATATATATATTTTAATACACAGCCTATACCAGATAATTTCTAGTTGTGAGGGGAGCTCTAGTTCTTTGTGCAGCTCAAGAACAGGGCAGTAAAACAAGTTCTCTTAAGAGATTAGCTACTGTTTGGCGGTTAATTCATGATCTGAATGGGCAGCCCCTTAGTTCTTTGTTTGGTTCAGTTTTGGAGTCTAGAGATGGTTCAGCAGCATGCACCCTAAAAATAAACTGGAATTCTAAATGCTGTCATTCATGTCCGTGATGTTGTAGCCAAAATATTGGCTTGCAAAATATCTTGAGGGTAAGTATAGATTTACTATCCTTAACTTCAGATATGCATACCTTGAAGATATATTGTCATGGCTAAAGAGGAAAGGTTACCCCTTATATAGCCTATTTTAGGTCTGGGAACAAGGGGGAAAAACAAACCACAATTACTAAATGCTGAATCCCACTAGACCTGTATTTGTTCACTATTGACTTAAGAAAGCTCTGTGGGCTGACCATGAAATGACCGTATAAATTCAAAATGTACTCATTGCAACACTTACATTCACTTATTTCTTTATTTTTATAATGATTTAAGAACATTTTTTAAACAAATCTTTTATATGAAATACCATTTTAGACACAAAGCCAATTTTTGTTAATGCACAATACGATTCAAAGTTATTCTACAATATTCACTTTCGCTTTACTTACATCATATATTTCTTAAAAACACATTCTTTTTATATAAAACAAAAGCCTTTGGAGTTTGCAAATATACTCGTCTTACCCCCAAACAGGCGCAACACCAATCTCTCCTTTCACACTAAAACATACATTCACTCACATATACCATTCATACCCATCCCAACCACTTATTACTTACACTAACAGATACTACGGGCAGATAACTTCAATTTCAGCCGTTGTTGTGTCTAAGGACTGGTTGTTGTGGACTGAAAGGGATTTTGTTTGATATAAAAAGAATGTGTTTTTTTAACAAGGATATGATGTAAACAAAGCCAAAAGTGAATATTGTAGAAGAACTTGGAATTGTATTGTGCATTAGGAAAAATTGGCTTTGTGTATAAAATGGTATTTCATGTAAAAAATGTGTTTAAAAATGTTCTTCAATAATTAAATAAACATAGAAATACGTGAATGTAAGTGTTGTAATGAGTACATTTTGAATTTATACGGTCATCTCACGGTCAGCCCATAGAGCTTTCTTGAGCCGATAGTGAAGAAATGCAGGTCTAGTGAGATTAAGCATTTAGTAAATGAGATGTATTGTCAAGGTACATTTTGTAGAGTTCAGAAGAGTAGACTTGCTTATATATACTTGCAAGCTACCGACCCTGAATGCGATCGTTATACATTTATGGGAACTACAGTGCACACACTCACAGCTCTCTCTTTCTCCAGGTGCTTCGCTGTCGGCAGTCGGGACATGTCCACCTGGGTGTTCGGAGCAGAACGCTGGGCCAATCTGGTGTATTACTCCCTTGGCGGCCACAAGGATGCCATTGTAGGATGTTTCTTCGAAGAGAACAGTTTGGATGTAAGTTGGCTGAGTGTCTGTGGCTGTTGTAGAACGTGTACCTCCAGGGTCACATGCTAGACAATGTTTGCCCTGCACTATGCTTTAAATAGGACATTACATCCTTGCTGATGTGCTAGCACTCGTATTTCTTCATTTCTCTTTGTTTAGGCCCAACATACCACTCAAAGTCCAAGGCAGTAGCATCATAGCATGGCACAGGTAGAAAGAACATGAAGCAGTATTGAGTCGATGCTCGAAAGACAACCTGAGGCTATAAAAGGGCGGCTTGTCCTTGGAGTTGTGAAGTTTACATCTTAAGCTATAAACGGGGAGTTTCTCCTTACGTAAATGCAAACATGACAACATACAGGGGCTATGAATAGAATCCAGTGCTAGTCATAGACATAAGACATAGACAGTCGTAGAAACAGGGACCCTCTCCTCAGCCATAGTTCTGAAGATTACACATTAGAGAAGCTTTAAACTAGGAGCCGACCGTAGAGTTTCTCTGCCAAAGTTATGAACGGAGATTAGGCAGTGACCGCTCTCTGATCAAGGTGATATGCCGAATGAAGGGAGCGCTGCATGCTGGGACCGGGACGCTGTGTGCGATTAAAGACGTTCACTGCCTTTTGGGTGGCTGAGTCTCTTTTCTGGCGCCACTGCATGATGGAGTGAGGCCAATACTGCCTAAGGAAGGAAGACCACCGAGACCGCTGCCTAAGGAAGGGAGACCGCTGCCTAAGGAAGGGAGACCGCTGCCTAAGGAAGGGAGACCGCTGCCTAAGGAAGGGAGACCGCTGCCTAAGGAAGGGAGACCGCTGCCTAAGGAAGGGAGACCGCTGCCTAAGGAAGGGAGACCGCTGCCTAAGGAAGGGAGACCGCTGCCTAAGGAAGGGAGACCGCTGCCTAAGGAAGGGAGACCGCTGCCTAAGGAAGGAGACCGCTGCCTAAGGAAGGGAGACCGCTGCCTAAGGAAGGGAGACCGCTGCCTAAGGAAGGGAGACCGCTGCCTAAGGAAGGGAGACCGCTGCCTAAGGAAGGGAGACCGCTGCCTAAGGAAGGGAGACCGCTGCCTAAGGAAGGGAGACCGCTGCCTATGGAAGGGAGACCGCTGCCTATGGAAGGGAGACCGCTGCCTATGGAAGGGAGACCGCTGCCTATGGAAGGGAGACCGCTGCCTATGGAAGGGAGACCGCTGCCTATGGAAGGGAGACCGCTGCCTATGGAAGGGAGACCGCTGCCTATGCAAGGGAGACCGCTGCCTATGCAAGGGAGACCGCTGCCTATGCAAGGGAGACCGCTGCCTATGCAAGGGAGACCGCTGCCTATGCAAGGGAGACCGCTGCCTATGCAAGGGAGACCGCTGCCTATGCAAGGGAGACTGCTGCCTAAGGGAGGGAAACTGTTGCCTAAGGGAGGGAGACCACTGTCTATACTGAGAAACAGCCTGAAAAGGGTCGGTACTATTTCCTGAATGGAGCAAATACTATCTTTAGGGGTGAATATAGCACAATAGTGCCTAGAGCGTGACCTGTTATGATGAACCGGCCTCAGTATCTCTTAATATTTTGATGTTACCCAAAGATGGAAGATTTGTTACTGTGTTTAGCCCTTTCATGTCCTTGGGATAATGTCTGACTCGATTCAACAAAAGTTACTGATCAATAATATAACAGATGAGTGAGATTTTAGATTTCTACCCCAACAGCTTAAAAAAGACATGCACATTTTAACTGTTTTATTGGACTTTTGGTATTATTTTATCATTTTTATTTTGGTTTGTTTCTATTCACTTCATTTCTTAGTTTGATATCTTTATTTGAGGTCTCCCCAGCAGTACCATTTTGGTTGCCGAATCAAACACCATTTCATATCACTTTCTAGGAGGCTCCACTGTGCTTATGAAGCTAGTCACTGAGGTGGCCTGAGAGAAGGGACCTAGTTATTCACAACGATCGCCTGTAAACAAGTGCAGTCTGGTTTCCTTTGGGACGCTGGATATGAGCACATGCAATTTTAGTGCAGATAACTTCTGAAGATAGGCTAAGACACACTTTTAACATACATGATCTGTTTTTGTTGTTTCTATTCTCCAAATATGTTCTATGTTCCTTTATGCTAATCCACCGATTATTGTTCTTTCTTTATGAATGCCTGCTTCTGCTTGGACCGACCTGTTTTAGTCTGTCTCACTTTCGGAGAGAGGTGGGCTTTCTGCGTCTGCATTGACCCATGTTGCTTTCAAGGTTGACAGAATTGAGGCAATGAAGGAGTGCAGATGTGGGAGCAGAAAACATATTTTGAGAGTGCCAAGAACAAATACAGATCACGCGAAACATTATTAATAGTTCCTGCTTCATAGGGTTAATGTAAGAGAACATGAGGGCGTCGGGAAGTCTGCACTTCACTTTAGGGCAAGCATAGCCAGTGTCAAGGAAGAGTGGGGTGAGTCTCTTAAGAGATGGCTCTTACTACCAGGAAAGGAGGTCAGTGAACGAGAGAAACCTCAAATAGTTATCCTACTGAACATTGAATGGAAAAAGCATAAGTAATGCCAGAATAATCTATGAGATAAAAAGTAAATGAGATACATTAAAGGAGTATGTTAAGAGCTCTTTGTTGAAATGGCTCATTTGGGAAAAGGCAACCATTCTCAGTAATAGGTTGGGTCAGTCTTTTGTCACACACTACACAATGTTCCACAAGGTCAATCACGCAGAATTAACACAGCTCCAATTATTTTCACACATATAAATGTCCCCATCTGCAGCCTCTTGCTTGTTCTCTGGAAACGGCCACTGCATTCGAAAGTAAATTGTATGGTTGTTATACCTCCTGTGTCCCAAACAATAATTGCATTTATTTTTATCTCTCTCCAACACGAGGCACACACCCAAGACACTCATTCACACCTAACACACAATAGTGCCTCAACCCTTCACACACTCATGTACTCTGAACATCTCCGGCCCCCTCGCACAAATACACACTTTCATGCTGTCTTGAACCTCCCCCCGCAGTGTACATTATCTGTGCATTGTGTGCATTCATGTTTTTGTCTGTGTGTGTGTAGCTCCTATTTCTTTTGTTTGCTGTGTTCCAGCTGTACACTGTCAGCCAAGATGGGACCTTGTGTGCCTGGCAGTGTGACACCGAGTTGGTTGGGCTCCTGCCGCGGCCCCCTAAGGACACGTCTGCATCCACAAAGACCAGCTCTGATAAGAAACCGGGAGCAGAGGATGAAGTCGACGACCTAGAAGAGCAGCGAGGAGAGGAGATCCATGGAAAGGCCAATCCAGAGACTGCAGAGCGAGCTGGGAAGGTCAAATACTCAAGACTATCAAAGTACGTGGGGTGGGGAGGGTTAGCATATGTATCCAGAACGGGGAGGGATTCTGGGTGAGCGTTGGAAGTATAGTGAAAGATAACCAGGCCTTGTAGTCTTACAAAAACACCAGTCTGTAAGGTGTATTCTTCACCATCATTTATCAATGAACTTCTGCTTGTCATAGGAACTCCGGCACTTGGTCTCTCTTCCTCCAACCTGGCGGGTTGTCTTTGCCAGCACAACAGAACACTTTATAATACTAGAAAAGTAAAAGCATCTTCGAAGTCTAGATGTATGTAGTGTTCTTCCTGGGCCCTGCTCGATTCCATTCTTCTCTGACCTCCTCAACGCACCCAAAGGTGTCCTAAAGCCTGTCACTTTCTCCCACTGAGACTGGTGTGACACAAACATGTTCAGCTTGTGAGAGTTCCACTGGTATGTAAGTTTTTATGGGGCATCTTGGGGCCTCTTTCAGGCTGGGTTTTCTAAGGTCCTACTCTGCCACTTCTTATGTTTGCACTATCACTTCTGCTTTAGGGTACCAGAGTGACATGCCCTGTGGTTCTGTGTTCAGAAAGAAGCTAATCTTCGCCTCCTGCCTTGCGTTGTTTTGGACTAAATCATCCATAGGGATAGAAGTCACAGCACAGCTTGGATAAGCATCGCAACATTCCCTCTTACTCTCGTCTCACTTGTCAACTCTGTGACCCCACTGGAGGTGCTCCATGATTTCACTTTATGTTCAGCGATGGAGTCCTCAGGCACAGATAGTTCATGTTCAGTGTGATTGTGGCAGCTCCTAGAGTCTTCTGGGACAGATGTGATGAAGCCTCATCATGTGCACAATCACAGATTGTCTCCTTTGCCTCCTCATTGCTCCTCAGGCGGATCTGCACTATATGAAAACAAAATATACATAACACACATGCCTCAGGTAGTTCTGTTATCCTTGTAACAAGGGACATTCCAGCATGAAGTTTAAACCTATTCCTAGTCCAATATGAAGGCCCTGATGACAAACTCATGATGTGGGGTTAGTCAGGGGGGTTTCAAAGCTCAGTACCTCTGTGTTAATAGCCTGTATGTCCATATCTGCTTATCAGAGACCACTGGAGGCTGCCTAAAGGGATTTTCTGCAAACTCCGAGCCCAGATCCACACGCGATGCGCATGTAAACAGCACAGCAATAGAACCATAGGCCGTAGGGTGGGTGGCAGTGTAGGTGTTAGTCCTGCTTCCTCGCAGTGGGAAGAGTAACTGAGGCTGCCTACCTTTCTGCATCGCCATCAGTTTTACATCTTTTACCCCAGGAAATGTCAAGGTGATTACACTGGCCGTGTGCACATTGTGTTTTTTTTTTTTTTTTTTTTTTACAACTAAACTCTTTATATTATTATTTTAATTGCGAACAGCCTCGAACAGCAACCAGACAGACCGCTTTCCACATACATTACATCACTTATTACATCTGACAGTAGCGTCCCACGTGAAGCCATCCTACCCGTATAGCGCAGTAGAGAAAGAAACGCATCAAGATTGTGATTAGTCCCACCGCACATTGTTTTGTTTCTTTTTCCCATCATGTACAAGGTGCTGAACTTCAGCCTAGTCTCAGGCACTTACCCAATGTTTTAACCTTAGTATCAGCTAACTGCCTTTGCAGCGGGTCCACAGCTACCCTTATTTAGATCATTGCCTGGTGAGAGCTGTAACGCCACGTGATGCTAGTTCCTTTGGTTGTGTTCTGCCCTCTGGAGCCTGGATCTGTGTGTCAACGGAGTCTCCTAGTCATTAGTCTGATCCATATCCCTTTCATCATTGGAACATGCTGCATAGCTTTAGGGAAGGTTTTACCTGGGGCTCAGCCTTTCACAACCACGGCTGTTTCATTCAAACTCTCACATCTGTGCGATTCTTCCAGGGCCCCTGGGCTTTACAGCTCTTGTATGTCTATGTTACTGTCTGCTTTTCTAAGAATATGGGCTGCTCAGCTTCATACGTCACCTCTGTGCGATCTGGATGCTGATCCACAATTCCTACTGGTCCCCTATACCAGAACATGTGAATGAAACTCTTCTGCGGCAGTTCCAGGAATCCTACTGGTTGGTCGTCCCAGGAGTTCTACTTGCTGGTAAGGATCGTCCCAAGAGATCTCACTCGGGTATAGACGATCCCTGGAGTTACAATTCTGGTTTAGGGGTGCTAGGAGTCCTCCCTTCCTGCAGGTGTGGAACTGGTAATTCTACCCTCTGCTGGGGAGAAGGTCTAACAAGTGCTGCCTTTTAGTAGTAGGTGGTCCCAAGAGCAGTTGCTCATGAAGGAGACGGTTGTGGTGGGACTAAACGCTCCTAGGGGAGGTGCAGGAGCTTTGATTTCTGCTAGGGTGTGGTCCAAGGAGTTCTTAGTCTGGTATGGAAGATCTCTGAAATCCTACCTTCTAGAAGGGCCGGATCCCAGAAGCCCTACCTTCTGGTAGGAGATGATGCCGTGATTTCTGTTTGCTGGCGTAGGTGCGGGTGGTCCTAGGAGTATTACCATCTGATTAATGGTGGCGTCAGAAGTTCTCTTTCAGGCCGGGGGTGATCATACCCTCGGATAGAATGTGAGTCTCTGTAGTAATACCTTTTGCTAGAGGGTTGCCCACCAGTCCTACCTTCAGCTACAGACTGATTCCTGTAATCCTACCTTCTAGTAGCGGGTGGTCCTGGTTGTCCTACCTTCTGTTAGCGGGTGGTCCTGGTTGTCCTACCTTCTGTTAGCGGGTGGTCCTGGTTGTCCTACCTTCTGTTAGCGGGTGGTCCTGGTTGTCCTACCTTCTGTTAGCGGGTGGTCCTGGTTGTCCTACCTTCTGTTAGCGGGTGGTCCTGGTCTTCCTACCTTCTGTTAGCGGGTGGTCCTCATAGTCCTACCTTCTGGTAGTGGGTGGTCCTCGTAGTCCTTCCTTTTGGTAGCGGGTGGTCCTCGTTGTCCTACCTTCTGGAAGCGGGTGGTCCTCGTACTCTTACCTTCTGTTAGCGGGTGGTCCTCGTAGTCCTACCTTCTGGTAGCGGGTGGTCCTCGTAGTCCTACCTTCTGGTAGCGGGTGGTCCTCGTAGTCCTACCTTCTGGTAGTGGGTGGTCCTCGTAGTCGGGTGGTCCTCGTAGCCTACCTTCTGGTAGTGTGTGCCCCTCGTAGTCCTACCTTCTGGTAGCGGGTTATCCTCGTAGTTCTACCTTCTGGTAGCGGGTGGTCCTCGTAGTCCTAACTTCTGGTAGCGGGTGGTGGCTCCGTATATGGTATTGAAGATACAAAAGGTATGCTGTTCCTAATATCGAGACAAGGGAAAACTGGTTTTATGTGGCCATGAAGTGTAGGAGGATGAGGATTCCTCCTCTTGGAATGTAGGGCCCTCACACACCCAGCAAGGTGTCATGCTTCATCATATGGGCTGCTCCTCGTCAGGTCGGCGCTGCAATACCTGACGGGCTCCCTTTGAGGGGCTCTTTGGCGGAGATCTTTTATTCCAAATGCCGTTTGGTGCCGTGGGGGTGAGGGGCCTAATTAGTGTAGATGAAAGTGTGGAGGTGTATAACCTGAAAGAAATTTTAAAACAGGTAAGGGAGTACCAGCGAAGACTATTTTAATCAATGGGTCTCCCACCCTGATTAAAAGAAACAAAGACGCATGTCTGAGATTATGTCTCAGGTAGGACGCTCTATTGTGCGGTCAACATGTTTCTCGCCTGGTAGTTAAACAATCTGGTGGCGATTCGTCAGGACCTAATAAAATCAAATCTATCTACACGAGGGTGGTTGTATGGTGAGATCTACCCTTTTAAACCACCCTAACACATGCTATGTGTAGTACCTGATAGCATATGACCAACCTGGTAAAGGAATAAAAACAGTTATTAGAATCAGATGTACCAGTATAAACAAAACTCTCGTGTTTCCTGTGTGACAAGCTCACAGCACACAGTGGTGATGACTTAAAAACATATGTAACGTGAGTGCCATGTGGGTGACTCTCACAAACATTTTATCGTGAGGATTACACAGGCGCATCTGGTGGGTTTCTCTATCTACTTCATCGATACCCGGCAGGTATCTCACAAGGAATTCCCTTGTGTGCTGCGTGGGTTGCGGATTAAAAGAAACAAAAATTAGAGCATATCACATAAACTATGTGATTAAGGTGTGTTAAGCAATGCAGGAGTCTTTCAAACTAGTAACGATGTTATATAACACGCAATGAATCACACTAACCGATTGACTCACAACACTGATACAAATGTGGGTTTACGATTATATCACTGCCCAAGTTTTTCAAATATTTCGCATACATGAGAATATAACACGCAATGAATCACACTAACCGCTCCATACCACCGGGTAAACTCAAAAACCATTCCAAGATGGCAGTCATTTTTGACCAGGATTAAACATCTTCCAAGATGGCCCCCACGTATTTCTGCAAAAGCTGTAACAGTCTAGTGCAGGCTGTGAATCGACCGGAAGGTTCCCGCCAATTCCACTTGAGTCACTCACAGTATTTAAACAAGCCTGCTGGACGTCCCGGCACCTCCCGATCCCAGCAGAAGAGGGTAGGTCGGCCGGCCTTTTGCGGATTTTGCAAAACGTGAGTACACTATGGCACAATACACTGTGCTCTTGTAGGTAATATTGATCAGATACCTTTATTATTTGCCCATACATTGGGAAGCCTCAGCCGCTGTATAACTAGTCTGCTCAACATCACACTAGACGCCCACAGCTCTGACAGCCCTGCCGCAAACAATTTGTTTTCAGATTATTTATAGACCAGATATGCTATACCTACACCAATACTAGTGTTGTTATTTTGAAGCAAAGTAATACTTACTCAACTCATGCCCAAGCTGTTCGTGATAGCGGCGAAGCCCGTTACTCACCATATTTTATTGTCAACCCCTAGTACCATCGTTACTAGTTTGAAAGACTCCTGCATTGCTTAACACACCTTAATCACATAGTTTATGTGATATGCTCTAATTTTTGTTTCTTTTAATCCACAACCCACGCAGCACACAAGGGAATTCCTTGTGAGATACC
Source organism: Calotriton arnoldi (assembly GCA_963921515.1). Lineage (NCBI taxonomy): Eukaryota > Metazoa > Chordata > Amphibia > Caudata > Salamandridae > Calotriton > Calotriton arnoldi. The sequence goes on from CAWUFW010002007.1 coordinate 1,350,566, forward strand.
TGCCGGGTATCGATGAAGTAGATAGAGAAACCTAACTAGGGTGAGTTAATCAATTCCTTCTGCAACTATGGTGGTGTTCCACCAGATGCGCCTGTGTAATCCTCACGATAAAAGGTTTGTGAGAGTCACCCACATGGCACTCACGTTACGTATGTTTTTAGTCATCACCACTGTGTGCTGTGAGCTTGTCACACAGGGAACACGAGAGTTTTGTTTATACTGGTACATCTGATTCTAAACTGTTTATATTCCTTTACCAGGTTGGTCATATGTTATCAGGTACTACACATAGCATGTGTTAGGGTGGTTTAAAAGGGTAGATCACACCATACAACCACCCACGTGTAGATAGATTTTATTTTATTAGGTCCTGACGAATCGCCACCAGATTGTTTAACTACCAGGCGAGAAACATGTTGACCGCACAATAGAGTGCCCTACCTGAGACATAATCTCAGACATGCGCCTTTGTTTCTTTTAATCAAGGTGGGAGACCCATTGATTAAAATAGTCTTCGCTGGTACTCCCTTACCTGTTTTAAAATTTCTTTCAGGTTATACACCTCCACACTTTCATCTACACTAATTAGGCCCCTCACCCCCACGGCACCAAACGGCATTTGGAATAAAGGATCTCCGCCAAAGAGCCCCTCAAAGGGAGCCCGTCAGGTATTGCAGCGCCGACCTGACGAGGAGCAGCCCATATGATGAAGCATGACACTTTGCCGGGTGTGTGAGGGCCCTACATTCCAAGAGGAGGAATCCTCATCCTCCTACACTTCATGACCACATAAAACCAGTTTTCCCTTGTCTCGATATTAGGAACAGCATACCTTTTGTATCTTCAATACCATATACGGAGCCACCACCTGCTACCAGAAGTTAGGACTACGAGGACCACCCGCTACCAGAAGGTAGAGTTATGAGGATAACCCACTACCAGAAGGTAGGACTACGAGGGGCACACACTACCAGAAGGTAGGCTACGAGGATCACCCGACTACGAGGACCACCAGCTACCAGAAGGTAGGACTACGAGGACCACCAGCTACCAGAAGGTAGGACTAGGAGGACCACCAGCTACCAGAAGGTAGGACAACGAGGACCATGCACTACCAAAAGGGTCAAAGTCCCTTTCTGCATTGGGGCTTTGAAACTTTTTTGAACTTTGACTTCCAGACTTTCACTGGGACCAACCCACATGTTATATCCGATCACAGCTGCTTCACAGTTGGCTTCAAATTACCTTTAGGTCCTATTCTTCTGCTTCGCAAACTATCATTGGAGCTTTGTGCTTTTTGGTGTGATTTTCAGTTAAATCTTTATAAATTCATATATCTGGTTCGCCTTATTTTACTTTTGTATTCAACGAAAAAAACAGGTAGTAGTGTTCCCTTTGAGGGAAAGAACTGCACATCCAATAAGTACACGTATTTCAAAGCATCAATAATTGGCGTGAAATATTCTATAAATGTTGCTAAATTGGCAACCAGGTGCTAAATCAGCTTCACACACCTACTACCTAGAGGTGTCAACTGCACATTAAGGCTTAACATGCATATAACTCAACACAAAAAGAAGCTACTAACAGCACACCATTAAGACATATGTATTATCCAGAAATAGTACTGGTCCAAAATCAAGTCAACTGATAACGGAATTGCTCATGTATAATGTGGACGATAAGAGAATATCCAATATAAGCAAATCAATCCAGTGAGATCGTCAGTCGAGATTTCATATCCTTTATTATTGTCCAAAGGTTAAAAATTCCCAGCACACGATAGCCGACACGTGTTTCGTCTTTACTCAGACTTTTTCAAGGCAAAATTTGGGAATCTTGGGAATCTTGACAATCTGAAGTCAGAGAACGAATGCGTCCCTCCAACACATCCACTGTAAGAAGTAGGTATCCAAGTGAAGATGTCACAACAAATACTAAGGAAGACACAAAAATACGTATCTTTACCACACTTTAAATCCGTCTGTATAAGAGATCCCAAGGAAACGAAGCCGTAGGGTGAGCTCCAATAAATAAAGTGGAAACGTCGAAAGTTACCCCTTCATCCCGCGACCACTTACACGTGTGTGTACGGACGGGTTTCTCGCCCTTGAAGGGGTAACTTATCAGGGTTGTACCCCATGGTATCCAGGATCTATGGAGGTACTTTGGATTTCAGCTACACTCGACTAGCGTTTGCCACGTTTTGCAGTGTGCACCAATATCATATGGTCTTCGACGTTTCCACTTTATTTATTGGAGCTCACCCTACGGCTTCGTTTCCTTGGGATCTCTTATACAGACTGATTTCAAGTGTGGTAAAGATACGTATTTTTGTGTCTTCCCTAGTATTTGTTGTGACATCTTCACTTGGATACCTACTTCTTACAGTGGATGTGTTGGAGGGACGCATTCGTTCTCTGACTTCAGATTGTCAAGATTCCCAAATTTTGCCTTGAAAAAGTCTGAGTAAAGACGAAACACGTGTCGGCTATCGTGTGCTGGGAATTTTTAACCTTTGGACAATAATAAAGGATATGAAATCTCGACTGACGATCTCACTGGATTGATTTGCTTATATTGGATATTCTCTTATCGTCCACATTATACATGAGCAATTCCGTTATCAGTTGACTTGATTTTGGACCAGTACTATTTCTGGATAATACATATGTCTTAATGGTGTGCTGTTAGTAGCTTCTTTTTTTGTGTTGAGTTATTTTACTTTTGTGGTTGTAGTCTTATTTAGAAAATGTTCTCTTTATTTAAAAATTGGTTGTGAAATTTTATTGTGTTTTTCTGACTTTTTCCACTGTGTATGCACTGCTTTTAAGTCTGACTGCTTTGTGTTTTAACGGATTCAGCACAGGTTTTTCTTAAAATGTAATTTGCGTGACATCTAGCATATGATTGCCTTATCCTTTGAGGTGGACACTTGTCCACCCCACATAATACCTACTTTCCTAAAATATTTGTGTGTGTTTACGTCTCTGATTGCCGTGTACACTAAGTGCTTTTCATTGGGACATCAGTGGGTCTCTGTCCTCTGTATTGATTTATATTGAGTGTGTTGTTGGTCCCATTAGTGTCTGTGTCCTGTTTTTACTACTGGAGGTGATCCAGCGCGAAGGCCAGGGTTGAATATTTCACACAAACTGAATGTTTCAGTGGGCCCATATACATTTATCCAAAAATGCTCATCCACACTCCCTGGCCAATCCGCTGGGGGGTCAAGTTTTATAATTCACTTAAGTTCTGATTAGTTATTTCCCTGTAACCATAAATCAGGTTACAATATCATTTCAATGCCTAACTAATCTTCACGAATCAACACTTCCTCTGGTCGATGGACCATTAGTTGAGTTAGTTGATGGTGATATTAACAACTTCTTAACTAATTCACAGTTCTACGTGAAATAACCACAGACTCTGAGTAAGATTCATAAGCTTTATCTAAAATTTCAGTCATAAAGTTGAACGCTCATCAATTACAGATTCACAGTGCAAACTACATCATTCTTCAATAGGAGAGAGAAAATTCAATTTAGCAAATACATTCAATTACACAACCTCATTCAACAAATCAAATACATAAGAGTGGATAGATGTAGAGACAAAAGACATATAATAGCACATTTGCAAAGAAATATGCAAATTTTAGGGACAGAATGACATTTACCTAATAGAGATGACCGGAAAACCACCCCTCTGGCCAAAGGACTGGTGGGGGTCCCCTGACTTAGGATCAAGAGACAAAGACTATAGGACAGGATCAGGACAGGACTGATACTTACTAGACTTCTCTACAAACCCGACGCACCAGGGCGATTCCCTCTCTTACACTCTCTCCCTCCTCGATATTCTTCCGCAAATCTTCGAATCTAATCAGGTGGTCGTTTCAGATCTGAATCTTCCGAGTCTGCTCTCGGCTCTCTCTCTCAGCGTCCACGTGCAGCAGCTCTCCATGCAAGCTCTATCGTAAACTTAACTCAAATCAGTCTAGTTATAGTCTTTATTTCTACATGTCCCACCCTCAAGAGTTGCAAATCTTACTAAAATACGGAATATGATTGGACAGGGTTAGGGGAGTCTTCGTCACACCATGCTGACATATTCATTTTTATTAGTGAACTTATTGTTTGCTAGCCCTTCCCCTTTAGCTCATTCATGCCGTCCTCTTCCCATGCATATATTGTTGCCATTTGCAATAATACATTCAATACAGGCTACATAGACGAGTGGTACACGTCTTCTTTTTCTCATGTCTTCTGTCCTTGATTTTTGGCATTCATTCAGCTCCTTTGGTCACCGGGTCACTTCATGAATTCACTGAGCATGCGCAACTTTCGGTTACTTGTCGCCATTTTCTTTTTCCATCATACTTTAGCAGGCCCGATGCACACTATTAATAAAAGAATCATAAACAGATGTTTTTTTTTTTTTTTTTTTTATAATTCTTTTTATTTAACATTCATCGACAATAGAATTGTACAGTACAGAGGAAGCAACAAAAAAAAAAACCCACAATATTGGCAAATACAGCGTGCGACAGTTCGGTACAACAGTGCAATATAAAACCAACTACGGCGTGGGGGGATCCTCGTGCTCAATGCCACGTGGTGGGCTACAAATATCTCCTCTATAGGAGTTCCACGGGCTCCCAATTCGGGACCATTTTCGGGGACAGCCCCGGGCCGTATAAACAGTCTTTTCCCTTTACATGCACCAGTCAAGATCCCCCTCCCAGGCCTTTACAGATGGTGAGTGTGTAGCGCCCCACAATTGTGCGATATTCCTCTTTGCCACTATCAATCCCAAGGTAACCCATTGTATGTGACAGCTATTTAGATCAGTGGGCTCCCAAATATTTAGGAGGCATCGGCGTGCTTCTGGGCGGAGTACTGTCGCGAGCACTTCGCTCAATATATCATGTATTTGTCGCCAATAGGGTTGTATGTGCTCGCATTCCCATAATATGTGCATAAGTGTGCCTGTCTGGCCACATCCTCTTCTGCATTCTCCACCCTCCGCTCTCCCCATCTGTACCAGACGGGGCCCTGTTCGGTATACTCTATGAAGAATTTTGAGCTGTACTAGTCGGAGTCTAGCTGGAATCGCTACAACTCTGGGAGAGGAGACCACCTCCTGCCACTCTTCGTCATCCAGCTCAATGCCATCTCTTACCCATTTTTCCCGCAGGGCTTGTAAAGGGCCCTCCATATTATTTATCAGTTTTTTGTATGTTAAGGATATGATTTTTTCAGGCAGATGACCATCGAGCAGCCTGTCTTCCAACGGAGAAGAATCAGGGGGAGAAGAGCTTTTAGGGAGGTGTGATTGAAGTGCATGGTGGACCTGTAGGTATCTAAAGCGCTCTGAGTCGGCCAACGTGTGCTGTTGCTGCAGAGAAGCGAATGTCTTTATGTCGCCTTTCTCCCATATGTCTTTAATCTGTGTAATCCCAATTAAGTCCCACTTGTCAAATCCCTTCGACTTCCATAGGTTACCCAGCCTCTCGGAATCCCATAGGGGGATTGCCAGTGTTAGTTTCTGTCCCCAGCCTAGAGCTTTAGTGGCAGCGTGCCAACTGTGAACCGAGTGTTTGGTGGGGCCCGTCAATGGGTACCGATTAGGTTTGGAGTATAGTGCCCTGTTATAGTTCCCACCCGGTAAGAGCCACCTGTCCATGAGATGCCCAGGATCGTCAGGTCGACCGTACGTGCCATGATTAATGGCAGCAAGCTGTGCTGCCCAATAGTATTTTTTAATATCGGGAAGGCTGATTCCCCCGTCGTACCAGTTTAGTGTGAGCTTGTTTAACGCAATACGGGGCTTCCCGTCCCATAGCAATTCCCTCTGAAGGCCTTCAATGTCTCTAAAATAGGTCATCGGGACTATATCCATCGAGTTTTGCAACACATATAAAAACCGGGGTAGCGACATCATTTTGAAGAGAGCCGCTCTGCCTAGTAGTGAAAGAGGAAGCGCCCTCCAGCTGGCAATGTCGCGCTTAAGCCTCTGGAGCGGCGGGAGAAGGTTACGGGTAAAACGGAGCACAGGGTCCAGGGAGATAAAAATCCCCAGGTATTTAAAGCCTGTCGAGCCAGTTTGGATCGGGCAGTTTCGCGGCGGCGAGGGGGGATCCCCTTTAAGGACGTATAGGAGAGATTTACCCCAGTTAACGGAGAACCCAGAGTATCTGCCAAATATTGCTAGGATATCCAGGACTGCCGCCAACGACCTCCTGGGGGAGGCCAAATACAGTAGTATGTCATCCGCATAGAGCGAAATGCGGTCCTCCCAGTCCGGGGACCAGCGCAGATCCCACACCACTTGGCTCCACCTAATCCATGCCGCCAATGGTTCCAAGGCTAGGGCAAACAAAAGAGGGGAAAGGGGACATCCCTGACGAGTACCTCGACTTAGAGTAAACGTGTCAGACTTCTTATTATTGACCACGACTTGTGCCATGGGTTTCGAATACAGGAGGCGCACCCATTGAACGAAACCCGGCCCGAACCCCAGTTTGGCAAGTACTGCCAATAGGTATGGCACTCAATAGTATCAAAGGCCATAGTCGCATCCAATGACACGACTATCGCCGGTTCTTGAATGGTGGGCACCCTCCCCAACACCCCATGCAGCCACCGCAGGTTTAGAGTTGTGTTACGGTGCGGCATAAAGCCAGATTGGTCGGGGTGTACTAGGCTCCCAATAATCTTAATTAGCCGATTGGCAAGGAGCTTAGCCAGGATTTTAGGCTCCGCGTTTAATAATGAGATCGGTCTGTAGGAAGCGCAGTCAGTCCTGGGCTTTCCTTCCTTATGGATCGTAACTATAGTAGCCACCCTCTGGTCCATTGGTAATATCCCCAACTCCTTGCTCTCCTCGAACATGGCTTTCAAATAGGGGGCTAATTTATCGGGTCTAAGTTTGTACAGTTCGATTGGGATCCCATTGGGGCCAAGGGCCTTCCCCGAGTGCAGCGATCTAACGGCCTGCGCTATCTCATCAGCAGTCAATTCGCTGTCTAGGAAGTTGCGGTCTTCTTCGGACAGTGTGGGGAGCGCTATGTCATGTAGTAATTCGTGAGAATCTCCCTCAGTGTAGGGTGCGTGGTCGTGTATACCGCGCGAAAGTGGCGGGCAAACTGATGTGCGATGTCCTGCGGGTCAGTTATGCAGCTATTCCCTTCACCCCGGAGTTCAGGAACCAGGCGACTAGCCCACTCCTTCTTGTCAAGCCATGCAATCAGTTTCCCGGCCTTGTCTCCCAGATCATAAATTCTACCCAGTTTTTCCCTCCCCATGCTTTTGGCCTTATCTGTTGCCAGAGCTTTGTATTCATTTTGTTTGAGGCGTAGTAAGTGCAATTTTCGGGTGTAATACCAGTTTCCAACTCCCCTTCCAACTGGCAAACCTCACCCTCGACTGCTAAGATCTCTTTCTGTCTGTCTTTTTTCAGCCCAGCTATCAAGGACAGGGCTTGACCCCTTATGACTGATTTAAAAGCCTCCCACAGGGTCTGGGAGGAGTCCACAGTACCCACGTTTTCTTGAAAGTAATGGTTCATGGCCTTGACCAGCTCTTTACGGATTAGGGGGTCTCTGAGATACCATGGGTTGATGGGAGCCACTTTCCCTACTCCCGGTTGGCCAAAAGCTAACTGTACCCATACCGGGGAGTGATCAGAGATGCCTCTAGCTAAGTGCTTAATGTCGCGTATTTGTGCGACCTGCGACGCGGGGGTTAGGATGTAGTCTATGCGGGATAGGCTATGATGGACCCCGGAATGGAAGGTATGCTGTATAGTTTCTGGGTTGTACGTCCTCCATCCATCAACCAGCCCTAAAGCCCCAAGGAAGTCGGGCAGCCATCTAGTGGTCGGGCCTATCTCTCGTGGGGGGTGGCGGTCCAGCGTGCCCGAGACCACTGCGTTAAAGTCGCCTCCGAGCACTAGGAGTCCCTCTGGTAATGAAAGCAGTACAGTCCCCAGGTCCGCAAAAGTAGTGTGCTGCAGGCCTGGAGGCACATACACTGACATAAATGTTATGGTGCGCCCCTCCCATTGACCCGTAATTCCTATGTATCGGCCTCGGTCATCCGACCACGTAGAGATCACAGTGAGGGGAAAGGAGTTCTTCATCAGGATGCCAACCCCCCGTGAACTGGTCGTGAAACCCGCGTGTTCCACCATTTTGAATCCCCATCTATGCAACGCCTTGCAGGAGTTCCCCACTAAGTGAGTTTCTTGAATGCAGGATGATGTCGGGGGCTTGCCGTTTAAGATATTGTAGGACGACACTGCGTTTAACCTTGTCCCCCAGCCCATTAACAGTCCAGCTCAATACTTTAACACTTTTGTCCCAATGCACACTCATTGTTGTAGTGAGAATTTCCCGCACCCTCTGTATCCATGTTAACATGTCTGGTCGATGATAAAACCGTAACACTCAACAAATAAAAATTCCCCACCCAACTACCCCCCTCCCTGCTTCCCTGCCCTCTGGGCGTAGAACTGCCCATTGTATAACTAGCAGAGTGCCTGTCGCCCAAACAATGAACTAAAAGAAGAAATCGGGGGGGGGAGCACCGTACTCCGTCTCCCCGTCTCCCCCTATTCGATCAGTACGATATAGGTCCCAAGGCAAGATAGTCCCCATTGGTCTAAGGCTGGTTACTGGGAGTAGAGTCTCATCAGACCTAAACAATTATGAGCACCTTGTACCTTGAACCCAGCCGACATCAGGGTTCGAGCTAGAAGCGGACGCAATGATTTCTGTAGATCATTCTTTTTGCTGCGTGTCCAATTCGCCCCCTCGGCCATCAGGGTGATAGTCCTGTTCCGTTTGGGTCTCCAGCCAGTCGGCGGCCGCCTCTGGTTGCTCAAAGAACCATGCACGTCCCCTTGCCTCCACCCGGAGGCGCGCCGGGAACAACATGGCGTATTTAAACCCTCTGTCCCTGAGTTTTTTCTTGACCGTCAGGAAAGATCTCCTCTGTCTCTGCACTGCTTGCGTGAAGTCTGGAAATAGTGTTATCACGGCGTTATCATAGCGGAGCGGGGGAGCTGCCCTTGCGCTCTGGAGGATCACGTCCCTGTCTCTGAAGTTCAACACTCTCGCTAGCATGGGGCGTGGCGGAGCCCCCGGTTTAGGACGGCCTCCCGGGACTCTGTGCGCTCTCTCTATAGCAAAGAATTTACTGATGCCTTTAGGTTGCAGGTGGTTCGTAATGAGATCCTCTACGAAGAGGTCCGGTGACGGCCCCTCCGCTCTCTCCGGCACTCCCAGTATGCGTAGGTTATTTCTCCGGAGGCGCCCTTCATAGTCGTCTAGCTTCTGCTCGGTGAACTTGCGGAAGGTTTGTAGGTCGCAAACATCACGTCGGACTTGCGAAACATCGTCCACCAGACTTGCCGTGGTAAGATCCACCTGTTTCACCTTCTCTTTAAGCTTCGTAAGATCCGCTCGGATAAGATTAACCTCAATTGACATGGTGTCCATTTTGTGCTCCAGTGAGGCCTAAACCCCGGCAATTGCCTCCATCACGTCCTTCAACGTTAGGTCCTGGCTTTCCCCCACAGGGTCACTTGCGGATTTGTCCTTGAGGTTCGTATCTTGCAGCGTTTCCTTGGAGAAAGTGTAGCAATCCAATTTGTTTGTCTGGACCGTTTTGGGGCCCCTCGTGCCCGTCGTTTTAGACTTCTCCATTATTGCCAGTGTAGCAGTCAGGAACGCGTGGGCGAGGTCCTCAGTCTCCCCTGTCACCCCGCTATTTAGAGCTGCAGGGCCCGAATCACCCCCCCTGAATCAACGGGTGTCACCTTCTATCCGCCGATTAGACCAGTCTCTATGGAAGCCATCACCCAGCCCTTTGTCCAAATGCAGTTTGTGGGGGTGGGGGGGCTCCGATCCCGCACTGTAGCCCTGTATCCCCGGGTGCAGACCCAGCGGGGGGAGGGAGGCACGCGCTATCCCCCCGTTCGGTGCAGTGGGTGGGGGAAAGCAACTCGCGGGCCCCACGCACTCCCAAGACCCTCCTCACCGCACTTCAAGGATCGCTCCGGAGCACCGTCATGGCCGCCGCACAGGCTCCCTTCGGCCCCCAGGCTGAGCCGATAGCTGCACAGCATTCACCCCGGAGTCTCTGCCATCCGCCGTCTGCAGCTGCGATGTGTTGCGGGGACCCGCTGGGTGTCGCGGAACCCGCAGCCGCCGCCACTCGGAGCACAGGCCACGACCTCGGAACTCGCCACAAGCCGCCGCCGCACCTCCTCGCTCTCTCCGCAGCAGCAGTCCGCACTCCAGGTCCCAGCGCGGGCAAGGATGCAGGCCGCGAACTGGCGGGACCAGCGGCAGTCGCTACGAACGGCCGCTGAACTTGGGAGTATCTGGATCGGTTTGGGGGCACCCTCCGATCAAATTCGGGTGCCTTGGGCCACGGATTATCGGAACGGATAAGCGTTGGGGAGACGGTCAGAGCGGAGCTGTTGGTTTAAGCGGCCATCTCGCTTCGCCGCTTGGCCATGCCCCAGATGTTATTTTCTTAAACATATAATTCTCACTCTTCACCACCCACTTCTACTCTATCCCATGTTATTATTTTCTTTCATGTCAAAAGCATTAATAACAGCAGCTTTCTTTTAAATTCAAGCAAGCATATGCCGGGCATGCGGTACCTCAAAACCGCATGTTAGTTTTTCTTGCGCATGCGTGAGGTTTTTTTTCTCTCAAAGCGAGTTAGTCACGTTCTTTCTACGTAATTCAGGTTTGCACATGCGCAAAGCGTTTTCACAAATTAAAGCGGGTTTTAGTCGCGTTGCATTTTATTCTTCATTAATTTAAGCATGCGTAAGCTTTTCTCCCCATGTGTCGGTGTCTGGTGTATATTAGTTTCGTCTCTTCTTTAGTTTTAACGATTAGTGAAAGTTAATGGAGGATTTATACCAGCAAGTTTCATTTTCTTGAATCCTTGCTCCATCAATCTCCCCTTTGGTGGCATTTTTGAGCCATCATAAAATACCCATCATTACCAAGTGCCAACTTTATTCATCTAATTTTTAGTGTCTTCCTCTCTTTCTACTAATTCTTCGTTTTTCTTTTTCGTGTCTACTTCTTTCATTTTATCATATAAACTTCCTTTCATTTCCTCTAACTCAATCTCTTCCCTATTTCTCTTTCTTCCCATTCTCTTATTCTTTATTTCGGCCACCATTCTTGCTCTTGTTTTACTCTTGCAACATCTATATGTCATCATCATTATCAGAGCTATTATTGTTATTGAAATTACAGGTATTAGGATCTTCCCTAATAGACTACTCCCTAAAGTGGAAAACCAACTACCTATAGCAGAAATACTTTTACTAAGTCTTTCCCAGGCACTGTCAACCTCCAGTTTGGTCAAATCGTCATGAATCTTTGTAATATTCTTAATATATCCCTCAATACCTTTACTTTTGTCTGGGATATATGTACAGCAATGTTGGATTTTCAACATGCCACAGACTCCACCCTCTTTTGCCAATAATATATCAAGTGCAAGTCTATTTTGCAAAACCATAGATCTAATTGCAACCATTTCGGTATTAATCATTAAAAATTCCCCAGCAGTATCTGTCGATAGCCGATCAACTATTGTTGACAATTTTCATATTTTATGTGAATTCAGCATGACTCCAACTGTTGGTATCAGTGCACCGAATATATCACCTACTATTTCTGAAAAACTTGTTCTTTTATTCCGTTTTAATCCTTGACTTATTACATCCATTTCATTGTTCTTAGTTATGTGATACACTTTTGGAAATACTATTCCAAGATAACAACTACCATACCATCGTGTAGGCAACTTATAATAGGCATTTTTACCACACACGTAATATATTCCTGGAAAAACAGGATCAGTTCCACCTTTTAGTGCCCATCCCCCATAATTAGGAAGGTATGTTCACATTCACTAGAACCAATGAAAATGTTGTCTCAACGCATTCCTTTCTTTTTCCTGTAATACTCGGGTGACTGTTGGATCATATAAAACCTGTGGAACTAATGGAGTTCCCATCATTGGTGCACTTGGAGTTGTCTCTCTAGCATTTTCTTGATAAGGTGGATGTCTTTTAACTAAAATGTCCTCTAATAACTCATCATCAGATTCATCACATCCTGTTCCTGTCATACCTATGTGTTTCAATTTTTCTTTACACTTACTCCCTACTTGATCCTCAGCCATCAACACTGGATACAAGCCTTCCGTTACTACAGCTCTTCTCCATCTTTTCATCTGATCTCCTTGAGTATCAAACGGATATCTGGGAAAAAATCCTCTATTCTTCTACCTGCTCTGTATTTTTCCCATTCGAATGCCTCAACTTCCCATTCCTCCAAAGCTTCATACTGCGTTAACCTAGGACTGGGTTCTAATGAATTCATCCGATTTCTCAAATTCTGAAGAATCCTCACATAAACGTACCATGTTCAGGGAAAGCTAGAACACTATCACCTTTCGTATAACTCTACCCAATTTTCCAACCAGACACAAGTATGATATCTTCGTTCCATCATCATAAAGGAAGCAGGCGTATCAGGAGGGGGCATAAGAATTCCTTCTCTAGTTACTACACGTTTATCTTTTTTAAAGAAACTTTTGATTTTATTAATCAGCTTCATTCTTCCGATCCCTGTGACTAATTGTTTCAGCAGGCAAAACCTAGAAACTCTTCCGTATTTTTCACGTATCCTATTTGCCAACACTCGTCCCATACCAGCGCAACTCACACCAACAGTCAAATGAGGGCTCGCTACGTATTCTCTTCCGCAACCAATACCAGGGCGGTTCTTGTCTAAAAGCCAATCAGAGCTTTCAACACACCCACTTGTCTGACCAATGCCAGCGCTGCTCTTTATGACGTCAGTATTACTCCTACTACTGACCCTCCCTTTACAATCGGCACTTGTTACACGCCCGCTGTCTCAACCAATACCAGCGCGGCTCTTTGTGACATCAGTATGACTCCTGCTACTGATCCTCCCTTCACAAGGTAATACGACAATGTATTTTCTGATTTTTCTTTATAATTTTCTGTTGGTAACAACGTAAAAACAACGCTACTCTGTCTGCTCCGCTAATCCAAAGATAGTTTATTCACTTGCTTCAAAGAGAAAGTACTTCCTTACACTGCGAGTAAAAACCACTGTTTACCCTTCACTTAAGCTCGGGGTGGACCTATTACTCCTCTAGGGATACTCCTCCTTTGGGTAAGGCCAAAGTTTCACAGGTGGGCCCTTTGCTATCACTCACTCTCGGCTCTTATACGATATAGTCCCTAATATAACACCTACAGCCCTCCGTAGCTTTTAGGTATTATGACAACAGACGAGTAACCTTCTGCAGTGTGAGTTCCTTACCACACTCTTCTAAATTCCATTCCCAGGATCCCCAGGTATCTCTGTACCTCCAGACAACATAGAACACGACACTAACTTTTCATGTTAAGAACATATAATCAATAATCAATATTCAATAATCACCAAACTAATCAATAATAACCATAACTCTGCTACCAGAAAAACTGATCCAGCGCGAAGGCCAGGGTTAAATATTTCACACAAACTGAATGTTTCAGTGGGCCCATATACATTTATCCAAAAATGCTCATCCACACTCCCTGGCCAATCCGCTGGGGGGTCAAGTTTTATCATTCACTTAAGTTCTGATTAGTTATTTCCCTGTAACCATAAATCAGGTTACAATATCATTTCAATGCCTAACTAATCTTCACAAATCAACACTCTTCCTCTGGTCGATGGACCATTAGTTGAGTTAGTTGATGGTGATATTAACAACTTCTTAACTAATTCACAGTTCTAAGTGAAATAACCACAGACTCTGAGTAAGATTCATAACCTTTATCTAAAATTTCAGTCATAAAGTTGAACGCTCATCAATTACAGATTCACAGTGCAAACTCCATCATTCTTCAATAGGAGAGAGAAAATTCTATTTAGCAAATACATTCAATTACACAACCTCATTCAACAAATCAAATACATAAGAGTGGATAGATGTAGAGACAAAAGACATATAATAGCACATTTGCAAAGAAATATGCAAATTTTAGGGACAGAATGACATTTACCTAATAGAGATGACCGGAAAACCACCCCTCTGGCCAAAGGACTGGTGGTGTAGTGTAGCTCCTATTTCCCTAATAGGCTCTGCGCATTGGAATAATATCCCCTATAGGTTTGACATAGGACTAAGGTCAGTATGTCCCTATCGAGTATATTAAACTTAATTACTTGTGCCAGCTAGCTCGGTTTGACATAGGACTAAGGTCAGTATGTCCCTATCGAGTATATTAAACTTAATTACTTGTGCCAGCTAGCTCAGAGGCCACTAGAAACTCCTTGTCAAACAAGAAGGGAGTAGTTTCTGGCAGCCGCAAAACATGACCACTTTGTTTCCCTTTAGAATCAGAACGTGTCCCAGAGTCGTGGAAACAATAGATAACTATTTCACTCAGCTCAATCGTGCATGCTTAGTTTTCCTCAAAGTTACACAGAAAGAACAGACGGGCGTTTCAATAAAAGATTTATTGAACAGTCTTGTTTCTCGTGTAAGTAAAATGTGCTGTTACGATCACAAGACAGTATGCAAGATAAATAATGTACAGCGTAAGCAGTAGAAATAAATAATACTGCGCTAGCATGATCTTTAGCAGATATTCATTTACATAAATAACACAGACTAAAAATGCGAGTACTCATACGATGCGTTTCTAAGCTAGTTCTACCCCAATGTTCCTAACCTAACCTAGGTGTAGGGAGAGGTATGAAGTAGGTGAAGTATTCCTTACTATGGTATACTAAGAGTATGTTAAGTCTAGTATGCCTAGTATGCCAAGAGTCCCTCTAGGTTCTAGTCAGCCCCATACCTTAAGAATGAGAGAGGTAGGAATCTCTTGCCAGATTCGAACTCCAACACCCCGCGAGGAAGTCAGATCACTGGAAGCTGGACTCTCTGCGTGCAGGGATGACAGCGTCTTCTCAGTGCGTCAGGCCGGGAAACGGGCTCCTCTGAAGTCGAGGTCTCCTCTAGTTTACAAGGGTTAGGGAAGGTATATTTATACCTGAGAGGTACCTCAGAATGTTAGCATTGACGTGAATCGGACAACGGAAGACGTCATAAATGAACCCCTAAGCTATAATGGTTCATGCATAATAGAGGAGTCCTTGAAGAAATCAATAGTCCTGTGCTAGGGAAACTCCCGAAGCCTAAGGGTCTGTTCTTCAAGAACTCGTTGTGACGTTAGGGTGGACGGATGTCGGAGACCATGCCTGTATTTGGAGCGCACGGTTTAATGCCTAAATAAGGACTGGGATTTTATGCCTATATAAGGGCAGGGCAAATTGTGCCTATATAAGGACATGATACAGGAAAGCCCGTGTATGGACACCCTAAGAGGAATACAACACCCACTCCACTTTCGTGTGTACGATAATACTAAAATGCTAAACATTTAAAATGCTAAACATTAAATGGAGTACCGCATATTGCTAAAATATTTCATAAAACCATTTAAAAGGCATTTAAAAAACCTATTGGAGTGCAAAAAGGTACTGTACATTTTAAGCATTGCTTTTCATTTCAGGCATATATTTTAAAATAAAATGCAATGTGAATGAAATAAGCAGTAATATATACATGTGACAAAAAAATGATCGATAAGTTTGTTAAAAAATCAGTCCTTTCATGTCATGGAAATTAATAAACTCTTTTAGACACACAAGATGACTAAGTGTCTGTGGAAGTACCGCGAAGTCTGTACTATAAGGCTAGTTCTACTTTAAGCAGATTGAAGTGCCATTTTAGTTAGAAAAATGGGAAAAAGTTCAATTTGGGAAGAGTTCCAAGATTTTGAAGTATGAAGGCCAAATTGTTACGCATCTCTGGAACACTGTGGGCTGAATCAGAGTCAGTTTACGGGTCTGGTGTAAACATGAGATCATCTATTTCCGTAGACAAAACATCGTCCACTGAAGTTGGTGTCAGTTGGAACACCTTGTGTAGTAGATTAATTGCACAGAGATGGGAAGCATCGCTTTCAGCATAGGTTGCTGCAGCAATGTTCACGTCCGTTGTTACCTGTGTGCCTGTAGATCTTTCTCGTACCTCAGCAGCAGCCGGAAGCGTCTGTGAGATCTCAATGAATGCTGACATCGGGATTGGCAGCCTCTGGGGACAACACAGAGCATGTGCCGTTATCGGGACCAGCAGAGTATCGACATCCGTTGGCGTAGCTGATGGAAATGTTAGACAGGTGTCCAGCACGCATTCTTCACCGCATAGCAGGCATCGTAGAACAGGTAAGATGCAATCTTGCCAGATTGGTCTGAATGACAGGAACCACGTGGTATTAAGGTCCCGTAGACGAGTCATGCCCAAAGCTGTACTATTCGCTCACGGCACTTTCGTTCAAGGAGAGCTTTCTCCATTTCGCTCGGAGTGATGTCTGCGAATAGGCTGGCCATAGCGTAATAGCAGGAAGAGAAATAGAATTCCGGCAACAAGTGCTAGAATTAATGGTATGCCACCAAACACCGAATGTGCAAAGTTCGGGATGATTCCGAGTATTGCCTGGAAAGGTGCTAACAGACCGGAACAGATGCTCTTAAATACATGTACAATTCCGGTGGTATCAGACATGTTAAAGATACGTCCTATCATTTCTACGAAATGTATAGGGCAGTTTGTACGTATTAAAGTCTGTATCTCAGCCGAAGTCCTTGCTACTTGTAGATCATAGGTTTCTTTGGCCGAGGTCAAAGGCACTGTTTGCTGTAAAAGCATGGCTGTCATTCTGCTCAAAGTATCAAATCTTATAAAAGATACGTTCAGCGAAGGCCATAGAGGCGACTCCCTGACTGTGTCTATTGGGGCAAACAATACTTGCATAGAGCAAGTGACCCTGGAGTTAACCGTTACTAGATATGGGATGCCTGGCAACATGCCGCAGCAACTCTGATCATTCAACATGAGGTAACTCCCATTAGAAAGTTGTCCAAACGTTGGATTAATCATAGCAGCTGGTGTACCCTGCTGATGGCAAGACAAATTTGCCACAGAACCATTACAAGCCCCGTGTAAAGAAATGTCCTGACATATAAGTGAACCGCTCAGTGCACGTTTACAGTGTGTACCGCTCAAAAACACTTCACGATCCCCACTCCAACATCTATATGTATACGGTAAATCCCAAGATGTCTTAATGTATTCCTTACCCAACCTTTCATATTTGCCTGCTTGCATTTGTCTGAGGCAATACTGTAACTGAAAAGTAGTCACAGGTAATGTGATTTTGCCATGAATGAGCCATTCTGTAGTTGGTTTTTCTGCCACTGTGAATGGTAATTTTTCCAGTTTTTCAATGCTCAGCACTGTATACTTTGCTCCTCTTTGTGCCAGTTCGATCTGTTTATCAGTTAGATTGTATTCTGTAAACAGAGCTGACATGTTGATGAAACGCCAAGGCACATAGCCCGCACGCAAAGATTGCAGCGTCCAGCTTAATAGCACAATAGAACGTAATTGAGATTGGCCTTGTTGTAACATCGCCAAATCTTGTTCTAGTATGTCGATAGCAGAGGATACAATGCCATCCAATGAATATATTCTGGAGGACAAAGTTGTTAACCCATTGTCGACCACAGAGAGGGTTTTCTCTAAATTAATACGATCAAGTTCACGTATTCGTTCTGCGGCCTCCATCTGTGACACTTTCCATGCTTCATTATAGGCAGCATAAATGCCGGCATATATGAAACGTTTTTGACGCGGCTTTCTTGGTCCAAGCAAGAATTCCCTAAGGTCTGCGTCTTCTTTAAGTAAGGATAAGTGTTGTTTCACATCCTGTAGTGTAGCTTTCTGAAGCCAATCGAGGCATAATTTTCCTACACTGTATGTTGTTACTACCCCCGGATGCTGTCTTTGGACGTATCTTGGGTCTGGCCTATCAATAGTAAAGCCCTGAGTTTTATTCAGGAATCTTTCCTGACAATTGTTCCTGTCTGTGGGCCAGATCAACCATTTTCTCCAATCAGGATTAGATCTGTTGAGTTGTAGTATATTGTCAACTGTCACCACTGCCTGTGTATTATTATCAATGGCAGGTGTTGGTACAGAAGGTGTCTTCATCTCTTTGATTTTGCCTAGTCCAAGACAAGATGTTTGTTGGACAGTTTCATTCAAAAACATTATTTGTTCAGGGATGATACAGGCTCTAAATAACGCTTCTATCCCCTGCACTTGCCAATCTTTAGTACCCCACACAGTTTTTGTGTCTATTGTGTCTTTCCATAAGTCGAAACCCTGTCTAGACAGTTGGGCAATAAATGTTGCAGAGTAAATCTGTTTCGTATTTGTTAACATAATTTTCAGTCCTGTTTTGTTTAAATTTTAATAGTAAAACGTTTCTGGATCAAATGTATTGTACCCTGAAAAATATGGAAACTTGTTAGCAAATGTTTTTGAACTACCTTTTGGTGGTGTAGGACAATGCTCCCATTGGTTAAACATAAACACATTTCTTGGGTATGCAGATTTATGCAAATAATGATGACCATAGTGGTTATAACAATACAGTTGTTCATAGTCTGATGAACCCTCTAAATATTCATTTTTAGAAAATGCAGCAGATTTTTCTAGGTCAAACATTATGTCGTTAACAGTCTCAAAGTCCCAATCATCAGAATAGGTACTGGACGAAATTAGATCACTTAGTGAAATTTTAAACAAATGTGGAATGTTCAATTGTTCCGTCGGGCCAAAAATATCAAAATCTATTTTGTCCCACACTATACCATCCTGTATAGGAACGGCTGTGATGTTCACTGAGGACAAGTCTCTTGCTTCACGATGGGAAGATTTATGAGGTTTCAAAAGTACGTTCACGTCTTTTCCTTCAGTATTCACATGGATGTATCTGCCACTTATAAGCATGCTCACAGTTGTAACCAAAGCTAGCCAGAGCAGAAAAACAAAAAGTCCAGATATAATCCAGAGTTCAAGCCATGGAGAAACCAAATAAGTCTTTTTCAGAAAGTGAAGAAAGTCTTGTACTTGCTGCTTGAATTTCAATGATACTGGCGTCGTTTCAGGTTCACTCGGATCTTCTGAGAACGTATCAAAGTTAATGAAATAGCCAGAAGCAGTTCTGTCAATTGTTGGAATTGCATCAGGATTTGTTGGAATCACTGGAACCAGTTGATCACTTGCTACATTGGTATAGACAGGTGTATTTGGATGAACTGTTAATTGATTTTCAAGAGGGATGAGTTCCATAGCATTGTTGCTTAGTCCTTCATCTGTTAAAGCTGAATTCTCGATTTTTATCAGTCTTTCAGTCTGAACCTCTTGGATAGTAGCGAGAGGAGTGCGTCTGCTGCTAGGTCGGAGTCCACGAGGCCTACTATTTAGTATTGGCCACATACTGTGGTTTGATGAGGTCGATGGACACAAATCTTTTCTCCTTTCTTCCAGCAAGGGGCGGCAGAAGTACTGTTCTTGTTCCTTGAACTGCTAGGACAGGTACTGGTTGTCTGTAAGAAGGTCCAAATTCCTTCTTGTCCGCAATTTTTTCTCTGACTAGATCCCCAACTTTTGGAATCCAGACAGGCCTTGCTGGGACCGCCGGTTTTTCCCCAGTGGTGGTTGGCTGTAGGAATACGTTGCTTTGTTTCGTTCTTAACTCTTTCAGTTCCTGTAAAACTGCCAAACGATCTTTGATATCAAACGTTTTATTTTCCACCACTGTGCCTACGTCATCGAGATCTGGTACCCACATTCTTGTTCCAAATAGGACCTCATATGGAGTGACCCCCCCCTAGAGAACTTCTTGGCAGATTGTTTAATGAGCGTTGGACCCCCATAAAGATGTTTGACCCACCCGTCACCCGAACCTAATACCCTAGCTGTTATAGACTGCTTTATGTCCCGGTTTTTCCTTTCCACAACAGAATTTCCCTCAGGATGGAATGGAGAGGAGTACCGCAATGCAACGCCCAGACTGGCCATGGCTTCTTTGTAAGCCCGAGAGCTAAACGCAGGGTCCTGGTCAGAATGTAGCGTGCCTATTGTGTATGTGCCGATAAAGACTCGCAAATCTTTTATAACAGTTCGAGCGTCAGCCGAGCGCTGAGGCCATATCCATAGGAAGCTTGAGCATGAATCCACTGCAACCATGATATATTTATAGTTACCGTCCCTTTGCAAGGGACCGCAGTGGTCCAGGTAAACACAAGCTAATGGTTTGTCTGAAATTAACAGGGGTGTCTGCGCAGGACGTTTCACTGTTGAGACTTTCATCTGTTGGCAAATATCACATTCTAAAACATAGTTTTTAGTTTGTTTCCGAATGCCATCTTGAGTAAAGATACTGTTGCAGAAACACCTGCATGGGCAGAAGCTATCCCTTCGTGTGCTGCTAGGATTAGTCCTAATCTGCGTTCCTTGTTTGGAATTACCCTATCCCCCACTCCAGGGATTCGAGCAAAAGGAACGTTGTTCGCATCAATTACATAAGAGTACTTGAGTGGAAACTTTTTTGGTAACGCTGCACTGCTGCCCTTGCTTGAAGCATTGACAGCCAACATTATCTCACCGTCTATTTTTGTTTTTGAACGAGTGATCGCAGCTACGGAAGCCGTCTGAACAGCCCCCTTTGCGGCTTCGTCAGCCAATGAATTCCCTGCAACGTGAACGCCATCACGTTGATGACTCAGTGTGTGGGTCACGTGAGCCTTTGGTAGTTCGTTTTTCAACTGAACTACTTGTTCCCAAAGCATTTTGTGCTTTATTGTGCCACCTTTCGCATCTTTGAAACCATTTTCAAGCCAGTTTTGTATATAGTCATTATACGACTGAACACAGTAAAAGGAATCGCACACTATCAGTGTGGGGAATTCTCGATCTGTACTTTCAAGTGCCAGTATGAATGCTTGTAGTTCAGCTCGCTGAGCTGTACAATCTCCTAGAGACTGGGTTTTTGTGACCATAGGTCTGAAGATGCCATCTCGCATGCGACCTTTAACGATTGCACACGCTGCACTGTAAGCTTGCTTACTCCCTGTTGCGGGTTGTGCCGATCCGTCAGTGTAAATTATGAATTCGTACTGATCGAGAGGCAGAATTTCAGTGGGCAGAGGACATTCTTATTCATATTGCAGGAATGCTTGTGTTTTTAAATCTGGATCAAAAACATATTCAACATCTGTTGCAGCAAGAGAATTAACCCATTGTATCCATCTTGGATGTAATGCTTTAGCATTTGGAATGCTTGCTTTTGTGACCGCTTCTAAAGCTGGTACTGGGGTTACGACAATAATGCGTTTCCCTTGGGCTAAGGCTCTTTCTTTTGCTACAGCGGTTTGAACTGCTGTTAGAATTTTTTCAGTTGAACTGAAGCGCATTTTCGCTTGTGTGTACAAATGCGATTTGTATGCAATTGGTATTTTCTCACCCTCATTGAAGGTTAAGTAGGTGAATCCGTATTGACCCGAAATTATTCGGATCACCAAATTGCGTTGACTTACGCGTGTTTGTAAGTGATTTGTTGCTAACATGTTAGCCTGGAGTGAACGCAAGATTTCTGTGTGTTCGTTTGTCCAATTTATGATTGAAAAATCAGGTTTGATTAATGCGTAGAGAGGGTTAACCCTTTCTGCGTAATTTAGAATGTATGTTCTTCCAAAGTTTAGGAAACCCAGAATGGATTGTAAGTTTTTTAGCGTTTTTGGAGGTTGGAGCAGTGCACATTTCTCTAGAAAGTTAGCTGCCAAGCTCTTTCCTTCACTTGAAAGCTCATATCCTAGAAATAGGACATTGAGATGGGCAATTTGAGACTTTTTAAAGTTGAACTTGTAGCCCTCAGAGGCGAAGCCCAGTATAATGGTGCTTACCCTGTTCAAGTGTTTGTCCAGGTCATCGTCTGTCAGATAGATGTCATCGACATAGGACAATGCCTCATTGTCATAAATTTGTAGTAACTCCGTTACCCTCGCTGAGAATAACCCCGGGCTGTTCTTGAACCCTTGTGGGAGGCGACAAAAGTGACGCTGGGTCCCCATTATGGAGAATGCTGTTAAGTACCTGCTTTCAGGTGCTATGTTTTGACAAAAGAAACCATTTGAGATGTCTAATGTTGTTTTATATTTTTTATGCACAATGTTATTCATTAATGCTGTGCTATGTGCATTTTGCACTGCAAAGGTTTTAGAACAAGTGTTCAGGTGTCTGTAATCCAAAACTAGACGATATGTATTGTCTGGTTTGGAGATAGGAAACAAAGGATTGTTCATTGAGGAGGTGCATGTTTCAATCACCCCTTGGTATTCAAGTTGATCTAAGATCTCCCTGACCTGTTTTTTAGCTTCTTGCTTTATTGGGTACTGCCTTTGTGCAGTTGGTTCATGTTTCAGATGTATTTTATGGTGAGGTGAGTCCTCATCCCATCCTACATGATTTTTATATAATGCTGGGGCCTGGGCTACTGCCCATTTCCTGGCATATGTATATCTTAGGTGCATTGGAATGTGGTTGGAGAAGGCAGGCATAATAATGTCCTCACCGTGTGGGCACTCCCTGACAAATTGTGGTGGCCAGTCTTTTTCTGCTAGAAGTATGTCATAGCCCCTTGATAGTCTTTCCCCAAAAAGTGCTTTCACCTGTCTAGGTTTGTCTCCCTCCATCCGGAGTGTTATTTCGTATAACTTTTGTGGAGTACTAACTCTGGTGTCTACAGTCTCGACTGTAATGTACTCATTCAAGTCCACTATCTCCAGAAGTTCCTTCAGGTTCTGGCGAGCTATTGTGACTTATGCTGCACTGTCCAGCATTGTCTGAGCCCGTTCTCCGTTCTTGAGTTGTGTTCTCAGTATTCTCGGCATGTCTGATCTTCAGACCTGCTACTTTCTTTTTGGAGAATTGAGGTTTTGTTTTATTTTTTGGAACGTGTTTGTCGTCCTTGGATTTCACGCGTTCTTCTCTATGTTCTGACCGTCCTCTTCTTTCCGAAGTCTGTGATGAGATCTGAAAGGGACGAGAGGAACGTGCATCAGTATCTTGATACCTATCAGGCTTTCTCAAATTATCCCTATTCCTGAGGTTAAACCTCCTTTCAGAGGGCTCCTTTTGAGGAGACCTACCTCGGGATTGAGAACGTTTCTCGTTTGAATTTTGTTCATTAGTCTCCCACTTCTTTTTAGAGGCTGTAGGAGTTTGTTTAATTGAGTCCTTCTCAGGACTTTCAGATAGTTTCGGCTTCACTGGTCTTCCACCCAAACTATCTCTGCCTAATTCTGCATAAGATTGTTCAATTATTCTGGGTAGTTCTGTTTGATGTTCTGTAACATCGAATTCCCTTAATTTTTGGTGGACACTGTTGCTGCCTCCCCTTTAATATTAGATAATATTATTGTTGAGACCTGGTTGAAATTTTTCAGTAATTTCATACCTAAATTTAGAGCAGGCTCTGCCCCGTATTCGTTTTGAATTTGTTTCAGGACATCCGATATTAACGCAATTGACGGAATGCCATGTGTTTTAGTATAGATGGCAGCAAAGACTGAGCCCCAAGTGGTGCAGTCTTCCAGTTGTGGTGTGATCCCCATTGGTAAACTGATTGTCAGTATTATGTGTTTCTCATACGGGCTAGTATTTGGAAATACTGCTTCGATTTGAGTTATTTTTTGAGCTATCCAGAATGGAATTTGCTCACGTTTTGTGGGCATTTTACCCATGACTGCGTATAGAGTCTGTGGTGTAATTTTTAGTGTATTCCCCTGTTGGGGAGTTTGATTTGACAGCGTCTTCTCAGTGCGTCAGGCCGGGAAACAGGCTCCTCTGAAGTCGAGGTCTCCTCTAGTTTACAAGGGCTAGGGAAGGTATATTTATACCCGAGAGGTACCTCAGAATGTTAGCATTGACGTGAATCGGACAACGGAAGACGTCATGAATGAACCCCTAAGGTATAATGGTTCATGCATAATAGAGGAGTCCTTGAAGAAATCAATAGTCCTGGGCTAGGGAAACTCCCGTTGCCTAAGGGTCTGTTCTTCAAGAACTCGTTGTGACGTTAGGGTGGACGGATGTCGGAGACCATGCCTGTATTTGGAGCGCACGGTTTAATGCCTAAATAAGGACTGGAATTTTATGCCTATATAAGGGCAGGGCGAATTGTGCCTATATAAGGACATGATACAGGAAAGCCCGTGTATGGACACCCTAAGAGGAATACAACAGTGGGGGTCCCCTGACTTAGGATCAGGAGACAAAGACTATAGGACAGGATCAGGACAGGACTGATACTTACTAGACTTCTCTACAAACCAGACGCACCAGGGCGATTCCCTCTCTTACACTCTTTCTCTCCTCGATATTCTCCCGCAAATCTTCGAATCTAATTAGGCGGTCGTTTCGGATCTGAATCTTCTGAGTTGCTCTCGTCTCTCTCTCAGCATCCACGTGCAGCAGCTCTCCATGCAAGCTCTATCGTAAACTTAACTCAAATCGCTCTAGTTATAGTCTTTATTTCTACATGTCCCACCCTCAAGAGTTGCAAATCTTACTAAAATCCGGAATATGATTGGACAGGTTTTTTTTTTTTTTTTGCAGAGTTTTATATAGCGCGAACTTGACCCGAATCGGGTATCAGAGCGCTTTACATAGCACCAGTTACGTTACATTAGGACACACATTCATTTTTGTTAGGCACGGGGAGATTAAGTGATTTGCCCAGAATCACAGGATGTTCAGCGTCATTGCCGAGACTCGAACCCAGTTCCCCAGATTCGAAGTCGGACGCCCTAGCCGTTAGGCCAACTCCTCTCCCCAAGGGTTAGGGGAGTCTTCGTCACACCATGCTGACATATTCATTTTTATTAGTGAACTTATTGTTTGCTAGCCCTTCCCCTTTAGCTCATTCATGCCGTCCTCTTCCCATGCATATATTGTTGCCATTTGCAATAATACATTCAATACAGGCTACATAGACGAGTGATACACGTCTTCTTTTTCTCATGTCTTCTGTCCTTGATCTTTGGCATTCATTCAGCTCCTTTGGTCACCGGGTCACTTCATGAATTCACTGAGCATGCGCAACTTTCGGTTACTTGTCGCCATTTTCTTTTTCCGTCATACTTTAGCAGGCCCGAATGCACACTATTAATAAAAGAATCATAAACAGATGTTATTTTCTTAAACATATAATTCTCACTGTTCACCACCCACTTCTACTCTATCCCATGTTATTATTTTCTTTCTGGGCAAAAGCATTAACAGCAGCTTTCTTTTAAATTCAAGCAAGCATATGCCGGGCATGCTGTACCTCAAGACCGCATGTTAGTTTTTCTTGCGCATGCGTGAGGTTTTTTTCTCTCTCAGAGCGAGTTAGTCACGTTCTTTCTACGTAATTCAGGTTTGCACATGCGCAAAGCGTTTTCACAAATTAAAGGGCGTTTTAGTTGCGTTGCATTTTATTCTTCATTAATTTAAGCATGCGTAAGCTTTTCTCCCCATCTGTCGGTGTCTTTAGTTTTAACGATTAGTGAAAGTTAATGGAGGATTTATACGAGCAAGTTTCATTTTCTTGAATCCTTGCTCCATCAGAGGTAGGCGCATGGCCCCATCTAGGCACACATTAGGCACCTGTGAGAAAGTGCCCTCTTTCTGCATGGTTGCCCCCATTTTTTGCTGAATTGCTGATGTGCTTTGAGTGCGTGTGCCCTGGGCTCCTGCTAATCAGGTACCCAGGGCCTATATTCTTTCCCTAAAACTGCATTGAAGCCTAAACCCAATTGGCATCTCTGGCCACAGGTCAGCCCCTGGTAAATGGTACCACAGGTACCCAGGGCACTGTGACCAGAGAAGGCCTCTAAGGGCTGCAGCGCTTATTGTGCCACCCTTAGAGGTCCTGTACCCTTACACACACACACACACACTGCCTTTGCAGGCTGCGTGTATTGGTGCAGAACAAAGTGAAGAGTCGACATGGCACACATCTCTGTGTGCCATGCCTACAACCCACTGCCCTGGCATAGATCAGTCACTCCTCTAGCTGGGTGCACCTATACCAGTGGTGAGGGTACAGGTGCATGAGCCCTGTACCCCTACAGTGTCTAATTCCATTCTTCGACATTGTAACTGCAGTGCTGCCATTAAGAGTATATGGTGCTGGGAGTTTGTCATTACGAACTCCACAGCACCATAATGGCTACACTGAAAACTGAGAAGTTTGGTATCAAACTTCTCAGCACATTAAACCCACACTGATGCCAGTGTGGGATTTAATGGAAAATGCACACAGAGGGCATCTTAGAGATGCCCCCTGAAAACTAACCCACCACTAGTGTCCAGGCTGAGTGGCTGCTTTCAGCTGCCACCGCCAGACATGTTTCTGGACCCATGGGTCGAGAGCCTGCTGCTCTCTGGGGCCTAAAACAATGCACATCCTGGGACGAGGTGCCAAGCCCCCTCCCAAGGATGGGCAGGGTTCACGAAGGGGAAGCTTCAAGGGCTTGCCACCTTTGTGAGCTTCCCCAGGCCATTTGCTGCTTACAGCAACTGGTCCCTACTGGTTCTGACCCCCACTTTGGGCGGGAGAACCGGCGGGAAAAACAAGCGAGGAAAAGAGGTGGGCCCACCTCTGCCAACTCCACCCCTCAGGTGGGGGAGGCGAGGTGAAGCACAACTCCCAGTCCCCACCATCTTGCAGATGGGGGGACTCATCCAACCAGGGACAGGCTCATGGGTGTACCCACCCCAGGGAAGGGACCCATTGGTCCCTGCCTTTTACCTACCTGTAACGCCCCTAAATCTAGTATTTAGGGGCACCCCTGAACCTTGCTTCCGCAGACAAGAAGAAACTACAAGAAGAAGGACCGAACAGCCGTGCAGCAGCTAACAAGAGGAAGACGCCCACTGACTTGGCCCCAGCCCTACCGGCCTGTCTCCCCCCCCGAACCTGCTCCTGCGAAATCCCGGTGTGTCCTGCAGCCAGCAACCTCGAAAACCCCGGAGGACCTGTCTGCCTTCAAGAACAAAGACTTTGTCTCCCGTGAACTCCGGATTTGTTCATATGCAACCTCTGGCTCCGGCCGGCCACCGCGAATCCGCCCCACTCTGCATCCGCCGTCCACGGCCCGAGTTCAAGTGGGCAAACACCACGAGGAGGTCACCCCGCGATCCTGACCCGAGATCCGGCGACCCCTGACCTGCCTCAAGCCTCCAGCAGACGCCTGCAGCCTAAATCCAGAAGGTCCCCCCAACCGCGACCAGGAGCTGGTAAGAAGATCCGACCCCAAAAGGCACCTCTGCACCCGACGCCCCACGGCCTTGGGTGCCCAAACCGACGGTGCCTAACCAACCCCTAACTTCCCAACTTACCTCTCGAAGTGGTGGTCTCACCCAGAAGACCTTCGTCCCCAAGCCTGTAGTGCCTTTGCAAACCGGAGGTTCCCCATTGAAAATAACAGGGCGCCTGACGTCGTAACAGCACCCTGCACCCGGCCTCCCTAGTGCCGCTGAGGGTGCACCTTTGGTGCACCTTTGGTGCTACTTTGTTTCCCCATTTGCCCTGAGCTAAAGTCCAGGAGCTTTGCTCCCACAACCAGGTGGCCTGCTCGCTAGCAGCCACCAACCGGAGGCCCCCTACCCCCCATTGGATTACATTGGGCCTCAGCACTCTGCACCCAGCCGCCCTAGTGCCGCTGAGGGTGTAACTAGAGTGCATCCTTGACCCTGGTGGACCCCTGAGTTTACCCCCAGAGCCTCATCTCCCACTACCAAATACCTCAAAACCGATAACGCTATCTAAAACTAAATGGTTTGCCTCATTCCTCTCGGACAGATCCCAAATGATCAAGATTGCGAACAGTCTCTCGTCTCCACTGGTTGTTGGTCAAGGCGTCCCTCAAGGTTCTATCCTTGCACCCACTCTGTTTAATCTCTATCTGGAACCATTAGGGAACCTCCTAAGCAAATCTGGGATCCTTTACCATCTCTATGCGGATGACACTCAAATCTACCTCAAGGTGTCTTCCTCTCAAGATCTCTCACTACTCAGCTCTACTCTCAACTCTATTCACAACTGGATGTTAGTTCACCAACTCATTCTCAATCCCTCCAAAACTGAATTCCTCCTCCTATCTACCTCTCTCTCCCCGCCTCCTGTTCAATCCTGGATGGATCAGCTGAATTTACTCAACAATAAACCCATCATTGTCGACTGCGCTAAATCCCTAGGTGTCATACTTGACAAAAGACTCAACCTAATCTCACACATCAACTCCATTGCCAAGAACGCACGTTATCAGCTGCGCCTTCTGTGGGGGATTCGTCGGTTCTTCCCGGAGAAAGACCTAAAAACCTTGGTCCAATCGCTAGTTCTCTCCAGACTGGATTATTGTAATTCTCTTCTGACTGGCCTACCCAAATCTCACCTCTCCCCCTCAAATCTGTCCTCCATTCAGCAGCTCGCTTCATTTCAGGGTCCAAACGAAGTGACCACATCACTCCCATCCTGTCTTCTCTTCGATGGCTTCCCATCGAGGCAAGAGCTATTTACAAAACGGCCTGCATCACCCACAAAGCCTTGCACACTTCCTCCCTCGCTATCTGGCGAATAAACTGAAATTGTCTGGAGGCTTGAGACCTTCTCGGAATGCGGAAAAGTTTCTGCTTGAGCCCCCCTCCTTCAAAAGGGGAAAATCGATGGCTCAATCGTTCTCAGGTAATGCGGTGAGAATCTGGAACTCGCTCCCTCCGTTGCTCCGTGCCACCACCTCCATCCGGATCTTCAAAGCTGACCTCAAAACTCTTCTATTCCAAAGACACTTTCAGAACTAATTCCTTCATTCTCAGACCCAGCCAGGAAGTTCGTTAGTCGTTGTAAATTTGTAATATTTTTTGTACATTCCTCGCTTGCTGTGTTTCATATTGTGTTCTTGCCTTCTATGTTTTTCCCTACCTCCTCTTGCTTGCTGTGTGTGATACTGTGTCCTGCTATTTTTGTAACGTTCTATTTTGTAACATTTCTCTCATGTAACGTAACTGGTTCTATTGTACAGCGCTCTGACACCTTCGGGTAAAGTCCGCGCTTTATAAAAATGCATTAAATAAATAAAAACTATTTTCCTCCATAGGATAACATGGACTGTTTTTCTGTGAAAAGTTTTTGTGTGGAGTTTGAAAACCTAAAGAAATTCTTTAAAATTGTACTGTTTAACAAAAACGATTTTACTTACCTGTTTACAGGAAATGTCCCAGAGTAGTATCCAGGTACACTATTCGGAGTAAGAAAAGTAATCCAAAAGTAACTTACCTGTAATCTTACTGAAAGTCCCATTCAAAGTATATGTACTGTATTCTGAAAAGCATTGCATTATCAGTAACACTACTGTAATCAAATCAAAGTACATTTACAATTGCAAACCAAACCGTGTTACAATCTGTATATTTACTGCAAAGTACTTATCACTTACCTGTGCCAGGCTTGCTTTTACTTGGTTCTTGGAAATAAAATACCTAAAAGAATATTTTTGATACAAAAACAATTGGTCTGAAGTTCAGTCTTTGAGTGTGTGAATTCATTTGCTGACTGAGTGTGTACAACAAATGCTTAACACTGTCCTCTGATACTGCCTTACTGCTCGACCACACTACCACAAATAGAGAGTGAGGTGCTATCTAACTTTACCTCTGCCTACCTTTGGGGTTCCACTGGACCCTGTGCACACTATACCTCACTTTGGTATAGTATATACAGAGCCAGCGTCCTACAGCACCACATTACAGATTCCTGTAATGTGGTGCCTAGATTGGGCCATGCACCTGCCTCCAGTTAATGTGCAAACCTCTTACACACACTGTCCACTGCACTTGCTTCCCCAGATCCAGTGATTCCGTCGATGTGCTCAGTTCTTCTTCCTCTCCCCTCGTGGCGCACAGCATCTACAGCTGCTGCTGTACTTGGCGTCCTTTAGATCATGGGGGTGCCTCGCCCCATAGCCCTCAACACACCCCTGGAGCCAAGAATCCTGAGCCTTGGGGCGGAGAGAAGGTCAGCCCAGGGCCAGGCAGTGATTCCAAGCAGCTCAGTGTGCTGGAGCCATGCCCACCAGCGGCAGCTGTTACGGCTAGGACTGTGTCCCGCAGAGCAGCTAACATCTGGCATCATCCATTGGATTGTTGGGGGTTGTAGCATTGGCCTAGAGGGGCTCAGTTCTCCGCAATAAGCGATCATTTTGGAATGGGTCTATGCAAAGCTCCGCTATGCCTGCTCTTTAATGTGTGTAATGAGTGTAAACGTGCTGTCTGAATTGTCAATTAGAAGCTCCTTCTCTTGTGCATAGGCTTTCTCGTTCTGTTGAAAACTTCCCCTGAGATCTTTTGTATGTAATGAACGCTCTTTTATTCTGTAGCAGCTCCTCATAACTCCTTCACCTGAGCGGCACTCAAGCGATGAGCACAAACTCCAGATTCTCTCTCGAGTTTTTCATGTGGCGTGTGCTCCCTTCATCTGCTCCTAGAGCCTCACTTTCTCAGAGAGCACAATCAACTTCTCGTCCAGAGTACTCTCTTAGAGGACCGGCATGCCTATTCATATGTCTGTCTTGTCCTGTGCACTCACCTTTGTTGTTTGCATGCTTATATCAATGTTGGTCTCACCCTGTATGAATTTTATTGTGGCGTGTGTGCTTATCCTGATGTCGGTCTTGCCCTGAGTGCTCTTTAATGGTGTCTAGGTGCTTACTCACATGTTAATCTGGCTGTAAGTGCTCTCTCTTTACACTTGTGTTTCTGCTTTTCAGGCAATTTTTCAACAAAGAGGGGGATTTTAACAACCTGACGGCAGCTACCTTCCATAAGAAGACGCACCTCCTGGTGACTGGCTTTGCTTCTGGCATCTTCCACCTCCACGAAATGCCAGATTTCACCCTCATCCACTCACTGAGGTGAGTGTCCACTTCTGTTAGCACCACACACATGGCCACTTCCTTTACCTTCCCAAAGTAGGTTGTCCTTTTACCTCCTCAGGATAGAAGATCTTGGCAGGTTGTGTGGGGACTTTGCAAGCAGAGTAATTGATTCCATACCATCTGAGGCAAGGCTGCATCAGGCAAACCATCTGGGAGACATGCTTACAAGGAGTGAATGTCTGAAGCTGGGAGAACACTTTATCTCTCTTGCTTGCTTTCTCTCTTTTTAGGTCGAGCCTAGAGTAGCGCGCAAGCGCTGCTCTGCGAGACTTTATGTAAGGGGCTTCAAAAAGCTGACCACACGCTCATGCACAATGGCCTTTTCCGTGCGGTTAACCGCACGGCCGCCATCTGTTTGCAATTATTGTGCGCAGACGCGGGCGCGATAATTGAAAACACATGGCCATTGTGCACGAGCGTGTGGTCAGCTCAGCAGGCTGCCGCGCTCGCTCGCCCCCGCTCCTCGAAGTTGAATTGGGATCCCTTTTCTCGCTCCTGTAAACGAGTGGCTTCAGGGAAGAGTAAAGTAATTTATAGAGATGCTGATGATTTCGACAGCCTTATGTGATCGCTCATGGAAATACCATTTCACATTTTGTTAGTGGTATTCCATTCAAAGTTTTAGCAACTATTACCATCTAGCGGCAGAACTAAGAACTGCGCTCTAGCTTTTTAACAGTGAGGCGAGGAGCGCGACCTTGACCATCCTAACATCTGCCTGCACTCCTCAAGTGCTGTTATCCGATTATGTTTTACAATTAAAAACTGTGCTGTTGTCCTTTTTTCGTACCGAACTTCTACTGCCATTTTGTATTGGGCTGGGCTTCGGAGTATGCTAGGTTTCTATTTTCATGGCCTGGTCTAAATTACAAACCGCTTTTTAAAAAGAGATTACGGTTGTTCAGTTATTAAAATCCACTGCCTGCCTTAGAACTAGCACCCCTCAGCTGAGATTATCGGGTCATTGACATCCGGTTAGCTACTGCCCGCCAC
The DNA here is from genome assembly GCA_963921515.1 of Calotriton arnoldi. Classification (NCBI taxonomy): domain Eukaryota; kingdom Metazoa; phylum Chordata; class Amphibia; order Caudata; family Salamandridae; genus Calotriton; species Calotriton arnoldi. Next base: position 1,382,589 of record CAWUFW010002007.1, read on the forward strand.
TCTGGGTTGCGACCGTAGGCAATCGGTCTTGGCCCAAAATACACCATTATAACCCCCTCCTGAAAAAAATCTTCCCATTTGCAAAGACTGCTCCCGTTTCCGATCAAGGCAACTCCAAGAATACTTGGACCTTAACCTTCTTCTGCACAACTGTTAGGATTCAGAGCCATGAGGGGCATTGCATCAGCCTTCGCCAACATCACGGGGGGGGGCTCCTTCTCTCCTTGGACAAGAAAGCAGGAGTCCTAGTCCTTGACCTATTCACTGCATATGGTACGATGAATCCTGCATACTCCTGGCAAGGCTAGGACAAAGTGCTGACATGTCTGCTTCCCTCTCTTCTCATCACTCCGTCAATAGATCAGAATTCTCTCCATTGAATAGTGTGTATAACATAGGATTTACAGCTTTTCCCAAGAACCATCTCTCGCCTAAATTTATTCTCTCCATGACAGCTTCCTGAATAGAACCAGATGAATTTCTGAATTTGTCATTATAGTGAAACAATATAGAGAAAGGTCATTGGAAGTTCATTTGCTTTTCAAGTCCATGCAGCTGTAAAGGACTGCAACCTCCACTTCTTCCTACTCTGAAAAATTGTGCCATTATCCCAAATTTGAACATTGTGTTGCTGACAAGAACCTTGATCCTGGCATGCCTGGACTTCTGTAATATCGTTTACACCGGCTCCCCCAATAAACTTGTTCTATAATATGGTATAGCGTGCACATCTTTTCTGTATGATCCTTTTTTTTGTATTTTTATTTTGAAAAGATTTTACACAATAATCCCAACTTTACTGGCCTATTATGAAGCTTGTGCGTGATGTCTTCTATGGCTTAATTTCTATAATATAGTACAGCATGTACATTTTTTTCAATAAATGTTCATTTTGTGTCTCTTTATTTTGTGAAGCTTGTGGACAATAATGCCAACCCTACTTCCCTATTCTAAAGCTTATGTGCGATATCTTCAATAGCTTACTTTTTATACTATCGCATAGCGTCCACGTTTTTCGAAATGCTCCTTTTTGGATGTTTATTTCCTGAAGCTTATGTGCAATAATCCCAACCCCAGTAGCCTATTGTGAAGCTTGTATGCAATGTCTTCAACGGCTTTCTTTATATAATATAGTAGCGTGCAAATTTTTTCGAAATGTTCCTTTTTTATGTCTTTTTAATTTGTAAAGCTTGTGCGCAATAATCCCAACCCAATTGGCCAATTATAAAACTTGTGCGCGATGTCTTCTATGGTTTTCTTTCTCTAATATATAATAACGTGCATGTTTATTATCATATTATCGCACAGCAATAAGAAGCGCGGGGCAGAGCCAAGCATTTCTTCATAAATCAGACTGCAAAACCCAATATATAGTAATTGTATAGCTATTCAATACCTAGCAGCACATACACAGGATAATGTGCTGCATACCTAAACACTTATAAAGTCCCAAAGGCGAGACCTATTGGCTATGCCAATGCTTGTTTTGTTTTTGGTAGTGTACGACCCGAACAGAGATGACTCCTAATTTTTGAGGTGTTAGGTCGAATATCTCCAAAGTCCCACATGGCATAGGGTTGTTGGGTGCGGTGTGGTGGGGGTGAGTTAATCTGTCCCAGTGACATGGTTTATGTCCTTGTTTGAGAATTCAAAATGATTCCAAGCTTCTGTGGTGCTTGAGGTTTAGATGGAATATTGTGTGCAATGTAGCATGGGGATGTTCAGATAGTATTCATTCTGTTATCACATAGATGGTTTGTGTACCATGATATAGCGTTTGAATGCCCATTGTTTGCGAGCTGGATAAAATACGGATAGTGGGTAGAGAGCTGCATTTACTCGCATGTGTAGAGTTCCCCAGGATGTCACCCTGATCTTCTTCCAACTGTAACATCTGCCTTAGACCAATAATGGATCTTCTAAAAAAGAAAAAGTGGCCTAACATATCAGTACTATGCCGTCAATATACACATTTTCTTATTGGGGCGGGGGGGATGATGTCAATACGCACACGTTTTTATGGGGGATGATGTAGTGTCTAACGTTAGGTCTAGAATAAGCCCAGCTCTCTTCAGCTTAATGACAACAAAACTGATTCGATTAGTTGGAAGTCGGAATCTGCAGTAATTGTTCGCTCTTAAAGGTATGATTGTGCAGGTTGTTCCCCAGTGCCTCTCTAATGCCATCCAATACCTCTAGTTTTGGGAAATTCATGAGAATGTGCATGTGGGCTCAGTGGCTTCTGCCCCCTCAAGCAATCCCCTGATTTCCCGTCCTAGTGTGTGCACCTACTTTATGTTTTGGGGTCTGTCCCTTTGCTCTGTGCTTACCAGGAACAGTTGTTGGTCCTAATGAAAGTTTTTTTCCATTGTTTGTGTCTCATGTGATACCTAGATCCTTTTCTCATTGCTTCTTCCACATATATTTGGTTGTGCCAGTGTTCTTCTACAATGGAATAATATGTCTTTGAAACCCGTTTCTGGGTGCTAGGGAGTTTTTTAGTGAATCTCTCAAGTTGGGTGAGTTCTCCTGTCGCTCCATTCCTCGCCCCTAGCTGTAGCGCATAGTGTCTCAGGTGTAAATAGTGGAAGCATTCATTTTCAGGGATGCCTTACGTTTCCTTAACTTCCACAGAGGTTCTAGTTGCACCTTTCAGAAATAGGTCTCTCAGCCATGACTTACCCTTTTTTCAATGATGCAAATTGGGAGCGATCTTCACCTGTAGCAAAATTCTCATTGTTGAATAGTAAGGTTAGGTTGATGGGCGACATGCCAGCTGTACCCTGTGTTAACTGGTCTTAGGTTGTCAACATGACTCTTGTAACTGATGACAAGTATCGATTCTGCCCTAGTTGGCTCTGAGGCATCCAAGGTTCCTTCCTCAGAGGAGAGTTAGCAAGGTTCTAGTTAATATTGCACCAAAGTTTGTCTGTTTCCACTTTGTCACTCAAACGTATATCAAAGCTGAGCTTCTTGGAAGTAATGCAATATGTGGGGAAACCCCAGACCACCCTATGAAGGGCTTTGGTGCATTGTTTCCAGCTTAGCCTCCGGTGTTTATTGGCCCTGATGAAAGTATTGTATTGCCTCCAGTTTATTGAGAACATTTTGCTTCACCAGGAGCGGCAGGGTCTGGAAAAAGTATAATATTTTAGGTAAAAGCATCATTTTCCAAGCCAATATCCGAGTTGCCTAAGAAAGCCCTCAATGGGACCTTGATCGCAATGTCGCCTCTGTTTCCCATATCAGAATAATGTAGGTCTCTGCAGCACACTAGAACAAGTTAGGAGATAGTCTTATACCCAGTGTAGCCCCTGGGTTCTGCCCATTGAGTCCATCAGAGTTTTTCGCTTATGACTACCTGGTTTTTGGACCTTGACTGTGGGTGAATCTCACTACCCGAGTGTCTTGCATGGTAAATCCACTGTAATTGGACCGTGTGTTTACCACCAGTGTTTGCCTTTTAGAATAATGCTACTGCGGTGCAGCTAGGGTAAGGGCACTGGGCTTGTTACATGTACATACTTGTGAACAAGAGACCACTGTTGTGCGTAGCCTGCTAGTTGCGTACCGGTAGCCTGGTGCGGAAGGGACTCTGCAAGGGTTGGTGATGAAGCTGGAGTAGGCCTTCTAATATTGGTGGGCATTCATAGATAGGTCAGTAGGATTTCTTGGATAATCTATAGTGCTTTCATTGTATTAGTGAAGGTTAGCCTGATACCCTGACATCCTAGAGTGGTTTTGTAGCTCTACCTGGAGTTCTGTTACTGATCGCTGTGGATCCTCAGAAGCAGCAAAGAGGTCATCAGCGGAAGTTGTTGGTTTAAAGTTTCCAACTCCAAAGTTTATAGCCTTAATTTGTCTTTTTCTTTTATTGTCTGCATGGGGGAATCTAAAGCGAGAGCAAAGAGTAGAGGGGGCAGGGGTCATCCCTCTTGTGTTCCTCACTTAATCTGGCTCTTGCTAGTCACCCGTCCATTAATTCTAACTCTGGCCTATGGCGATCTATAGTTTGCGAGTATCCAGCTTGGGAAGCAGTGCTTCATATACCGTAGAGTCTGTGCTCATTCCCCAATCCACATGGACCAACGCCTTCTCAGCATCTAGTGGCTGAAGTACAATGTCTCTCCCGCGCTTCTTTCCAATATTGATTAAAAACAGGGCTCTTTTTATGTTGTCGCCTGAATTACGCCCCCATGAACCCAATTTGATTTATGTGGAGTGGGGATGACGTCACGTCATCCTGCCTTCTTGCCAAGGCTTTAGAAATAACGTGGGGTCTATATTTAAAAGTGAGGTTGGCTGACAGGAGCTCCTAAGGGTCAGGCCTTTACCTGGGTTTGGAATGATCGAGTTTGCTGCTTCAGACAGTGATGAGGTACACCATTGTTTGCAACGCAGTCTCAGTTAGTAGTGAGGCCAATTGGAATGCAAACGGTTTACAAAATGTGGGTCTGAAGCCATCTAAGCCCAGATATTTATCTAATTTTAGGCTTCCAATCACTTTCAAACTCTTCTTCATTGCGAGCAGGCCTTCTAACCTTTCAGTCTCTAGTGCACTGGGTTTGAACAGATTCACAGCTTGCAAATCTTGTTCTCCGAGGCTGGGTTGGATGCCTCTGCGGATTATAGAGTTGGGTAAAATGTGTGGAAGGCCCTGAGTTTTCCCTTCTCTTTCTCGTGTATTTCTCATCGCACCTTTGATTTCTGCGATATAGTGCTTCACATGTAGAACCCTTCATTTACTTGCAAGACGCTCGCTAACTCCCCTCTACCCCCCTGGTAGAAAGCCTCCCACCCTTTGTGAGGATATAGTTAGCCCTATCCTGCTCTAAGGTACAGATCCGCATGCTTGTGAGGCGTCTCAAGCCCTTCTTGGAGGAGTTTGCCTTATTTTTCTCTTCTGCCTCTTTTATTTCTTGGCTCGGACTCAATATTGTGAGTTTCTCATTTCCTTCAAGCGTGCAGACTCTTTATTAAAGTGCCACTGATTACCTACTTAAGAACTTTCCACACCGCCCCTTTATTCTGTCACCTGTGTTGTTATAGGTGATGTATTCTTTCTTTTTTTCATAGTGTTGACTTCTCAACATAGAGACGTTTATTCTCTAACGTCCTCCCTGTTTTCCCTCTCTCACTGATGGCCAATTTAGTGTCCCTAAATTGCGCCTGTTGTCAGACAGCATCTTCTGGCCTTTCTTGATTGTCTCCGGTATATTCACGAGTCTTTTGTCTAGTTAAATCGCATCTATTCATGCATACGTGTGACTAGTCTACACTCAAGTGAGGTCTTTTGTAGTTCTTCCAGTTCCCCCTTCCCTCTTGTCATGGCTCTGGGGTTCCTCCTAGTCTCTGTTGGGATCTGTCTGTATCAGCATTCATTACTATGTTCAGATCTCCATGACGATGGGGCCGTCAGCGAAGATAGTTCTTCCTTGAATGGCATGCCTAAGAAGTTTTTCTTACTCTTAATTTGGGGCATAAATCGATGCTGTAGTGCCACAGCCCACTGATCACTAGCCAGCGCCCTTCTCTATCTCGCAGGACTACCAGTTCTTTGAAGGGGTGATGTTTACTCAATAGTATCCCTTTCTGCCCAGAGCCTTAAGAGATAAAAGCACATCCTTTTGGGTCCTCTCAAAGGTGGTGGGTGTTTTTTGGGCAGCATGTGTCGGCGAAGCATTTTACAGGCCCCTCACATGAAGCTTGTTTTGTCCTTTTACCCTCTTTACTAGTTAATTTGTCACATGAGGTGTAATCTCCTTCTGCGTTGATTCTCCGCAGATGATGTAACATTTCCTTCTTCTCTTCAGTAATCTCCACAGAGTTTAATTTTGAGCTGCCTTGTCGAACTGTTGCTCTTTGACCCTTTTCTCGAAGGGACTTAATCTCCTTCTTCTAAGGGGAGTGTTTATTTGCGTCTGTGTTTCAGTAAATCCCAGGATCGTAATTTTTCTACTAAGGGGGAGTGGGGAGCAAAGTTAAACAGTTGAGTGACGTACTGTTGTTGTATGCTTTGTCCTTCTATTTCTCGTGGTACACCTTGTATGTGTATATTCCACGCAGAACATTTTCCTAAATTGACTTTCAGGATAATGTGTTCTTCCTCGAGATGCACCATACGGCTTTGGAGCGTTCACAGTAGTTCACTTGCTCATTCACATGTTCTTCCTCAGTGCTGAGTCTGTTACCCAGCTCTGACGCAACTGATTTCTTTTAGGTCACCTAGGAGTTTAGTCTTAGCTATACTTTCATCTTAAACTCAAATATTCCTGTGCATTCCCTGCCCCTGCTTTTCTGATCGTGTTTCTGCTTATCTCTCATTTTTCATCTTGCAAGTGTATTTGTTCTGAGCTAGGTCTTTACTATTCACCCCCTGTCGTGCTTACCCGTTGTTTAGGCCTCACAGCTGCCATATCTTCTGCGGCAGGGGGTTGACAACTGAAGGAAAGTTGCTCTCTTCTTCAATCATCCAATTTCCAGCAAGCTTAGAGGCTCCCTTGCCGTGATACTGAAGCTCCCTGTTAGTTTTCTGGTAAGTACAGCAATGTTATCAGTTTGCACAATGGATTTGTCTAGGGCCTGTATCAGCTTGAGGTGCTTCAAGAGAGCACCACTCTTAGGGTCAGCTGAATTGTTGGGCGCTGCCGGGAGACCGGGGATCCTCTTTTCTTACTTGGGTTCAGACCCTATAGGTCTAGGTTGCTTAGGGTCTTAGGTTCAGACCCTATTACCCTGTCAGTAAAGCTTACTGTTGCAAATACTGGCAGGCCTAAAACTGGGTCTTGGAAACTTGACACGTCTCCCCACCCACACCCACACCTTTTTTCTCAAATGCGGGACAGGCATCAGAGTTTTGTTCTGCTGGGCCATGAGGTGGGATGATTCAGTCAAGACCTCTTGTTGCCCTATGAGGCGATTGTGTGGGTCCCTTGGCCTCCTGGGATCTGTGTGTTTAATATCACCGGGCCCCAGTTGTTGTTTGTGGGGCCTGGGGTCCTCGCCCGTTTCCTGTGATCTGGGCTGCCTCCTCTTTCCCGGGCTTTACTTTTTTTGCTTACCCTGGGGCTTTCTGTCTTTTTAAGGCACCACCTCTGCTTCAGTTTTTGGCAGCCCCCCTTCCATCCCCCCCCAACCCCCCCCAGGGTCTGTGCTGCCTGTGCTAGACGGGTTCTTCGGTTGTTTTTTATGGGACTGTTCTCTGCCGATGCAGTGGATCTCTAGTGGGGCTCGCCCTGGCCCGTCCTCATCGGCTCAACTAGGCTCTTCTTCTGGCAGCCCGAGGCCCCTCATACCCAAGACTTACTTCATCTGGCATGTCACTCAACCCATGCCTACATCTATTATTTAAATGTAAGGGAGATACCACTCCCCAGTAACTGAGGGCACAAATATCAGACAAGGTGATGCAATAGCTTTCCAGATTACCTTGGGAGGAAAACTAGCTTTACACTCTTCAAACATAAATTGAAAACACTTTAGTTATAGTTCTCCCACTTTTCTGGAAAGTTTGCAATGGCCAGTGCAGCAGCATTTTTGTGACAAGTGCTTTACAAAAGCCCTAATAACACAGATTTTATTAATAATATGTTCGAGGCATGTGAGCTGTAGATCACATGCTGTGCATAGCTTGCCATCTAGTGTTGGGTCTGGATGTTTGCACTTTGTTTTTCTTCGAAGAAGTCTTTCCAGTCACGAGGCAGACGACTCCTCCTTTCGGTGATGGTGCGCATGGGCATCGACTCCATTGTTAGATTGTTTTTTTCCGCCATCGGGTTCGGATGTGAATTGCTGCGCTCCGGTTTGGCACTGTTTCTCGGATTCCCTTCGATGCGCAATCCACTACCCTCGACGGTATTGTTTCTCGATCGCGTTTCCCATTCTCCGCGTATCGTTTCGAACCAATAATCTTCGATTGGAAAACTCGTGGAGGGCCGTTGAGCCTACCCGCGCCGGGCTCGCTAGCAGTCGATGGAACGGACTCCATTCAAGCTCTGTCCCGGGTGTCGCGCTAAGTTTCTGCGCACCGACCTGCACGAAGTGTGCAATCTCTGTTTGTCCCCGGAACACGACGAGAAAGACTGCGACGCGTGCCCAACGTTTCGATTGAAAAAACCGCCCGTCGGGCTCGACGTCACGAGATGCAACAGCAAAGCGGCTCCGTTCCATATATCTTCGGAGAAGATTCCGACCAAAAACACGCTCAAGAAGCCGAGGAAGAAGAACATATCGCTGTCTCCGAGGCCGACTCCGACATGGAAGAAGAGGAGCAAGTTACACCGGGTCAACGTACCGTGAGTACAGATACCCCCTTGCCCCAACAACCAAAACCTAAAAAGGCTCCGGTCCTTCCTCTGCCTGCGGTCCAAGGTCGGCACAGAGAAAAAGTTTTGAGCACACCGCCCTCGGGCCCGGCGCCGAAACACAAAGAAAAGCCTTCCGGCTCGGGATCGAGTCTGCCCCCTAGTGGCACCGAACTGAAATCCTCGGCGCCGAAAACCAAGCATGTCCATCCTCCATCTTCGTCCAAGCCTAAAACTTCCGTACCAAAGACTTCGGAGCTGAAACTTTCGACGCCGAAAACTACAACTAAAGAGAAAAAGACTCCAACAAAAGAGTTTCGGTCCGATGTTCCACCTCCGGATCCGAAACAAAAAGAACTGGTTATCAACCCAGATACTGGACACATTCATGCCAAATTACCTGAAAAAAGGAAATTGGCACATCAGGATGATCATCGTATAACTCTAAAGAAAAGGAATATGGGTACAAACCCATCACCACCTTATATTTCACCTCCTTCACCTACTAACCCTCACCTACGTATTACCCCCACTAATTCACCACTATCACCTGACCCACAGGATGATGGGGATGACAACAGGCCTCAAGATGCTGATCCATGGGAGGATTATAATACTGATCCACATACTGACCCTGATTTGTATCCATCGAGACCATCACCTCCTGATGACAATGTAGGTTATATTGAGCTTCTTAATAGGGCTGCTCCCTATCATGGGGTGGAATTACATAAAGAGACTTTAGAGGACGACTTCTTATTCGAGACATTAAGCTCCACTCAAAAAACAACACACACTTTACCAATGCTTAAGCATGTAGATGAGGTTTTCAAAGACCCTGTCAGGGCAAGAATAATCACGCTCAGGGTTGAGAAAAAATATAAATCAGCACCTACTGACCCTGCTTACATCAAGGGTCAACTGCCCTTAGACTCTTTGGTGGTGTCTAATGCTCGTAAAAGAGCAAATTCACAAACAACAGGTGAGGTCCCTCCTCCTGATAAAGAGTCCAAGTTAATTGATGCCTCTGGTAAAAGGGTAGCTTCTCAGGCAGCCAATCACTGGGGCATTGTGTGAGAAAGTGCCCTCTTTCTGCATGGTTGCCCCCACCTTTTGCTGAATTGCTGATGTACTTTGACTGAGTGTGCCCTGGGCTCCTGCTAATCAGGTACCCAGGGCCTATGTTCTTTCCCTAAAACTGCATTGAAGACTAAACCCAATTGGCATCTCTGGCCACAGGTGGAAGGGAACGCTCCACAAGCTCCGGCTCCGCCTCGGTCGAATCCAGGATCAGAAGCACCAAGAGATGAGCACCGCAGGTCCTTATGCGGTCTCACCCGAAAGTGCCCTGGTGGTGACCTTCAGTTTTGCTTCCTGGTTGTGGAAGCTAGTCTGCTAATCTGCATACCTATTGGATCACGCACTCACAGAAACGCACTGGATCCATGACACAGAGAAGGCCTCTAAGGGCTGCAGCACTTATTGTGCCACCCTTAGAGGTCCTGTACCCTGACACTCTCACACTGCCTTTGCAGGCTGCGTGTTTTGGTGCAGAACAAAGTGAAGAGTCGACATGGCACACATCTCTGTGTGCCATGCCTACAACCCACTGCCCTGGCATAGATCAGCCACCCCTCTAGCTGGGTGCACTATACCAGTGGTGAGGGTACAGATGTATGAGCCCTGTACCCCTACAGTGTCTAAGTCCATTCTTAGACATTGTAAGTGCAGTGCTGCCATTAAGAGTATATGGTGCTGGGAGTTTGTCATTGCGAACTCCACAGCACCATAATGGCTACACTGAAAACTGAGAAGTTTGGTGTCAAACTTCCCAGCACATTAAACCCACACTGATGCCAGTGTGGGATTTAATGAAAAATGCACACAGAGGGCATCTTAGAGATGCCCCCTGAAAACTAACCCACCACTAGTGTCCAGGCTGAGTGGCTGCTTTCAGCTGCCACCACCAGACATGATTCTGGACCCCTGGGTCGAGAGCCTGCTGCTCTCTGGGGCCTGAAACAATGCACATCCTGGGACGAGGTGCCAAGCCTCCTCCCCCAGGATGGGCAGGGCTCACGAAGGGGAAGCTTCAAAGGCTTGCTGCCTTTGTGAGCTTCCCCAGGCCACTTGCTGCTTTCAGCAACTGGTCCCCACTGGTTCTGACCCCCACTTTGGGCGGGAGAACCGGCGGGAAAAACAAGTGAGGAAGAGAGGTGTGCCCACCTCTGCCAACTCCACCCCTCAGGTGGGGGAGGCGAGGTGAAGCACAACTCTCAGACCCCACCATCTTGCAGATGGTGGGATTCAGCCAACCAGGGAAAGGCTCATGCCCCCCTCCCACTGGAGGGTGGCATAATAGAGGGTGTACCCACCCCAGGGAAGGGACCCATTGGTCCCTGCCTTTTACCTACCTGTAACACCCCTAAATGTAGTATTTAGGGGCACCCCTGAACCTTGCTTCCTCAGACAAGATAAAACTAGAAGAAGAAGAGGGACCGAACAGCCGTGCAGCAGCTAACAAGAGGAAGACACCCACTGACTTAGCCCCAGCCCTACCGGCCTGTCTCCACCTCGAACCTGTTCCTGCGAAATCCTGGTGTCTCCTGCAGCCAGCAACCTCAAAAACCCCGGAGGACCTGCCTGCCTTCAACCACAAAGACTTTGTCTCCGTGAACACCGGATTTCTTCATCTGCAACCTCTGGCTCCGGCTGGACACCGCGAATCAGCCCCACTCTGCACACGCCGTCCACGGCCCGAGCTCGAATGGGCAAACACCACGAGGAGGTCACCCCGGCGATCCTGACCCGAGATCCGGCAACCCCTGACCTGCCTCAAGCCTCCAGCCGACGCCTGCAGCCTAAATCCAGAAGGTCCCCCCAACCGAGACCAGGAGCTGGTAAGAAGATCCGACCCCAAAAGGCACCCCTGCACCCGACGCCCCATGGCCTTGGGTGGCCAAACCGACGGTGCCTAACCAACCCGTAACTTCCCAACTTACCTCTCGAAGTGGTGGTCGCACCCAGAAGATCTTCGTCCCCAAGCCTGCAGTGCTTTTGCAAATCGGAGGTTCCTCATTGAAAACAGGGCGCCAGACGTAGAAACAGCACCCTGCACCCGGCCGCCCTAGTGCCGCTGAGGGTGCACCTTTGGTGCTACTTTGTTTCCCCATTTGCCCTGAGCTAAAGTCCAGGAGCTTTGCTCCCACAACCTAGTGGCCTGCTTGCCAGCAGCCACCAACCGGAGGCCCCTATCCCCCATTGGATAACATTGGGCCTCAACACTCTGCATCCGGCCGCCCTAGTGCCGCAGAGGGTGTAACTAGAGTGCATCCTTGACCCTGGGGGACCCCTGAGTCTACCCCCAGAACCTCAACTCCCACTACCAAATACTTACCTAAAAACTGATAACACTATTTTACTCCATAGGATAACATTGACTGTTTTTCTATGAAAAGTTTTTAAGTGTGGAGTTTCAGAAACTAAAGAAATTCTTTAAAATTGCATAATCAAACAAAAACGATTTTACTTACCTGTTTTCAGGAAATGTCCCAGATTAGTATCTAGGTATACTACTCTGTGTAAGCCTAGTAATCTCAAAAGGTACTTACCTGCTATTTTACTAAAAAGCCTATTCAAGTCTATGTACTGCATTTACTAAGTATTGCATTTCTCTGCATCCATACTGTAAATCAAACCAAAGTGCATATACAATTATCATTCAAACTGTATTTCAAGTACATTACTACTGTAAAGTATTTATTGCTTACCTGTGCCAGGCTTGCTTGGTTCTAGAAAATAAAATAACTAAAAGAATATTTTTATACAAAAACAATTGGTCTGAAGTTCAGTCTTTGAGTGTGTGAATTCATTTGCTGACTTAGTGTGTACAACAAATGCTTAACACTGTCCTCTGATGCTGCCTTACTGCTCGACCACGCTACCACAAATAGAGAGTGAGGTGCTATCTAACTTTACCTCTGCCTACCTTTGGGGTTCCACTGGACTCTGTGCACACTATACCTCACTTTGGTATAATATATACAGAGCCAGCTTCCTACATTGGTGGATCAGCGGTGAGATATACAACTTTTCATTTGTTGGACTACTTGGTTACCACCTGATCACACGACAGAACTCTTAAATTGTCTTTAGAATTCTAATTTTTCAAATTGGCAATTTTTTACAAAATTACTAAAAGTCTTGTTAGGGACTTGGTTAAGTCCCTTTAGAATTTTAGAAAACTAAGTCACTGTAGCTAGGGTTAGAGAGGTTAGAAGTTTTTTTTAACAATGTCTCAAAACAAGAACCCAGCTGTTAATGAAAATAACCACAATGACATAGAGGACTTGGTTGAGGAGCTCGACCTCACCCCTTACCTTCACTTGACTTTCAAGGAGGTAAGGTCCCTATGTAACTTAAAAACATAGCCATGGGTCCCCATCCCACCAAACAAAAGCTCCAGGAGCTGTTGGCTGGGTATGCTAAGGACCACCCATCTGAAAATGGTGAAGACCAGTCAGATGGAGAAGGAGGGGAAGGGGGATGACTTGGTAGATCAACCCCCTCCACTTCCTAGGGAGAAAAGGGTCCAAGTACCCCTGACTCCAAGAATCAACCTCTCAGTACCTAGATCCCACACAGTTGGGTCAGGCACTACTGAGGACATTGAGGACAGCCTCAATGAGGAGGGCAGCCTTTTAGCAAGGCTGACCAAAAGACTGGATCTAGAGACCAGGTTGCTAGCACTAGAAAGAGAGAGAGCAGAGATGGGCCTAGCACCCATCAATGGTGGCAGCAATTTACGTAATAAGGATAAAGAACAATCTTATGATCCTAAAATCCCCAAAGGGATTGTCCCTAAATATGAAGAGAGTGATGATTTCACAAAATGGTTCACAGCCTTTGAGAGGGCTTGTGAAATGAGAAAAGTGAAGAAGTCACACTGGGGGGCACTCCTTTGGGAACTGTTCTCTGGTAACTGTAGAGACAGACTCCTGACCCTTACAGGGGCAGATGCTGGGTCTTATGACCTAATGAAGAGAACTCTGATTGAGGGATTTGGACTCACAACTAAGGAATATAGAATTAGATTCAGGGGGGCTCACAAAACCAATCCTGGATTGACTTTGTAGACTACTCAGTTAAAACACTAGATGGTTGGTTAACTGGACACAATGTGCATGATTTCAATGGACTTTACAATCTGTTTATGAAAGAACATATTTTAAGTAATTGCACTAATGAAAAGTTACATCAGCATTTGGTAGACCTAGGTCTAATTTCTCCCCAAGAATTGGGAAAGAAGGCAGACCACTGGGTCAAGACAAGGGTGACAAAAACAACCACTGGGGGTGACCAAAAGAAAGGGGTTACAAAATATCCCCAGGGGAAAGGTGGTGAGAATCCCCAAGATAAAAAGCCAGAGTCTTCTAAAGGGCCCCAAAAACCTGCACGGGGTGGGTCCCAAAACTCTTCCCAGTCCAATAATAGGTACAGGGGAAAGAACTTTGATCCTTTTAAAGGCCTGGTGTAACAACTGTAAGAAGTTGGGACACTTAACTGGAGATGCTGCTTGCCCAAACAAGAAGGCCGCTAGTCCTACCACAGCTACCCCTGGGGTAGCAAGTCTCCAGATGGGATCAACAGTGTGCCAAGAGCAATTCGGGTTGCACACTGAAGCAGTTCTAGTTTCAGAAGGGGAAGTTGAGTTTGCCACTGTAGCTGTGTGGCCACCCAACTTAAAAAAGTACTTACAATACCCTTGAATTAATGGAACTAGGATAAAAGCTCTGAGGGATACAGGTGCCAGTGTCACTATGGTGAGAGACACACTAGTTTCCCCTGAGCAATACTTGATTGGTAGAACTTACCCAGTCACCAATTCTGACAGTGTTACCACTAACCATGCAATGGCTGTGGTGACATTAGACTGGGGTGGGGGGGAGCTTACTGGCCTGAAACCGGTAGTGGTCTCTCTAAAGCTACCAGCTGCATGTCTGCTTGGCAATGACCTGGAAACCTCAGCATGGGCTGAGGTTGAACTGAAAATCCATGCAGCAATGCTGGATATCCCTGAATTGGTGTGTGTAAAAACAAGAGCATAGAGCAAGAGACAGGGTGAAAAAGAAGAATTGGAGCCTGAAAGTATGGCCCAACCTTCCAAGAGAAAAGGTTAGAAGACTGGGGAACCAGCTTCTGTACAGCAAAAGGATCAGGACCCCTCTCCTCAGGGAGAGGACTTGGACACCCCAGAGGGAACTGAGCCCATGGAGCTTGACCCTTACCAGGTTGAACTCTTAGGCCCAGGGGGACCCTCTAGGGAAGAGCTGTGCCTTGGACAGCAGGACTGTCCAACTCTTGAAAGCCTGAGGCAGCAAGCTGCTGCACAGGAGAAGGGTGATGTAAGTGGTACCCACAGAGTTTATTGGGAAGAGGGACTACTGTACACTGAGGCCAGAGACCCCAAACCTGGAACCACTAGGAGAGTGGTAGTGCCTCAGAAGTACAGGGAGTTTCTCCTAACTTTAGCTCATGACATCCCCCTAGCTGGACATCTGCGCCAAACCAAGACTTGGGAAAGGCTAGTTAGCCACTTTTACTGGCCCCAGATGCTCCAAAAAGTACAGGAGTTTGTCAGCTCCTGTGTCACCTGTCAGGCCAGTGGCAAGACAGGTGGCCCCTCAACGCCCCCCTGATACCACTACCTGTGGTGGGGGTTCCCTTTGAAAGGGTAGGTGTGGACATAGTGGGTCCACTTGAACCTCCCACAGCATCAGGGAACAAATTCATTCTAGTGGTAGTGGATCATGCCACTAGGTACCCTGAGGCAATTCTCTTTAGGACTACTTCAGCTCCTGCAGTAGCCAAGGCCCTCATTGGTGTCTTCACCAGGGTAGGGTTTCCTAAGGAGGTGGTTTCAGACAGAGGTTCCAACTTCATGTCTGCTTACCTAAAACACATGTGGAAAGAGTATGGAGTGCAGTACAAGTTTACCACACCCTATCACCCACAAACCAATGGCCTTGTTGAAAGATTCAACAAGATATTGAAAGGCATGATTATGGGGCTCCCTGAAAAACTCAAAAGGAGATGGGATGTCCTCTTACCATGCTTGCTTTTCGCTTACAGAGAGGTGCCACAGAAGGGAGTAGGGTTTTCCTCCTTTGAACTTCTGTTTGGCCATCCTGTGAGGGGACCACTCTGTCTTGTAAAAGAGCGTTGGGAGAAGCCTGTCCAAGAACCCAAACCAGTTATTGTGGACCATGTGCTTGGCCAAAGGTCCAGAATGGCTGAGTACATGGAAAAGGCATCCAAAAATCTTGAGGCCAGCCAGGGGCTTCAGAAGCACTGGTATGACCAAAAAGCTGCACTGGTTGAATTTCAACCTGGGCAAAAGGTGTGGGTTTTGGAGCCAGTGGCACCAAGGGCACTCCAGGGCAGATGGAGTGGCCTGTGGTGTCTGTGTTTGTAGAGGAGGCAAACGTCACTCTGTTAGATTTGTTCAAGATTCTGATGTTGATACTGATATTGTGGAAAACAAACTTGAAGAATTAATGTTAGCTGTAGATTGTATTGACATTAACAATGTACATTCCGACAATACAATTTCAGATCCTTTGGTTCAGATTTTTATTGATAATGTCAACATTCCGCTACTTATAGATTCTGGGGCAAGAATCACTATCATTTCAATTGACAAATACAAACAAAACTGGGCACATAAAGTATTATTGCCTCCTGATGTTGTCACTACAGCATTTGAAGGCAGCAGAATTGAATTAGCTGGGTATTTTTGTGGTAATATCACTTTTGAAACTAACTGGTCAAATTTATGTGGCATACAAAGGCATTAATGTTTTGGGTTGGTGGCATCAAGCGGAATTTGGGATGATCATCAAACCTGGTCACAAACATCCTGGTTCTCTTACTAATTCTGTATCTGACCACACATCTTGGAAAGAGAAATTTAAAAAAGTATTCTCTGACAAAATTGGTTTGATAAAAAAATTTTCTCACACCATTAAGATTAAAGAAGGTGTTCAACCAGTCAAGCATAGGCTATGCAATGTACCTCACAGTGTTAGGATTGAACTTTCTGCAATGCTAAATAGCATGCAAAACAACGGCATTATAGAGAAAGTAGATGCCACTCTTTGGCTTTCTCCGATTGTTTTGGCCAAGAAAAAAAATGGCGAATTACGTTTATGCATTGACTTGCGCTCCATTAATAATGCAATTTGGGTGGAAAATTTTCCATTACCCCGTATTGAGGATCTTATCACTGCAGTTGGCCAATCCAAATGGTTTTCTAAACTGGATTTACGAGCTGCATACCATCAGGTGGAATTAGACGAGTCTTCAAGGCATCTCACAGCTTTCGTTACACCTGATGGTACATTCCAGTTCCGCAGAATGCCATTCGGATTGGCGTCAGCTGCGTCTGTATTTCAGAAAGTCATGAGTAATATGTTTAAAGATATTTCTAACATAGTTGTATTTCTAGATGTTGGTGCACACTTGTTCAAAAGAAGAACACAATGTTGTACTTGAACAGGTACTTACCACATTACAAGATAATCACGTTACAGTCAGAGAAGACAAATGCATTTTTTCAGTTAATCAGATTGAGTATTTAGGACACGTTCTTTCCAAAGACGGTGTCAAACCTAAGCCTAGTATTGTGGATGGCATTGTCAATGCACCTCATCCAATTGACAAAGATCAACTTCGTTCGTTCATTGGGCTTTGTGAATTTTATTCCAAGTTCATAAAGAATTTTGCAAGTCTCACTGAATGTTTCAGAAGTCTTTTAAAGAAAAACTCTCATTTTTATATGGACAGCCACTTGTCAGGACCATTTTCAACGCATCAAAGAGAGTATTCTTTCTGCTCCTGCTCTTCAAGCATACATGGAGGGGCGAGATACTTTTATTACAGTAGATGCCAGTTCTTATGGCATGGGTGCCGTGTTATCACAAATGGCAGGCAACAATGAACTTACAATTGGTTTTGCTTCAAGACGGATGAAAGATGTTGAACTGAGATATTCAGTTATCGAGAGAGAATTGCTTGCTTGTGTTTGGGGAATTGAGAAATTCAAACCATACTTGTGGGGGAGAACATTTTGTCTGAGGACTGATCACAAGCCGTTAGTTGACATACTCTCTGGCAACAAGATCAAAAAGGCTACTGCTAGTATAGCTAGGTTAGCCACCAAGCTTTTAGAATTCAATTTCACTGTACAACACATAGCTGGAGGAAAGAATATCAAAGCTGACTTTTTGTCCAGACATCCTGTGCATGAGGATAAGTCTAATGAGTTAGAAGAAGATGTTGAAGAATGTATAATTGCAAGCATTGATGATACTGTAATTTGTCCTGACATGGCATAATGGTGTAAAGCATTAGAGAGTGACGTGCTTCTTAAACAGGTTGTGGATTTTGTAGTGAAAGGTTGGCCTAAGGAAAGATCCATTGAACCTGATTTACAACCATTTTGTAAGGTTGCAAATGAATTATCTCTTGAAGGCAAACTTTTAGTCAGAGAAGGCAAATTAATTCCCCCCTTTTGTTTTCGACAAAGAATTCTAGAAACTGCGCATTCAGGTCATTTAGGTATGACTGCCACCAAGCGCAGCATACGTAATGACTTTTGGTGGCCTTCTGTAGATCGTGATGTGGAAGCACTTGTTAATAATTGTACTCAATGTTTGTACAGTGACAAACATTTGATTACGAACTCTCCATCTCCCAAACCCTCATTTTCTCCAAAGTATGGCAAAAGGTTGCGATAGATTTTCTTGGACCATTTCATGTACTCCCCAATTGTATGAAATATTTTGTAGTCCTTATTGATCACTTATCCAGGTGGGTGGAAGTCAGGGGTGTTTCTGAACCAAACACCAAATCTGTTATTCGATTTCTCCAAGATGTATTCAGCAGAGAAGGCACCCCTGAGGAATTACTCTCAGATAATGGGGTTCAATTTACTTCACAACTTATGCACGATTTTTTAACAAAAATGGGTATTAAACACCTACGCACACCATTATATTTTCCTCAAGGAAACGGCAAAGTTGAAAGATTCAACAGGGTGCTAGTCGAAAGTATTCAGAGTGCTATTAAAGCTAAAGTAGATTGTGAGTCTGCCATCAGGGATGTGGTATGGGCGTATAGGACCACCCCTCACTCAGTTTCGGGCTGTGTACCTTTTGAATTGATGAGAGGGAGGAAAGTGGTGTCCACTCTCAATCCTTTTTGGAAATTGACTTGTTTGAATAATGAATGTGATGTTACAAAAAATTCTCTCATTGCTAAAAGTCGCAGTGATGAAGCCAGTGTTAGCAGGTTGTCATAAGGTTTCTGCACATACACAGAGCTATGCACAGGAAAATGGGACCCCGGAATACAGTGGTTTGCCACCATATACCGTAGCACCCAAAAACCCCAACCCAACTAGCTTAGCATCCCATTAGCACCCAAGTACTAATGTTTGGACAACCCAGAACACGGTATCTTTATCTCAGGACTCGCAGAAGCAAGAACACTCTTTCGTCACTCACTCGTACTTGTCCACAAGGTGCGTAGTAAGAGACACTGGATAGGTTAAAATGTTTATTCCAACTTACGTGCTCTAATGTACAGTACACGTGTCAGTACTAATAGCATAATGCATATGACTAATATAAGCAGCATGGTTACAATTCCATAGAATACAAACGGGGAAAGCATTTCAGAGCTCAGTGGATAAACGTATAAATAACATTACCACCCTCCCTTGCAGTAAGATAGTTTATTATAATAATAGAAGACCTCTGGGCTTTGACTAGCGAACCCCCATACCTCAGTCACTAGATGCAGAATTACATCAGCAGGACATCATAGCTCTTCTCACTGAAAAGGATTTCTTCAAGTGTGTTAAACGCTAGTAAACCACAGTATTAAAAGCATATCAAATACTTCATGGCACTTGCACATAATGTTATGTCTGGGTGCGCGAGACTGGCCATATCAGGAAGAACCGAAATACATTGTTATGCGACCTTGTACATGTTTGTGCAGACTGAGCCCAACAAGGTGAACAACAGTAAATGCAGACAGTGCAAAAGAACTTGGCACGAGCAAAGGGCGAGGAAGGCCCGGCTCAGTGTAACGTGCGCAAAGAAAAGCAGCATGGCAGCCAGGCCTAGGCCAACATAACAAGGCAGGTAACAATCCACAAGACACCCTCCCCTGGACAGTCCGGCGGCCAGGACAGAGGCCCATCAGAGGAGAAAATTGACGTCGGAGCACAGGGAGCGCCCAAACGGCGAAGGGCAGGTCAATCCATGAAAGTGAAAGAGCAGAAAAAAGCCATACCCTCCAAGAGTTCATCATTGGAATCGTCAAAAAACATAGATGCCATCCAATCCATGAGTTCAAAGAGCAGGAATGCTCCTCAGCAAAGGGAGCATCCAGAAGCAATGCGGGACAGCTTGCGTGATAATTGAAACAGCTTCGTTGTAGGAGATCCTGGGCAGCCGCCCAGATATCCCATTGCGCCAAAATCCCCAGTGCAGCCGCACGCGCCATACAGCCAGCGACGGAACAGTCCTGCTCATGGGCCTCTAAGGGACCCATCAACTGAACGAAATCCGGAACAGACAATGACGAATTGGAGAGGCAATAATCCAGAGTCCAGGTGAAAGGACAGCGGACACAAGTCATCACAGGTTGCACGCAAGTGAAATACGCAAAGCGAAAAGAAAGTGTATATGACACACTTAGTGTCGCCAATGGCAAGACACCAAAACCGGCCAAAAGGCGCTCACGGAGCAGCTGGAGGCGTTCTGGATCGAGCAGGTCCCATCGGGGAGCAGCCATTGCGCAGAAAGCAAATTAAGAGCAAAACACCAGCCGCTAAAGCGAGGATCAATGGGAAACCGCCAAAGACGCTGGAAAATATAGAATGTATGAAAGCCGGGATGACACCAAAAATAGTTTGGAAGGAGGACACCAAGCCCGACCCAACGACCTTAAAAAAGTGTACTAGGCCTTCAGTGTTAGATGCGTTAAAAATACGATGTATTAACTCCCCAAAATGTTGGGGGAGATTAGTGTTTAAAAGGGCCTGTATTTCACTGTGGGTACTCGCCACCTGGAGAATGAATGTCTCCCGGGCGGACGTGAGCATAACTTCCTCGTTTAATAATAGTGCCTTTATTCTGCTCAGTCTATTGAAATCTGCTTCCATGGTAGGGATGGAAGGCCAAATAGAGATATCAACCTTGCCATGAGGGGGAGGAAAAAGCACATTTTTGCAGCAGACAACCCTGTGCGAAACTGTTACAATGTAAGGAATGCCAGCCTGCAGGCCACAACAGTTTTCGTTATTTAAAAGTAAATAACTACCATTGGAAAGGAGAGTGAAAGTAGGAGAAATAACAGGAGCAGGAATACCTTTCAGCACACAAGCAAGATTAGGAGAGGAAACGCTACATGAGCCATGCAATTTAATGTGTTTACAAATAAGCGAATGACCTATAGTCGAGTCGCAGTACTCCCCCGTGAGAAAGACTTCCTTGCCGTCCCGAAGGCATTTATACATGAAAGGCAAGGACCAGAGTTCATGCAGGAAAGCACTGCCCAATGGCCGGTAACGGCCCACAGGATAATGTTTCATGCACGAGTCAAATTCAAACAAGGAAAATGGTAAAACGATAACCCCATGAACTAGCCATACAGCAGAATCGAGTTCTGCAACAGAGAAAGGCAAAGGATCCACCTTTTCGATATGTAATAGAGTGTAAGTTGCATCCTTCATGGACATAAATTGCTGTTTGTCAGTTAAGTTAAAAGGTAGAAATAAGGCAGAGGTGTTCAAAAAATGCCAAGGCACTTTACCTAACTTGAGCGTTTGTAAAGTCCATGCAAACTGCATAACTGAGCGCAATTGATTCTGACCATGATATAACACAGAAACATCATCTTGTACAATATCAACAACAGAGGACACAATATTCTCTAAAGTGTAAATGCGAGAAGACAGGGTATTAATACTATTGTCAACAACAGCGAGCACCTTTTCCATATTTGCTTGATCTATTTCCCGAAGACGGGAAGCAGCTTCCATTTGTGATAGCTTCCAGAGTTCATTATACGTTTCATAAATGAATCTTTTAGGTCGGGGACCACGAGGTCCCAAAACAAAGTCGGACAGATCAATATTGCCTGTAAGGAGGGACAAATGTTGTTTAACAGAATCAAGGGACGAATGTTGCAGCCATTGTTTGCATAATTTACCAACAGAGTATGTAGTGACAGTACGGGCATCAGTAAACCTCGGATCAGGCCTATTCTGTGTGTAGCTAGCACCAGTATCATGAAAACGCATTTGACATGCATTAGATGATATAGGCCATACTAACCAGGGTGACTGAACCAGCTCAGAAACATTAAACGAATTATTTTGTAACATTGCCTGCAGGGACACGAGGGACATATTGAATCGTGAGCTTTCATTTGGAAAACTCGACAGGGATGGTATTGATGGCGTATTCAATTGTTTAATGGTTGCTAAGCCCCAACATGTAGTCTGATAGATGGAAGCATTTATGAACATAATTTGGGTAGGGATGAGGCACGCACGATGCAACGCCTCGGTTCCCTGTACCTGCCATGGCTTGGAGCCCCAAATAGATTTTAAATCCACTATATTATCCCAGTACTCATAACCACCCACAGCTAAGGCACTTAGAAAGGAACCTGAATAAAGCAATTTGGTGTGTGTTAACATAATTTTCTGAGTTGATGTGTTATTTAGTCTAAAATAATAGGATGCAGGGTTCGACCGATTAAAATCAGTGAAATAATTAAACTTATTTCGAAGAGTTTGAGAGCTACCTGGCAAGGGGTTTGGACAATGTTCCCATTGGGTATAGTTAACAGAACTACGCAGGGCACTGGGCTTATGGAGAAAATGATTACCCCAATGTTGGTAACAATACAAATCGGCATAATTAGCAGAATTCATATATAAATCTTCAGCATTAAAAGATGCATAATATTTTAAATCGGCAAACAATGCTTCAACGGCATGCACATCCCAATCATCAGAATGAATATTATTTTGTACTACATCACCCATTGAAACACGAAGGACATTAGGTACATTAATAATTTCCGTCGGACCATGGATTTGATAGTTCACTGCATCCCATACGATGCCATCAGCAACTGGGAAAGCTGAAATGTTCACAAATGTGTGGTCACGCTTCATGATGTGAGACGAGGAATGAGGAGCCAAAGTTCCAGAAACATAGTCTACAGCAGAGCGTTCAGGTAAATAGTGACCATTGATTAGTAGAAAAAACACTGTGACAAAGCCAATGGACATGAACAAAAATATCAAGAAAAGTACCAACCAGAGGTATGTCCAGGGGGAATCAAAAAATTGTCTCTAAACCAGGATATAAAAATACTGAACTTGGATGGAACTTTTGAAGATGTGGAATCCGAATCAAAGGAATAACGAGTCGGGCTTAGTGGCGTTGTTGGTTGATGTGCCACCGATTCAGATGCAGGATAAGTATACTCGTCCTCGTCGATGTTGGTGGAGAGTTGGGGATCAATTATAGTTTCAGGCAAATCAACCATCTCAATTACAGCATCAGCGATCGTTCGTGCAGATGGACTATGAACATATGTCCGATAAATGGCAGGACAAGAGACCGCTGGTGTGACACTATTCAGGATCGGCCAGGCGCTGTAGCTTGACATTTTCAATTGAGATGTATCTGTTCTCTTTGCGACCAGGAAGCGGTGGTAAAATGACTGTACGTGTTCCCTTCAGGCCAAGAACTGGAACCGGTGCACGAAAAGAGGGGCCAAATTCTTTTTTGTTTTCAACCTTCTCTCGAACCAGTTCTCCAACTTTCGGAAGCCAGCCGGCTACCGGAATCTGCAACGCAGGATCTGTGGCTGAAGGCAAATGTGTAGTTGCAAGTTTGTCTCGGGCTTCTTGTAAGTCCTGTAACATAGCAGAATGGTTATCTACATCAAACTTGGCGGATTGCGCCGCGATGTCTGGACCCTCAAGGTCAGGCACAAACATTCTTATGCCAAAGAGCATTTCGTATGGGGTCCGCCCACCCAGAGGTCTTCTAGGGAGATTATTAAGTGCACGCTGAACGGTATACAAATGGGCCAGCCAGTTCCTGCCAGTACCTAAAACCCTAGCTGTTAAGGATTGCTTTAAGTCACGGTTCATTCGTTCAACGATAGAGTTGCCCTCAGGCCTATACGGAGACGAAAATTTCACCCGCACCCCAAGCGAAGCCATTGCATCCTTGTAAGCCCTAGAGGCAAACGCTGGACCTTGGTCCGAATGGAAGGTGCCGCATGCGAAAATTCCCACAAAGACACGCAAATCCCTGATTACATTTCGGGCGTCAGCACTCCGTTGTGGCCAGACCCAGAGAAACCGTGTGCACGAGTCCACTGCCACCAAGATGTATTTATAAGCAGTGTCTGATGAGAATGGACCGCAGTGATCCAAGTAAACACACCCAAAGGGTCTGTTAGCAATGCAGAGCGGTGTTTGTGGTGGACGTGTTACCGTGGAAGGCTTAATCTGTTGACAAACGTCGCAAGAAAGCACAAAAGCACGGGTGTCTTTATATAACCCACGCCACCAATAACGCTGCTGCAAGATGGAAACCGTAGCTGAAACACCTGCATGTGCCGAAGCCATGCCTTCGTGTGCAGCTGATATCAAGGCACTCCTGCGGTCCGCGTTGGGGATCAGCCGATCTCCAACGTCAGGTATAGTTACATAAGGAACCTGATCGGGACTTAATTTGTAAGAATACTTGGAAGGGAAACCTGTAGGGTAATTATCACCTTCCTTGGTTGCAGCAATAGCTGCTAAAATAACAGGGTCTATTTTAGACATGGACCTGGTAACCGCTGCTACTGAACACGTGACTACTGCTGAACGGGCAGCTTCATCTGCCAGATCGTTACCAATAGCGTGTGCGCCCACCCGCTGATGGCCTAAGGTGTGAACCACCTGTGTGAGGGGCAGACGTTGTTGCAATTCTGCCACTCGAACCCAAAGCATTTTATGCTTAATTGTGCTCCCTTTTGCGTCCTTGTAGTCGTTCTTCGACCAGAAAAACAGATTGTCATTGTAAGATTGTACACAGTAAAAAGAATCACATACAACAAGAGTGGTCTCATCCTGTGAAGCGAACTCAAGTGCAAGTAGCAATGCATGCAGCTCGGCCAATTGTGCGGTACTATCCCCAAGTGTGCGTGTGTGCACTACAGTGGATTTGAACTTCCCATCCACAAAGGAATCCCGCAACAATAGCACATGCAGCAGAATAAGCGTGCTTGGACCCAGTGGCCGGTTGCGCCGAACCATCGGTGTAGATCACACATTTGTAATCCTCAAGCGGTAATAAAAACAAAGGAGGAGGATGAACGAATTCATACTGCAAAAACTCCTGAGTCTGAAGAGAAGAATCAAAAACAAAAGTGACGTCCGAAGACGTCAAAGATGTAGCCCATTGTATCCAACGGGGATGCATTGCTTTTGAGTTCGGTACACTTGCCTTTGTTACTGCCTCTAGGGCAGGACAGGGTGTTACCACTAGAATCCGCTTTCCCTGTGCCAGTGCGCGTTCTTTTAGAATCGCCATTTGCACTGCAGTTAGAACTTTTTCAACAGATGTAAAGCGCAATTCAGCGGAAGTGTACAGATGTGACTTGTATGCGATAGGTACTGTATCACCTTCATTAAAGGTTAAGTAGGTGAATCCCACCGCCCCGGAATAATTCTAATCACCAGGTTTGTGTGGTTATCACGAGTCAAAAGATATTTAGACTCCAAAAGGTCTGTCTGCAAAGACTGCAGAATTGAGGTGTGCTCAGGCAGCCAGCAAGACCTTGAATAAGTAGGTTGTATCAAAGCATACAAAGGCTTGATACGCTGGGCATATTCGGGAATGTAAGTACGCCCGAAATTCAGGAAACCCAGCAAAGACTGAAGTTTCTTCAGAGTATTTGGGGGGCACAAATGTGCACATTTTTCCAAGAAATGGGGGCTAAGCCCTTACCTTCGTTATTGAGCTCATAGCCCAAGAACAGAACGGTAAATTCAGCAATGTGTGACTTAGCAAAGTTAAATTTGTAACCCTGCTCCGCAAATTCAAGAATAATGCGGTCCACACGGGACAGATGCTGATATAACTCGTCGTCTGTCAGATAGATGTCGTCTACATACGAACATGCGTCTTGATCAATGTCATTTAACAAAGAAACAACACGGGCAGCGAAGATACCCGGACTATTTTTATAGCCCATGGGTAATCGCCGGAACTGGAATAATTTACCACCGGATGTGAATGCGGTCCACTGACCACTCTCCGGGGCTAGGTTGTGCGTGTAGAAACCGTTTGAAAGGTCTAGTGTCGTTTTGTATTTTTTACGAACAAGACTGTCTACAAGCGCAGAACTGTGTGTATTTTGCACCGCAAAGTTCCGACAATGAGTATTTAAATGCCGGTAATCCAAAACTAAGCGGTACGATCCATCGGGTTTAGAAACCACGAAAAGGGGATTGTTCATAGGTGATACGCATGGTTCAATTACTCCCTGATATTCCAACTGTGTCAGAATTTCGGAGACGGGGCCTTTTGCCTGCCGTTTGATGGGATATTGGGGTTGTGGCTGCGGTAGTGACCGCAAAGGTATTGCATGAGGAGGTGATTCTTCATCCCATCCCACATGGTTGCGGTATAACGCTGGTGCCAGGTACACAGCCCACTCAGCTGCAAGTGCTTCAGCTTTGTCTTTTGGGACATGCTTTGAAAAGCTTGGAAGGATTACCTCCTCTCCTTTATGTGCAGCTAAAACGAATGGGGGTGGCCAATCCACCTCTGCTAACAAAATGTCATATGAAGAGGTTAGATTTTCCCAAAAAATCCCTTTTATTTCACGCGGTATGTCACCTTCAATTTGTATAACTATATTATATAGTCTGTCAGGGGTGCCACTCTCGTGTCAGCTGTCTCTACAGTAACGAATGTTTCAGTTGCTGTCGCCTCCATATGAGGACGTAGCGCCTCCCGCACTATGGTAACTTCCGCGGCGCTGTCTAGGAGGGTCACTGCCCACGTCCAATTCTGGAGTCTCGTTCTCACGGTCTGAGGCATATTTCGCTGTGACAGCGGCAACCTTTTTCTTCTGAAATTGCGGTCGAGGAAGATGAAAGTCTTCTGCTTTACCTCTGACTTGTTGTCGAGGTTGGTCTCGCTCCTGGGGAGCCTCTCGGCCCCTTCCTCTATCTTGCCGTCCTCCTCCACCAGCCTGTGACGACGTCTGGGCCTGTGAAGAACGAGGAGAACGCGTATCAGAGCTCTGAAACCTTTCTGGTGATTTAATCCTTGACCTATCACGTAAATCATAAGTACGTTCAGAAGAAACCGAAACTGGGGAAGCGCCTCTCGACCCCGGCTTCTTTTGTTGCTTACCCTGTTTTTTCTGTCTCCAACTCTTTTTAGTGAAGACTGGTTTATCATCTTTCTCAGATGCACTTTTTGTTTGTATAACTTGTGTTTGCGATTGAGTTTGCATTTTTACAAAAGGCTTGTTGCCTAGGCTATTTCTTCCAATTGTTTTATAAGCCCGGGCTATTATTTTCGGTAATTCGCGAGGCCTGTCCAACTCTGGGACCAAAGCCAAAGCATTCGCTACTTGAAAGTTCATAGCATCGCCCTTGACATTTCCAAGGATCAGCTCAGCTACTACATCAAACACTCCCACTAGTCTCATCCCTAATTCCACAGCCGCTTCAGGGCCATGTTCATCCTGTACTTTTTTAATTACAGAGGGTAGAACCGTCATGGAAGGAGTTCCAAAACATTTTGAATAAACTGCTGCGAATACCTTACCCCAGTTTTCACATGATGTCAAATCGGGGATTATGTCTTTTGGCAAACTTATCGTGAGGATGCGGTGTTTATCTACTGGGGATGTATGTGGAAACACTGCTTCTATCTGATCGAACTTTTCGGCAAGCCAATAAGGATAATCGTCCTTATTTTGTGGACGTTTGCCCATCACAGAATTTACCATGACAGGACTTATAGTCACTCCAGCAGCAATAGCTGGTTGGCCTGCGACTACAGGAGCAGCTCCATGGAGGCTTCCTGTAACGTATGTCACCAAGGCTCGATGCACTCGCACCAATTCGGTATGCATAGTGCGCAGTTCCGCAAGCGGTAATGCCAGATAATTTGGATGCGGGGTATACCCGGCCAATACAGGCCAAGTGGCCCCCTGAATTGATAAGGGGCCTAAACGAACTGCGGTAGTTGGTTGTGGTAGGGCGCCATTGAACCAAACACGGTGCTGCCAAGCCGTGAGAGGCACTTCAAGAGCAGTATAGGGTCGATAGGCAGCAGGAACAGCGGTGGGCTTATATTCATGAAACAGCTTATCACCTGCATCCACCGCTTCAAAAGTGATCCAAGTGTAAAACACTTCAAAGTGATAAGCCGCATCGGCTTGAACCACAAAGACCAACTCGACCCCAGTATCGGGCACTCCATACACAGCTAAGTGGTCTCGGAGTGCTCCTCGACTATGTGCAGCTATCGCCACACCAGCCATGACCAAACAATTATATTCGACAACCTAACAGGGAGCACAAAAATGGGTCTATTAACTAACCTTTTTTAATAATATCAAGCTTGAAAGAACCTATAAAACATTCAATATAGGAGGTATCACCGTCACATACGCCTCCGGAAGCGTACGCGAGGGGTTTGTGGACAAGCACAAGTACTACTCAAGCGTCTCGCAGATAAGCCGCCCCACGGTGGTCGCGCCATGTCATAAGGTTTCTGCACATACACAGAGCTATGCACAGGAAAATGGGACCCCGGAATACAGTGGTTTGCCACCATATACCGTAGCACCCAAAAACCCCAACCCAACTAGCTTAGCATCCCATTAGCACCCAAGTACTAATGTTTGGACAACCCAGAACACGGTATCTTTATCTCAGGACTCGCAGAAGCAAGAACACTCTTTCGTCACTCACTCGTACTTGTCCACAAGGTGCGTAGTAAGAGACACTGGATAGGTTAAAATGTTTATTCCAACTTACGTGCTCTAATGTACAGTACACGTGTCAGTACTAATAGCATAATGCATATGACTAATATAAGCAGCATGGTTACAATTCCATAGAATACAAACGGGGAAAGCATTTCAGAGCTCAGTGGATAAACGTATAAATAACATTACCACCCTCCCCTTGCAGTAAGATAGTTTATTATAATAATAGAAGACCTCTGGGCTTTGACTAGCGAACCCCCATACCTCAGTCACTAGATGCAGAATTACATCAGCAGGACATCATAGCTCTTCTCACTGAAAAGGATTTCTTCAAGTGTGTTAAACGCTAGTAAACCACAGTATTAAAAGCATATCAAATACTTCATGGCACTTGCACATAATGTTATGTCTGGGTGCGCGAGACTGGCCATATCAGGAAGAACCGAAATACATTGTTATGCGACCTTGTACATGTTTGTGCAGACTGAGCCCAACAAGGTGAACAACAGTAAATGCAGACAGTGCAAAAGAACTTGGCACGAGCAAAGGGCGAGGAAGGCCCGGCTCAGTGTAACGTGCGCAAAGAAAAGCAGCATGGCAGCCAGGCCTAGGCCAACATAACAAGGCAGGTAACAATCCACAAGACAAGGTGTAATAAACTCGCTATGCCTGTTTCAAAAAAAGAAGTCAAACTTGTTGTTGGAGACCTGGTCCGTGTCAAGGATCCTTTGTTGCTACAAAAAGGTAAATCAAAATTCAGGGATCCTGCACGTATAGTCACAATTAAAGGTAACAGTGCCAAATTAGACAATGGTCAGTGGTGGAATTTAGGTCGTTTGGCCAGAACCAATTCTGTTCATGATCCAGTGGTAAATATTGGTCAGAGTTTTCCTGTTGTCAGAAGGAGTTCAAGATTTAGCAGGACTTCTAGGAGATATATTCAGTAAGCATTTTACTTATTGTTTTCTTTTTGTGTTTTCTATTTTTATCAAAAGGAGGGAGATATGTGGTGTCTGTGCTTCAAATGCTAGTGCACCTACTTTAGTTATATAGGTTGGAATGTTGCTTTGTGCTTGGTGTTATATTACATGTATTACTTGCTGTAGAATGTTTGGGCCAGGGACTGGAATGGCTCTATAGGCAGTTGGAGCCACCACCTTGAGCCCTCAATACATATGTACCTTTGTATCCTGTTGACTGCAATAAATCTACACAAAGAGTGAAGACTCCTCGTCTATATGAGTTGCTGTACAACTTTATTGAAGAGAGCTTACTTCATGGCCCTTACCCTATCCTAGAAAAAAAAGAGTGAGGTCACCTACTTGGTTGACCTGGGCACAAGCAGGACACCCAAAAGGGCTATCCATGTGAACCGCCTGAAGTTCTTTCATGACGAGGCTGACATCACCATGCTGATGGTGACTGATGAGGATCAGGAGACAGAGAGTGAACCTCTCCCTGACCTCCTCTCATACAGCCTAAAAGATGGGTCAGTCGATGGAGTTGTCTTTTCAGACACCCTCTCTGCCCAACAGCAGACTGATTGCAAGCAAGTCTTGCAGCAGTATGCTAAGCTCTTTTCCTTGACCCCTGGTCAGACAAACTGGTGTACCCATGATGTGGACACTGGTGACAGTTCACCTGTCAAAAACAAAATCTATCGACAGTGTGATCAAGTCAAAGAAAGCATCAGAGCTGAAGTCCGCAAGATGCTGGAGTTAGGGGTTATTGAACCCTCTGAGAGCCCCTGGGCCAGCCCAGTGGTTCTCTTCCCCAAACCTCATCCACAGGGTGGAAAGAGAGAAATGAGGTTCTGTGTGGACTATAGAGGGCTCAACTCTGTCACCAAAACAGATGCTC
Source organism: Calotriton arnoldi (assembly GCA_963921515.1). NCBI lineage: Eukaryota > Metazoa > Chordata > Amphibia > Caudata > Salamandridae > Calotriton > Calotriton arnoldi. Next base: position 1,412,861 of record CAWUFW010002007.1, read on the forward strand.
ACCCTATCCCAAGAGCAGATGAGTTGATAGACAAATTGGGAGCAGCCAAATTTCTAAGTACCTTTGACTTAACTGCAGGGTACTAGCAAATTGGCATGGCCCCAGGAGCAAAAGAAAAGACAGCATTCTCCACACCTGATGGGCATTATCAGTTTACTGGTATGCCCTTTGGTTTAAAGAATGCCCCTGCCACCTTCCAGAGGTTGGTGAATCAAGTCCTTGCTGGACTGGAGTCATTTAGTGCAGCTTATCTAGATGATATTGCTGTCTTTAGCTCCACATGGCAGGATCACCTGATCCACCTTGGGAAGGTTTTAAATGCCCTGCAAACTGCAGGCCTAACTATCAAGGCATCCAAATGCCAGATAGGGCAGGGAACAGTGGTGTACTTGGGCCACCTTGTTGGTGGAGGCCAGGTACATCCCTTACAGCCCAAGACCCAGGCCATCCTGGACTGGGCACCTCCAACAACCCAAACCCAAGTCTGGGCATTCCTTGGCTTGTCTGGGTACTACAGGAGGTTTGTGAAGGGATATGGGTCCATTGTGGCTCCCCTCACAGAACTCACCTCCAAGAAGATGCCCAAAAAGGTAAACTGGAAAGTTAGTTGTCAAAAGGCTTTTGACACCCTGAAAGAGGCTATGTGCTCAGCACCAATTCTCAAAGCTCCAGACTATGCCAAGCAGTTCATTGTGCAGACTGATGCCTCTGAGCTAGGGATAGGAGCGGTCCTATCCCAGACCAATGATGAAGGCCAAGACCAACCTGTTGCTTTTATAAGCAGAAGGCTTCTCCCCAGGGAGCAGCGTTGGAGTGCCATTGAGAGGGAGGCCTTTGCTGTGGTTTGGTCCCTGAAGAAGCTGAGACCATACTTGTTTGGTACTCACTTCCTAGTTCAAACTGCTCACAGACCTCTCAGATGGCTAATGCAAATGAAAGGTGAAAATCCTAAACTGTTGAGGTGGTACTTCTCCCTACAGGGAATGGACTTTGTAGTGGAACACAGACCTGGGACTGCCCATGCCATTGCAGATTGACTTTCCAGGTTCTTCCACTTAGAAAATGAAGACTCTCTAGGGAACGGTTAGTTTCATCCTCTTTCGTTTGTGTGTGTTTGGGGGGGGGGCGGAGGGTTGTGTGAGAAAGTGCCCTCTTTCTGCATGGTTGCCCCCACTTTTTGCTGAATTGCTGATGTGCTTTGACTGAGTGTGCCTTGGGCTCCTGCTAACCAGTTACCCAGGGCCTATGTTCTTTCCCTAAAACTGCATTGAAGCCTAAACCCAATTGGCATCTCTGGCCACAGGTCAGCCCCTGGTAAATGGTACCACAGGTACCCAGGGCATTGTGACCAGAGTGTCAGGACCCCACAAATCTTACCTTCTGCTTGTAGAGTAGTCTCGCAGGGATGACATGAACAACCTACACCGTCTCCCACTTCTCCCCTGTCCTAGTTTATTACCTGACCGGGGTGGTGGTGGAGGCCGGGGGAAGGAATCCTAAAGGTGATGGTGTTGTTTTCAGTGTGAAGGCCCGGTTGGAGATACCCAATGGAGATGTAGGAACCCCTCCTGGACTACTGCCTGTAAGTACAAACCAACAGGTAATTAATACTGCCCTCACAAGCACACATACATACACGCTCTGAGAAAAGCAGTTTGGGGAAACAACTATAGTCACCTGGAATGTGGCACTCCGATAGATCTTGAAGTATGCCCATACACACCAAAGGAACACGGAACATAAAGTAGGTGCACCTGCGCTGATAAAGGAAGTAATGATATAGCGGATTCCAAGCAAATGTAAATAAAGTACCAAGCGCTCCTGCGCTACGAACAGTGTAAACTGGAAAGGTAACGCTCCTGCGCTTGCCACCATAGAGTGTTTGCTGGAAGGTAACGCGTTCCTGCGCTTACCCCAGCTTAGAAAGCGTTTCTGCGCTTGTTCCAAAGCAAAGTGGCTGATATCTTGGCCATGCGCTCCTGCGCTAGCCACGCCAACGAGAAACCACCCACGCGCTCCTGCGCTAGTGTGGTCAACCAGATGTCAGAGCCTGGCGTGATGACTACAGTCTAATTGGTAACGCGCTTCTGCGCTTACCGCTGTGCGGGGAATGCCAAAATGCCCAAACGAAACGAAAAAGAGAAAAAAGGCACCGCGCTCCTGCGCGTGCCTTGTACATTTGGGTTTGACAGTGCTGCTGCGTACTATCTATCGGTAACGCGCTCCTGCGCTTACCGTGGGCGGGAAATGCCAAAGTGCCCAAACAAAACAAGAGAAGAAAAAGGCAACACGCTCCTGCGCATGCCTTATGCAAGTAGGGTCGAAAAGCGCTTCTGCGCTTTCAATCTGCAGAATGGTCTCGGCTTTCAGTAACCACGCGCTCCTACGCGAGTTACTTTGAAGGCTGCACCGGCACTCCTGTGCCTACACTATAGCTGCAATACCTCTCTCAGACAGAGGTGGAAGGGAACGCTCCACAAGCTCCGGCTCCGCCTTGGTCGAATCCAGGATCAGAAGCACCAAGAGCTGAGCACCGCAGGTCCTTATGCGGTCTCACCCGGAAGTGCTCTGGTGGTGACCTTCGGTTTTGCTTCCTGGTTGAGGAAGCTAGTCTGCTAACCTGCATACCTATTGGATCACGCACTCACAGAAACGCACAGGATCTATGACACAGAGAAGGCCTCTAAGGGCTGCAGCACTTATTGTGCCACCCTTAAAGGTCCTGTGCTCTTGCACACCCACACACTGCCTTTGCAGGCTGCGTGTTTTTGTGCAGAACAAAGTGAAGAGTCGACATGGCACACATCTGTGTGTGCCATACCTACAACCCACTGCCCTGGCATGGATCAGCCACCCCTCTAGCTGGGTGCACTATACCAGTGGTGAGGGTACAGGTGCATGAGCCCTGTACCCCTACAGTGTCTAAGTCCATTCTTAGACATTGTAAGTGCAGTGCTGCCACTAAGAGTATATGGTGCTGGGAGTTTGTCATTACGAACTCCACAGCACCATAATGGCTATACTGAAAACTTTGAAGGTTGGTATCAAACTTCTCAGCACATTAAACCCACACTGATGCCAGTGTGGGATTTAATGAAAAATGCACACAGAGGGCATCTTAGAGATGCCCCCTGAAAACTAACCCACCACTAGTGTCCCGGCTGAGTGGCTGCTTTCAGCTGCCACCACCAGACATATTTCTGGACCCCTGCGTCGAGAGCCTGCTGCTCTCTGGGGCCTGATACAATGCACATCCTGGGACGAGGTGCCAAGCCTCCTCCCCCAGGATGGGCAGTGTTCACGAAGGGGAAGCTTCAAAGGCTTGCCGCCTTTGTGAGCTTCCCCAGGCCACTTGCTGCTTTCAGCAACTGATCCCCACTGGTTCTGACCCCCACTTTGGGTGGGAGAACCGGCGGGAAAAACAAGTGAGGAAGAGAGGTGTGCCCACCTCTGCCAACTCCACCCCTCAGGTGGGGGAGGCGAGGTGTAGCACAACTCCCAGTCCCCGCCATCTTGCAGATGGGGGGACTCAGCCAACCAGGGACAGGCTCATGCCCCCTCCCACTGGAGGGTGGCATAATAGGGGGTGTACCCACCCCAGGGAAGGGACCCATTGGTCCCTGCCTTTACCTACCTGTAACGCCCTAAATGTAGTATTTAGGGGCACCCCTGAACCTTGCTTCCTCAGACAAGAAGAAACTACAAGAAGAAGAAGGACCAAACAGCCGTGCAGCAGCTAACGAGGAAGACGCTCACTGACTTGGCCCCAGCCCTACCGGCCTGTCTCCCCCTCGAACCTGTTCCTGCGAACTCCCGGTGTGTCCTGCAGCCAGCAACCTCAAAAACCCCGGAGGACCTGCCTGCCTTCAACCACAAAGACTTTGTCTCCCGTGAACATTGGATTTGTTCATCTGCAACCTCTGGCTCCGGCCGGACACCGCGAATCAGCCCCACTCTGCACCCGCCATCCACGGCCCGAGCTCGAGTGGGCAAACACCACGAGGAGGTCACCCCGGCAATCCTGACCCGAGATCCGGCGACCCCTGACCTGCCTCAAGCCTCCAGCTGATGCCTGCTGCCTAAATCCAGAAGGTCCTCCCAACCGCGACCAGGAGCTGGTAAGAAGAACCGACCCCAAAAGGCACCCCTGCACCCGACGCCCCACGGCCTTGGGTGCCCAAAACGACAGTGCCTAACCAACCTGTAACTTACCAACTTACCTCTCGAAGTGGTGGTTGCACCCAGAAGACCTTCGTCCCCAAGCCTGCAGTGCTTTTGCAAACCGGAGGTTCCTCGTTGAAAACAACAGGGCGCCCGACGTAGAAACAGCACCCTGCACCCGGCCGCCCTAGTGCCGCTGAGGGTGCATCTTTGCTGCTTTGTTTCCCCTTTTGCCCTGAGCTAAAGTCCAGGAGCTTTGCTCCGTCAACCAAGTGGCCTGCTTGCCAGCAGCCACCAACCGGAGGCCCACTATCCCATTGGATAACATTGGGCCTCAACACTCTGCACTCGGCCGCCCTAGTGCCGCTGAGGATGTAACTAGAGTGCATCCTTGACCCTGGGGGACCCCTGAATCTACCCCCAGAACCTCAACTCCCACTACCAAATACTTACCTAAAAACCGATAACACTATTTTACTCCATAGGATAACATTGACTGTTTTTCTGTGAAAAGTTTTTAAGTGTGGAGTTTGAGAAACTAAAGAAATTCTTTAAAATTGCATAATCTAACAAAAACGATTTTACTTCCCTGTTTTCAGGAAATGTCCCAGAGTAGTATCTACGTATACTACTCTGTGTAGGCCTAGTAATCTCAAAAGTTACTTACCTGCTATTTTACTAAAAAGCCTATTCAAGTCTATGTACTACATTTACTAAGTATTGCATTTATCTGCATCCATACTGTAAATCAAACCAAGTGCATATACAATTATCATTCAAACTGTATTTCAATTGCATTACTACTGTGAAGTATTTATTGCTTACCTGTGCCAGGCTTGCTTGGTTCTAGAAAATAAAATAACTAAAAGAATATTTTTTATACAAAAACAATTGGTCTGAAGTTCAGTCTTTGAGTGTGTGAATTCATTTGCTGACTGAGTGTGTACAACAAATGCTTAACACTGTCCTCTGATACTGCCTTACTGCTCGACCACACTATCACAAATAGAGAGTGAGGTGCTATCTAACTTTACCTCTGCCTACCTTTGGGGTTCCACTGGACCCTGTGCACACTATACCTCACTTTGGTATAATATATTCAGAGCCAGCTTCCTACACATTGCCAATGCTCAGGCTTTGCTAGCCAGATATGATAGAGCTCATTATGATAAGTTGGAAAAACGTATCCAATATCTGCCTGATGAGCATAAATCTAAGGCGCAAATGATCTCATACAAGAAGGAAAACTCATTACCAATACCTCTATCAAATGTGCATTAGATGCAGCAGACACAGCAGCACGTGCAGTAAACACAAGCGTGTTGCTACGTAGACACGCATGGTTAAGAATATCAGGTTTCAAACCTGAGGTACAGGCCTCTATTCTTAATCAACCTTTTGACAAGGAACACCTATTTGGTCCAGCAGTTGACACCTCGTTGGAAAAATTAAAAAGGACACTGAGGTCGCAAAGTCCATGGGGGCTTTACAATTTCCTGCTAGTAGAGGTTCCTTTCGCCGCTTCACGGGTGGTTCCAAAACTGCTACCACAGAAAATCCCTCCTCCTCTTACAAGGGCAACAATCAATCGCCCTCATCAAGAGGATATTTTAGAGGAGGTTTTAGAGGAAACAATGGTAAGGGAAGAGGAAGAGGCAACTCCACACGCACTTCCCCCGCTAATAACAGTGACTTCCTTCCACTACCCTCCGATCATTCCACTCCTGTCGGGGGACGTCTCTCTCAATTTCTCCCTGTCTGGAACACTATCACCTCAGACAAATGGGTTCTACAAATTATCCAATATGATTACTGCCTGGAACTTACAGACACTCCCCCAAACATTCTTCCAAGATCACATGCAATGTCACAGGAACATCTCACCCTTAAAAAAAAAAGAGGTTCAATCTCTGTTAGAAAAAGGAGCAATAGAGCCAGTCCCATTAAAACATCAAGGAACTGGAGTATACTCCCTATACTTCTTAATTCCCAAGAAGGACGGGTCTCTCTGGACCTCAGAGATCTAAATCTATGCATTCAATCAGACCACTTTCACATGGTCACTCTACAACAAGTACTTCCGCTCCTTCAACAAGGCGACTTCATGTCCACTCTGGACTTAAAGGACGCCTATTTCCATATCCCAATACATCGTGCTCATCGCAAATACCGAAGGTTCGTAGTAGCAGGACAACATTCAGTTCAAGGTGCTCCCATTCGGAGTAACTACTGCACCCAGCGTTTTCACCAAGTGTTTAGCAGTAGTAGCAGCTCATCTTCTAAGACAACATATTCACGTCTTCCCATACCTGGACGATTGGCTCATAAAAGTCAACTCGCAAAAAAGCTGTCTCCATCACACTTTCAAAACAGTGCAGTTGCTCCACGATCTTGGGTTCACAGTGAATCTGTCCAAATCCCTTTTACAGCCATCCAACACACAGACGTATCTGGGAGCCACAATAGACACACGAAAGGCTTTGGTCTATCCCAATCCGACCAGAATCCGCAACATGCAGACTCTACTTTGCCAGTTCCAACCTCAACACTCATTGCCAGCTCAAGTGTTCATTCAGTTACTGGGGATGATGGGGTCTTGCATACTAATAGTCCCTTACGCAAGACTTCACATGCGTCCCCTTCAGGAGTGCTTGGCACGTCAGTGGAACCAGTCTCAGGGTCTGTTATCAGATCTAGTGTTGGTGGACGGCCGCACCCATCGCTCTGCAGTGGTGGAATACACAAAACCTTTCAAAAGGATGGCCCTTCATCGACCCGGTTCCACAGATAGTGCTAACAGCAGACGCATAACTCACTGGTTGGGGAGCTCATCTCCAAACACATACAATTCAGGGCATGTGGAGCTTGCAACAAAAGCAGCTTCACATAAATCATCTAGAACTCCTAGCGATTTTTCTAGCGCTCAAAGCGTTTCAAGTTCATCTAGTAGGCAAAGCTGTCCTGATCCGTACAGACAACATGACATCAATGTACTACATACAAAAACAGGGGAGGGACACACTCTCTCCAGCTGTCACAACTAGCACAGACCATCTGGACATGGGCCATACATCACAGAATGTTTCTCCTTGCAGAACACCTTCCAGGAGTAAACAATCAGATTGCAGATCTGCTCAGTCGTCAAAGACAACAGATCCATGAATGGGAACTCCACCCTCAAGTTCTCCTCCCATTCTTCAAAATGTGGGTATTTCCAGACATAGATTTGTTCGCCACAAACCTAAACGCAAAATGCCCAAACTTTGCATCCAGACATCCACACCCATTGTCCAAGGGCAATGCACTATGGATGAATTGGTCAGGGATATTTGCTTACGCTTTTCCGCCTCTCCCACTCATTCCATGAGTGGTTCGGAAGCTCAGACAGGCGCCCCTGACATTAATCCTAGTTGCTCCCACATGGGCCCGACAACCCTGGTTCACAACTCTATTGGAGCTCTCAGTAGTTCATCACCAAAAACTACACCTCACTCCCAATCTGCTCACTCAGAGCCATGGAGAGATAAGACACCCGGATCCCAGCCATCTCAACCTTGCAATCTGGCACCTGAAATCTTAGAGTTTGGTTACCTCAATCTTCCGCCAGACTGCATGAACATTATCAAGGAGGCTAGACGTCCTACTACAAGAGCATGCTATGCAGCAAAGTGGAAGCATGTTGTGATATACTGCAATAAAAATCACATAGATCCACTGGTCGCTTTAGTTCAAAATATCATTTGCTACTTACTACATCTCCAGCGTTCCAATTTGGCGTATTCTTCCATACGCTTACATCTTGCTGCAATAGCTGCTTACCTACAAAACAGACATCTGTCTCTTTTTAGAGTGCCTGTCATCAAAGCATTCATGGAAGGGCTTAAAAGAATCATTCCTCCGAGACTTCCACCTGCTCCAGTATGGAATCTCAATATTGTCCTCACAAGGCTAATGGGTCCACCCTTTGAGCCATTGCATAAATGTGAAATACAATTTCTTACTTGGAAGGTAGCTTTCCTCATAGCTTTCACATCTCTGAGAAGAGTGGGTGAGATCCATGCACTAACCAGAGAAGAACCATGCTTACAAATGCATCAAAACAAAGTGGTTCTTCGGACTAATCCTACGTTTTTACCAAAGGTCATTTCTGCCTTTCACATCAACCAATCAGTTGAGTTGCCTGTGTTCTTTCCTGAACCAGATTCTGTGGCAGAACGTGCTTTACACACTCTAGATGTGAAAAGAGCAATTCTTTACTATATAGAAAGGACAAAACCTTTTCGCAAAACAAAACAACTATTTGTTGCTTTTGTTCCACCGCATAAAGGCAATCCAATATCAAAATCAGGCATTGCAAGGTGGATAGTCAAATGCATTCAGGTATGTTATGCAAAAGTAAAAAGAACTTTAACAATTCCCCTAGAGCGCACTCCACTCGCAAACTAGGGGCTTCTATGGCATTTCTAGGAAACATACCCATAGATGATATCTGCAAAGCTGCAACATGGTCTACACCTCACACATTCACAAAACACTATTGTGTAGATGTGTTAGCAAGACAGCAAGCTAGTGTGGGCCAAGCAGTTTTACGTCCACTCTTTCAAACCACTGCAACAGCTACAGGTTAGCCACCGCTTTGGGAGATAACTGCTTTTTAGTCTATGCACAGCATGTGATCTACCGCTCACATGCCTCGAACGGAAAATGCTACTTACCCAGTATGCATCTGTTCTTGGCATGTAGAGCTGTAGAGTCACATGCGCCCACCCGTCTCCCCGGGTACCTATACCTGTTGCAGTTACATCTTATTTGGATACATACATACATGGACATGTCTTACTACTCTTACTAACTCCATTATCACCCTCTGCGGCAAACAATCTAACAATGGAGTCGATGCCCATGCGCACTATCACCGAATGGAGGAGTCACCTACCTCGTGACTGGAAAGACTTCTTCGAAGAAAAACAACGTGCAAACATCCGGACCTAACACTAGATGGCGAGCTATGCACAGCATGTGACTCTACAGCTCTACATGCCAAGAACAGATGCATACTGGGTAAGTAGCATTTTCCTTTTGGATCCTTCTCTTGAGCTGTGTTCTTAAGGTGGGATGGGAGTGTGCTATGTGCCATTGGCAATGGAAATCATGAAAGCTGTGCATCAGGAGTATTTCCACTAAGCTTGGGGTATGTAAGTGTCTGTTAGAAGGATGTTTGCTGATACTGAAGGCGCAGATTAGAGAGCTACAATGTACAGTTATGGAGATTTTATCTGTAGAGTTGAAAGAGTTTGCTGACTGCATGGGCCAATATGTAAAAGCAGCTGACGCCCCTGCAGATGTGACTCTACAAAAGCAGAATGCACCTTGAAGTCAACAAGGTGAGATGACCGTTTGCACAGCTGGCTAGGAAGGAATGGGTGCATGCATACATTACAGAATGCATGTCGGAGGACAGGGCAAGGTATAGTTTAGGTCCTATAATTGCACAGTGAGCTGCAAGATGAAGTATGTATGTGTAGATTACGGGCAGACTGCAGCTCCTGCAGAGTGAAAGTGGTAGCAGAGGGGTGCAAGTGTACTCGACGCTTTGGTGTATTTTTGCAGGGTGCAAACTTTTGGATTCCGATGCCCATGCAAGGGCTCATCTTGGTCAGTTGGCTTGCAGGTTCTGTTTTATGTTATTGCCATACCATTTCCTCTGAGTCAGTTTCTTTGAAGCAATCGTTTGAACTTGTGAAATAGATCCCTTGCATGCAGCACCATTTACGTAGTTTAGTATTTTTGATGGATTCAATTGATTAAATGAAATAGGATGTGGCATGGAAGCCAGTACTATTCTGTGGGTCCCTTTCTCATCCATATCTGATTAAAGACTCTTCCTGTGTTGATGCCCTAGGCTCTTTAACATATTTACTGCAGTTCCACATCCAGCAGAAGGTGACATAATGTCATGCTTGAGACTGTTGGATACAAGGCTGCAACACTCGGTACTAGGTAATGTCTTCCTTCTGTGGTGCAGCTCAGGATGGATGCCTTTGAAATCCGCAGCGAAGTTATTGACGCCGGTGGGGATGGCGAGGGTGGCCTTCTCTCATCCCTTCTAGCAGCCTCTTCTGAAGGCGGGACAAGGTGAGGTGAAGGATTGCTAGCCTATTGCTCAGGGACACCAGGAATTCACGCAGGAATTCATGTCAGGCCCTGCTTTGGACATGTGTGAGCAGGCAAACGTTCAAAGGAACCTTGGGGGAATGTTGTGTGTTGTCCTTGATTTCTCTTCTTCGAGTCTTGTAGTTTTAGGTTTAACTCTTTTTTATTAGTTTCATCATTATAAACACCGTTCTTATAACTGCATCACAATTCGTACTATACTCCATATACTAATCCTTGTATTGCTTGTGATGTGCTGCTGGTTAAAAAAAAGTAACGAAAGGGAAGGAAAAAGCATAACCAAGAAAATTCAAACATTTCCCAAACCCCCCTGGTGTTCTTATTACATATTTCTATTGTGTAACTGGTGTACAGAGGTTTCTCCGAGCTAGGTTTCAATCAATTTGTGTTGGGAGGATCTTCTGCATTCGTTATCCGGAGCAGGCGGAGATATTTCGGGAACATAATTTCATTGAAATCCGTTGACAACAGCCTGAGGCGTGGTTTCCATACCTCTGTAAATACAGATTCGGAGTTTGTGTGAGAGGCGTGTATGCGCTCCATCCCCAGAATATACCGTAATCTATGAAGCCAGCCTAGGTACGCAGGTGCTATTTGTGTTACTCCGTGTACCAGAATGAGTATTGTAGTTTTAACTGATTCATGGTTTTATTGAGATATATCCTTTCCCACTTTGCTTTGGAAGTCTGTCTTGAGATGTTTCTCCTGGGAAAGCATTTTGTTTGGTTGAGAAGTCACCTCCGTTCTGATTGTTCTTTAGTATTTCAGATCAGAGAATCGCCTCCATTTCCATGAACCGCACCGGGGACTGGATCGCCTTTGGGTGTTCAGGTATGTAGACTTGGCTACCCAACCCCTGTTGGTCAACCCTACTCTCCTGCGCGATGCCAGGAAATTGCATGTCTTAAGGTAGTCGGGTATGTACAGGATGTAAACAATGGCCTAAGATAAGGTGGCAACACGCTTCAGGCAGAGGTGATGGCATCCCCTGGCATACAGTGGTACTGCATGGTGCTGTAGATTTTTATTGTTTCTAGTTATATAAAACCATAACAATTAGCAGAGAAATCAGACATTAGTTAGAAAGACCAGAAGTGTAAAGATCCACTTCGATATGATAGATTTTTATTGTTTCTAGTTATTTAAAACCATAACAATTAGCAGAGAAATCAGAAATGAGTTAAAACAGAGCAGAATCATTCGTATCACGAGTAATCCATTCAAGGATGTATCTGCCAATACAATATGTTCTACAAGTACTTAGTCATTGCATCTTTTCCCGTCAGTCTAAAATCATAATATGGTACAGTTCTGCCAAGTAGTCAATCGACAACATTCAGGATAAAACGCAATGTGCTTTAAAATAATTTCAAAGGCTGATGAAATTGAATTAAAAAATATACAAAAGAAAGAAAATTGGACGACTAGCCCCATTGATGCCAGTACACCTACGGTAACATTTCGGTCTAAAGGCCACTTCAGTGTGAACAAGATGCAACTAGGTAAGATCATGTACCATTGACGTCATTGTGAAAGAGTCTCCTAAAGCACTGTCCAGTTTGGATATCCAGAAGATGGCGGTCTGATTCCTTCTGCTGTCTTCCATACCGATGATCTTCCACTTCATGGTGTTTGTTGAACTTGATACCACTTCTGTACACGCCAAGCTCCTCCAAGACTCTCCTATTAGTTCTTTGCTCCTCTCAGTGAACCTTTTTTTCCTGCAGGGCGTCAGACCACGCGGGGCATACCCCCATCAGCTCTTTGCCAAAGATGCCCATCCTGATTCTGTCAAGCATTACAAGTTGCCTTTCTGACACTGCGTTGGCATCCAAGGCCTCTTATTCTCTGCATTAAGATAGAGACATAATCTTTACCTCACTTTGACCTCCTTATCATGACACAATGTTGTCTTCCCACGGCACACACAAGTTTGTTGCCAGTTTCATCAGTGGAATTAGGTTTTCTAAATTAATCACCTCAACACACCCCTGCACCTGATGTCAACTATCACAAATCCTGAAGACCTGTCCGTGTTCATCTTTGACGCAGCTACAGTTATCAATCCTGCCCTTGCCCTCTCTTCTTTTGTCCTCAGCAAACTCTGTTGTCACAGACTGCTCCTTGATCTTCTTAGCTACCTGTTCTCGCCTATGGAATCAGTTACCCTGCCCATAAACACTAGAAGACTCCCCAGAGAGGCTTAAAGTGGAAAGAAAATGCCCGAATGTCCTCAGGGATTTCTCTTGCCAGACTAGGATCCTTACATCAGAGGAGCATCTGAAAACTATGTTAAGATTCTTCGTGCTAATCTGTTTTGGGAGCATCCGCATTCCAAAAGGGTCTTGGAGAAATGCACTAGTGCCTTAGATACTGGACACCACCTCTTCCTTGTCATGTAAAGCTGCCTTTTATGTTGTGATCTGTGCACGAAGTCGAACTGGTGAGGATGCTGTCACAGTGCTGTTGGTTTTCTCCCAGGTCTTGGGCAGCTCCTTGTCTGGGAGTGGCAGAGTGAATCTTACGTGTTGAAGCAGCAGGGCCACTTCAATAACATGATGTCCCTGGCCTACTCCCCAGACGGACAATACCTAGTGACGGGCGGAGACGATGGAAAGGTAAATCTGTCTGCTTCTAGGTTATGTTGGGTGGATGTTTCATCCTAGTATTATCGTTCAGCTGACTCTTATGCTGTGCACTCTCTAATGAGTCTTTTTGAACTTCAGGATACATTTTAATATTAGTTAGCTAGCTCAAGATGTCCCTTTGAATCACCCCCAGTGTTGGGCCTCCAAGTTTCTAATTTCAGAAGGTCTGTCTGTTCAAAGATGTGATTCAGAGAGAGCACACACTATAGATCTGTGGTACTGTCGACACTATTTAGAATTCTCTCCTACCACCTCTCCCTCAACGGCACTTAGTTACTTTATTTTGCCTCGTTTTCTTAACTGATTTGTGTCTGCTTGCTATTAGTTCTCCTTGTAAATAAGACTGTTAAGTTGTTTTTCTGTATTTGGTTTTGGAAATGAGATTGCTGTTGCAAATGGTTACTCAGGTTTGCTACTGTGGTTTCCTGGGTGTAGATTTTAGGTAGGTTGGATGGAATGGGATCTAATGGTATTTCTGTGTGTCCCTGTTGTACACTGAGTTGTCATTTTAGGTTGATTAGATACAGGTTATGCCTGATGTTTCATCTATGTGCTCCTCTGAACACTGAATCGACATTCTTTGGTAATTTGGGAATATGATTTGTTCAGTTTTGTAATGGGGAGGACATAATCGGGGTGGAGAAATGGCTCTTGTTTACTCATATTTCCTTTGGGGCTATTCATTGTCAGTTCATCACTCAATTCCTTCTAGGTGAAAGTGTGGAACACCAGCAGCGGCTTCTGCTTTGTTACGTTCACGGAACACACCAGCAGTGTTACAGCTGCTACGTTTACCTCCAGCGGCTTTGTTATTGTCAGTGCCTCGCTGGATGGCACTGTACGGGCCTTTGACTTGCACAGGTGAGTTCCCTCTCGCGCTTCCATTACATTATGAAGTCAGCCTTGGGTAGCAGCAGCTCAGCAGTTAAAAGTCTGTACGGGGAGCCAAATGGGTAAAGCGGAGCTTATATTTGTGCTCTTTGGAGGGGAGGGGGGGGGCTAAAGAAAAGAATATTGTTCAAGAAAGACTTTTGGGGAATTCTAGTTGGCTTCTTCTGGGAGAGCTGTGGCCTGTGTGTTGCTTGGGGAGTCATTAATGGTATTTTGGTTAGGGTAATGACTGCTAAGTACATCCATCAGTGTGAACTGATTATTTTGATGAGGATATTCCATAACCCTTTGCTGTTCCTTTTCTTCTTTCAGGTACCGAAATTTCCGCACCTTCACCTCCCCACGTCCATCGCAGTTTGCTTGCCTGGCTGTAGACTCCAGTGGTGAGATCGTATGTGCTGGATCGCAGGACTCCTTCGAGGTGTTTGTGTGGTCGATGCAGACAGGGAGACTCTTAGATGTAAGTGATAAAAGCCATGCGTGATCTTCACACATCATTATACAAAATGACATGGACTTGATTGATGTGAACTTGGTGCCCGGCTCATTGGTTTCTGTTGTCAAAACAAACCCCAGTTAACTATGTAAGCTCTAGTGGTTTGGTCAGGATATTGTGTCTGTCTGTTCGTCTGCTACCCACTGGCTCATGTTAAAAATAGAGAATGTGGATCATTTATACACCTTTTTCTATATAATACCCTTTTGCTTTCTTTAATTTTCTAAACCAGTACTGTTCTCGGCATCATCTGCAGGCTATTTTCTCCTCAGTGCAGACAGTACAATGAAATGTAATGAACATTTTGATGTCCGTGTTCTATTATTGTATATTTTGTGTGCCAGTCAGTCCATCTCCAGACCGCTTTTGTTATTGTTTAGCAAAAGACTTCTTTCTTAAGCTTAAATACATAAATTAATATTCCACATAATCTAACATTCTACCCTTTGTCCATAACCTTTACGCCTATGCCATTAAAACCAATAGGTTCCCTCTAGTGTCCCTACAGTGGTCCTATGTACAGTAACCTTCCCCTACACAGAGTCAGCTTGGCTTTGGCTGCCAACTAATTACAAACTGGGTAGCAAGATTTAAACAGCTATAGAAGCATCAACACTGTTTCGGCCCTCCTTATATTCATGGACAGCCTTCATCAAGACAAGTAATCGTTGCAAGTTTAATAATCAAGACTGCATTATATTTTTTCTGGGGTGACAAAATTTCCATTCCTATGGCATGTGTCCCTCAGCAGAAAAGCAGAGGAAGACCTCCGTCCACATGGGAAGACCTAATTATAGTCTTTTTCTTTTTCTCTTGATGTACAACGAACACGTCCCTTATTGCCTTGGTACTGGAAGAAAGAGTGTTCTTTCTTCAGAATTCAATTTGTTTTTCTGTAATCCAGAATCATAAACTTTGGAAATTAATGAGGCCCTTATGAGCAATTAGGTAGCTGATCCCTTTGCCTTACTTACTCACATTAAGTTAAATGTTGAGGGTTCATGTGTATCTCAAAATTGATATGGAGCTATGTATTTATTTATTGCACAATTTTATATAATGCAACTCAACATTGTGTTAATGTGGTTTACAAATAAAACAACGTGCAGAATGGAAGGCGAAAGTGATTAAGTTTAAATGCTATCTTAAGCCAGTTGTTAATGAGGACACAAAAATGACTAATTAAACCTAAATGAAAGACACGTGGAAGTTAGAGGAAAAGCAGCGAGAGGTTAAAGGAGAGGTATTTGAACTAGGATAGATTGAAAGTTAAGTTATATGATCAAGATACATATGGGAACAGGTTTGAGAGGACTGAAGAGAGAGTTGGGGAAGAGAACAAAGAAGCAACAAATGGGACAGGATAAAACAGAGGACAAAGGTGAAAAGTATATATAGGAGAAGATGGGTCAGGTTGCATAGAGGAATGAAGGAGGGTGCGAATAAGAAGAGGGAGAGGAAAGGAGGATTTTGGGGAGACTGGACAATCGGATAGGTTAGGCAATAAAAAAATGGTTCATTAGGTGTGACACAAAAAGGAAGATGGTAAAGGAGGGGGACTGGGCAGGGACTGCAGAGAAAGAAATAGGAAGAAAGTTTACCAATTTAGGTATAGTAGGCTTTTATGTTTTTTTTTCAAAACTGAAGATTGTGCGCTTGTGAATACAGGTCTTCAGTTAGAGTATCCCAAAAAGATTGGGTAAATCTTGAGAAAGATTGGATAGTGGCAAGGTGTATTCTGAATTTCTGAGATCTTTGTGCTCCCGAGGATTTTCTGTTCTCCAAACATTTTTGAAGAAGGATGATGGGTAGGGCCGGAATTTGTTGATGGAAGGCTTTAAATGCAGGCGAGTTTGAAATTAATTCTGTCTTCAGCAGAGAGCCAGTGTAATTCACTATAGATTGGTGTCATGTGGTTGAATTTCTTTGTGCCCAACACTAGCCTGACGTAGTTCATCAAGGCTTCAAGTGGCGCAGAGTGGATTGGTCAAAATGGAGTACCCACAGCCCATTTATGAAATGACGAAAGATTCGATGACCAGGCAAAAGTCTTTGGATTGGAGAAGAAGCTGTAGGTTTTTTCAGGGCATAGAGTGGCTCTTGTGGATTTTATAGTGCCTCAGCGTGCGAGGACATGGGGAGGTGTGGGTCAAACCAAAATGCCAAGGGTTCTTACCTCACAGATAAGGGGAGGAATGAAGTCAACAAATTGAAGTACAGAAAGGCATGGTCGTAGCTGTAGATACACATGCTTTGCATTGCCATGTAGTGTTGAGCGCGGATGTTAACAAGTTATTTTCCTTCAAAGAAGTTTAATGTCACAGGATATCTTGTGACTTCTCCCTTAGCCCACAGTGCACTTGGACAAAAACTCCACTCAGATTATTTTTTTCCCCAATCTGATTTGGATGTTCCAGAGCTAGGTCTGAGCTCAGTGACATCTTCTTTGGGACCTTTGGAGCCAAGTATCTGAGGATTCAACCCCAGGGACAGAGGAACTCTGCTAGATCAGCGACTGCATAGGACTCTACCTCAGACAGCATCGATGCAACTTTATTGATAAGGTCATATTGGGAAAGATTGCTGTAGGAGGTTGTTATGGAGAAGATACTCTGCTAATTCTGACCTGAATGCAATTACAAATTTACCTAGTCCGACCAGCATCTGGTCTGTAACCTGGTCTTGTCTCCAGAGCATAAGGAGTCGATCTGTTTGGTGTGCAAAACCTTTTAGTACAAAAGACCATTTGTTAATTTAGGAAAGTGAATTATTATTTGGGGTGAACAAGTGTCTACCTCAAAGGATAAGGCGGCCACCTGCTAGATGTCACACAAATTAAATTAAATAAAGTTGTGCTTAATCCCCAGGCGTGATATAAAACAGCCAGGCTTGGATCAAAGGCAGAATGTAAAGTATTTAAGCAGTTCTTATGCAATAGAAATGGGTGTATTTCTGCACAATATACTATAGCTTTATAGGGAAGCTAAATGTGCCGCCCTGGTTTTAAGCCATTTGCAACATGTTTTAAGGGTCACAGCACATACACTGGGCACTGGATAGCAGTGTTCCAGTGTTAGAGTTCAAGATTACCAGGAGGTGGCGCTGACTAGTGACCCATACGATAGGGGACTTGGCTTCCCAGACCTTCGTCTGTACTTCCCGGCCGCACAGC
The DNA here is from genome assembly GCA_963921515.1 of Calotriton arnoldi. Classification (NCBI taxonomy): domain Eukaryota; kingdom Metazoa; phylum Chordata; class Amphibia; order Caudata; family Salamandridae; genus Calotriton; species Calotriton arnoldi. The sequence continues at coordinate 1,430,403 of CAWUFW010002007.1, forward strand.
TGCTGATTGTCAATGACCGGGTGGTAGTCCCACAGCCTGAACAGTCTCTGAAGGTAGATAGGAGACCGATGGTGTCCCACAGGTACTTAAGAGGGCTCTATGATGAGCGCAGGCAACGTCGTCACCCCTCCCCTACAAACCTAGTGGTGGAAATACGGAAACTAGCCTTAAAGATAATGGGTTGGCAGCGACGACTAACGCTGGAGACCATACTATGGAAGAGGCTGTTAGAGGCTTTGCAAGGGTTGGAATGCAGGCAACAGTAAGACAAGATCGGGATATCGCAATTTGAAGGTGGGAGCTGCTCCCCTTTCCTGATTTGCAGACTCAATATGAACTGCCAGCAACTCGGCACTTCCAGTATATACAAGTCCAACACGCACTCTGGGGATGCCGGAATATGTTACACAAGGTATAAGATGAGATGCCGCTGGAGTACCCGCTGCTGTCTGCCCCTCTGCAGAGCCATGCTCTCTCTCTGACATACCAGACACTAGAGGCTAATTGCTAACCCTCCCTGCATGCGCACTGTGGCCGATGCGAGGTTGACCTGGGGGTTCTGATGGATGAGGATGGGGAAGGGGGGAAGCATGCCATCATCCTTGTGAGGTGGCTATTAAATCTGGCTTCCAACTGGTGCAGGTGATAATCCTTCATCACACTTGTCTCACCAGAACCAGATGGGTAAGGCCAATAGTGACCGGTGTCTGCAAGGCTGCGGCTATCGCGGAACCCTGATACATACCCTCTGGGATTGTCCGCTCGTCTATTATTTTAGAAACGGGTGGGACAATATTTCTCCACAATTACAGAGGTGATAGTGGATCTGACTCGACAGCTGGGCACCTTGGGGATATGGGGGGAATCAAACTCGACCTAGATAGTCACAATTGTTCAGCAACATGGCCCTCATCGCAGCTCGAAGGTACATTGCATGTAAATGGGGTAGCAGAGAAATACCCACACTATCACAGTGGCAGGCGGGAATGGATTGGTGTGTGTAGGCTGAAAGCATGATCTATAAAGGGAGGCGTTGCCCAGGGAAGTTTTGAAAAGATATGGGGCTCCTGGAAGGAGCACAGGAACCTCAATTGGTCTGTCGGGTTGTCAAGTTGTCGGCTCAATTTCTGTTATTTATGGAACATGGACTTCAGAATTGTATGCTCTAACAGTGTTAAAGTGCATTGCTGTGTTTCTTTGTTCATGGCATAATAAAAAGATTTTTTAAAAAATACCAGCAGTTGAGCCCCAAAAAAATTAAAAACTGGGAGTGACAGCTCAAATAATGTTCTGATGCTTTGGAGGCAGAGCACAAACTGGGACAAAAGCCACTCATAGAACCTCTATTCCAGCATGCTCTGCCAATGATCAGCCCTCCAGGGATCAATCTAAAAAACCCTCACATCAAGGCCAGTCACGCCTCCTGAGAGAGAGTTGTACAAAGAGTCCCTGATGCGAGCCACAAGAGGCACCAACCTTCAGTTGCAGCTCAAGGCTCCAAGACCTCTCGACCCCTAGACACTCCCCCATAAGAGGAAAGCTTCCAACCAAGGGCCACAAGCCTCAGCATCCATCCACGCCAGCCCAACCCAGACCTTCCTCAGAACCGACATCGGTTTCGAAGCAGGCTTCGAGACCCACTCCACAATTGACTCCAAAACAGTCCACAGCGCTGAAATCTGACTGAGGCTCTTTTCACCTTTGAGCTCCTTGAGGTACCCAATGTCCGATAGTGGATAATTTTCTTCATTCTATCTACAGGGACAATCTTAGCTCAGCCACCCAGGCAGGGTCAGCCCCACACACTTCCGATACCCAAGAAGCAGAGCTTCACCTTCGGGGAACAGATATTGGAAGGCCAGCAATCCTCTCTCATTCCTAGGAATGTTAGGAACAAAGCCACTAGTCTGCCACTGCAAACTCCTGCCCCTAGGCCTCACTCAGCACCTGCTCTGCCTCGTACACTGCAACCCCTTATATCCCACCCCTCTCTGTTACCACATTTCTCTTCCCACTCTGATCCTACTGGCTCAAGGAAGCTCTCACAAGCCCTATGAGCAGTACCATGACCTTGTCACACTCTAGGATGGGGATGATTGTTGATGGGACAATCGCACTGAGCCCACTGATGCTCCGACCTTGAGCCCTAGCCTGTCAAGGCCTCCCCTCCACCCCCCTAGATGATACCACTGCCCACCATCCAGCTTGGAGGTTAACCAGGTTGAAGATGACGGTTTTCTGGTCGAGACTCTCTTCAAAACCGAAAGCAATGTCCAGTACCCGCCCACGCTGAAAATTAGGAATAAGTGCAGCACAGAAATGTGCCAGATTTGTAACCTGAAGTAGAACCTCAAAATGATCTTGTCACAGAGGGACCTGTCCCTGGGCTTCATTGATGCTGCTGCCCTAGGATTAGAAAAGAGATCCCCGCCCCCCAATCTTCAGCTAAGCACGATGCATTATGGGGGCATCTAGTCCCAGGGGGATCAGTCATTTATTGATTGTCTGCAGTTCCAGTCTCTTCGGTAAGTTGGCATGGCTTAAATCAATCAAAAAATGATCATCATTTCACTCGGGGTCCAATTCCTTTATTTTCCCGCTGTCCTCATTACAATTTCATGCTGATTTTTGCTCTCCGAGTTTTTCTATCCGCGTGCCCATCCCAGTATCCTTGTCGACAGGGCATTCGTAGAAAGGCAGATCGTATTCTTTATGATCACTTGTGTGTCCAACAACCCCTACCAACAGTTTCTGCAGCACCAAGTATTGCACCTGATCCATGTGTTCTTCATTCTCTGCACAATCCGAAAAGCTTGGATCGCCCTCATTCTCCAGGTAGTCCATCTTGGATTCTGAATCCAATTCTGTAATATTTGAAATCTAGGCTCTGGTCGCATTTTCTCACAGTGCTTTTTCAGCAGATGTGGTGATATTGCCAAGTGATCCCATATTTGTATTGTTGTGTCCTTCCGCCCCATGAAGTCCTCCAGTGTCTCCTCCATTGTGGACACTTTATCCTCCATCCGCCATGAGGTTTTTTCAAGTCTCTCATTGTTGTCATTATTGAACTGTCCTGCTAAATCGGCCTACGCTGGTGTGGATTAGTCAAAGGGGCAGAGTGAATTTAGAGAAACCCCTTTTCTTTAAAAAAAAAAAAAAAAAAAAACATCCAAAATGGTTGAATGAAAGTTCATCTGATTGGCAGCCACATAGTACTAGGGTTCATGTAGTGCTTTTTGCTGGGCCAGTGCGTTTACATACAGCAATTTTGAAGAATTGAAAATTCATTGTCCAATTCCCTTGTGTATGATCTATATATCAGTTAAGATGTTCAAGATGGAAGAAATAAAAAAAAATAATCCCCTTTCTGATTGGTTAATATATTTACTGTTCACAACAAGTGGGTTGCACTAACCAACCAGAGCATGGAAACTTGTTGCTGATGCGTTTCTTAAAAATGTCACCATGTCGTTCTTAAAAACTCCACCATCTCGGATTTCATTTATGCTAAGATATTATTTCTTATGCTTTTGTTGAATACACTTAAATGCTATTTTTGAGGTTTCCTCTCTTATTTGGCTGCAAAACCTGTAAAAGTGAAAGGCACGCCCTTCCTAGTTTCCTATGCATGCAAGGATTGTCGACTAAACAGTGTTCACATTTCATAGGCTTGACATTGAAGAACCCCTAAGTAACAATTGTGTGAGCAGACAATATTTAGTTTAGTTTAGAGACTCCTCTTTTTGTGTTCACTCATGCATTATCTGTCACCAGAAACCTACAACAAACCATGTACTGCAAGACAAACAGCTCACTTTAAATATATGATTATGGGTTATAAAATAGCCCTATTCATGAAACTTCCATGGTTCTCCTGTCTTTACCCTTCCATTATCATTTAATTAAATGTCTTCCACTTTTTATATTTGGACCAGTGAGATTGTGCCTCTGTTAATTGTTTGTGTATCAGTAAAGACCTTGATGGAAATATAAATGTTTTCTACTATTTGTAATTCTAGCTCTGAATAATAGATATTTTCATTAAAGTCCTAAACAACCCACCATTCTCCTTGGCAGCTCCACCCATATGTATGTTCATATGTAACCCTGTTAAAATGGACGGCTCTTCAACGCCAGTGCTTTGCTTTATAAGGACCTGAGCTGCACACTCCCTAAGAGGTGCGTTGTCTTTCAGCTCACGGAAGACACTGCCTAGTGAGTTCTGCTTGGTTGTTTTTATTTACATTTTCATTTAGGATGAAATTGCCAAGAACTGGAAAAGCTCATTTTTTCCAGTATTGGCTAGTTTCAGATTAAGTGATTTTTAAAGTAAAAATAATGTAATTACTGTTGCCTGTGTATTGGCACTCAGACATAAAAATCCCTTTTTCAGTATGAGAAGGTTCTTTTTTTTTTTTAGTGCTTTGAAATGGTGTATGTAGGAGGAGATATTCTGAGTTTAATAGCTCAATGAAGATTCCCATGACGGAGGACTAAGATTTACATGTAAGCCACGTATTCTCCCAGGCCTGACTGCACGCGTCTGCTCTTTCTTTAACGTTCTGCAAGCTCCCCATCAGAATTACTCTTTTACTCACAGGTGTTGGTTGGACATGAAGCTCCCATCAGCAGCATAAGCTTCAGTCCTGTACAGACCATGTTGGCCACAGCTTCTTGGGATAAGACCGTCCGACTCTGGGATATGTCGGACAGCTGGAAGACCAAAGAGACGCTTTCGCTGAACTCTGACGGTAAGGATATACACACTACCATCACTTTGCTTCCTCTTCCTGAATGTTTCTACCTCTTGTGGTGAGACCTTGTTCACTAAATACAAAGTAAATAAACAGATGTAGCTGATCTGGAGTTCAGTGCAGCCAAGCACCTTGAAAAGCAGCATAAGGTGAGGGCATGAGAATCCCCAAACAGCTGGATCCTTGGGTTACCAGATGATGTTGTAGTATCTAAAGAAAGGTGATGACTTCAGGCATGCCAAGAGTCCTGGGGTGCAGAAAGAGATCCACGAGCAACAGAAAAAATAATTTCCCACTGTACATATCACTAGTAAACTGGTACGGCCTCATCCGGAGTGTATCTCTAGTATTGTTATTAGTGTTATGATGTTTGATACTTTATGTGGATTGTTTTGGGTCTCTGGAGCTCTTCTCCGGTGAATCGTGCCCATATTGGGAGGCCATATGAGTTCTAAAAGTCTCATCTGGAGTATTGCACACAGTTCTGGCGCCATCTTGTGATTTTGTGCTATTGTGGAACCTCTTCTGGAGCAGTATATCTCGCTCTTTATTCCTCTTCTGCCTTATTGTTGTCATTTCTGGAGGCCTTTTCGTAAACACTGTGCCCTGTTATTTGATGCTACTTATGAGCATTTTGTGTACCGTTCAGGAGACCTGGTCTGGGATATTGTGCTTTTTTTAAACCTCACCTGGAGAATTGTTCCCAGTTCTGACTGTATCTTCCGCAGCATTTCTATTATTGCAGCCAGTCTTGGAGTGATATATCTGCGAACCTCGTCTGGGTATCCTACCCAGATCTAGAGAAATCTGGAGGTTCTGTGTGATGCTGTGGAGGCCTCCTCTGGACTAGTGTCTTATTGTTGATGCCTCGTCTAGAGTATTGCGCTCAGTTCTGGAGACCTCATCTCGAGTACTGTCCCAGTTCTGGAGGCTGTCTCTGTATGTTTTGTTTGCTATGCTGGAGGCCTTCCTGACATTTTTTTTTGCAGACAACTGCTTTCCAAATTGCCCACAATGAGCGTAGTTCACCCCCACTTCCTTGTACCCTGACCACATTCGTGCTGTTGTGGGGGCCCCACTACTTTGAAAAATCATTGAGATGGAAGGCACATACCAATTGTTTGTGTCGGACAGGACCACAGACGCCTCTTGTGAATCATGATCACTCCCTGCACTCACCAATGATCATAAAGAGATTTTTGCATCCTGCAAATCTGCTGATAGAATATATATATATACAATTACTCAATAATTGCATATGTAATGCCTGCATGCTCAATTCCTTACATTTTACAAGCAGTAAACATTATTTAAAAGCCAGTACACTGTTCTGCTGTGTTGCAACATACGGACGTGGTGCCCATGTATTTGGGCCTCAGCCTATTTTGTTCCTCTACTGTTTTTAGGTCGAGCCTGGGCAGCGCATGTGCTGCTCTGCGAGGCATGCTTTATTGAGGTAGAGACTTGAAGCTCCGCCCACGCTCCGCCCATATTTTTCATTGGCTTGTCATTGTCCACTGTAAACTGTGGCTGTTCATTGGTCAATAGGCTTAGTTGTCCCTCATTAGTACCGCCTTGTCTCATTCTGTAACCTCCCATGGCAACACCCCCTGTTACGTGTGTTGTTTCTCGGTAGGCTTTAATTACAGCCTCCGAGCACTATTTTCTCAAATAGCTTGTCCTGCCTGCTGCTGCAGGCAGAACACACTCTCTCCTAACGCATTTTACTTTAAATTTTTATAGCAAGCATTTGCAATGCAATAGGTATCGCATTTGCGAGAGTTTGAGCAGTTGGCATTGTAAATGACAATACCTTTTATTTATCTGTTTTAAAAAACAACACATAAATAAAAGGCATTGTCATTTACAATGCCAATAGCTCAAACTCTCGTAAATGCGAGACCTATTGCATTGCAAATGCCTGTGTTGCATAGTTTCTTTTCTGCTCCTCCATGTGAGTGTTTATTTGCTTTTTGAAATGGTGCCTGTATTTAAAATTGTGTGGAGAGGACTACCCAGGAAGACGGAAATCCTGCGTCGTTTCTGCTTGTTGAACTGCCATAACATGGGCATTTAGAAAATTGTCGAGCCCTCAAATGTAAAACTTAGGAAATAAGCACGGAAGGTGTAGGCAATCCACTCTTGGCCTCCTTTCTCCTGCACCACCAAATGCAGCCAGGGTCCCATCAAGACCCGTCAGACCTTCACATGAGGATCATAAACCATATGAATGGAAGGCTGCATCTGTCACCTTCCATGAATCCGATGAATTCCACAATCTCACCTCCTTGTTATTTGTGGCCCACTCAGACATCTGAATTCCAGCAAAGGGAAAGCAGCAAGGGTCGCTTGCTGAATGTTTTGCACACCAAGGATTTCTGGAAGCCCAACGTCCTTTTTTCATCCAAACACAAAGAGATAAAATGTTAGACTCTTTCAGCACAATAGAGGGATGACCCTAAGTGCAGCAGCCACAATCAAGATGTCTCTTGCATCCTGCTTAGTTGGGGTGGAGAGTGGTAACGGGAGCTGGTATGAATGGTTGCAAATGAGCTGGTAAGAGGTATAGTCAATGTGTGCGAAGTCTTGATGAGTCTGAACTGCCTCTAAACAATTATTTATCCAGAGTGCAGACAATTCCAAACCAATTAGGAAGTCAATTCCAAGCCAATTAGGAAGACACTGGCGCAGCATGATATTTTTAGAAGTGCTTTCCTGAAAATAGTAATTAAAAATGTGTAGTGAAGCCAAGTGTAGGATCTGCTTCTTATGGTTACCCCCACTTTTTGCTTGATGTTTCACTGTTTTAGACTAGTCTGACTGGGATCCTGCTAATCAGGACCCCAGTCTATCTGCTTTCTCTCTTAAATTGTCATGCATGTACTTTGGTACACTCCAGATTGGATACTCGGGTACCCTTATCAGTCCCTAGTATATGGTACCCATGTACCCAGGGCAGGTACCCCAGAGGCCTCCCATGGGCTGAAGCATGTATTATGCCACCCATGAGAGGCCATGCAAAATGGAACTACAGGTCTGCTACTGTAACCTGTGTAAGCTGGTGCTTGCACCACTTACTTAGATATAGGTTCCCTATATCTATTGGTCACTACACTTAAAACTTATAAGTCACCCCTATAGCAGGCCTTATCAATCCTGAAGGCAGGGTGCTGGGTTTTTAGTGAGAGGGTGCCTCTGCATGAGCAGAGCCCCTCTGCAGCCTTCGGAGACCATTCTCCCGGGTTGTCTGTGACTCAGCCGGACATATAGGTAGAGGTGCATTATAACCTATCTCAAACGGCTGCATAGAAACATATCGTGTTTGGTATCAAACACCTTGGAATCATACCTCCACACCAGTAACTGGTGTGGGAGATATGATTCCACTCTTCTGAAGCGAGCTTCGTGGGGTCACTGGTCTATCCGGCGCCAGCCTCCTCGACCCGGACAGCACAAAATGGATGCTGCCGACCAGAGACACATTTCTGCCCTCCTGCTGCTGAGCCAAGCTCGAGCAGAGGAAGACAGCACAATAGGCATCCTGTCACGGGGAGGTGTGACCACCTCCCAGACAGGATTTAGTGTATGGGGGCTGGGTGGGTGCACTCTGAGAGTGCCTGAAAGTCTGCACTTGGGGCACATTTGGTGTCCCTGTGCATAGTCCAGCTCAAACCAGTTCTGGGAGCCATTGGCTCCTGCTCTGGCACGAAACTGGACAAAGGACATGGGTGTAACCACCCCTCTGTCCTGCCCCTCCCCTAGGAGGGTCCCCTGAATCTGTCCAACCCTCTCCCGTGGGTATAAAAAGGGATCCCTGACTACAGGACATTAGATTTTACGTGGACAAGATTCTACAAGAAGACACCATTGACCTTCGACCGTCTGGACACGCTGGACCTCCATTGGGCTCTACTTCGTCTCCCTTTCCGTCCAAAGCCTCGTCTGTGTTCGTGCTCCCTACAAGCTCCGTGCAGGACCCTGTGGAACTCCAAGACAACTGAAGAATCTCCCTTGGGGCGAAGGAGTCACTCCCCTGCACTCGCAGGCACCGTAACGCATCTGACCGGTCTGCTGATCCTGAGTTCCTGCGGACTCCGAAGGCCCCAGCAACACAGGAGGTGGGTTCTGAAGGTCTCCGAGGTCGAGCTGCCCTCTCGCCAAGTTTGAGGCCAGTATCCCTCATGGGAACCGCATAACCCGTACCTCTGTGCATCGTGTTCATTTGCAGCTGCATATGCTTGTTGTCGTGCAACAATTCTGTGCATTGGGCTAATTGGAGCCCTGACCCCAGCGCACTTTTTCTACCAAGGACTTCGGCCTCCTCGCACTCAGTGCCCTGCTAGTTGTTGTTCTGTGAAACTGCCTAAGGTCCCCTCGCGACTCCTGTGCCTCCGGCCTGTGGGTCCACTTGAGGGTCAACACTGCTTTATTTGGGCTCCCCTGGTTGCTCCAGGCCTGCCCTGACTCCCCTTGCTGTGGTGAGTCTCCTGGTCCGTGTTGGACCAGACCGTAACCAAACTTTACCATCTTCGTGGGTTGCCGCTGCCAAGGCTTGTTGGTGCTCCCGTCGGACGCCGACCCCTCAGCACTCAACATCCTTCTTGGGACAGCTCGTATCCGGCTCCTGGTCGTCCTAGACGTCTCCTGGTCCCTGCAGCTGAAGAGTCAAGATCCCCGTCAACACACCTGAAGCACCCGACATCGGTGGGCATTCGTCTCCCGAGCCCCTGGTCACTCCTGAGTGACCCAGACTCTGTCCCCTCTGCTTTCAGGTTCCTTCCATCAAGAATCCACGTTTGGATTCCACCGGACATTCTTCTTCCTTCCAGCAGTGGCATTTCTTTGAGGTCCTCCATAGAGAATGACGACTGTTTCCGACGCCACTTAAGACCTATGCACCCGGCTCCCCTGGGATAGGTAACTCGGGTACTTCGGTATCCACGGGTGGGGTGGCTCTCCAACCTTCTAAGTTCCAAAGGAATTCCTCATCCTCCACTGGGAAGGGTCCTTATTCTTTAAATCTTCAACTGCGACTCTCCCATAGAGTTGTATGGCGCACGCGGTCGTGTTCTCACTCTGCACCCGTCCTCCGTGGGGTCCCTACTTACTCACCTTGGGTGGTTCCTTGGGGTCCCAGCAATTCTACACCTTCTAGACTAGGTCTAGTCCCGAGTTGTGGTTCTTATACCACTATTTTAGTATATGGTTTGGTCTCCCCCTGGAGCCCACTGTGTATTGTGCTACTTACGATTGTTCTTTGCTACAGTATTGCTTGATTTGTGTTATATCCTCGTGTAGAGGATACTAGAGAGTGTTATATTAATAAATACATATTTTTATAACTACTGTGTGGTTTCCCTTTCATTTAACCAATACTATAAGGTTACATTCTGGTAAAACAAGCTGCTTAACATTCCTTCAAGACTTAGCCTGAAGGCTGCTCTCCACAGCTACCACTAGGATAGCTTTCTATAAAGGTTATCTTTAACCTAATCACCATAAGGGTTGTTTGGACTGGTGCAAGGTGCCCACTTTAATTAGTGGACAGCATATACCAGGCCAACTTCTCACACCAAGTGTCCTGATACAGCCGCTTACCTAAACACTACCCTTGGTCTGTTGGTTTAGGGAGTAATTCATGCTCTTGATTCTGTCCGCAGCGCTCACAGTTACATATCGCCCAGATGGGAAGGAGCTGGCGGTCGCCACACTGGACGGGCAGATCACTTTCTGGGACCCCCAAAATGCCGTGCAGACGGGCTCTATCGAAGGAAGACATGACCTTCAGATGGGGCGAAAAGAGACTGACAAAATCACAGCCAAGCAGTCCGCTAAGGGCAAGTACGTAATGAACCCCGGTGGGCCAGCCATCAAGGCACTGGTGAAGGAAGTAAGATGGACAGGTCAGAGGCAATAGAGAGGTTGGAGAGATGGATAGGTCATCAAAGCATTGGAGAGGACTCTTTTTCATTATTGAGCACAGTTCATCGAGGCATTGAGAGAGTTTTCTGTGGTCGAGTGAAACCTCTTTCGGGCGCAGCATATGACTGCATTCCCACGGTACGGGGGCATAGGGCGCCCTTCAGTATAGGGTCAGAAGTACAGAACTAAATCCCCAATCCTGGTTACTAAAGCCAAGAACTTGGGTGTCATCCTGGACGACAAGCTGTCTTTTAAATGGCATGTTAACGCAGTGGTCTCTTCATGCTTCTATGTTCTAAGAATGGTGAAGAAACTGTTCCTTTTCATTCCGACTGATGCCAGGAGAAAGGTAATATCCGCGTTGGTTATGTCCAAAGTTGATTACTGTAACAGCTTATTGATTAATGCACAGGATAAGGTTTTTAGTAAGCTACAGCTGGTGCAGAACGCAGCTGCTAGGATGCTGTCGGGCACTTTGAAATTTAAATTGGTCTCCAAGGTGGTTAGACAACTTCATTGGCTGCCTATAAGAAGCAGAACAAAATTCAAAGCATTGTTCATTGCCCATAAGGCGATTCACAATATAGGGCCGGAATTTCGGAAGAATTTACTGCAGATATACACTCCCAACAGATCCCTAAGTTCGTCAGGAACTAACCTTCTTGTCGTCCCAAGAACCTATAGAACTAACTGGGGCGACATAAGCTTTGTAGTGGTCACTGCTAAGTTGTGGAATTCCCTTCCCTCTCAGATCAGAGCCAGTCCTACTCTATTGTCCTTTATGAAACAAATAAAAACGTGGCTCTTTAATTAGTAGGCTTTTTTCATCTAGGCCATGGTCCCGCCTTCTGGAGCGCCGAGACACCTATGGGTATTTGCGCGCTTTATAAGTTGTTTTAACATAACACGTTTTACTTTCCACCCATAGTAACTGATACATTCCTGCAGTGGTGAACTACCCTTTTCATTTTTCATTTTCTGCTCTCAGATCCTTCAGCACTCTGTGCTACTCCGCTGATGGGCAGTCTCTGCTGGCTGGAGGAGCCTCCAAGTTTGTTTGCATTTACCACGTACAGGAGCAGATCCTCATGAAGAAGTTTGAGATATCTTGTAATCGCTCTCTGGATGCTATGGAGGTAAGAGAGCCGTTGTGGTGGATGGTTTTAGAATGCTAGATGTGGGTCTCTTACCTAGAAGGAATTAGTTGCCGTGCTTGTCTTAAAGTTAATGCCCCAAAATAATTTGTCACGTTGAAACCTGAAAACCAGAGAGACGCTGACAGATCCCTACACCTGTCTCTCAATCCTTGTTCGGGGCCAGCTTCTTAATACCAGTTTTATTCTGTAACCTCAGGGAGAGGGCTTTTAACCCTGTACGTTTTCATCAATAAAAGCTGATAGATGTGGACTTGCACCTTTTCTTAGGAAAGCCGAGGCAGATCAGATATGTTCAAAAGTTTTCACTTTCTTGCTTCCATAACATGGAATCCTTCCTCCCACTGCTGCCATGTTGCAGCTGCCAGTTCAACAGATGTACAGTAAGCAAATGTCCTTTATAGTGAGATTTTTTGCTTCTGCTGCTATTGTTTGTCTCTGTGTTTGATACTGAACCAAGAAGAAGAAAACTACTGTTCAGAGGACACTGCTGGCGCTGGGGCTCCCGGGCAGTTTTCATGATTCCCTTTGATACGGATCATGTGTGTTGTGAAATCCTCTTAATCGAAGGCTTCAGACATTTATGGCTTTTAGATGTGATGAAGTGTGTTTTGTTGAGTTTGGTATTTCCTTCTACCGGTCTTCAACATCTGATGGTTGTGGCCCAACATGTGTGATGTAAATCAGGGTGAACATCTCTCCACGCTCAGAAGATTGATCACTCAAAAATATCAAGGAATAATTAAGGTGGGACGAGGTGTTTCTCATCAGACAAATCCGTATCCCTCTAGAGAGTGGCCCTTTTATTGTACATTTTCCACAAACACATCCCTATTTTGTAGTTGGCAAATGTGAATGAAACTGGCCGATCCGCCATGCCTCTTTGGCTTGATGGGACTGGCGGCATTGCTCGCTTTCGCCAAAAGTACTCAGCCTCTCCGCTGCCAGCATGCTCTTGATTTGATGGCTTGACCACAGCTGTTGGCCTTATGCACCAAACTATGAATGAGACGCTTTCTCTCCCCTGGGCAGGCCATTCTTTCACTGATACATTTGACTGGGCAGAGGAATGCCGTGAAGTGTCCAACCCGTTTTATTCGGGCTGGCGCTGTTTTCCAAGTTCTTTTTAGTAAGGCTTCGTAGAAAAGCGCTACGTGCTGCACTGCATCGATTGGCACAGCCATGAAAACTGAAGAAAGATTAATGCGGCGCACACTCATTTGCTTTTAGTCCTAGAAATAAAAGAAAGATGTCCACGAAGAGAACTCTTGAGAAACCGCTGTGCTACAGATCAGAAAGCAATAACTCGCCACACACTGGTTCACTTTGCATCTGCCTGGTCTTCTTTCCAGTGGGCACATTGGTTACTGCTTACAGTTAGAAGTCCTCCTTTTTTTTTTTTTTTTAGGGAAGTTTCTGCTTGTTAAATTATGCATTGATTTTATGTTTTATCATCTCGATATGTTAAGTTGACATGTTTAATTGTAGAAATTCCCAGTCAGTGTTGTTGTTCCATAAACTGTGTGGGGAGGAGCGGTGAGTGTCTTATAAACCTGCAGAGTTCTCCTATTCTTTAAAGGGACATTATTTTTTAAATGCTCAGATGATCCCTGACCTCTCTCTTTCAGGAGTACCTGGATCGTCGGAAGATGACGGAGTTTGGCAGCCTGGCGTTGATCGATGAGGGGGCTGGAGATGAGGATGGGGCCAGCCTCGCCTTGCCAGGGGTAAAAAGAGGTACAGTGCTGCCCCTGGTGACTTGTTAAATTCTCTGCACCAGCCTCACCTGGCATGTCCTCCTCTCTACCTGCTATGAACTCTCTGCGCACTCTACTTCCACAACTAGATCTGTCATGCTTGCTTTATTATACCATCTTTTTCTGGTGTGTCTCTCCTGTCCCCCCTCCCCCCCTTGCCAAATCTCGGTAGTGCTTCTTTCATTGTACTACCAAATTTACCTGGCAGGCCTTTCTGCTTTGTTTGCTCACCTGTACTAGTTTTAACTTCTGTGTCTCTTCTGCTTCGCCCCTGCAAAAAGCTCTGTACTGCTGCTGCCAGATGATGTATCTTCCCTGCTTGCTTTCCTGCACCTGCTTTACCTGGCTTGTCACACCTGTCGAACCATGATGCTGCTTTGTTTCCCAGGCTCTCTTTCCTGCCTGCATATCTGAAGCAGCCATCACAGGGCATGACTTTCCTGCCTATCTAAGTATACAACCTCTGCATTGTCTATTTCACAAGATATATCTATCTGTCTGCTTTTTGCACTGGTTTCACCCGATGTGCCCCTAAATTGTGTACCTTCATGTGAAATAAATCCACCCTCACTATTTCCTATGCTTTGTAGTACCGATATCTGTGCGCTTCCTCCTCTAAACCATCTGCTTCATCCGCCAGACGTTGCTCCTTCATTTGTTTCTCACAATGCACCACCAGTCGCTCAAGTTTGTGTTCAGTCTTATGTCGACTGCTTCTTCCTCGTCATGTTGAGTTGGTTTGTTGATGTTCTTGTTGAAGGCGCTTTCGTCACTACTCTACACTAAATATCTACATGTCCAAGCCAAGTGCATCCAGTATCCCCACTGAGGTGGCTTATGATTTCTGGGCCGAAGGTGTGCTCTTTTGTGGCTCACCTGTCTGCAGGGGTCTTGCTGAAGTATTAACTGTTTGAAGCTTTCCTCCTCTGCTGTACATCCCTTTCCCTGTCCATATTACGGTTGCAGCGTGCTCTGCGTTAACCAGAATAATTCTGGTTGGAGCTGATCTGTTTGGGTCAGAAGTAATGCATATTCTAAGTGAGCCTAGAGAGAGTTTGAGACTGCATGCATTTTTGCTTAGAAAGATTGGAACGTTTTATCGGGGAACAGTGCACATATCCTCAGGGGCTTAGCTTTGGGGGGAGTTTGGGGTATTACGCCCCCCTAATAAATGTACTTTCTGGTAAGTAGTTGGGTCGAGGTGCTTTCAGTCGGGTCTGGTGACGTGTCTGTCGGATTTTACCAGAAGGTTTGCATACACGCAGTCAAAACACACTCACTCTCCCTCCCTCTCTGGATTGAAAATCGTCAAAACTGTTGGTTACTTTACAAAATATTATATTTTACCATTATATGCCAGCGTGATTGTGGCGCACCCCCTCGCCCCCAATCTTACTGACCAAGCTACTCCCCTGCATATACTGAAGAAACTTAATATAACATGGTTTTCAGTTCTACTTCTATTTTTTTTTAAATATTTTTTAAAAAGTTTTATCTACATCTAATTCTCCCGTTTCCCCTGGATTTAAATTGAGGATTTCAGTGCTCTTTGTCCCATCACACACTGTGCAAACTCTGTCATTAAGTTGCCTGATCCCTGCCTGTCTCATTCGTATCGTACCTGATCTGAGAAAAGGGCTCCCCGATTGGTTTAGTAAGTTGTAAGCCTGGTATCTGCCCTTCCCCTGATGCCTTTCTGCCAGTCAACTCTGCTCTGCCTGCTCTCACTGACCGTCTACAATGCACCCTCCCCTGGCATCGCTCTTCCGTCCCATTTTGTAATGTTCGCTCTGCCTGCCTTGCCGAGGCTGCCTAGAGTCTTTGCTTTCCCAGGCCCATTTGTTCTGCTCTCCACTTCTAATCTCTGCCTGTTTCCATTGACCCTGGGCCGTCTTCTCTTCCTCTGACGCCTGTTTTTACCTCTCTACAGGTGACATGAGCTCCCGGCACTTCAAGCCTGAGGTGCGGGTCACCTGCTTACGCTTCTCTCCTACTGGTAAGTCTCTGACCTCAGACATTCTTCACAGCAGCGGACATATTCTAATATATATAGATGTAATGACGACCCCCATGCTAGAGAACGGGGTGTGGAGAAAGGTTTCTTCCCCGTTGTCAATGCTCGCCTCCTGTTTACGTTTGTGTTCAGGGCTCTTTAGGATCTCTTCTGTTTTTATTCCCATGCTTGGAATGGGGCGAGGTGGCATCTTTCACCGGCTGCTTGGCCGTGCTCCGGAGGCCTTCACCTCTGTGCTGCAGTAGATGCTGGTGGGCCAGCCAGATCTCCAGCAGCAACACAACCTGCTATTCCATCTGCATCTGGGTTATTCAAGTTTATCTCCAGGCAGTGGCTCTACATGCGGAAGGGAGGCAACCAAGCTGATCTCCATCATGGGATCTTCACAGTTATTAACTTTTACTTGAGTAGGTTGTAGGACATCTCAAATATTTTATATAACAAAAAATGAAAAGTAAAGCCCACGTTTCATGTCCTCAAACCAGAGGTCTCGAACAGGTCGATCACGAGCTACCAATAGCTCGCTGCCTCCCTCTCAGTAGCTGCTTTGAAAATATGCAGCTGCCCTTTTGCGAAGGCAGTACTTTGAAACATTGCGCACCCCGTTCTGTGAAGCCTGGAAAGCTGCTTATGAAATGTTTTTTATTGCTCTTTCTCTACTCCCCTTCATTAGATCTTTCTTTTCTGTCTAGACTTTTCTCGGTCTCGATTCACCTTTTCTCCCCTCTTTCTTGCTTTCTCTTTTCTCAATCTTTCACTTTCTTCCAGTGTTTTTCGTTATTTACTTTTCTTCTGTCTTGCCTTTCTTTTTCTTCCATTCTTTTTCTTGCCGTTTTTCCTTCTCTTCCTTTCTTCCTCTACATTTCTCATTTCTTTTTTTTCCTATTTCAGTTTTTCTTTAAAGTTTTTGCCTGCTCAATCCTTCTTCCTTTACTTATGCTTCTTTGTTTTCCTTTCTTCTTACTTGCCATTCATTCATTCCATTTAGTTTTGTTCTTCCTTTACTTTGTTTCTGCTGCTTTCTTTCTTTTTCCCTCTTGAATCATTTTCTGCTTCTTTAAAAAAAGCTTTACAAAAAAAAGAAAGAAAGCATCACAGTAACAAATTGCAGCTGCTAGGCCTTCTAGAAAAGAACAAAAAGTGAAAGCAAAAAATACCCCAAGCATTGGCGTAGCCAATAGGTCTCGCCTTTGGGACCGTATAAGTATTTAGCCATGCAGCACATTATCCTGGGTGCTAGAATATCTACTGTTTTTTAAATGTGGAAGCTTTGACTCAAATAGTCACATTATTGCACTGCATTGAGAAGTGTTATTTTTGTACAACTGGTAGTCTGAACTCACAGGTCACTGCTAATGACAACACGAGAGATGGTTCTTCTGCAGATAAGCGAATATGTCAGTACACGTGAATGGGTGTATGTGTGTGTGTAAAGAGCACTTAGCTGAATGGGTCAAGAACAGCTGGAAACAGCTCATTACTACATTGTCCTATTGGCATGTTGTGATATCTCACGAAAAACGTGTACTTGGGACTAGTGAACCATTCTATGTTGGTTGCACACCATCTTTCAAATCCTAGACTCTCCTTCACCAAATTGTTTACACATTCCTAAGTTGAGTTGAAGTGTAAACTGAAGCCTAAAGACTGCAAATCCCAGAATGCAATGCCAAGGCATTATAAGCTATGCCTTATTTGGCAACTTCACCTCTACTGTAGTAGAAACAGCCGTGTAAAGCTACCAGTCATGTGCTTGCTGCTGGATAAATACCACATTAAATAAAAAGTAAATAACTACAGACACCCACTGAGCTTGTTGGCATAAGGAGTCAATCAGCTGCCAGGTGGCTGAACGCCATGCCGCCTCCCAGCAGCCAATTATGGCTGTCCGTGTTAGCCCTGGACAAGCACATAATCAAAAAGGTAAACACGAAACTACAAGTCTCACAATGCAGTGTTCTTGCTAAAAAAACTGAACTGGGTTAATGGAAAAAACCCTTACCATATTTTCCGTACAAGGAAACTACATGATACGATTAGCAAGAGAGAGTTCTGAGCTGCCTGCAGCGGGAGATACCACTCTTTCCCTCGAGATCTATTTTCTAGTTTACTTTCCAGCCACTGCAACATTGTGTTTTCAAAACTAGGAACCTCCGAAAACAACTGACTGACGTAGAACGGAAAACATACGCCCGCCTCCCCGCCATTTGTGCTGAGGCTGCAGTGTCTGGTTAATGGAAGTGGTCTTTTTTATGCCTCAGACATTCCTGTCGGTGTGAGGAATGGAGCAGTTCCGGGAACTCCCTTGGTTATGCCAATACCTCACAAGGAAAGAAACATGCTGCATTTTGTTTATTTGCTCTACAAAGAATAGAAGTTGTGCATTGCTGTTATCGGAAGAGTAGTTAAACATGTGTTGGAAATTACTAGCACCTCAACCGTAAACAAACAACCAACATCTGAAGGTATATTTAATAAAGTTTGTATGCAGACCACTCTAAATGCAGTACATGCAACCGTGATGTAAAGCTCCCCATGGTCTTTAATCTGAGCATGTTTGAAACTGAAAAGGCTTGTACGGCTGGGACTAAATCAGTTCCTTAACAAATAGTTAAGTGCATGTAAATTAGAAAGCACAAAAAAATATTGAAAAAGCAAATAATATTGGGAGAGAGTTAACAACGTGCAGAAACCACACGGGTGAAAGTTTGCAATGTGGCTCGGGGACAAAAGCCCACAGGCGAACCAGCAAACTAGAGTGAGAGTTTACAACAAAGAAAATAAAATGACAACATATGAGCGCGAATGCCGTGTGTCCAAAGTGTTCAGCAACATGACATCAGCATCTTGTGATTGTGAGCAAATGACTTAATCTTCCCGTGCCCAAAATGAAAAGTACAAATAAAACCCAAACTTGAGTAATGTAACCTTTAGAATCACACTATATAAAACAGCAAAACATCGAGAGGAAAAAAAGGGTGATGGGCACAGGCACACTCAGGAGAAACACAGAGGGGATGTAGAAACCACATGTGGCTCCGGTACAAAAACAAACTGGAGCACTAGAGAGCGAATGTACAACAAAGAAAATAAAATGCCAACATATGGTTGTGAATGCCTTGTGTTTAAAACGTGCAGCAACACGCTTCGGCATCTTGTGATTGTGAGCAAATGACTTAATCTTCATGTGCCCAAAATTAAAAATAATAATAAAATACAACCTTCAATACTATAACCTTTGGGTTTGCAATATAGCAAACTGCCAAAATGGGAAAAAAAGAAGGGTAATGGGGATGAGCACATGCAGGAAACTTAGAAACATGGAGGAGACTGAAACCACATGAGTGAAAGTTTGCAATGGGTCTCGGGGACAAAAGCCCGCAAGCAAGACAGCAGCCTGGAGCACTGGAGTGTGCTAAAAGCATGTAGCAACATACCATTGGCATATTGTGATTGGGAGCAAATCACATAATCTTCCCATACTCAAAAACAAATTTAAATTTAGAATCCAAACTTCAGTAATGTAATATTTAGATTCACGCTATATAAAACAACATGGAACACTGAAGTGAGAGGGTTGCACAGAACACAGTGTCGTGTGTTTAAAATGATCAGCAACATTTACCATATTACTGGAAATCTTTGAACAAGTAAAGCACTAAACTTAAGTAAAAATAGCATCAGAAGAAGGTTATTTGCTTCAACACAAAGTAAAATACCGTCTGATTAAGCGCAGCTGTTTCACAAACCCTAAAACACATCAATCTGAAAACACAAGGCACGGCAAACTAAGAAAGAGAAATAAGACATGTAACAGGGCCAGCCTCCATAGGTGTCGACAAAACACCAAAAGGTGGGACAAATGTGACAGATTCACCACACAAAAGTAAACAATTTTGAAAGACATACAAAGGAATGAATGAAAAGCGACGGGCGTGCCGAAAGCCCATAGAGTAGATCCGTTATGCGAGCAGTGTTTCTGCCACGAAAGGAATTGATATATTTATTATTTGGTCCTCACAGAGGTAGGACTACATTTAATGATTCAGTAAATCCCAACACTAATAATACCAACAAACAACTCAACTAAATTGAATAGTGTTAATTGATGTATTGAAAAAATCATGTAATTTAAAGAATTAGTAATACACAACAGGACAAATGCACAATGCACACAACTACCATAAATAGTTTTTCAACAATAGTGACAAAAGAAGGGAAGTTAATAAAGTGATTTTCTACATGTATCAATAATACAGATTATACATAACAAATAAAACACATAAAACATAAATTGATTGTACAGCGTTGTATTAACAATGAAAAGACTAACAAGACCTATGATTTATCCTCTTCGTTGCAAAGGTCGAGGTGGGCAACAACGCTTATTTTGTGAGCGTCGACGTTTCGAACCCTAATTACGTGTGTGTTTGAAAGACATCACCGTAGGGTCTTCATCAGGACTAAAAAACAATTGTGTACTGCCTTCTGAAAAGAATGGAGAAGCTGCTGGCCTCGTTGTCAATATTTGATGACCTGTATATCCAGATACTGGTGTCTAATCGTAGAGGGGCCGTTCAAACGTGTTTAGTTGCCATCAAAGGGCAGTTAACAAACTTAGGTAGTGGATAGTCTTCTTCCTTAAAATCCCTTGAAATCAAAATCGGACAGAGGGTTAGGAAACCCTGTGCGTCTTTCTTGTACGTTAAGATGGATTATGTATCGTAGAGCCAAGGGCACCCGTGCTCACTTGAATCCTCCGGCTTCTCGTGCTCGGAGTGTATTATCGGAGCGTCCTCCACCGACGGTGGCGCCGCACACAATCAAAAAAGGCTAGCAGGGCCAGCAGCCTCCTTATGCGTCTAAAGTCAGAAACCAGGAGCAACCTTGCTTCCTTGGATCCTCCAGCGTCTCCCGCTCGGAGTTCACTGACGGAGCAACTCTGACGGTTTACTCAATGCTATCAGTTTCTGTTTGACCTGCCCCATGCATTGTTCTTAGGTGGTTTGATAAAGCTTCTATTGTGTGTAGAAACCTCCATAATGCTTTGAAGTCTCACCCAAGGGACAAAATCTGGATTGCTATTTGTAGAAGAGTTCTAGAAAGGAGATTGACAGGAGGAAAAGAGAGATAAGGGACGAGGCCGAGCAAGAGTTGCATACTTAAAAATAGTGCCAAGTTTTGGGAAATAGTGAATTGTCCTTTTTTCTAAATCATTATGAAGGGATTTATAATATTGATGGTGAGGCCATCTCAGATGAACCTTTCATGCTAGATGGTGTGTCATGCCTGGTAGTGACTTAGGAAGAGGTGAATTCGGGCATCTCCAGGATTACATGTACAGTATCCCAGCAGACCTTTATTTTTTGAGTGAAGCAGATTTGTGGGCCCTAACGCTGCTGTTGTGGGGGAATTTCCAGCATCATGGTCCTCTTCAGTGATCATTACCATTTTTTAAAAGGCTGATAAAGCAGCCCCTTATTGCTATCGCCCTATCTCATTAATAGACTGTCATTCAGGTGGTGGGGATCGTGATGCTGAATAGACTTTTAACCTGGCCTGAGGAGAATAACATTCTATCTGATCTCCAGTACAGTTTTAGACCAGGCCTCGGCATCAGCAATCAATGCTTGAATTCACTTGTCATTGTGAGCAAATATGTAGTTTCAAGCTCAGGATCCCTTCACCTGACGTTTATGGACCTTACATCCGCCTTCCACAGAGTCAGTCGGGCCAAGCCGTGGGCTCTCCTGTTATCTATGGTTGTGGACCAGGCTATTGGGTTATATCTTAGGGACCTGTATTATATTATATCCGGTGGGGTCTGCAACAATTGCTGCGTTTCCTGCAAAAGTTTGTTTTGAGTTAAGAGGTGAGTCTTATATGTTAACAGATTGGAAAGTTCCCTTCTGTTGAGCAGCGTGGATTTCCCATGTATGGGAAACCGACCCATACCTACTTTATTGTAAGCAGAAGATGCGGTTCTGATCTCATGGACCGCGCTGGGATTACAGCATTGAGTGGATCCTTTTGTTTCTTATATGGAAGATCTCGGTCTATCCACTAATTATAGCACGTCTTATGTGCTGGTAATGGGCCCCAAGTCCACAAAAGCTAGGCAGTTTAAAGCGAAGGGCCACGTTTGGCAAGGTTGACATCCTTCCCCTACCTAGGAGTTATGTTTGATACAGCATGTCCCTGGTCTCCACTCATTATGAATAACAGGAATATTTTTTCAAAGGGTATTACAGGTCCCTGGCTTTTCTTCACGACTGGGTATGAAACCCCCGGACATACTTCTAAAATGGTACCAGGCCAACTGTGTCTCAGTAGAAACATGTGGAGGGGAAGTCTGGGATTACGTGGGTAGTGCCTCTCTCCTTTGTAGAAGACTGCTAGGCGTCCCACAGTCTGTCTTCATCAATAGTGCATCAAGAGCTGGGGCTTCATATCTGACAGACATTGTTGGCTTGCGTCCGCTTAGGAGGTGGCTGGCCTTCTAGATTAGACCGGAATGTAAATTAAATAGGCTGGTTTTGAAGGATTGTATCTCCTTGGACAGATGGAACTCTATTCCCTGGCTGGGGTATGTTAGCAATCGCTTTCCTGAACTAGGAAGGAGGGAACTTTTGAAAAATCCTGTCCAGATTGTGAAAGTCAATCTGTTGTGGGTTCGCCCTAATTTCCTTAAGTGGTGACAGTCCCTAAGGGGAAGAAGTGGAATTTAATCAGACCATCTGTGCGGGGTAATGTTTTGTAGCAGACTACTTTCTTAATGGAACCGTATCTTTGGCTTGCGTAAAATGCTTGTTTTTTGTTAACCCATTTTAGTTTTAATATTGTTTACCGATTATTGTTGATTCCCAGTTCCAGCATGTCTGATAGATATCCCAGTCCTTGTGCCTGTGATAACAGATCTCCTCAGATAAGAATTTTAAGAAGATTTGCCCAGCTCTGATGTATTTGCAGTTATTATCCGTTGCTCATATCTGCTTCTCAGCTGCTAATTTTTCAGTTGTTGCTCTTAAGCCGAGAAATTTTTTTGATAAGGCCAATTTGAATAAATCACATTTTATCTATTTTTTGCCTGATATAAATTTGCTTATTGGAAGGTTTTAATTGATGCTGTGTTGTTTTATATCTATTTATGTACATTTATGTTTAGGATTTTTTTTAACTGAATAAAGGAATTAATGATATCATAATTAAATATTCCTGTCACTGATTGTGCCGAATTATGCCAAATAATTTGCCTTTTCTTGATGCATAATTTTATCACCCTTGCCCCTAATTTGGCCCTCCGTTGCCACATAGTTCCAGCGGCCCTGCTTATAAACGATAGAACCATTGTTAATGCTGACCCTGTGTTAAATACAGTAGCAAAAGCACTTAGCATGATGTAACTGTCAAAATGGTTTTGTAGTTTTTACAAATACTGAATATAAAGGGGTTTTTACACATTGTCTAACACTGAGAGACCTTCTTACGCAAATCTCTAGTTCAGGAGATGCTAGAGAGGTCTGGTTTGCACTGTTTACATTTGTGACTTTATATTTAATATTAAGTTGTTTGTGAATTGATGCAGTTTTTCTTTTTAACAGTAAAGTCGCTGGCTGGGCATTGATTTATAAAGCGTTTTTGAGTTTCTAACCCCTCGCCACCTCACTGAGTAAATATTGAACTGTTCTGCCAACCGTTACCCGGAGGGTCGAGAGCTGGACGGGTGCACTTGGTGCTCAGTGTGGGACCAGTAGAAAGGTGGCCTCAGGGCTTTGGCACTGCTTCTTCTTGGTCTTCTTAGCAGGCATTTGATTGGGCAGCAGCTGTGGTGGCCCACCTATGCAGTAGTTCCTTCGTTCATGACTGAGCGAGACATTGTTAATGCAGACTCCTTGTCAAATACAGTCGGAAGAGGCTTTGCCTGGTGTAACCCTTTGACAAGTGTAGTAAGGAAGGGTATAACCTTAGAAACTCTTTAACAAATGTAGGAATTCGAGTTTTATGCTGAGAACTTTCTGATAAATGCAATATGAATATATTGTGAACACTAATAAACAGTATGGAAAGGGACTTTGCGATGTTTAGCACTGGTAGCCCTTCTTAAACGGACCTCTAGTTCAGGAGGACTTGATGGGTTTGTTTTAATTGTGTACATATGTAATGCTATGTTTAGGATTTAATTGTGTGTGTGAAATGCAGTACTTTTTTCTTTTTTTAAATTAAAAGTACTGTCTACTCATTGATTTATTAAGTGTTACTGTATGCTCTGCGGAGTCCTGAGTTTCTAACCGCCACCTGCTTCAGTAGGCCTTGGACTGTCCTGCCTCGCTATCCTGAGGGCTAAGAGCAGCTGCAGCAACCCTCTGTTGGGCTGTTTATGTGAGACCAGAGACAGAGTCGTGGACTAGAGGGTGAGGGTCTGCGAGCACTGAGAGATCCAGGGGAGGGTGACTGACACTCTTCATAGGTGCTCAGTTTGTGTCCAATAGTAAGGTGATCTCAGGACACCTCCAGTTGTTACTGTTGGAGCCCATTAACATCTGAATCCCTGTTGCTTCCTAAACCCACTTTCACATCCCCATATGAACTGCAGTCGAGGTGCATTATTATTGACCTTCTGCTGAAGAAACCAGCCCTGCCACTGTCTGTCTCTTGCAGTGCCCCGTGCTGTGGCAAGACAGCCTCCCTGTCAGTATTAACTAATGAAACAGCAAGTGCATCACGCCAAGTGGTAGCAGCAGCGCCGGTACAACGTGCTTCATGCGCTGCACATGCCTTACTAAGGTGTTCACCGCATCCTAACTTAATGATATTGAGGCTTATGGAGTTGGCTGGTGGATGGTGCTTGTTGATGTAAACAACCCATCTGCTCTGGTGCACTTCCTGCTTCTCCCCCAGCAATGATCACAACATGTATTGATTGAGCGCTACTGGGCTTGCCTCATAGCTGGGGCCCTTCCATCCCAGTGCATAAATACAAATGTGTGTTGGCTTTATGCTACTTTGTCTGTTGCACGAGTAAGTCATTTTTCAGTGCTGGTGCAACGTTATGCTCTTCGTCAGATGCAGAGTATAGTGATCCTATTTTAGAAAAGTGACGGGCCCCTGAATCTGGGATGGACTACCCTGACCGGGAAATACAACTATGGGAAAAGAAACACCTGGGCACGGTGGGTTTCATATAGAGCAGGCACATCAAATCCAGACATACATTATAATAGCATTAATATGAAAACAGCTTATGGCCTAGTGATGTTTTTACTTAGATTTATTTTTTCATTTTTTTCATAATAAAGGTATAATCTTTTTTTTTTTTTTTTAATTGCAAAAATATACCTTTCAATATAGACAAATTTTGCTAAAAAACACAGAATGTACTTCTCTTGTTAACTCAATTGGTACCCGTATTTTTAAATAAACATTCTGGAAACCAATCATCAAAAATTCACAGTTGTCATATTTTTCAATTCATTATTACAGTCAAAAGCATTTTTTGCACAATATCTTTGGTCAAATGGTCAATATTTTAAAACAGTTGGTCAAAATAATGATATGAGGAGACTGGCAGCTTGCTGACAAATATAGTGATCCTGCCTGCATGCAAATCATCTGCTCCTGTGAACGTCCCTGCACGTGTGACCTTTACGTGATGGGCACTTTTCTGCACGAGTGCACTATGTGTACGCATACACAAAGGAGCTTCAGTGGCTTTCAGTTTGGGCACTAAATCTCGCATCAGCCAGGGAGAGCAGCTGCTAAAAACTGCTTCGTAGCAGTTCATGTGAGGCCAAAGTTAGAGTTAAAGATCAGGCAGTGTAGGAAGCTAGTTACTACCCCCCCCCCACTTTTTGCCTGGTAATTGATGCACCTTTGACTGAAGTGTACTGGGTTCCTGCTAACCAGGTCCCCAGTTCCAGTATTCTTTCTCCAAAACTCTACCATTGTTTACCCAATTGGCAAAACCTTTAGCTACCACTGTAAGTCCCTATTAAATGGCACCCTAGTACCTAGCACCTGGGTTGCTAAAGGAGGGTCCCCCAAGGTCTGCAAAAGAAGACGACGCCTGTCCTGCAACCAACGACTTCCAGCACCCGAGGAAGACTACATGACCTTTGATAAAGACCAGAACTCCTGAGGACAGCGGATCTGTCCCCAAGAAATCTAAACAAAGGATTCTTGTGCCCTCTGGAACCGCAAGTCCTGCCCACTCTGCACCTGACGCCTCCGGCCCATGTCCAGGTGGCCCACCGATCCAGAAGAGGTTCCCCAGCAATCCTGACCTCAAGTCCAGCGTTGGCTGACCCCTCCTGGACTCCACGGTGACGCCTGCAGACTGAATCCAGAGGCTTCCCCCGACCGGCTCTGGTAAGAACAATCCGACATTAACAGACACCCCTGCACCCTCCAGAGGTTAACATTGAACTGTTTGAAAATTGCACTTGCACCAAGTGTTGACTTTTGAACGACTAAAGCATTTTTCCTGAAAAACATACTTACCTTTTTGCGAAGCTCTTGGTCTTAAAAGAAAACTCAAACAAAGCTTATTTTTCCAAAATTGGTGTGAATTTCCTTTTTGAGTCGTGTGTCAGTTATTGGTCAATGTGTGTGCAATAAATGTCTTACATGCCTCTGTGTTAGGCCTAAGGCATCAGGCCCACACTACGACAAATGGAGCACATGGGGTTTACATTGAGCCCTGTACACTTCTGCGGAAACCTCTGGACTCTCTGCATGGTATAGCCACCTAGTGGTATACCATATACAGAGCCAGCTTCCTACATTAGAGGAGTCCCTGGCACCAGAGAAACAGATCCTGGGGACCTGAAGAAGAAGATGGACAAGAAGAGTTTCACACTTGCAAGAACAGAAAATCCAGCAACTGACCTGGCGCCAACTCTGCCGGACTGCTTGCTGCCTTCGCCAGTTGCACCAAAAGTCAACTTGTCCGGCAGCTGCCGAGTTCCCACAGCCCGGGAGACCTGCCAGCTCTTCACCTAGGACCAAGACCTCCTGTGAACAGCGGACCTGTTCAGCAGAAAACCCCAAAAGCAAAGACTCTGAGGCCTCCAGAACCGCCAAACCCAACACCTGAAGCAACCACTGCACCTCTCGCCTCCAGCCCAAGTTAAAGTGGGCCACTGGTGCCAACCAGGGTCCCAGGCGCACCAGCGTTCGAGTCCACCGTGATTTCACCCCTCCTGGACTCATAAGACAGCCTGCACCGGGTATGCCCAGACGTGGGTCCTGGGCTCACTGGGCCAGTGGACATAAGCTAGCCTGGCTGACGAGGAGTGATGCCCTGAAACTGGTCCCAGGATGCTGGTTTCTGGTCGAGGGAGGACCTGGCCTGGCAGTTCGGGCTGGACTGCTCTCATGGGGAGTAGGGTCAAGACTGATTTGCATATGGCTGGACCTAAGCTGGTGAGCAAAAAAACGATGGATTTAGGCCCAGATCTCTGTTCTGTTGGTGAATGTTTGACATTGTTTCAGCATTCCATCCATCAATTGTTCTTTTTGCATTAAACATATATAAAGATACTTGCTGTTTTTATAAATTGTTGTAGATCTCCCTCTTGAGTCGTGTTGTCGGTAAAGTCCCGGAGGGAAGATGGCGGCGGCGTTGTCGGGCGAGTGAGCACTCACATCTGATCGACCCCCTCCTCCTACGAGTTTTACGGAGCGCTATGAAGCGATATATCTAATATAATTTTCTCAAGTCCGACCGACTTTGATACGAGAGAACTGGATAAGATATGCTCTGGGATCTACGTTTGTTCCAGTGGTGCGTGATCCCGCTTACCTGACTGGCTCTCTGTCTCCCCGCGGCTTCTGTTCGCTTACTCCTGGGTCAAGGCTAGCCTCGGCTTCTCATCTGGCTCTCATGCCGCCGAAAAACTCTAGAGGGGCCAAGACGTGCACTACGGGAGATCCTTTCTGGTTAGTGAAAGCTCCGGAAGAAAAACAACGAACCCGAACAGCAGAAACTGGGGAGAGTGCTCTGATCTCCGAGAAGATGTGGGCCGCCCGGATTGCTGAAGAAAACTACCCCGCGATCTTCCCCCCCCATCAAGAAGGGAAAGACTGCTGGCACCAAGCATGAGGAGCGGCTGCAGAGAAAGGCTGCCTTGACTGATTTATACACGGAGGTGTGCTTAGATAAATCGGGTGGCTCTGGCCCTGGCATAAACGTTTCTGACGCTACAGCTGGTCAGGAGGGGGCATGTGGGGATCAGATCGGGACTCAGCAACATTTTCATCTGCTTTAGTGCTTGGGGAGGCATGTCGACCCGGGGAGCAAACGTCGGGGGGACAAGCTTTGACACAATCTGGGAAACGCTTCCCAAAAACATTAGCTGCCATAAAAATAGTGGAAAAATCTAAGATGGATAGGAGTAAGCACCAATTGGTGGGTGAAAAGGATGCTAACTCCACTGACCTGGCCGAGATTGATACCGGCGAACACTTCATCGGTAGACGAGTCATTTCAGCTGCCTGAATTACGGGGGGGGGGGTGTAGGAAGCTGGCTCTGTATATACTACACCAAAGTGAGGTATAGTGTGCACAGAGTCCAGTGGAACCTCAAAGGTAGGCAGAGGCAAAGTTAGATAGAACCTTACTCTCTATTTGTGGTAGTGTGGTCGAGCAGTAAGGCAGTATCAGAGGACAGTGCTAAGCATGTGTTGTACACACTCAGTCAGCAAATGAATTCACACACTCAAAGACTGAACTTCAGACCAATTGTTTTTGTATAAAAATATTATTTTAGTTATTTCTAGAACCAAGCAAGCCTGGCACAGGTAAGCAATAAATACTTTACAGTAGTAAATGCTGATTGTAAAACAGTTCAATTGTAAATGTACTATGGTTTGACTTAAAGTATTGTTTCAGAGAAATGCAATCACTTGTAAATACAGTACATAGACTTGAACTGGATTTTCAGTAAAATAGCAGGTAAGTTACTTTTGGATTACTTTTCTTACTCAGTGCTGTATGCCTGGATGCAGCACTGGGACATTTCCTGTAAACAGGTGAGTAAAAGCGTTTTTGTTAAATCGTACAATTTTAAAGAATTTCTTTAGGTTTCAAAACTCCACACTTAGAAACTTTTTCAGGTAAAAGAGTCAATGTTATCCTATGGAGGAAAATATGGTTATTGGTTTTTAGGTAAGTATTCGGTAGTGGGAGTTGAGGTTCTGGGGGTAGACTCAGGGGTCCCCCAGGGTCAGTGATGCACTCTTGTTACACCCTCCGCGGCACTAGGGCGGCTGGGTGCAGAGTGTTGAGGCCCAATGTTATCCAATGGGGGATAGGGGGCCTCCGGTTGGTGGCTGCTGGCAAGCAGGCCACTGGGTTGTGGGAGCAAAGCTCCTGGACTTTAGCCCAGGGCAAATGGGGAAACAAATTAGCACCAAAGGTGCACCCTCAGCGGCACTAGGGCGGCCGGGTGCAGGGTGCTGTTTTGACGTCGGATGCCCTGTTGTTTCCAATGGAGAGCCTCCTGTTTGCAAAAGCACTGCAGGCAGGGAGACGAAGGACTTCTGGGTGCGACCACCACTTCGAGAGGTAAGTTGGGAAGTTAGGGGTTGGTTAGGCACCGTCGGTTTGGGCACACAAGGCCGTGGGGCGTTGGGTGCAGGGGTGCCTTTTGGGGTCGGATCTTCTTACCAGCTCCTGGTCGCAGTTGGAGGGGCCTTCTGGATTTAGACTGCAGGCGTCGGCTGGAGGCTTGAGGCAGATCAGGGGTCGCCGGATCTCGGTTCAGGATCGCTGGGGTGACCTCCTCGTGGTGTTTGCCCACTCGAGCTCGGGCCGTGGACGGCGGGTGCAGAGTGGGGCGGATTCGCGGTCTCCGGCTGCTGCCAGAGGTTGCAGTTGAACAAATCCGGTGTTCACGGGAGAAGCAGTCTTTGGAAGTGAAGGCAGGCAGGTCCTCCGGGGTTTTTGAGGTTGCTGGCTGCAGGACACACCGGGATTTCGCAGGAGCAGGTTCGAGTGGGAGACAGGCCGGTAGGGCTGGGGCCAAGTCAGTGGGCGTCTTCCTCGTTAGCTGCTGCACAGCTGTTCGGTCCTTCTTCTTTTCTTCTTGTTTCTTGTCTGGATCTGAGGAAGCAAGGTTCAGGGGTGCCCCTAAATACTAGGTTTAGGGGCGTTACAGGTAGGTAAAAGGCAGTGACCAATGGGTCCCTTCCCTGGGGTGGGTACACCCCCTATTATTCCACCCTCCAGTGGGAGGGGGGCATGTGCCTGTCCCTGTTTGTCTGAGTCCCTCCATCTTCAAGATGGCGTGGACTGAGAGTTGTGTTTCACCTCACCTCCCCCACCTGAGGGGTGGAGTTGGCAGAGGTGGGCACACCTCTCTTCCTCACTTGTTTTTCCCGCTGGTTCTCCCACCGAAAGTGGGGGTCAGAACCAGTGGGGACCAGTTGCTGAAAGCAGCAATTGGCCTGGGGAAGCTCACAAAGGCGGCAAGCCTTTGAATCTTCCCCTTCGTGAACCCTGCCCATCCTGGGGGAGGAGGCTTGGCACCTCGTCCCAGGATGTGTATTGTTTCAGGCCCCAGAGAGCCGCAGGCTCTCGACCCAGGGGTCCAGAAACATGTCTGGTGGTGGCAGCTGAAAGCAGCCACTCAGCCAGGACACTAGAGGTGGGTTAGTTTTCAGGGGGCATCTCTAAGATGCCCTCTGTGTGCAGCATTTTTCATTAAATCACACACTGGCATCAGTGTGGGTTTAATGTGCTGAGAAGTTTGATACCAAACTTCTCAGTTTTCAGTGTAGCCATTATGGTGCTGTGGAGTTCGTAATGACAAACTCCCAGCACCATATACTCTTAATGGCAGCACTGCACTTACAATGTCTAAGAATGGACTTAGACACTGTAGGGGTACAGGGCTCATGCACCTGTACCCTCACCACTGGTATAGTGCACCCAGCTAGAGGGGTGACTGATCTATGCCAGGGCAGTGGGTTGTAGGCATGGCACACAGGGATGTGTGCCATGTCGACTCTTCACTTTGTTCTGCACCAAAACACGCAGCCTGCAAAGGCAGTGTGTGAGTGTAGTGGTACAGGACCTCTAAGGGTGGCACAATAAGTGCTGCAGCCCTTAGAGGCCTTCTCTGGTTACAGTGCCCTGGGTACCTCTGGTACCATTTATCAGGGGCTGACCTGTGGCCAGAGATGCCAATTGGGTTTAGGCTTCAATGCAGTGTTAGGGAAAGAACATAGGCCCTGGGTACCTGATTAGCAGGAGCCCAGGGCACACTCAAAGTACATCAGCAATTCAGCAAAAAGTGGGGGCAACCATGCAGAAAGAGGGCACTTTCTCACAGGGGGGTCGCCAAATTATCCATGGAGTGAGACTAGCAGTACACAACTAGAGGAAGAGGAGCCGGGCAATCTTACTGCTCCATCTAGTACTGGTACAGTACTTAAGAAGAAACTGATGTCTGACCCCAGGGAAGAAAAGGAACCAGCTGCGGCGCTTTCATGGGACTACTCTTTTTCCTCCAACTTGGGTGCAGACCCAGGGGACACAACGAGACAGGTTGCCCTTAAAACATTGGAGAACCCGGATGATATCTCTCTCTCTCTCTCTCTGTCATATATCAAACTAAAATGACTCACAGAGAGGAAACTGGGGCAGAAAGTAAAGAAACGCAAAATGCGTGCCGCAAGCTGCAAATTCAATACGCCGAGTTGCTAAGTCGTGCTCGGAATTTGCAGAAAGGGTCACTGAAGCCGAGAACAGAATTTCTACGCTAGAGGACGAGATTATAATACCGAAAGCTGCGACTGATACTCTGGCGCATGTGAAGAATGATATGGCATGGAAGCTTGAGTACATGGAGAATCTGCTTCGCCGCAATAGTCTCAGAGTTCTCGGTGTACCGGAGGGGGTGGAAGGGTCTGACCCCCGGAAGTTCATTGTGGAACTGTTCTCAGAAGCATTCCCAGAGCTTACCCAGTGGGCATGGGACATGGAGGTCCAGCGAGCCCACCGGTTCCCTTCCAACCAAAACACTCATTCAGGACCTGGTCAATTGGCTCCCAGACCGAGAGCAATACTGATCTGTCTAAATAACTTTCTGTCTCGACAGGCTTTGTACGATTTGGCAAGACCAGATAGGAAGAGAACAGGGAAAGGGATTGAGTTTTTTGTTTGGCCAGATTACGGTCATGCGACTGTTGAAAAACGGTGGCAGTTATGACAGCTAATTACTCTGTTTCAGAACAAGGGTGCCCAAGCTTTCCTTCTCAATCCTGCCAAGCTTAAAGTTATATATAAAGATCATACGCAGTTCTTCTCTTCTGAGGCAAAGGCTAAAGAATTCTTACAGGCAATCAAAGTCTAAGGAAATTGCTTAATGTTTGGGGGGGGCTTAGGTGACACAAAGTGTTTTCTCTCTCTTTGTTTTCTTTTTCTTTATATTACACAATAGGGTTGGATGCAGTAGGTGGGAGGTGGTGGTCGATTGGTTGGTATCGTGAGGCTCTCCATCACATTAGACTAAAGGGTCTGTTTGCCTCTATGAGTGGGGAGGAAGGGGGGGTTCCTTGCGTGGGGGCTTGGGAGGGTCCCACTGAGGGGTGGGGGGTTTGGGTGCTGTGTTGTGGGGGGGAATTAAAAATAAGCCAATGGATGAAGAAGTTAGAGTTAAAATTATGGATTATGTTTGTCTAACAGACATGCTGAATTTGGCTCAGGAGGGTTCACAGTCTGAGAAATTTGATATAGGCTGATGGCTGACCGATTGCGTGTTTGTTTATTTAACGTATGTGGCCTTAACAATAGGGCTAAGCGGCAAAGAGTAGCTCAGGAAATAAGGGGTATGCGACCGGATGTGGTGTGCCTTCAAGAGACGCACATACCTTAGGGGAAACGCAGGGTTTTATCTGAACTAGGGTATGCATTGCTTGCCTGTACAAAACAAGGTTCCACTATTAGAGGTGTGGCCATTCTTGCAAGACTAAATATACAATCTACTGGCAGAGTGCTCGTTGATACATATGGTCGGTGGGCGATAGTGGAATGTGTGGCTGGCAATGACAAATTTGTAATATGTTCTGTGTATGGATCTAATGCTGATGAGGCACAGATATTAGAATTTCTTAATGTAGAGCTAGCGTCCTGGCCTACTCAGCTAATATTGTGTGGGGATTTTAGCATTCAGTTGGAAGACATTACAGTGCGAGTAGGCAGGGATAAATATGTTTTGTGTAAACACAAAGTCTTCAAGGCCCTCCAGCAGCTCTTACATGACCACAGTGTAGTTGATGTCTGGGCCAAACTAAAACATCCAGACCCTGGTTTCACACACTATTCAGTCAGTCAGTCAGTCAGTCAAAAATACTTTATTCGGCAGCCAAGAGCCATAAAAGTAAACATTTTAAAAAGACACAATTCATTGAAAGACATTAATGCATAAAAACTTAGGTCACAATAAAAGTTTTAAAAATGCCTGTGTAGAGCAATAAAAGGGCATCCGGCTTTACTATTTCATCAATCATGTATAAATCTACAAATAGTGCAACAATATAAAGTGCAAAAGCGCTAAATATAAAACCAAAGGCTATAAGGACTATCTCTAAAGTGCACATTAGGTGAGAGAACAGACTGGCTACAGCGGCGGCAATTTTTTCCTGTGTCTCATGGCCGCTATTAAAAAGCTTGCAACCCACAGGCAAACCATGGGGGAGGATAACATTTGAAGATAGGTCAGAGCCGACCTAACTTGGACAAACTGGCAGTCTCCGAGCAGTGGTAAAATATGATCTCTGCGCTGGGAATCGTAGTGGGCGCAGAAAAACATAAAATGTAGTGTATCCTGCTCAGAAAA
The DNA here is from genome assembly GCA_963921515.1 of Calotriton arnoldi. Lineage (NCBI taxonomy): Eukaryota > Metazoa > Chordata > Amphibia > Caudata > Salamandridae > Calotriton > Calotriton arnoldi. The sequence continues at coordinate 1,463,844 of CAWUFW010002007.1, forward strand.
ATGATCACAGGGGCAGGGTTTAAGTGAACCAGGTTTGGAATAGCCTTGGGGAAATGCCAGAAGCCAGGGGACCAGATTCAAACGAAATCTGGTCAGAACAAAGCGATGGTGTGCTTTGTTAACATAAGATAAATATGGCTGCATCTGTGGACCCAGGCTCAATATGGCAAATCTTCTCACAGACGGTTTGGCTAATTCCGCCTCCTCCCTAAGCCTCTGCTGCTTGTCCAGAAACTGCTTTTTGAATTCTCTAATGGCAGTCTTACCCAGAGCCCCTGGACTCCGGAACAGGTCAGGACGGCCGAGCCATCTGGTCTGTTCCTATATGTAAAAACAACAGTTGATGGACAGAATGCAGAACAATGTCATACATTCACCCCAGTACAGAGATCTGGGCCTAAATCCATCGTTTTTTTGCTCACCATGCCATTCCAGTTTGGACCCAGCCATATGCAAATCAGTCTTGACCCTGTGCCTCATGGGAACAGTCCAGCCCGAACTGCCAAGCCAGGTCCTCCTGGACTGGAAACAAGCATCCTAGGACCGGTTTCGGGGTTTCACCCCTCTTCAGCCAGGATAGCTTGATTCCAGTGGCATGGAGAGCACGGGACCCACGTCTGGGCATACCCGTCCCACTCGGGGTGACAAATGCAAAAACAACAGTTGATGGACAGAATGCAGAACAATGTCATACATTCACCCCAGTACAGAGATCTGGGCCTAAATCCATCGTTTTTTGCTCACCATGCCATTCCAGTTTGGACCCAGCCATATGCAAATCAGTCTTGACCCTGTGCCTCATGGGAACAGTCCAGCCCGAACTGCCAAGCCAGGTCCTCCCTGGACTGGAAACAAGTATCCTAGGACCGGTTTCGGGGTTTCACCCCTCTTCAGCCAGGATAGCTTGATTCCAGTGGCATGGAGAGCACGGGACCCACGTCTGGGCATTCCCGTCCCACTCGGGAGTGACAAATGCAAAAACAACAGTTGATGGACAGAATGCAGAACAATGTCATACATTCACCCCAGTACAGAGATCTGGGCCTAAATCCATCGTTTTTTGCTCACCATGCCATTCCAGTTTGGACCCAGCCATATGCAAATCAGTCTTGACCCTGTGCCTCATGGGAACAGTCCAGCCCGAACTGCCAAGCCAGGTCCTCCCTGGACTGGAAACAAGCATCCTAGGACCGGTTTCGGGTTTCACCCCTCTTCAGCCAGGATAGCTTGATTCCAGTGGCATGGAGAACACGGGACCCACGTCTGGGCATACCCGTCCCACTCGGGGTGACAAATGCAAAAACAACAGTTGATGGACAGAATGCAGAACAATGTCATACATTCACCCCAGTACAGAGATCTGGGCCTAAATCCATCGTTTTTTGCTCACCATGCCATTCCAGTTTGGACCCAGCCATATGCAAATCAGTCTTGACCCTGTGCCTCATGGGAACAGTCCAGCCCGAACTGCCAAGCCAGGTCCTCCCTGGACTGGAATCAAGCATCCTAGGACCGGTTTCGGGGTTTCACCCCTCTTCAGCCAGGATAGCTTGATTCCAGTGGCATGGAGAGCACGGGACCCACGTCTGGGCATACCAGTCCCACTCGGGGTGACAAATGCAAAAACAACAGTTGATGGACAGAATGCAGAACAATGTCATACATTCACCCCAGTACAGAGATCTGGGCCTAAATCCATCGTTTTTTTGCTCACCATGCCATTCCAGTTTGGACCCAGCCATATGCAAATCAGTCTTGACCCTGTGCCTCATGGGTTTTGCTATGTTCGCCCTAAGTTGGCAGGGTATGTCCAGACGTGGGTCCCTTGCTCACTTTGCCACTGGATTCAAGATAGCCTGGCTGATGACGGCTGTAAGCCAGAAACCGGTCCCAGGATGCTTGTTTCCGGCCCAGGGAAGACCTGGCTTGGCAGTTCGGGCTGGACTGTTCCCATGAGGCACAGGGTCAGACTGATTTGCATATGGCCATGTCTGAACTGGGGTGGCGGAGCGAGCTAAAGAATAATGATGGACTTGCCCAAATTCTGAGCCAGCGCAGGAGTGGGGCAACCGCGATCTGGTCTGAAATGTAACCCACTCCCAATTCTTTATGTAGGTTAAAAACAGGGGTTGCAGTAGGGACCGCAAGGAGTTTTCGCATGAAATTATTCTCGGCCACCTGAATCCCCTTCACATCCTTATAACCCCAAATGTCACTCCCGTACGTAACCATCGGGATACATTTTGCATTATAGACCTTTAATAGTGCGGGAAGTGGCTTTGACCCCAGTCTTGGCGAAATTCAGGGTGGCCCCTGCTGCTCGGGCTAAGATGTTCTTTTTAAGTAAAAGTTGCAGGCACCAGGATCCTTGCTCATCAAAGACTACCCCTAGGTAAGGAAACGTTGGCACTTTGGTTAATTCGGCCCCCTTGCAATAAAATTTGGCCTTGGCCGCCTTTCCGGAACCTATAGTCATAGTGTGTGATTTCTTATAATTCTTAGTTAAATCTTGTGACTCCATAAAATTTATAAAACAATTTAAAAGACGTTGTAGACCCAATGCGGTTCTAGCCAGTAGAACTGTGTCATCGGCGTACAAAAGTGCAGGAATCATTTTGGAACTAGCTCTGGGTATATCTTTGCAACAAGCTGTTAGGGATTCTCCCAGTTTGTTAATATATAATGTGAACAGCAAAGGCGCCAAAATGCACCCCTGCCGGACCCCCCTTTTTACTTCCCAAGAGCTTGTCAAACTGCCATCTGTGTTGTACCTTACCGCTGCTGTGGTGTTTTCATGGGCAGTATGAAAAAAGGAGACTAGCTCCGCATCTATCCCCAGATCACGTAACACCAGCCATAGCTTAGACCTGTTGACATAGTCAAATGCTGAGGTTAGGTCCATGAAGGCCAAATGTAAGACTCCCCTCTTTGCGATGGTGTACTTCCCGATAACTAAATGCAGGTTAAGGCACCGGTCCAGGTTCCCTTTCCCCTGCCTGAAGCCATACTGCAGATCGGAGATGATATTGACCTGATCCAGATAGCCTGTTAGGCGATCCAGAATAACTTTCCCCAGTATTTTAGCCGCAGAATCTAGGAGGGAGATTGGTCTAGAACAGGCGGGATCATCCCGAACTCCCTTTTTAAATATGGGGATGACAACCGCCTTAGCCCAAGAGGGGGGAAAACCGTAGGTGCAGGCTGCATTAAAAACATGGGTTAAAATCTTGGCCCAGACTTTGGGATCGGCCTTATAAAGGTCTGCTGGTACCCCATCTGGACCAGGCGCCTTTCCTACCGAGGTTGAAATAATAGCTTTGTAAACCTCATCTATGTTGAAATGGAGAGGGTTGCTAGGTGGGCCGGGAACTGATTGTCCCACGGCAGATTCCAAATTTACATCGCTATAGATGTTACCAAAATGCTGGACCCAGAGCTCAGCAGGTATCGTACAGTCACTGCTAGAGTTTGGTGTGTCTGAGAAATCGGGGCTGTTGACCACCGACCAAAATTTGGTGCGGTCAGCCAGGACACTAGCTTGGCTGAGCGCTTTCCAGGCCTGCTCCCTTATCTGCTTCTTCCTTTCCTGGGCTGCAAGTTTATAGGCCTTCCTGCGGCTCCTAATTAATATTGCGTCCCTTGGGTTTTGCATAAGGGCCTGTTTAAGTTCCTTATGGGCAGCCGAACAAATATTGTCAAACCACCTTTTGGGCATCTGGCTCTGGTTTTGGAGGTTAAATCGGATGCTACCTGCTTGATGATTCTGTCAAAGCTTCAAGAGTGGCTCTGTCGTGTGAGACAGGATCCATGCAGACTTGGAACTCCGGGGCACAGGTGGAATACAAATTGTCTAAAAAAACTCTCCGGAATGATCCTTTCCCACTTCAATCTCCTTGCTTGATGTTTAGTACTGATGTTTGCGTTAGAGATTTGACTCGGAACCCCCCCTTTTATGGCGGCCGAGAGAGGGAGATCCAGTATTAGGGGATTATGATCACTAAGACTGTTCCAAGTAACGCTTAAGTTATTGACAGTCGGCGCTAATAATGCAGATAACATTATATAGTCAATTACACTAGGGCTACCACTACCTACATAGGTGGGGACCAGAGCTGAAGCATCTGATTGCTGTAGGCATTGCAAATTGTGGGCTGAGAGAAAACTTCTAAACAGATGCCCGATGGTGTATGCTCAAAATGATTGGACAAATCAGAACCATCACCCACCTCCAATATGGGGGTACAGTTGAGCCAACACTGATGGATGTTAAAGTCCCCTAAGATTAGTGTGTCATGATAGACTTGACTTCCTTCCCCAAAGCTTTCTAGGAAATCCTCTAAGGCTGATAAATGTTCCGTCTCATGAGATCTGGTGAAGGAGTTATAAAAATTAACCACTAACAGAGTGGGGAGATTCTTACATGACAGTTCCACTGCTAATACATTGGGTGATCGACAATCAATCAGTTTGGCTTTGTAGGAGAGCTTAAGTGAGAACATTAAAAGAAGACCCCCCCTAGCTCTTCCCATGTTCGAGGGGATAGCATGTTTACAAAAAGTGATAAAACCATCCAAATAAAAACAATTGTTGAGCTCCCATGTTTCCTGTAAAGCAATAATGTGGTGTGTACCAAGAAACTGTTCCCAAAAAATGTTACCCCGCTTAGACCCAAGGCCGGCTATGTTCCAGGACAATACTTTCACGAGGGGGTCAACAGGGTTGGCCAAGGTAGAGATAGAATTGGAGAGATTGTCCAACAATGGTGGAGATGTAGGCGCGGATACACATGGCTTAGTAGAGGTGTTCAATGACAACATCTTGCCATGGGTTTTTTCAGCCACCGACGATAGTCAATCATTTTCGTCGAGACTCAGGGGACAGGCTAGGGGTAGATAACGATTAGTCGGAGATAACCCTGGATTCACATTTCTTTCTTGAGTAGACTTAACCAACTTAAATGGGAACTGCCATTGGGGATTTGCTAGGGGCCGTTTAAAAGGGTAAAAAGACTGTAAGGGGACTATTCTGATTCTGGTCTTGATGCCGTCCTTAAATTGGCAACCTGCCAGTGCTCTAGCCTGCCTAGGATTCTTGAAGTTAACAATAATACAATCTCCCTCAACGTTTTTCCTGGTCCCATGGCCTATCCACCTAGCCATGATGATGTCGGAGGTAATCTTAGGACCGTTAATCACATTGTTATTACACCAATGAGTGGTCTTATGGATAAGATCCAGAGAGGTTTCCTTAGTGCCAGATGTAAGTGTGGGGACCCCTTTTAAGACGGCAACTAAAGGTGCAGATTGGGGGGGGGAGGTCAATTATACTAAGGTTATTAGCTGTGGGGCATCAGGGCTACAATGATCGGTTCCCCAGGTGTGTGATTGTTATAATTAGTGTTAGACTTGCTAGTTAAAGATAGTGCTGTCACTTCTTGGGAGTTGCTTGTCTGAGGAACTTTGGTCACACCACCTGACCCCAGGCAGGAGTCCCCCCTCCCCTTAGCTATTGTGTCGCTTCTAGAGGGACAAATATTATGCAGGGAGACAAAAGAATTAATTTTCAGCTCGATCTCATCCAATTTTAAAAATATGGGTGCTAACAAGTCTTTGGTCAGGCTCTCTAACCTCACTGCGAGATTGTCCAACAACAGTTCCATATTACAATCAGCAGGAGGTGTGGTGATTTTTGGCCGCAGTGATTTCCTCAGTGCTCCCTTGCCGCCAGTTCTCTTTCTTTTGGTGGGCGGGCAACCCAAGTCTTCACCCAAAGTCAAAACAGCTGCAGGGGTGCAGATAGGTGCTTCCACCTCCTCTCTTTGGCCTACTATCAATGGTGTTCGAGACGTGAGCAGGAGCATTTCTCCTGAGGGTTCCCTCGTGGCACTCGTCATATCACCCTCCCTTACCGATGCCAATGCTAATTTCTCAGACTCCAAAGACAGCCTTTTTTCAGTTACAGCTATTTCCTTCGTGATAACGTTAGCGGCTTTAGTTAAAAAGGAGTCTAGTGTCCCAGCTGGCACCGCTACGTTGATCCCTTGCGAGTCCGCTTGTCCGATAGCCAGCTTCCTTTTACCCATAGCTAATCAGTCGAGAAACGCGTTGTCTTGTGGGATCTAAATTACAAGATAACAGACTCTTCAGGAGTCAGAAAGGAGGACACACGGGTTACTTCCTGATTCAATGTAGAGCGACCAAATATGTAAGCCAGGGTTTTAATATAGTCATAAGACGTAGGTCCCCTATACAGAGGAACCACGCACTGTACCTTAATCTTGTCCTTGATGAATCACTCCAGCCAGGGGGTGTGCCCTAAGTGTAGCTTGGTCCGATAGCGAGGATCAAAGAGCCTCGCCCAGCCCAGCCTCTTTCGGCCGCTGACAGGCTGCGAGGGCCCTGGCCGATGATAAAGCGCCTCCCGGCGCGGAACGTGGGCGTCTTGCTCACTGCTTGGTGGTGCCGGGAGATGTAGTTCTTCTCCCCTGTCAGGCACGGGTTTGTGGCAGGCAAGCAGGCAGGCAAACAAAGATTAACGGGCTCCCGCGCTGCGGGGGCCCTGGCCGATGATAAAGCGCCTCCCAGCGCGGAACGTGGGTGGCGTGCTCACCGCTTGGTGGTGCCGGGAGATGTAGTTCCTCTCCCCTGTCATGCCCACAACGAAAGCTGGCTAGACTTGACTATTTTTTTGCAACCAATGGATATCTAGCAGATGCATATATACAGGTTTTCCCCAGAGTTACATCAGATCACAATCCTCTGCTGCTGAACCTTGCTATGCGTGGTTTGGTACTGCCCAGTCGGTCCTTTTCATTAGATAGAAAGTTACTACTCAGTGAGTCTTTTGTTAGCCATAGACGTCAGTGGCTGAATCAATTTTTTGCTATTAATCGGAACTCTGCCGCTCATATAGTAGTTTGGGATGCCTTGAAGGCAGGGCTCCGGGGGTAAACTCTTGGTTTCGGTCTATATATTCAGAAACAGCAAAGGCATTTAATTCAAGATATGTACGAGGATCTCCGGAAGGCAGAACAGAGTCTCATACAGTCTCTTCAAGGGAATCTAGACATTACTTAGCCGCAAACTGATGTGGCCCGCTGTAAGGCCGGGATAAATGTGCACTGGTATTAGGATAACGCTAACAAATATTATCTTTTTAGAAGGGAATGTTCAGAATTGGGGGAAGCAACTGGTAAATGTTTGGCAAAAAAGATCAGACTATCTTTAATCTATACTACACCCCTGCTAAAATTTCTCACTGGGGTGGGTCAAATGATGGTAAATGTACACTCTGTGGCGCTGATCAGGCAGACAGTCTTCATATGTTTTATGCATGCACAGAGCTGAGACAGTTGATTGGGTGGATGGAGGCCTTCTTGACTGGAATAATTGGAGCACAGATCTCTATTACTCCGACGGTCATGCTTTTGGGAGTCCTGGATGAGTCCACGATTAGCTGCGAGATATATCAATCTAGGTATTTAATTTTTATCTCAGTAGCCGTGGCCCGGCTATGCATAACTTCACTCTGGCGGCAGAAAGAACCTCCGTCATTTGAAATGTGGAGAGGAAGGCTGTATGCCATATGTAATATGGAGCATAGTCTGTATGGCCTCAAAGGGCTCCAAAAACGGAAACTTGGTGTTAAGATCTGGGGGGCCATGGTAGATCATCTGTCACCACGTTATGAAACTTTCCTCTGGTATTATCGGACATATGTAAATCTATGTTTTGCCTTTTTATTTAACTCGCTTTTATGAATTATATGATGTATGGTTTTTAGGCAAGAATGGGTGTACATAATCCTAATTTATTTCTCCTGTACTATTGATATGTTATCTCAAAATATCTTATTTTTCATTTTTGTATAACTTTGTTATCTATTGGCTTATCACAAATAAAAAAAAGTATAACAAAAATTTAAAAAATGAGTTGTGTTGTCATGTATTAATCATTGTGTATATTTTGCAAATCTCTTGCACTCCTCTGTGTTAAGCCTAAGGCTGCCTGACCACACTACCCCCTAACAGAGCACTTTGGGATTGAATAGCAAGCCCCTGCCCACTCATAAGAGAACCCCTGGACTCTTTACATGGTATATCGAGTTATTGATATATCACAATAAGAGTCAGCTTTCTACAGGTTGTGAGTATCCTCAACCACTAAAGACTCTGGACAAAGGGATTTGAGACTCTGTTCACAGGTGTTTGATGATGCTTATAAACTGAACTAGTTGTGCACATGATGTGTGGGGTCATTGATCCGTGTCGAGGCAGGCATTGTGGTCATAATCTAGCAGCAGTCACTGGGCAAGGGTTTTCAAAAATGAATAAATTAACATTCTGTCCATTAATGTCTCTTCCTCATCCTCCAAAGTTTTGGGCAGCATTATTTGGGAAAGCAGACAATCAAGGCTCACAAGACGACTCTGCTTGCAAACAATTGCTGCAGCATTGTTTCAAGAGTAAAACAAGGTCATGGTGAATTACTTACACAGTGTCTTTAGGTATCACCTCAACAAAAAAGCAAGGGTGGCTGTTTAGGCCCATGTGGGGGAAAAGCAAAACACCTTGAATACCAATGCTACTCTGACCCCACTAACATGCTAACAGTCTCGCACTACTTGAAGGAGGTCTTCTTATTCACCTCGCATAGTAGGGGTTTCACTTTACTAATATCACTCCCACTCACATCAGAGTAGCATTTATTGTATACCAGAAGCACTCCCACAGACTAGCTGTCTAGCCAGACCTAAGAATGCTTAGAGAGAATTATTGCAAGCAAGCTCAGTAGGTCTCTGTAACATCAGACAGAAGCCGCAGCCCACAACAGACTTGCATTGGCAGAGCCAGTAGGTCTGGCTTTGATTTTTGGGTTTAGTCCACACTCTTGCAGCGTGAATCTTTTCTGGATTCACACACTGTGCATTATTCTGCTATCTGGTGGCTGAATCCGGAACTCTTTTCTTAGTCCGCTGTGTTTTTTTCTTTCTTTTTTTGTTGTTGTTGGGCCGCGGCGTCTGTTACCATTTTATGCCTTTGCCTTCAGCCCTGAAAGGCCTTGGCCTTGGCCATGGTCGACATCTTCAGATTCTTTTTTTCGCCGTTGGGTCTGAAAGCAACAGATCAAGCTCTACGGACACTGAAAGAGAAGAAGTCGTCTTGCATTGCCAATGCTTTTTGAGAATATTAGTCTGATTAAATGAAGTAAGAAAAGGCCAAACTGTTCCATATCTGGTGAGCTGTACAGTGGCAGCTTTCATTCTTGGACCGGTAAGAATGTGCAAGCACATTTAGGTCAGTACTTCACCCCATTACAAGGACTTCCAAAAGTAGATGTTGACCTCTCCTCTTCATTGGTGGACTTAGAGCCCAGCTTACTTACTGATGTTTCATTCACACGTGGCTCCTGAAGTCAGTCTAATTCTAAACTTAGTACAGCTGTGGAACTCACTGTGGGCACTGTGAACAGGAGAACTCTCCATGGCAGAGACCTGCAGTCAGTGACACGAAATTCAAGGCCAGTTTTCTGGGCCTCAAATCCTTTCTCTGCTACAGGGGAGCATTACTCATCTCTTGACATACAGCACCACTTCAATGTTCTGTTTGAACAAGCAGGTGGGATCCTGCTCTCGCTCTCTGTGTCCTCCCTCTTCAGATTTGTGAATAGTGCTTGAACCAATACCATTGTTCTTTTAGCGTCCCTGGGATAAATAAATGTGGAGGGAGACATTTGAGAGGTTTTGATGACTATCATCAGGACCTTAGGGTCCGAGAGGGTAGCTCTGTTTGCCATGAGAAAGTGCGCTCAGTGGCCAATGTTTGCATGCCATCTGCGACCAATTCTTGGGAGGTGCTCTCTGAAGCTGTTCAGGGAAGTTCATTTAAGATGTTGTCCATCTTCCTACTTCCCATCCCTGTTCCCTAACAGGATTTTAATCTGCTTTTGGCCTTGTTTAGATAAACACTTGCAGCCTACGGCCTCCTGTGACATGGACATGCTGTTTTGGAAGTCAGCCTGTTGGCTAGTAACCATCACTGCCATGAATATATACAAGCTTAAGGATTTCTATTCTTAAGAGCCTCCTATCGTCTTATACAAGGAAAAGGTGAAACTTTAATTCCTTCTTTCATACTGAAATAAAGATATTGTCTCCCCGCACATTGTCCAGACCGCCTGCCTTTTCACCTGAGGAGATTCATCACAATCTGGATGTCTCTAGAGCGCTTCAGTTTTACAGTGAAAGGGAAAACTGTGCAGGACGTCTGAGCACATGTTTCATATTGGGAATAAGACCACCGTATGTGACAAAGCAACCAAAGCAATTATTGGCAGGTAAGCAGCTCTTGCATATCTAAACCTTAAGACATTGAACTCATTCCAGCATAACAAAGGCCTCTTTCCTGGTCTTCCACAGGTGTTTGAAGGTTATCACCATGGCAATCCTACACATATGTTTTTTCCAGGCAAGCATTTTGTGGGTGCATCTCCTCACAAACATGTAGCTTGCAACTTGAAAGGTTTTCACAAATTAGTTGTTTGAAGCCTGGCTTGGCTTGCGCTTTCTCCTTCTTCCTCCTTTCAGGTATTGAAGCAGTGTAATCAATTTTCCCAATCAGTTGGAAGAAGGGAGAGCAGGATGTCAGAATAGGGAAAGATGACTTTCATGGTGATTCTGGTACTCTTGTGCCTCGCTCTCCCTCTTTCACGACGACAACAGCTATCCCGGGGAGAAACATTAAAAAACTGTATGTCGTAGTTTGAGCTCTCGCGAATGGAACCCTCCAAAATTAGTTTTTAACTGGCAGAGCTCTTTTTGAGAGACTTTTTTTCTGTACCTGCCCGTGTTGACACATTTAGATCCCAGCCACAAGCATCGGTGTGAGAATGAGTACTAAAAGTACCGGTATCGGTACCAAGGTAATTTATATTAAGTATGTCAGATGACAATGAAAACAAATTTCATATCAGTATGGGGATAAGTATTAGAGGTGAAAAAAGCAATGTGAGTTTTTCCAGATTCAGTTTAAAAAAGGATACCATTTCCCAATAGCATGGGCTTCATTTCTGTTGAGGACACTTATTTGAGTTAAGGTATTTATGGAAGGGAGGGAGGTGGTGCCAACTCTAATGAAAACTGCATTACATATGAACATATTGAAAGCCCAAGCTCGGAAATACATTCTTTGATGAGTAATGCCAAAGGGCAAGGCTTCTACTCTACACGGGCAGTAAGAAAGGTGCCGATAAACGCCCTGCAGCTTACCCTAAATTCCCACTTTTAATAATCTTTTACTGAGCGCTTTCTTATATCTTATAAAGTTGTCGGCGGAGCATCTGCATAAGAGAGTACCGAACTGGATGACACCGCAATATTTTTACACTGTACTTTTGTGGCTGGTAATGTTTCGTCAGTGCTTGTCTGTTCAAAGTGGCTGAAAGGTGGCAAGTATTGAACACCAAAATACATATGATCCAAGATCTCTGTATAGACAGAGCTTCAGTGATCTTTCGTTGAGACGTAGTGTTGTAAACATTCATACCTCTTTTCTGACTTGTGCATCAATCAATCAGTCGATACCTTTTCCAATATCCATTTGAGAGCTACTCCTTAACAGAGCAATTCCTGCAAATGCTTAATGTCGGGAGCATCCAGGGACTCTGTGTAGGGCTAATATGAGGTTTTTTGCACAGCCTTTGGTGTGCGCTGCGATTGAATTTCCTTGTCTTTTGATGGGGCGGGTAGCTATATGTGGTAATCTTTTGAAAGGCGCAAAGATGGTGTTGGGGCATGGCCGCCTTCTATGTGTGATAGAACCAGAGGTGAGACAGCATCTCTGAAGTCTGATTATGACCAGTCCGAATCTAGTTTACAAAATATAGAAACTTAGTACCATGCTATGCGAGCCTTCTGTGTAGTGATTGTTGAAGGAAGTAGGTGTTGATATATAGAAGGAGGGATTGTACAGGGGAATGAGTCCTTTCAGGTTTTGCCTGAGATTCATTCCTGGATGTGAGCGTGGTTTGTGTTGGAGATGAAAACAGGATCAGCTTTAAGCTTCTAGTGCACACGGAACATCCAACTTTTGTCGATAGTACAAGACCAGAACTGAGGCTGTGGATGTTGTAGACCAACAAAACTTTCAGATTCATTTGGGTGTTGTCCCCACACTGGTGTATGTGTATTGAGTAATTGACCAAGTCCTATGGTTTCCATGTGAAAGCTGCAGGTCATTGGTGAGAGAAAGGGCCCTGTCGTAGTCTACAGGTGGCGAAAAGGTGGTGTGCTCTGAATTATCTCAGTTGGACGACTTTGTCCTAGTCATGATGTGACTTACCTTCTTAGAGAAGAGGTGGATAATGTTGAATGGTTCTTACTGTGCGGATATTCAAGAAAGACAGGAATCAGCAGTCCACTAGGGAGGACAAAGTAGTGCATTTGCTGCCACTACAACTTCACACCTATTTCCTTACAGGGAAATACTGCAACCCTCATTCTTCCTCGGCAAAGGGGAAGCCTAGCAAATAAGATTGTTGGTGGTGATGTTGTTAATACTGTTCTTTCTATCGTAGACTTTATAGTGTCAGAAAAATGCAGCCAAAAGATGGCACCGAAAGTGTACAGAATTGTGAATTTTAGTACGTCATTCTAATGAGGCATCGACACCAATCATTTTACGATGTAAGGAAACTAGATTGTTCTGAGCTTACACTCTGGATCATGGGACACTGGTCTACATGCGTACTAACTTCAAACTGCAAAATTGTAGTTGAATGGAAGAAACCTATTTTATTTCTTCCTTTCACTCCGTGTTTTGATTATTTGACCTTACAAGTGGGTATTCCTGAACGAAATTAAAGATGGCCAGGGAAATTTGCTTAACCTGTTGATGACCCCAAGCAGAACGAGACTGGAGACATTTCGAGCCTCTGGTTGGCCAAAAACTTTAGTTTACAGTCCATGATTTTATGCCTTTTTTAATGCCCATTATGCCAGTCTTTGGATAATCTGAAGCATCTTTTTCTCACCCTTTCTTGGTCCGATCTGCTGAACCTCATTATCACTCACGTTGTAATTTGTCTGTTTGCTCTTACGGACGGGTAGGGTTTTCCTCACAGGGTACAACAAAGCATTGGTGTTTTACAGTAAAAAAAAGATGTGGGCATGCATTGCAGTGCTCGTCTTATGTGCTCCCAGAGCCAAACATCCCTTGAAATGCGCAGCATGGACAGGGTGTAACATACGTGACCTTGGGAAGTTTTACTCCTTTATTTTCTGTAAATTAATTCGAAATCATCTAGACAGTAATGTTTCTTACTCAGACCAGGTTGACCGGTTTCTCAGTACTCAAGAGAGCCTGTAACAGATTACACACTTGTGTTTTCAAATAACACAGCTAACCCTCTTTTTTCCTACCAAACCTCACATGTTGTTCTCACCAGGTTCAGGTTCACTGAAACATCAAATGTTTAAAGTTAAAGTAGCTTCCCTAATTACCTCATTTTAAAATCTGCCAACTTTGCTTAGCAGCACAAACACCTTTAATGGCGCAACCCCGGCCTGGTGCATATAGACTGCAGTCATTTTCCTCTCTTGTCCCACTTGATAATCCATCCTCCTCACAATCCGATTCATGTCCCTGTGAAACAATGGGGTGCATTATATAGTGTGGTTGTGCGACCTCGCTGTGTAATACAGCATCCAACTCCTTTAGGACCTGTCTGGTTTCATTTGTTAAACATTCAGCTCAACCCTGGGTAGCGCTGGCTGTGAGCAGTCAGGTGTAAGGCGTAATTTGGCACTTAGAATCTTTTTCATGAGTAAGTATCCATGTGGTTACTTAGAGTTATTTTAGGCACCCAACTCCGGCAGGGAGCCAGTCAGGGGGACCAGTAAGGTCCTAAGAAACAGCTACCTCAACAAGAAAAGCAATCTGCAGTCCAGTTCCTGTGTCAGTGGCCCCTGGTCTTTGACTTTTATGGAGAGATCCTGATGCAAGGGATACAGGATGTTAAAAATTCTCAAGGATGATGAAGATGCTGTGCAGTTGATGGGGTATTCCTGGGGATACTCCTTGGTCCACAGGTTTGGGGAGGCGATCCTGGCCACAGGGGTTGATGTCCCTCGAAGTCTTCTTGAGTTTAGCAGAAGTCCAGCCACCACAGGGCTACCAGTTGCCCGGTACAACAGTTCCCTACTTTTGGCAGCAACTTGCCTTTGGGGCAACCAAGCTGAACTCAGATGACCCTCCCGGATCCAGCAGATGTGGGGGCTACGTTTGAGCATTGGGTCCTGGTCCCTAGTGCTACATGGTGGCGATGAGCAGCAATCTGAGCTAGCAACGTCCCCCCAGGCTTCTTTAGCTGCTGTGGCCCTGGGCTGCGAACAGGAGGTCAGCCAACTGACCCTTGGGGTCTCTTGCTACGGCTGGGCTCCGAAGTCAACGTCTCCACGAGCAGGACACAACAGGCACAGCCCCTTTCCTTTTCTAGTTACCAGGTGCAGTCCATGTCAGTGCAGCCTCTCTTCACTGGGGCCTTGGTGCAGCAGGGCAGTCCTACTTTGGTCCAATGAGATCTGAGTTCTGGGTGCCAGAGATGAACCTTTTATGCCCAGAAAATGCCCTCCGGGGAAGTCACTAGCCAATGGGCTACCAGATTCCCTCCTTCCTGATGACCTCTTTCTGTGGAGATTGGTATCTGGCTATCCCAGAAGTCTCTGTTCTGCCCATTTTCATCATGGCAGAACTCCTCTCTGGTGTGAAGAGCTCCCTAGGCCAGCGCAGAGGTGTTGCCACCAAGGGGACTACACTCCCCTGAAAAACCGGATCTGAAAGAGACACGTTAGTGACAGATTCCTTACCTTAGAATATCCCCAGGCGTCAGGCTGGATCCGGAAAGTTTTTGCGTAGCAGTACCCTTGCGCGTCGGTAGGCGGCGTCGTGCAGCTCCGCGTCCGTCATCGGCGTCGGGATCGCCGGGATGACGTCGTGGGCAGTACTTAGGCGCCGCCCCTGCGCGCTGACGTCTGTTCTTTCTTTTTCCGCGCCAGTAAGCGCAGATCCGGGAAGAGCAGTGCCCTAGTCAATTTTTGACTACGTTTTTTGTGATTTTTATCACAGTTTTTTCTCGAGTCGTTCGACTCCGAAGGTGTCGGTAGGGATGCCCGGCTTCAAGCCATGCAACGCCTGTGGTCGGATGATGTCGATCACGGACCCGCATCGAGATTGTCTCTACTGCCTCGGCCGCGACCACGACTCCAAGTCGTGCCTCGACTGCCGGGCCTTGCATCCGAAGGCTTTGCGAGAGCGGTCTCGAAAGCTCCTCGAGGTCCGGCAGTCGGCTCCGCGCCAATCCAAGCCCCGGTCACGTGAGAGGTCGAGGGGCCGGTCGCGGAGTCCTCATCGGTCGTCGGGGTCCAAGTCTTCGCACTCCTCCGGTAAGTCGAAGCACAAGAAGTCGAAGAAGCGTCATCGCTCGACGACTTCCCCTCGCCGGTCTCGCGACTCGGCTGAGGGTCCCGTCAGCACCGTCCCCGCCGCTCCGAGAGTGCCTGTGGAGCTGCCGCCGCATTACCCGCCTTATCCGGGTTCGGCGGCGACTCCGGCCGAGATACAGGAGTTCCTGTCGGCCATGGCCCGCCTCTTCGGGCCTCAAGGTCCCCCCGGTGCGCCTTCGGGCCCAGCGGGCCCTGATGGGGTTCCTACGGCGCCGTCGGCGACTCCGGTCCTGGCGCCGCCTGTCACACCGGCCTCGGTCCAGGCCCCGGCTCCGGCCCCGGCCTCGACCCTGGCTCCGGTGCTGCCACAACCCCGATCGACGCCTGTTAACCTGACAACACCTCCGCCGGCGTCGATTTCACCAGTGCTGTTTCCGATGCCGTCTGGGGCTCCGGGCGGCGTCGTACCCCGGTTCTCTCCGGATCCGGACACGGCACTGGACCGACGTCGATTGACGCCGGCTCCGGCGCCGATGAGACCTTGGGCCCCACATGTCCCTCCTCCTTACTTTGAACCAGAATTGGAGGACGAAGAGAACTGGGAGGGGTCTGATGACCCTCTCACACAGCAATGTGAGTTTGATCAGGACTGGGCTGAGGAACTTGGGGATGCCTGTGGTCTGGACACCTCCCCTGACATTGGCATGCTGTCTCCTCCTTCCGTGGCAACGGAGGAGGGAGCAAACTTTGCAACGGTGTTGCGTAGAGCAGCTGAGGCCTTACACCTCCAGTTGCCTACAGTGGCTGTCAGGACTAACCTCCTGACGGAAGTGCTTCAGCCGGCGGCTACCTCCTCTGAGCCACTGCTGCCGTTTAACGAGGCACTCTCGGACGTTCTTTTGGGCACCTGGTCCAAGCCCACCACAGGGGCTCCTGTGGATAGGAACGAAGCCCGACGCCATCGCCCTGCTCCGGGCGACCCCCTGTTCCTCTCCCAACACCCCACCCCTGAGAGCTTGGTTGTCCAAGCCTCTGCCTCCCAAAGCGCCTTCCCTACCGCTCCCCGGATAGGGAATCCAAACGCCTGGATCAATTTGGGAAGAAGGTTTTTCTTCCTCCAGTGCTGGCTTGCGGTCTGTCAACACCACTTGCCTCTTGGGCCGATATTCCCACTCCTTGTGGGATTCGGTGGCGCAAGTTCTGCCCCAGTGTTCTGAGGAGGTCCAGACACTGCTTTGCCGCGCCATTGCGGAAGGAAGGGATGCGGCAAAGTACACCATCAGATGTGGCCTTGATACCGCCGACTCGCTAGGCAGATCGCTTGCGACGACAGTGGCGCTGCGCCGTCACGCCTGGCTGAGAACCACTGGTTTCTCGGGCGATGTCCAAAACACTCTTATGGACATGCCCTTTGATGGGGTCGGTCTTTTCGGAAACAAGGCAGACCATGCGCTGGAGCGCTTTAAGGACTTGCGGGCTACAGCCAAGTCCCTGGGCCTTTCTGCTATACGCCCTCCGCAACAGTCTGCTTTTCGCCCAGTCCCGTCCCAGTCACGTCCGCTGCCCAGCCACCGGCCCGCGCAGCAAGCGTCTTCGCGTGGCCGAGGACTGGCTCCCGCCGAGGCGGGTCGGGCAACCAGCGTGCGGGTCAGGCCACCAACCCCGCCCCGTCCGCGGCCTCCAAGCCCTCCTAGTCCTTCCTTTCAGGTCCACAGCACGCCAGTAGGGGGCAGGGTCCGCCATCACCTTCACCACTGGCGTGCCATCCCCTCGGACAAGTGGGTCTTGGACATTGTCCGAAGGGGCTACTCCCTTCCTTTTCGAGACCATCCCCCCAGCCATGCCACCTCAATTCCACCGCATGTCAGGGGATCACTTGGTGCTTCTTCAGAGGGAAGTTGCGGCCCTCTTGGCCAAGAGGGCCATCGAGCGCGTTCCGACACCAGAAGTAGGGCGTGGTTGTTACTCCCACTACTTTCTGGTGCCCAAAAAGGACAAGGAGGCATGCGTCCTATCTTGGACCTCCGGAACGTCAATCGCTTCCTCCGGAAGGAGAAGTTCATGATGCTCACCCTAGCTCAGGTCTTGACTGCCCTCGACCCTGGAGACTGGATGGTAGCGTTGGACTTGCAGGACGCATATTTCCACATCCCCGTCCTGCCGGCCCACCGGCGTTACCTGCGGTTCACGGTAGGCCTCGAGCATTTTCAGTTCACCGTGCTCCCCTTTGGCCTTACCAGCGCCCCTCGGGTGTTCACGAAAGTGATGGCGGTGGTCGCAGCTCATCTGCGCCGGGCAGGGGTTCCAGTCTTCCCCTACCTCGACGACTGGCTGCTGAAGGCAGACTCGTCCCAGGCAGTCGTCTCCCACCTCCAGACTACGGCCGAACTCCTGCACTCGCTGGGGTTCTCCATCAACGTGCCGAAGTCGCACCTGATTCCTTCTCCACAGCTCCTTTTCATCGGAGCAGTTCTGGACACGACGCAGTTTCGGGCCTATCCTCCCGAACGGCGAGTCCGGGATATTCAGGCTATGATTCCGATCTTTCGGCCTCTATCCTGGGTTTCGGTACGGATGACCCTGAGGCTGCTGGGCCTCATGGCCTCCTGCATCCTGCTGGTCGATCATGCCAGATGGCATATGCGGGCTCTGCAGTGGGACCTGACGTTCCAGTGGGCGCAGCACCAGGGCAACCTGTCCGATCACGTCCAGATCTCGGAGGGGACTGCAAAACAGTTGCAGTGGTGGCTCTCGAACCGGCAATGGGTCATGGGCAGATCCCTCTCCCTTCCCCAGCCAGAGCACACAGTTGTGACGGATGCGTCCCTTCTGGGATGGGGCGGTCACATGGGTGAGGCGGAGATCAGAGGCCTCTGGTCTCCGGCGGAGTCCCGGCTCCATATCAACATTCTGGAGCTCCGGGCGATCCGACTTGCACTGAAGGCATTCCTTCCCTCTGTCAAAGGGAAGGTAGTGCAGGTGTTCACAGACAACACCACCGCCATGTGGTACTGCAACAAACAGGGCGGGGTGGGGTCGTGGACCCTATGTCAGGAGGCTCTGCGCCTCTGGACATGGCTGGAACATCAGGGCATATTCCTGATGGTTCAACACCTGGCAGGTTCCCTGAACGCCAGGGCGGACGAACTCAGCCGCAGGTGCATGATGGATCACGAATGGCGTCTTCACTCGGAGGTGGCGCAAGAACTCTTTCTACAGTGGGGAGAGCCTTGGTTAGATCTATTCGCCACCGAAGAGAACGCGCAATGTCATCAGTTCTGCGTGTTGGAATTTCCAAGGCAGCACTCGCTCGGCGACGCTTTTCGTTGCGAGTGGAGTTGCGGTCTGTTGTACGCCTTTCCGCCTATACCACTTCTACCCAGAGTGTTGAAGATTCGGCGCGACCGGGCCCAAGTCATTCTTGTGGCTCCGGACTGGGCTCGAAGAGTTTGGTATCCCGAGCTACTCCGTATGAGCGTCGATCCCCCGATCCGTCTGCCTCTTCGGGAGGATCTCCTGTCGCAGCAGCAGGGGACGGTCCTCCACCCGAACCTGTCCAGTCTCCACCTGCTTGCGTCGAGATTGAGCGGCGGCAGTTGATTCCTTTCGACTTGCCTCCCGAAGTTTGTGATGTGATTCTGGCAGCCAGGCGTCCCTCCACTAAGGTGGTATACGCCTGCAGGTGGAACAAGTTTGTGGCATGGTGCACAGCAAAGGCTGTGAATCCCCTTTCTGCCCCTCTTTCTGAGGTTCTTCTGTTCCTTCTTTCTCTGGCCCAACAGGGTTCTGCCCTGGGTACCATCAAGGGCTATCTTTGTGCCATCTCGGCCTTCCTCAGGCTTCCTGATCAGCCCTCTCTTTTTAAGTCCCCTGTTGTTAACAGGTTTCTTAAAGGCATTACACACCTCTTTCCTCCTGTTCCGTTTATAATGCCTCAGTGGGACTTAAACTTGGTTCTTACTTTCTTGATGTGCGCTCCCTTTGAGCCTTTGCATAACTGTCCTCTTCGTCTTCTCACTCTGAAGACAGCCTTTCTGGTGGCCATCACCTCCGCTCGGCGGGTGAGTGAGCTCCAGGCTCTGTCATGTAAACCCCCTTTCTGTCTGTCCATCCAGACAAGGTTGTTCTTAGGACGCGTCCGTCCTTCTTGCCAAAGGTGGTTACTGCCTTCCACATTGGGCAGACCATCACTTTGCCCACCTTCTTTCCGCCTCCGCATCCTTCCAGAGAGGAAGAGAGGCTCCACTGTCTGGACCCAAAACGTGCGCTTTCCTTTTACATCAACCGCACACAACAGTTCCGGGTGGATGACCAGCTCTTTGTTGGCTACGTGGGCGCCAAAAAAGGTCGGGCGGTACACAAAAGGACCATCTCCCGCTGGGTCATCTTGTGTATCAAAGCCTGCTATTCTTTGGCTAAGAAGGAGCCTCCTGTTGGGCTGCGTGCCCATTCCACCAGGGCAACGGCTGCTACCACGGCTTTAGGCTGCGGTGTTCCGCTACAGGATATATGTCAGGCAGCGACGTGGGCCTCGCTGCACACGTTTACTAAACATTACTGCCTCGACAGCCAGGTCCGAAGGGACGGCTTCTTTGGCCGTTCTGTCCTCCGGGACTTCCTTGTCTGAATCTGTTCGCAGACCCACCACCGGGGTTGGTATTGCTGGGGTATCTATTCTAAGGTAAGGAATCTGTCACTAACGTGTCTCTTTCAGATGCACAAGTTACTAACTTGTGTAACGATATATCTGTAAGAGACAGTAGTTAGTGACAGATTCCTTACCGCCCCACCCAACCTCCCCGTTCTGCAAACTGATTTCTAGAATTAAGGACATCCCTTTCAGGGCCCTAGTATTTTTTCAGACACCTATGTCAGCTTCTTGCATGGCTCTGCGTTCCTGGCGCGGAAAGTCGTGTACAGAACTGACGTCCGCGCGCAGGGGCGGCGTCTAAGTACTGCCCGCGACGTCATCCCGGCAATGCCGACGACGGACGCGGAGCCGCACGACGCCGCCTACTGACGCGCAAGGGTACTGCTACACAAAAACTTTCCGGATCCAGCCTGAAGCCTGGGGATATTCTAAGGTAAGGAATCTGTCACTAACTACTGTCTCTTACAGATATATCGTTACACAAGTTAGTAACTTGTGCTTTAACACCTGGCTTTCCCTCTCTGTCCCTAATGCCAGCCTGTCTGCCTAAAAACTAGAGCCGCCCGTCTCCCAAGTGTTTTCCCATTTGCCCTTCAAAGGCGGCTTCTCCGTTGACGCTCGCCTTTTGGGCTAACACCCGAGTGGCTTCTTGCCAGGGAGAGGCAACACTTCCCCCATATGTAGACTTCTGTTGTGTCCTTTCCTAGGAGTTGTTTGCACGTCTCCCTAAGAGGGCAGAAAGCTGTCTTGGGTACAGACCCCCTGTTGTAACCATAAACATGCACAGGAGACTTTGATCAACAAAGTGGCATCTTTGTAAAACAAGTTACATTAATTCCAACTTGGGCATCAATTTGGGCTTAATGTAATGAGTTGTTGATAATGTACACTGCGGACCTTAGTATTCCCAGTCAGAAGTTAACAGGGCTGAGGTGTCAGCCTGTAAGTCTGCACTCACCATTGGAGCTACTAGACTTTTCCAAAGTAAAAACAACAATTTTGGGTTGTTACTGTTGGAACATGTAAAAGTACATATTCTGCTTTTTAATACACAGCACCAAGCCTTAGGGTTCCATTGGTCCACCTTAAGGGTGGTGTACATATATTAAACAGAGAGGACTTGTTTTTGCCATTGCTTTAAATGGCAAAGTAGTGTTAGCATTTTAAAAACTGCCCTACTAGGCTTCAGTATCAGACTGGGAGTCATGTTTTGCCTTTGTCACACCCAGGGTGGCACAACCAGTGCTGCTGTCCCTGTGGTGACCCTCTAGCTTACATGCCCAGGATTCCCTGGGTATCATATACTAGTGACTTACAAGTAAGTTAGCTTATGCTAATTGGGTAAAAGCCAGTCAAGCACACACATTTAAGGGTTGGGGCACTGACACTGAGGTCTGGTTAGCAGGCCTCGGCGCTCTCTGACTTGAAAAACCAGCAGCATCCGTCCAAAGCTTTGGGGGTGACCATACAAAAAGAGGCCTTTTCTTACATTCCTGCCATCATTTTCATGACCATTGTACTGCATTGGTGCTGAAGTGCTTATAAACACAGCATCAAAAATACGTACAGAAGTAAATGCAAGCAAAAATCTTACTTCTCCTTCAGCGTTGAGATAATAACTTGACCTTGATGTTGATTTATTCACCATTGTTTTTTGCAGGCAGGAGCTGGGCTGCAACCACCACAGAAAGCCTCCTTATTTACTCCCTGGACTCCGGCCTGGTGTTTGACCCCTTCGAGTTGGACCTGGACATCACACCCAGCAGCGTGCGCCGGACACTACGCCAGAAGGAGTACACAGCAGCCATTGTCATGGCCTTCCGCCTGAATGAGAAGGCCCTGATCCATGAGGTCTTGGAGAGCGTGCCCAGTGCCGAGAGTAAGCGGGCAATGCGACTAGGCCCAACCCAGGCAGGGGATGGGCGAGACTGTGAAGAGATGCAGGCAGATAGTACAGTGGCAGAAACTGACCTGTCATATACTGGAGCTTATGCCTAAGAGTGCAAATAAGCATTGGGTACCGGAATGTAACGCAACAGAGCTGTCCAGGGAAGAGGCAAAAATGAATCGATGAAATACTGGAAGTTGTATTTAGCAATGAGAGCTGGCATCTACGATTAGACCAAAACAGGACAGAGCCCACCTACCCCTTGGGAGATGAGAAGGATGGTTAAGCGGGGAAGTTTAGGGTATAGAGGCTAGGGTTGAAGCAAAGATCTTTGCGACCCTAGGCAGAATTACATTTTAGCTACCATGGTTTAGATTGGGGGCAACACTTGCTGCTTGTGAACCCAATTGGAAGCTGCTCTACTCTCGTAACCTTCTCAATAGGGAGAATGGAAGGGGTGGAGAAGAGGGGGAGTTGGGGAGTACCGGAATGCAGAACTGGAGAGCATGCCAGAATACTCAGATGTGATCCGAGTCTAAAAGCAAATCCTTGCGACACCAAACTAGAGAACCTCCTAGAAGGAGCTGGTTTGTTGGGTTACTTTAAAATCTGCACATATATGTATGAAACGTAGAAAGTTGTAATAATCTCCTTATCTAAATCATTTGAACTCACAAACATCTAAAACTATGAGATCGATGCTTTTTAAACTTGGAGCCTGCCTTCTTTCAGGGATCACACATGTTCCCTGTTCGATCCTTGTGATCTCAGTTTCGAACACCTTCCATCCATCAGTGATCCCAGTTTCGAACACCTTCCATCCCTGGGATCTCAGTTTCGAACACCTTCCATCCCTGGGATCTCAGTTTCGAACACCTTCCATCCCTGGGATCTCCGTTTCGAACACCTTCCATCCCTGGGATCTCCGTTTCGAACACCTTCCATCCCTGGGATCTCCGTTTCGAACACCTTCCATCCCTGGGATCTCCGTTTCGAACACCTTCCATCCCTGGGATCTCTGTTTCGAACACCTTCCATCCCTGGGATCTCTGTTTCGAACACCTTCCATCCCTGGGATCTCCGTTTCGAACACCTTCCATCCCTGGGATCTCCGTTTCGAACACCTTCCATCCCTGGGATCTCCGTTTCGAACACCTTCCATCCCTGGGATCTCCGTTTCGAACACCTTCCATCCCTGGGATCTCCGTTTCGAACACCTTCCATCCCTGGGATCTCCGTTTCGAACACCTTCCATCCCTGGGATCTCCGTTTCGAACACCTTCCATCCCTGGGATCTCAGTTTCGAACACCTTCCATCCCTGGGATCTCAGTTTCGAACACCTTCCATCCCTGGGATCTCAGTTTCGAACACCTTCCATCCCTGGGATCTCAGTTTCGAACACCTTCCATCCCTGGGATCTCAGTTTCGAACACCTTCCATCCCTGGGATCTCAGTTTCGAACACCTTCCATCCCTGGGATCTCAGTTTCGAACACCTTCCATCCCAGGGACCTCAGTTTCTAACAACTTCCATCCTAGGGTTGACAGTTTCTGACACCTTCCATCCCTGGGATCTCAGTTTCTGACACCTTCCATCCCTGGGATCTCAGTTTCTGACATCTTCCATCCCTGGGATCTCAGTTTCTGACACCTTCCATCCCTGGGATCTCAGTTTCTGACACCTTCCATCCCTGGGATCTCAGTTTCTGACACCTTCCATCTCTGGGATCTTCGTTTCGACCTCCTTTTGCTCACTGTTCACCCTCCTATTCCTTAGTGATGTCCTGTTCTGACCCTTTCCCACACAGGCCCTCAGTGATATCCTGTTTTTAATGTCTAGTCGTGACATCCCTCAACGTTCTCCTGTTTTAATCCATAGTACTGTGATCTCTCCTTGATCTCCTCTTTTAATCTACACTCCTGTGATCACTCAGTGATCTCTTGTTTCAATCTACACTCCTGCAATCCCTCCATGATCTCCTGTTTTAATCCATAGTACTGTGATCCCTCTGTGATCTCCTATTTTAATCCTTAGTACTGTGATCCCTCCGTGATCTCCTATTTTAATCCTTAGTACTGTGATCCCTCCATGATCTCCTGTTTTAATCTACACTCCTGTGATTCTTCAGTGATCTCTTGTTTTAATCTACACTCCTACAGTACCTCCATGATCTCCTGTTTTTAATGTCTAGTCTTGACATCCCTCCATGATCTCCTGTTTTGATCCATAGTAATGTGATTCCCTCAGTGATCTCCTGTTTTAATCTACACTCCTGCAATCCCTCCATGATTTCCTGTTTTAATCCATAGTACTGTGATCCCTCTGTGATCTCTTGTTTTAATCTACACTCCTGCAATCCCTCCATGATCTCCTGTTTTAATCCATAGTACTGTGATCCCTCTGTGATCTCTTGTTTTAATCTACACTGCTATAATCCCTCCATGATCTCCTGTTTTAATCCATAGTACTGTGATCCCTCTGTGATCTCTTGTTTTAATCTACACTGCTATAATCCCTCCATGATCTCCTGTTTTAATCCATAGTACTGTGATCCCTCTGTGATCTCTTGTTTTAATCTACACTGCTATAATCCCTCCATGATCTCCTGTTTTAATCCATAGTACTGTGATCCCTCTGTGATCTCTTGTTTTAATCTACACTGCTATAATCCCTCCATGATCTCCTGTTTTAATCCATAGTACTGTGATCCCTCTGTGATCTCTTGTTTTAATCTACACTCCTGCAATCCCTCCATGATCTCCTGTTTTAATCCATAGTACTGTGATCCCTCTGTGATCTCTTGTTTTAATCTACACTGCTATAATCCCTCCATGATCTCCTGTTTTAATCCATAGTACTGTGATCCCTCTGTGATCTCTTGTTTTAATCTACACTGCTATAATCCCTCAGTGATTTCCTGTTTTAATCCATAGTACTTTGTTACCTTCTTGATCTCCTCTTTGAGTCTACACTCCTGTGATCTCCTGTTTTAATCTACACTCCGGCAATCCCTCCATGATCGCCTGTTTTAATCCATAATAATGTGATCCCTCTGTGATCTCCTTTTTTA
This sequence comes from Calotriton arnoldi, assembly GCA_963921515.1. Lineage (NCBI taxonomy): Eukaryota > Metazoa > Chordata > Amphibia > Caudata > Salamandridae > Calotriton > Calotriton arnoldi. The sequence continues at coordinate 1,488,892 of CAWUFW010002007.1, forward strand.
ATCTACACTGCTATGATCCCTCTGTGATCTCCTGTTTTAATCTATAGTACTACGATACCTTCTTGATCTCCTCGTTTAATCTTCACTACCGTGGGCCTTCAGTGAACTCTTCATTTTAGCCTCTTCTTCCTTCGTTAAGTGGTCTCTAGTTTTAACCTCTTTCCTTGATGTCCCTCCCTACTCCTGTCGCCTCTTTTTCCATCGTTAAGTCAGTCTCTAGTTTTAACCTCTTTCCTCGCTGTCCCTCTGTACTCTTCTTCTGTCCCTGCAGTTGATGTTATTGGATCCTCCCTACCTGAGGTGTACGTAGAGAAATTGCTGCAGTTTCTGCCATTTGCCTTCGAAACCTCTGCCCACCTAGAGTTCTATCTCACATGGGCTCAACGGCTGCTCATGCAACACGGACAGTCTCTGAAGACCAGGTATGTTCCATGTTCTTTTTGCTTAGCACAAAACGAGTGTAACAGACTTCCTTTACAGAATATCTTCTGTGGTAGAGTGACATGGTGGTGTTTAAAAGGTTAATGCATGTTTTATGGAAGGGAGGACTATTAGGGCGCTGTTGAATGTTAAGGGTGGTAGGAATTGTGGAACGTGCGGTGGAGGGAAACTGTTCATCTAGAGTGGAGCACCGTAGCAGCAAAACCAGGAACACAAGGAAGGAAGTTTCCCTTTGAGTTGGACACTTGTCCTCCCCAAATAATAATCCACTTTCCTACAGATAGTCACAAATGTTGGCGATCTTGTAATTCCTGGAGACTCAGCAGTGTTGTTAACATATGCAAGGGCTGATTTTATTGCATCAGATTTGGAGAGCTTCTGGTAGAGGTTGGAATGTATTAGAATAAACAAGCATTTCCATTGCAATCATAAGACAGACATACCTAGGGAGGTTGAAGTTCTTACTGACTGCGCTTGGGCAACAACAGCAGATGTTTAGGAAAAGGGAGTGCTGTGTTCCTGTGAGCTGGATATAAAATGCATAAATCCCTGACACTGCAGATGCCACATCAATGAACTAGTGTCTGGGAATGGAGTTGCATCTAGTAGGAACTCTGTCTTCTCATTAGAAGGGCATTACTAAGCTGTAGAATGGATTTGCTCTTTGTGCGGGACACTAAGGGGAACTGGCACCAGATGAATGGATTGTGTAGGAAAGTGAATTATTATATGGGATGGACCAGTGTCCACCTCAAAGAATAAGGCCACAAACTGCTCGATGTCACTCAAATTAAATTAAATAAACCTGTGTTTAGCCCCAGGTAATGTGACACAAAGCAGTCTGGCTTAAATCAAAGGCATTATCCAAAGTATTTAAGCCATGCATACACAGTAGAAAAAGAAGAAACAGAAAAAAATTTCACGACCAATGTTAAAATAAAGGGAAAACCATTACGGATAAAAAAAAAAGAACAAAAAGACCAAAACATGCAAAATCCAATCCGAAGAAGTGGAGATATAAAGAGTTAAGTGAAATAGCGCCAATGATGGTCCATGTACGGAAGTGATAGATCGGGACCTAGGCACAATTTGAGGCTGACCGCGATGGAGCCCTGGTCAGATACAGCAAGTGGATCAGTTGCAGTGAAAGTCTGGAAGTAAAGATTTCAAAAAAGTTTCTAAATCGTAACACAGAAAGAGACTGTCACTTTTTGGGAAGAAAAATCCTCGCTGAGTGGGCTCCTGCTGGACTTGTAGCTGCTGCCCTAGAACCGAAGGCCGGATACTTGAAGTTGGTTGGTCCCCCTGGAGTCCTGGAGCACTGGCGATTTTTTATTTTTTATTTTTATTTTTTTTATTTTTTTTATAACATATTTTAAGTAACAATGCTTATTTGCATTTTCTAAGGTGCTAGGAGCCTTGACCGAGATAATGGTGAAATTCAGGTTGACTTCGTGGGATTGCCGGTTTTATACTCAGTCCCGCCGGTTCCCCTGACGCTCCAGAGGACATTTTATTTTCATAATTTTCAAATGTTCTCCTGGTGCCCAAACACCACAGGAGTACACTTCTAAGGCCCTCAGGCGAGAGCATTTGTGGACTATCAAGGTGTCAGGCAGCGGCCAACAGCAAAGGCCAGTCCAGGTCTAGTTGCAACTGGGCTACTCCCAAGAAAAGGCTTGTTGTGTTCCTGTAGCTTCACAGGATGTCAGTAAACTGCCTCTTGGAGTGCACGTCTTTGTCTGGGGTACAAGAGCGAGCTGGTGCTGTTCTTCAAAACTCCTCTCCGGTAACAGGCCTCAAGTTCAGTCCTCTACTGATCTTCCGCAGGTCCAGAAAGTATTCTGAGATTGGTACCTTGGGGTGCCATATTTATGCCAGGCACCATTTGTGGGTGGGGGTGGCTCCTGGGCACTTTACAACCAATGGAGTAAATGTTTCCAAGGGCAACGCTACCCACTTTTTCAGTAGGTCCTGTTTGCCTTACTAAAAACAATCCCACCGAGCCACTCACCCTCAAAATACAAGATGGGAAAACCCTTCTCCCCTTGTGCAGAGCCTGTGTGCCCACCCAGAGGTGTGGCCAGGGTAATGAGCAGTCCCCTCCTCTGTGATCACTCAAAACTGGCTCTGGGGGTAGCTTTATTCCCACTTGGTTTGGTGCCTGCTTGACTAAAGGGGAAACAATGGGGCTTCCCAAGTGGCACCTAACATTTGCTTGTGACAGGACAGTTTATTTTAAAGTAAAGTCCCTGGACCCGTCCCAGATGGTTTCCCTGCCAGGGAAAGAAAACGCCTCCCCATTCCTAGTCCATTGAATCTGCTCTGGGAGCAGTTTTCAAACCTCTTTCACACCTAATTCAGGCTAAGTTGAGGCTGAGCAGTTGCTGGAGAGCTAATACAAATTAGCCTCCAGCAGCTTCAGGCAGGGTAAAGGTAACTTTCTAAAAGTTAAATTTCCAGTACATTTAATAAAAGTCAGACTTTACCATTAGATTGGATTTAATTAAATATAAGTCCCTGAAATTGCCCCTGCAGCCGGAACAGGGCAAAAGTTATTTATTCAAGAGTATAATCTTTAATTTGACTTTTCCTATGTACCAGCTACATAGTAGTTTTGGGCCAAATCACTGGGGAACATGTAATTTCTACTCTCACACATGTTCCACTCTTAGATATTATACATCCTACATTGTGAGCCGCAAGCTGTGCTTAGCGGTGATTTATTTAAAATCAGCCTTTCCTACCTGTCAGAAAGGTGAAAAAAGCACGCTAATTTTCAAGTAGAGAACAAATCTATATTCATAAACAGACAATGTCAATGTATCACATAAGGGTGCTCTCGGAGGTGAGCTGTGACAGTGCAGTGAACGTGACCCGCTATAATACAAACAAATATTAAATAACAAAAGCACATGAGCTTGCGGCAAAATATTGCAAACTAAATGTCCAGTAGCAAACAGTTAACTCAATGTTATGCCCATTGTGTATTGCATAAATTGTGGTCAGGTCTTCCACAGGACAGACGCATGGTGTAGGAAGCTGGCTCTGTATATGGTATTACCGCTAGGTGGTAATACTGTGCACAGAGTCCAGGGGTTCCCCAAAAGTGTACAGGGCTCACTGTAAAACCCAAAGTGCTCTATATGTGGTAGTGTGGGCGTGCAGCCTTAGGCCTAACACAGAGGAGTGTAAGACATTATTGCACGCACATGATCAATAAAAGACACACGACTCAAGGAGATCCAGACCAATGTAATAAAATTATACTTTGTATTTTATTTTAAAACCCAGGTCTTCGTAATCGGGTAAGTACGTTTTTAATTAAAAATACTTTTCAAAAATTGACACTTAGAAACTTTTTCACACTGTCCAGTGTTATCCTTTGGGGAAAATAATATTGCTGTTAACCAGGTGAGTATCGAACTTACAATGTCTTGTCTTCGGAGCAAAAAGTCAGCAAGGACCAGGGGCCAGGTAGGTACCAACACTGCACCACCATCACCGGGGCGGCCGGGTGAAAAGGACAAAATTGGAGTTCGACCCAATGCTTTCCAATGAAGACAGGGGGTGCCTGGAGCCACGCTGCTTGCAGGTAAGTAAGTCATTTGCAGGGGCCAAGCTTTGGGGGTTAGCACAAGCACGGTGGAGGGGGGCCACAAAGCATCACCAAACATACACCACCTGCGGCACACAGGCGGCCGGGTGTAGGGTGCAAATTCGACATCGGGCACCCAGTGTTTTTCATTGAGGATTTTCCTGATGGCTAAGAGGCTGCAGGTGTAGCACGGGAGGTTGCAGGAGGAAGACCAACGACAGCAGAGATAAGTTGGGATGTAGGGAGTCTTGGGGGCACCATCGGTACAGCTCCGAAGGCCCTGTGGATTCAGTTGCAGGGGTGCCTTTGGACGTCTGAATCTTCTTGCCGGTCACGGTCACGGGGAGCTTCTGGATTCACACTGCAGGCGCCGTCGTGGAGGGCAGGAGAGGTCAGCCAACGCTGGGCATGAAGTCAGGATCGCCAGGGAGACTTCACTGCACAGTTGAGCCACTCAGACGCGGGCTGCGGGCGTCAGATGCAGAGTGGGCTGGCGTCACGGATCGCCTGGATCCGGAGTCTTTGGAGTTGGTTTCTTCTGGCCAGATCTGCTGTCCTCTGGAGATTGGAGTCTTTATTGAAGGTAACAGTCCTCTCAGGGGTTTTGGAGGTTGTGCTGCAAGACAGGTCACAGGTTTCGGCAAAGCTGGAGACAGGCTGGTAGGGCTGGGGCCAAGGCAGTTGTCGTCGTCTGGCTTCTGCTGCAGGGTGTCTCCTTGCTTCTTAGGTCGCCGCAGATCTGAGGGTCAAGGCTGGGGGAGCCCCTTAAATACAAAATTTAGGAGGCGTTTAGGGGAGTAGCAGGTAGGGCCAATGGGCACCTTACCAGGGGTGGCTAAACCTTCTAATATGCCACCCTCCTGTGAAAGGGGGCATAGACTTAGCCCTGATTGGAGGCGTGTCCCCTATCTTCAAGATGGCGGGGACTGAAAGTTGTGCTTCACCTCGCCTCCCCCACCTTAGGGGTGGAGTTGGCAGAGGTGAGAACACCTCCTAATCTTTTGAGTTTTCCCACCGGTTTTCCGGCCCAAAGTGGGGGTGTAAACCAGAGGCTGCCATCTGCTGCTAGCAGCAGAGACTGGGGGTCGCATTACAAAAGGAAACAGGCCTTTGAACCTTCCCTCTTGAGCACTGGCCCATCCTGGGGGAGGAGATTTGACACCTCTGCCCAGGATGTGCATTGTTACTGGTCCCAGAGAGCAGTGGCTCTCCATCCAGGGGTTCAGAAACATGTCTGTGTGTGGCAGGCTGCCTAAAGCCAGTCCGTGCCCACACTAGGGTTGGTAGCTTTTTCAGGGGGCACCTCTGGCATCAGTGTGGATTTATTACAAGGAGCTGTTTGGTACCAAACACTCCTGGGTTCAGTGAAGCTATCATGGGGCTGTGGAACTCGAGTTGTCAATTTCCCAGCCCATGTATTCTCTGTCTTCCCTGTCACTTGCAATATTAGGGAATAGACCCTACTACTGTAGGGGCATATCTGCTCATGTAGATATGCCCACACCTGGGATACAGTGCACCCTGCCTTAGGGCTGGTAAGGCCTGCTAGAGGGGTGACCTACCTATATCTTAGGCAGTGCTAGCTGGCATGGCACACTGGCAGTGTGCCATGTCGACTTGGTCATTCTTTCACCTCACAGGGGCATGTCAGCTGCAGGGGCAGGGGCATGGTCCTAGTGAGGGAGTCCTAGGAACCTTCTTCAGCCTCAGGCCCTAGGTACCCAGGGTACCACTTACTAGGGACTTACAGTGGGGGCAGAAGTACCAATTGTAGACATGTGTTTAGGGAAAGAACACTGGGAACCTGGACAGCAGGGACCCACTACTCTACAGTCAAAGTTGCATCAAAAGCCAGGCAAAAAGGGGGAGGTACTCCAACAGAACCCCATTTTCTCACACATGGGATACACCCTAAAAAAGAAAAGTGCGTTCAGTCGTGGGTACGATTTATAACCAAACGGGTCGAAAAATCAACGCCTACATGATTGAATGCAGTTACAATTTCCAGTAATAATTCACTTAACAGAATTATTTTCAGACAGAATTAGCATATGATGTACATATATAACTTGCGCCCAGATTCTGAGGGTACCAGGTTAACTCCATGTATGTATAATTGTTAGGCTACACAGGATAGGCCTGAAACCATGTGTTCGAGGCATGTGAGCTGTAGATAACATGCTTTGCATAAAATCGCCATCTAGTGTTGGGTCCGGATTTTTGCACTTGTTTTTCTGGAAGACGTTTTCCCTAGTCAGGAGGTAGGTGATAGTGCGCATGGTCATCGGCTCCATCTTCAGGTTGTTTTTTTCCGCCATCTGGTTCGGATGTACCTCGCTGCGCTCCGGTTCGACGTCAATCCTTCGATCTTTCTCGGCGCGTATCACATTCACACTCGACGGTATTGTTTCCGTGCGTGTTCCCCTTTCATCGCGGATCGTTATTCCTAACAAAATATCAATCGGAGAGCTCGTGGTAGGCCGTCGGGCCTAGCCCCTGGTTCGACTTGCAGTCGATGGAACGAACTCCTTTCAAGTTCTGTCCTCGGTGCCACACGAAATACCCCCGCACTGACTCGCACGAGGTGTGCAATTTGTGTTTGTCACCCGACCACAGAGAAGACCACTGCGACGTGTGCCGAGCTTTCCGCTCCAAAAAGACTCTTCGCTATCGTCGGGCCCGACGACGCGACATGCAGAGACAACAAGCAGGTTCCATTCCGGACCTCTTCGGACCTCAATCGGAAGAGGAGGAAGGCGACGAGCCCATCGGAGCCGATGAGGAACAGGAAGACATCTTCGTTTCCGAAGATAGCTCCGATGAGGATGAAGACATCCCGCAGGGACAACGTACCGTGAGTACAGCCCCTACCTCGCCCCACCTTCCACTTCCATCCAAGAAAAAGGCTCTGCACCAACCTGCGCCCTCGGGCCCTGGTGGGCACCGAGAACAAGCTTCCGAAGCCCCGCCTTCAGGCTCGGCACCGAAGCATAGTAAAAAGCCTTCCGGCTCCGAAAAGACCCATGCCAAATCGGGCACAGAGCCAAAGACTTCGGAGCCGAAGAAAAAGTCTGGCACCGAACATCCTCTGTCGGCACAAAACAAACTTCGGATCCGAAAACTCCGGCCAAGAAACCATCGGCGCCGAAACATTCAGAGCCGAAACACATGGAGACGCCGAAGTCACCAAAAAAACATGTTTTCGGTGATCCGCTCGACAAACCGGATCCGAAACAAAAGGTCCTGGTTATACACCCAAAGTCTGGACATATCACCACTAAAGTGACTTTAAAAAGAGGTGCTACTACAGAAGAGGAATACCACATACCATTGAAGAAGAGAACTGTCTGGACAAATCCTTCCCCTCCTCATCTTCCTTCACCTTCTCTCCCCCAGACTATACCTGTGCCAACTTCACCTGAGCACTCACCACCACACACACCTGACAATCAGGGGGATGGGGATAATAATGATGACGATCAGCCTGGAGACGTGTGGGATGACTATAATTCTGATTCTCCCACTGATAACGACCCAGACATATATCCTACCAAACCCTCTCCACCAGATGACAGTGTAGGATTTGTCGAGTTGTTAAGTAGGGCTGCTACTTACCATGGAGTCCCACTACACAGAGAATCCCTTGAAGACGACTTTCTTTTTGAGACATTACAAAACACTCAAAAGTCTACACACATGTTGCTCATGTTGAAAGGCATGACCAGACATGTAGACGACATTTTTAAGGATCCTGTTGGGGCACGTATCCTTACCCCGAGGGTAGATAAAAAATACAAGCCTGCCCCATCAGATCCAGTTTACATAAAAGGTCAGCTACCATTAGATTCACTAGTAGTTTCTAATGCTCGCAAAAGGGCAAACTCTCAGGCTACTAGAGACGCACCACCACCAGATAGAGTCTAAACTCCTTGATGCTTCAGGGAAAAGGATAGCCTCCCAGGCTGCTAACTTCTGGCGTATTTCCAATAACAAGCATTGCTAGCACACTATGACCGCGCACACTGGGATGAAATGGAGCAACTCATCCAGTTTCTCCCTCAAGAACACAAATCAAAAGCGCAAGACCTGGTTCGGGAGGGGCAATTAACTTCTAACAACCAAATTAGATGCTCCCTAGATGCTGCTGATACATCTGCCAGAGCGGTAAACACTAGTGTTCTTTTAAGAAGACACGCCTGGCTGTGCATATCAGGGTTTAAACCGGAAGTTCAAACTTCCATACTAAACACACCCTTTGACAAGGAACACCTTTTTGGGCCGGTGGTAGACACTTCATTGGATAGAATGAAGAAGGATACTGAAGTGGCTAAATCCATGGGAGCACTTCAGTCTCCACAAGGGCGTGGTTCCTTTCGTCGCTCCTTTTATCGAGCAGGATCTAAGACTACTTCCTCAGACACTGCGTCCACCTATAAGGGCAATAACCAGCCCTCGGGTTCCAAGGGTTTCTATCGAGGCAATTACGGAGGAAACAACGGCAAGGGCAGAGGTAGAGGTTCTAACACACGCACCTCGCCATCCAATACAAAACAGTGACTTGCCCATAGTTCACCCGACCACATGACACCTGTAGGGGGAAGACTGTCACAATTTCTACCAAAGTGGCAGTCAATAACAACAGACAAATGGGTTCTCCAAATGATCCATTCTGGTTACTGCCTGGAGTTAATCAACACTCCTCCAAACATTCCCCCAAAGCCGCACAGACTTTCACCAGATCACCTAGACCTTCTCAAACAGGAAGTACAATCCCTGCTACTAAAACAAGCTATAGAGCCCGTACCACCACAACACCAAGGGTCGGGCGTGTACTCCTTTTACTTTCTAATTCCAAAAAAGGACGGCTCTCTCAGACCCATACTGGATCTGAGAACTCAATCTTTGCATACAGTCAGACCACTTCCACATGGTAACACTGCAACAAATACTACCTCTTTTGCAAAAGGGTGAGTTTCTTTCTAATCTAGACTTAAAGGACACCTACTTTCATATTCCAATTCATCCGGCTCACCGCAAATTTCTCAGGTTTGTGGTAGCAGGTCAACACTACCAATTCAAAGTGCTCCCATTCGGAGTCACCACTGCCCACAGAGTCTTCACAAAATGTCTGGCGGTAGTAGCTGCGCATCTCAGAAGACAAAGCATACATGTCTTTCCCTATCTGGACGACTGGCTCACCAGCAATGTCGCAAACACACCTCACTAACCATTCAGCTGCTTCAGCAGCTTGGGTTCTCAATCAACGTGTTAAAATCACATCTTCAGCCAAACAAAGTTCAGGATTACCTAGGAGCCACTCTAAATACTCATAAGGCTCTAGCGTATCCCAGTGCAGCCAGAATTCGAAACATTCAGGCGCTCATTATCAAATTTCAACCCACTCAGTCACTTCCGGCTTGAATGTTTATGCAACTGCTGGGAATGATGGCATCTTGTATCATGATCGTTTCCCACGCCAGGCTACATATGCGTCCACTTCAAGAGTGCTTAGCCAGTCAGTGGAACCAGTCTCAAGGTCTATTAACCGATCTAGTGTTGGTAAGCGGCCGTACTCATCGCTCTCTGCAGTGGTGGAACACAAAAGGGCAGCCGTTCATAGACCTGATTCCACAGACAGTGTTAACAGCGGACGCATCCCTTACTGGCTGGGGAGCTTATCTTCAACAACACACAGTGCAAGGACTGTGGAGTTGCCAGCAAAAGATGCTCCACATCAATCACTTAGAGCTCATGGCAATCTTTCTAGCTCTCAAAGCCTTTCAAGATCACCTATCTGGCAAAGCTGTGTTAGTCCAAACCGACAACATGACAGCTATGTATTACATACAAAAACAGGGGGGACACACTCTCTCCAACTGTCCCACTTAGCCCAAGACATCTGGAAGTGGGCTATTCACCACAACATTTATCTCCTAGCGGAACACCTCCCAACAACAATCAGATTGCGGACCTCCTCAGCAGGCAGAGGTATCAAATACACGAGTGGGAACTTCACCCTCAAGTTCTCCACCCATACTTCCAAGCTTGGGGAGACCCTCACATAGACCTGTTCGCAACACCCGAAAACGCAAAATGCCAAAGCTTCACCTCCAGGTATTCACACCCTTTGTCCAAAGGCAATGCTCTATGGATGAACTGGTCAGGGATATTTGCTTACGCTTTTCCGCCTCTCCCACTCATTCCATCAGTGGTTCGGAAACTCAGGCAAACATCTCTCAAGCTAATACTAGTAGCTCCAACATGGGCACGTCAACCCTGGTTCACACCCTGTTGGAACTTTCTCTGGTACCACACCAAAAATTACATTTGACCCCCAGTCTCCTCACACAGAGCCATTGAGAAATCAAACACCCAGATCCCAAACAGCTGAACCTTGCGATCTAGCTCCTAAAGTCATAGAGTTTGGTTACTTAAACCTTCCACCAGACTGTATGAACATTATTAGAGAGGCCAGAAAGCCTACCACAAGGGCCTGCTACGCAGCCAAATGGAAGCGTTTTGTCATCTATTGCAATAACAATCACATCAACCCCCTTGATGCTTCAATACAAAACATACTGTGCTACCTATTACATTTGCAGCAGTCAGCATTGGCCTATACATCCATCAGACTGCATCTTGCTGCCATAGCAGCTTACCTTCAAAATAGGCATCACTTATCGCTATTTAGAGTGCCCGTAATCAAAGCATTCATGGAAGGGCTAAAAGGGGTAATACCACCAAGTCTTCCACCTGCCCCAGTATGGAATCTTAACATAGTCCTCACAAGGCTAATGGGTCTGCCATTTGAAGCCATGCACAAATGTGAACTACAGTTCCTTACTTGGAAAACAGCTTTCCTCATTGCAATCACTTCATTGAGGATAGTGGGTGAACTACAGGCACTAACTATAGAAGAACCCTTTTTCCAGTTACATAAAGATAAAGTAGTTCTTTGTACCAACCCTAAATTCCTACCTAAGGTTGTATCTGCATTTCACATCAATCAGTCGGTTGAATTACCTGTATTCTTCCCTCAACCTGACTCTGTTGCAGAACGAGCTTTACATACCTTAGATGTCAGAAGAGCTCTTTTGTATTACACTGAAAGAACAAAATCATTTTGTAAAACCAAACAACTCTTTGTAGCTTTTGCACCACCTTATAAAGGCAATCATATCTCCAAATCAGGAATTGCTAGGTGGATTGTCAAGTGTATTCAGATTTGTTACCAAAAAGCCAAAAGGACTCTCACAGTACCCCCTAGAGCACATTCCACTCGCCAGTTAGGGGCTACTATGGCTTTCTTAGGGAACATCCCTATTGCTGATATCTGCAAAGCTGCAACATGGTCCACACCACACACATTCACCAAACACTATTGTGTAGATGTGTTAGCAAGACAACAAGCTAATGTGGGCCAAGCAGTACTTAAAACGTTATTTCAGACAACTCCAACAGTTACAAGATAGCCACCGCTTCGGGGAGACTGCTGTATAGTCTATGCAAAGCATGTGATCTACAGCTCACATGCCTCGAACGGAAAATGCTACTTACCCAGTATGCATCTGTTCTTGGCATGTAGAGCTGCAGAATCTCATGCGCCCACCCACCTCCCCGGGTACCTGTAACTGCTATAGTTCTCTGTTATACTACACATACTTACGCATGGACATCTCTATTCTTTACTACTACTCCATTCTCTTACCCTCTGCGGAAAACAATCTGAAGATGGAGCCGATGACCATGCGCACTATCACCTAAGGGAGGAGTCCCCTACCTCGTGACTAGGGAAAACTTCTTCCAGAAAAACAAGTGCAAACATCCGGACCCAACACTAGATGGCGATCTTATGCAAAGCATGAGATTCTACAGCTCTACATGCCAAGAACAGATGCATACTGGGTAAGTAGCATTTTCCTTTCCCTGCCACTGTAGTGGTTGGCACATTACGTGTTGCAGTCCACAAGTGGCATTTAACTTTCCTTGCCATGGGTGTATTTCTGCACCATATACTTTGACCTTATAGAAAGGTTAAATGAACCAACCAGTTTTTAAGCCTATTTTGACATGTTTTAGATAGCAGTGTCCCAGTGTCAAAGTTCAAGATTACCAGCAGGTGTGGCCTTAAAAAAAAAGAATTAAAAACTGGAGGCAACCACACATAAAGAGATCACTTTGCAACAAATTGCCTTTGTAGACACAATACAGCTCCTACACTTGTCCTCCATACATAAATGCGTCCCTTATGTGTGAGCTAGAGGCACTTGTGCCTACATCCAGCAGTATTAGCGATGCAAGTAAGTGTGCAATAGAGTCAAAGGCGCTTTCATTCAGGATTGTGAGTCCTGTGGTTGCAGTTTCCCAGGTTTATGCATCCTGTCGCTTAAGCAAGATGTTAATTAAAGTAGAGAAAAGATATTGGCGTTAGAAGCGGTATGTAAATGTGTATTTTGTATGTTGATTATGCTTAGCAGTGACGACTGAAGTGGTGGTGCAGGAGGGAGTGTGAAGCACCGCATGGCGATGTTTGGCAGAAATTCCTCCATGTAATTTTTTTTAAAAAAGGGATCAAATTATGCATTTTCCAGCAATGGGGGGGGGGGAGGCGTCACCTTCTTAGGATTATCAAGTCTGGAGTACACATGCCGCAAGTCACCAGGTGCATGCAATGGATGCAGAGCACCCACAGTAGATGTTTTTGATCACTCTAGCACAGAAAAATTATATAAAAATGTAAATATGAAGAAAAACGCACTAAAGGTATAATCTGTAGCGTGTTCACTTTGACATTGCATGTCTGCCGTTTAGTGCAAGTAAAGCGATCTGCAATGTGCTTGATTATATACCCTATTACATATGCAGCAAAGGTCACCCCCTCGCTGTCAACTCAACCTTGTGGCCACCATGCTCTAGCAGAATCTACCTTCCCTTGTCAATGCCACTTTCTTTTTCAATGTGAATGTACACATAAAAGGATCCACGTCGCCCTCTCAATCCCTAGTCTCTTTCGTACACACCACGACTACATCCACCACTTGGTTGATCGCCAACGCTGCCATCCCTTTGTGGACAACACGATGCACCCCTAATCCACCACTCTACGTCCTTTCCGTCACCCATCACCCTGCACTGGAGCCAGGCTGCTACAGTCCCTTCTATTCACATAGAAAACCAACTTAAGCCTCACTCCCTGTGTGATGACAGCAGTGGTGCTACTGATTCTAGCTACATAATGCATTCTGGGAGCTGTAGTCTTTGTGCACTTAAAACCAAAACGGTTTATATAAGTGCTTGTAGGAAGCTGGGTACTTGTTGCAGTCCTCCCCTCCCCTCTCCACACACACACTTTGTGCTGGTATTTGGTGCACCTTTGACTGAAGTGTACTGGGTTACTGCTAACCAGGTCCCCAGTACCACTGTTCATTCCCTAAAAATGTACAATTGTTTCCCTAATTGGCAAACATTTTAGCTACCACTGTAAGTCCCTAGTAAATGGTATCTTGGTACCTAGGGCCCGGGGTGCCAATGGAGGGTCCCCCAAGGGCTGCAGCACGAATTCTACCACCCTAAAGGACCCACTCGGCAAGCACGTGCACGACTGCTATTGCAGGATGCGTGTCTTAGTGCAAACAAAAGTGAAAACACGACATGTCACACATCCCTGTATGCCATATCCCCTACCACTGCATGTACTATCTGTAAGTCACCCCTACAGCAGGCCTGACAGACCTAAGGGAGGGTACTTGGTATTACATGTGAGGGCATACCATCATGAGCAGATATGCACCTGTGCTGGTCAGTTCCATTACTGCCTGTACAAGTGACTATGGAAGCCATTTTAAGACATGTGCTGGACACAGGTGAAAACGAGTTCCCCTGCTACATCATGGCTTCACTGAGGATAGGGATGTTTGGTATCAAACATCTCGTATTGATAAAGCCACACTGATTCCAGGGTCAGATTTATCAATGCATGCACCCAGAGGAGCACCTTAGAGGTGCCCCCAGAAAACCTAACAGCCTCTGGTGGGGTTGCTGACTGGTCTCTGCCAGCGTGCCACCCCGAGACGCTGATCTGATGGAGACTACTAGCCGCAGATTTCTTAACGTAGAATTATCCCCAGGCGTGAGACTGGACCCGGAAAACTTTCTTTGCCCCAGCATCTCTGCGCGCCGGGGGGCGGTACCACGCGACTCCGCCCTGACGTCGTCCGCGGGCGTGACGTCAGCTAGGTCACATAAGCCCCGGCGCGCTGACATCAGTTTCCTTCTTTTCCGCGTGCAACGCGGATCCGGAATCGTGTCCCTGGCCTGTTTTCAGGCCTTCTTTTACGCTTTTGCGTTGTGGAACAGTGTGCGAATGCCTTCGGGCTTCAAGACGTGTACTTCATGTGCGCGTCAGATGTCGGCGACGGACCCTCACCCTATTTGCATGTGGTGTCTGGGCGAGCACCATGACTCTACGGACTGCGACGCTTGCCAGCATCTGAAGCCGAAGTCCCGGCGGGAGCGCCGGATGAAGCTCCTGTCGGCCCGCTTGTCCAGATTGGTGTCGTCACCGCATCCATCCCCCGCGGAAGGGCCCAGGGACCGCCGCTTCCGCCTCCGACATCGTCCTTCACCGAGGCCCATGGGGCGTCGCTCGCCCGCCCGCTGATGAGTCTTATAGCTTGTCCCCGAGGCATGGTCCCCATTCTGCGGAGGGCGCGGGTTCTCCTCAGGACATGCGGCCTCGTTCGCGCCACCCTACCCGCCGTTTCCTGGCGTTGGGGCGACGAGGGCCCAAATGGGGGCCTATGCTGTGGCTCTGCAGGCTTCCTTGGCCCCTCCTCCTCCTCTTCCTGAGACGTCCGCGGATCCCTTGCCACGTGCGGGGCCTTCCGCGGAGTCGCCGACTGGTTCGGCTCCAGGTTTTGTGGGGTGTGGTGTCGTCGGGGTGCGGTCCTACGGGGTTCCCCTCTTCGGCCCACGGCGCCTCTGCCTCGCCGCAAACCCCCACGGGGGTCCCTGTGGTGTCGCAGGAGGTCGCCGGAACTCGCGGTTCGTCCCCAAGTCCCCCTCGGTCCTCTGGGCAGGCGGCGGCCTTGCCAGAGGCCGAGACGACGCAGCACAGGCGCCGACGGCTGGCGGCGCCGCGGGTGCTGGCTAGGGGCCGGGGCGTTTCCCCGGGCCCCTCTCGGTCCTCCGTGCAGGTGGCTGCCTCGTCGGAGGTCGGGTCGGCGCCTTTTCGGCGCCGTTCTTTAGCCACCCCGGCTCCGACCCCGCCCCATTCTCCTGGGGCGCAAGTGCTGGTGGGGGTCGACTCAGCGTCCCCGGTGTCAGCACCAGCGCCGGTCGACGTCGCACCGGCGCCTGTGGCGAACTCCACGGCGCCGTGCCGGCGTCGGGTAGTCGACTCGTCTCCAGAGGTCCCCTCCTCTCCGGAGGTTTGTCACCTTTTTGTCTCCTCTTCCCTGGAGCCGGGCCGCCGCGTCGTTGCTTTTTCTCCGGCGTCTTCCAGGGAGGGCTCTTCGCCGTCCCTGCGATCTCGGCCTTCCCCGGAGGCGCCTCAGGCCCCCCACTCGTCCGTGGGTCCTCCATTCAGGGGCTGGCCGTTTTTTCCTCCAGCTGGACTCGGGGATGGCCGGCTTAGTTTACAGCCATCGCCCACGGAGGAATTGCTCTCTCCCCCACAGCGCCCTACGGAGGCGGGTGCGACTTTTGTCCGGGCCATTTCCACGGCCGCTGGCATTTTGCGCATGGGCGACCCCAGCACCCCATTCCCTACGGACCGTTTGTTAGAGGTTCTCCATCAGGGCTCTGGTGGACGGGAGCTGCTTCTTCCATTCGAAGCTTCGCTCCATACTTCTCTTCTGGGGGCCTGGGGGCGTCCTGCCACGGGTGATCCCGTGCCTCAGCCGCTCCTACATCGCCCTGCTCTGCACGATCCAGTCTGCCTTTCTTTCCACCCTTCTACACAGGGCCTTCTTCTGCAGACTGCTTTTCCTTCCCTGCCCTTGGTGTTGTTTCCTCCGTCACAGGAGGCCCGGTGCTTGGATTTGTGGGGGCGTCACATCTTCGCTTCCTCTAGTGCTGCTTTGCGAGCGCTCAACACACTGTGTGTTGGCCAGGGCTACTTCCAGTCTGTGGGATTCCGTGGAGTCCCTTCTGTCTGGTGCCTCCCCCGAAGGTGTCCGCGCTGATCTGCGGACCCATGTGTTGGATGGCCGGGAGTTAGCCGAGTTTATTCTTCGTTCGGCCTTAGATGTTTCTGATGCTCTCGGCCGCGCCATGGCAACTTCAGTACCTCTCCTTCGCCATGCTTGGTTGAGGGATAGCGTTTTTCCAGAGAATATTAGGGAGCGTCTGGTTGACCTGCCTTTTGATGGGGTTCTTTTGTTTAACACCCATGCGAACTCCGCCATTCAGCGGCTTCTTGCTGGGCTCCGACCTCCTCCCCCTCCGTAAACTTGGCTTGTCGGTCCTCTGGTGCCTTATGGGAGGCGTTATCCCACCTTTTTTCGGGTGTCTAGTGCCCCGGTTGTGTGTTCTGTGTGATTTGGCGTGCCTTCGGGGTCAATTAGGTTGGCCCCTCTGTACTGTTGGCTGCTGGTACGGCCTCCTTTTGGCTTCTGTGTCTTTTTTGGCTGATTGACAAGCCGTCTGTGGTTTTACCCGCAGGTCCTTTATGTTCTTGTCCTCTGCTGCGGAATTGTTTCCTAAGAGGTGTTCCCATGTTTTCCTTGGGACGTATCATGCCCTAAGTGGGGTACTTGTAGCTATTACATAGCTCTGTCCTACGCTGGGGAGGTGTGGATGCCCCTTTTTCGGGTTCCTTGCCTTTCCTGGCATCCCTGTATACCGCTGGTGCGGTCTCTTTTGCCTTTGTCTTGGTGCAGCGTACGCTGCTCCAAAGTCTGTCATTCTCAGTGTTCGCTACATCGCTAGGCCAGCCTGGCATGCCGTCTACGGCATCGTGTTGTGGCGTTTCCGCCTTCCTGTCCGGCGTTTCAGCCTGGTCCTCTGTCTGGTGTTCCAGGGGGGGCTACGTTTCTTCTGGCTTTCCTGTGCTCTGGTTGCTGGCTGGTCCGTCCTCCGTGTCTTTCCTCTTTCTCTTCTGCCTGGTCCCACTTCTTTCGTGGGCCGGTGTGTGTCTCTGGCACGGCCCCCCCTTTGGGGATTGTTCTGGATTTCCCGGCCGCTGTCCTCGGCTTGCGCCTGGCTTGTTCTGGGTGCGCTGCTCCATGGTGTTGCAGGCTGCGCTTGCCTGCTCGTTATGGTCCACCGCCGTGGCCCTTGGTGTGTTCCCTTGTGCCCCTGCCTCTTGTTCTGCTGGGGCTTTACGCACCTGTGCCTTTCTTCTTCGCCTGCGCCTTTTGGCTGTGGAGCCGCTCCTGCCTTGTCCGCTGCCTTGAGGCTGATGCCTGTTCAGCTGCTTCCTATCGCTGTGTCTGTGTTTTCCTACGGCAGGCTCTGCCTCTGGTTCTACCTCTTCTCCCTGGAGTTTGGGGTGGTTCTTTTCTTCCTTGGTGCTCCTCTGGTGCTGTCTGCCCCTACGGGGTTTTCTGGCGGTTGTACCTTGGTTGGGCTTGGGTTTTCCTGGCCTTCCCTTCGCCTCGTTCTTGCTTACTTCTGCTTGATGAGGGCTGGGCCGCCCTTCTTGTCCCTGTGACACATCCCCTGCTGGGGCCCTGTGTTCTTCCAAGCTGGTGAGATCCTCTTGCAGACCCTCCTCCCCTCTGGGTATGGCTAGGGTATCTATTCTACGTTAAGGAATCTGCGGCTAGTAGTCTCTATCAGATGTACAAGTTACTTACCTTCGGTAACGATGTATCTGGTAGAGACGATTCTAGCCGCAGATTCCTTCACGACCCGCCCTTCCTCCCCGTTCTGCGAGGATCTTCTGTTTGGCCTTCTGCACTCGCCTCCCTCCGGGTGGCTTGTCTTCTGTGGGGGTATGCTTTGCCTCCTCCCGGACAGGATGCTTCGCTCTGCTTGATTGTTCCACCCCTTCCTTTCTGATCCGAGGTCGGTTGGTTCATGTGTGCTTCTGCCTCCCTCCACTTTGGTTTTTTCTCCAAGTGTAGGGGCCTCCTTGACTCTTCTCCTTTTACTGGCTTGGGGTTTCTGATTCCTTTGCAGTTCTCTGCGTTGTTTTTTTTTTTTTGCTTGTACCTCGGCCCTTTCGCTCCTTTCAGGGGATACGGCCCTCCTTGATGGTGTCGTCTGGGGGTGGATTGCTGTTATTCCTCTGTTTCGGGCTTGTTGCCCCTTCACTGTTGTGGATTGTGATTGCAGATTCTCTCTCGCTCTCTCTCTTCTGCTATAGCATTTTTCACATGTGTTCTGCCTCCAGGGGGGATGTCGCCTTAGCTTGCAAGTTTGCTCCTCGGGGCGGTGTTCTGCTCTTTCCCTGCTATGGCTTTCGCTGCTATGACTTTGTGGTACCTTAGTGCTTGGCACTTTTCCAATTGGTGCTGTTCCTCACCTTTCGTTTCTCTCTTCTCTTTTTCACTGATTTTTCGCACACTGTTACCATACTCTCCACAGTTTTGTTTGTGATGGCTCCGCGTTGTGGCGCGGAAAAGTTCTCCGAAGGAAACTGATGTCAGCACGCCGGGGCGGGGCTTATGTGACCTCGCTGACGTCACGCCCGCGGACGACGTCAGGGCGGACTCGCGTGGTACCTCCCCCCCGGCGCGCAGAGATGCTGGGGCAAAGAAAGTTTTCCGGGTCCACTCTCACGCCTGGGGATATTTCTACGTTAAGGAATCTGCGGCTAGAATCGTCTCTACCAGATACATCGTTACCGAAGGTAAGTAACTTGTACATCTGACTTCGTAGTGTGAGGGCCTGTTGCTCTCAGGAGGCCCAGAAGAAAAGCTTGTCACAAATGAGGGTGTAACATCCCCTCCTCACAGCATGACCAGCTTATTAGCCTTACTTGGGCGGCATTCTTCATAGAGCTGCCACCTTTGGAATGCGAATCTGGCTCCACTCACAGGAGAGGAAGCAGCCCTCCTTTGTCCAGGACCCCCTTGGCACATGGATAGGTGGGTAAATTAGTCACGCAGGTAGTCGTGCCACCCCCAGGCAAGCACCATCCCGATGGTGGGCTAGAACTGAAGTGATCCGACTTTTCAGGCATAGCCATCTTTGTGATGGCATACTTAGGAATTCTGGGCCATGGTTATGCCCACTTCCCACAGGAAGTGGTCATATAGGGGGCTTAGTTACCCCAAGAGTCAGTAGCACATTGGCTACTACCCTACATTCCCCTTACGCCCCTAAATTCATTATTTAGGGGAGTCCCTGGCACCAGAAAATCAGATCCTGATGACCTAAGAAAAGAGAGGACATCGAAGAGGAGGAAGCAGCTGACCTGGTACTAGCACTGTCAGCCTGTTTGCATCCCTCGTCAAAATCTGCGGCAAAGTTGACTCGTTCTGCAGGTGTGACTCCAAAAACTTGAGAGGACTGCCTGCGTTTGAAAAAGACTCAAGACCTCCTGTGATCAGCGGACCTGTTCCAAAGACTCTCCAAAAGAGAAGACTCCGAGGCTTCCGGATCTGCCAAACCCGACACATGAAGCATCCACTGCATCAGTCGCCTCTGGCCTGAGTTGAATTGGGCCACCGATGCCAACAAGGTTCCCCAGCCCTCCAGAGCTGGAGTCCATCGTGGGTTCCACCCCTCCTGGACTCCCCGACGTCACCTGCAGCGTCTGCATGCAGCCCCTCCCTCAACTGCAACTGCTCCGGTAAGGAAAAAGCCGATGCCTAAGGACACCCCTGCATCAGTCTCCCCTGGGCCTTGGAGAAAAGGACCAAATGTGCCCCCCGGGCCTCAAGCATTTCAAGGCCTGAGCCCACTTGCTGGTTCAGCCCGACTGGCTTCCCAGCCAGAGCCTTCAGCCTCTTTCCGCAGTGACTGATCTCCATTGAAACGCATTGGGCTCCTGAAGCTGTTTTGCACCCTGCACCCGGCCGCCCTCGTGCCACTGGTGGTGTACTGTTGGTGCTGCCTTGGACCTCGCCCACCACTCACCCTAACTCCTGGCGATTGGTTTTGTAAGTCGCTGTACTATACCTGTTTGCAGAACTTGTTCTTGCTTCATAGGGTGACAGTACTCCGATATTGCACTGTGTCCATTTTTTAAAGTGAAAAGAATTTATATTTAAAAACGTACTTACCTGAACAATTTTTCTCTTATGCCTTAACATGTATAAAGATACTTGCTATTTTTATAAATTGGTGTGGATCTCCTTCTTGAGTCGTGTTGTCATTTATTAATCATTGTGTGTATTTTGCAAATGTCTTGCACTCCTCTGTGTTAAGCCTAAGGCTGCTCAACCACACTACCCCTGACAGAGCACTTTGGGATTGCATAGCAAGCCCCTGTCCACTCATAAGGGAATCACTAGACTATTTACACGGTATATCAGATTGTTGATATAGCGCATAAAGAGCCAGCTTCCTACAGTCCTGCATTGGAAACTTTACATTTCCATGAGTAGCGTGCAGTCATCTGGTACTTCTACGGGTCTCCAGACACCCAATACCCTACACCTAGGCTCCCTGCACTCCCCGCTTTCCCACCTGCTGCCTCTCTAACCTGGGAGCACTGCTTCTTGCTACCTACTCTGCTTAGCCCGGTCTATACCACCCTCCAACGCCCCTTTCCTCGGTACCCACCCAGCTCAGGCTGCTCTTTGGTGGGCACTGCACCCCAGTCTATCACGCAAAGCCCAGCACACACCTCGAATCTGCACAGTGCGTCTTTAAAACCTGTGATGATCCCCTGTTCAGACTCGATCTCTCTGCTTCCTGCCTGCAGCATCTACCCCACCCGTTCCTAGCTCGTCACAGGGTGGGGTCAGTGATGCGCACAGACCCCAACCCACCCTACCCTTGTGACGAGCTGGTGGGAGGGCGGGAACGACATGGTCTCCACTCTCTGATTGACGTGATACCCTGGCACTACAGGGCTTCAGACTGAAGCGCCCACGGCTAACTTTGCTACTGTGTCATCCGGGGGTGGAAATCAGTCCTGAGGCGGGGGCTTTTACGAGCTGATTACTCCACAGGCTTTAGGTCTGTGAGATCATCAGCCTGTCAAATAGTGCCTATGCAGGCAGATTTTGCACATGCACCATTCTGCAGTGAGTGCAGCAGCCCACACAAGCCAGCCAGCGCCATCGAGTGAGTGTATGTTGTTTTTTTCAAAGCTGCAACACTCTGTAACTACTGCAGTCCTGAAACGTGCATTATAATATTAGCTCAAAATGTAAATTTAGTTTCACTACTGCCCCTGGGGAAAAATAAAGTGGGCAGAGCCCCGATGCCCATGCCTAGAAGCCGCCCCTGATGCTGAGTGTATTGAAAGGAGTATTGTGTATGGTGATTATATCGCTTTCTAGAATGGAATGAGAACACCTTTATAATCATATTAAAATTCTCTCAATATTAAACAATTTAAGACAAAACTCAAAACATTTTTTTTGCTTTTATTCTTGGTAGTTATTTTCAGGCTTTGTGTTTTTTGCTTAAATTGCCAAAACATGTTTTGCCCCATGCATTGACACTCGACCTTGGGGCTTGCTCAATGAGAATTTTTTACTATGTATTCTTATTACCATGCACAGCACATGTGCTAACGTGTTTTTTTTAGAGAAGAAAACAAGGTGAGTAGTTAGAGTGGTCGAACAGTGAAAAGCTGTGTGGGGCCTCCTCATTTGTCCCAGATTAGCATAAGACAGGTTTGTACAAATGTAGGGTATAGTGAGCTAGGTAGGTTGTTAGCAATGACGGACGGGCCGGCAATGTTTCAGGACACAGCTAGCCTTAATCAAATACTGTGCAGCTAATAAACTGAAACGAGTAACCAATCTAGTTCTGGTAAATCCAGAATGTTTGCCTTGGGGTATTAATATGTATGTGATAATAGAGGCAAAGGCTTCCAGAAGAAAGTCCCTCAGGAAAGAAAAGGTGAGCATATTTTAATGCAGTGGTCCATAATCATGCTAATGAAATGGAATCCCAACCCTAATGACGCGGAAACCCAAAATAGAGACTCTGTAGGTAGTATTTTCGCTCAGGAATTACCAGCCAGTAAGGTCGGAAAACTGCTAGATGAGGCAGAAAGCAAAAGTCGAGAAAATAAGGTAAAAACAAATTGCATGGCTCTATGTATGGGAAGGGAATGCCTTAGTACTGGGCAGAGCCAAATGTGGTGCTCCTGTTGAATGTGAGAGAGACTGACTGGATCCGTATGTTGTATCTAGGGGGCAAGTGTAATTGTGGACTTCCAAAATATTCTCATGTGGTTGTGAGGTCTCCAAGGGGACCGAGAAGTGGGAGTGCATTAGGAGCCGGGATTAAAGATCCTTTTGTTGTGTCTTGGGGAACAAGGTGTCAAGAGTAGGCAGGAGCAGCGTGTGCCTAAAATATAGATATGCCAATCCTAGGGGGCTGGGAGCCTCACCCTGTCATCTCACTCCTCATGCCTCTGATCACCGAAGAATTGACTGCACTTTCTCCTCATCCAGGTCAGGATCCCTCCTCCCCACCATACAGGCCCTGCAGAAGAGCATCCAGAACCACTTGGAAGATGTTTCTAAACTGTAAGTAAAGTTGTAACCATTTGCAGTTTCTCTGACCTGTGTATACAAGGCTGCTATGTGGCTATCTGCATGTCACTCTGATATGAGACTGCCTGCATGTACAGCTGCTCTGGGACCACTTATGTATGCCTCTGCTTGCCTGTATGTACTGCTGCTCCTGGACTTCCTGCATGTACAGCTGCTCTCGGACTGCCTGCATGTATCGCTGCTGTGGGACTACCTGTGTGTGCCTCTACTCTGTAACTGCCTGCTTGTGCAGCTGCTTTGAGACTGCCTGCATGTGCTTCTGCTCTGGGACTACCTATGTATGGCCCTACTCTGAAACTGCCTGCTCGTGCTTCTTCCCTGGGACTACCTACATATGCCTCTGCTCTGAGACTGCCTGTGTGTGCCTCTGGTCTTGGACCACCTATGTATGACTCTGCTCTGGGACTGCCTGCATGTACAGCTGCTCTGAGACTGCTTGCATGTACAGCTGCTCTGGGACTGCCTGCGTGTGCCTCTGCTCTGAGACTGCCTGCGTGTGCCACTGCTCTGGGACTGCCTGCATGTGCAGCTCCTCAGTGATTGCCTGTGTGAATAAGTCCGCTCTGTGCCTCTGTGTGTGCTCAGCTGCCTTAGGACTGCCTGATGAGCAGCTATTCCATGACTTCCTGCATGTGCAAAGCTGCTCTGTGAGAACCTTTCTGTACTGGGAGGAGGACTGAAGTGTGTCTGTGTGAGACCCTGGCTCTGCCGGCTTTGTACCTGCCAGCTCAGCTGCTCGTGACTGCACGTTCTTTTCGTGAATTGTATTTACCTTTCATGGGTTTTTGGTTTTTTTTGGGGCCATCATCCGCTTCTGCCGCTCATTGCTTTATTTCTTGTCTGCCTGTGTTCATCCTGCCTGACTTAAAGGATTGCTGATCATGCCAGTAACAGGTTTCTGAAGCTGTTCTACACATTAGTTCATTTTTAGGTGACTGCACATTCTCTGAGATTTCAGAGCCCATCGAGCCTCCAGTGGATACACCTTGGTTTTCACAGGGCCCCAGTCTAGTGACTTGCTTTTTCCTTACAAATCTTATGAACCTTTGATTGAGGGCTACTCGGTGCTGGATCCCCTTCTTCCTCTAAAGTAGCATCCTGTGGTGCGGTCTAGGGGTAACAGTTGGTCCCTCAGTGCCCTGCAGTCCAGGCCTAAGTCCGCTGCGGTCTGTCCCTTTGTGTTTCCAAGGCATAAATCTAATTAAGTATGTTACAAGCCACCTGTGAGATCTAAATCTAAGAGAGCCCGCTACCAGGGTTCACCCTTTGGTACCCATGAGCGGGTCTAAAGCTACAGAAAAGCTCCACCATCCCAATAGCGAGGCGTGAAGCATTCAGCACTGTGGCCTTGTCTGCCAGGTCGCTTTCATTTTTGTCTAAGATTGGAATATCTTCAGAGCCCATTTCTACACTTCTGTGTGGACGAAATTATCAATAGGTCTTTTAACTTCCCCAATGACAAGTGCTATTAGGCTTCCTTTAGACCAGGGGTACCCACAAACATTTTCGCGGGGGCCGCAAAGTTTGGTCTTTGGTGTGACCGAGGGCCGCACTGATGCCAGCAAGGGGGGCTTGGGGGGGTGTAAAGTGGGTGCAGGGGAAGCAAAGCATGTATATCTACTGGCTGAACTCAATTGTGCTACGTGAAACCAAAAAACCTGGCATGGATCCCAGCTTCTCCACTTGACCAAATTGTGTGACCCTGGGCAATTGTTTTATTTCAATTTCCCTCCTTTTTCTTCATTATCACATATATAAGAGAACCTCGCAAAACATGACTTAAGGATGCGTGCTGTACAAACCATCGCCTGTGTTTGGATGTAATCACTAATGGCATTATTGTCAGGGTGGGGGGGCATGAACGTTTCTAAATTCATGTTTGAAAACCATCACTTTAAAAAAATACTTCTGAATGCACTGCTATAATTTGATTTACTAAGGTGAAATGGTTCTACAGGTCAATGAAATACACTTTTTGAATTTTGAAAAGACTAGTATTTTTACATGTTTGCTGTCTTTAAAAATGAAGGTGTTCCTAAAGGTAAGGGCCTAGTTACTTCCTTCTGTTTAACTAAAATTAACCTTTAAATAAGTGCTTGCTGTATATTTCACATTCTTTTAATGTTCGTGCTGAGTCGACTAAACAGCAACCCAGTGCTGCTGCTGCTGCTCAGGGGCCGCATGTAAAGGTCAGGAGGACCGCATGCGGCCCCCCGGCCGTACTTTGAGAATCACTGCTTTAGACCTTCGAGGAGAAGAGAATAGAGGTTTTTAAAGGCTTATTTTGTTCTTTATCGGGCCTGGACTATTCTTATAGGATGGGCTCCAGACTACATGTATTTATGGAATGTGGTTCTTTCCCAGAGGTAGAGTACAGAACCCTTGCCAGAGTTGGCACAGGTTGGTCCTTCATAGTCCTTGTTTGCCACAGACTCTGTTGTACCCTGGTAAGATGGGTCGACACTTCCCTTGATGGGTTGGAGGTCTACTGCTTGTCTGCACTGTCTAGCCCTACACCAGTCTGGCATCCCATCTGCTATCGGCGGAATCGTAGACCCAACGGAGAAACAGGCTCAACTGTAGAAACCGATCTAGACCTTTTTGGCAGCATTTGGGCACTTTAATGAAGTTCATGACTTCGGAGGCTATCGGGGGCTGCTTTACAAAGCACATCACAGGTTATATTCACCTAAAAAACTTCCCACTTGTGGCCCAAAACTAACAATTGTTCAGGTTCATCACACTTCGGTAGTCTGTCTCGCGCCCACATTACTACCTTTGATATTCATTACAATCCCTCAAGAGGCACCTAAGAACATTGAGAATGGAATTCCATATTCTCAAAATTCATTTTTGTAATTTACAATGTATCAATCTCGTTAAAGCATACTGATGTTTGTGTGATCATCAAAGTATAATAAATAGCTGAATCACATTTATCATTATTCTTTGACTGCCATTACCAAACCAATGTTTGTCTCGTCAACATGTAATAGATATTTAAATCCCTTTTTATCATTATACTTTGAGTCCCTTACATGTATTAATTTGATTAAGAAAAAAACAATATTGAACATAGATCATGACAAAAGCACAGACAACACGTTTCGTGACACCCGTAGATTTTCAAGGCAACTAGCCAGAATAGCCGTCCCTGGCGCTCCTTTTAGCTAAGCGGTGCATAGCAATGCATTGGAAGGCACCGGGGGGACCTCCGTTAGCGGCATGGGTGGGGGCAGTCAAAAACTGGGGCGCGGCGGAGGAAGATATACTTCGATCTGAAGAAGTCAAGGGAACCCGTAAGCATCCTATTTCTATGCCGTGGGCTATGCTACTCCACTCCTTCACACAAGAAACATCAGATGAGTCAGGGTCCCAGGCTACCCACTCCCCTGTAGCGCATGCACACCCCGCTACAACTCAAGGCAGTCTCCCTGTGGAATAGACGTTGGGTGGGTCTAGGCTAGTGGCCAAGAATGGACAATACGCACATCACCCTTCAAGCGACCTCCCATTTCCCCCCCCCTTGCGCATGCACAACCCGAGACCTAGCCAAAAGGCAATAGTTAGACGGCCCCTACCACGTGGCATAACATGAGACACAGTGTGCCCCAGTTATATCTCCCCAGTTTCTCCAGTTTAAATCATTAGCTGGCACATAGCACTAACTACAGCTTAGGGCTGGCAATGAGAGCGAACGCCCGACTCCTAGTACAGCTCATAGCCTACCTTACATGGACACAGTACTCGCCTCACCCATCTATCCGTATCAACACCGCCACTTCCAGAACTGTTCAGTGGGGCATATACTGTGATGTAATTCTACTCTATGACAAGATGTATAATTGATTAAATATATGTTCTAATCAAAATTGCTACTATTGTACTGTACTTACAAAAATGCCAATAAAAATGATTTAAATTTTTTTAAAAAACTAGCCGGAATAGCGCACTATTTAATTACAAAATGGTCCGTCATATGATCTACATAAGTGTTCAAAATGTTTCCAGGCAACAGATTATCTGCACTATCCTTAGAAGTTATTGAGTTCAAATCCAATACACACTTTTTTTTTTTTTAAATATCTTTATTGATCAGCTTGTAAATAGTACAATGGCAATCACCTCAACATGAGGTGTGATATTTCCACATCCTTGCACCTTTCAAAGGATATCTATACAGGCTGTTTTCCTTTTATAGAACAGAAACCAACATTGAACAACCCCTCCTCCCAGGTCCCTCCCTTCCCCCCATGGCACTTCTCAGAGCATTACAATAAAGCCAGAGTAGCATGTTCTAAAAGGCATGTCACATTTGATCCGCAGGTCTCTTCGCCCCTCACATACAGTCTAGCATCATGCAAAGTGACTCAACATAAGTCCGGTTTGCTTAGGAGATACCCCGTAAGGGGAGCCCAAAAGTCCATAGGGCGAGATGCCTCCGGCAGCTCCTCCGCATAGGTGGTCAATTGATCTCTACAATACAGCAAGTCACGAATCCACTGTTTAACTGTGGGCACAGCCTTAGCCCCCCACCTCTGCGCCACCACCCGTTTTGCAAACAATGTGGAAATTGCAACCAATTTCCTGTTGCACAGTTTAAGCTTGCGAACCCACCCCAACAGACACACAGCACGTACACATGCAACAGGTTCCATCACAACATCCGTAAGAATTTGCGTAACCCTTGTCCAGAACTCAGCGATCCCTGCGCACTGCCAGGCGAGATGCAGGAAATATGCGTCATCATGCCCACAACGCATACATCGCGCACTGTCTCCGAGCCCAAATCGTCGTAACTGAAGTGGGGTATAATAGAGCTGATGTAGGTATTTAAAATGGATAATTCGGAGATTGCAATTTGCCGTTAGCCGTCCTGTCAACTCACAACAGAATTTCCATTCGCCCAGCGTCATAGAAGTGCCCGCCACCGCCGCCCAGCGATTGTATGCGGGGGATTCCGCTAGCTCGGTCTCCCGGAGAGATGTGTTGTATAACTTAGTGATCAGGCCCCTTCGTTCCCCCCCCCCGCCGCCATCACCGCCTGCAGTGCTCGCAGAGTGCACGGCTCGGACGGGTATCCCGGGTAAATGTCACGGATTGCCTGTCGCACCCGTACATAAGTAAATCCTAGCATAAGGTCTGCACCATGCCGGTTCTGTAAATCTGAAAGTGCCCGAAACTGGCCCTGAGCGTACAGATCTCCTAGGCAGTTGATCCCCACCTTACCCAGCACCCGCAAGGCCATTGGTTCTCGTGCGGCCGATATATCAGGATGCGCCGCGATCTGTAGTTTAGGTCTGTAGTTTAGGGGCATAGAGATATTCCACCCCTGCCCTTTGTGCTAATGTCCGCCACGCCCATGCTGTACAGTGAACAGGGCTGATTTCATCCCGGGGTCCTCCCCGCCCCCTCCCCCTCCTCCCCCCACCCCACCAAGCAGAGCCGCTGCAGAAAGGGGTACAGGTAGGATCGAATCAGCCTCAATTGGCGTGTGTGGCTGAAACCTCTGTGGGAAGAACCAAAAGTGCGCGTGCTGCGCCTGAGCACATAAGTAATATAAACGGAAATCAGGAGCTTCAAAACCACACCGCTCAAAGGGCAATGTCAAAACCTTCCAGCTACACCGGGGCTTCCCACCCCCCCAGACGAACGCAAGCAAGACTGACTGCAGTGTATTAAATAGTGCAACATTCAGACGGATAGGGATGTTGATAAAAGAGTACAATAGCTTGGGCAGAAACGTCATTTTGATGATTGCGATGCGATCAGCAAGTGAAAGAGGTAACTTAGCCCACCTAGCAGCTTGGTCCATGATCTTGTCCACGGCCCGGCCATAGTCAGCAGAGATGACTACCGCAGGGTCTCTATGAATCCAAACGCCCAAATATTTTACGGGGTCATTCGACCATTGCAATGGGAAGTCCATCTCAATCTCCCGAGTGCCGGCCGTTAAAGGGAACACAGTGGATTTAGCCCAGTTAATGCCTAACCCCGAGAATTGCTCATAGCGGACATATTCACGCAATAGTTCCGGCAAATAGGTAGCGGGCTCGCGCACGTAGAGCATCATGTCATCAGCATATAATGACTCCATTAGAGGTCGCTGACGAAACCGCAGCGCGGCCGGGGCATGACACTGTCGCAGCCTACAGGCCAGCGGCTCCAAAGCCAACGCAAATAGCATTGGCGACAGCGGGCAACCCTGTCGCGTACCGCGCTTGATGGGAAATGCTTCAGAGACCCAGCCGTTGACTCGAACCCTCGCCACTGGTGCATCCTACAGGAGACGCACCCATTTTAAAAAGAATGGAGGTATGCCCATACGCAGCAAAACGGTGAACATGTACTCCCATTGGAGGGAGTCAAAGGCCTTAGCGGCATCGAGCAGAACCGCCACCGCCTGGAAATCCCGGTCAAAATAGTGCAGTGTAGAGAAAATAGTACGGAGATTGTGTGTCGTGGATCGAGAGGGCACAAAACCGGACTGGTCCGGCAGGACCAACTTGGGGACCAGGGGCTGGAGCCTAGTGGCAATCATTTTGGCCAGAATCTTGGCTTCTATATTAGTTATAGAGAGAGGTCGATATGAATCACAGACATTTGCCGCTTTATCGGGTTTCAGAAGCATTACTATTAAGGCTTCCGTAAGGGACGGGGGCAGCTTGCCAGAGTCATACGCTTCCGCGAAAACCTCCAACAGCCGCGGCGCCAGATCATCGGCATAAGCCTTATAGAACTCGCTAGGGAGGCCATCCAGGCCCGCTGCCTTGCAAGTGGGAAGGGACATGATTGCCATCTTTACATCATCCATGTCGAACAGCTGTGTGAGGTACTCCCATTGGGTACGGGACAGCCAGCCCAATGCCACATCATCAAGATAATCATGGATCTCAGAGGAAGCGGGGTGAGCGCGCTCCCCATACAATTTAGAATAGAAATCCAATACCACCCCAATGATACCCGAGTTACCGAAGTGAGCCTCTCCTGCCTCATCCACCACTTCCGTGATGTAGACCTGGCTGCGAGGAGCCGCCAGCTTCTGTGCTAGTGAGCGACTGGGCCGACCGCCCTCCCCATAATACCGAGCTGTGCATCTTCGTGATCTATGTTTAATTTCTTGGTCGACTGTTTCATTATGTTCCGACACTAGGTCCCGAATTTTGGCCAACTTGTCAGCGTCTGGGCATCCGTCATACTCTCGCTCAAGCGCAGCTATGTCATCCGCCAGTTTCCTGATCCGCCGGCGTAGAGATTTGAGAACCCCGGACTGCGCTCCAATACACACCCCCGAATAGTCACCTTTAAACGCCTCCCAAAGGACACCCGCGCTATCCACAGTTCCAGTATTTTCCCGAAAATAGTTATTAATGGCTTCTCCAACTGTGTGCCTGAATACCTGATCCGATAGAGAGGACGGCTGCAACCTCCACGCAAATGGGGGTCTTCCCTCCCCAGGGACCTGCAGCGCCAGCAGGACGGGCGAATGATCTGAAATTGTTTTAGCCAAGTGTTTAACCTCCACAGGCCGCCTCGGACAGTAGCCAGTAGTCCAAACGGGACCAAGACCCATGCGCAGTAGAGACAAAAGTGCTCTCCCTGACCCCCGGGTGTCGCAAGCGCCAGACGTCATGCACGTATCCAGCATCCAGAAGCCCAGCCAGGGTGTCTGTGGACTGTCTATGCCGCATGGTCCCACTCCCCTCCCTGTCCTCATTGATATCCAAACAAGTATTAAAGTCCCCCCCCCCCCCCGTCTCCCCCCCCCCACGATCTCAGCACTGGGGAAAGCAGAAATCCTGCGCCAGACATCCGCAAAAAAAGAGGCATCATCCACATTCGGACCATACACATTCACCAATAGAATACTTGACCCACCAAGCGTGCCATGTACAATCGCCAGTCGCCCCTGGTCATCCCTGTCCGTGCCGTGAACCTGGAACGGTGTGCCCTTCTTAACCAAAGTCATTACTCCCCGGGAATAGGATGAGTGTGAAGACGTCATCCTTACTCCAGCCCACCTGGTAGCAACATTTTTTTCAGTTTGAGAGGTCAGATGCGTCTCCTGCAACAAAACTACTTGAACATTCCACCTATCCAATGATGCCAATACAGTGCGGATTTTTTTTGGGCTATTGAGACCACGTACATTCCAGGTTACGAACCCGAGATCACCACCCATCTTGCACGTAGTCCGGCCATAGTGTAGCAGGATGAGACCCAATCCAGAAACCTCGTCTTACAGGTCTACGTAATATACACCGCACAAATGCCATTACCCCCCCCCCCCTTGAACCCCACACCCACTTCGGCACCCTCAACTTGCCAAAGCCATCCCTGTCATAACTAACGAACCCCCAATAAACACAACAAACCAATAGTAATGTGTGGGGAACTCCCATGTAGGGGCGTTAGAGTGCTACTATCCTCCCACTGAGTAGGAGGTGGCTGATCAGGTCGTTTACCTGTGTTACAATCAATAAACAGATACTTAACAGAGAACATCCAATCTGATATGCAGATACCACATCATTGATCGTCCAGTGCACAAACTAAGAATCAGAGAGCAGGGAGTCTTGCTTCAAAATGAAAAACTGTAAAGCCCAGCAGCATAAAGGCTCGCTTAAACAATCACAAGCTCACACTCCCTGACCAGTCTCAGTCATCCTCTCCCCGGTCAGGGTCGTTCTCTCGCCGGTTCCTCTTCAATTGCTTGGCATGTTCCATCGCCGCCTTAGGGGTCGAGAAGATTTTGAAGTTCCCTTCCGCTCCCACGCGGAGGCGCACGGGGTACAACATGGCGTACGGTATATTTTCGGACTGGAGGACTTTTTTGACTGCCCCAAATTCTCGTCTTGCAGACTGAACTGCCACGGTGAAATCAGGGAAGAAGGACAAGGCGTTCCCCTGATGGCATATGTTACCCTTCTCCCGGGCCAGCCGCAAGATGACATCCCGGTCCCTGTAGTTCAACAGCCGGGCTATGATTGGACGTGGAGTAGCCCCAGGGACCGGTCGCGCCGCCAGTGAGCGGTGAGCCCTCTCCACCACAAACATTGAGGACAATTGCTCGGAACCAAATATTTCCTTAATGAGAGACTCGATGAAAAGCTCCATTTTACCAGTGTATGTGGATTCCGGAAGGCCAGTAATACGGATGTTGTTCCGTCTAGACCTGGCCTCCAAGTCCTCGTTCTTGGCCTGTATGAGGGCTAAGACCTTTTCCATGTTGAGGGTCTTGCTAGTGACGTCAGTTAGGCCATCTTCCATATTAGAGACCATCTTCTCAACTTCCCCCATTCTCGCATTTTGCTTCTCTAGCTGCGAAGCCATGTGGTCAAGTCTATGATTTATAGTGGACACGCTACCCTCAATGGCCTGGAGACTCTTCTGCATCGCCATCAGCATAGCCTCCAGGCCAGGCGGGCTCTCTTCCTGCCCATCAGCCTCAGTCAGAAGCCGCCTTCTGGAGAGCCCTGCCAGACTTCCGCGCCTCAAGCGTGAGGCGGGTCTGCGACCTGTCCGGCTTCCCCATGATCAGCGACAGAGAAAGCAGGTGCTGTTCAACCCACACAGCAGTAGTACGGTTTCCTCAAACACCGTACAATAGGTGTAGTGAAGTGGTTAGACCGTGCAGCAAGTGTACCTTATAGGAACCAATGCCATCCAGATATATCGCCAAGCAGGAACAACCCAGAACCAGTAGTTGCAGATCCACTAGGGCTCCCAGCAGCAGTTGAGCGGCATCAGCCCCGGCAATGTCACCCCGAAAATGCGGCAACCTGGACCGCCAGCCAAGTAGAATAGTGCAGTAGCCCCCGCAGATGTACTTGGGCAGGACCAGAAGGACCCCCCTCGGCAAGCCCAGCAGCGTGCAGTCCGCACCTCCCCACGGGGGAGGAGGGCCAAAGTAAATCAGCAGGCCGTGGGAGCAGTAATAGGGAAGCGGGTCCCCCCACAGCCGCGGTAGGGACTCCGCAGCACTCTCCAACAGCAAGTTTTTCAGCCGCTCCACCAAGCCCCACGCAGCGTCGCCGAGAGGCAGGGATTCAGTTCAGGGAGCCGGGGGGGGAGGGGGGTCAATTCACGCTGCCTGGGACAAACACCAAGCTGCCAGGCCCTGTCCTCCACTCAGCCAACGGTGACGCGGCCCAAGCAGTAAATGCCGCGCTCGCCACACTCACAGACAGCCGCAGGGGGGTCACAGCCCCCGGCCCACCCCCACCTCCACGGGCCAAGACCGGGACCACTCCCCCACCTACCGCAGCCCGCAGCGGGCGTTGTTGAAGCTCCGCAGCCGTCGGCTAGGTCCACCGGTGTGCCTCGCAGGATCCGGCCGTCTTCCCGCGGGCTCCGCAACACAGCCTCCGCGCCGCAGGCACAGGAGCAAGGGGCACCCAGCAACCTCGGGTCGAGCCAGAACACCACAGGAAGCCCACAGGGGAGGTAGGTGCCTGCAGTCGCCAGCAACTCAGGTTCAGCGGGGTCAGACGCCGCCACTCCCCGCAGGCACGGCACCGCAAAGCTCCCTTTGGCGCTCAAGTTTCGCTCACCGCTCCGGCAGCCGCCATCTTGGCCTCGAGGCAATCGGGACAATCTCGGCCAACACGCCTCAGTACAGAGCCTCCCGCCTGCTCCGATGGCCTCCAGCAACAGCGGGGGCGTCTCTCCAGTCAGGGCAGCGGAGCAGGTGTCTAGATGCCTCAATATTACGCTGATTTTTGGCGGATAGGTGATCAGCCGGGCGGAGCTGCACTAATGTGCGGCCATCTTGCCGGCGCCCTCTAGCGCCCCCCTCCAATACACACTTTAATTCATATATATTGGCAAACCTATGATAAGGTTGGTAGCGTGACTGGCTGGGCATCACACAAAAAAACAGGTTGCTGTGTATGTAGGAAACTGTAATTGGAATGCGTATAAAGAGTGGTTAAACTTTCATTCGTTTAGAACGTATGTTTGGTCAGTTGATCACTTGGGTAGTCCGATGAAGGGTCATTGAAGAGTATTTTATGCTCAAAATGCTAATAAAATTAAGCTGTCTGTGGGTGTAGTCTTGTCCCCACTGTAGGCAGGCAGTGAAGGGGGCTGACCTCTGGTGGTGGAGAATGGCTTATTGGACAAGCTAGGGACCCTTTGGGAGTGAGGGGTTTTGCCTCCTAATCTCCTTGATATCTCACTCCCTTGTCGTCTAGAATTAATCAAGCCTCCAGCTCCCATAAAGAATTGTATAAGATACTGAAAGAATTTATTAACTCCTCCTCTTGTCAGCCAACACAGATCGCTTCGCAAGAGTGGGTCGATACCCTATCATCTTTCTTTGTAGATAAAATCAATAACATCCATAGCCTCTTCCCCCACATAGCCAGCGAATCATCAAATCAGAGACCTGTCAGCAATCACCTCTCGTCTCCCACTCTTCTCAATGAATTCTCTGAATTTACTCAGGAAGACGTTTCGTCCACGCTTAGGAGGGTGAAATCAGGTTCCCCTACTGACCCGGTCTCCAGCCAGCTACTGTCCAAAATCGGACCAGCCCTCCTTCCCGGCCTAACCAAACTCCTCAATCTTTCATTATCTCCTTCTATTGTGCCTTCAAGATGGAAAGAGGCCATGGTCAGACCTATTCTAAAGACGCCCACCTTAGACCCTAAGCAGCCCAACAAATACTGGCCAATCTCTCTTCGGGAAAGTTTTAGAGTCATTGGTCAACCAACAACTAACCAATCACTTAGAAAGCAATAACTTGCTGGACTCCTCCCAATCTGGGTTTCGGGCTTTTCATAGCACCGAAACGGCCTTATTAGAAATAGTCGATAACATCAGACTCTCCCTCGATGCCAGACAATCTGCCATTCTGGTCCTTCTTGACCTTTCGGCTGCCTTCAACACCATCTCCCACAGCATTCTTTTGGATCGTCTGCGGGGGCTGGGTGTCGGGGGCACCGCGTTGAACTGGCTCAGGAGTTATCTGACCGATCGCATTTCCAAAGTTCAAATAGGTGCTTTTACCTCCAGCAGCCAACTCATTGACCAGGGTGTCCCTCAGGGATCCATCCTGAGCCCTACACTCTTTAATTTGTATGTATCACCTTTAGCCAACGTCATTAAATCTCATGGCTTCGATACAGTGTCGTACGCTGACGAGACTCCATTGTTAATCACTCTTGGACCAGATCCTATTGACTCCAAACACAGATTCAGGCAGTGTATGTTGGACATACACGACTGGATGATAAACAATCATCTTCAACTCAACTCTAGCAAAACCGAAATCATCCTTTTTGGCAATGCACAATCGTTGTGGACAAATGACTGGTGGCCTTCCACTCTAGGCATATGCCCTTCACCTAAGGCGGCAGCCCGCAATCTAGGAGTGCTGATCGACAATAAACTTTCTATGTCAGACCACGTCAACCACATAGCTCGCATCTGTTATGGACTAATGCGTAGCCTCCGTAAAATCTTTAAATGGGTCCCACTGTCATCTCGTATGCCACTGGTCCAGGGATTAATAGTCAGCCGTCTGGACTACGGCAACGCCCTTTTGGCCTCCATAAACGAAGAGCACCTAACAAAGCTCCAGGTTCTGCATAACACGGCGGCTAGATTGGTTCTAAACCTCCCACCCCGTTCCCCCTTTGCACCCAATCTGAAAGCCCTTCACTGGCTTCCAGTCAGGAAACGGATCAATTTTAAGATTTGCTGTCTAGTACACAAAACCCTTAGCGGACATTGCTCCCACTATCTGGCAAACAAACTGAAAAGGTATCAGCCCGCCAGAACTCTCCGATCTGCCAATAAATACCTCCTAACTATCCCGAAGATTCGCACAGTTAAGAACGGCGGTAGATCGTTTTCTAATCTTGCCCCCACTTTGTGGAACACTCTGCCTTTGCATCTTCGTACTGAGAGCGACCACAAGAAGTTCCGTAAATCTCTCAAAACCTGGCTATTCTGAGCCCATTTTCCCTTCAGTCTGTCCCCCTCCTCTTCTCGTCCTTTCTGTTTTCTGAGTTCAGGCTAGCGTAATGAGACCTTTGGGTGATATATGCGCTTAACAAGAACCAATACATAACATAACATTCTTGCAATTTTTATTCTGCCTTATTCGCATCTGCCTTACTCGTCTCCCTTAGCCCTGCCTTTCTCCTGCTTATCTCACCTTCATTTGCTGTCCTCATCATTCACTTTCTCAGTCTCTCTTCTGCGCCCAACCGTTTATCTTTCTGTTGTATTATGATCTGCCCTATTCTTATCACTCTGCCCTGTTCTCCTCCCGGCCCATCTTTTACTTATTCTCCTTGTCAGCTAGGCACATCTCACTCTTCCTTTTTTCCTTTGTCTCCTCATTCCTGCTTGGCTCTTTAGTTCCTTTTCTTTAATAATATCCCTGCTCATCTTTACCCTCTTCTCTGTCCTGTTCTTTTCTCTACTCCTTCTCAGCCCAGTGCATATCCTTCTTATTCCTCCTTATCCTTTTCTCTCTTCCTCCTCCTCATTTTAGTAGACTATCCATTGTGTGAGCCTGGCATATCTATGCCTTTTTCTCTCTCTTCATTATTGTTCATTACTCTTTTGTGTTCTCATCAGCACCGCAAATCTCGCTCTGTCTTATTCCCTTTTCTCATTCCTGTTTATCCCACTTTGTTCTTTTCTGCTTGCTCCCAGTCCTGCACATCTCACTGCCCCAGGTCTTTCATTACCTCTTTTTTCCTTAGCATCTCAGACTGTCCGCTTTTTGTTCATTCATCAGCTCTGCTCAGCTGACTCTGCCCTGTTCTCACTGTATGCTTTCTTTTTTTACAGCTGTGATTGGAATCGCTTCAACATGAAGTACGCCCTGGCCCTTTCACGCCAAAGAGGGATGAAGCGCGTAGCGGATGCTCCTATAAGTGATGAAGAGGAGGTTGAAGGATCAGACTCCAGCATGGAAGATCAGTCAGAGGATGAAATTGTACAGATCTAAGACCAACACCGCCTAATAAAGCCCTGGACACTGACCGAGAAAGAGCTCGGAGGGGCTGCAGCAGAGCAGATGGGTTCCCTAACAGTGAAGTGGGGGCCTGAGAAGGGCCGAAGTCCCTCGTATCATCTTTGTAAGGAAGGAGAGGTGTTTCGGAAGGGCTGAACCGCTGATGCTTGCCTGGCCCCTTATTAATACTTTGTGGGGATCTTGGAACGGCTTGAGAGCCTGTGCTGCTTTCCTTCTTATTAATGAGGAAGAGGCAGCCTGGACTAAGGAGCCAGTGGTGCTGGTGAAAGCACTGCTTTGTTCCCTTATTATGGAGGGCCTTACCCTTGACAGCAGTGCCTCCTTAACCTGTCATTGCGACTGGCCTTGGAAAGACTCAGACTAAAGTGGCCCTCATAGTGGCTGATTGCGTAATGGTCAATAAAACTTGATTTCTTACTTCTTGTTCTCTTATTCACATTTTGTTAATTCATACTCTGTCGCTTTTAGACCCAGTTGAAAGTGTGATTTTTCACAGGTTTGGATGTCCAGTTGACTTTTTCAATGACAAGGACTTCTTCACTGCAGCCCAAGTTCCAGGGCTGGATTTCACAGCCCCTACACAGCCTCCATCCATCTGTCCCAGTCTCCACTTGTTCCACACTTCACCCCTGTCGCTTGGTTGCTCCATGACTGCTGCTTGGTCCGCCACATTTGATTATCCTATATCCCTGTTCACCATCACCCACCATTCTCTGGTTTCCTGTCTTGAAAGTCCATCATTAACCTAGCCTTCCCCTTTCATCCCCTCCTTCGTATTAGCCACTCTTACACATTCCAGCTACCACATCAGGAAATTCAGTTTTGCTGCGTGAATCTTTTTTGGATTCTTATGTTGTGCATTATTCCGCCATTTAGTGGGTGGATCCGGAATTCTCCACTACTTTTAGATATTTGTTTGTTGGTGGGCGTCGACGTACCTCCATTTGGTGTGCCCTGTGACGTTGTACTGCTTCCTCTGGAAGCTCCCACCTTTGATCGCCATCTTCAGATTCTTTTTTCCGCCGTGGGGTCTCCATGCTTGCAGAAAGATCTCTAATACGGAAATGTTTAAAATTAAAAATTAAAAAATCTTGCACATTTTCAATAAATACAAACATGAACACACACACACACGCTCAGAAGTGACCACAACTGATCTATCTATTCTCAGGGAGTCTACCACGCTTTACACATGGCGTACTATAAATTCCTAAATTCATACTGAGTCAAACTCTCGGTCTAACAATTTAGCAATTTACTCGTTAAAAAAATCTATCTCTAGGATTTAAAGTGCATTGTGCTGAGATAGACAACAAACATAAGGCCCCTCCAAGACACCAGAGTCATACACATATAAGACCATCAACCCCCTTTGCTTACGGGCCTCCTGTGCCTTCAGTACTTTCCATATGGAATAATATCAACTAATACATATATACAGAGTCATAATCTTGCTCTGACGATTTACCCCCCCAAAAAAAAGAACTACCTCAAGGAGTTTAAAGTGCATTGTGCTGACGTAAGCAATATACATAAGACCCCTCCAAGAAGTCAAAATCATGCGCATAGAATACCATCTGCCCCACTTGATTATGGCCCTCCTGTGATTCATAATGCATTATGCTCAGGCAGACAATATATATAAATCCCCTCTAAAAAGCCAAGCATTGTAAATCATCTGTCCCATTTAATTAAGGTGCCCATATTATAATTCCTTTCTTCTTAGCCTGTTTTCCTTTTCCAGCATAAACTGCTTTCTCCAAATTAACCCAACGTTTGTTGAAATGTTGGAGGGTTCGGGTCCAACCAAGCAGATCCCAGTAGAATCAAGCTTGGGGTCAGACTTACTTTTATTTCCAATTTACCCTCGGAAAAAGCTTGTGATTTCATATTTTAGAGAATTTAGAGTGCTGCAGGTGGCAAACATGTGTACTATGTCCGCACAAGACCGAGAACACCAGGGACATCTAGTTCCTTTGCCCACCCCCCATTTAGCTATCCAGGCGGGTGTATAATATGGCAAAAAAAAGGTCCTAAAAAAACTGCGCTTGCAAATTAGCTGACATAAAACCAGTTTGGGTTAGAGTAAGAGCTTTCTAAAAATCTGAATCCGTTATCATCAATTTCTCTTGCCATTTTAAAGAAAATTTATCAAGATCATCCTTCATCTCAGAATTTAAAATGATATAATATCCCGATGCTGCTCTTACTCCGAGATATTAATTTCTCCACAAATTCATTTCTATGGAAACTCACAGGGCCCACCCCCCTTACGCTGTAGGTAATACCTTACTTTGAGATACTTAAAGAACTCCTTATGGCTCATTCTTTAAATCCTCAAATGTTCCAATACCCACAGGAGAATAAAAAAACCCTAGTTTATCCATGCCTATTTGTGACCACCTTTGAATACACTGTCCCTAAAAATGTGAGGGAGATTTGGATTATTCTGAAGGAAGAGGAGTATAAAAATTCACCCTTCCTATTCCCATCGATCTACGCACCGATGTCCCTACCTTATAAGCACCCAAAAGGCACTTAAATTGTACTTTTTTATAGTAGCTAAACTCTAGTTGTCTCCAGAGGCAGCCCCAAGCTTCATTGCCAATTAACAACTCATAGGTGGAGGGAATATATTCTTGCACCTCATTAATGTGTGGTTGCCGAAGTAATATAGTACTGTATTGTAACATGGTGGCCCAATAATACAACTTGAGATTTGGTAAAGCCCACCCTCCTTTTTCTTTCGGCAGCAAGAGATATGTCAGTGCCCTTTTAGGTTTGGAGTAGGCCCATAAAAACCTTGAGAACATGACATCAAATGCCTTTAGCCAATATCTAAAAAAATACAAAGTTTTAGGAAAGAAAACTATCTTGATTATATTGCATCTTCCTACAATTGTAAGATGTTCAACCGAACAAGCTCATTTTTCGTTTTCTCTATAAGGGGGGCCAGATTATTTTTGACAATTTCGTCTACTACAGATGAAATGCAGACACCCACATACACCACCTTTTTAACCACTTGCTTATCAACCATCGAGATCTTATCGTTCTTGACAATTTGGGTCTTGTCTTTGTTCAAAGATTATCCTGAGCTCTCCCCAAATTGAGCAGCTTCCTTTTCAATTATCTTAAGAGCAATTTCTGGGTTAGGAGTCACCAACGCTATATTGTCCGCGTATGCTAGGATTTTATTTCCAGATCCTAGCACTACCAGTGGTGGAATTGCTGCATTTTGCTCTAAATTACCTATAAAAGGATCAATATATAGCGCAAACAAAAGGGAGGAGCAGGGACACCCTTGTCGCGCCCCCGTGTAATCTCAATATTTTCTGTTGTCTCGCCGGAGACAAAAATATTGGCTCCCGGCTTATAATATAGGGCTTTTAAAGCCTGTAAAAATCCTGGTCCAACACCCATCGTCTGCATCGCCTGCCAGAGAAAGTGCCAGGAGACCCTATCAAAGGCGTTTCCTGCATCCAATAAAATCAAAGCCATAGGGTCCCCTGACACTTGTACGGTGTCAAAAAGTGTGATCACTCTCCTAATATGGTCTGTAGTGTCCCTCCCTGGGATAAAACCATGTTGTCAATTGGACACAATCTTTGGTATCACCTGAGCTAATGGTGGGGGGGGCGGGTCCACAATAAATTTGATTGAATAAATCAGTCATCTGCTCTTTTATTTGAGGCGCAAACATTTTATAAAATTCCGCTGGAATCGAATCGATCCCTGCAGGCTTGCCAGAGGATAGACTAGACAATGCAGAATGGATTTCATCCCATTGTAATGCCCCTTCCAAAGAATCTTTTTCTTCTATAGTCAGTTTACTTAAAGATATTCCTTTCAGAAAGTCAGCTATCTTCGCTGGGCTGGTTGTAATACTTTCCGTATATAGAAGCTGATAATACATCCTAAAGGCATCTCTGATCTTACTGGGCTCGGAGACTACTCCGAAGATGGGGTCTCGAATTTCTCTTACTTCATTTGCCACACTTTTCTGTCTTGCTCTCGCAGCCAGATGATGCCCTGCTTGCTCACTACATTCATGCATTTCACCCTCCGAACTGTAAACATTTCTACTGCCCTATTAGCAAAGATCTCATTAAGCGCCACCCTTGCTGAGATTACCACTAGTTAGGCCTCCCCTGTTTCTCCTCCCTGGCTGAGATTACCACTAGTTGGGCCTCCCCTGTTTCTCCTCCCTGTTGGACGACTCTAACCAGATTATCCTCTGCAGCAACTAGAATATCTTGTTTGATTTGTATCTATTGTTTTTCTTCCTTCCCCCGGCTCAATGAAAATTCAACGTCTCCCCCGTATGCATGCCTTCAACGTGTCCCAAACCACACCTATTGATGCACTACCAGTATTCTCTTTAAAAAATATCAGAATCCAGTTTCTCATGTGTGTACAATAATTCTCGTTTGCCAACAAGGCCCATTCAAAGCTCCCATTAGTTTTACTTTTCCTCCCCACTCCCTGCATCTCCAGCACTAAAGGGTTATGATCCGAGAGAAAGCGCGGATATCGTTCAATTTTACAATTCAGTGTATGTGTACTCGAAATAAAGAAATAGTCCAACCAGGCATGCAAACCATGCGGGGCTGAATAATTTATGTACACATGCTCTAGAGGTCTCTTCCTACTCCAAACATCAGTAAGCCCGTGATCCGACCTGTATATTTTTGAAGTTTGCCCATATCCCAATCACTAGGCAAATTGCTATTCAAGTCCCCACATAAAACTATTGGCAAGGACCAGTGGGTCAGTTCATTGGATAAGCAATCGATAATATAAGGATCATCCAGAATACTCCCATATACAGAGCATAGTGTGAATTTATCTCCATTTATAAAATGGCCCCCTGCGATCATCCATTTGCCTTGTTTATCCGCCCGAATTTGAGAAAACTGTATCTTACTACCTCGGGCTAAAATTGCCACCCTCCCCCATTCGAACACCTTGTGAGGTCCCACCTATCAGCCTGTAGCCAAGCGAATTTAAACCATCTCTCCGTTGAAGGTTTTAGAAGAAGTTTCAGAGGTAGTTCATCGAGAAGATCGAAATCGAGGATCATCTCCACCGAAGAGGTACAGGAGGAAAAATCCGGAGAGGAGAACGATTTTTCCTCTATAGTTTTTGAAAATGCCTGTTCAAGGGGCTCCCTGTTCGGCCTAATGAAGAAGACACCTATCCAGTTCTGCAAAAATTGTCACCACAAGTTCTCACAGAAGGACAAGCACCCAGTCTGCATCCTCTGTCTGCCCATCGAGCACCGAAGCGAAGACTGTAACGCCTGCTCTGTGTTTCCGTCAAAGACGCTGAGGGTGAGAGAGAGACAGAGGGTGGCCCATCACACCATGCAGAGCCAAAAGACGACTCTATCCCTGAGGGATCTAGGCCTCTCGAGTGAAGAGGAGAACGTCGCCGAGGGGAAACATCCGACGTAGATCTGCGAATCATCGATGGCCAGGTGATGAAAAAGACCAAGAGACCCGAGGTAAGAGGTCTATTGGCCTCGAAGAAATTGTCAGTCACAAACAACTGACTCTAGGATGTCGAAAAGAGCCTTGGTGTCAAAGCATTCACCAACCGCAGGCACACCCCAAGACCAGGAGTCCCAGGGATCCATCGAGGCGGACTCCGGTGGAGGGAAAACTGAGAAACCCAAGTCGTCG
This sequence comes from Calotriton arnoldi, assembly GCA_963921515.1. Lineage (NCBI taxonomy): Eukaryota > Metazoa > Chordata > Amphibia > Caudata > Salamandridae > Calotriton > Calotriton arnoldi. The sequence goes on from CAWUFW010002007.1 coordinate 1,531,243, forward strand.
AAGGATGGGCGAGGAAAGGAAGTTTCAGCATCGAAAATAGACCAGCCAAGAGCCGAACACTGAAGCTCAAGGACCAACACGTCGAAAGAATCTTTGATGCTGAAGAGGAAGACTCCGAGCCTCGACCCCGAAGAACAGGACGCAAAGATCGAGAAAAAGAGGCACCTCGAGGCTGAAATGGCTGCCCTTTTCCAGAATAAGGGCTTTGATGCGAGTCTGAAAGGGTTCAGAATACCACCGAAAACTTTGACGTCAAAGGAGCAGACAGAGAAAGCGGTCGAAGAATTCCAACTTCTACTAACACCTGAGCCTCAAGAAGAGGGGGAAGAACTCTTCAATTAACAGAAAGACGAACAACAGGCATGGATGTATCAGGGTTCAGAGGACTCTGAATGCGATGAATCACAGTGGCAAGACCTGGTAACAGTTATCAGTCGACGCCTTCGCCTCTGGATGACATTGGGATGTATAACCAGGTGATTAAGCATGCAGCTGACATATACGGGGGGTGCACCTGGAAGAATCAAACCACAATCATGTTTTCTGTTAGAAACACTGGTGCCAAGTCAGGCAAGAAGTCAATTCCTACCCATGCTCCCTAGTGCCCTCAACCCGGGGAACGAAGCATTCAAGCAACCGGCCACAAGTAGAGGAGTGACTCCAAGGGCTTAGAAGAAATATAAATATTCTTCCAAGGACCCTGCTTATATTAAGAACACTGTACCTGCTGATTCCATCATTACATCTACAGCAAGGAAAAGAGCCAACATCACATCAACCTCTGCCCCGCCTCCGGCTAAGGAGAGCAAAAGAATGGACCTTATGGGACGCAAGTTCGAAAGGAGTGCTGCCAGTCAGTGGCGCATTACTAATTCAAATGCACTACTCAATTGGCTCGCCTATCAACACTGGGAGGAGATGGGTGAACTCATGAAGCACCTCTCTAATCAATACCAAAAGAGGGCAGCACATCTAGCAGAAAGTGGCAAGAATATCGCCAACACTTGCCTAAACTCTGCATTGGAGGCTGATACATCAAGCCGCCAGATGATGATGGGCATCACACTCTGGCGCCATTATTGATTGAGAATCACTTGGTTCAAGCCAGAAGTCCAGGCTAACATCCTTAACACTCCATTCAACAGGGAGCAGTTGTTTGGAAGCTCAGTGGATGAAATGCTCAACCAATTGAAAAAGCACAACAATACTGCAAAGTCGCTTGGCACACTGCAGTATCGGGATGGAATGCGAAGGGGAACATTACTTTCATGCAAGGCCTTTAGCAAGAGGCAGCTTCCAGGTGGGAAGTTCACAGCAGGGTTTCTAGGGTGGCAACCAGTCTGCCACAACACAACAAGGCTGGCAGTATCAACAACAGGGGCACCAGCCGGGGAAGAGGCAGAGGAAGAGGACAGCCACACAGTGGAAGCTCAACCCCCACAAATAAGTGACTTAACAAAAACAGCATACCTTTTACGACCACCATCAGTGAAAGGCAGAAACAAACACATAAGTCGTCTACACACAACACCAGTAGGAGGCAGAATAAAAACTTTCTCCAGGAGTGGAGAAAGAAGACTTCAGACAAATGGATACTAAACATAATGCAATTCGGATATTGCCTAGAACTAATCAAATTACCACCAGCAAGGGGACCAAAACTGAAGGTCCATTCCAAGGAGGAAACAACTCTACTCTTCAAGGACGTTGAGGAATTGCTGAACAAACAAGCAATTCAAAAAGTCCCAAGACGAGAAATCAGCAATGGAAGTTAGCATATTTCCTTATCCCAAAGGTAGACGGATCGCTACAACTAATTCTAGACCTCAGGTTCATAAACAAATTTATAAAGACACAAAAGTTCAAGATAACAACATTACAAAAGGTCATACCACAGTTGCAAAACGGGGATTACATGGCAACAATAGTCTTAAAGGATGCCTATTTACACATTCTAATAAATGCAAGGCCCAAAAGATATCTAAGATTTGTGGTGAACAAAGAGCATTATCAGTTCACAGTACTGGCGTTTGGGATAAAATCAGCACCAAGAGTGTTTAGCAGTACACTTGAGAAGAAGGGGTATCCATGTCTATCCTTACCTGCGGGACCTGCAAGCACCTGTATACCCTATTGGGTGATTAGCCGCTGTAACAAAGTAGGATCTGCTTCTATGGTTACCCCCACTTTTTGCCTGGTGCTAAGCTGTTATTGACTAGTCTGACTGGGATCCTGCTAATCAGGACCTCAGTCTATCTGCTTTCTCCCTAATTTGTTGTGTTCAGTATTTAGGTACATCCCAGATTGGATACTGGGGTACCCTTGTCAGTCCCTAGTATATGGTACCCATGTACCCAGGGCATAGGTACCCCAGAGGTCTCCCATGGGCTTAAGCATATATTATGGCCCCCACGAGAGACTAATCAAAATGGAACTACCGGCCTGCCATTGCAGCCCGTGTAAGTTGGTGCTAGCACCACTTACTAAAGATATAGGTTTCATATATCTAGGGTCACTGCACTTAAAACCTATAAGTCACCCCTATAGCAGGCCTTTGCAATCCTGAAGGCAGTGTGCTTGGTTCTAAGTGAGACGGTGCCCCTCCATGAGCGGGACACCGCTGCAGTCTACGGAGTCCATTCTCCTGGGTTGTCAGTGAAGCAGCCATATACTATATAGAGGGGCACCGCGTAATTACGCAATGATTATCTCGAAAACGGCTGCAACGAATCCTATCATGTTTGGTATCAAACATGTTGGAATCATACCCACACACCGTAAACGGTGTGGGAGTATGATTCCAAGCACTGGAAGAGCCCTCCATTAGGCTCTGTGTTCCCGGTACCAGCCTTCTTGACCCGGACAGCACAAAATGGTTGCTGCCGGCCAGAGACACGATTCTGCCCTCCTACTGCTGAGCCAAGCTCGAGCAGAGGAAGGCAGAACAATAGGCATCCTGTCACAGGGAGGTGTGACCACCTCCCAGACAGGATTTCGTGTATTAGGATGGGGTGGGTGCGCTTGCCAGCGCCACTCAGTCTGCATGAGGGGCACATTTGGTGTCCCTGTGCATAATCCAGTTCAAACCAGTCCTGGGAGCTGTTGGCTCCCGCTATGGCGCGAAACTGGATAAAGGACATGGGCGTAACCTCCCCCCTGTCCAGACCTTCCACTGGGAGGGTCCCCATAATCTTCCCAACCCTTTCCCTAGGGTACTTAAGGACTTACCTGGGTGTAGGTCTCCAGATTCGTCGTGAGATAAGATTCAGATCAGACACCACTTCTACCGTCTGGGCACGCTGGACTTCGTTTGGGCCTGACTTCCTCTCCCTTCCAGTCTGCTGCATCGCCTGCGCCTGCGAAGCATCAAAGACACTTGAAGAAAATCTCCCTTGGAGTGAGGAGTCACGCCCCTGCATTTGCAGGCACCGCAACTAAGACAGCTGGTCTGCAGATCCTGAGCTCACCCGGACTCCGTGGGCTCTGCAACACAGGTGGTGGTTTTCCACAGCTCCCGAGGAATGCCCTGCCCTCTCACCAAGTTTGAGGCCAGTATCCCTCGTGGGGGTTGCAATAACTGAACCCCTGTGCACTGCATCCAACTTGCAGTTGTAAAGGCTTGTTGGTTTCTTTCCAAGAAGATCTTCAGGCTCCAAGTAGCCCCAACCTCGAGCATCTCCAGTGACCAGATTCTTGGGCCACACCCCATCGTGGCCTGCATCTTTTGGTGAGCTTGAGGTCCTCTCGCGACTTCAGTGCCTCTAGCCTGTGGGTCTACTTGAGGGTCACACTTGTTTCTGTTGGGCTCCCCTGATTGCTCGGGGCCTGCCCTGACTCCCCTGCCTTTCGTGAGTCCCCTGGACCTTGCTGGTCCTGAAGTTGCTCCTTCTTTGATTCCGGCGTAACTTGTCTTTGCAAGGCTTGTTGGTGCTCCCGCCGGACACCGACCCCTCAGCACTCGACATACTTCGTGGGACACTTTCTCCTTCCTCCACAGCGGCACTTTCCTGAAGTCCTCCATTGGGTTCGACAGCAGTTTCCGACACCACTTCACACGTATGCACCCGGCTTCCCTGGTGTAGGTAACCTGGGTACTAGGGTATCCATGGGTGGGGTGGTTCTCCATTTCCACAGGGTTTCTTCAGGGTCCGCTGGGAAGGGTCCTTAATCTTAAAAAATCCAGCCACGACTTACACGTAGAGTTGTACGGAGCACGCGGTCGTGTTCCCACACTGCACACGCTCTCCGTGGGGTCCCTATCTACTCACCTTGGGTGGTTCCTTGGGTCCCCAGCACTTCTGTGTCCTCTAAAACCTGTCTTGACTCGAGTCGTGGTTCTTATACCACTTTCTTAGTATATGGTTTGGTCCCCCCCCTGGGGCCACTGTGTATTTCGTGCTGTTTATTGTGTTTCTTTGCTGAAGTATTGTGTGCATTGTGCATATCTCTGGGTAGGAGATATTTCTATGTGTTAGAGAGTATTATATAATAAATACATATTTTTATAAATACTTTGTGTGGTTCTTTTTCACTTAATCTATACTATAAGATTGCATTCTGGTGAAACAAGCTGATTTACACTCCTTCTGGACTAAGCCTGAAGGCTGCTCTCCACAGCTACCACTTAGAGAGCTTTCTATGGTTGTCTAAGACCACTAAAATCACCATATGGGTTGTCTGGACTGGTGCAAGGTGTCCACTTACATAAGTGTACATCATATACCAGACCAGCTTCTCACAGCAACCCTTTATAAATCCTTATTGATTGATTGGTTAGTAAGAGCAAACTCCTACTACAAATGCAAAGAAGATATTCAACAGGTAATGGAGACCCTTTACACACTGGCCTTCTCAGTGAACATGGAGAAATCCTCTCCAGAACAGGAGAGGACCTACTTTGGAGCAAGACCAACTGAATACAGGAGAAGGCATTTCACAACGAAAAGAGAACACAATCTCTATTGACAGAAACTCACCTTTACCGGAAGGGGCAAGGTCTGACAATGAGGATAGTGGGGAAATTGTTAGGGAAAATGACGTTATGCATCCCTTTAATCCCATATGCGAGACTTCACGTGAGACCAATTCAAGAATGACTACAAAACCAATGGTCACAAGCAACTGAGATTTGGGAAGATCTATTCGTTGTCACGCAAAAGGCACTGGAAGAAATTGTGTGGTGAAACAGATCAAACATTGCTCAGGGGAGAAAATTTGCAAAGTCGACTTCTCTAGTGACAATAACCACAGACACCTCACATATGGGCTGGGGAGCTCACATGGGCTCACTCAAAGTACATGGAGTCTGAAAGAAACAGGACGCAGTACAACACATCAACATCCTGGAATTGAAGACTGTCTTTCTAGCCTTAAAAGCTTTCCAAAGCGAAATATTTGGAAAAACAGTATTGACTCAAACAGACAATACAACAACGTTTTGCATCAACAAACGGCGAGGGACTCAGTCCCCACCCTTATCATGACTAGCCCAAGAACTCTGGAAATAGGCAATTCAGAGGAAGATGGAAATCCAAGCAATCCATCTGCCAGGCAAGGACAGTGTTCAGGCTGACAAACTGAGCAGACAAGCCTCATGCTCCCATGAATGGAAACTGAACCAGAAGGTAGTCGAAAGGATCTTTCGGAAATGGGGAACGCCAACAGTAAATCTGTCTGCTACACCTCCGAACGCAAAATGCCAAAGCTTTGCCTCCAGACAGTCAAACCACCTGTCCGTGGGGAATGCACTGTTGATAAACTGAGGGGGGTGATTTGCGTATGCTTTTCCCTCGATTCCTCTGCTGCACACACTGATCAGCAAATGCAGAATGAGCAGGATGATACTAATTTTAATTGCCCCGCAGTGGGTGAGACAAACCTGGTTCTCAGAGCTAATGGATCTAGCACACGGAAACTATCAAAAATTACCAAAAGAACAGGATCTGTTGTCAATGGAAAAAGGAATGGCACTACATCCAGAACCAGAGGTTTTGAGTCTAGCAGCAAGGCTCCTGAAGAATTAGAATTCAGGCATGTAAAGCTGCCGGAAAGCACAATGGCTGTTCTAAGAGAAGCAAGACGGCTGACGACAAGAAATTTTTACAAAGCAAAATGGAAGAGATACTCATTATGGTGTATTAAAAAAGGACTAGTTGGCAAGAAAACTAAAGACAAGACAGTATTAAAGTATTTAACACATCTTCTAGAGGAAAGAAGTCCTGGACCGACCTTCCCCTCCACCTCCGAACAGCATCCTCTCTCACAGAATTCAGAAAGGGACTCAAGACCTGGCTCTTCGACTGATCACAGCAAGATCCTAGCACCTGGATACACACACGGGTGATTAGCAAATCCTGATTGATTGATTGATGATGAGAAGGGCAGAGAGAATAGGGAGAAGAAATGATGGGGCTGGAATGCATGGAGCAGACATATCTCACTCAACCTGGTGCTGAAGCCACCATGTGCCATTGCTCCTGGCTTCTCAATGCTCCAGATCCTACTATCTCCCTGGCCAGCCCTGCCAAGTTTCCTAGGACCATGTGTGATGTGCTGCTGTAGTCCAGGTTTTTTGTTTGAATTCTCAGTCTTGTAGTCTTGCTTAGTCTAATTAGAGAATTAAAACGGGACTACTGGGGCGTGGCTTGGAGTGTCAAGATGGCGGTCGCACTCTAAGAGTGCTCCGGACCCCTCCGTCATCCGCTCCTGAATCTGCCACCATCGGCAATCGCTCATCTCGATAGTCCGCCGCCTGCCTCACACCACAACCAGGCCTGCCAAGTATCACGCATCAGGTGTGACTCTAACGCATTTCAGTGTGGTGTTCCGCATCACCGCACTGAAATGCATTGTCACGCATTTTAATGCCTGCCACTGTCTCAATCAGCTACCGGCGCTAAACAGGCTGCTAGCGCGCGCGCCGGCGCCTGTGACTCCTGCGCGCCGGCTCTGCTGCTCCCCGCTGCTGCTTCTGTGCTACAATGTATCCTTGTTTTAGCCCTGCTGGCTGCATTCATTGAAATACCCGCCCGCGGCGCGGATGTCACGTCACTGACTCACTGCCCAATAGTACGGAGACCCGGGCAGTGGTTACGTCGTGGCTGTGACCTCACGTCCTGGTCTGGAAGGAAGTGAGGTCGGATATTCAAGAAGCCGCGGGATCCGACTGGAGGGAGTGGTGTGTGCTGTCCGTGTCCTGCGGCATTAGACCCCCAGCGTTAATTATGTTTTAGTTTGGAGATCTGTTACCCGTATGCTGCTGGATCATGCTAGCGCCGGGACACCTCTGTTTGAGGTAGCTGTTGCGCTTTATAAATGCTGATGTATTGTATTGTATTGTATTAGCGCTACTGGCAGAGTGTACACTGTGCTTCATTGACCGAGATTGATCCTGCATGATGCACTGGCCTTTGAGTGTATTGGTAAATTCAATGCAGTGACATGGGGCAACTATAACTCTAAGCACATGATGGTACCGCTTGTGCCTGGGAGCTGCACTGAATCAAACCACCATTCGGCTTTAGGTCACGTGCTACGTCACAGCAGCGCGTAACCACGTTAAAAAATGCAACATCCTATCAGAGTAGCAGAGGCGGCGGGCGGGAGCTTTGTTTGTATTTCCTTGTTGCTGCTCGCCAGTAGAGAGTTCCTCTGGTCCATGCAACATAGCGGGACTCAGCCTCAGTGACAGTGCTGGTGATCTAGTTTAGGAGGAACGCATACCTGAAATGCTGCATCCGGCAGGCAGGATGTTTTTTAGGAAGTTCTGCCGGGCCTCCAGGAAGACATGGTGTGACTGAGACAGGGCTCGGAATCGGCTCAACTCGTCACGGTGAGTGCGGTCTTTAAAGGTAAAGCTTAGTCCGATAAATCGTGTCACGGACTAGCTCACTCACCGTGACTTCTATTTCTGAGAACATCTGCCTTCTCAGAGACCACTGTCTGAGCAGCCCTGAGCAGAGCAGCTGTCAGCAGTGTTTGTTCCCCACTGCAGCTTTCAAAAACCCTTTCTCCTCTCCTTTTTTGTCGGAGAGCTAGCTGGGGTCAGTTCCAGCTCAAAACAAAATGGTAACCTAAAAAGACTGTGCATACACATGGAGTGAGATGGAAGACAGAGGACAGGAGGTAGTATGTGCAATCAGTGTGCACTGGGCTTTTGTTGGTCTCCAGTCCACTGACTAAATAACTGCTTTTATTCCCCTAATGGCAATGAAAGAGAGCCTTCAAAGTGCTGTGCAGCTCCTTGCATTTATGTAGTGCTCCCATTGTGCAGTCGTGGTAGTTAACAGGTTAGCATCAGACGTTGCTTTCTCGTCATTTAACATAAAACAAACAGTTTCAAGTAAAATGGTAATTCTGAAGCGAGTATGTAGGTGCAGAATATATCCTTTTTTGGAAAAGAAAGGAGCGGATGATTCACTCACTGACAGTGTAAAATCATCGATATTATAACACCCCGTCCCAGCTGCTTACAAACTACTAGAACAGTGTCAGCCCAGGGCATGGCCTGTTACAGGCGGGGCAAGCACTACAGAGTTACTTGATTCTTGTGTTTGCAGAGAGATCACGTATATGGTACTGTGTTAGAGGGAACGTTTGTGGTTGGTCACACTCTTCTGCGTACCTCTCCCCTCTCAGAATCTCTTTCACACTTTGCTCGGTCACTTGGCAAGAAAGAACCATTTGTTAAAATATCATAGTTTATTAAACAATTCAAAAGCATAAAAGAAAATACTTCAATTAAAGTGTGCCCATCAACATATGGGTAAGATCAGAAATAACTGCATCAACAATGTTAAAGATCAATTGGTTCAATTCAAACAGAAATGTATATCTATCAATTAATCCATGAGCAGCCGATCAAGGGGCAGCCCTGAATTCAAGAGTGATACACATGATAGCATTCAGAGGACAAGCTTCTTGTTGAGATAAAATAACAATATTCAAGTCTACACATTTAAACTGAAATAAATGCAATTGCTTGGGTACAGATGACCTGAAGTAAATAATCTGACAAAGCCAAAAGGCAGAATTATTGAGTCAGATAGTCTGACAAAGTCAATGGGCAGAATTTGACAAAGGCAATAGGCAAAATTATTAAGTCAGATAGACTGACAAAGTCAATAGGCGAAATCTGACAAAGCCAATAGGCAAAATTATTAAGTCAGATAGACTGACAAAGTCAATAGGCAAAATCTGACAAAGCCAATAGGCAAAATTATTAAGTCAGATAGACTGACAAAGTCAATAGGCAGAATTATTAAGTAGGAGCATTATCACCTTGGCAATAGGAGCTCTGGGCCCAGTCAGGAGAACGATTGATCAGTCGGGAACCCTCACACAGCACCTGGGTGCTGGTTTGAAGAGAATTCGATGCCACACCCTGGGTGCAGCTGTTATATATGCTTGAATGCAGAAGTTTTACCCTTTCTGACGTATGTCCTGACGCAGCCCTTGACCGCCCTCTTGTAACTATGGAAAATTCCACCCATAGGACTGAGAAGTGGTATCATGGTGAAATTAGGGGCTTTTGACAGGTGGTCAGTGCTCCTGACCGCAAAAAGTAAACAAAGGATAATTTTTACCATAAGAAAGCTCAGAGTTAACATTTTAATACATTAATTCTTTGTCACGCAGCCCGTCTTTCACAGGTTCGATTAAGCAAGCGCGGAAAGTTTCTTAACTAAAAAATATTGCACATGTACTTGTGAAACCGCCAGATGTACCAAAAATGTCCTACGTGTGTGGGCTAATCTAATTCTCGTAACTGTGGAAATTTACAAGGGGGAGGGGGAGAGTTTGTCGCGGAGGATGGCGCAAGCCTCTGCTGTCAGGTTAGTGAAGTCTATGAGACCAGTTCTTAAGTTATTGGGCCTATACATATCTCTTACAAAGGTATGGTTGGTCTTGTATGTAGGTCTGTGAGAAGGTGAACTTGGGCCTATGTGTGGATTTGTAAGAAAGTGAAGGACCGTGGACAACTTAAAGACCCTTTATCTAGGCCTCAGTGGTGGGGCTTATCTAGGGATGCCAGGTTTGAAGGGTATTGCAGAATGGGGTGTGGGTGTCTGTTAGATGGTAAAACGGGACCCTCCTACACATCCCTTCTCTTGTTCATTATTGAACACTTCTGTGACACAGTACTTTGCTGGACCCTCAGGGGCTTGGTGCATACCGAGTGGGTCACTAATATACATGCATGCTGTCTGTGGTGACAATTCGGGTGTTATAGTAACGTATTCTCCCCCATCCTCGGGAGCTAACTCATCATACCCGTTAATGTCATGCTCCTCCCTTAAGGCGTATCTAGGTGGTGGTACCGGTGGAGCTGTAGGTGTGTTTGAAGAGGCATGAGGGGCAGGTTGTTCTAAGAGTTGCACATGGATCTGCCCATTCCCATCCCCGGGAGCACGGTCCATGTCCTGATACTGTGCATTGTTATTAATTCCAGTGTGAACGTAATTCATTCCTACTGCTTTGGTGCTGCATCTGTTGACACATTTAATTACTAGCTGTGCACCGCAACACATTACCAGGACAACACAACAAATAGGTAGCACAATTTTCAAGATAGCAGATAGCCATGAAGGCATCCAGTTCAAGTTGAACCAGTCCGTGATAGGATCTGCAGCGGCACCGCTTTCGTCACGCATCTTTTTTCCCAGGTTGCCCAAGTCCTCAATGGCCTTAGCGAGCGACCCGTTTGTGGCATCATTAGCCGGTATGAAAGTGCAGCAGCTCTTTCCAAGGGCACTGCATACACCACCCTGCATAGCTGTGAGTTGATCTAGAACATATCTATGCTCTAGAACCATAAGCCTTAAAGGCCTTAACTCTTCCTGTATGGCGTTGAACCCATCTCGGGTGTTATTTATCAGAGTCATTAGTTCGTATCGGGTGACCTGTAGCCACCGGGCATTAGCTGATGTTTGCCAAATGGGCCACAGGCCTCCAAAGAATTCCTGGGCACCATTGAACAGGCGAAATTCTTCAGGAATTTCGGCGAAGGCATCGTTAGCGAAGTATTGAGCCTTCCTTCGGTGCCGGTGAAGCAGGGTGACGTCATTTGTCATGGGGTGCTCAAACACTTGAGAGATGTTGGATGCCGGGACAACGAGATGCAGCTCGTGCATGGTAACCATGGTGCATAGGCCCTTCCATCGAGGAGGCAACTGGGGGTAGATGCGTTCTCCGCATGCCCAAAAGATGTCCATGAGGCTGGCGGTGCCGTCTTGGAGGTCCAAATTAAAAATTGTTGTGTTACAGTTTGTGTTGCTGCCCACAGGGCGAGTACCGTTACCTAGGAAGCAAAGAAGAGGATGTTTTAGTTTATATGCTCTCTTCCATTTGTAAGCTGTTCCCTTCCCAAAGGTGTACCGTCTAGTTTCCTCTGCCCACACCTCCTCACACTGAGTCTCAACATCCCAATCAATATTCTGTTGATATTCTGTTTTTGCAAAGGGTTCTCCCAAGGAAGCTGCCTTACATACCAGGGCGTCTGGGCCATGCCATTTGTTATCAAAATACACATGGGCCTGCAAGAGCAGCACAGACCTATATTGACATGGACAGTTGGCAACGTGTGAACTGTTATTTTCGTGTATCGGGGGTTTGTTATGGAGTTGTTTGTTTATTGTCTCCTTACATAGTGCCGGGGGGATGTGAACATAAAAAACCCTGATGCTTTGAATTCATGCTCATGAGTTGTGAGCGGTGTCTCCCATCTAGGTGATTCCCATCTATACAAATTCTCATTTTCTGTCTCGAATTGCAATGCATTAGTGACAACCATGTGTGTTAGATAGTTAGAATCCCACGCGGTGGTGTTTACAAACACAGTGTCTATCTCTGCTGAGAAAAGCTGTATTTGGCCGTAGATACGGCAAAGAAACAAATGGAGGAGGCATTTGGCCGTTGGGGGTGGTATTTCTTGTGGGAACACCATTTTGTCTGCGCCAACTGCATGCGGGATGTGTGAGCACACAAAGCATGCTTCTTTTGTTACCTTTTTCCCTATTTGAAACATGTGCCGGTACCACATGTTATCTAGCAGGGCACTATGGGCTTCATTTTCGTTATTAGGTGTGTCAGGACGTATGGAGTGGAAATCAGGTCTGGGATGTTGGCGTGCAACGTGGACCATAGTGTCCTGGAGAGCGGTGGCCAAATCTTGTTTGTCATTATCTTTTGTTGGTCTATGACTCCTCCAGAACCTTGGTCTACCTCTTCTAAATCTGCGAATGTTGCGGGAGTTGGGACTGCGGTTCACTGGGGGACCTACTGTAATCTCTAGGAGCCTATCCCACGGAGTAGTAGTAATACTTGGGTCTGTGAAAGTAGCTATGCGTGTGGGGTGTGTACTAGTGTGTGCACTATCAGTGGTATGCTGTGGAAGTGATGAATCTTCAGTGTGGGGCGGGAAGTGTTTGTGTGCAGTTGTATTTTCTGGCACAACTGGTTGTTTTGAGAATGGTACAATAATTTTAGCAGACAAATGTGGCTTAAAAGTTGCAACATAAAACAAGTACCAGTTAAGTGCGGCCAACGTTATAGTGGAAAAAAGGCAAAATGTTAAGACAAGTGAAATACATAACTTTGCATTCCCACTCAGGTCCTCGATATTATGCTCATGGCGGTTATTATCTTCGTCATCAAAGGAGGATGGAAACCCGCTGTCCTCGTGGAGCTGTACCAAGGGTATGTCCTGTCCCTCCTCTAGACGATTGGCGGAGGTGGTGCGGGGTCCAAGCGGACGTGACTGCGATGGATCCATGCTTTTCTTTCAGCTATTCGTACTGCAGTTGGTGACGAGTCGACCACCTGGAATGGGCCCTCGAATTTAGGGTCCTTCCAGCGTCTGACGTTTTTCCGGATGAAGATCTGCGTCCCGGGACAGATTGGTGGGAGCTCAGGATCGGTGGGGCCCTTCCCCTTTCTCTTGGATATCTGGATAGAAAGGAACTGCGCTGCGCTGGTTAGTTGGCACAGATAGTGGTAAAGTTCTGCCTTAACTATCTCAGATGATGACTCACTATCTGATTTGGGGCGTGTGGATGGAACTGTTACATTTATGGATCGTCCAGTGACAAGCTGGTGGGGTGTGAGGTGATGATCCGAACTTGGGGAGTTTCTTAATGCAAACAGTGCTATGGGCAGGCAATAAAGCCATTTCTTTCCTATTGTGGCACTTATTTTACTTATTTTGTTTTTGAGCAAGCCGTTAAGGCGCTCACAAATGCCGTTGCTTTGTGGGTGGTAAGCTGAGGTCAGCTTGTGTTTGATGCCTAGCATTGTGGTCAGGAAGGAAAAGATGGCATTTGAAAAATGACTGCCGTTATCGGTCCGGATGGAGTCTGGGATGCCCCAGCGAGGAATGACATCACGTAATAGAAATGTGGCAGCTGCTTTGGCATCGCAGTGGACGCAAGGTCCACTTTCGATCCAGCGTGAGAATGGACATACTACCACAATGAGATAGCGATAGTTTTGGCAGCGATCGATCATATCGACATAGTCAATGTGTAACTCTTTGAAGGGGCCTGATGGTCTAGGAATTGTAGAGACAACAGTTTTGAGCGTAGGGGCTGGGGAGTATTGTTGGCAAATGAGACATTTATTAACATACAATTGTATCTGTTCATAGGCATTGGGGATGAACCAGTCTGTTTGCAAGGTGACAGACATATTGTCTCGGGTGACATGTGTGGGAAGGTGGAGTTGATCTAATGCCACTTGTAACAAAGCCTGTGGCATCACAGGTTTCCCTGTTACTGTTTGTCTGTATACGAAGTCGGCGGAGTCCTGCTGTACTCCCCTCTTCTTCCATAACTCTTTCTCTTGATCTGGTGCACTTTCTTGCATTTCTCTGAGGTGTAGTTGTGCAGTATGATCGTATTGTCGCGTTTTGTCAATATCAAATGGTGTTGGTAATTGGGATGGTGTGTCTGAACTGTGTTCACTGCTGGTGTCGTGCTCTGTCGGAGGTACTGTTTGGGACAAAAAGATAGGTGCAAGTTGGACTTCCGGTGCTGTTTGGATTGATGGGCCTGCTACTGAGGGGCCTCTGGCTGCAGCTTTAGCTGCCCAATCAGCCAGAGCGTTACCTCTGGAGACAAAATCTTGGCCATTAGTGTGCGCTGTGCATTTTACTACGGCTACTTCAGCTGGTAGTGTAAGGGCCTCAATAAGTTCTTCAAGTAACATTTTGTGAATGACAGGTGTACCATCTGATTTAAGGAAGCCGCGCCTTCTCCAGCGGAGGATGCTGGAGTGAGTTGTTGTAGTGACATATGCAGAATCTGAATAAATTGTAACGCGGTCCTCAGCTCCAATGTTTAGGGCAGCTATGAGTGCTACCAGTTCTGCTGCCTGGGCAGAATAATGTGATGGGAGTGTAAGCTGCTGCACGATGTCTAAGGAATCAGAGGAGTCATTTTGCTGTGCTTTAACTACTGCTGCTCCTGTGTATCTTATGCCTGTTTCTTGATCAATGGTAGAGGAACCATCAACAAAGTATACAGTACTATTCGGTAAGGGATCTTCTTTTGCTGCTCCTGACTCATCTGGTGAATAAGTGGCACAATCATGGTTGTCATCATCTGAGGTGACAATTGGATGGGCAAAAAATGTGGCGGGGTTTACGGTGTGACATTTGACAATTTTCAGAGAAGGTAATGACAGTATGACTTCGTAGCCTGACACTCTTTGCGTTGTCAGTGTTGTTTTAGCTTTCTGTATTATTGCAAAAACAGCATGTTCAGTGTACATTGTTAGTGGGGAACCCATCACAATGGGGGTACTTTTTCAACAGCAAATGCTGCGGCAGCAAGGGCCTGTTCGCAAGGGTAATGGCCTTTCATGACAGAGTCCAGCATTCCGCTGAAATAAGCAATTGGCTTATGGCCCATGGGGTATTTTTGAGTGAGTACTGCTGTCATGACTAACCCATCACAGTGAGTGAAGAGGTAGAATTCTTTTGTGTAATCAGGTGATCCTAACACTGGTGCATTTGTTATCTCATCTTTGAGCTGGGTGTAGGCTGTTCTCATTTCAGGTGTCCATTCAATTTTATTATGTCTGTCTTTGCCCATTTTCACAGCTTTCAGCAATGGGGCAGTTATTGTTGCGAAATCAAAAACCCATTGGCGGACATAATTAACCAAGCCGAGGAATTTTTGCATGTCTTTAACTGTCTGGGGTTCAGGAGTGCCTTTTATTGCCTCAACTCGACCTGGAGTCACTCGCCTGCCTGATGCAGACAGTAGCTGTCCTAGGTAGTGTACCTCTTCCTGACAATACTGTACTTTTTGTTTGTCAACTTTATATCCTCTTTGTGCCAGCGTGGTGAGCAAGAGGATGGTGTCTTTCCTACATTGTTGTTCGGTGGGGCTGCAAAGCAGTATGTCATCGACATATTGCAGTAAGGTGCTGTCACATTGGAAATTGGACAAGTCTTCTTTGACGACCCTGTTAAAAACACTAGGGGACTCACAGTACCCTTGAGCTAACCTTGTGTATGAAAATTGCACATTTCTGAATGAGAACGCCAGGAGGTATTGACTATCTGGGTGCAAAGGAATGCTGAAAAAGGCATTTTTCAGGTCGATGACAGAAAAGTACTGTGCATCCGGGGGGACATTGGTGAGAATGACAGAGGGGTCTGGGACAATAGGGAATTCTGGTATAACTATGCTGTTAATTGCGCGAAGATCGTGTATCAAACGCCATTGATTTGTTTTCCCCTTCCTCACAGGGAAAAGGGCTGTGTTACACGGAGAGATACAAGGATAAATTACTCCCTGTTCTAGTAAGGCCTGTATAGTGGGGGCTATGCCCTCCTCTGCTGCTTTAGACAAGGGGTACTGTTTTATTCTGGGCAGGATAGCACCTTGTTTGAGTGTTATCTTAAATGGCCTGGCAGATCTAATAAGGCCCACATCATTTGGGTTTGTTGTCCAAAGATGTGGTGGTACCTGAGCCAAATCAGCTTCTCGCACAGAATCATAGTCAGGGGTGATCGTTGGTGTTCTAATTTCCACTATCACTGAGACGGGCACATTGTTATCATAGATAATCTCGGTTTTAGAATATTCCTCAGGGGATCCAAATAGCTGAGCATCTGAAATGTGTCTGACCAATCCTTCCTGTTCAAGGAAGATGACACAAGCCCATGTGTGAGCATTGTCATCGCATGCCAGGAAAGCACCATAGGTGGGTGTTATTTCAAGGGCGCAGATGTCAAAAATCAAGTTTTTATCTAACGCCGGGGAGTCTGGAACTTGGGGTCTAAAGAGAAATTCTTTTGGTAGCTGAACTGTGCGACCTTGTAATTCGGGAGTGGTGGCGACAATTGTGTGAACAGCTGCAGAGAAGGCCTGCTCATTCACTGGGCGTGCTCTGACTTGGCTATTTAAGGAAGACTGTGCAGTGACTGCCATCATCCTAGTTAGTGGAGTACCTGGAATGGAGCAAATCATTGTTCCATTGTCATCAAAGTGGATGGTCATGTTTAGTTTGGCCATGAGGTCGCGTCCTAAAAGATTGACTGGGGAGCTGGGTGAATAGAGCAGAGGCTGCTCCACTGTATGGCCTCCTATCTCCATTGAAACTGGCTTGGTGAAGGGGACCCTTGCTATTGCCCCAGAAAATCCCTGTGTGTCCGCTGTTTTGTTTGAAATGGGCAGAGGGCCACCTGTAATGCAGGAGTATGTGGCACCTGTGTCAACAAGAAAACTGTATATTTTGTTATTTATCATAACACTTGCAATAGGGTCCTCTTCAGTATTGCTTGTGCATGACAAAATTGGGCACACAAGAGTTGTCTGTGGGCTGTCCTAGCCAGTGTATCCTCCATGCTGATATTGCTGGATGGTGCCCTGAGTAAAGGGGTTGCTGGAGGCAACAATTGTTCCTCCTAGAGGTACATTGTTTTGTGTTTGGGGGATCATCTGGTAAGTAGCCTGTTGCTGTGGCTGTGATTGTTGCATTGGAATCTGCATTTGTTGGACCGCTGGCTGAACCTGAAGCATTGGGGGCGCTTGGAGCTGCACTTGCTGTTGCTGTGTTGGTTGCACATATGAGTATAGTACTTGGGGCTGCTGGGGGGTTGCTGTGTGCGCTGTTGTTGTTGGAATGGTGCCTGTGCTTGGTAGCCAGGACGCATATATTGCTGACCCATATCGCGCTTTTTACTGTTACAGTCTCTCTGGATATGGCCTTGTTTCTGGCAATAGTAACAGATTATTGGTGGTGCCCCTTGTCCTGGCTGTTGTGGAAACCTTTGCTGTCCCATCCCTCGCCCCCTTCCTTGTCCACCCGTGTTCCAGTTCATATTCGGTCTGTTATTGTAATAGGGCTGTATGTTGGTGCTGTACTCAGGTGGTGCTGGCATGTATTGTGTCATTGCCTGTTGTGGCTGCTGGACATACTGTATGGCTTGTTGGGGTTGAGCTTGTATGTACTGTACTGCAGGTGGTGCTTGTACCTGCTGAGGTGCAAGTTGGGCATTGCCTGCAAGAGCATTCATGGCAGCCTGAGGGAAGGATGTTACTGCTGTCATTTGAGTGACGGGTGCCGCGAGCATGACTGTGTCAACATTGTCTTTTTTCTTATTGAGTTTCTGCTGTACTAGTTTGGCAGCGGCATTCTCTATTGCTAGCTGTCTATTCTTCTCCTGTTCCTGTCTCTTTTTACAGTAATGTACAATGTGATCTTGTATCTCTGCCCATGGCTTGCATTCCATTGCTACAATGCCATCTAATTTCTCCTGTACTTCAGTTGGCAAACCTTTCTTTACTGTGTGGTAAAATAGTCTCCCATATCCTCCATTTGCGTCCCATCGTTGCCCTAACTCCTGGTACCATTTTTCTTTCATTCTAGAAAGATAGTTTGCAGGGTCTTCATTTGGTTGCATAGTCTGTGACAACAGAGCCCCAATGTCAGGAACATCAGGGAATTTCCTGCGCAACTCAGCCCATGCTACTGTTCTAATCTCGTTGAAGGAAACACCATCATGTTTGGTGTTTGTCTTGGTAAGATTTTTATGAATACGTATGAAAAGATCTTCTGCATCTTCTCCAATGAGGGAGATCAGCAAGCTTTTTACATCTCCTATTGCTATGTTGTTGCCCGTGGTGCAATTTTCAAAAGCTGCAATCCATTTTCCCGCACCCTCTGTGAGGGGTGGGAGCGCCTTTTTGACATTTTCTTTGTCTAATGTAGACCAGGGGATATAGATGGGGGGATCAATGATGTTTTTATAGATCAGTGGCATCTGGCGTGTTACCCCAGGGCGTTGCGCTGTGGGTCCTGTAGAATCATACTGGCGAGCATATCTCTGCCAGACTTTGAGGCTCTCCCTCATGTAGTCATAGTCCCAATCCTGATCTCCTAATCCTTTGAGGATGCATTCAACTGCTGTTGCCATGTCCTGAGGTTCAAAAGAGCCTTCCCTTGGCCAAGGGCGCATTTGTGGCGCCAAGGGCTCTGACCAACCTGCCAAATCGTCTGTAAAAGGGTTAACTGCATAATCTGAACCTTCCCCCAATGTCACTATCTCATTGGGAGTGAGTTCATTACTAGCTTTTGGTGGAAGGGGTCTACTGAGATACATCATGTTACGTCTATTTTTCATCCTAATGGTGCGTAAGGAAGCAGAGCCCGAGACGTCATATAGTATGTCGTCGGGGCGTCCATGTGTCCCCAAGACTTTAAGTCTCTGTGCCTCGGTGGTCCTTTCCTTTCTTCTTACCACTGGGTCATGTTCCTGCGGGTGTTCACAATATATTGGGATGTCACCAAACATTGGATTGTGGCCTTCTAGCACCCGTGGAGGTGTCTTTTCCCGCCCTAATGCTGTTGGGAATTGGAGGTCTTGGTGTATGTTAGTGAATGTTTGTGTCATTCCAGAGACGGCAGCGTCACGGTGGGAGGGGTGCTCATTAAAGCGATATTGTCTGCTCCCTTCCCCATTCCTACTGATATTTGTCTTTGGGTGGTGTTTCACGAGGCGGTGCAGCGTGGGTGAGGGTGATGTTGGGGTGTTGACCTTATGGAGCATGTCCACAACGCTTTTGTTCATGTTCTCTAATTTAAATGACAAGCGTCTTATGGAGTTCACCTGATCTGCGTGACTAGGTGATTGATGCATGTGTGACTGTTCTTCTTCAAGGTGCTGTGATGAAATACTTTCCAGGCTGGTGCTTTTGCTCAAGTCTGCATTTTGTCTATAATTGCCATACGCGGATGGAAGACCAGTGAGAGGAACACACTGTCTGTCTGGTATGTCCAGTGGTGGCGGGTCGGGGAACTCAATGGACTGTCGCTGCTCTGTCATAAGGCCAGATCCTGGTACCTCAGCATGGGGGGCAGCAGCCATGAAGGGCATGTTATTTTGCAATTGGGGGTGCGAATTTGAACCCAGGTGTGTATCGGTGTCGTGGAATGGGTTGGGGTCATGTTGTTGTTTAGTGTCCGTGTCACGGAAGGGGTTTGATTTAGAGGATTGTTTAGTGCTGAGATCATAGGTGACAATAACAGGTGAGCGCGAGGGACAGGGCAGGGCTTGAAAGACGGAGTCATGCGAGTGACGAGATGATGTCTGAGAGACAGAGTCAGAGCCTTCCTCATCGTCTCCACCTGGGCGGGGGTGTGCAGTATTGACTGTTGGTGTAAATTTTAGTGACAGTTGTGCATCTATAAGACCTGGGATACCAGATACTGCTGTGTCCCTTACTGTGTCGTTAGGGAGAGGCAAGTGCATGCTGCTCAGTTCCGTGAGGTGAGGGTATACATGCCCGGGGGCATGGGTGGGGTCAGTGATCTGGTCATGTGGTGGTACGGGTGACTAGGTGACGTGTGGGAAGCCTGAAATTCCTCAACCTGTGTGACGTGTAATTCTGGGCCGAGGTGCGGTGAGGAAGATGCCTCGGTGAGTAATGGCTGAAAACCTGCAGCCGGGGAATTATTAGTGGTGACTGGTAGTTCCAGTTGCTCCTTGTTAGTGAGCTCGGTATACATACCGCTAAAGTGATAAGGTGGTGGGGGCGGAGCATTGGGTACAACCGGTGATGTGGGGTCAGAGTGTGTTCTAACCTTATCTTTAAAAATGCGCCAAAGGTCTAGAGTAGCCTTTCTCTTCTGTAGTTTAGTACCGGAGTACTTTGTATCTAGAAAGGTGGTGGCATGCTCCAATATTATAGGGTCAAAGCTTCCCTCTGACGGCCAAGGATGAGTCATTTTTGCCGTATGCTTATGAAGCTCACTGCAGTGCTTTAAGATATGGTGTTCCTGGCCTCCGAATGTTCTTGAAACATGTTGGAGTGGAGTCGCCATGTGGATATGCGTAATCCTAGGCGCTTTAGGCAAGGCCTAAATTACAGGAGCGCGTTTTCTCAGGTGCTAGGGACAATGTCTCTGATGAGTTCTTGCTGTACTGCCTGAATGACAATATCATATACCCCGTCCTGTAGGTCCCGCTCTTGTGCTGGAGTATAAAGGGGAAGCGAAGCTGGCCGTCGAAGCAGGCTTCAGCAATATAACTCTGGAGTGGGTGCCTTGGCCATGTGCTAGATAATATGGCAGTCAGTAGCGACCCATGGGGACGTATAATGAAGAAGATGTGAAAGTGGGTAGAAGTTTTATACACAGTAGAGCTCAAAATGCCATTCATGAATGTTGTTTTAAAAATACAATGTGTTTGAGGGTGAAGGTCAATTTTTGTTGGAAAGGGATGCACTTAGATGTCAGGTGAGTATTCAGCTGTAGGAGAGTGAGTGTCAAGGGTAGGGGTAGGGACATCTTCTACTAGCTCCTCTCCTATGGCGCTAATAATAAAGTGACACAGTGCTTTCCTCAAGTCCTGTTCGTCTGGTCCGGTGTATATCCCGTTGGGGGAAAAATCAGGAAATTGGAGTTGGTCGTCAGAGAGAGATGCAATGATCTTGCTCTGCAGTGGGTTGCGGGGGTAGGATGAGGTTAAGGTAGTAGGTATCTCTAAGCCTGGTGCTATTAAACGAATACGTATGCAAATATAATGTGGTGTTTTATGAACAGAGGTACTCAGGATTCTGTTCATGGGGACTAATAATAATTGAAGAGACTAGAGTGTTTCCTAAAGTGTCAGTGCTTGCAATGTTTTTGTTCTTTGACCTTGGTGACGATAGGATGCGGAAAAGCTGGTGCAAGCGAAAGCGTTATTTGCTGTGCTTGAGTATAATCGATCCCTAGGGCTTGAAATATAGTGAGAAGGACAGTGTTTGCTAAAGGTGTGACGTAACAAAAAGACGATGGGTGACCAGTGGAGAGACCTACCACGTTGTTGTTCACTAAATACACGATGATGGGAGAGGCTGTAGTATCAGGGGATGGGTCATTCATTCCCTATAATGAGTGGAAGTGCGGAGATGGACAGGTCGGGGGATGAGCAGTGGGAACGTCAGGTGCAGGGTCCTGTAGGTCTACTGAGTAGTCCTGCAGGAGTGCCACAAGGAGTGGGGACTCATCAGTTGAAGACAATGGTTGAGGGTGAGCACTACTGGATGCTGATGCTGTGGGAGATGCAGGAGCGGAAAGACGAGGGAGTGTTGCTTCTTCAGAAAGTGCTGTAGAATGTGCGGAGTTAGACTCGTCGTCTGTGTAAATGACGGGGGGAGAATTAACAAAATAAACAGACGAACTTAATGAGGGTGGGGAGGATGAAGAGGAATTAGAGGAATGACCAGGCCACAGCAGATCCGGGCGGGTGGTATCTGGTGGAGGCAGTGACTGGGAGGAGACGTTGAATGAGGGCGGATAGTCTACGAGAGACAGAAGGGCAAGGCGTAGCTCAGTACTGGGGGTAAAGGTGATTCCTAAAGTATTCCATGCGGCTGCAAGAATGTCACTTTGATGGCGTGTAAGAGGGGTAAAGCGGTCCAGGGAGGTGTGATAGACAGCGGTGGCCGTACCACGGACTGAATGAATGAGAAGACTTATGATCTGTGGGGGGTCAAGGGACATAACGGGGGTAATCAAAAGGGGACAATACAAGAGGAGTGGGGATACACCACCACCCCTCCTTTTGGCTGCCACTGGACGCAAGGCAAGAGGCAGACAAAATGTGTGAGAGACAGAAAAAAGGCGCAAAGTGCGTGCAATGAGGGCCGAAAAATAATGCAACTACTTAGCGGGATCACAGCTAAAATTAAAAGGCAAAGCAATCCAGACAACAGCTACTTAGCGCAGTCGCCGCTAAACCGGACCGAAGAAGGTGTGTGTGGGCAACTGAGCACCAAAGTAACTGGCAGTCTGCCACCTTGGCTAGGGATGACAAAGGTGGCAGAACGGCAACAACTGGGGGGGGGCCTAGCGTGGAACAACAGGCAGAACTATCATCAAAAAGATGAGACACAAAAAACAGACACAACGAACAAAAAATAAACAAATATTAAATAAATGAAATGCATTTCAGAAGAAAAACGAAAACCATCAAAGTGAGGAAGAACAGAGTGCGAGGAAACAAAGAGAAAAGGCGGGGCTAGGGGAGCTGCAGGGCAGCAGCGACCGTTCGACAGAGACTTCCTCTATCCGCGTTGGCAGAGAGCCGAAGAAGGCTGAAGGCACGACAGAAAGTGACAAACGATCTGAAACAGGAAGCTCCTCAATCCGGAGTGGCGCAGCTAACAAAGGAGAAAAGCGCCTACCAGAGACCGAAAAAAACTTAAAAGACAGAAAGAGAAGAGTACCCAAGCAGTGCAGGAAAGAGTCAGAACGGGACCAATCAGAGAGGGTGAAGAATGAATGTGTGAATACACCCATGAACACCACCTACAATGGTGGGCAGAGCACACCCCAAGAGGCACGCGGGACCCTAGAGGACCAGAGGGCAGGACAACAGTCACTGAAACCAAAGAACCTCAGAACCACAAATGCGTGACCACCGCATACCAGAATGTGGGCAGCCAGCCACGGAGAAACGCTCCAAATAAAACAAGCACACGACGCAAACCCCAAATATCAACCACTGATGGCAAAATCGAAAAAAAAAAAAAAAACACACAAATTATGCGGTAAAGACCTCAAATGCAGGCATTAAGCAGCAAACACACGCCAAAATGCGGCCAGGCACATAAGAGAGCTGGCACAGGACCCAAACATCAAATAGCAACCACAAATGGCAAAACCGAAAGAAAAACCAAACATACAAATTATGCGGTAAATATCTCAAATGCATGTATCACGCAGCAAATACATGCCAGAATTCGGCCAGTCACATAGGAGAGACTCGGCGCAGGACTCAAACCTCAAATAGCAACCACAACTGGCAAAACCGAAAGAAAAACCAAACAAACAAATTATGCGGTAAATATCTCAAATGCATGTATCACGCAGCAAATACATGCCAGAATTCGGCCAGTCACACAGGAGAGACTCGGCGCAGGACTCAAACCTCAAATAGCAACCACTAATGGCAAAACCGAAAGAAAAAACAAACATACAAATTATGCGGTAAATATCTCAAATGCATGTATCACGCAGCAAATACATGCCAGAATTCGGCCAGTCACACAGGAGAGACTCGGCGCAGGACTCAAACCTCAAATAGCAACCACTAATGGCAAAACCGAAAGAAAAAACAAACATACAAATTATGCGGTAAATATCTCAAATGCATGTATCACGCAGCAAATACATGCCAGAATTCGGCCAGTCACATAGGAGAGACTCGGCGCAGGACTCAAACCTCAAGCCATATATAATTAAAAAGAAACACAATAAAAAATAAACACACAAATCATGCGGCAAATACCTCAAATAACAATATACATGAAAAAAGGCAAATACACGACACATATGGCAACAGAATAACAAGAAAGGTGAAGAGACCCCACGCAGAACAAAGCAAAACGCGAAATAGGACAGTAGAGAGGGAAGGACCAAAAAGATGCCCCACAAAATGTGACCAGCCACAGAGGACGCCGTGGCAAGACAGCCAGCCACAGGGGAACAAGGGAGCAGACACAGGGGAAACCCCAGAGGACACGACAGCACGGACGGACCACCCCACAAGCCACAACCTGAGGCAAATTCAAGGAAGAAAAACAAAACCATCCCTGACTTACCCAGGCGGGCGGGGGCAGCGGAGCGTCCGAGGTGCAGCCTGGAGGGGAAACCCGTGCGTGTGTCCCGAGACCACACTGTGGATGACTCGCCGACCGAGACCCCCGTTCGTGGTCGCCACTGTGTTAGAGGGAACGTTTGTGGTTGGTCACACTCTTCTGCGTACCTCTCCCCTCTCAGAATCTCTTTCACACTTTGCTCGGTCACTTGGCAAGAAAGAACCATTTGTTAAAATATCATAGTTTATTAAACAATTCAAAAGCATAAAAGAAAATACTTCAATTAAAGTGTGCCCATCAACATATGGGTAAGATCAGAAATAACTGCATCAACAATGTTAAAGATCAATTGGTTCAATTCAAACAGAAATGTATATCTATCAATTAATCCATGAGCAGCCGATCAAGGGGCAGCCCTGAATTCAAGAGTGATACACATGATAGCATTCAGAGGACAAGCTTCTTGTTGAGATAAAATAACAATATTCAAGTCTACACATTTAAACTGAAATAAATGCAATTGCTTGGGTACAGATGACCTGAAGTAAATAATCTGACAAAGCCAAAAGGCAGAATTATTGAGTCAGATAGTCTGACAAAGTCAATGGGCAGAATTTGACAAAGGCAATAGGCAAAATTATTAAGTCAGATAGACTGACAAAGTCAATAGGCGAAATCTGACAAAGCCAATAGGCAAAATTATTAAGTCAGATAGACTGACAAAGTCAATAGGCAAAATCTGACAAAGCCAATAGGCAAAATTATTAAGTCAGATAGACTGACAAAGTCAATAGGCAGAATTATTAAGTAGGAGCATTATCACCTTGGCAATAGGAGCTCTGGGCCCAGTCAGGAGAACGATTGATCAGTCGGGAACCCTCACACAGCACCTGGGTGCTGGTTTGAAGAGAATTCGATGCCACACCCTGGGTGCAGCTGTTATATATGCTTGAATGCAGAAGTTTTACCCTTTCTGACGTATGTCCTGACGCAGCCCTTGACCGCCCTCTTGTAACTATGGAAAATTCCACCCATAGGACTGAGAAGTGGTATCATGGTGAAATTAGGGGCTTTTGACAGGTGGTCAGTGCTCCTGACCGCAAAAAGTAAACAAAGGATAATTTTTACCATAAGAAAGCTCAGAGTTAACATTTTAATACATTAATTCTTTGTCACGCAGCCCGTCTTTCACAGGTTCGATTAAGCAAGCGCGGAAAGTTTCTTAACTAAAAAATATTGCACATGTACTTGTGAAACCGCCAGATGTACCAAAAATGTCCTACGTGTGTGGGCTAATCTAATTCTCGTAACTGTGGAAATTTACAAGGGGGAGGGGGGAGAGTTTGTCGCGGAGGATGGCGCAAGCCTCTGCTGTCAGGTTAGTGAAGTCTATGAGACCAGTTCTTAAGTTATTGGGCCTATACATATCTCTTACAAAGGTATGGTTGGTCTTGTATGTAGGTCTGTGAGAAGGTGAACTTGGGCCTATGTGTGGATTTGTAAGAAAGTGAAGGACCGTGGACAACTTAAAGACCCTTTATCTAGGCCTCAGTGGTGGGGCTTATCTAGGGATGCCAGGTTTGAAGGGTATTGCAGAATGGGGTGTGGGTGTCTGTTAGATGGTAAAACGGGACCCTCCTACAACTGTTTAAAATTAAAAACTTGCAATAAGGTATTCCGTAGCCAGACATAGTCTGGCAAATTTACAACGGTGTAATTTGTCTGTGGTTATGCAAGCAACTGCAGAGGTCAGAACGGGTGTAAAATCATGTAGTTTGTGACTAGAGTGTGGTTACACAATTGTTTTACAGCAGCATCAGGTTACAAAGTGGCCGTCAAATAGAGCCTTTTCATTTCAGGTGTTCTGCAGCCATTTCAAGATCTTTTTTGACCTCCTTCTTGCTCAAATGGATGTAATTTATGATGTTTAACCATGAATTTCATTGCTTGATTTTGATGGTGAACAAATGTCACTCATACCCAAGTCTAAAAGGAAGATCATCCTGGAGTCATTCTAAAGTCATCAGATGACTTCATCCTCCAGTAAACTGTAATTATCTGGGGAAGTCATCCCTAGCCATCCTGAAGTATGCATATAGGGCAGAATATTTAAATGAGATGACTCCCCGAGTCATCACAAAAACTACTCTAGGATGGTGTTCCGATTACTTCATTTGAATATGCAGGATGATCTTCTACTACCCCAGGAATACCAGCTGACAACTTAAGGATGAGTGTGGATTACTACAGGATGTTTTCAGGACAACTTCAGGATGAGTGTGGATTACTCTGGGACCATTCAGGACAACCACAGGATGAGTGAGGATTAAACGTTTCGGATGGCTGTCGATTACCCCTGAATGTTCAAATATAACTTTTGTTGCATCACTAGTTGATGCAATTACACTCTTGTCACGGAGGTAGACTTTGGGAACACTAATTCATTCAGGAGTACCTTCTCAGATTCACTACCACTTTACACCTCCCTATACAAAAGAAAATAGTAATTGGACATAATAGAACCTCCTTATCTTTACAATCAGGTAAATTATAAATAACAAATAATCTGATCTTATTTGTGTTTTATGGATCTCTGCATTAAAAAGTGGACTATGGTATTAAAAGAATCTGAGCGCAAAGTAGGTGTTGCAAGAATGTCATATTTTGATTTTAAAGCAGCCTTTGGCTTCAGTCACGCTCATTGGCTGTGTCTTCAGTTGAGGTACAGGTTTTTACTTTTTTTTTTTTTTAATATGGTGGCCTTCTGTGGCAAAATTGAAACTTTTGTATGAAGAAAAAAAAAAAGGGGGGTACTAAAATGGCTGGTCAATGCGGATTTTGTTTTATTAGCAACATACTTGGTCCAAAGATACTGCAGAAGATATCACGAAAAGTACAAATAAAAAAAGGTCAACAAACACAAGCAATTTCATGTGCGGTTACAGACTCTGACTTTTTCAGCTGTTCCAGCATTGTAGAATTTTTATGGCAAGCTTCATCCTTCTAGATCTTTTGTCCATTGATGATCTTGTACACATTTCATACACTGAAAGAAAATCAAAAGCATAGATTAGTACCGGTCCGGTCTCCACAACTTTATTTCACATTTTCACAGGGCCAGCCAACTTTCCAAAAGCAGTGCAGCCCTTTACATCATACAGTAAGCCTGATGAGATAATTTAAGTATTGTTACAAGAGTTGATTATATAACAAGGAATGCACTTCTGGGTGGAACAATGAAGGGCGCATGTGGTGGAGTTAAGAGAGCAGGTGTGAGATTAACTTGTCCATCACCATTACCGTTCCTTTTCAAACTGAAGTGTGATGTAGTAAGTTGTAGATTCAAGGAAATCAGTTCAGGAGTTAGCCAGAGATAGTCAACCAGCAAGCTTCCTTTTTTAGTGTTGATCCATTTTTCAGAAGAAAACACATTAGGGTGGATTCTAAACTCTACTCAGTGTTGCACTCAATGGTTTGACACATGCATCTTTACACAGTATTCCCCTGCTTTTGAAAGTTAAGCTCATGGCATTTTGCACAGATGCAAGTTGTTTTGGTGAAACAATTTCACTTTAACCACTGAGAAACCTTGAGGCGGCGTCTCTGGCAGCCTTTCAATCCTTGAGGAACCCAGGCAATCCACTTTTCTCTACCAGGACATTTCCAAAATGTGAGTTAATATAGTAGTCCTTTGTTTCTTTTGCTGATCAGCCTGCATCTAAACATATAAAGTATTACGCTTGATTTCATGTAACTTCACCAGTATTGTAAGATGAAATGCAAGTCAGTGAAAGCTGATTTACTGACATTTTTAAACAGCATAATTAACAGTGATAAGGAATTACTGTATTCAGAAATATATAGTAACCATGTCAAAAGATTTCTACAGGCCTTTTCTGCACAGTTTCCCTTTGTAGGGAATCAAATTATCATTCACAAACTTAACAATGTGAAGGAATTATTTCAGATTGTAATGTCCACAAAATATAGAGGAAAATAAAGCAAGTCACCTTTAGTACCGCAAATGATCCACTTCATGTTTCTGATCCGCTTTCATTCATTACCAGTCCTGAAATTGTCGAAGCGAATTGTTCTGCCTGCAAATGCATGATAGACAATCCATAGTCATTTCTGCATGTGTGTCTTAACTGTGTTACAATGAAATAAAAATAAGAGTTTTAAAGGGGACACATTTGGTGAACCAGAACATATAGGCAGGGTAACAGTGTTGTACATTTTGGCGATGTGTTCGAGGGTCATAAAAAAGAGTTTACATTAACCCCTTCTTAAAATATATCCTTCACTTATCTTGTCAGCAGTCATGATCATCTTCCAAAGCCCTCACCTTTGCATGTGGTAGCACATACTCATTTAAACGGGTTGCTGGGCAATCCATTGCATAGTAGTCATTTTCATCAATAATGGATAATGAGCTATATGCCAATTCCTAAAAGAGAAAACAAATGAGTTTGAATCATGAGTATGAAAAATTGGTGTTTGTTTTGCAACTGAAACTGACAAGAGTTTTATGAGCTGAAAAAGGTGCAACATAAAACATAATTAAATGTGCCATGCAAGCATTTTTTCGCTTTCATATTTTTACATGGCAAGCAGCTGAGGCAATTAATGGACGGATTCATTAAAACTGCTGTCACTGAAGACAGACGTAGGAGATGCCACGGACAATGAGTGTTGCACAGGCTTGCTACCATACAATTATATGCAACTGACGCTCATTTATATCAGCTTACCTTATGGTCACCAACATTCTTGCTTGTAAGCTGGTCTGTGTAGCGAGGAACAATGTACACATCCACGGTAATGGCAGTGAGAGCAGATTGAAGTTTGTTGTATTAGTTGAAGATGAATCACGTTCCATAAAAACCTCTGGGTGTGCAAACAGTTGTTGGGTGTATCATGACTTGGTAGAATGGTGCACTGTAACCAGCAAGGAAAAGAGTTAAGTTTTGAGGAGGAAATATTTTTATAGCACTGTGTGGCAACGTCATGGTTTCGTCTTTCATTTGAATAAGTGACTAGAAGACAGCTACAGTTTATCCCTAAAGAATTGTTTTATGGCTTTAAAAAAAATTTAGCTCAACAAAGATGCCAATTTACCTGTATGGGATTGCTGAAAATAGCGTCACTGCCAAGGAGATAGAGGTGAATTGCTTATTATTAAAGATAAAAGTACATAAGCTAAACATGGCAATAGACTCTCAAAAATTAAAGTACACTAAGATTGAACAAATATTTCCTGGGAAAAGATGCTGCGCGGTTAGTCTACAAATAGTTTCTATTACAGTAGTTGCGCAAGTATAAGGCCCCTTTTTAAAAAAAAAATAATCTTATAACATGCTATTTTGGCTTCAAGGTGTATATGTGGGCATGAGTACATAAATATTTACTGCACCTTCATTTTCACTCGTAGCATATTTTTAATGGAGTTACATTGGTGATATATATATACTGGGTAATTTTATTATTTATCAGTTATTTGGAAAACAACAATTGCTTTGAAATCACTCTTAAGTGATATGGTAGCGGATTTTATTGGTATTTTCAATCCGCTACATTTCTCCGTCCTTTCTATTACAAACAGAATGATCGCAAGTATAAATATGCTTTGGAAAAATCAACAGGTCCTGGTGTTCAATGATTCAAAGCCTTTTGACTTTGCAAAGTCTTTTGCAGATGCTGCTCTAGATTGCCTAAAACAAATAAAGCTTGTTTGCATACTAATACAAAACAGCGCTAGGGAAAAACAAAAACAAACACAGGACGATGTTTCAGACGCTTGCATACATCATCATGCATGTGTAATTATGTTGCATGGGATTATGGCTGCCACAGCATAAAACTTAGTTTATTAATTCAATTGCCACTGCCAAGCACTCTAAAGATGTTCATAAAAAAAGGCACTGTAAGAATTACTTGGAGTAATTTAGAGGCTTAACGTAATTTTAAGATCAGACATATGCATACAGTGCATGAAATACAGCCTCAATTACCCGATGGTCTTATTTCCAAATAAACCTTCACTTAGTGCTTTAAACACTACTATAATTAGCATTGGCAAAGCCAATACGTCTCGCCTATGTGAGAGCTATTGACTTTGGCAATGCGTTTTAGCCTTGCTGTACACCAGTGTGGCTGCTGTTCAGCATGGCTAAAAGTTAGTGGGGTAGATTTGGGTACAGTTGAATGGGGTAGATTGGAGTAGCATGAAGTGGGGTAGACTAGGGTAGCGTGGAGTGGGGTAGGGTGGTTTAGAGTAGCGTGGAGTGGGGTAGTCTGGAGTGGGGTAGATTGATTTAGAGTGGAGTGGGGTACAGTAGGTTATATTGTACCGAGATATATTGGGGTAGACTGTAGTGGTGTAGAGTGGGCTAGATTGGAGTGGGGCGAGCGGGGTAGGGTAGATTGTAGTGGAGTTAGGTAGATTGGAGTGCAGTGGTGTAGATTTGGGTGGATAGGAGTAGATTTGGGTGGATTGCGGTAGAAAGAGTGGGTAGATGGGGTGGAGTGAGGTATACTGGGGTAGATTGGGGAAGAGTGGGGTGAGGTACATTGAGTGGAGTAGGGTAGATTGTAATGGAGTAGGGTAGGGTAGATTGGAGTGGAGCGGAGTACATTGGGTAGCTTGGAGTGGGGTAGACTGTTGTGCTGTAGAGATGGCTAACTTGGGTGAAGTGTGGGGTAGACTAGTGCAGTGGGGTAGATTCGGGTAGATGGGAGTGGAGTAGATTGGGGTACAGTGGAGTGAGGTATATTGGGGTAGATTGGGGTGGGTGGGGCAGAGTGGAGTGGGTTAGATAGGGCGAATCACAGTTGGGTAGATTGGAATGGAGGGGGTAGATTGAAGTAGAGTAGATGGAGTGGAATATGATAGGTTGGAACTGAGTAAGGTAGGTTGGAGTGGAGTAGATAAAATTGTTGTAGAATGTAGTGGAGTAGATTGGGCTAGATTGGAGTGGAGCAGGTTAGAGTGTAGTGCGGTAGATTGGAGTAGGATAGACTGGAGTGAAGTGGGGTAGAGTGGAGCATGGTATATTTGGGAATGGTGGAGTGGGCTAGAGTGGGGTAGATTCGGCAGACTAGAGTAGCGTATATTGGGGTAGACTGGGTGGATTGGAGTAGAGTGGGGAGATTGGGGGAGAGTAGAGTGGAGGTAGACTGGAATAGAGTGGAGGTAGATTAGGATGGACTGGGGTACATTGGAGTGGAGTAGATTGGGTGGATTAGAGTATGGTAGATTGTAATGGCAGGAGTGGAGTAGAGTGTACATTGGGTTGAAGTGGATTGTAGTGGAGTGGGATAGATTGCGGTGGGGTAGATTGAAGTGCAGTGGGGTAGATTGGGGTGGACTACAGTAGATAGGAGTGCAGTAAATTGGGGTAGAGGGGAGTGAGGTATATTGGGGTAGATTGTGAAAGAGCGGGTGGATTGGAGTGGGGTGGAGTAGATTGGGCGGATTAGAGTAGGGTAGATTGAAATGGAGTGGGGTGGTGCAGATTGGAGTGGTGTAGACTGGGGCAGATAAGATTGAAGGGGAGTGGAGTAGAGTATTGCTTGATTGGAATGGTACATTTTAATGAAGTAGGATAAATGTTAGTGAATTGGAATTGGATATATTGGAGTGGAGTTGGGTAGTAGAATGGAGTGAAGTGGGACATATTGCAGCGGAGTGGAGCATAGTAGACTGGGGTAGAGTGGGAGGATTGAAGTAGGGTAGAGTGGGGTACGGTAGATTGGGTGGATTGCAGTAGGGTAGAGTGGAGTATGGGATTCTGGGGTAGAGTGGAGAACAGTAGACTGCGGTAGATTAAGTTGGAGTGGGGTATATTGGAGTGGAGTAGAGTATGGTTGATTGGAATGGTAAATTTTAGTGAAGTAGGATTCATTCTCGTGAAGTGGAGGTGGATATATTGGAGGGGGTAGTAGAGCAGAGTGGGTTGGAGTTGAGTAGTTGAGTGGCGAACTGTGTCGTTGAGTGTCTTACAGTGGAGTGGCATGGCATAGAGTGGAGCCGAGTGAAGCGGAGCAGAGTGTTGTACAGTGAAGTGATGTAGAGTTGTAGAGAAGAATGGTATAAAGTGGAGTGGCATAGTATGCATGGTGTGATAACACACTACCATTAAAGGAAACACATATTTCAAATTGACAATGGCCATTACATTTGCATTTGAGAGGGAGGTGGGTCAAAAACGGGCCTGGGTGAAATTTAAATTACACGCAATTTCCAAAATTTCCCACTACACTTGTGTCCTCATGTCACTTTCCTAGTCGAAAGTGAGCTGAAAAAGGGCTAGAGGGAAGTGAGTTATAAAAGTATGGAGAGAGAATTGAGAAATAACTCATGTTTCTCTCTAGTAGTTTCTTGCCACCTTCATAGATTTCAGTTTCAAAACATTCCCCTCACAAGTTACCAGTGATTAGAAAGAATAGTTCAGCAACAAATGTGTATATTGAAGCCGTTAAAAAATTAACACAATACAGAATGTGACATCTCACATCCTCAAAATGTTAAACTCTTATAAAAACAATTCTAATACTACTGGTTTAGTCTTTGCTTCTTGGGGAATTTGTAAACTGCATCATCTGCTAATGGCCATGCTTAAGCTATGCCAACAAGTTGACACACTGTTCCAATAGACGTATGAGAGCGCATTAAAGGGTGTTGGCACTGTCTATAAAAAAGCATACCAGGGTGAGTGACGCGATAATTAAATTTAGGTGCTGACATAACTGGTACAGAAAGGAGCTTTCGGTCTCAGTTATGTAAGCAAGTAAATGGTCACCAATTCGAATATACCACAATGCAAACATCAAATATGCTTTTTGGATGAAAAGAGTCTAAATACCAATATCAAACCGTGCAATGCTAAACATTTCAGTATATGTTGCAGGAACAGTGTTTCGAGATATGTAACTCCTACTTCTTGTTACAGAACGAAACCCTGAAGCCACTATCCACTCTTCCTTGCCCCAGACCAGAGTGCACGCTGTGCCAACTAGATGACACGATAGATAATACAGAAAGGGGGCATCAATGCCTAAGAGTCTATAGCTCCCAGGCCCTAAAAGAACATGGTATTGACTACATGAAATCTCCCTTGAACGGTGAAGCCGTTTACCGTGTAGATCTGAAGCCTCAAATGGAGATGATCTCATCACTAAGTTATCAATATTTTTTCTTTGCGTGGCGCAGCAACTTCAGGTCAATCTTGGGGCTAAGATGCTGTTTGTTTTTCTTTAACCAAATACAGCACGAGATTTCTCTAAATCTTGCTGCTGCAGATCAAGTTAGTTCCTTCAAAAATAGATTTTTTATTTTTCGAAGTTTCCTTGTCCTTTACTTGTAGGCCCAGACAGTGCTTAAGAATTACCAAACTGCAGCTTTTGCTGCTGTAAGCATTTTTCATTCGAGGGCTGATTTAAACAAAAAGAGACCTTCCTGAACCACCGAAAAGTAAAACACAAGTCCGTCAATTACCTGCAAAGCCAGTAATCCGATCTCTTGCTCCTGTCCCGATAAAGGTTTCTCCCTATACACCAAAAAGCAAACGGCGGGAAGCGTTGAAGAAAGCTGCCATACTCTCCAAAAAGAAGTTGAGGAAGCAACATGTCCACTCTTGTAAATACCCTACTTAATCTTGCTGACCCACGCCGCGTTGCCCAAACGATTGCACGGCGATCCCAAATGACGTCACTTCTGGCGCCACCGGAAGTGCGTGCCAACAATACTTCAACCAACATGTTACGTTTTGTTTATAAATGCGACCCCCACAGTTCTTTAAACAGCTGTTGCAAGAAAATGAGATTGCAAGCTGGCATGCAAGAATCTACTGAGATACTTAAATGTTCTATCCGTGAGTACCATAACCTCGCCCAGTCCAGACGTTTAACTGTGCATTCTGGGATTTGTAGTTATGTTTATCTCAATTTACAATCAGGACTATAAGTCTCAGAATGCACACCCAAAACGTGGACTGGGTGATTTGTGCAGAAATCAAGATGCAGTGAAGGGGCTGTACCAGTCATTTCATCCAATAGTCGATTGTAGTCTGAGGTTTGTAGTTTCACTTTTTGTCTTATATTAATACTGGACTCCAAATCCCAGAGTGCAACATGGTGTTGCTTAAAAACGCGCAGATGTCCAAACACACCAATAAAAAACATACAAATACTTGTTTACTCAAAATGTAATGTTGCCTCACCCATCCTGCCAGAGCGCAATTTCCCCCTCACTGTTCCTTTGTTATTTATGTTTTGTTGAACCTCCTGAATGAGGAATAACCAAGGGAACCGGATTCTCAGTTCAACTGGCACACATAATTCCCTATTACGTGCAGACTATCTCTCCCCTTCATCACCTATGACAGGTGGTAAATGGGAGCGGCTGGTGGTGCAGGGCTGGTGGCTGGGAGTGGGAGAATCACCAGGTGGGGAGTGGAGAGGGCATCAGTGAGCGCTGGAGGTTAGAGTCAGGCAGGGGAAGCACCATCGTGCTGTAGGAGAGCATTGAATGTTAAGCACAACTTTTTATATGATTTAAACAGGGCTTTTAGTGGGATGAAAAAACTGGGGATCTCTCAAAGGGACGTGGCCAAGGGCGTGGCTCAAAACATTTATGCTAAAAAAAAAATCTGTGCTCAGCATATTGTGCCGCCCGACTGGTATTTTGATGCTCCTGTTATTGCCTCCACATATATAATACAACAAGTCACATTACACCTACAACAAGCCAGGACTATTGGCTTTGTCAAAGGTTGTTAGTTGCAGAAGATAAATATACTACATGCATACATACAACTAGGGCTTCGTTGTATATAATATTGAAAATGCTTTAGTTCTTGCGTGAAAGGTTGTGGCGTAATGGCTAGAGCTGCCAACTTTGGAGCTGGGGAAGCACGTTTGGATCCTCAGCGTCGGCTCAACATCTGATCCTGGGGCTTATTTACAAGCCCCTTGCGCTGCCAGTACGTCACTTTTTGCAGTATTAAAAGTGACGCACCAGCGGCGCAAGGGGCTTGTAAATAAGCACCCCTGTGTTTCTGGGAAAAATCACTTAATCGCCTGTGCCAACCAAAAATAAATGCACGTGTCCTTGTTGGTGCTCATTTAAAGTACTTTGAGTTTTGCAATATAGAACTGCAAAAAGATAAAAGTTACACCAAAAACAGTGAACTACTGCTGACTTAAGATTTTTTTTCCATTCAGAGAGTGAGGGCGAAAATGGAGAGCCCGATAGGGACCCGTCTCGGAGCCTGTGTTTAAGAACTGCTGGTGCTAAGCACCGGCAAGACCCGGCCCACGTAAAGCCCTGGATTTAGAGAAATTGTTTTACCGTGGATGCTAGAAGCGCAATACTAATAACAATACCTATCCTGTTCTTCAATGCAAAAAAAAAATAATACTTTAGGGAACAACACTTCGAACAGTCAGTATGTACTGAAAGAATATATTTTTCAAAAGCACTGGAGTACACTTTGTATTCATACCTCACTGTGTTATAAATGAGACAGAAGGTTTACCCTTTGCGCCAAACTCTTAACCGTTTCCCCTCCAGTAAGGGGTGTGAAAATACCTGGCTTTGCCCTAGTTCGCCGAGGGAGAGTGGAATCCACCTGCACACTGACCTGCAGGACGCCCAACCCTTGACAGTGCACAGTATTGTGGGTGACTGTGCATAGAGTGGCATAGGGACTCAACCAGTGCACTAAATGGGCCGGTACTCACATGTACTGAGTACCAGCACTTCTTATTTTTATCACTATGAGTACCGGCACTTCTTCACTGCCGAGAAGAGTACTGGTACTCATGAAAGGGTAGGCGCATTGGCTGCTAGTGCTGGTGAACAGTCAAGGCACTTCTGTAGCCCCCGCTGAACTATTCAGCGCGGGCTCATTTGCATGATGTCCCTGTGTTCACCATCACTCTGTGTTGCAAACACAGGAATCGAGGCAGCCCGGTGACAGCGCAATTAAGAAAGTCATGGGAGGTAAGCAGGTTAAAGTGTCTTTAATCCCACCTGAGTCTTTTGTGTGAGTGTCTGATTATGTCTTGGCGTTTGCCTGTGTGTGTTTTTGTGTGAGAGAAAAGCGAGAGAAAGGGGGAGAGAATCGAGATTCTTGGGAGGTATAGTAAAGGAAATGTGCGGAATGCTTTGTGTGTGCACGTCTGCTTGTTTCTTTGTGTGTGTGTGTGCACGCTGGAGAATATATAGTTTAGTTCCAAGCAACAGCAAATAACAGTATTTTAACTGCGAATATTACAAAACAAGAACGTGTTAAAATATTGTGTTTGACTTTCGTTTTGTGTAACAACGCATTTCTCATTTTAGTAGGTGCTGCAACTACTGTAAAAGTCAATACGTATCGGCATGTCTTGCCCTTAGTCCCGCACCTAGCACCACCCACCCGCCACATTTAAACGAGTACCTGCACTATTTTTCCCCATTTAAAGCACTGGACTCAACCTCTGTAATAACGAGGGTGGGTGGCTCAGAGAAAGCAACTTTTCTGAGGAGGATGGGGGTCTTACGGAGCAGGATGTGGGATTTGGGGTCTGATCAGGGGATGTGGGGGTGGGCCCCTGACAAGGGAGAGCTGACGCTACAACCAAAAGAACCTTACAGCACCTGAAATTGTTACTCACTGTGATAAAGGGCCACTTTACTGGCCTGCTTTTGCTTAACACTTCCCGAAACTTGATTGGTTGTCCAAAGTCGTTCATTCACACTCCACTAAAGTAAAAGGTCAGCTACCACGCTATGCAGCATATGTCTATTTTAGTTACATATTTCACAGTATAATTCATCTTTACCTAATGCATAATGTCGTCTGAATCTTGTACTCCAGTGCTGCCTAATTCCATCATCCCTCCCTTTAGTGCCAGATTTCCATCATTATTGATATGTATTGCTATTTTTTTACAATGGATTCTTGCTTTACCCATATTCAAGACAGTACTGAAAAGACGAAAAATTAACTTGTGGCTCTTCTTACAGACGGTTTTCTAAAGCAAATTTTATGCATATTTACATATACTAGAAATTAAATGTGATAGTTAAATGTTCTCATCGTACAGTAATTAGCAAATAGTTCTGAAATCATGCAACAGGTTTAACTGTTAGGACACAAATGACACCCTAATTGAGAGCATGTTCTTAAAGTAATCAGTAAATCAATGTTATCTTAATGAATACAACTGTGCTTGTAAAATCATCAGATACTCATTTTTAAATCATCAAGAGCAAGCACATCCTGTGAAGTAATCAGATAGTCATTTTCAAGTCATCCTGAAATCATCAAGCTGAGTTTTTAAACTCTCCTGATGACTACAAGAACTTGATGATGTCTGAGGATGAGAAAATGACTTCTAGAGTAGTTGTATGATCATCCAATGACTTTGGGATGGCTTCTAAAGTCATCCAGTTTGACCTGGGTAGTTGTTGAAATGTCACTCATAAGTACACTGACATAATGAAAATGTCACACATAGCAATCTGAAACCTTGGCAGCTATGCACAACCTGCGCGGCTAACCAGAGCCAGGAATAACGTGAATTTAGACACGGCGACCGGCCTTATGCCCGGATCCCCGGGTTTTGTCGAACTTAAGATGGCGGCTCCCGTTCCCCTCGCATCGCTTGCAGAGGTCCGACTCCACGTAGTTGGATGCGAGGAGCTCTGACTTGCGGCCTGCGGCGGGGCCTTCCTCCATCCTTGTTACAGGATGAAGAGTTTCTTTTGTTATTTCTAGAACTGTAAATAAGGGCCTTGGGGCTTTTTCTAGTGACTGTATTAGGAATCCACATCAGGATCTTGTGGGATTCCCAGGAACTGGGCACACAAAGTCATTTTCTCAATGTGTTTTTATTTACATTGGTAGGACATTGATTAAAGCAGGCACAAGAAAGCCTCCCTAGAGTTACAGGGTTAATTGCTTCGAGTATTGATACAATTCTAATATGTAATATTTGTTTTACCTGAATCTTTTTTTTTTTAGTTTTATCGAGCGCGATGAAAAGTATAGACGCGGGCACTCAACAGAAACCGAAAGCACCAAGCACGCGCCGCTTACTAGGAGCGTAGGTCTGCAGAGCATGCGCAGTCGAGTGGCGTCTTTCACTGAGCGTGCGCCGTGGAGGAGTTAAGGCTTTTCCTCACAGTAGGTGCTATAGAACTATCTATCTCCTGGGGCAGGCGCTTCACGATCTCTGCGCATGCGCAGATGAAATGAACGGGTTGGGGTCGTGACACCTCTGCGCATGCTCAGTGAAGCGTCATTTCTTTGCGCCTGCGCATTTCACTCCGTTCCGTCGGGCGGGAGAGGGCAGTCTCTGAGGGGAGGTCGCTGGGGCTTTTGCTTCAGTTGATGTCGATGCTGCGGCGTTTATAGGATACAAAGATACAGAGATAGAGGTGTGACCTCTGCGTCCAGTGACAGCTCAGATCCCACCTGTAAAGGAATGTCGCGACGGGGATCGGAAACCGTGAGTAAGAGTGTGTACACAGACCCCGTGACTGGATTTATAAAACAGTCACAAAACTTTGTACAGACCTCAAATCCCTTCTCTTCCAAAGACACTTCCAGAATTAATACATCCCTTTCCAGGTCCCTCAAGGCCGCTTGGCATTCTCCTGAGCCCAACGTTGTAAATATGTATTCTATACCTGTACTAACCTAATGTTAGTGTTTTGTGATTTATTTATTTATTTAATGCATTTTTATATAGCGCGAACTTTACCCGAAGGTGTCAGAGCGCTGTACAATAGAACCAGTTGCGTTACATGAGGAAAATAATACAGCTTAAAACGTTACAAAAATAAACAGAAGGTAAGGTAAAACCATAGAAGGCAAATACACAATATCAAACACAGCAAACTAGGATGAGGAATGTACAAGAAAATATTACAAATTTAAAATGAAGGACGAACTTCCTTGAGGGGCCTGAAAATGAGTGTATTAGTTCTGAAAGAGTCTTTGGAAGAGAAGAGATTTGAGGTCAGCTTTGAAGATCCGGGTAGAGGAGGTGGCACGGAGCAGTGGGGGAAGCGAGTTCCAGATTCTCACCGCATTCCCTGAGAAGGATTGAGCCATTGATCTTTCCTTTTTGAAGGAGGGCGGCTCAAGCAGATACTTTTCCGCTTCCGAGAAGGTCTCGAGCCTCCAGAGATTTTCAGTTTATCTACCAGGTAACGAGGGGAAGAAGTGTGCAAGGCTTTGTGTGTGATGCAGGCAGTTTTGTAAATAGATCTTGCCTCGATGGGAAGCCATCGAAGAGAAGACAGGATAGGGGTTCAAGTTCAAGTTTATTTGATTTAGTTCTCAACAGAGAACAACAAATATTTAATACATGAATCATAAAATTAGACGATAAAAATATATTTTTTCCATTCTAATACAAAGTTAAA
Organism: Calotriton arnoldi; assembly: GCA_963921515.1. Classification (NCBI taxonomy): domain Eukaryota; kingdom Metazoa; phylum Chordata; class Amphibia; order Caudata; family Salamandridae; genus Calotriton; species Calotriton arnoldi. Next base: position 1,570,759 of record CAWUFW010002007.1, read on the forward strand.
AACGATTTTAAAAATTTAAATAAATTGTAGCATACAAATTCACTTGACAGAACCTTACAAAGCAAAATCAAGTCCTGAACTGAGTTAATTTTACATTTTGTGCAAATTGGATGTAAAAACCTTTTTCTTGCTTCAGCGACTGTCACATGTGGGCAAATAAACAACATATGTTCCAGATCTTGCTTCCCACCATTACAAAAGTTACAGAGGCTAGTTATTTTTTCTTTTGAGAGCCACTTATAGGAGAAAGTTTTTAGAGGAAGTATCCCAAATCGAAGTAAAATAATCGATCTCCTGACACCATGCTTTAAATTAAAATAGATATACTGCTGTGTTTTCCTATAGACCATTGTTTCAGCGTATTTTTTTATACATTGTCAATTTAGAACAATGCTGAAAGTCCAGATCGAAACTTCGTCTTGGAGTTAAGTGTTTTAAAAAAAAGCTTTAACTGGGCAGGAGTCCAAGATTGTAACAATTTAATATTTACATTTGATATTTTAAAAGCCGTTGAGACATTCCTACAAAATACATATTTCGGTGAGCCTAATTCAAATGTCTCTGTTTTTAGTAGGGATCGTAATGTTCCTTGTTCCGCATGTAGGAGATTATATGCCCATCTAATAACATTACTAAATGTAAATGTAAGTCCGTTTTTATATAGCGCAGCTACTCACCCTTACGGGTCTCAAGGCGCTGGGGGCCGGAGTGGAAATTAAGTGAGCTATTGCCCAGAGTCACATGGTGCTGAGCTGAGCTGCCGCCGGAGCCGGGGATCGAACCGTGAACCCTGTGCTCCGAAGTCAGCTGCCCTGGCCGCTGCACCACACCTCTCTCTTACTGATTCCTCTGGCATAAGAGCTAGTTAGCGAAAATTCCAAACGGAGAGCCTGTATCGGAACTGCTTGAGGCATCTTTGTGAGTTTCCGAAGGATTTTCCCTTCTTTAAGATCCAGGTATTTCCATTGAGTCAGAGGGATATATTCTAGAGCGTAAGATAGTAGTGGCGGTATCTTGGCACTATATACCTGAAGAAGGGAAGAAAAATGCCTTTGACCGGTCGAGGCGTATAAGCGTGAAAGTGCCCCCAAGTGGACATCGGCTTTCCGGTTCAGGTTCTGTATATGAAGCAAATTTTGTAGGGATTTTGAAAAAATTCTCCCTAAATTGGTATACTCGTTTGCCACTTCCAGCGGTTTTCCCCCTAGAGTCCAATTGAATTTGACACTCCGTTTCCTCCCGATAATGGAACTTTTTTTGTTTTTGTAATGTTCGGTATTAAATAATTTTCTTTCGTATATTGGTTGAGGGCTTGCAGATTCCTTTGTAGGCCAAATGGTGTTAGATCTAAAATGACTACGTCGTCTGCATACATCATGGTGTGTATTTTGTGAAAAGCAATTTTAGGTGGAAAGTTGCAAGTCTGCTTAAGAATTTCAGGAAGATCGCTGAGATATAGAGAATACAGTAAAGGAGCAAGAAGGCATCCTTGTCTCAGTCCGTTTGGGGTTGGTATTGGGCTTGTGAGACCCTTCTCCCTCCCCATTTGGACTTGACACCAAGTCCCAGAGTGTAGTGATGTTATTACGTGGAGTAAGTTCTCCGGGATGCCCATTTTACTGAGTTTTCTCCAGAGCGTTCCTCTATCTACCCTGTCGAATGCGGTAGTAAAGTCTACGAAAGCAGCGTAGACGATCTGAGATTTTATAGATACGTATTTATCAAGTATAGTTTGCAACACTGCAATATTATCAGTGACTGAGTGCTTTGGTCTGAACCCAGCTTGGTATAGAGGAATTAGACCTGATGAAAAAGCCCAGTCTTTAAGATGGTCTAATACTGCTGCTGCAAAAATCTTTCCTGTTGCGTCCAAAAGGGCTATCTGCCTGTAATTCCCAGGTAGGTACTTTGATCCCTTCTTATGAATGGGGATTACGATACTCCCCTTCCAAGAGTTTGGGATTTTTCCTGTGGCGAATATATAGCGATAGAGGGGAGCTAAGAACTTACTCCATGCTTTAGGGTTACTTTGAAGGACCTTGATCGGAATTTGATCCGGTCCGGTTGCGCCCGACGATCTTGCCTTTTTTATATATAGCTCGATTAAAAAAGGAGATGGTGCTTCATTGGCCAAAGTATTTACTCCAGGATTACTTTCCAATTTATTAATACTTTCAGAGCTGAAGTGTAATTTATATAAATTGGCTAGGTATATTTCCCACTCTTTCGGGGGTACTGGGATTGCTTGTAGTAATTTTTTTGTGCCTATTTCTTTGGCAATTATATTCCAATATGCACGTTGATTATTCTGTTTTACGGCCAACTGAATGTCGACCCAGTTTTTGTCCTGTACTTTTTTCTGGTTTTTTGCTTTTTCTCTCCTGCGCTGATTTTTTTTCCGTTTGTTAATATCTAGTTGTGTTGAGACAGAGTATTGAAGAAACTGCAACCTTGTTAGTTTATTTAATTCCTTAGTGTTATTATCTGAGTTCCATCTTTTGTTTTGATTCTTTCCAGGCCCCCGTTTTTTTAGGTTCTCCTGCAAAGTTTGTACCTGATTTTTGATAACTGCTTCAAAATTTATTATCGGATTTGCAGAGTGCGTTAACTGAAGTGGTTGGGCCATCTCAATTGCCTTGATGATTTTATTGAGTGTCAATGAGTTCCACTGTATCCGACCTTGTGCCCAGTTTGCCAAAACTGTACTTTGAGAGTACATGATATGCCCTGATGGTGTGATTTGTATTTTCCACTCTGTAACCAATTGCAGGATTGCGTGATCACTTCCCGGTGCAAAATTAATTTTAAGGTGTAAAACAGAGCTGAAGAGATCTGAGCTACAGATCATGTAGTCCAGGGTTGAGGAGCTGTGGTTCCCTTGTCTTGTAGATGATGCTGGGATATCTCCTTCTATATTGCCATTTAATATTACTCCATTTAGCATTGGGAGTGAGGCTAATAGAATTTTCCCTCTTTTATCGGCTTTATTTTCTTTGGGAAATAGAGGCGTGGAGATTGCCAGGGTTTCTTCTTTATCACAACTAGCCCATTTTTCAAGTAACTTATTTGAAATTTTTCCGTTGAAATCGCCTGTTATAAAGAATGACGGATAGCCTTGTTCGTCTACTACCTTTTCAATATCCTCGAGAATTTCTATTGTAAGTGCATCCATTTTGGCTCCAGGAGGGATGTAAACGTTGAAGATAAGGAGATCTTTCAAGGTTTCTAGTGGGTCAATCCCAAATTTGATCTTAATACACTGGAAATTCTTTGAAACAATTGGGATAATTTCTTGTGCCCACTTGAGGTCTTCGTTAAGAAGAATTGCTATCCCACCTTTCGCATGACCCCGATCGACTTGCTCTGCGGGGGTATCATATACATAATAGTCTTCTTGGTCGAAGTTTTTTGTTGCCCAAGTTTCTTGTAAGGCCACAATCCCTGGTCGTTCTTCTATTATTAAGGCTAATTTGTCCTATGTTATTCCGGCAATATTCCAGGAAGAGATGGTCAAACCTGCGTTAAAAAGGGCGTTTGTTTTCCTTGCCCTGCTTATTGCTATTCAGGTTCTCCGCAACCCAGGTCCAAGAATTTTCCCTTGGTGTTATTTCCCTCTTGGATATGTTTTTACTCCAACTTCTCCTTTCTCCGTTCTTTATGGAGACCAATATATTTTCCCTAAAGAGGTTTGGAGAATTATTTGTAGCGCTATGCGTTTGACTCAATTGCTGAGTTGTCTTTTCGACAATTTCTTTAGACGTTTCCGACCTTTGATATTCACTATTTTGCACTGACATCAAATCATAACCGTATTTGCGAAGAGTCTCACTTTCCTTTAATGTTATTCCTGGTGTTACTGCCGACCAGAATTCTACAATTGCTGTCGTAGTTTTAGATTTTTCTGGAAAAGTTACTAGTTTTATTTCATTACTAGATAGAAAGTGCAACGGCTGTATCTTTTGTAATAAATTTATAATTCTCTTTCGATTTAGTGGAACGTCGCCTGAGGAGAATAAATCTGTAATTTCCAGGCGACTTGGCATGGGCTTCTCAGACTGTATGTGCATCTTCCCGATGGAATAGGTTCTTTGTGGAACATCCTTTAGGGCCTGCGTCTTCGTTCTTATGCCTGTGGCTGAAAAACTTGTAGCCATAGAATTGAGTTGGGTAGAATTTTCCCTTTGTAGTTTAACTGGTGAATTCTGCCCCTTTACCCTCGGGTTCTGCTCCATTTTTAATCTTTCCTCTTTTTCTAAAGGACTAGGCAGGGTCGAGGAGATGTTCAGAAACCTTGTTTTCCGGGCTTTCTTTTTTGCGATCCTTCTTATCACTCTTCTCCTTGTCTTTTTATGATTGTTCTTTTGTTGCTTCCTTCCGTTCTTTGAAGTTTCGAGGTCCGGAAGAACAACGGTTGAAATTCCCGTAATATCTATTGCTTTTTGATTTGAATCTACTAGATTATTCGGATTCAATTGCAATTAGGTTTTTATTTTGGAAAAAATTGGGTAGTATGCTTGTTGGTTGATGAGTTTCTGACTTGCTATTCTCTTTAAAGAGTTTTCTAAGGGAATAAATCTGGATGAGATCTTGTTTACCATTTTTCCCTTTAGGGTGACTCCGACCAGTTTGAGTTGCGGCATCTTTCTTCAATGGAGAAAACTCTTTGGTTGTTATTCCATCATTTGGTTTGAGGAGATTTTCCACATTTTGTTTTTCTCCTGTCTCTGATGATAGTATTAATTTTAATTGGTCTTTTTTCCTTTTCTACTAAGTATTTTAACATTCCTAATTGAGTGTCCAGCATCTGGTCTGAGTTTTCCAAAATATTCCCGAGATGGGTAAGAACTGATTCCAGGATTTTTTGTAAGGTAAACAAAGATTTAGATACCAGAGTATAATCGTTGGGAGATCCTGCAATCTTTAGGAGTGAAAATTCTGGTGATTGAGAGAAAGATCCCTCTGGGTCATATGATTTTTGTGGAGTACTGTTCTGGATTTTCTGTGACTCCTTTGGTGCTTCTTTATAGTAGATCAAATCATTAATATTGATATCTGGGCAAGTGACATCATCTAAAATTTTCTGGACTTGAAGTGTTTCTGGTATTAATGGTTCCAGGATTGTAGGATTACTGATTGAATCATCCAGGGTTCTCGGAGTACTTTTTATAGAAGCTTCTGATGTTTTTTTAATTTGAGTGAGATCATTAATTTGTCCCCCTTTTTTTTCCTCTTCGTTATTCATCTTATTGTGATGATCTTTTTGTATTTGCCCTTGTTCGTCTATACTTTGTTTTATAAAAATTTTTGAAATTCCAGTAATAGTTGGAGACTTTCCTTGTCGGACAGATTTTCTGACGCTCCTTCTGTTTGCTTGATCTGTTCCTATCCTTTTCATAAAGATTGTCCTTGTTCTCAGTTTTTTGTATGCCATTTAACACTGCGATTGAACCTAGTCCCGTTGGTCTGGCTATGAAATAGCAGCACCGAGCGCAGAACACCCCCACTCCGGTGCACTACACTACTCAGCTCTGCTCGCGAACTTCGCTCACAGACTCGCCGCAGCAGGTAGATGGAATCAAACGAAACAGCGGTGGTCTGAATCGAGCAAACTGCAAAGATTGGGCGCTTGGGTACTCGTTTGACTATACCCAAGCTGGTAAGTCTTGTCAGCTGGCTTAACTGGGTCCTCCGGGCCGCTCCTGCAAGCCCTTAACTGGCCGGCGCGCACCAGAGAGGCACAGCCCCAAAGCGCTGATGCTCCGGTGCGCCGCCAATGCAGCACCAAGCGCAGAGCACCCCCACTTCGGTGCACAGCACAGCTCAGCTCCGCTCCTAGACTTTACTACAGACTCACCGCACAGCCGAAACAACCGGGACCTTGCCGCTCCTGCTGCAATTTCTTTTCCGCTGCACTTGCAGCAGCGGCGGCGGCAGCTGACGAGTCTCGCGTTCCTTCCAAAGTACTCGTAGCTCACGGCTCCCCTGCACGCCGCACTCTCTGCCTCAGATCTCACAATTCGGCGGCGGTGGCGGCGGTAAACCACTGCCCTCGCGACTCGCGGGGCTCACGTTCCTCCCGTTCCTCTCGGTGCCTCGATGTCTCTCGGTGCCTCGCGGCCGCCAACTCGCAGCTCACAGCTCCGATCTCCGCACGCTTCCGAACGTTCCAGATTCTCACGGCATTCCCTGAGAAGGATTGAGTCATCGATCTTTCCTTTTTGAAGGAGGGCGGCTCAAGCAGATACTTTTCCGCATTCCGAGAAGGTCTAGAGCCTCCAGAGATTTTCAGTTTATCCGCCAGGTAACGAGGGGAGGAAGTGTGCAAGGCTTTGTGGGTGATGCAGGCAGTTTTGTAAATAGATCTTGCCTCGATGGGAAGCCATCGAAGAGAAGACAGGATAGGGGTGATGTGGTCACTTCGTTTGGACCCCGAAATAAAGCGAGCTGCTGAGTGGAGGACGGATTTGAGAGGGGAGAGATGGGATTTGGGGAGGCCAGTCAGAAGAGAGTTGCAATAATCCAGTCTAGAGATAACCAGCGATTGGACCATGGTTTTTAGGTCTTGCTCCGGGAAGAACTGTCGAATCCCCCAGAGAAGGCGCAGCTGGTAGCTCGCATTCTTAGCAATAGAGTTGATGTGGGAAATTAGGTTGAGTCTTTTGTCAAGTATGACACCCAGGGATTTAGCGCTGTCAACAATGATGGGCTTATTGTTGAGAAAGATTGTTGATTGAAAGATTGTTGATTGCCACCTCTTATTTTATTTTACTTTTTCAACTATCCCGATTGTATCTGTAACGTGTAAGTATGTAAATCTCCTTATGTAACATACTTGGTTCTATTGTAAAGCGCTCTGACACTTTTGGGTAAAGTCCACGCTATATAAAAATGCATTAAATAAATAAATAAATATGAGGGTAACCAGATATTCAAACCCGGCCTAGGACCGGTCATCAATAGAAGCAGGACTAGAGCTTTCCACGAGAGAGGACATTTAAGGGCCAGTAGAAGGGCCCTTAACAAATATCCCTGTCAAGTGTCTTCACGCATATGGGGTTATACTAACGCCTTTGGGGTTTTTTTTTTTTTTTGCAGTTCTAGCAAACTCGACCCGAGCCTATTGCCCTCGTTACTTATTTGTAATCTTCATTATTCTTAGTCCCCGTCACAGTCATTTTCTCGCGAGCTGAACTTACCTCATGGACAGAACCAAATCCAGGAACTAGGAGTGGACTTGACCATATCCCACCCATATCAGGTGGCAGAAGATCTGGCCAATCCCACTCCTCTTCCAGATAAACCAATTTATCAAATGCAAGTCGAACCAGGGAGGGAGGGCCATAATGACGAGGACTACGGACAAAGGATAATTAAGATTACTGGTAAGTAACTGGGGCATTATCCCTATCGTCCCAATCATCTACTCATGAAGAATACCAAAGCATATACTGGCTGAAGAATCACAACACTCATTATGGTTGCTTAGAATGTTCATTTGTTTAATACAGACAAAATTCAATTGTTAGTATGGGTACCTGTCGTGTAGTTCCTATAGTACCCATGCAGGACCTGCGCGTTTGTGTAACATAAGCTGTGGGCTTGGTGGCAGACTGACTCTGTGCACCCTCACCGCGTATGTTAGATTGTTTTGCAGTAGCTAGCTCACAGTGCCACTAAAATCTCCTCTTATCGGGGAGAGATTAGTTTCTGGCAACCTTAGATCATGACAACCCAAATTCCTCAGAATCGTGGAAACAATATACTACTTTTCGCTCAGTCACTCGTGCTTACTTATTCCGTTTGTCTCAGAGAGTTACACAGAATAAACAGTCGGGCGTTTCAATAAGTATTTATTGAACAGTTGTTATTCTAGTGTAAAATATATGTGCTGCGGCAACCAGCAGACAATAGCAGAGATATATTATCAGCAGTACGATAAAAGCAAAGGGATAGAACAGTTCTACCATATTGCAATAATCATGGATACATACATGAATATGAAAAGTGCGCATACTCCTACGATGCCGAACTAGATGTACCCGAGTGTACCTAGCATATGTGTAGGTCTAAGAGCCAAGAATCCTTCTAGGATTTAGTCGAACCCCCATACCTGAATAGAGCGAGTGTGGGACCCCGTCCTGGTCTCGAGTTCGACACCCCGCAAGGGCTGTGTCAGACCGCTGTCAGCTGGAGCGACTGCATGCAGGAGCCTCAGCATCTCTGGTCAGTGTGTCAGCATGGAAGTCTCGTTTCCCTCTGTCTTACCGGGGCAAGATGTGGTGTATTTATACCCTAAAGAGTCTCGGTCCTCAGTATTGATTGTATTGGTCTGTTGTTAGACTTGAGGAAGACGTCAGGGGTGAACTTTGTACATACATATTATGCATGTGGTGTATTCCTAGAGAGCCATGCACAATTGATGAGTACCGTGTGGCCCTGTGTTTGGGAAAAACCCTGCTGTATTCAAAACCACAGGATAGATAACGTTCAGCCCTCAGAGCACGTTGTGTACTGGTGAGGACCAATGTAGGTGAAAGATCATGCCTATATAAGGAATCATGACTATAATAGGACATGTACAGTTATGACCTTAATAGGGCATATGCGGCTTTGACCATAATAGGGCAAGTACGAATATGACCTTTTTAGGGCAAATATGAACACGTCCATTTTAGGGCATGTATGAACGGGTCTACATTAGGGTCTCTATATGGGACATAACATACCCACAATTTCAGAGATGTGCAAATAGCTACTGCCTCTAAACTCTATATTTTGTTCACATTTTGGAAATACATAGGTGTCCTTGATACCTATTTTTCACTCATTATATTTTACCAAATGAATTGCTATATACCCGGTACACAATGAAATACCATTGCAAAAAGCAGCTCAATTATTGGCTCTGGGTTCCTCGGGTTCTTGGTGAAGCTACAAATCCTATATATCCCCACAACCAGAAGGGTCCTGCCGATGTAACGGTATATTGCTTTAAAAAAACTATCATAATTAAAAGAAGTTACAGGTGAAAACGTTGGCACATATGGCTGTTTTTTTCAACTCATTTTCAATTTTTCTTATTTTCAGCTGGTAGTTTCTATAAAAAAAACTTTGAAGGATCTACACAAATGACCCCTTGCTAAATTCAGAATTTTGTCTACTTTTCAGAAATGTATAGCTTACCAGGATCCATTATTGCTTTTATACCCATTTCTACCACTAACTGGAAAGAGGTTGAAAGCATAAAAAGTAGCAAAAATAGGCTATGTCCCAGTAAAACGCCAAAACTGTGTAATATTTTTTGTTTTTTTGACAAAAGTCAGTCTTTCCCTGAAAGCTGTGAAGATGGTGATTTCAGCACCACAAACCCTTTGTTGATACCATTTGCAGGGAAAAAAACAGACGCTTTCTTCTGCAGCACATTCCCCCCCAAAAAAACATTTAGATGTATTTTGGCTAATTTCTGGGTTTCCTCCAGGGGAATCAACAAACCCTGGGTACCTTTAAAATTCCCATGATGTTGGAAGAAAAGGAAACAAATTTAGCGTGGATACCTTATGTGGACAAAAAGTTACAGGGGCCTAAGCGCGAACTACCCCAAATAGCCAAAAAGGCTTAGCACAGGGGGGAAAAGGACTAGCAGCGAAAGGGTTAATAGAATTGAAAATTCTAATCGCGAATGTTAAATTTTTAAAATTGGACTGTACTGTTTGTTGGGCTGACCTCCTCGAAGTGTCTCCTGTGGCTCTGATTTAGGTAAACCATACACAGTCAGACCACAGTGTGACCCCCCCCTACCTGACTGACACAACGCCACGATCAGAACTCAGTCTTGTAAGGGTGTGACCAGGATCGCACTGAGCTAGAGCACCCTTCCACCGACCCAGCTGCCTCTTCTGAGAAGTATACCTAAGATAGCGACAACTGACCTCCCCATGCAGCACAGCACAAATCAATCCTCGTACTCAAGCCACTGCAAGTTAGAGTCCCACTAGAGTGGGCTGGTGCTATGGTCTGACAATGGTATTGTTTGGGCCGATGTAAACGCTGCTTACACCCGGTCTCCATACGTGGCCTTACTAGTCGGTACGGTGGAGGTGTGCACTGACAGCACAGGGCACACACTGGCACATATTACAAATTGACATATTGGTAGCGACCTGTTAGGAACTTCTCCCTCCCTCATTTACGGTAACCAGAGTGATCAAGTGTCCTTTTCCACACTTACTGAACTGACAAATGTTTCTGATAACTTGCTGCTACCATAAGCAATTAACACAAGAATCCAATAACAGTTCTTAAAATTGCCTCACTAAACATCATATCTATTTATGCTGCTTATAGGGAAGTAAGCACTATATAAATGCAATTACAATTTGTTAAAAGAGGTGGGGGATTGTGTTTTTTCTTGCACCAACTAATATAGTTTATTTCAATAATTTAATATATATCAGACATCATTCTTTAACTCTGTGTTACAGACTGCTCATGTTTTCTGCTGTAGTATTGTAGTACTAGGTAATACAGTGCACATTTTTCTTTGGATTCCAGGACTTGAGTCCTAATTATACACTAAGATAACAAGGACTACATGTCCCAGTATGCAAAGACAATCCCTAGACTGAATTAGCAATTCACATATTCATTTGGTGGATCCTAAGTTCTGAAGTAAGAGACTCCACAGTAAACAGCCACTTCACGTACGGATCTGATTTAATTTAACATTCAACAAAAAAATCAATCATTCAATTAAAGTGGGACTAGATCAATGAAAAGTGTCTGACTGAATAAAGCACTGACTACTGTCTCCTGTTGCGTAACAATCATAAGTACAAATCTCTGAAAGACCAAATCGGCCTCCATCCTTTTAAGGTCGGTAAATTGTATTGCATCGAAATTGCGCGCTGCTCTTGGCCCCAAGGTTGGTGTTTTAAAAAAAAAAAAAAATTAGCACTCTTTATTAGATTTTTATTGTAATAGAGGTGCCTCACATTAATATTATCAGGTTATACGTGCATATCAGATGTCTACATTATACATATATTGGGCATCTGTGTAGGTATTCTTCGCAAGCAGTCAACAGTTTAACAGTAACAACATAACAGTCAACTCGTAGTATTATCATTGTATAGAGTCCCATCCAGCTTCTCATTTCTCCTTTCTGGTGTCTTGGTGATACCCAGCCCTATGTGTTGGAACACTAAAGAGACCCTTTTATCCGGGGTACCCCTGTTTTGGTCAGTATCGCCTCTTTCCTTTCCGATCTAGGCCCATTCGTGGCGCAAGGTTGGTGGTTAATCCAGTGGTTACTGTTGTTTATTGGGATTAGTGCTGTGCTCTTAAGGAAACCATTCCATCCATTTACTCCATTATCTTTGTAGTATATTAAGTTAATAATACTGATATTTAGTTATATTTATTAATAATAAATTCAGTTATATGGCGCTTACAACTCCTTACAAGGCATGGATGCACTCCATGCCGGGTAGCACTGTGCTTAGGAACACAAGATTAGCGGTGATCTAGTGGGCATTGGTTATTTAGATCAGTCTTCTGCTCTCAAGAAAACCATTGTACACATTGTTTCCAGTTTCTTTGGGTAGGCCAGGTTAATATGAGTTAGGTGTGGTCATAAGTGTGGAGTGGGGAGTATGTGAGTTCATACAGATGGTTAGTAGGATTGACAGATGAGCTTGAGAAGATTTTGTATTTTTAGGTTAACAGCGTATGACTTTCAAGAAAGGAGGGGTTATGATTTATGAAATGAGTTATTGTGGGCAGTTTGCAGAAATATAACAATAGATATTAAGGCAAACATGCATACAATTTATAGTACAATGTTCTCTGAGAGAGGAGACTGCAGAGGATGGAAAGTAAGGAGAGGGTCATTTGAAAGAAGAAGAAAAAAGAAGGGGCAACAGTGGGAGGGTCAAGCTCAATTTTGATTGCAGGCTTTTAGGAATATGAGAACGCAAAACTAGAAAGAAACAATTTTTTTTGCATGTGCATAGTGTTACATTAGGTACTTAAAAAAAATATTTTGTTATTTAATTTTGTGCATAACCAAAGATGTTAAGCAGGTAAACATGAAGTTAGGTTGTACATATAAAAAAACCTTACATCAGATCGGGCTAATACTGGGTGGGGGGAGGTGGAGGGAAGACTCCCAAAGGAGAGGTCTACAGTCCAGAGGATAGAGGAGGGCGGGCGGTTGCACTAGCACCAATCCCAGCCCCTGTTGGTGGCTGTTCCATTTCCGGGCCCTCGGCCCATTTTCTGATCCCAGGCCATCGTACACTCTCCAGCAGACCCATATCATATCAAATTTCCAAGGACATCCTCTGGCAGCATACACCTCTTTTTCTGCCCCCATACACATATCCATCCCTGTTATCCATTGGGCCTTGGTAGGCAGTGTTTGTATGCCCCAGACTGGTGCTATGTCCCTCTTTGCAACCACAAAGCACAGGGAGCAGAACACCAGTTTCCTACAGCGTAATTCAATATCCCCCGGGACTCCGAGGACAATAAAGTGAGGATTAGCCGGGATATCTTTTTCCACTATGTTCCCCATTACCTAAGTATGCTCTCCCAGTATGCATGAATTTCAAGTTACTCTCATAGCGTGTGAAAGACGGACCCATTGGGGGCCACATATTGTAGGCAGTCGGCCCTGGGTATTTTCCCCTTTCTAAGGAGTCTACCTCTAGCTATATATACTCAATGACAAATTTATACTTGTATCAACTAGAACCGAGCACTGATGGCCGCCACTTGGGGATGCATCTGGGCCGCCTCCCAATCTTCATCCTCCATGTCACCCATGTCTTATTCTCATAGTATTATGAGTCTCCCAAGGTTTTCAGGTATATTATTCAAGGTACATATATATATATATAGCAGAATAACAATCAGGAGGTATACATCAGATGTCCATCGCATTTAATCATGTCGTTATCAGTGCCTCTCAGGCCTAGGGCCCCTGCAAAGAGAATGCCTATCCAGTCCCTTGAGCTACATATCTATCTAAAAGCTAGATCATTGCACCCCTCTAAAATCCCTCCAGGCCCCCCCATACCTTTTCCCACTTTTTAGGGCATCCTCGCCCCTAGTGCACCACTTGTTCCGCATTTTGACACCAGTCCATGTCTAGCATCCACTCCCATAATGACGGAGGTTCTGACTTGCCCCACGCCCTGGCAATGTTTCCCTTGGCCACTCCCAAGGCTAAGTTTACCCATATGTGATGATACCTGGGCCTAGGTTCTTCCCCAGACATGTTCAGTAATAGCTCTTGCATTCATAGGGACCTCCTCAGACAGTACTCGGGCCAGCACCTCTGCAACCCGCTCCCAAAATGACTGGACAAGCTGTCATGCCGATTTAGTATATTGAAAAATGTTGCTTCCTGGCCACATCCCCGCAGACACAGCTGTGACCATGCCTTCCCTATTCTGAAGAGGAGGGTAAGGGAGTGATAGGATCTGTATAAGATCTGCCACTGTATTAAGCGAAATCTAGTTCTAATGACAAGTTCCCTCAGACTCTGCAATGCCTCGACCAACTCTTAATCCTCTCTTTCTCCTAGTTCTTCTGTCCATTACTGACACAGAGATAGCATCACATCAGGGGAGTTATTTAGCAATTTCCTATAGACCAGTGACACACCCTAGTTATGCATGGGGTCTGCTATAAGTCGATCTTCCAAAAAGGACGAATCTGGCAATGACTCTCCCTCCCGTATATGGCGACTCATCGCGTGACCCAGTTGTAGGTATCTATATTGCTCCGAGTCTTGCATGTTGTTGTATTGCTGCCGGAAATCGGCAAACGATATCGTTGCCTGTCCTCTCCAGACGTCCCCTAGGTGTTCTATCCCAAGCAGTTCCCATCGTTTGAAGCCCTGCAGACTCCTCACCTCTCCCAACATGTCGCTTTGCCACAATGGGGTCATTCCTGTTAGCTTATTATGCCAGCCCAGGTAGCATGTTCCCTCTTTGCCAGGCTCTAACTACCAAGCGGGTATGTTCGGGGACGGTGGATTCCCATTGCTGCTGATAAAGAATAGATTTGAAGTTCCCATGTCCCATCGCATGTCTGGCTCCTGTTGATCCACGAACACCCATTTGTTAACCACTATTAATTGTGTTGCCCTATAATAGAGCCCGGCATCTGGGACTCCTAGACCTGCCTCATACACACCCCTCTGCTGCTTTCGCAGAGCTATGGTAGGTGCAGCCCACTGCCACAGTAGTGATCGCACGTCTTGGTCCAGTCTCTGAAAGATCTTTGCCGGGAGGGCAAATGGCGTGTGTTGCCATACGTACAGAAGACGTGGAAGGGTCATCATTTTATATAGTGCGGCCCTCCCCGATAGTGTGAGGGGTAAATTGTGCCAGTGGGCCACGTCATCGTGCAATCAGTCTAATTGAGGATATACATTCAGCTGGAGAAATACCTGCGGGTCTTGGGTGATATGAATGCCCAAATATCGAAACCAGACTCCTACTACTGGAGCCTCACAATCCGACAGCAGTCCGGGCAACTCTCCCGCAAGTGGGAAAACTACCGATTTGGACCAGTTGACTCAATATCCAGAATGATCGCCGAACTCTGCAAATATCTGGAGCAGCCGGCTAACCGATCTGAACGGGCGTGTGATGTAGAGTAGCAAACGTCGTCAGCATAAAGCTATATGTACTCTTCCGGCCCGCCAGGCATTGGTATTCCCCTGACAACGGAGTCCACATGTATCCATGTAGGGCCAGCGCGAAGATCATTGGTGACAGAGAGCAGCCCTGGCGTGTCCCTCTACCCAATGGGAACACCCGAGACGTTACTTCGTTAACCCATACCAGGCCAGGGGTCCCTGGTACAGGAGCCTAATCCACTCACAAAAGTTTGGTCCAAAGCCCATCCTAGGTAATACAGCAAAAATATAGTTCCATAGTATGCTGTCAAAAGCCATCGTAGCGTCGATGGCCATCACTTTGCCGTTTCTAAGAAGGTTGGCACGGGACCCCATAGAGGCGCCAAAGGTTAAGTCGGGTACTCCGGTGGGGCATAAAGCCCGATTGATCCGGATGAATTATGGACGTGATAACCCCTCTCCGCCTTGTCGCCAGTACTTTGGCTAGCACTTTGCCTCCACATTGAGGAGTGAGATTGGTCTATATGAACTGCATTGGAAGAGGGGCTAGCCCACTTTGTGAATAGTGACTATCGTGGCGACACGCTGGTCTCTTGGCAGACGACCCTCCTCTCAAGCTTTTTGATTCATGGGCAGCATTGGTTTGGCCACCCCAGTCGCACAAATCTTAAATAATTCAATTGGCAAGTCATTGGGAACCGTTGCTTTCCAGATTGTAGTCCCCTAATGGCCCCCACCACTTCCTCCTCTGTCCGATCCATCTCTAGACACTCTCTGTCCTCCTGTGACAACGTCTGTATGTCAAGGGTCTGTAAAAGCGCCGCACTGTCTAGCTCCGACTCCCGATTTGGGGGGACATATATACTCTCATAATAGGTAGTGAACACTCTGCTATTTCCACATTAGTCTTTCGCATTGTTACGTTGGCATCTTGCATCCCCAGCACCCAGGTTCTTTCTCGTGCTCCAGCCAGGCCAGAATCTTACCAGCCTTGTCACCAACATCATATAGACAACGTTGTGTCGCCAGGGCGTACTGTCTAGCTCTATTCTCAGCAAGAGCACGAAGGTTGGTTTTCTTCAATCGCAATTGGTGAGTCAGTCCTTCCGACCCATCTGACGCAGCTCTCCTCTTCAGCACGAGGTTCTCTTTTTCAAGAGCCTCAAATTACCTTCCTTCTTCCCCCCCTATGATAGCAAGAACCTGGCCACGCAGTACCGCCTTGTAGGCTTCCTGGAGTACGCAAGGGGAAGTCGCCGTTCCCTGATTATCTTCAAAGTATTGGGTGGTCCCCTTTTTAAATTTTTTCTTTCGTTTTTCTCTCTCGAGAAGGTACCACATGTCTATTTTAGGGAACAGCAGGATGCCAGATGAGGGCCCTTGTAGGGGTACTCCTATAGGTAAGTGGTCCAAGATGCCCCTCACATGAATTGTTGCTTCTCGGAACAACCCAGCCGATGTAGTATGAGTGAGGAGGTAGTCTAACTGGGTATAGCAGATATGTGATGAGGAAAAGTGCGTGCACTGCCTGGCGGGATTATGTTGTCTCCACAGGTCAACCAACCCCATGGCTTCTATGAACAAGGGGAGCACCCCCTTACCCCCAGTCAGTCTCACCCCACTAATTTTATCCAGGGTGATGTCCATGACATCATTGAGATCCCCCCACAGATTTATCGTTTCACCCTCCCATGTACCTGTCACTGCCACGTATCTACCCTGCGGGTCATTTAAGTGCGGTGTACTGTGAAGGGAATCATTTTCTTAAGCGATATTCCCACCCCCCTCAGTCGTGTAGCCTGAATGAGCAATCAGTGTGTAGCCGAACCTATCTAGGGGTTTAAAGCTTGTGCCTTGAGATGTGTCTCTTGAAGTAATATAACATCTGGATCGTGTCTCCGTAGGTGTTGGCGGACCAGAGTGCACTTAATCTTGTGGCCCATCCCATTAACGCTCCACGACCAAACATGCAGATCTTTCTGCGGTGCATGGGTCATTGTGTCGCCTGGAACATAGGATCAGGACCGCTTCCCATCCGGGTTTTCTCTGCTCTGGCTCCGCTAGCTAGTGTCCCAGGACCATCCTGATGTCCTCCCTCCTCCTTGCCAAAGTAAGTCTGTAATGATGCGTCAGTACTCAGAACAAAAGAACGTGCCCCAAAACATTACAAAACTTCCCCCTCCCTGCTACCCTGCCTAGTGAGCTAAAACTGCCCGCCCCCACCCCCCCTAACTTGCAGAGTGCCTGTCGCCCAGCACGGAACATAACAAAACCAAAATTCGAAGCGGGCAGCACACGCCAGCCCAAGATCAAAATGTATCAACAAGTCAATATGAACATCTCCTCCAATAAGGATCACGTTACAGTATTCCACAACCAACATGTTGCTTTCAGAGAATTTACAGCGACCGTAGTCCCCTGCTCCTCGAGCCTAGCCCCCCCCCCACCTCCCCCTCAGGATCCATGTGTATAACAACCAGTCAACTCTCCACTCAAGAAAATCAGAGCATACAGGTTAATCAACACATGTTCTTACAACATCCTCACATATCTTCCCTCTTCTCAGAGGATCGGCGGCCTTCAGGTGGGTCAGTGCGCCGGAGGGTAGCTCTAACCTCAGGTCTCAGTTTCTTTGTTCTTAGTCCCCTTTCGATGGGCCGGGCGCCATCCCTCCAGCCACTCCTATGCCTCTTCAGGAGTGTCAAAGTGCCACGTCTCGCTGTCACTGATGATCCTCGTCCGGGCCGGCTAGAGCATCATGTATTTAATGTATTTTTCCCACAGGGCTTGTTTCACTGCCTCAAAGCTCTGCCTTTGTCTCTGAACTTGCAGCATAAAGTCCGGGAAGAATCTGACTGTTGTATTTTCCACTCAGAGGTCTCCATGGGTGCGCGCTGCCTGTATAATTGCGTCCTGGTCCCTATACATATAATTTTTGCGATGATTGTTTGTGGTGGGACGCCCGGTTTAGGTCGAGGGCCCAGTGCTCTGTGCGCATGCTCTATGGAGAAGAATTTAGAGAGTCTTTTTGGGCGAAGCATATTAAGTATCAAGGTGGGGGCAGCAGGCGCACACCCTTCAGCTAGGATCTTTGGGCCTTTCGAACCAGGCCTCAGTTGTCCCCTTCGATCCGGCCACTCCTTAGCTTTCGCCGCTCAGGTCTCCACTCTTTCGCTACTCACGTCTGCCAGACAACGTCTCAGCCCCGGCCAGTTGTACCTCCTTGCCCCGTCACCGAGGCCGGATACAGCTGCTTCACCTCGCCTCTCTCGATCGGACCTCTTCATCCAACTGGACAAGGAAGGATTCAGGTATCTGAAAAGGAATGTTCTGCATGGCATAGAGACCTTTTGGAAGGGGTATCGTTTTGAGGATGGCTCCCCTACCAAGGATGGTTAGAGGGAGTTGCTTGCATCTAGCAAACTCCCTCTGCAGATTCGCCATTTGTGATTTCAAGTTCTGTTCCCGAAAAGCACTTGAGGTCCGGTGTGGTATATATGCCCCAATGCCTAAACCCCTTCCGTTGCCACCTTTATGGAGTCTGGAACGGTGATCCTCTGGTCCCAGTTACTTATCTTGTAGAGTATCGATTTATTTTCCCCAGTTCATCCCGTAGCCGGATTAGTTCGCAAAGGCCCCTAGAGTCTAAAGAAAAGGGCCCAAGGTCTTGGAAGGTTCCATGACGTAGAGTAGGACATCATCCACATATAAGGAGTTCTTCTCCTTCTGCATTGTTCCAGGCCACCTCCATCTCCTGTAGCCCTTATCTAGCAAGCCTGGGGTTCTATGCAGAGGGCAAACAGCAGGGAGAAGAGTGGGCATTTCTGCCTGGTCCCCCGTCCCAGGGGGAACGAAGCTAAAGTTCTTGTGTACTGCAGGCATGGGCTCAGCATACAGGAGGGCCACGCAGCTACAAAAATGAGGGACGAAACTAAAGCGCCTCAGTACAGCAAATAGTTAGGGTCAATGAATGTGATCAATCGCTTTCTCCACATCAATGGAGATAATCGCTAGTGGGCAAGGGGTTTCTCTCACTCCGTCCAGCCAGCTAGGCTGTTGGAGGTTATGCTGCATTGATTGGCCAGGCATGAACCCTGTCTGATCCTTATGCATCAGTGTGATTATAACCCCATTGAGCCTGTGAGCTAGAATGGTGGCTAACAGTTTGCTCTCTACATTCAACAGGGAAATTCTGCAGTAGGGCCCACAGTCCCATCTGGGCTTGTCCTTCTCATCTATTACTGTAATCAGAGCATGTCGGCGGTCTAGGGGTGGTAACCCTCATTCACAGGAATTTTTCATACATCACTAAGAGGTGTGGGACCACCAGCTTCCCTAGTCCTTTAAAGACTTCCACCGGGAACCCATTTGGGCCCGGTGGCTTCCCACTGTGCATGGACGCTAGTGCCCAAGAGAGCTCCCCTAGGATAAGGGCACCTTCAAGTGTTTTAACGGTCTCCGCATCCAGGCGTTTTAGGTTCATGGAGTTCAGGAACCTTGTTGCGTCTGCCTTGTCTTATATGTGGCTGGTGGGGAGTACAGAAAGCACGTAACTAACTGGCAAATTCCCCAGAAATTTCAGCTGTTGGGTTATCTTCTCCCAAGTGCCAGCGACGAGATTCCCCACTCATCTCGCCTCCTCCTCCCTGCGGCTTAACTATGCAAGTAGGCGTCCAGGCACCTTATCCCCGACATCGTATAGCTTCTGCTGTTTCAAGAGGTAATGTCGACAGGCTGCTCCCTTTGCGGCATCCCAGTTTTCGGCCATGACCAATTCCAGGAGGCAGAAAATCTTCTCTTCTGTCTGAAACACCAGCTGGCGCTAACAGTGAGATGCAGTGCTTCAGAGCTAGGATTTGTGCCGTCTGAGCTCTTTTCTTGCGGGTGCATTAATGATTGCAATCTATCCCGCAAGATTGCTTTATAGGCGCCCCATACCACCCCCGAAAAAACAACCAAATACTCATGCCATGGTCCTGTAGTTCCTAGGTTCCTAGGCATTAATGTTTCACTGGGGGCTATCATCTTGCCTGTTACCTACTAAAGTGATCAGCATCAGGAGTGGTCCAAGATCTCTCTCACCAAGTATTCTGCTCCCTCTATCATTAGCGCCATCCCGGTGGGAGTGAATAAATAGTCCAATCTAGAGAATGATCTGTGGGCCCAGAGTATAAGGAGTACACTACTTCATTCAGGTGTTTTAGTCTGCATATATCCACACGTCCCAGCACAATGGTGAATTATGCTAGTGGTGTACGGTGGGATTTCCCCTTGATCCCCGGTCGCGATCTGTGCAGTGCTGGCATCAGAACATCATTCCAGTCATCCCCCACCAATGGGACGGTATTCCCTGTCTCCAGCAGTATTTGGCATACCTTTTCCACTGCCTCATTCTGTGTTCGAGTGGTGGGGGGGGCATAGGCATTAATGAACGTGAAGGCTTGGGTTCCCCATGTCTCCTGTATTCTGAGCACAATTCCATGGGGGTCCAGCCACTTGCACATGACCGTAAAAGGAGAGTTCTTCTTGGCCAGACTGGCCACCCCTCTGGAGCCCTTGGAGAACCATTCATGGCCCAATGACAAACAATAGTCAGGATGGTGATCCGGACCATGTAAGACAGGCAGACAACTCCCCCCTCCCTTACCTATCAAGGGAAGAGAGGACCATTATTAGAAATACCTACCACTGGGCTGTGCCCATCTCCATACCCCTCTCCAGTTCACTCATGAGTGAACTGACCCTGCGCCGCCCCCCCATCAAAATCCAGGTACACAGTCCACTCTGGCCCCTAGTAGGCGCCCCACTCCAGCAGTAAGTAGTTAATATACAGACTGTTCATAGTAGCCCCTCTGCAGTCATGGAGGTCACTTCTGGCCCTGGGTCATAGGGATCTAGTCTGGAGTCCACATCAGACTCAGAGGTGGTACGGTAGCCCTCTGGGCTGGGGCCCAACGTTGAGTCCTGAGAATCACAGAGACTCTCCACAGCTGCCACCTCCTTGGCTCTCTCTGATCTCGCCTGTGACGTCGAGGTTGTTCTTTGATGTCGCCTACGAAGCCTCTTGCCAGCTTGTTGCCAAACCATTCTCCTCCGATGACAACTCCCTCAAATTTCAGTCATTGACAGGTTTCTCCCAACATTGTAATGAAGTGTGTTGATTACGCACAGATTAGCCGGGCATAGGAGTACGTAGTGCAGGCCCAGTTGTCTCCGTTTTCCCTTCGTAGATGTTAGTGATGAGCCACTGTTCCAGGAAGAGCTCTGCTGATTGACCCTCAGTTTTCTCGCGGAGGCCTGTTATCAGGATGTTATTGTGGCATGAGCAGTCCTCATTACTGGAGCCTATCCACTGTAGCGACCAAGCCCTGAAGTCTGACCAAGCCCCACCACCCCCATATCCGGTCTCAAGTAATCCATGGTTCCCTCCATCACAGTGAACCTGCCGGGCAGTTTCTTGTAGTCCACTCTGAGGAGCCCCAGGTCAAGTGCCACACCATCAGTCTTTGGGCCTGATTTAGATTTCAGCGGACGGGTTACTCCGTCACAATGGTAACGGATATCCCGTCAGACGAAATTTAAATCCCATAGGATATTCTGAGATTTATATTTCGGCGGACGAGATATCCGTCATCATTGTGACGGAGTAACCCGTCCGCCGAAATCTAAATCAGCCCCTTTGTCTTTAGGGAGTTTTTTAGGTCAGTATTGCACCCAGGATCTTCTCCAGCTGCATCCCCCATGGATATGAGAGAGAGCTCCTCTTGGTCATCTATTCCCTACCTGGGGTGATGCTGGGGCCCTTTGACTAGCAGCACTTTGTGACCCCGACTTGACCATTGTCCTGCTGTGTCGCAGGGGGCCAGGCTCCCTCTGTTCAGTCTCTATTGGGTGCCAAGCCCAGTGCCTCCGAGACCATAGACTTGCCCATCACCTCATGCCACACAAGAGTTGGCGGGCCTCATCTGTCTTTGCGGTCATTTATAAATCTGGTGGGCAGAGTATTCTTGGCCTGGCCGACGTAAAGTCCTCCTCCAGGGCAATGGAGATTACTCCATCTGGCAGAATATAAATCTGTCCCTAAGTTGACATAACTCCATAAGTGTTCACAATATGTATTAGCCATTTTTCTTTCGGCATGTTCCATCTGACGTGCATTGTAGTACGCTAAATTGGCATCACAGTGCTGTATAAACCCTGCAGTAAAACATATTTAAGTAAAAAAAAGAGCTGGTGTGAGGAATATCTTCATTTGGACTTCGGAGTTTCATACTGGTCATACCAGCCAGGTGTAGATGGGGTGGAGGAGAAACACACTATCTCATCTGGCACTGTGGGCATTGTACTGCATTACTGGACCTGTGTGACCCAAGACCTAGAGGTTTAAATACCCTTTGTTACAGGAACAGGTTTTGTTCTATAATATCATGCCTGACTGTTCAGTATGAATATGATATAAATTTGTATGATCACAATTCTTTTAGATGCTGCTTACATTCCAGGATGCAGTTGCTAGTTTCTCACAACAAGAACGGGAGCTGTTACACAACTGGCAGAAGGATCTTTATGGAAATCTGATGAAAGAAATTCACCAAGTCTTGATGTCACTCGGTAACGTTACAATGGCTGAATTTTTTAACGTTTGCTCAGCCTATAAATTACTTAACTGTTTGCCTTATTTTGAAGTCTCATAAGTTTGGAAATAAAATTTTGCATTTCCCTTCACTATTTGAGTTTTTATTGGGCTTGCGTTTTGTTTATTTGATTTTAGATACACCAGATGTGAAGTACTCTGCTGAGCTAGTTTGGAGTTAGATTGGGAACCCACTATCTATGTACTGAACTTGTGACTAAAAGCAATAGTCATTTAGTTAGAGTTAAGTTAGCTTTAGCACCATAAGCAGTTTTTGTCAGATTCGTTCTTTTGCGCGCTGTTAGGAGGGCTTTATTATAACATAGGAAGATATCATAGCGACTCTTTGGAATAAAATAGAGGATTTTTGCCATTCGCATCTCATTTTTGTCTAAGGACTATTTAAATTTACTTTGGGCTGAATTTTTTGTTTAATTTATGTAGTTTTAGATACACAAGACATGAAGTGCTATGGCGAGGTAAAATTGAGGTAGGATAGCAGCCCACTACCTATGCATTGAGCTTCTGATGTTATGCAAGTGGCAAACTTAAATATTTTGCTTCTGCGGTTAGCACTATAAGCAAGATTTGTCTGCTCAGTTCTTTTTACCCTCTGCTGTCAAGGGGGTCTATTCTAACCAACGTCATGGCTAGCAGATCTGTCTTATTTGGGTTAAATGTCAGAACATTTGTTGCCATCCATGTCTCATTTTCTTTTGACTTTTCCAGTATCCAGTTCTCTCCAGTGAATGCCCTTCTAGTATTTACTGACTCGCCTGCATGATGGAACCCTAACAAACCTCCTGCACTTAAGGACACTAGTAGAGACCCCACCTCTTCTCCCTATCTGCTCCTGCTGTACACTACTCATGCCTTCCAAAACCCAGGCCCACTAGCATCCCTGCACATCAGCAAAGTGGCTGCTACCTCATTAACCCTGTCACAGATTCTGCCTTCACCAAAGTGGTTCCCTACATAATAATTTAATATAGCAGATAATGGGTACAACTGCAGAACACTTACACATTCCCCTGTCTTTTTTAAACAGGTCCTGTGATTGCAGCCACGGTCTTTTCGTTAAGAGCGAAAGAAAATGATGGGCTGTTCCCTGTGGATGTTGGGGACTCTGACAGAAGTCATAGTGATGACCATTCCCCAAGTGAGTGCGAAGGGTGAACCTATTTCTTCATTAATTCTTTTTGCACAGTCAAAAATTTGTAGCAGTGCTTACTCACTGATACAAGCGTACCCACACAAACATGTGCAAGGACAGACCTGCACATGCATGGGTGTACAAGTGCATTAACACATGCATGCATGAGATATGGTTGGATAATCTCTTCATCTCATTATCTAATACCTTCCGATATTTCCACTTGAATATAAATCAGAGGTTATCAGGAAATACCTTATGGGTATGTGAAAGTATACATCATGGTGAAGTTAAGAGTAAGACTTCCCAATCAGTGACAAATGGCAGTTGTATTTGCATTGCGTTTTTTTTTTTTAAGTGCCTTATATGCTAATAGGCTTCTTGGCACTGTGGAATGAATGACAGAGATTGGATAAGTCACTTGTGCGGTTATACCTAGACTTTGGCTGCTCTGTGGGTTCTAGATTGATATACTTGTTTTAAGTTAGACTTCAGCAGAGCATGAAGATGTTCTTCAGCTTTTTACTCCTCCGTCGACAAGAACATGATATGACTGCAATGTGTGACTTCTTAGAGTGATGGACAGAGAGAGCACAACTCCATGCAACTTCTTGATAATGGATGAGTGATGAGTGTCCACCAGGGCACAGGCCCTATCTGTCAGGACTAATAAGTAGAGAAACTGAACAATAATGTCATATTGAGTGATGACACAGAAAGTGTGGTGACAGGAAGTGAATTCTGAACCGTACTATAGCCTTAACTTTAATGGTAGTGGGCCTATTCAGTAGTCACGTGTCAGATAGAAACTTTGCTGAATACATTAGCTATAAAGTTAAACATTTAGGAGATGTGGCCAGGGAGGAGACCAGGCAAGACTGCTCTCCGTTGAAACCCCCGTTTCTCCCCCAAGTTATGCAGAGGTTACCGGTGGGAGCAGGCCCAGATGTGGCCCCCATGCCTATATTACGGCTGTCCGGGCCGAGTGGACGGAATGGTAGCATTCTTCCCTGTGAGCCCGCGCTAGGCCTTGACTCCAGCAATGGCAGTCCCTAAGATGGAGGCAGTGGGCATTTGACAGCACTGGGCGCCAGCGGTGGTAGGCCCACCTGGATGACTCGTTGGGGGCGGGGAGCGGTGAGGGCGTGCCCTAGCCTTGAGGGCACCCCCTCCCCGAGTGCCGGTTGAGGCCACCAAACAGCACTTAAAGCAGCGAGGGAGCGGGTGTGCCCCGCCTGGAGGGCCTGGTGGCCCTAGCCTGGCGAAGGGCCTGCCTGCTGACTATCCTGTAGAACCCACAGTCCGGGGCGAGCACAGCAGCTGGGCCCTTAGCTTGTCAAGAGGCCCGCCAAAAGAATACGAGCGGCAGAGCAGGGGGCCCTACTGCGCTGGTGACTAGTGATCATGCAGTGGGGCCCTGGGGTGACTACCCCCTGGCTGGTGTCGATAGGGTTGCCGGTGACTGACACTGGTCGACCCTCTCATGCAGCGGAGCTGCTGGGGATTGCGTGAGGTGCAGTGAGTGAGACTGGGGTTGGATGCCTGAGGCCGTGCGTCCAGAAAGCTGATAGCGGACTGGGGACCATTGAGGGATTGTGGGCCTTGAGTCCCCAGGGAGACCTGTGCCGGGAGGCGCAACTGACACAGGTACGGCGGGCCCGAGGTGTGGTGGTTCCCTCACACCGATGGCAGCAAACAGAACCAAGACCTCTCACTCCTCGTCGATCAAGGATATCCTACATTGGCCCAGCCCGCCACCCCCCCTTCCACACACACACATTCCCAGGGGAATACTGCCCAGATTTCACAGGCTAATCCTAAGAGGAACCATGATCCCCAGGTCCCGGCAACCAAAGAGGACATTCAGCTGTTGCTTTCAGAGTTTCACAGTGACATCTCTTCTCTCCGGCTGGACTTCAGTCAAGCCTTGCCCGTCCTTGACCAATCCCTGCATCAAACGGATTTCCGCCTAGAACAAGTGCAATCAACGGTGGCAGACCATGTTCATGATGAAATGGATCGTACAGCACTCATTGAAAAATTGGAACAAGACCAGTTAGTGCTCCAACGAACACTCGACGATCTTGAAAATCGTTCCAGGAGGAACAATATATTGTATTGTATTGCAATTGCATTTATATAGCGCTTACTACCCCTGACGAGGCGTCGAAGCACTTTTTCGGTGAGTAGCACGCTACTCCGGAACCCAAGAAGGATTAGTGTTGAATTAGTATAGTGAAATATGAAAGTAATTTGAGTGGTGGATAGGTTAGTCAGTTATTTTTATTCAGAAGGATAGTGGAGGGAAAGAAGAGGGAAAAAGGTTTGCATTTATGTAGCGCTTGTTACCCCTGATGGGGTGTTGAAGCGCATATGGATCAGGGGTATCGCATCCACGATCCCCCCACCACAGAACTAGAAGCTCACGTCCATGCTCTCTCAGCTCACATGCTTTAGCCAGCCGGTCCTCCTCGACCGCACACACAGGGTGTACTCGGCTGTTAAACAGCAAAAGAATCTTTCTCCTGATACTCTTACCTGGGTCCACTATTTCCACGTTAAGGAGAAAATCATGCAAGCTGCCAGGCAAGACGAATAGATAATGTTCAGAGGGGATAACATTCCCTTTTCCAGGATGTCTCCGTCCAAATGCTTTCCTGGAGGAGGGAATTCAAAGAGATCACTCAACATCTGCAAAAGCATAAAATTCAATACCGCTTAGACTTTCCCTTCCGTCTGCACTTCACCTTAAAGGAAAAAGGGTCGCAGTCCACAGGAACCAGGAAGTCCGAGAGACACTGGGCATGCCGCCCCCTGGACGCTGACCTGCCCTGGTAGACGAGAGGCCTTGCTCTGGGGGGCTGGCGTTTCCAATCCACACGCTCCACCTGAAAGAAATCGCGCAAGCAGCAGCGTCAAGGCAGACGGGCCACCAGCAACTGAAGAGGACTCTCTGCCATGAGCGGGGAATCTGGCCCGGGCTAGGTTGCCCATGAGAATGTTCGATTACATACCCTCCTCGCTGCATGTTACCTCACTTTCTACGAGATTAATTAAAGGGTGGGGTAGTCTACAGGAGCCTGCCCCTGATTCAAATTTTCTGGATAGTATCTTGTATCTCCACTTGTATCCTTTTACTTGTTTTGGACAATGATTTCCCGGACCCGGGTCTCGGCCGAGGCCTGGCAATCCATAATAGTTGTTGTTTTTCATGTCATGTACTGTCTTCAATTATTGTTCTGTCCACCAGACCCTTGTTGACACACACATTAGGCGTTGTTGGTGGTGACTCAAATGTGTATATTTCCTTGTTCCTATCTTGCACACAGGCAGCGGTAACCCACGTTATTCACCATGGCCACTCTACACATAGTATCATTTCATGTCAAGGGTTTAAACTCCCTTATTAAGCGGCAGGCGTTGTTACATTGGCTCAGGCAAAAGGAGGTGGATGTGGTGTTACTCCAAGAGACCCATCTCCTCCAGGTAGACACCAACCGCCTCCATTGGTATTGGTGTCCAACACAATTCCACTCTTCATATGCCTGCAAGTCTCGCTGTGTGGCAGTCCTCCTCTGTAGGGACCTAACCTTTAAGCTAGACGGCACATACAGGGACTGGGAGGAAGGACGGGTGAGAATCTGAGGCACTCTAAGCACTACTCGGATGACTATTCTCTCTATTTATGGCATATTTAAAGAATGGAGGAGTTTTACATCTATCTGTTTCTGAGAATTTCCTACTTCGCAGTTGGTGATATTATCCTGGGGGGAGCGACCTTAAGACCCCCTTAGACCTAAAGATGCATTGCTCCCACCCCAGATATGGCAATCCTTGCCCCCGTGGCCTGGTGCAGGGATTACTGGACCTCACGCTGGTGGACGTTTGGCGCCATCATCATCCCGAGACCAGTTCTATACGTTCTATTCCAGTGTTCACAAAACCTATTCATGCCTAGAGTACCTCTTGGTGTCGCAATCTCTGATGCCCAGGGTAACAGATTCAAAAATTGATGTCAAAGTCCTATCCGATCATACCCCGGTGTGTCTGATGGTAGGGCCCGCCAACCCACAGAGACCATTCCTGATGCCAAGGGTAGTGAACGAGGTGGCGCTTGCACAACTGCATCAAAGCCACAATAGGAAACGACTTTACAGCGAATTATACTGGCGAAGTGTCCCCTGCAACCCTTTGGGATGCAGCTAAGGCGGTTTTCCGGGGGGAGCTCATCTCCCGCACAGCAGTGTTCGAGCGTGCAGCTAAACTTCGCTGAGGCGCTGCACAAGAAGGGAGGTTTTCACAGGTCTCTGCGGGAGCTCCGCAGGCTTTGAGGGGAACTTGAAAGGTACTGATTAAAGAAGCAGCCAAGAAGTTACTGAATGACAACCTAACTTACTATGAGCGAGGTGACAAAGCTGACAGGCTCCTGGCCCATAAGCTGCGGGTGCTAGCGGTACATAATCATATCAGAGAGATTAGGCATGAGGAGGGCCAACTGCACCAAGAGATGGCAGAGATTAATTTCGGGCTCCAGCCCTAGACTGGCGGGGAGCTTCAGGATGAATATCTTATTGATGTCATGACCCGGGACATACCAGCTGAATTGAGCTTGCTCGAGGAGGACATCACACCGGAGGAGTCCATGTCAGCTATTAACAGCCTTCCATCCCAAAAGGCCCCAGTTCCCGATGGGTTCCTGGCTACCTTTTACAAGACTGCTTCTCTACTGATATAACCCCTTGCATAAGTTTTCAGCTCCTTTCTGGTGTCCGGGGTGGTGACAGATACCATGCTAGTCTACACTTTACCCTTCTTTTGAAGCCTAACAAGCTCCCAGCACTCTGCTCATCTTACAGGCCAATTGCTCTGTTGAATTGTGATGTCAACATTTTTATGACGATTCTTGTGTTGCGGCTCCAGCCTATTTGGCCCGACCTGATCGCTCCTCAGCAATCGGGCTTCATTCGCCATATGCAAGAAAATTATAACATGAGGCTAGATGTGGCAATCCTGGAGACGACTGAGCATCGCCGACGACCAATGGCCCTTCTCTCCCTGGATGCTGAGAAGGCTTTTGATAGAGTGGACTGGGCATACCTGTGTGAGGGTCCAAGACAAGACACGATTGGGACCAAAAATGAAGGCTTTTATCCTCGCCAACTAGCAAAAAAATCCCCCAAGCTTTAAATTAATGGTGCACTCACGTTCGACATTCCTTTGACAAGGGGTGCGAGGCAGGGCTGCCTACTGTCCCCCCACGTCTTCGCCTTGGAACCATCTGTAGTCTAAGATTCAGAATAGTCCTTCAGTCCACAGTGTGGTGGTGGAGGGTAGGGAGCACGAACGATCCCTCTTTGCCGATGACATACTATGTTTCATAGCTGAGCCTGCCACAACCATTCTGGCATTACTGGAGAAGTTAGATCGCTTTGACCTGGTATCAGGCTTTAAAAACTATTACTCCCAAGTCCCAGGGCCTGGGGGTGGCAGACCCTCAGATTATCCTTGGCGATCCTGTTCAAGAGGGGATTTTACATGGGCGGAGTCTTTTATCCCAAACCTGGTGATTCACCTTCTGGCTCAAACGAGCGCTCTTTACGACAGTAATATCCTTCCATTGCTCCGCTCCTTCCTCACTGGCAGAACCCAAAGAATCAGACTGCCGCCCTTCCTCTCCGAACCTACGGAAATCAACTGCGGAGTACCCCAAGGATCGCCGCTCAGCCCCACGCTCTTCAACATCTACATGGCCCCCCTCGCCGCCATCGTGAGACACCACAGACTCAGCATAGTATCCTACGCCGACGACACCCAGCTCATCCTCTCCCTCACCAAGGACCCCATCACCACCAGACTCAACTTCCAGGAAGGAATGAAGGACGTCGCATCGTGGGTGAGCAGCAGCTGCCTGAAGCTCAACTCGGAGAAGACAGAGGTCCTTGTACTCGGACCCTCGCCCTCTTCATGGGACAACACTTGGTGGACCACCGCCCTCGGCAGCCCTCCCACCCCCACGGACCACACCCGAAACCTCAGCATCAAACTCGACTCCTCCATCTCCATGACCCGACAGGTCAACGCCGTCGCCTCCACCTGCTACAACACCCTCCGCAAGACCTTCAAATGGATCCCCCCCCCCAAATCAAGGTAGACAGTCACCCACATACTCATTACCAGCAGACTGGACTACAGAAACGCCCTCTACGCCGGGATCAACAAATCTCTGCTCCGCAAACCATACAGAACACCGCAGCTAGACTCGTCCTTGGCATCCCTCGAAGCGAACACATCATCCAACACCTACGAGACCTCCACTGGCTCCCCGTTGAGAAGCGAGTAACCTTCAAGATACTCACCCAAGCCTACAAATGCCTCCACATCGGACCTCAATATCTCAACTTCCACGTACCCAAGAGGAACCTCCGATCCGCCGATCTCGCCAAACCCCCGCGCATCCATAGAGCAAGAACAGGTGGAAGAACCTTCTCCTACATTACGGCCAAGGCCTGGAATGAGCTGCCGACCGACATCAGATGCTCATCCACCCTGCACATATCCAGGAAGACCCTCAAGACTTGGCTCTTCTACTGAACTGAGCAGCTCCTCCCCCAGCGCCTTGAGACCCTCGCGGGTGAGTAACGCGCTTAAAACTCCCTGATTGATTTATTGATTGACAACCTTGTTCAAGGATTTCTACAGCGTGGGCGAGCTAGCAATATCTTGTCTGGGTCGACTAAATAGCCTCAAAATGAATTTCATGCCCAACTTTTATACATCTTGCAAACCCTCCCTCTTCTAATCCCAAAACCAACCCAATCTCTGATCTGTAGCAAAATGCTTCATTTTGTGTGGGAGGGCAAATCTCCAAGGGTGGAAGTGTCTTACTTACCCTGACCCGCGACTGAGGGGGGGGGGTCTGGTTTTCCCAGACATTGCAAAGTACATTCTGGTGGCCTAGATATGTCTTTTCCTTGACTAGAACCATGATCCTGAAGGCAAACCTTGGGTTTTGGGGCAACAATCTTTCTCGCCAGTCCCCCTCTGAGAACTTCTGTGGCTTTCAACCTCAGCCATGGCAGGCTCACCCCCTCCCCTACAACTGACTGCCAAGTTGCTGACTCACTGCCAAATTGTACGTTGAAAACATTCACACCCAGCCTACCCATTTTGCTTGACCACCCCGACCAGTAACTCTAACTTCCCCCCCAGGCAGATTGGACCCAGGTCCCTTTTGTTGGGACCAGGGCAGATCACCTGCCTTGAAAGACTTCTATAACGACGGGGACCTGAGGACGAGGGAGGAACTCACTGAGAAATATGCATTGACCCGATGGGACACCTGTATAGTTATGCAGGTGCTACACTGGGCGGGGAGGAATCCTGCTTGGACAGCATCACAGAGGAGGAAACGCCAATAAAAACCCTATATACCAATAATATTAGATGTAAGGGGATATCCTGGCTGTATCGTTAAATTTTGGATCTCACCCCCTCCAAGAAACATGCCTATGTGGCGCAGTTGGAGAGGAAACTTGCCATAGACATCACTGAGGAAACCTGGGGGGCTATTTGGCAAAGGGCTTCCAAATCCTTCATTTGCCTACGCTATAAAGAAAATGTCTGCAAAATACTGACCTTCACAAGATGGTTGGGGGTTCCGAGCTGTGCTGGAAGGGTTGGGGAGCATAAGGGTACCTTCTTGTATACATTGTGGTCATCCCCAAGAATTCAAATGTTTTGGAACGAAGTCCTCAATCACTAACGTCTTTTTGCTCCCAGAGCCACTATTTGTTCTCTTGGGAGACCTTCGGCTATACTCCACGACGACCCCTATGGGCAGCATGCCTGAGTGTTGCCCAGATATGGAAACAGCCGCACGTCCCTTCGCTTAATATGTTGTGGGGGAAGTTTTGGTCGATTTATGCAATGGAAAAACTCACAGCAATTGTCTGCGATGGGGTTGAAAGGTTTGACACTACATTGCGTTCCTTCACTACATCTATGAAGATACAACAAGGCTCCGGAGGGCTACCTATGATAATGTCAAAGATTGCGAGCTTCTGAGGTGTGCGAGATGCCTTACTTGGCGATGGGGGGCCAGTCACCCCAGGATAATTGGACTAGAGGTTACTATATTACAGTGTTGTTGTTTTATTTTTTGTCGTTTATTTGGCAATAAAAGGTAGAGGGGTGTCCTTGGACATCAAATTTGAAACTGTCTATATGTGCGAAACACTGAAATGTTGAAGTAGCTACCGCTGTCGGTAAATAATCACTGTGCACCTTTGCCAAAGTGTGACTTTAATTTCTCAAAATTCAAAATAAAGTTGAAAAAACCCAAATAGAAGTTAAACATGTAGACAATGCATGCATTCAAAACTAAATTGCATATTCTCTTCTACCTAATTGTGAATATTTTTGGCAATGCAGCGGTTTACATGTAAACGTTTAATGATCACAATTATAATTGTTTAACTATATTTGTGAAATGAAGTAGTTAATAAATACATAACCCGCTTTACAATTGAATATGTATTAAACAACGGAGAAGTTGCTTCAGTGAGCTATCCACTGTTGACCGGAATTACAGCTGAAGTTAAAGTCAGTTATTTGTGATACATCATGCAAGGTTTGAGATTATTTTAATTTTTATCAGCTCCTGATGTCACGATGACTGTACAAAGCAAATTAAATATACTAAAAAATAGAAGCGTGAAAAGGACATTTTAGGTTTCATTTTAACTTTGGAAACTCACATACATGCTTTCCCCAAAGTAGCTAAAAATAGCAATATATTTCAGCAGTAAATTGATACTTTGTAGTTTCTTAATAAAAGCCACTGACTGAGCAAATAAAATGTGTTTGTATTTTTCTTTTTTGTTAAGAGTGGTTTAGTGTTACCCATTATTTACCTAAAGTCAAGGCATAAGAGAGCCTCCCTCTACCCATTGGCGGCATTCTCACCTACATTATGTGATGCAAGTGTATATATGCTGAGCAGGTCCCAGTGCAGTTATGAGCGCCACAGATGGTCCCTTCCTGTGCCGTTCACAGAGACAGAAGGTGCTACACAAACCGTGTGAGGCCACATTGCAAGTGCATGTGATTCTGTGACAGCAGACTTTAATTATTGTTACTGACTTTTTGTGTGGATCATGAGATGATCCCACGACTCTGTTCTCAAATAAGGTGACACGTGTCATCCCCTCAAGCAGCAGGGCAGATGGGTGTACCTGCTGTAAAATTAGTAAAGGCATGCTGTCCGCTCATTTCCACTCTTGACTTGTGCACTGATGTCCAAGTGTTCCACATTACAGAACCCGCCTTTTGGTTCCTTCTGCCCTAACCTGCATATGTCGTCTACAGTGAAAACTGCACAGAACCTTTAAAGAGAGAAAATGCAGCAGGCAAAACACCTCTGTATGCCTTCTGCAGTGGAAACTGCATAGAACCTTTCGAAAGAGAAAACGCAACAGGCAAGACATTGAAGAATAGAATTGTCACTAAGATTGCACAGCGTCTTCTATTCAGAATAAAGATGTTATGTTTCATAAAATCAATATTTCTTCACTTTCAAAGCAGTTCTCACATCAACGTAATCTCATATTCCACTGATATCTGATTTTAATTGACATATTTCTTTTTCTTTCTTTTTTTAGCTGTAACAATGTCCGCATTGGACGTATTCTCCATCAGCACAGAGAAAAACCATTTTCCGTGTAATCCTCTGAAAACAGACGAGAGGGAGAGCCCTGATCTCCTTGGCACAGGTCAGAAGAACTAGTGTAAAAGTTGAGTTTTTCAGGTTCACTGTCAAAACTGAATTTCAAGATAACACAAGAGTAGAAAATTAAATGTATGTGAAACACGAATGAAACAGGATTTATACAGCACATGGCTACACAAAAAGATTGTCCTGGCGCTATTCACAGTGAACTAACATAACAGATAACTGTTTAATACTGTCCAATAATGTGTCACTTTTTTTTTTATAACCAACTTTATTGAAGGTTTTGCGGCAAGACACATCACCACAGTGCAAGAATGTTCGATATACATGAACATTAGTACAGCAAGCTCAGACATTCATATTACATAACATTACAGGGTCAAATCGATAAACCATAGTAGCTACACCATTTCCCCCATATTCGGCTATCCTTCTGGAGGCAACCACGAGCCTCAAAAATCGTTTTCTCCTGGTGAGCGCAGCTATCTATCCCCCTGCGCCAGCTTCCGACAGTCGGTCGTTTTCTTTTCTTTTTTAACTCTTTTTTTATTTTTTATTTGAGCAACATAACAAATAGCACAGTTTGCGAAACCACAGTGACATATTTCGAATATTTTAGGCAGGTAGAATATTCTCAGCATAATGTTACAAGATAGAATCATCACTCAAGCGCCCCTTCCTCACTGTGTAATGGACCGACTAGTCTGTCTTCGCTGCATTGTAGTTCCACAGTGGGGGTCAGACATATTTCACCTCCGTACGTATTCCAGGCCGCCCATTTACGATCCCATTTTTTTGGGCAACCTATAAGTTTAAACACATCCTTTTCAGCGATCATAGCTCTATCCATATCGGCCACCCAGTCTCTGACCTTTGGCGTTTCACCCACACCCCATTTTTGTGCAATGTTTCGTTTCGCCAAGGCCCAACCCATTGAAACCCATGCTTTCTCAATTTGGATGAGGTCTGTGGCATCCCAAATGTTTAGTAGACATAGCTTCGGGGTGATCGTCAGTTTTTTCCCCCCAGCGTTCCCCATTTGGTCTGTGATTTTATTCCAGTATACCTGAACAACTGGGCACTCCCAGATGGTGTGAAAGAAGGTTCCCTCCTGACCGCAGTGTCTAAGGCAGCAGGGGTCCGGTTTCTTACCCATCTTGATCAGGACTCCCGCAGCCAAGTAAACTCGATGCAGGACTTTTAGTTGGACTAGCCGCAATCTCATAGGGATAGCAACCTCCCTTGGGGAAGCCAGGGCGTCACGCCAGTCTTCCTCCTCTAACTCGTCCAAGTCAACCTCCCAGCGCTGCCGCAGGCGCGCGAGAAGATCAGGGCGGTTATTGATCAACTTTTTATATGTTAGGGATATGGCCTTCTTGACCATGGGGTCAAGTATCAGTCTGTCCTCCAGCGGGGAGGCCTCAGGAAGCGGACCACCCCCCGGTATTGCTGATTTGAGTGCACAGCTGATCTGCAGATATCTGAATGTTTCAGTTGATGCCAGGTCATACTCTTTCTGCAAGTCCGCGAATGTAACCAAACCCCTAGAATTCCACATGTCTCCCACTGTTGAGATCCCTATCAAGTCCCATTTGTCGAAACCGGGGCTCGTCCTCAGTTGCCCCAACTGATCGGGTTTCCAGAGGGGAGTTGCCCGTGTGATTTTTGTTGTGCCAGCCCAATTTTTATTAGTTACATGACAGGTTGCAATTGGTCGTGCCGTCGTGCCAGTCAGTCCCAGTTTCTTGGGGTTCGTGTATAACGTCCTTTGATACCCACCTTGTCCCATGAGCCACCAGTCCGTGCGATAATTCGAGTCTCCCCGGTCTCCATGTGCCCAGCGGTTGATCGCCACGAGTTGGGACGCCGAGTAATAGGACCTAAGATCTGGCAACGCAATTCCCCCGTCATACCAACCATCCGTTAGTTTCTGCAGGGCTATGCGTGGTGCCCTGCCATCCCACAACAAAGTGCGCACTGCGCTGTCAATATTAGAAAAGTAGGCATTGGGGATTCTGTGTGGAGTATTTTGTAGCGCATAGAGGAAACGAGGTAGGGCCAACATCTTGAAAAGGGCCGCCCTTCCCAGGAGTGTCAAAGGGAGGGAACGTCAGTGTGTAACGTCCATTCTAAAGCGCCTCAAGGGTCCTAACAGATTTGCCTCATGAAAGCGATCAGGGTCCAGCGTAATATAGATGCCTAAATAACGGAAGCCCTCAGAGGCCACTGGAATGTAATAGTCCCTAGGTATTCGAGGTTGTGGGCCCCGCAGTAAGTATATTTGTGACTTAGACCAGTTAATTGTATACCCTGAGAGGTTGCCAAAGATACGGAAAATATGGAGGACACGATGGAGAGTGGTTGTCGGAGAGGCCATATATAACAGTATATCGTCCACATATAGCGAAATTATGTCTTCATGATCCTCGGTCCATTCGAGTCCCCGTATAAGGGGATCTCCCCGCACCCATACCGCCAAGGGTTCCAGCACTAGGGCAAATATTAAGGGCGACAGGGGGCCCTGTCTTGTCCCCCTTCCCAGTTGAAACTGTCTAGATGTGTGTTTGTTGACTACCACTTGAGCAATTGGGCTAGAATAGAGTAATTTGATCCATCTTTTGAAAGTGGGTCCGAAGCCCATTTTCTCTAGGACCGCAAACATATAGTCCCACTCAATGGTGTCGAAGGCCATTTTGGCATCCAGGGACAGTAGAGCCGCCTCTTCATTGATTGTGTGTTGTCTACCCAGTACCCCATGTAGGCGTCTCAGATTCAGGGCGGTGTTGCGGCCCTGCCTGAAGCCAGATTGGTCTGGGTGTATCAATTCGGTAATCAGTGGGATGAGTCTATTGGCGAGTAGCTTAGCGAGTATCTTAGCTTCCGCCGTGAGAAGAGAGATGGGCCTGTATCCCCTACAGTCTTTGGCTGGTTTACCCGGTTTGTGTATTACTACAATCGTAGCTAACCGGATCTCCAGTCGGTCGTTTTTGCTGCTTCCAGGCACGGGCTACGTTCCGTTTGGCGACCAAACAGGGCACCCCTAAAAAGGCTCACTCATCCCTGGGGCCACCAATCTCCACCATCAATCCCAGCAGCACAACACAAGGTGTAAGTTCCAGGGTGCGGCCCAGGACAGAAGAGAGAACTCGGCCCACCCTCTCCCAATAGGGTATCAGCGCTGGACACATGCAGGCCACATGGAAGAAATCTGCTACTGGAAGTGTGCAATGAGCGCATATTGCCTGAACAACCGGGAGTAAGTGCTACAAGCACAGTGGAGTGAGATACGTCACATGCAAGTAATTTAATTGAACCATACGCAGCCGCGACAAAGTTGCCAACTCTCGGGGCGCCATGCAAGCCTCCCTCCACTCCTCTTCATCGAGTTCCCCCACACAGCCCTTCCACCTCTGCTGAGTCCACTCCAGGCCAACAGGGGCATGGATTACCAGTGAACGATAGATCACAGAGGTTGCCCCTTACCCAAACGCCCAAAGAAAACCTTCGCTTCCAGTGGACTGAACTCAAATAGCGAGTCTTCTGGGATATCCTGGGCCTGCAGAGCATGGGGCAATTGGAGGTAATGGAAGAGCTGTGAATTGGATAGGGTATATCTAGCCTTCAAGTCCTGGAAGGTCACAATGCTACCTCCCCTATAGACATCCCCCAAATAGGAAATCCCAATAAGGTCCCAGGGGACTAAGCCCTCCAGGGTCGAGAGTTGACTAAGCCAAGTTCCCCACCATAAGGGGGGGGGGGGTCATATCCATGAGACGGCGGTACCAGCCAATTAGCCGAAGAGCCATCCTCCAGCAGGTAAGAGACACCCGCGTACAAGAAGGTAATGTGGTGGGCATACGCGTTCCATACAGAAGATCGAGCAGACCATCCAAACCTAGCAAGTAAATCTCGAGACGGTACGCCGGATCATCCCACCCGCCATTAATCGGTACCAAGTGGGCTGCAAGGTAGTATGGATAAATGTCCGATAGGCCCAAACCACCATCAAAGGGGGATCTGCGCAGTGATTGAAAGGCTACCTTGTGCCTGCCACCCGCCCACACAAAATTAGTAATCCTGGCAAAAACCATTTGCGGGCAATGGGGTAGGGATAGTTGCCCAGAAAATACAAGTAACACAGCAGGCACACCATTTTAAAGAGGGCGGTAGGCCCCATGGGTTTCAATGGCAGGGTGGCCCAACAGCCTAGGTCGCGGTCAAGTCCCCGGAAATTAAGGGCCCATGCCAGATCAGGGAGTTGGGAGGGGACACAGGAATCCCGAAATACTTGAAAGAAATGTGTCGGAGGGGAATATTGGGATACCAAATCCACCCCAGAGCGTCTCATTTTACCTCAACCAGGCAAAACTTGCCTTCGTTAATCCAGAGCCTGGGCGCCTCGCCATGTAGCTGAAGAAGTGACAAACAACTGGGGCCGGAAAGCTGTGGATCCTGCAGAAACAGAAGGATGTCGTGCACATACAACGCTATGCGGTCCTCAAAGCCACTCCCCCACCGCCAACCCCAGACCTGGGTGTTTCAACGTATAAGTTGCGCCAAGGGCTCTATCACGAGGGCGAAGAGCAGTGGGGACAGCGGACACCCCTGGCGCACGCTGTGTTAAATTGGAAACGCAGAAGACAGAACCTCATTTACAAGGACCCGAGCGGTTGGGGCATGGTAGAGAAGATAGATCATACGGCGGAACCCCTCTCCTATCCCGACCCACTGAAGGGACCCTATCTATAAAATCCCATGACACTGTATCAAAAGCCTTGGTAACATCAACTAACAAGAGGGCCAGGGTGCCGTGAAGGTCCTGTGCCCAGGATAGCGTTGCATGGACCCTTCTAATACAATGACCCGTGCTGCTACCCACCATGAATTCACATTGATCCGATTGGATCAGATACTGTAACGCCCGGACCAACTGTGTTGCTAGCGCTTTCGCGTAGATCTTGGTGTTAACGTTAATTAGGGAAATCAGGCGATAATTGGAACACTGGTCTTCAAGGAGACCCTCCTTAGGCAAGAGCACAATTTTGGCGCTGTCTAAGTCATGTGGAAAGGATCTCTGCTGCAGTGCAGCTGCATTGGAATTCAGAAGTTGGGGAAATAGGATGTCACAAAAGCGTTTGTAATATTGAATCGGATACCCATGGGGGTCAGCTGTCCTCCCGGCTTGTAGTCCCGACACCACGGAATTCACCTCCTCTAGCATAAGGTCCGGGTCCTGGTCCAATTCTTGGAGCAGTGGGTTTGGACGGCAGCGGTATGTTATCCAGAAGAGGGTTCACGACCTCTGCGGGGGATGCCGTGAGTACAACCCCTGGTAAAAATCAGCAAACGCCTGAACGATAGCTGGGAGTTCTTTCCAGAGACAGCCTGAGGAATACCGAATCGCTGGGACCACCCGATCGGAAAAACCACGAGTCGCCAGCCAATACAGTAATTTACCCGACATATCACCATGCGCATACGCCCTCAGCATAGAGGCCATCCAACAGTGTTTGGCCTCTTCAAGGGAAACCTGTCTCAGTTCTGTACGAGCTATGGCCAGGAAAGGACGAGTACTATCAGTGTCCCGACGACGTAAGGCAGCTTCTAAGTGCAGTATTTGACCTTCAAGGTCAGTAAGCTGTGCCATACGGCGTGCCTCAACCCGACGAACATAGCCTTTAAGACGGACTCTTAAGGAAGGCTTACTAGATGCCCAGACCGTTGCTGCCGATGAAACCAAACCTACATTAAGCTTAAAGAACTCCTGCAGCTCCTCTTCAACAAACCCAGCACACTCAGCGCTTTCTAGGTGCCAGGCAATGACCTTCCAAGCGGGGCATAGGACGGCGTGGTGGGTTCCCCAAGACAATAAAAGCAGAGCATGATCAGAAATTCCCCACTGGAGAATGTGCACAGATTGGACCGAAAAGAGATCCGCCGCCCGCAACCACAGCGAATCTATGCAGGATTCTGCAGCGTGCGCCACTGAGTGGTGAGTATAGGCACGCTGGGTAGGATGCCAGGAGCGCCATACATCGCAGAGGCCCAGTGAGTCAGCCCACGAGGACAGACAGGTTGACCGGGAACGCCTACCAGGGTACGGGGCAGTCGCAGCATCCAGATCAGGATTGGGGACTGCATTAAAATCTCCCCCAACCACCATAAAGCCCTGAGGGAGAGTCAGGAAGAAGGATTGCAGTGCTTGCAGGTAGGGCTGTAGCAGGGGAGGACAGGCATAACAGGACACAAAGTTGTGATACCTTGATTCCAGGCGGCCCTCAATACCCACATACATCCCTGGGTGTCCGTGTGCTGTGCTGTGACTGCCAGGGGAAGGGATTTGTGTAGCAGTATGGCATGTCCTCTGGAGCCACGCGTAAAGCTGGAGTGGTAAACCCTGTAATAGCCGAAACAGCCCAAGAAGGGGCAGCTTGTGCCTAGCAAGTGGGTCTCGTGCAAGAAGACGACCACTGGCCTGTATCGCTTGATATACTGTAATACTGCAGAACATTTTAATCCAGCCCAGCAGGCTGTTCACATTCTAGGAGAACACCATCAGTTTAGGGGGGTTCATGACATAGACTGTAAGCAAGAGGCGCAAGCCCTACCGAAAGGCAGGGTCAGACATGATAGCTTGGGAACCTACAGTGCTATGCCATATGTATATGACGGTAGTAATGTGTGTGCTTGCCTTTAACAACCTGAAAAGGAAGAACATTGTTAAGACAAAACAGTAAAAAGAACAAACCAGACCCGTAAGCCTTGCTAACGTAGCACCCCTACCCCACCCCAGGAAGCATCTGTCACCCTAAACAAAATATCCATAACACCAAAACTAGGGGGGAATTTCTGTGACCTATAAGCGCCCATATCTAGTACCTGACAATGTATTTCAACATATGCAAGTGACATTGCAGTGAGTAGCACAACAGAAGTAACACGGAGGGCCAAGGCAGGGCTGCAAGCACTATGGCCCCCCCAAGAAGGAGGCAA
Organism: Calotriton arnoldi; assembly: GCA_963921515.1. Classification (NCBI taxonomy): domain Eukaryota; kingdom Metazoa; phylum Chordata; class Amphibia; order Caudata; family Salamandridae; genus Calotriton; species Calotriton arnoldi. Next base: position 1,610,918 of record CAWUFW010002007.1, read on the forward strand.
TGTCAGCCAGTATCAGTCGTATTCTCGGCCAGCCTCCCACAGCAAAAAACAGCAAGCAGAGAAAATATGTAACAGTTGAGTCATGGCATTGCGGACAGCTGAGCGGAAGAACCCACGCCCACCTCAACAGAATGAAAGATCATGGGAGTATTCAAGGTTCTCAGCTGCCGTCGGCGAAACCGGGAGCAAGGCAGTATCCTTTGGAGCCGAGCCAGAGACCTCCACATCAGCCCCACGCATGATCTGGGATTTCCAAGGGTGGGACTGGCCACCCTTCCGCAGATGGCGGGGCAGCGACCTGGCACGCTCCACTGCGCCACCCGACTGATGCAGTTCAAGAGGCGGTCTCCGCAGCAACCGCCGCTCTGTCGTCCACTCCCAGGCCTGTTCCGGTGTGTCAAAAAAGAGTGTACTGGACTGGAAGAAGACCTTAAGACGAGCAGGGAACCTAAGCATGTAGCACAGATCAAGTGCGCAGAGTTTCTGCTTCACTTCGGCAAAGGAGCTTAGCCGCTGCTGCACCGCCCTTGTATAGTCAGGAAACAGGAGAACCTTAGAATTGTCAAACCGCAGGTCTGGGCAGGCACGGGTCTCCTGCAGGATAACGGCCCAATCTTTGAAATTAAGCACCCTCAGATTCACAGGCCGCAGAGGAGACCCTGGTGGGGCCCTCGGCGCCACGGAGCGGTGTTCTCTTTCAATGACTAAGAAAGCAGACAGTTTGTTGTCAGGCATCCGTGTCTTAAACCAGTCCTCCAATACCCCAGCGAGGCCTCCGCTGCTCCAAGGACTCAGGCAGACCAATAAGGTGGAGATTATTACGCCGTGATCTATTTTCGGCATCCTCCGCTCTCCCCATTAGCGATGACACCGAAGCAGACCTCTTAGACATCTGTCTCTTAAGGGAGGTGATCTCGTCTTCAGCACTGGATACTCTTGTCTTCACCTCCGTAGTTCTATCCACCACATTCCGGAGATCTTGGCGCAGCAGGTAGAGATCCACATGCTTCCACACCCTCTGCCTCCTTCATAAGACCTTCAAATGGACCCCCCTCGAACACCGAAAGACCGTCACTCACGCCCTGGTCACCAGCAGACTCGACTACGGCAACGCACTCTACGCCGGAATAAACAAAAACCTCACCCGCAAGCTACAGAACATCCAGAACGCCGCCGCAAGACTGGTCCTCAACCTGCCAAAACACTGCCACATCTCCCAGCACCTGCGCACACTCCACTGGCTCCCTGTCAAGGCGAGAATCACCTTCAAGATGCTCACCCACGCACACAAGGCCCTCCACGGCACCGGACCAGCATACCTGAACAGCCGACTCAAATTCCACGCACCCCAAAGGACCCTACGATCAGCCCAGCTCTCCTACGCCGTGGTCCCCCGCACCAGAAAGACCAGAACGGGAGGCCGCTCCTTCTCCTTCCTCGCGGCCAAAGCATGGAACGCCCTTCCGCTCCACCTCAGACAGACAACATCGCTCCCCATCTTCGCAAGAAACCTCAAAACCTGGCTCTTCGACAGACCCCCTCCTTGATGGATGGAACCTGCACCCCACCCCCCCTAGCGCCTTGAGACCCTTACGGGTGAGTAGTCGCGCTTTAACAAACCCCTGATTGAGGCTGTCCACCTTAGACTCCACTGCATCTTTGGAGTCTTGTATGGCCTTAAGGACCACATCTAAGTTTGCTGCTCCCCGCTGCGCCAAGGCCGACCTCCGGGCTCTCCACCGTCTCCCGGGGGTCAGTCGGCAGGACCTTATATTGGTCCATTTTTGTCTAGACCGGGGTGTGCAGCAGTACTTTCCCCTGTCCCATTCTTCAGGGCCAGGGATCCATGTGTCTGGCAGGGAGGGGAGAAAAGCGCTGTCCCAAGCCAGGGCCCCGGGGTGCCTCTTGGAGAGAGGGGGGCACAGTCCACCCAAGGCCCAGCAGGCAGCAAGACTCCGGTAAGCAGGCCGAGTGGGCGGGGGGGCAGGGGAGGACAAGATGTAGAGCACAAGCAAGTTTGTCAAAAAGGGTGGCTGCACCCCAGCCGCCGCCGCCCACCGACCACAGGGGTACCGCGTCCCCCCATGGCACTCAGTGGCAAAGCCTCAATACCCTGCTGTCCTTCAACGCCTGGGTACAGCACTCACTGCGTCCGCTCACACCTCCCCTGGCTCCCGGTAATGTTGTTGGAGCACCCCGCTGGGCACCACTGCAGTCACCAGTAGCTCTCCCCGCCTCCGACTCCTAAGGTCGCTCCTTTGTTGGCCACAGTAGATGTACAGCCTCAGCCCTGAAGGCCAAGCCATGCAGACTGCCATGCCTCCTTCGCATGCAGTCTTCCTCTGTCGGCCGCACCACAACAGCCCCCCTTACCTCCACGTCCCTGTAGAGAAGAAAGAACAAAAGGGGGCTGGGGGGGGGGGGCTGCGCCCAGCCGAATTGCGGCGCGGCCCTCACCTCAACCTCCTGGGCTCCAGCAGCTCACCCCTCCACCTCCACCCTGAGCCCAGCCACAGCAAGGAGCACCGCAGGCCAGTCCCCACCGGGCGGATTCAGGAACTTCTGGCAGCGGACAGACGAGGGGGGAAGGCACGGGCCTCAGCAGTCAGAAACCTTCCCGGTGTGGCCGCAGCGGCCCGGGCGGCCAGTCCCACCGCAGGACGCCACAAGTCCTCATCAGAGCCCGGGAAGGGAGAGCTCGCTCCTAGGCTTGTTTCCGCTCCTCTGCCTGCCAGTCGCCCGAGCAGGTCGGAAGATTCCCTCGCACTGCCGGGAAGCGGTCCGGTGGCACCGCAGAGCTCGGTGTTTCAGCTGAAGTGCAGCACAATTCCAGCAGCTTGATTCTCCAGCAGATCCCCGCGCTGCAGCTCGCCTAACAGGAGGGTTCTTCATGGGCCTGAAAAGGGCCCCCCGCGTCACCACTGGGCACTGCGATGAGTTCCGGTGGCCCACTAAGCAAGACGGTCAGCGTTGTCGGGTAGGATGGCAGCTGATAGGGAGCAGGCGACAGGAGCGTTTCTAAAGCTCGACTGCCATCTTGGCTGCCCAGGCCACACCCCTATCATGCTTTTTAGGTCTCGCCCTGAGCCAGCGCTTGCGCTGGTCTGGGCGAGACATTTAGTCAGTGGGCTTTCAGAAATGCGACCACAGCTTTTTGTGTGGCATTCTGCGTGCCATTACGTGCACAGGCACGAGCGCCATCAGGCTTTCCTCTCGCTCTCCCGCGCGCGCCTCGCTCTGCCTCTGTCTTGCTCGCCCCTCCCCCTCCCCCACCAGAGCTGCCATCTGGCTTTCTCTGCACGCACCACTCGCGTGCTTGTTTTCTTTCACTTTCGCGGCCCCGTCACTTTCGCGGCTGCGTCACTTTTGCCGCCGCGCGGCCAATGCTTGTTTTTTAACTTGCAGCGCGAGCGCGCGCTTGTTACATCTTGTGATGTTGCTTGAACATGCTCTTTTGCCTGGGCACTGCACTGCTGGCTGTGTTCTTCTGCCACCCACACTAATTCGGTTTCCCTCTCACGCATGTTAGGACTGGAGTAAATTAACTCAGAAAAGTGGGGTCTGAGAATATCCGATGATTTACATCACGTTGCGGGAACAATGGGATGCTTTTTAATATCCTTTGTTATACTTAGGCAGACAAGTAGGCAAAATCACTTTGCTTTGTTTCACCTATTTAATTTTCAGGTTTCTTTCCAAGAGTTCAGTATCTTCTTTAGTGCCGCCACTTGGCTCCTTCTCCTTTATCCCCAACTGCTGTGATATCTCTGTTTAGATTTTCCTGAACCCATTCGCCTCTTCGTCTCCTTTTCCTAAGGAAACACCGCACATGCTTTATCCACCCTACATAACCTTCTTCGTCATCACCTTCTTCGTCCCTGATACCCAAACACTAATGAGACAGGAGCGCCCCCAAGTGCCTTACCCGAGCGCATCACTTTTATCTCGCTCAATTTTTTTTTTGCATTCAAACAAATGTACGACACCAGATGTATCATGTCTTAGGACGCCCCCATTTCCCCCTTCTCTATTTCCACCTTCCTCCACCTACTCATTATCTTTAGTGTCTCTCTTAGTCTCCCTCCCAACTAAATCTTTCACCTAGTTTCCTCCTACACCACTCTCTCCCGTCGTTCCACTCCCCTCATTCAAGTACCTTTCCCCACCTGTCTTATTTTTTCACCCTTTCTCCACTCTCCTATTGTTCCCTTCTCGTTTCTCATTTTACAATTAGCGAGTCAACTAGTTTGTGCATTAGGGACTCAAATTTGTGCAACGTTTATTAATCACACGGAAAGCAATGGTATTGCCATAGCTCGCCATAAGGTTATATCTCATGACACCATCAGATGCATTATTCCCAGTTCCTATCAAATCAGACTTAGCGACAGATCACATCGTAAAGTGTCATTAAAAATATGTAGCGTTCTTTCCTGGAAACGGCTCAAACCAAATATATCCATTCCTGAAACCTGTCTCTTATGAGCTTTCCAAAACAGGTGGAGGGAAAGGAAACGCATTTCACAAGTATACCATCATTTTTTTGCATAGGTGGCCAATTTCGAATTTTTGGACAAATTTCAAGCGAATAGTTATGTGGAAAGCTGTTAGCCTAAACATTTCTGGATCTTTACAAATGACACTCCCCACCAACCCCCATCCCTCCCCCCAAAAAACCTTTATAATGTGAGTGTTTTGCTCACCAGGCCTCTCTAATCCTTACTTAAAAACTATTGCATTCTGAGCAGTGAGTGCAGTGAGTGCATTAACTAGTTAAGTGAACGATGTACATAACAAATGTCATAAAGGGACTTGCAGAGTTACAAAAATTGTCAGTTTACTAAAAACCATAAAGCGTGCACATCTTTCTCACATTTCTTCATTCATCACGCTGCTAAGCACTGCATCCCATTTTCACGATAACCGCACCTCGGTGGTTATCATGCACCGCATGGAAACACTTCCCACATAGGTTCAAAACAAACAGAACTTCCTTCCAACCACACACCCTGCACAGTGTAGAGTGCTATCCATATAGGCAGGCGCTTCAGCACCCCACATACGGAAAGCAAGCGCTAAATAAATATTCCAATACAATATTTTGCTCCCTTGCCCACTAGCCCCTCCCGGTCTAAAACGCATTTATTTGTAAACAGCAATCTCTACACCAAGATACCTGCATTTTACCACCATCCGCACTATTTAACAAAATGCTGAGATCCAAAGCAAATCAAGAGTTCTCTACGTTCCAAAAATTGGAGTGCTTGCAAACCTGGAAAAGTGAGTACTCCGGAATTACGGAGTGCTCCATCTTTAAAAAAACAAGCTCCTGCATTGGATAAAAGGCACCAGATGTTTACATAGAGGTAGGTCGAGATAATTGGTAACATATTGTATTATTATTGGATTTAAATAGCAAAAGGCTTTGAAGCACTGTAGAGCAAATCGGTGGCAACTTGGGCGACTTTCCATACCACACAATGCCACTTCACTCAGTGCCACTCAACTCAATGCTGCTCCACTCCACTCAAAACCACTTCACTTGACTCAGCTCCACTCCACACCACTTCACTTAACTTAGCTCCGCTCCACTCAACACCGAATGTATGACAGTACAACGCGATCATTTTGATCGCGGTACTTTACATCGCGGTTTTTACAACGCAAGTCGTTACAACGACTTGCGTTGGAGGGCGCTGGATTGAGGATTAATATGATTTTCTATTCCAACTCCAGCCCACGTAACAGTAGGGAAGGTGTTGGAATAGAAAATCATACTATTCCTTAACCTAGAGCGCCATCCAGCGCAAGTCATTGTAATGACTTGCGTTGTAATGGCTGCGTGGTAAAGGTCGTGCGGTGTAAACACCGCGTTGTAAACGACGTTTCCCCTCAACACCACTTAACTCAGCTCCACTCCACTCAACACCACTTCACTTAACTCAGCTCCACTCCACACCACTTCACTTAACTCCGCTCCACTCCACTAAACACCACTTCACTTAACTCAGCTCCACTCCACACCACACCACTTCACTTAACTCCGCTCCACTCCACTCAACACCACTTCACTTAACTCAGCTCCACTCAACACCACTTCACTTAACTCAGCTCCACTCCACTCAACACCACTTCACTCAGCTCCACTCAACACCACTTCACTTAACTCAGCTCCACTCCACAACACTCCACTCAACACCACTTCACTCAGCTCCACTCCACAACACTCCACTCAACACCACTTCACTTAACTCCGCTCCACTCCACAACACTTCACTCAACACCACTTCACTTAACTCAGCTCCACTCCACAACACTCCAATCAATGCCACTCCACAAACCTTTGTGCCGCTGCACTCAGTGCCACTCCGCTGCACTCAGTGCCACTCCGCTGCACTCAGTGCCACTCTGCTCAATGCTGCTCCACTCATGTGGACTCAGGTCCCTGAATGCACCCTCATCGGCTGGGGAGAAGTTAAACAAGCATTGGCATAGCCAATAGGTTTCGCCTTTGGGACCTTATAAGTGTTTAGCCATGCAACACTTGATGTTGTTGCACCAAGGATATTGTGCTGGATAACTAAACACTTATATGGTCCCAAAGGCGAGACCTATTGGCTATGCCAATGCTTGTTAGTGGTTGCAGTGACATCATAAGCAAGAAGGCCAAAGGCTGTCATTTGTAAATATCCTCAGAACCTTGAAGTGGCAATATAGTGTGATATGCATGTGTTTTATATATTTTTATACTAAATTATTTAATAATTGGATTTGGTACTTTTCAAGTAAGGATTTAGCATTTTTGGCTCAAACTCAATTTAAATATTTGTATTTTTCCTCGGATTGTAGGTATATCTGTCGGTGTTTTAAAATATTAAATTTTTTCTGTGAGGAAATAGATGGAAAAGTTACTTATCTGTAATCCTAGTTCTCTGTCATGAATTCACAAACAGTTTTAGACAACATTTTATTGTCCTGAAGAACGATTTTTTAAATGAAGAAATATGCCCCATAGTGGTATATTTCCATGTTGAAAAAAAATAAAAATCCTATTAGCCATATGTACAAAAAATATGCACATGGCTGACAACACCACTGTTATAAACTTTATGTTGAAGAAAAAAACACATAAATCACTGAGTACTAACAGTGACAAAATGACAATGCTCCTTTAAGAATTCCAGAAGCTGTCAGCCGTCCAATTATGCAGTACTAGTGTCAAACAAACTATGGCTAGATGGGTAGTCTTACGTGTATTAAATGTAATCAGCAAATTGAAAAGACTGTACTGGGCAAAATCCAGACTCAAAGGAAAGCTGTTACTACTGTTTTAAAGAGGAATGTTCCAATCCAGGATACCTGCAAAGCTACGACTTGGAGATTAATTCATGTATTTGCTAAGCATTATGTCATTGATTCAGACTTCAGGGCAGATACCATAGTGAGTCCGGCCTCACTGCACCTGTTTGCTTAGTCATTATATCCTTTCAACTCACGCCTCTAGTCCCTCCACTGGGGCTGAGCATTATTTTGCTTGTTACTTTATTTTAGTGCTTATGAATATCAGAGGGAATAACTTGACAGAAAAGGAAAAGTTTCTTACCTGTAACCCTACTTCTCAGTAATGGGTATTTGCTCAGAATCCATAGACAACTCCCTCCACAACCCAGTTCCAAAGACATGGGTGGAAATGATAGGAGTAGTGATGCTTTCAATTGTTACTCCTCAGAACGAACCACCTACCTGATCTTGTACTGCATGATGGGAAGGCTGACAGCTTCTGGAATTCTATAAAGAGCATTGTCACTGTTAGTACTCATCAGCTGCATGTTTCCTCTAGTATATTCAGTATATAGTTTATAACAGCAATGTTTTCAGCCATGTTTATATTGTCTGTACATTTGGTTAATAGGATGTTTAAATAAACTGTGCAAATGTACCTCTTAGGAGCATATTTCTTTATTTTAAAAATAATTTGTAAAAACAAAAAACAACCCCATAATTAATAACTGCTTTGACTGTCTCATCCCCTTAGTCCTGTCTAGACACTACTTCAAAGACCATTTAACATCTAACGAATGAAGGATTCTTTCTGACAGAGAGGAATGATCTGAAAAGAAAGTTAGAAGGAAAATTTTCTGATTAATGTGAAATCAGAAATGACTTTGGGGAGAAAGTGTGGGACCCCTTAAACCTTGTTGTGATGAAAAAATGAAATAAGGTTCCTCAGAAAAGCTTGAAGCTCGCTCACACTTCTGGCAGATTTAACTGTTTCAAGAACACCTACTTTCCGCAAAACACATCGAAGATCTCCTTTATGCATGGAAGGAACAATATTTAGTTTCCATTGAGGAGACGGCCTTGTAACAGGGTGAAAACTTTACGTGGGTCTTCAAGGAAATTCTTAATTATTGGAACGATAGAAGAGGATGGGCAAATTCCTTTTAATGGAAAAGAACTGAAGTCCAGAGTTTGCCAGCTATAGAAGATATACTAGTACCATCTTTTCTTGATTTTTTTTTTTGGGGATACACCATGTGCGTAATTGGAGGAAAGATGCAGGTGAAAGTCCTCGGCCAATCTATCAAAAGGGCATTCCCATTCAATCTGGGTTCTGGAAACCAGGATGTAATGGTATTGCATATGTTTTTTTCCCTGTAGTGAAAATGTCTGTTTATGGAGTTGCCTATTAGCAAAAGATGGCTTTGCATTTCTGTAGACTTGAAAGATGGTTAGCCATCAGGGAGATGTTTATCCCTGGAACACAATACCATATGAATTGAGTCTCTCTCGAAAGAACTCTCGATCTAGTCCCACCCTATTTGTTCATATAGAACACTGATGTTGTAAAATCCATTCAAAGGAGGATTGAGGACACCGATATTGAGGAAAGAAAATATTTAAGGCTACATATACTGGTGTCAATTCCAGCTTATTGATGTGATACAGTTTCTCTGTCAGAGGCCAGGTGCTTGTGCTGAGAGCTCGCCTGTGTGGGACCCTTATCCTTCCATCAAAGCTTCTGTCACTACTGATACTGTTGTAGGTTGCTTATGGAAGGGTATTCCTAGACACGTGTTTGCTGTCTTGCACTGCTTTCTGAGGGACTTGGTAGTCCTGTTTTTTCTTCCTAGCCCCCCTCCTTCTGGCATCTTTGGTCTTCCAGGCGCGCCTGTAATGGGAGCAAATCAAGTCTTGCATTGGCAATCAGAAAAAATGTGCATGCTGCCGTGTTTACCAGAAAAGACAAAACTAAACTTGCCTGTCTGTTGGAAATGAGGCTGCTTTCAGAAAGATAATTATTGAAAGGATATAATAAACTTTGTCCTAAGAAAAAGCCACTTTTGCCAGAACTGTGTCTAACGTAGCTCACAGGTATTATGATCTTTGTACTGGATGAAAAATCACTTTTGTTGAGTTGATCGCCAGGCCTAGGTCTAACAGTAGGTTCTGGATAATCAACGTGTCCTTTTGAAGTTTAGCTGCAGACCTGACCTTCGCCAACCAGTTGTTCCCGGTATGTATGGAAGAGCTACTGCAACTATGTGAAGATTGAGTGTTAAGGGATACGTTAACTAATTTAGATGATAAATTGTGAATCTCCACCCTTGAAAAGTGATGTGGCTGTGAGTGACAGAAGCTGAGAGCGTGCTGAACTTGCACACTTTCTCACAGTACCGACCAACAGGAGGACATATGAGATGTAATAGACCTCGAAAAATCATAAAAATGTTACTAGACCTGCAGGTCTAGTAACTTGAATAATCTACTCGACCTAACTGTAATGTGCTTGATGCGTAAACTGGTCTCAAATTGTGTGATCCTTGGCAAATATTTTATTTTTTGGAGTTGCCTTTTTCTTCATTATCACATATGAGATCTCTTTCAAATATGAGAGTTGAGCATTTCTGTTGTACAAAAAACTATTTTTTTGTATTTAATAGACTAAACATTTGCTCCATGTATAACAAGAATCAAGCCCACATATAGGGTACATGTCACCCCTGACTTGCTTCTCAGTTCACTAATAGCATTGTCATCCAGGCGAGGGCAGTAATATTTCTCAGTTCATGTTTAATAATGCACTTTTAATAAATATATTACTAAAGCATGATGTGGTAGTGCACTGTCATCCACAGACAGCATATTTTACATCGAAATGGCCTCACACAAACCCACTAACATGCAGTTTTGCTGATAGAATCATATAGCGTACAAACAATGTTTGGAAATTGGAAATCAGCAAAAATATTTAGCATTTGGACATCACCAGATTAAGTGTCCTAATTTGTTCTCGTCCTACAAACATCTTTTTTTTCTCCACACACAAATACAAAAATGTGCCTTCATAATTACTGAAATATATTTTGAAATGTGTGTACAATTCACTTATTAGCTATTTCAGTGTTGTGTTAGAAAAAAGCCTAACATCTTACAGCCTTTCATTTCGCACGCGTTGCACAGCACGATTGTCACACAGTTCACTTTACAAAATCCTCTAACTTCACAGTCAGAGAAAGAAAAGCAAATATTGGAAGAAAAAAACAACTTTTGACTTCTGGCTCTGAATGCAGAGCAAATGTGACAAGATAAAAACAAGATTTAAAGGCATCTTTATTACTCATTCACTTTGTGAGTGAACAGAATAGCTGTTATTTGTCAAGCTGTTATTTGTCAGCTCTCCAGAATGGGTGAGTAGGCCCTAAAAATAGCTCGCACCGGTGAAATCTGACTCGCCATAGCGAGTGAGTCAGCGAGTAGATTTCTTGAGGCCTGAATACAAAAGCAGTACACCTTAGAGCCACATACACAGCTCCAGTCTAGGATTTGCCAGGTTCTCAGTGTGGAGTTTCCGAAAGCAGGCCAAAGAATACCAGTAGCCCTCCAGCTACCTGGAGAGCCTTCGGAATGGGACATAGGATATGGCAAGGTATGAATGTTATGGTACCAAACAAAATCTGTGTTGTATCCTGCTTCTCCCTGCTCTTCTCTCTTTCTTGTCCTTTCTTAGTCTCTTGTACTCTGCTGCTCAGCCTGTCTCTATGATGTCATCCTTAGTTCTATCTGTGTATGTTTAAGTGTTCTGTCAGTTACCTTGGAGGCTGAGCAGCAGGGCAGCTGCTCCCGGTGGGGCCTTTATTGGAACTTTACTTGATTCTACTATCTTTATTATATGCTGTGTCTATTTATCCTATGACTTCATATCAACAATAAATCTACATCTGGAACACAGCAACCAAAGAGTCATCTTAATTTTATTGGATTTTACACTGGCGACGATTGGAGAAAAGAAACCACGCGTAAAGAGAAGAAATTACTGAAGAAACAAAGAGAAACTAGCTAAGCCTGATTCCCAACGCCTTGGATGCCCCACCGGTGTCTACAACAACAGACAGCCTACTGAAGTAAGCTCTGGGAGTTTGTTTAAACCTGCTACCTTACTACCTATCGACTCATTTGATGTTTTGAGCGATGGACATTGCATGGATTGGATGATTTCTCTACAGATGCTACTGAGTTGAAGATTAGGGATTCAATAGTACTAGTTTGGATCTTTTGCAGTTTGCTGAAGTGTTTGATGCAACACACCCCAGAGAGCCGTTTTAAGTGTGCTGAGGAAAACCCACACTTCTGGTGAGCAGTTACGTTGATTTAATGATGCAGAGTTTGGTGAAACTGAGGACCGTTTGAAGATAGATGTGTCCCAACGTTTAAGAATTTAGCAACTTTTAATAGACTTTCTTCCACTACCCCATCTAGTCACGACTTACAAGAGGACTCATATTTTGAGGTGCCCTGCTGTGAGATCGGTGGAGTGTTATTACATTGATTTTTATCGGGGTGAGCCTAACTTTGGAAATGAATGTTAAAGGCATGCTGTGTAGTTTAAAAGAAAATCTGCCGCGCAGACATTCAAAAGTTTAAACTAGGCACGCGCTGCTCACCTCTTCAACTGGATCAGCTGGAGAGTCTTATGTGACGTTTCTTGTCGTTGCTAAGCAGATCTCATTGCTGCCTTTGGACGACTTGCAGCATAAGCGTACCTGGAGCCACCCGGCAAGCGTAAGATCAACGTGCCGCCATTTTGTTATTTCAGCACTAAGTTTACTCTTTAGCCGATTGGCCGGGCACTCATCCTTGTTCTTCTGTGCTGTGCTGTTGCCTCTCGACTCTGAAGAAGTATTGGAGTTTGATGAGGTATGGGTCACAAGGTGTGCACAAACGGCTGGAAGTTGAAGGAGGCAGAGTTTTACCACAGGGACGCTGTGAAGACTGGAATCACTGAGGTTCGGGGTGGTGAGTCTAACTTTTCCAAGCATGTAGTCACTCGTGTTGCCAAAGGAGAACGCATGCGACAAACCTGGTTGGCATTTCAACGTTGTGCTTCCAATTTCTTTACTTTGGGTGGCTGCATGTTAAGGAAAAGATTATCGGTGTTCCCATTCTCACTTCAGTCTACAAGTCAAGGAGGAAGCTGCCTCCGAAAATCAGACAACGGTGACTACATTTATTATTTTAATTTGTTATGTTTAAGAACTTGTGTCAGCATCTTGCATATTAACTCAGTTACAGAGTGTGTTTTTTTTGTTCTCTGTTTACGCTTTGGTATGCAGTACTAGTGTGTTGTGTATAGTATTTTCGTCATGCAGGGTATATCCATTTACCAAATGTTAGCCTGCATTGCTTACTATGTGTTACAATATGCGAGTTATTGCTTTGTGTCTGTTTTCAGTGTTTCTGTGATGGTGCTGGAAATGCTCGGTTCACCATATTACAGTAGTGAGCCACTTACATGCTCAATATTGATTGAGGTGCTCAACGTTTATCTTATTCTGCTATACTTACTACTCAATTGTTTTTAAGTGTTTGTTCCTATTTTGAATTTTCTTGTGAGGAGTTGATTTTTTTAATGCGTTCTTGTGCGGAGCCATTTTCATGCTCAAATTTTCATTGAGGTGCTCAATTATATTTATTCTGGTGGTTAGTTGTAGGGATTTTAATTCTGCTACATTTGTTGGAGCCATTTATTTGCTCAATATCTATTGAGGTGCTCCGTTCTAGTTATGCTTATTGGTGATGGGCCGTAAGGGCTCAGTTTTATTGTCATTCCAGATGAACCACTTTATGTGCTCTATTTGTTAGAGGAGTTCAAATACTTGCTGTGAGGAGCCGCAGGGGCTCAGTTTATTGTCAATTTAAATGAACCACTTTATTGTTCTCTATTTGTTTGAGGTGTTCAGATTTTATTTATGAGTGTCGGTACTGAACCTTTATTGCTCAAATTTTCATTGAGGTGTTCAGTTCCATTTTTCCGGGGAAGAAGGGTTTTCCTCCTTTTTACATTCTAATATTGATTTTGTCAAGTGGTTTACCATAACCATTTTTATTCTTGTTAGCTCATGGTGTTGGTACAATCTTGGTACCCTCGCCCTTACCGCTTCTCTCCACCATTCTAAAGAGGGTGTTTATTTTTGTGCGTTTTATGTTGTTCCTTTATCTACTCTTCTGCTCTCTGTTTTATCTTCTTCAACTTTTCGTTTAAAGGGGGAAGGTGTGTTGTATCCTGCTCTTCTCTTTCTTGTCCTTTCTTAGTCTCTTGTACTCTGCTGCTCAGCCTGTCTCTATGATGTCATCCTTAGTTCTATCTGTGTATGTTTAAGTGTACTGTCAGTTACCTTGGAGGCTGAGCAGCAGGGCAGCTGCTCCCGGTGGGGCCTTTATTGGAACTTTACTTGATTCTACTATCTTTATTATATGCTGTGTCTATTTATCCTATGACTTCATATCAACAATAAATCTACATCTGGAACACAGCAACCAAAGAGTCATCTTAATTTTATTTGATTTTACAATCTTCAAAAAGGTGCCTTTGTGTTTTTCAAGGTTAGGAACTCTCTCTGTGGCTCTTTTGTGTAGCTGAATTGAGGCTTTGTAAAAAACGGTTTCATATGATGAATCCTGGACTTCCCATAATTGTAATGGGAGAAGAATGGAATAGGATTTTGTAATCAGATTTGACAATATTTAGCACCCAGTTATCTTTTGTTATCTTCTGGTATGAGGAAGAATGTTAGGAAATGTCTCCTTACCCCAGCCCAATCGTGTAGCTGGATAGTAGTGGCAGAGAAACCAAGAGTCAATGTTGAACCAGAGGGGCGGTTATCACAGTCACAGAGGCTACTGCCAGCCCCTACCTTTCTGAGATTTCGGCTTCTGGAAAATTGATTTTGAGGTCTTGATTCTGTCACTGCAAGTTTTGTTGCCTTTTCTGAGATGGAATATGAGAAAGTTGTTCCCCCCTACCTTAACCTTTAAATGTGACCTTGGAACAATATTTATTTTTTCCAGACCTTCTGATTTTAGGGTTTATTATTGTGTTCTCATGCATTGGAGTTCTACATCTGCATGTGCTCCAAAGAGAAAATAGCCAGAGAAAGACCTATCAAGAATTTATGTTGAGTCTGAGGATTCCAGGAAGTGAAAAGTGAGCTTCAGCCTTGGGCGGTCTGCCTCCTCTCCCCCACCCCCCCAGATATGCCATGACTTATGGCATGCTGCCAGATCAGCAGAATCTTTTACTGCAGTGATTGTTGGATCTAAAGGGAGGCCTTGAACTCTTCTTGGTCTTTTTCCGGACAAGATCAATAAACTAATCATGGAAATTTTACAGCTGTCATTACATCAGCAAAACGGCACTATGGAGATTTCAACCTTCAAGGCAGTGATTGAAGTTGAATATTCGTTATTTCCTTCAGCATAGATCCTCCTTTTTCAGGACAAGCTGAGGGAGTAGAGCTGGATGCATTGAAGTGCTTCTTGTTGACCGAAAAATCCACTAATTAGGAGTTGTTGGCCCTCGAACGAAGTGGGGGTGTTTCTAGAGGTCTGTATGTCATCTATTGATGTTGGTTGACCGGTTATATAGAAGTCAGTCAAGAGGGCATGCATCATTGGTTTTAAGAGATCTGTAGCTAGAGCTTCCAAAGAGCTACCATGTGGCTTTCGGAAGACTATTAAAAAATTATAGAATGGAGCAGAAGCTTTATGCCAAGAATTGGGTTATTAATTTAGGCGGGAGTGACCCCTACCAACTTAATAAACACAATTCTTTTGGGTCAAAACACAGTTCTGAGAGAATCTATCCTCAACCCCTCATATTTGTGGCACAAGCAGCAGGCAGTCCCCAAAAACATGCATGTCATGTACAATTTAAAAGTCAAGAAAATAACACAGTCATTTTCAAACCAATTTTAAAAAATAGAGAACATTTTAATGAGTAAAGAAACACCAAAAATGTCAAAATTAGATATAGGTATTCAGAGATTTAAATTTTAAGGCAGAATGGGCAAAGCAAAGGAAGGGCAGTTGGCCGGGTCGGAGACACGATTTTAGGTCGACTGATTGATCGGAGGAGGTTGGGCATACTAAGCTGGTCGTCCCAGTCAAAAACTTTGGCTTTAGAGTTAGTGTCTGATATTTAAGTCAGAATCTTCCAGCGGGGCGAGGTCCAAGGATGTCCTGTGAGGGTCCCCCAAAGTTGGATATGTCACCATCAAGCTCTCTCTCTGAAGTTTGGCTTTGTTGCCAAAAGCTCAAAGCTGGATTTTGTGGTGGCCGGGGTTGCATTGTCGTTGGGATGGACTTGCTGCCTTACCGTGGTCCAAGGGTTTATTTTTGAAGTTAGTCACCTTTTTGGAAGACAGACCTGACAGGGGCCAAACTGGTAGTCCCCCCCTCCCCCCCCAGTCTGACCAGAAACCTGCTGTCTTCAAAGTCTTGTTAATGAATAGGAGGAGCCCACCCTGGCATCTCTAAGTAAAATCAGCATTGGCAAAGGGCCTCACCTTCGAAAGGAAATATCTGACCTTTTGGCTTTGACAGGGCTTGTTGCTGATGCTGAACAGCATCAGCAAAACAAAATTGGTAAAGCCAAACGGTCTGGCTTTATTCAGATAACGCATGAGATCATAGGCAGGCAGAAATATGCACAGACTGTTTGTGCCATGTCATTGCATACCTTTCTGTATTGCACTGCAAGCTGGGGTGAGGTGAGGAACAGTAAGACACAGGTTGGACAGAGATGTATCACAAGTAGTGCGTATTTGTGCGTCCCTGTGTTTTGAACCATTCGCACATTAAAGGTAGACTATAAAGAATGTATACATTGTTGCTAGTGTGTAATTGCTTCATTTCCCAGTCTGTGAGCCCTGGACTCCAGTTAGCTCTGGCATACTTGTGCCCCACTATATATATACATACATATATATAGTAAAATATTAACTGAAAATCACAAACAATACAACCATTCTTTTCTTCAAATGTACTTTTTTTTGTAGCGCTATTAGAGTACTATATATTAATATAAATATTTGGGAAAAGGAAGAGCAACTTTCTTACAAGCGCCTGATGTAATGAGTATCCTGTTTGTGTGTTCAGACATGAGTGATAATTTTCATTTTATTAGCAATTATTTTTGCGTTTTCAGTAATCCGCAGCAATGTGCAAATGGAGAGAATGCATCACACTCCCACAAGGCACCGACCATGATTTTATTAAATATATATATATATATATATGTGTATATGTTTTGGTAGAAGTGTGTGCTTCAGGGGCAAGGCAGTTGGACCATGTCGTGTCATCATTAAACTGGGGCGGGTGACAGAAATTTATATTAGATGGACAGCAAGGCCGAAATTAAAACACAGAGATAAACCTGGCATCTCTAGTTGCTGAGAGCATCCCTGTTTGTGAACCTGTGTATGACTGCAAGAAGCAGAACTGCTGTGTGTGTTATCAAACTCACTTTGCCGTTCGTTTTGGGTAGCTGTATTTGTTCTAAATGATATCATCCCTGTGAAATACAGAAAATAATTCACAGGAGTACCCCGTCTCTTTGGTGTATGGGAATCATTCAGTAAAACAGACAAACCATTTAATATGTGGTGTATTCTCAGATGTGCAGAGTGTAATATACTATTTAATGGCATTGTTAAGTATGGGGAGGGGCTTTGACTCGTGATTAGAGAAAGCACGTGTGGGTCTTAATGCCCCTCCCATCCCTGAACGCCAGTAATAAATTGTGTGTTCCACACTGTGCACCGACATATATGGTTAATGCTCAGATTTGTTTTCATATATATATATATATTTTTTTTAAATGCATCTACCCCGAACCAAGATTCAGGAGGTTAAATGTGTGCAGGGAGGTAAAATCACTATTGGTTCTGTTGGGTGGTACAATTACTGTGCACACTGTATTTACTACAGATGAAAGAGTGTCTCACAATTTCTTATTTGTGACACACGAAAAAATGATTTGGAAAAGAAGAACACACCAAAAGGAGAAATTCACAGGTAAAATTAATTTACTCTTATATTTCAAAAAACAGTACTGGCTGTCACAGATACAGATGATTTGCAACAAGTGACTAACGTGATAAAGTGACATACAATGAATAGTGAAAGAAACAGTACACTATATACATGACAAATGTAAGTGACATAAAAATAAAAAGAATATTTTTTTAATTTTTGTCATGTCATAATTTTTCACATGTAATACAAGACCCATTCACGAATCAATTTATGGTCAAGAGAACTGTGTGGACATATGTAATGATAAATGTCGACGTTTCGACCCTGGAAACAGCGCAGATTTGGTGTGCGTCAGAGCGGGTCTTCCTCAGGACTATGGAAGGAGGGGTGGACAGCCAAAGCAGAAACTTCAGTCAATTAAATCAGAAAGGATAAGGCGTAGTTCAAATCCAATAATGTACTCCACTAAGCCTCTTTTTAAAAACGTCGACATTTATCATTACATATGTCCACACAGTTCTCTTGACCATAAATTGATTCGTGAATGGGTCTTGTATTACATGTGAAAAATTAAGACAGGACAAAAATTCAAAAAATATTCTTTTTATTTTTATGTCACTTACATTTGTCATGTATATAGTGTACTGTTTCTTTCACTATTCATTGTATGTCACTTTATCACCTTAGTCACTTGTTGCAATTCATCTATATCTGTGACAGCCAGTACTGTTTTTTGAAATATAAGAGTAAATTAATTTTACCTGTGAATTTCTCCTTTTGGTGTGTTCTTCTTTTCCAAATTATTTTTCGTGTCACAAATAAGAAATTGTGAGGCACTCTTTCATCTGTAGTAAATACAGTGTGCACAGTAATTGTACCACCCAACAGAACCAATTGTTCTATATACTACTAATACCCAGGCTCTGAGGGACACCGGGTCGCCCCATTATTTCTAATGGTGAGGTAAAATCACAGCGAGGAGGCCGTTTGACAATTAACAGGATTGTTTGCCTGTGCGAAGTTATTGTAACAAGCAATCTTTGAGGCATTAAAACAGTGTTCTTCCTCTTGTTTCACTTTACTGTAGTATTAACATAGAATTTGACTATTGCACTATAGTAATATGTCAGTGCAGTTGTTGTAAATCGTGTTATTACAACCCATTCATTTTCTTAATATTAGCATACATTGATGTATATATATTTTAAAATGCACCTAGAAGGCCTGGAAACAACCCAATGAATAGTAGGTGCATTACATCTAAGGATATATGTACAAGTGTTTAATGCCTCCTCTGGATGCATTGTGCCCTAAAAGTCCACCTGTGGGCTCAGTTATGTTTTGTGTGTTGCATCGTGTGGTGGTGAAAGCCACAACAGAACCAAGATAAGATTTGTGTGTATGATCTTGGTGGTTATGTGCACATCTACACTTGTTTTTGTCTGTGTTTGTTAGTGTCTGGCTTTCTCTATTTTATCCCATTGGTGTCCTATGTTCTTAGTCTGCTTGTTTTGTGAAGTGAGAACGATGTTCTTAGTCTGCTTGTTTTGTGAAGTGAGAAGATGATATTTTCTTGGTCTGATGTAACTTGTCCTGTCTAAGTGAGTGATGACGTAGTGTCCCGTGGATCAGCAGAATGTAAAGTGAGAGAGTGTTCTCTCTTCTATGTGCTCGGATGGTGGTGGTCAGTGTTTGGACTCATTGTCACTACTGTTTTTTGAGGCCCCGCCTGCACACCTTTCTTCCTGCTTTCTCCTCCTCCAGCCAGCGCTGAGTATATTGCTGTGTAGAAGTGGATTCTTCATAGGAATATGTGGAAAAAGTTTAAATAAAATTCCTTTTGTGACCAAAGTCTGCAAACCATAGCTTCAACTAACAGATAAAATTGAATTGATATTTTTGGGTTTTTAAAGGCTTTTAATTTGTTTCAATTAGAGAAATGAAGATTCTGAAAGCAACAATCGTAGGCAGTGTAACTTTGCAAAACCCTTGCAGCTCTGTTTCCCTAACATTAAATATTTGCATCCGCTCCTCTTGTCTCCAGCCCTCTAATGGTAGCATCAGCAGCTTCCCACAGCTTCATTAGTTAAGTACAGGGTTAATATCTACTGACAAGATTTCTTTCCAACACTGTAGTATAACATATGGCATGCCCCCCCGAGGACTTAGAAGTGCTACGGTTTCAATGTTGGCGGGAGAGAGCTGCTACATGCCACAATCAGAATGGCAAGAAGTTTAGAATTGGATTATATCACACTGTCCCCTTGAAAAAGGGCCACTACTGCAGTCCAGAGTGCATTGGGCCATTATAAAGTGTATACTCTTGAATAAGCACTGCAGTGATCACACAAACTAGCAAAGGAACTGTCTGCGAGTCTGTTACGCAATTATAAAATCACACCTGATACAGTAAATAAGTCAAATAATAAACGATATGCTTTTACTCGTAACAATTATGTGCTGAACAACATTGATGAATAAGATTTGAGTTTTGGCCAGAAAAGTAACAGGCGTTTATGCCTAGAACTGGCTGTGCATAGAGGGACTGATTGTTATCCAGGTCAGAGGACACACCTTTATTGCACGCTACAAAAGGAATAAAAACGTAATAAATGAATAGCAGAATATTGTGTATAATCTGGTGTGCTGGCTAACTGGGATCCTGCAAGTGATTTGTCTTAGAAAGCAGGTCATAGTCCTTTGATACAAGGCACTTTCACCTACCACCACCATGTCCTCCCTCTGAAAGAATGCTGTACCCCTTTCATAACTAGCATTGTCACCTCCCACCACCATGGCCTGCCTTTGAAAGAAAGCCTCACCCCTTTGATAACTAGCATTGTCACCTCCCACCACCATGCCCACCCTTGAGAGGTCACACCCCTTCCATACTAAACTCTGTCGTCAAAGAGAAGGTCTTGCCCCTTTCATACTAGGTATTTTCATCTCCCACAACCTCACCCACTACCGGAGAGAGGAAGCTTGTATTTCCTATCACTCTGCTATTTTCCCACTTGGAAAGATGGGTGTGTACCTTTTATATCAGGCACGTAACATGCAATAACACATCCTCCATGGCCGAAGAAAGGGATCCATAGTTCTAGGAAAGCCTGCTAGGCCACCAATCTCAATTCTGGTGTTCAGTAGGTTAAAAGGAGAGTAAATCAACCTTGGGGGCTGGGGTTGTCTTGACACTGACAGACTGGAAAGAAGCAACTGCCTCGGTGCAGTTAGGAAATGTGGATGGAAGGTTTTTGCTTTTCATTTTCAAAACCAGCTCCTATCCATTTCTTAATGTTAAAAACCTAGTTCTGGAGTCTTGCATGATTTAAAACACCCTGTGGCTCATATGTTTCGGTCTCCCTTCTCCCATGGCACCCCCTGGTTATTCAGTGGGTTACTGCACCAGAATAATTCCTACTATATCACATGATAACCAAGTAGGAGGGCACTGACCATGGTAACATCAAGCTTCATCTCCATAAACTGTCAGATGAGAGAACTTCCAAGCACATGAATGACTAAGTGTGAAAGTGGAGCTGACGGATCAGTACTACCACCACTTTGCAAGATTTAGGAGCTTCTTGTTGTCCATCGTTCTTCACGTTACGGCCTGAAATGCATGTAGTTGTGAATGTGTGAGTTAGCCAGCATCAAATGAATTGACGCAGAGATTGATGTCATGAAAAGAGCAAGGAGGTGACCGAGGAGTCGGGACCTCATCTCCAGCTCTTGTGACTGACTGTGAATTAAGGCTGTATTTTCTCATTATTACAGAAGAGTTCAACATAGTGATGGTCTCAGATAGCATCAAAGAAGAGCGAGGACCGTATCCTGTGACTGATCCCTGCTCTGAGGAAGTTAAAAATGTCTTCTGCCCGGCAGGTAAGTCATCTTTTTACAGAGAATGAATATGGTATCAATCTCAGGGATGAATCACACTGGGCCTCAGTTTAGAGTGACCCTGCCATTAGGATTAATAACGATTCGCTGCTGTGGGCACGCTGGCACAGAAAGAATATAAACGCAAAAGCAAAAATTACATCATCCTACTTCACACAAGCAGAAATTATATTCATATACGGTTTAATGTGTACAATAAACCATTACATGATCTTGTGCTTGCAGGCAATGTCAACTTCCACAGTTACACTCATGACACCATGGTGGTGTTTAACCTGCCAAAAGGCGAGGGCGTTGCTGATACCAAAGTATCGGGGTCTACAGCTTAATTTAGGACAAGATGGATGATAGCTTCCCAGATCTGAAATGGGATCAAATGAATTCTTGGGTATCGGTCCCAACTCTTTGAGGAAATCTAATAATTATTTGCTGCTCTTACATCAGGGGAGAGAGTCATCAGGCCTGAGGACCAAATTCAAAACATAGGTGTGTTTTTTAGAAAAGTTGGTGACAATAGACTACCAAATCAAGTCGGCAATGCCTTTTAGAAGTTATCATCTGCATCCCAAACACACATCAAACACCTTTTGGGTGAACACCATAAAGCGCATGTTGCCAGGTCCATATCGGGTGCCCTACTCCACTATTGTAATGCTCTGCATTTGGTAACCTACTAAGCCAACTTCAAACAAACGCAGGATTTACAAGATTTTGTGTGTCCTGTTCTTAGAGAGCTTTATTAGCTGATGGTTTATAATCAAATCAATTCTCAGTCCCTCTTACTGGGACATAAAGCAGTGCATGCCCCCCCCCCCCCTGAGTATTTAGAAGACATCTGCAGATCTTCAATCCATCAAAAGATCCAAGACCCAAAGGTAAACATTTTATTTTGTTTGGTTTTGGGGCATTTATAAGGCACATTGGCGCTGAGGCCTCCTGGCGCTAAGCTAAAGAGTAAATATAAAATGGCAGCTACTATGACCTAAACATTGACTTGCCAAGGTTTAAGGCTCCTGCCAGAAAGGAACAAAACACTTTTAAAGTTGCAGATGTACCACAAGCAAGTTTCAGCATTTGGCAGCTGCCATTGAAAAGAACCCTACCACCTACTCATAGATAACTTGTAGGGGTGCCAGTAAGAATCCCTGGTGAGAGATCTAAGGGGTGGGGCCATACTGCATATGACTGTACCGCTGTAGCCTAAATGCTTTGTATTATATTATCTAAAGTGCTCTGTGCTGGTCTGCTCGTCAACCAGTTTTTTCCACAATTCCTCTCTTTCCTTTTGCTTATTCACATTTCCCTCTTGTGTGACAAACAAGCCTGAAAGTGAGCAATTGAGATGCTTCTGTGTACATAAATTTGTTAAGGTGGGCCAAAGCTTTCTCGCCCGAGGTGATGATGGCCCCCTTTAATGCCAAACTTGTAACTTCAGTTTTGCCATCCTGTAGCGCGGTGTTACTCTTACTCAATTTAATAGATCCAATTTATAATCCGTGGAAGGATGATTTTATCCTGCCGTGATCCAAACGTGTAGCATGCAGATGTAAGCAGTGAGCAATTAACTCTCAAACCATCTTGCTGACCTCACCTGGAAGCCACCTCTCTTCTTTTTCTGTTTTGATACCTGCCCACCATGTTACATTTGAATTAGTGCCTTTTCGAAAATGCTTTATTACCCATTATAGCTTAGTAACGGACCTGGTTCATACCAGCTTCTGATGAAGTCCTTTCAGAGGCACAAGACCTGGACTATTATATGTCTCTGTCCCTGGAAGCCCGAGAAGGCCCTTGCATCACAACAAGGCGCTCATACCTAGCAGGACCTGCGTAACTCTAAAACAGATCCTTATGCATTCAGGATCAGAAGTACCCATCAGCAGGGCAGCCCAAAAAGAGGGAGGGCTTTGGTGGGGCTGCTATAACTGAATGTTACCCCAGTATTGGAACTTTCATAGATTCACATGCTTGAATCCTTCCCCGTCGTCGAGATGGGAGTCCCCAGTGTATCAAAACAGCAATGAAACGTTAGCATAAACTAGAAAAATAGGCCTAGGCCCATTTCAGTTTTGTAACATATCCATCTCTTTGTGTAAAAGAGACCCAAAAAGGCCTTAGCCAATCAGAACACCCCACCTTCTAGAACCCTCCTGAGAACCTCAGACCTTCATATTTTATACAGCATGATGTGATATAGAGTCTCCACCGAGCTCTGCTCAGTATTTCTTTCCTTACCTACTCACTTTCGAGGTTTTTCCTAACCTTTTCTTCAGAATTCTACTTATTGAGATTAGTTAATCTACTTTCCTGATGTCGGACAAGGAGAAGGGTCTTTCTAGAGCCTGTGCCACCTGCTCTAATAAAAGACTTCACGTGGATGACCCTCACAAGGACTGTATCTACTGCCTGTACCCTGACTACAAGGCCAAGGATTGTAGGGTATGTTGTACCTTCTCATCCAAAATGCTGAGGGATCAACAGGGGCTCCAAAAGCTAAAATCCAGAAAAGAGCCCATTTCTGGTGAGGAGAGTGATGAGGCCACTTTGTCCTCGTCTTCCAGAAGGTCTTACAAGAGGGAAAGATCTGAACCTCACTCATCTGGTGAGCGCCCTCGTAAAGCCTCAAAAAAGACCACCCATGGGTCTTACAGGCTCAGTCCTAAAAAATCTACTCACTGAGGTAAAAAAGGAGTGGAAAGGACATCTGTCGGGGGACAGCAGGGCTAAAAAGGCAAGTTCTGTGCCACCTTCAACTCCTCCTGAGGGCAGGAAATCCTTCATGAAACCTTCTTCTGTTCCTCCTGAGGAGCAAGCGTCGAAGAAGCTTTACCTACGACTAAATCATTGTTGTTGACGACAGCGTCAACAAAGAGATCATCGTCAGCATCAACGCGGAGCGATGCTTTCCAGGTATCTGCTGTCAAGGGACAGCCATCGTCGATACCTCCTCCAACGATGACACCAACAACGGCATCGGCGTCGAGGACTCTGCAAGCATCACCGGTTACTGTTCCGCCGACATCTTTCTCGTCGGCAGTTACTACGACGACAGCGACGGCTACAGTGCCGTCTACGGCTTCGACGGCGACGGTGTATAGTTTGCCTTCGGCCCTGTCGACAGTTACAGTGGCTCCACCCACGTCATCATCGACAACACAGTCGACGACGGAAAAAATTCCTGCAGAGAAATCAAGAATCAGGCACTTTACTCCAGAAATCACATCACCTAGTGGGTGACCCCTATGATTCCTTCACATCTCCTGGAGGAAGAGGGCTCGGAGGATGATAATGGCCCCTTTGGTTACGCCCGCAGTCCTTCGGAGTTGCGTGGAAAATGCCAGGAAGACTATTTCAAGGAGGGCTAGGAGGAGGAACATTATTACTTGCCTCCTCAGGACTACCACCAACTTTATCAGGAGGAGATGGTTTGTATGCCATCCACGTTTCTTTCTGATCTACAGTTTATGCTTTCGGACTATATCAAAAGATTTCCAGCACCTTCTATTGTTCCGGAATATACTGTGGTGCCTCCTAAACAACATTCAGTGCCTTCCACCCCTCAAGTAGTGACAACATTACACACAGTCACTGCTCCACCATCAACACCGCCTCCTGACCAGCATTCTCTCACCTCTGATAACGACCAGGAGGAGAGGGAGCTTCCGGATCCACACAGGGAATGGGATGACTATATAATTACCACCCCGTCTTCACCCTCACCGGTTCCTATAGTTTCTCCACCTGAGGACATCAGTGGTTTTCATAATCTTCTGGAAAGAGTAGCCAAATGATTGAATTTGCCAATGCCACCTTCGCAAATGGAGTGCTTTCTTTATGACTTCAAAGAACCCTTTAGGAAATCAGTGCAAGCCATCCCCATTGTTGGTTACATATGGGAGGAGGGCCTTAAAGTTATGAAGACCCCAGCCACAGTGATTCCTGTTCTTCTTAGCTTAGAGAAGAAGTATAAGGCCCCAAAAGATAGTCCGGCTTGCCTGGTGGGTCACCCAAGCCAGACTCAGTAATATCCCAAGTGGCTCAAAGGAAATCCAAAAACCCGGCTGCTCCTGTAACAACATCTCCGGACAAGGAAGGCAGACGCCTTGACAACGCAGGCAAACGATTCTCTTCGATGTCAGGGCTGATGGTCAGGGCAGCTAATGCTCTAGCGATCTTAGGTCACTATGATCGCCAGATGTGGTGCGACCTAGCCCCTTACATCGACCAACTCCCTGATAGAAATATGTCAGATGCCAAGAAAATCCTCCAGGAGGGTAAAAGGGCTTCCTCAGAGGTTATAGACTGTGTGATGGACATCGCTACGACGACTTTTCGGTCTCTGGCAGCATCAGCAGTCTTACGCCGACAAGGTTGGCTCAGAGCAACATCTTTTTGGCTGGAGGTTCAGAATAGAATATTGGATCTTCCTTTTGACGGCGATGCCCTTTTTTGTAAGCACATCGATGAGGCTCTCCAGGACACAAAGAAGGACACTGAAATGGCAAAGTCGTTTGGGATGCACCAGTACCATAAGATATCCTTTTACAGGAGTTCGGGAAAGAGGTCTGCCCTCATATAGAGGTGGATACCAACAATACAGGTATCCCTCATACACCTCATCTACACAACCTTATCGACCGCAATACACTTAGCGGCAATCTCAGTCTATGGCTTATTCCAGGTCGGCACCCAGAGGAAGAGCAGGGCGACAGGGGAAAGATTCCATACGTTGACAGTGACAACTCTCAGGCTCCAGCTCCTTCCCACGTTCAGGCGCCTCTGGGGGGAAGAATTACTTTATACATCCAAAACTGGCAAAAGATAACAACGGATCAATGGGTGCTCAACATCTTTCAGTTTGGCTATACGTTAGAGTTTATTCAAATTCCACCATCCACTCCGCTTACAAGTGACGAAGCATCAACATCTCCTGCGCCTAGAAGCCCGGTTGATGCTACAAAAAGAGGTAATAGAACCAGTTCCTGCATCCCAGAGAGGGAAAGGGTTCTACTCCCGTTTCTTTTTGGTACGGAAGGCTTTCAAAAAGTGGCGGCCTATCCTAGACTTGAGGACTCTCAACACCTATCTCAAGAAGCAATCCTTCCGTTTGGTCTCCTTGCAGGACATACTGCTGTTTCTAAATTCAGGAGATTTCATGGCCACTCTACAGGATGACTATTTCTATATTCCCATTCATCCATCGCACAGGAAGTATCTTTGCTTCACTGTAGCCAGGAGCCACAATTAATTCAAGGTTCTGCCATTCGGCCTAAGATCGGCACCAAGGATATTTACTAAGTGTCTGGTCCCGGTGGCGGCTTTCCGCAGAAGACAACATTACCAGGTGTTTCCTTACTTGGATGATTGGTTGATAAAAGCTCCGTCCATTGCGGCAGACCGGGCTTCCGCGACAGCTTGTACAGGTCAGTTTGAAAGTCTGGGTCTTACCTTAAACAAGGAGAAATGAAACCTACACCCATCTAAAAGTACTACCTTTCTGGGAGCCATATTGCACACATCTCTGAACAAAGCCTTTCCATCGCTAGAAAGACAAACAAAACTAATGGCTATGGCTCAGCTCTTTCCTAAAAAAAAAGTCACTTTCACTTCGCCGTTACAAGTCCCTCCTGGGATCAATGTCATCCTGCATCCCCCTTATTCCCTTCTGCCACCTGCGGATGCGCCCCCTTCAGGAACAACTGGACTTATAATGGCGCCAGGTGAGCGGTTCTTTCAAGGATATCATCAAAGTAACTCCGCTTACGCTCCAAGCCATCTCTTGGTGGACCCAGCAGAAAAACATTTCAAAAGGTCTCTTTTCTGGCATCCCCTGCTCCGCGAGTAATAACCACAGACACATCTCTGGAGGGATGGGGAGCGTTCCTGCAAGAACTTCAAATCAGTGGTCATTGGTAGCAACACGATCGTCTTCTCCACATCAGTTTGCTGGAACTAAGAGCAATTTGTTTAGACCTACAAGCATTCCTACTAAAAATAAGAAACTCATCAGTTCTCATCAGGACGGACAATACAACGGTGATGCATTATGTCAACAAGCAAGGGTGCACATGGTGCCCTCTGTTGTCACTGGAAGCTCAGTGCTTCTGAGAGTAGGCGATCCAGAATGGGGTTTCGCTAAGAGCAGAACATCTTCCAGGGAATCTCAACGCGACAGCGGATACTCTCAGCAGGATCAAGTCTGCAAGCCTCTAAAAGAAACTTCACCAGGAAACACTGGACAACATTTTTTGGCTCTGGGGCAAGCCATCCATAGACCCATTTGCGACGCTGGAAAACAGGAAATGCCGGTACTTCGCAGGTTGGCATCACCATCCTGGATCCTGGGGGAATGTGTTTTCGATGGCATGGTCAGGCACCTTTGCTTATACTTTTCCTCCCATTCCATTCCCCTCCTGCCAAGGCTTCTCATGAAGATGAAGGCAGAGCCCTGCAGGATGGTCCTCATAGCTCCATCTTTGCCATGCCAATATTGGTATACAGAACTCCTTCTCTCGGAGAGCCAGCCGATTCTCTTGGACCCTATTCCATCGCTACTGATGATCACCCAGGGTCAAGTGCTGCATCCGGATCCCAAATCGCTTCGATTAGCGGCATGGCTCCTGAACACAGAGAGTTTGATCATTTGAACCTGTCCACGGAGTGTAAAGACATTGTTCTCACACCCGGGCACAGAGCACTAACAAAACATATCAGATGAAATGGAAGAGGTTTCGTCTTTGGTGCCAGGATTCGGCCATTCACCCTTTCGCTTCTTCGGCTCATGAGATTCTTCCTTACATCCTTTCATTGCTGAAAGCTGGTCTAGCTCATGCATCTATTAAGGTTCATCTCACGGCTATTTCACGGTTTAGAAGAACCCTTTCAGGCCCCTCTTTATGGTCAGCGAGAATCCTCAAACAATTCATGAAGGAACTTTCTAAGGTTTTTCCTCCAGTCAAGCCTCCTCCACCACTCTGGCACCTTAATGTGGTCCTGTCTCAATTCATGAAGCATCCCTTCGAACCTATCCACAAGGCGGAGATGAAATTTCTGTCATGGAAAGTGGAGCTACTTCTGGCGTTGACCTCTGCTAGAAGGGTTGGTGAAATGCAGGCTCTCACTATCCAGGAGCCTTTTCTTCAATTCAAGGATGACAGAGTGATGTTACGTACCAACCCCAAGTTCATCCCTAAGGTTCCATCTTTCATTTAAACAAACCACTGGCTCTAAAAACGTTTTTCCCGCAACCTACAACACCAGCGGAGAGAGCCCTTCATTCTCTAGATATTCAGCGCTGTTTAAAATTCTATCTTCACAGAACTAAACCCTTCCGAAAGTCACCCCATCTCTTTGTGGCATATAGTGCTCCTCGTAAGGGCTATCCCGTCTCCAAACGAGGCATTGCATGTTGGATTTCTAGTTCCATCCAATACTGTCATCAGGCAGCTGGAAAGCCCCTCCAGGGGAGAGTCCGTGCACATTCTACTAGAGCGGTCTCTGCCTCGACAGCCCTGTTTGCTGGGGTACCTATCCAGTAGATCTGCAGGGTGGCGACCTGGAAGAGTATCCACATCTTTACCAAGCACTACTGTTTGGATTCTTCGGTTTGCAGTGACACTGCAGTGGGCCAAGCGGTCCTGAGGAACCTGTTTCATTGACAGTGAGCTTTCTTTCTCATCCCTCCTTCCTTTACACTATAGGAACCTCGCACCTTCTTTTGTATTGTTTTTCTTACTCTATTACTTTTCTTTTCTCATTTCCATTTTGTGTATTTTGATATGCATATTTATGTGTGTGTGTGTGTGTGTGTGTGTGTGTGTATATATATATATATATATGTATATATATATATTTATCTGTATTTCGATGGCCATCTTTAAATGTTCTGTTGCTTGAATTATGTGTTTAAGACTGGAACATTTGCCTTTTCTTGTTATTCTTCATTGTGTATATTTTATTTAGAGACAATTGTAACAAAAATGTGCTCCTAACTGCTAACTACTCTGATTCAAGCATGTAAATCTATGGAAGTTCCAATACTGGAGTAAGAAAATAAGTTACTTACCTGTAACTTTAGTTATCAAGTATCGGAAACTTTCATAGATTCACATGCAACCCACCCTCCTCCCCTGAGAATCTCACCTTTTGAGACCTTTATGGTTAGGTTTATGGCACTAGTGCTGCGAAATTCTGAAGGTCTGAGGTTCTCTCAGGAGGGTTCTAGAAGGTGGGGTGTCCTGATTGGCTAAGGCCTTCTTTTGGTCTCTTACAAAAAGAGATGGATATGTTACAAAACTGAAATGGGCCTAGGCCTATATTTCTAGTTTATGCTAACTTTGCATTGCTGTTTTGATATACCGGGGACTTCCATCTCGACGACGTGGAATGATTCAAGCATGTGAATCTATGAAAGATTCCAATACTGGAGAACTAAAGTTACAGGTATTATTTTCTTCATATTCTCAGAAGCATCCTCATAGTCCAACAACAGCGGCATCACTTGGGATGAGCAGAGACTCAAAGAACATTTAGAAGGTATTCATTGAAACCCAGCTACACTACCCGGTGAAGACGCTTTGAACCAGTTCAAGCTGCACTAGGCAGATTTCATATATGTGATTTCCTGAATAATGATTCTGACCCTCCTTACTTAGTTCAGATTGCATTGTTTGGCTCAACACCAAGCACTCGTGACAGGAGCTCATTTCCCATCACTTGCATCTATCACTTGTTCCCCGTTCTTAGCAGGGTATCTTTTGGAGCCATCACAATCATACATGGAGCCATCCAAAACACTCCTGAATCGATCATTGCGCTCTGGCAGATGAACAATAGTGAGAAGTCCTTTGTCACTGCTGCAGCTAAATTGCTGAACACTATGCTTCCTATTATACGAGTACAGCCCAATTTGCTAGTTGATGAACACTTGTTTTTTATAACTTTCCCTGCTCGGCTTTATTCTCTGCCAGGTTATTCTCGTTGTCTTTGTTCCGTATTGCTTTTTCAGTTGTGTTCAGGTCCGCGCCAAAAAGCTCAGTGAACAAATGCTTTACAAAATTAACATAATAAAGACACAAGCGATACACATAAGAAATAAAGAGCATAAAGACTAAAGCATGCTTCCAACAACCCGCTAGTTGCAACCGAACACCTGGCTACCCACCCAAAGAGAATACAAATATGTGAGATACTGAATTATATGCTGTGTTGGGAGACCGCACCATGTAATAATGTCACAGTGTCTATCAGATTGAGTTAGTCTTTAATAAAATCTTTAGCTCAGCACTGTATAGCTGTGGCACATAGCTAATTCAAAGGAACACGTGTAAAGTATTTAGTAGTACCAGAACAGTCAATAAGTAAAAAGCATGGCACAATACAAATATGACACCACTTTATAGAAATAGAGGGTAATTTTAGCTTCAAAATGACAAAAATCTAAAATGGGAATCCGGAGATATTTTTCAAAGTTAAAATAAATCACTATATTTCACTCCTCCGAATGCAATAAATAATTGCATGTAGCTCATCAGTTTTGAGTTAGTGGGCTAGAACGCCTACAAAAACACTCTTAGACAGGCCCCAGCGGATTGGGAGACAGTCACAGGGAACACTCAGGTCAAAGAGGACAGTTACGTGTCGGGTCAAATAGTCTCAAGATCCTCTCGGTATCTCTATCTTTTATCGCGGTCCAGCAAAGAAGTGGTCCTGATGCCTGGGATGCTGATGCTGAGGATGCTGAAGAGGTGTGGTGAGTCTTTCTTGGCCCACCCTGGGTCCACGAAAGTTTGAGGTCATCACCATCGTCGGGACTCAATCTCTCACAAAGGACCAGTGGAGTCCAGGGCAGGTCCAGCGGCAAAAGGTCTCCATGTTACAGTGGGCTCAGTAGTCACTTGTAGGTAAGCAAATCTTGTAGGGGAACTAGAGTACATACTGACTTGTCATGGGTCAAACAACCTAGGGGGTGCCTCATGAAGGTCAGAACTTTCACCGTGGCTGCACTTCGGCGTTCATCGACTGGCTTTTTTCTGGGCAGATGGGCTCTTGCGAGTGCTGGCTTCTTTAGCTTTTGTGTCCTGATGCTTAACAGAGGCTAGCCAACCAGCCCTTGAAGTAACTTCTTCTGTCCTGGCACACGTGGGGTTCTTGTCCATGAATGGCCCCAGTTGTTTTTGCAGGTACCGCCGATTCAGAAGTTGCAGTCCTGTTCTTGGTGCAGCCTGTTTCTGGAGAAGCAGGGTACTCCTTCTGTCTTTTTTCCAGTCCATTAGTGATCTGAGGACTTTGTGCTAGAGGTGCCACTTTTATGCCAATTTCGTGTTTGTTGGAAGATAGGACGTACTAGCCAGTGGAACAACAATTCCCACAGGACATCCCTTCTTACTTTACGTCACTTCCTGGGGGTTTGGCAAGAAACAATCCCAGAGTACCCTTCTCTGCCTGAATCTAGTACGCCACTGTGTGGAGCTCGGGGAACACCACTAATGTGGGCCAAGTATAATGAGACACTTCTGGAAAACCAGTTCTGCTACTGGCTTTCCCCTTCTGAAGGAGATGCCAGTCTGTCTGTTGACACAAAGGAGCGGGTAGGCAAAGGTGTGATCTACATTTGCTTCACTGAGGCAGTAGCCCCTTTGAAGCAGGGCCATCTGTGTCCCTTGCCCGGTAGTCATCCTAGGTCATACCTCCTCTCACCAACAGTTCTCTTGGTTCCCTGTTCCTGGGAGTGTTTCACACCTCCTAGTAGGGCGGAAACAGGTTATCTTGGGGGACAGTAGCTGTGGATAGCCAGAAAGGGCTACCAAAGTTTTGGGCAGCAAAGTGGTGACTTTCTAAAGCCACCTTCATATTAAAAGTTACTTTAAACCCAGTCTCAACAAAGAGTCGGTTTAATGTAACAATTAAGTTTATACCTTGGAGCAATATCTTTGTTGGTCCCAAGTCAAAGTTAGCACGTAGTGTGGTAACCATTGAAACTCCGTGTTAGTCAATGGACCTACCAGCCGTGCTAAAGTGAAACAGCAAATTTGTATTTTCACTGTCAAAGCTTGTTGAACACAAAAGGGGCATGTCCTTTTAAAAAATATATTTTACACCCTGCCTGGTGGGCTACCAAGTTCTTCCCTTAAGAAAGCTTATTAATATTAAAAAGGGAGATTTGACCTGGGAAAAGGATTTGTTTTGCCATGTCAGATTGGCAGTTTTAAGACTGCCTGAGACTAAAATGCAGTGGCAGGCTTAGAGTCACGTTTTCACCTTGTCACTGAAGTGGTGGCACAATGAAGTGCTACAGTCCCTTTCATGACATTTAGCTTTCTAACTCTGGACACCTTTTGTACCATATACTAGGGACTTATAGGTAAGTTAAATATGCCAATCAGTTATTAGCCAACTGTACACATACTTTGGGGTTCAGAGCTCATGCACCGGAGCCTAGACAGAAAGGCCCAGTGCACTTCAGAGTAAAAACACAGCAGCATCAGTCGAAAAATTTGGGAGGGGCTGATCATACAAAAAGATGCACTTTCTTACAGAATATATCTTCAACCAGAAACTTTTCAACTCAAAACATACACAGTAATCAGAGGACTGTGTCCCCTGAACATTTCGCTCTTCACTCTCTTGCAGCTCTCACTTATCCCCCTCTCAGGGCATGGATATCTCTCAGCCCCCAATCATCCCAATCTCAGGGCATGGATATCTCGCAGCCCCCACTCAACCCATTCTCAGGTCATGGATATCTTCCAGCTCCCACTCATTGCGTGTGTGAGGGAAGGCCCTTTTTGCAGGATCACCCCCACATTTGCCCCACCCCTTTTTTTTTGCTAGATTTTGTGCTGGTTTACTGACTCCAGCGCCCACTGTATGTACTCTGTATATATGTGCAATTGACTAATACCTGATTGGCATATTTAACTTACCTATAAGTCCCTAGAGACTGCACTGCTGGTAGCCACCGAGGAACTTCGCTTCATTTTAGATCAAGTTGGCTCAGCGGCAATGATAATGTTGGACCTAAGTGCAGCCTTTGACATGGTTTCGCATCTCATCCTCATTCCGAGGATGTTGGACGTCGGCATCCAAAAGGACGCCATTAAGTGGCTGGAAGATTTTCTAGTCAACAGGAGCTACCAAGTGTGTGAAGATTCATTCACTTCCTCCATCCACCCTCTTCAGTGTGGTGTTCCACAGGGTTCTAAACTCAGCCCCGCACTTTTTAATCTGTATGTACGCCCCTTGCAGAAATTGTACGTTCACATGGTCTTGCCTTAATGTCATATGCAGATGACTCGCAGATCATCATGGCCCTTACACCTAATGTCAGCCAAATCTCCACTCAGCTGAACTCATGTCTTAGGCAGGTTACAGACTGGATGTCTGGAAGCTTAACGGTGACAAAACTGAGGTATTGGTGGTAGGCAGCAACAGTTCTAGGTGACTGGAACTGTCATGGCCAGTACCTCTAGCTGAACGTCCAAAGCCAGCCCAACCAGTAAAAAGCCTAGGCGTCTGGATGGACAACAAGCTCACGATGGAGACATTGGCCGGCTCATGTTTTGGCATTCTAAGATCCCTTAGGAAATTCTTACAGATGCTACCATTTTCCAAAAGAAGGGTAGTGGTACAGAATCTAATAAGCTCACGTCTAGACTACCGAACCGAAGTTGGGGAAGAAGTGCATCTGGGGTGGCTAAGTAAATGGCGTTGCCGTAGTCTAGTCATGACTGAATCAGGGCATTTATTATTGTCACATGATGAACAGGATCAGTGACCGGCAATGATGCTCCGAACATTTCATGATTCAAAAACTTGTTTTGGAAACATTTTCCTGGATTGTTAAGGATAATTTGGCATCAGTCATGATGCCTACATTTACAAATTGCCAAGGAAGGAACGGGACAGCTGCCAATAGTCTCTGGCTGTGCTAAGGTGGTGGGAGATACCGCCTGACTGGATTCCAGCAGGAGCTCGGTTTTGTCACAGTTATGTTTCTTGAAATTGGAGGACATCCACCAGCGAATGATGGATAAAGAGTTAGTCAGAGTGGATTGTCCATCTGAAGAAGTCGAAGCTAACAGTTGGTTGTTTATTGTTTGCATACATATAAAAAGATGTTTTACAGGCTGGAAGCAATTTGCTAAAGGAAGCAAGTAAATATTAAATAATAAAGGTGCTAAGATGGAACCTGGTGGAACGCCACAACTGAGAGCAGTCGATCAATAGGGAGGGAGTGATAGCTGTGACATTTCTATGGTCTGAAATAAAGAGGTAAACATTCCTCCTTTGTCTCTCATTATAAGTTAATCAGTGGCTGAAAGCCTAACGGGGCCAATGTTCTTACCTGGTCAGAAGCCAACAGTAAAGCCACTCAAGTTACCATTTGCTTCAACAAATTGTGACAGCTGGGTAAATGGTACTTTCTCTAGAATTTTACAGAGAAAAGAGAGCAAAGAGATAGTTGCTAGTTTCTTAGGTTTATGGGATTCAGAGTTTTCCAAATAGTAGGTACTAGTTGTTTTTTTAATGAATGTTTAAAATATGGATGATTAGCTTGTTATGCTAAGTTCTTTCATCCAGTAGGACAAATGTTGTCAGGGGAGGCTGATGTACTCATAGATTTTAGTTGTGACTGGAGATTCCTCTGTAACTACCTTTCATTGATCGAACAGACAGAAGCGGTCCAGCTTTTGCTGGGTTTGACTAAGAAAAGTAGGTTTAGGATTATTTCCATTCCCAATATCAGATCAATTTTTTGAAATCTTGTTTTCAATAAAGCTGCTGCGTTCTCACATAATGTGGGGGAAGGCCTTACTGGTGAAATATTTATTGTTGTGGATGAAGCTCTTAGCGGGTTGAACTTCTTTTATGAGCCAGAACAGTTCTTTAGTCAGAACAAGTTCTAACGCCAATTCCTTTTTAGTGGATTTATTTGGGAAATATTCTTTAATCTGCATTGTTTGGTGCGGTGGTGAGCTAGCCCCATCCCAGACTCTTCCATCAGTCCAGTTTGATTCATCCGTATGCCTCTATTGAACCATTGCCAGACAGTCTGATGACTCCTGCAAGTAGAAGAAGTTCTAGTGCAGAAATGTTTTATTAAAGGTGTGTTGTATTATAAACAATGGTATACTTGGAGACATGGGCACATTTATCCTGCAGCATTAGCTAACACCATAAAGGAATTTTATTCAGCTCAGTTGAAAGATTTATTTTAAATCAAACCGAGCCATATAAAAGAATACAAATTAGGCCAAAATATTTAAA
The DNA here is from genome assembly GCA_963921515.1 of Calotriton arnoldi. NCBI lineage: Eukaryota > Metazoa > Chordata > Amphibia > Caudata > Salamandridae > Calotriton > Calotriton arnoldi. The sequence continues at coordinate 1,646,405 of CAWUFW010002007.1, forward strand.
GTAATTGTTCCATAATGCCTGCGTGCCATGCGGGTGCCTGATTCCTCTGTTTTCTATGGGTGTATATGTTTAGACCTTAAAAAATGCGAAGTATTGTATATACATATTTATTTATATGTATATTGTTTACACATATATGCAGCCTACATAAATATAGGCAAAAAAATGCCCAAATTACATTGAATTTCTTCATTTAAAATAAACCATATACATTTAATATTTCTAATATGGAGAACATGAATACTTCCAAGTATAAATATATAGCCTTTATTTGAAAGGAAAAAGGCAAGGGAATGAAAAGGCATTGTTAGCCCATCGGCTGCATTGAAAACACACAACAGAGAACAATTGTCACTGTGCCTTTAAGACCTCCAGGACCTCATGCATCTCATCATGCTCCACAGGTGACAGTTAGGTCGGTTCTTTTTTCCGGCTCCTTCAGTGTGGATCCTGGAGCACTGAGCTATTCATTTTTTGATAGCTTTGTAAAATTTTCCTCTTCAATCTTTCCAGTTTTTACCTTTACTCAACAGTTTTAAGTACCCCGAGTGCTTTTAGCCTTTTTTCTGACTGAAAATAATTTTTTCGCAGTTATACAATGCCATCCCTTTTTAACAAGTGCCCTTCGTGTGGCAGAAAGAAGGCAAAATCAGACCCACATTCTGTCTGAATAGCATGTTTGCCTGCCTCTCACATTCTTGACACATGCTATTACTGTCAGAAATGTTCAAGAAGAACTCTATGGGACAGAGAGAAGATCCACCTCATGCCCTTAAAGAGAGAGGAAAAATGACTTTAAGTGGGCTTGGAAGGTCCCATACACCCTCCAAACTGCCCTCCTCTCGGGACATAGACACAGAAGAACAGGAGTATACCCGTTAACCCAGTCGAGACCCGGGAAAGTATGCATACAAAAAACAATGTCTCAACCAGTAATTATTTGGCAAGGCAATTTAAGCACAAAGAATTAATCAAAAGGAGAGTTGAAAAACAAAGATTCTTATTTGCAAGTAGTTATAACAGCACTACAGTACATTATATGTATAAGTAACCATAAATGGATTGTGCACTGAACGTGCTTGTGACAGTGAACGGCGCAGTGACACAATGAGGTGAGAAAACAGCGTGAACGGCGCAAAAATAACAGAATTTGTGGTCAATAACAAAAAGAAGGTATATACAGGGTAAGTATTCCGTTTTAAATAATTTAAATTGACCTCGTTGCAGCCAAAGGTAACGCTTGGTGGTCGACGGCGTTTCGAGCTGTCTGAGTTCAGGTCGTCATCAGGGCCAGGTTACTTGAATTTGTAAAAGTGCTGATGGTTGGGCGAAGGTGTCCCAAACGGAGGGTGGAAGGGAGAAGACTATCCTGGAGGTATCTGCAGGATAATTAGGCAGGTAGAACAACGTAGGAATGATGACTGTTTCCTCTGCGTGCATAAGATAATGCAGATAGGCGTGGAAAATTAAGTCCGAAGGAGTACGTGATGGTACATCGGCTGGTGATGCACAAATGAGGTGTAAGTAGCAGGAACGGTCCTCGTTATGGAGGGCCAAGAATTCAGGCTGGAGTAAGCGGTCGAAGTAGGCGCCGCAGCAGCAACAAGCCACAGTCAATGGCGGTCAAGCCAAAAACGGTGCTCGCCTTCGCCGTTGACAGGTAGGATGGTAAGAACACAGGGATCTGTGTTCTTACCGTCTGCGTCACGATCAATGTTTAAAGGACCAGAGGGACACCCATCGAGTTCGAAGCGTCCGACATCGGAGAATTTACCATCAAAGCGTACGGCGACAGCTCTGCAGACTCAAAGAAAGTTGACGGTGAAGTCACATTCACCGATGACGAAGATACCGTCAACCAGATCACCGGCGAAAAGACTGCCATCGAAGTCAAAGATCTCGGAGACAATGTCGAGTCATGCGCTGCCCTCCCACAGTTTGACGTTGACACCGGCACCATTAACGACAAGGCCTTCATCGAGGTCGAGAAACTCGTCGAGGTCGAGGCACTCCTAGCCAGAGAAATCTCGATCGATGTTGAGGACATGGAGATCCCACTTCCAAAATCAGCAGGTCGACGTCGAGAACTCAGAGAAGTCAGTCTTCTGAGGTCAGGAAGGCCATACACCAGAAAAGTCCATCCATCTGTCTCCACAGTGGTTACAGAGTGTAACCCATTGGCGTGTTCCACATCAGAGTCCAGCTTTTGACTATGCACAACTTTATTCTCCTTCCAGGGGCTCTCAACATAAGCCACCTCCAAAGAACACTCCTCCTTTCACATTCTCGCCAGAGGCTTCATCTCATTTGCCTTCAGCAAGGTTGCCTCAAAGATCTCCATCCTCAAGAAGGAGGTGCTCACCATCGCCTAAAAGACCAAAATCGAGGTCTAGGACCCTCCACAAGATGTTCTCATGTCTCACCGAGTCATAGATCTCCTTCGGGGTCCTTCACTACCTCTTGGTCTTCCCTGAGGGAATATTCTCCAATGCTGTCCAACACTCCTCCAGCAAGAGTGTTGCCTGTAGATCATCTCATCATGTTTAACAATGTACTGATCAGAGGGGCAACAAAGCTCAACATAGACATACCTGCACCAGTCATGTCTACATCATTCATCTTGGAAACACTCCATCAGAGTAGCGTCCAGACCCCTTTTGCCTCTCGTGCCAGGGTTGTTGGAACTGGCTTTACACATGTTCCTTATGCCAGCGTCCATGGGTCCGGCTCTGCCACATAATCTAAAGAAATACAAAGCTCCTGATCAAGAGCCACTTTTTCTCAGGTCAGATCTACCTCCTGATTCGGTTATCATGGCTGCCGTCAGAAGTAAACATCGAATTCTTCGTCTTCCACAGTCTGCATCTTTCATGAAAGTCGCCAGCACCTCTGCCTTATTGGGGAGGTATGACAGGGCACTATGGGACACTGTCTCGATTCACTGAAAAACTGCCCAAAAAGGACAGACAGGATTTCCAAGAATCTTTCAAGAGGGTGGTCTGGTGGCTAACTAGATAATTAGTGCAGCCACTGACCTCCGAACTTGCGGCCCATGGGTATTCGCATGGTATCTGCACTCGAAGATCCTCCTGGTTACGCCTGGCAGGTCTCAAACCTGAGGCTCAACATCGGTTTCTAAATCTGTCATTCTCAGGCAACTCTCTCTTCGGCACCCATGCGGATGACAGGATGGCAAAGATGAAAACGGATCAGGACACACTCAAGATGGTGGGCCTTGAGAAACTGAAAGAATTCGGCTGCAGGTTCCATCCCTATGACCGCCGCTCCTACCAACAGAGGGTTCAAACCACTTCATTGATCAACTCACCAACAATACTGAGGAAGGTCACGTTACAATGCTCACAGACCTGCCCAAGGGAGATGGTCCAGCGGCTTCAACAACAAAGCATCCAGCAAAACAATGAACCCTCGCTTCCCCTTGCTCCGTGTCCTACTCTGGTGGGGAGAAGTATTTTAGCACATCTAGACGAATAGCGCAACATCACAAAAGACAAGTGGGTCGTAAGTATTGTACAAAATGGCTATCAGATTCAAGGCCATGCCTTCTGCCATTCCACCAGGAAAAAGATCACTCTACCAGCAGGCATTGCTACAGAATGAAGTCAACACACTGCTCCAGAAAGGCACCATCGAAAAAGTTCCAGCTTCCCAACTAAGGGTAGGAATTTACTCACACTACCTTCTAGTACAGAAAAAGATTCAGAATCGAGAGTATAGGCCCATTCTGGACCAGAGACTTTTGAACAAATTTATCCTCAAGAAGATGTTCAGAATGCTTTCTCTCCATCAAATCTATCCCCTGCTCCACCAGGAGGACTGGAGGTGCCCAATCGACCTGCAGGATGCCTACTTCCACATTCCTGTCATCAGGAAACACCAGAAGTTCCTGCGTTTCAAAGTAGCATCTGCACTCTACCAATACAAAGTCCTGCCCTTCGGGCTCAAGTCAGAACCTTGCACATTCTCCAAGTGCATGGCGGTGGTAGCTGCTTACCTGCGGAGGAGGAAAATCTTCATCTACCCGTACTTAGACGGCTGGCTAATCAAAGTTCCTCTACTCGCCTCATCTCCAGGTCTGCATACAAGTGCTGCAGCAGTTGGGCCTACAAATCAATTTTTAAAAATCCATTCTTATTCCAACGCAGATGATCCCTTACCTCTGAGTAATCCTGGATATTAGAACCGCAAGAATATATCCTTCGGAGGAGAGATTATCCTCTATTAACAACAAATGTCTGAATCTCCTCCACACTTCCTGTCCTTTGGCCAAGCAAGTAGCCTCTCTGCTGGGCTTCATGGTGTCATGCATCTACATTGTTCCCAATGCCAGACTACACATGCGCCCTCCAGCAGACACTGGAAGGCCATTAGTTGCAGTTCTCGGACCTCTAGGAAGACAGAGTGACCCTCTCACTAATGTCGAAGGAATCGCTCCGATGGTCGAAGAGACCTCATCTCACAATGGGAGTGCCATTTCACCATGACCTTCCCACACACACAATTATCACAGATGCTTCCCTCCAGGGTTGGTTAGCACACATTGGCTTGCTACAAGTTCAAGGCCTATGGTCGGACACAGAGAAGTTGTACAGTATCAACATGTTGGAGCTGAGGGCAGTCCATCTCACACTCAAGTCCTTTTACCCATCTATTCAGGCACACTCCCTTCTGGTACAGACAGACAATACGACCACAATGCACTATTTGAACGAGCAGGGAGGAACCCAGTAATAGCCCCTGTCTCTGGAGGCTCAAGCCATATGGACGTGGCTGCTTGCCAGAGGTCTGACCATCTCCGCAATCCATCTTCAAGGCGCACTAAACGTGCAAGCAGATGCTCTGTCGCAACTTCACCGAAGCTCACGACTGGATACTAAAAGTCAAAGTCGCTCAAGACATTGTCCAACAATGGGAAACGCCACAAATTGACCTGTTTGTGGACGAAGCAAATGCAAAATGCTGCCTCTTCGCATCCAGGTTACCCCAACCAGGATCCAAAGGAAATGTTCTTTTGATCAACTGGTCAGAGACATTACTGTACGCTTTTCTTCTCATACCTCTCATTCCTGTGGTCATCAACAAATTTTGCAGAGCCAAAACCAGGATGATACTTATTGCTCCGGAGTGGCCTCAGCCAGTGGTAGTATCCGGACCTTCTTCACCTGTCCGAAAGGCCACACAGGAAGTTTCCATGCAGGCCGGATCTCTTCTACAAGCTAGGAGGGGAAATCTTCCACCCAGTCTTCCCTCTCTGAGCTTAAAGGCCTGAATTCATATAATATGGAGTCTTAGGCCTTTCACAAGACTGTATGGACATCTTGAAAGAGACTAGAAGGCCTTTTAGTAGGAAATCATATTTTCAAATGGAGGCGTTTCTATCTATGGTGTGTCCACAATGGCCATCATCCAATTCTAGGCCAAGAACAGGTGATCCTACCTTACTTGTTACACCGAGCCAAGTCTGGTCTCCAGTTTACATCAATAAAAGGTACATCTTGCGGCCATTACTGCCTACAGAACGTCTCCCACACGGGTTTCCTTTTTCCAAATGTCTGTAGTCAAAGCCTTCCTAGAGGGTTTAAAAAAGATTTACCCACCTGTAAGGTCCCCCACTCCCTCGTGGGAGCTTAATGTGTTTCACTTCAGCACGTAGAGTCAGCAAAATACAGGCTTTTTGCGCGAAATAACCTTATCTGATTTTTCATTCAAACAGGGTGGCCATGAGAACACATTCTAGTTTTTTGCCTAAGTTCGTTTCTGATTTTCATATCAGTCAGCCCATTACTCGCTCAATGTTTTTTCCCAACCCTTCCACACCACCAGAAAGGGCTTTGCACCTCTTAGATTTGGAAAGGGTTCTTACGTCTTACCTTGACACAACTAAGGAGATCAGACATTCTGACCACTTATTAACTATGGTTCAACGCTCACTGGTTTGGCTTCCTCCACGCAATCTATCTCTAGGTGGATAGTCTCTTTCATATCTCTTGCTTAACAATTAGCCAACAAAAGCCTCCCTTATCGGCCTAGAGCCAGTTGTCCAAGGAGTAAGGAACCCACTGCTGCTCTGCTCTGAAATGTACCCATCGCAGAGATCTGCCAGGCTGCAACATGGCGATCGGTGCATACCGTCGCTCGCCATTATTGCCTGGACTCAGACACTCAAGCAGATGCCCAAGTAGGTCAGGCTTCACTTAGAAATCTGTGTGGTTGATTGTATTATTAGCTGCTAGAAACTGTCTTTTATGTGTCTGCAGAGTTTTGTCCGCAGAGTTATAGTATGGGCTTGCTATTCTATTCAATGCTTGTGACTATTGATGAGTATCCCCTGGAAAGGAAGGATAAGTTATTTACCTGTAATCCTAGTTCTCTTCCAGGGGAATACTCATCAAAGTTATAAGCAACCATCCCTATTCTCCGGACAAATACATTTTGCAGCAGCTAGGATATGATTTATCCTTTAAATGTTTTTTCTTGTCACCGTAAATAAGCCATGTCCTAACTGTCACCTGTGGAGCATGATAAGATGCAGGAGGTCCTGGAGGTCTTAAAGGCACAGTGCCAGTTTTCTCTGTTGTGTGTTTTCAATGCAGCCGATGGGCTAACAATGCCTTTTCATTCCCTTGCCTTTTTCCTTTCAAATAAAGGCTATATATTTACATTTGGAAGTGTTCATGTTCTCTATATTAGAAATATGAAATGTATATGGTTTATTTTAAATGAAAAAATTCAATGCAATTTGGGCATTTGTTGGTCTATATTTATGTAGACTGCATGTTGAGAGATATATATATATATATATATATATATATATATATATATATGTGTGTATATATATATCCAAAACAGAACCAGCGCGTCACCTCCTCGCACCAGAACACGACACAGCAGTCCAAGGTTAGTTCCTCCAAATATGTTTATTGCGGTTGTAGGGCTATGACGCGTTTCGGCAGGATCCCCTGCCTTGATCACGTGTGGAGCCAAACTCCCAACAACAATATAAGTGCTTTTCTACCACCACGTGATACAAAAAGACATAGACAAAACACTACACAGCATCATTAACTTTCACTTTAAAGTTCATTGCTACAATTCAATTTTTAGTTTTTTGGTTTTGTTTAGTTAACGCAAGCAGGAGTATGCTGATACTTTTTACTAATAGTACTGCATTTCAATTTCGAATATTTCAATTTTACTTTTGCTCATGTACTCTCTCTCCTTGCTCATTTTCTTATTTTTTCTAAATTCAATTCAATGAACTTTATTGTGCCAGACAGCCAAGCCCTTCCTGAGTGTTTAACTAACAAGTGTCCACATAGCGCACACATGATAGTGTATAACAAACCGGGTACTATACGTTGCTTAAGTGCAAAAGGCAAATCTCTTAGGACAATGCGCAGATATGCAATAACAGCTGTCAATGAAGATAAAGTGCGAGTGCACGGTTGAGTTTGATTGTAACTGCAGTTGGTGATAAAGTGCAAGTGTTTCTTCCCTCAATCTAAAATCGCCAATGTGCAAAATCGCATTGTATTATTAGACCCTAGAGTCTGCATGTCACTATAGTGCAAAATGGCAATTTATTTGGGAATTGTGCAAATTTTTGATAATAGCTGCCAATGAAAATAAAGTGCAAGTGCACATTAAATTACAGTACTGGCTGCAGTTAAATATAAAGTGCAAGTGCTCTCTCCCTAACTCCATACTCCCTATGTGCAAACTCGCAAAATTCCACCTATTCAAACACATTATTGTACTTAATGATTCAATAAAATTATGCCTAGCTGTACCCGGTTAAAACAAAAAGGGGGGGAGGGGGTTCTGCGCTCTTGTGTATTTAATCTTAAAAACACTTCAGCGCTTTTTATTCAACTGGTGATCACAACCATGTCTATATACAATTTACACACTATACAAATTTATTACAAAGTCATAAAAAAGCGTTCTACAGATTCACATTTCTCAGTTCGTGCTTGACTGGGGCTCTAAGTTACAGCTACCACTGCCCTGCCGTTATAAGGTTTAGGGGACTCGACTCAGTACTCCCAATTACAATAAGTGAACATGTAATCCTTCATCTGAGTTCATGCCATTTGGCCTCTTGCAGTCGAGCATTAAAATATAGCGCAACTCCAATTTTCTCAGCTCGGCCTCCCGATTTCCTCCTTTTCTCTTTTTGGGTACTGAGTCTATCACAAAATAAGTTAAATCCTCAACCCTTCCTTTGTGAACTTCATTTATGTGGCGGGCAACTGGATAGGATTGGTCCTTATTCTTAACCGCTCTCAGATGCTGAAGAATTCTTACGTGGGCCATATGGATGGTACTACCCACGTAGACCATGGGGCACGAGCACTGTAGCACGTACACCACATGGTCACTCCTGGAATTAAGAAACCTAGGAATCCTCCATGGTTTGGCCATCAAAGGTAGCTGTAAATCTTTTTTATTAACCCCATGCTTACAGGCCTTACATTTGAGGCATTTGTTAAAACCCGGATTGGCCTTAAGCCAACTTTCAGTTTCAGGCAGTTCTGGACTACTGTTTACTAACTGCTCTCGCATTGATCTAGCTCTTCTGTATGAGATCAGTGGTTTTCTGGGCACTGTACTTTTTAGGATGGGGTCCCCTCTAACCAGGTGCCAATGCCTATTCATGCAGGCTCTCACCCTGGCATGATAGGCATTGTACCCGGTTATCATCCTAATATCTTGTTTCTGATCATTGTTCTTTCCTCTAGTTTTCTTACTTTCCCCAAAAAGTATTTCCTGCCTCGACACACTTTCTACTTTGGCTACTGCTTGATCAAGGACGATCTGACTGTATCCTCTTTCCTTAAATCTCATTGTCAGTTCCGTCTGAGCTTGTGTCAAGGAGCTTGCTTCGCTGCAGTTTCTTTTCATGTGAAGCTGCTCTGCATAGGGAATACTCTGTTTTAGCTTTTGGGGGTGAAAACTTCTACAGTGCAACACAGAATTACCTGCCGTAGGCTTTCTATGTGTATGTGTATATATATATATATATATATATATATATATATATATATATATATATATATATATGTATGTTTTTACAGTACGTCGTATTTTTTAAGGTCTAAACATACATATATATTGTATTTGATAAGTGCTCCAATCCTCCACTGGACCACTCGCACTGGGCTATAGTACCAATAATGAGCAATTTTGAGGACCATCTCCTTGCCCGTTGTACTGCATGAGAAGGCCCTTACTCTATGGACGATGTCTTGCCATTCTTTAAGAGAAAATTCACGTTCACATTCAGACTACCACCTACGCTGCGCTGGTGATTTTATATAGTGTACAACTTTATCTAGAACAAAAAGGGAGTGGCCCCACTTACCAAGAGACAGATTCCCAGGTACAGAATATGTAGAAATAGAGGTTTTCTCTTGGTATCGTCACACAGTCATTCACAAGTCATTCTGCTAAGTATGAAAACATTCAAGAAGCCCATAAATCAATTATAAATTCAACATTAAACAAATGTGATTCTGAAATATATTTCTTTAATAAAAAAATGTTTAATACCTTTTAGTGATCCATAAAATCAATTCATAAATGTGCACAACTATTACCAAATTCCACAGAAGAAGTAACAGATTTTTTCATTCAATGTAAACAAGAGACAAAACCAGTGACAAAAATGAAAATCATCATAACAAGACGCCTTGTTTTTATTGTTAAATTTGAGGAACATTTGAGTCTAATCATCTATGGATGGATAGACATATGAATTTGATTCAATCGAATTAAATGTTATGATGATTTTCATTTTTGTCACTTGTTTTGTCTCTTGTTTACATTGAATGAAAAAATCTGTTACTTCTGTGGAATTTGGGAATAGTTGTGCACATTTATGAATTGTTTGTATTGATTTTATGGATCACTAAAGTTTTTTTAAATTTTTTTATTAAAGAAATATATTTCAGAATCACATTTGTTTAATGTTGAATTTATAATTGATTTATGGGCTTCTTGAATGTTTTCATACTTAGCAGAATGACTTGTGAATGACTGTGTGACGATACCAAGAGAGAACCTCTATTTCTACAGATTTTATATAGTGTAAAGGTGTGGTGAGGAAGGAGTATGTGTCCGAGAGTAGGCGTTTGCCAGAGTGACCAACCATTTTTCAAAGTCTGTTAAGGGACGGCTCGCGTGCGGGCGTACATGGGGTTGCGTAACCCAATGTCGAAGGGCAATATATTGCCAGTAAGCATCCTGCGGTATGCTATATCCAGCACGAAGCTGGGCAAAATCTATCACTCCCGCTTCATCAAAGAGGTCTCCCAACCTATTACAGTTAGCGCCCTGCCACTTAAGGTATCCATCTCCGCTCAGTGCCGTAGGGAACTCCGGGTTGCCAATGAATGGAGTCAAAGGCAACGTCGATGTGGAAAGGCATCTTGCTGTTTGTACCCTGTCCTATACCACCACCGTGGCCCTTGTGACAGGTGAAATGTACACCCCCGTGGGCCGATATTTCTTCAGCAGCCAGGGAACTTTCCATATGTGAATCCCGGCCACTGCACGGTCAATGAAGCACCAGTGCTTCTCAGATTGCGTTCTGTACCATTCTAACATATAGCGCAGCTGGGCCGCCTGGTAATACATTTCCAAATGGGGAACACCCAGCCCTCCATCCTTCTGTTTGAGGTAGATCTGTTGCCGGGCCATGTGGGGTCTTTTGCCTGCCCACACAAAATCACCAATGATGTGCTGCAATCTAGATAGGACCGATGGTGATGGTGGGGGGCTGCAGCGTAGTGTCTGCATGATGTATAAGATCCGGGGAAGCAAAGTCATCTTCACTGCTGCTAGCCTGCCAAGCCAGGACAGGGCGTGCCTTTTCCAGGCCGAGAGTTTAGATGGCATCATAGCGAGTAAGGTAGCGTAGTTTTCCCAGGATGTGCGTTCGAAAACATCCGTAGTCCCAGATACGTCGCCCCTTCGGTCGGCCAGTCGAAATGGAACAGAGCCGTCAGGCATGCCCTATCATCCCTGGGAATCGTCATGCTGAGGGCTTGTGTTTTCTGAAGGTTGGCCTTAAAGCCAGACACCGGCCCAAACTCGCCCATGGCCCGGAGCAGTGGGGGCAGGGACAGGAACGGTTGCGTTACAATCAGCAACACATCGTCTGCATAAAGTGAAATTTTGTGTTCCCTGTCTCCCTCTACTCTGTGAAGGGCTCCATATAGAGCGCAAATAGTAAGGGAGACGGGACACCCTTGTCGTGTTCCCGTTGCGATTTTAGGGGGTTGGATGAAGTTCCATTCACATGGACCTTTGCCACTGGGGAAGTGTATTTACAGCATACCCACTTTTGAAATCTCCGACCCAGCCTGAACCTGGCAAGCACTGCCTGCAGGTAGGGCCAATGCACCCTGTCGAAGAACTTTTCTGCATCTAGGGACAAGAGCAAGGCCGGAGTCTGGGAGCGCTGTGGTTTGTCAAGTAGATGGCATAATCTCCTAGTGCCGTCACTACATCCCCTCTCAGGGATAAACCCGGACTGATCTGGGTCTGTGAGACCCTGCATATACGGTGCTATCCTGGAGGCCGGCACGCTAGTAAAGATTTTCGGGTCCTTTCCTGGCTTCGGCAGGACCACAATATTTGCCGTCTGCATGGAGGGAGCGAGGCACCTGGTAGTGCTAAACGAGTTATAGAGACGGGAGCGCAAATGGACAAGGGCAAGAGCAAATGTTTTGTCAAAGTAAGAGGTGAAGCCATCCTCACCGGGCGCCTTGCCAAGGGGAAGTCTCTGGATAGCACGAAGCACCTCCTCGGGGCTAATGTCAGTGTCCAGCTTGACCGCTTCGGGGACCGAGGTCACTAGAGACTGTGCCACATAATCTACCGCCACCGCGTCATCAAGTGTCTCTACTGAGTAAAGAGCTGAGTAAAAATGTTCAAACTCACCTGTTTTAAGATCGTCCGAGCTCGGCGTTGGGCCGGCTGAGCCCGAGTCTGTCTGCCAGTAATTTGCCTGCCTTATTGCCTCCCTCATAATACTTCTGCCTGATACGCAGGAGGGTGTATTCCGTTCTATCATGGTCCAATGCCCTCAACTGTTTACGTGCTGTTGTGAGTTGGCGCCTCGTTTTAATGGAGCCCATGCGCCGGTGGACCCCCTCCAGTTCCTGACCTTGTTCTCTAATTGCGTCCTCTTTGCCTTCCTATCCACATTGAGCACAGCTGCAATAGTGATAAATTGTCCCCTGAGTACCGTCTTTAGTGCATCCCACAGCTGCGCGATCGGAGTGGAGCCGTCGTTGTTCAAGTCCAGGTAGTCCTGTATGGACTTCTGTATTACCACCACAGACTATGGTTCAGCCCCCAAGTCTTATGAGAGGGGTGGTCCCCTTGCTGTCTCAGGGAAAGGGGTCCGACAATGCTGCCACTCCTATGTCTTCTGCCACTGTGGCCAGGGTCATCCGCAGGGAGGTAAAAAAAATCTATTCAGTCATAAGTCTGGTGCGCTGCAGAAAGAAAAGTAAATTCCTTGGCGGAGGGGTTTCGCTGGCGCCATATGTCCACTAAACCCGCCTTTACCATCTACCGCTGTGTGGCATCAGAAAGTGACCCAGTCCTCCCAGCCCTCACCACTGACCTGTCCATGTGGAGGTCCTACACAATGTTGAAGTCCCCTCCTACTATTATATCTACGTCTGGGGAAGCCAAGATTGCACCCAATGCATTCCTAATGAAGGTTTCCTGTGAGTCTTTTGGAGTGTATATTGAGGCAATTGTGTAGGTGTGATGACCCAACTTCACCCGCAGGGACAACAGACTACCCGGGATGTCAGCCTGGGTTGAAAGGATCTTCCCTTGAAAATGTGTTGCCAGCAAAATGGCCACCCCGCCCTCTTCCCAGCCATGGAACAGAGACTTTGGCAGTCAAACCACCGAGACCGAAGGCTTTTCCAGTCAGAGCGGAGTAGTTGCGTTTCTTGTAGTAGATAGATCTCTTGAGCAGTGCCAGCCGCTTTGCCGGAACATTAAGGCCCGAACATTGCGGGTCAATATTTTAATGGGTCTAATGAGTATAAGTTCTAGGTTTGCAAATAACTAAGGGCGGAATCCCAAACCTTACCAGGGCCGAAGACGGGGACAAACATAAGAAAAAACCTGGTGAGCAGAGAGTAAGGGGCTGTCGAGTAAGGAGAAAAGAGAAGGCCACTGGGTTCAGATCACAAAAGTGGCACCAGGGGCGAATTGCACCTAAAACAATAGGTATCTTCTGTTGCTTCCCTCCAGGGTAAGGCCAGATAAATAAAAAGATGCTAGAGGAAGTCCCCCGTCCAAGGTGAGCCCATTTCAGCAAATGAGGGGGGCGTGCAACCCCAGGAGGGTGGCTCCCAGACAGGCCCCAAGGACCTACACTGAACATCATCCCAGTGGGCAGAGCTACGGGAAAGAAGAAAACCCATAAAACTTTAACAGTAACATATATGTCAAAAACACAACAAGTTTCCTAGAGCCAGGAGAAAATATCACCTGTTAAAGAGGGTCCATTTGCCCAACGATCAGCCATCTCTATGTCTCTGGAGCAAGGAGGAGAAGGGGGCCCGCCAGACAAAGCCATCACACACGGGCCTCCCAGCCGTCATATCCGCAGGGCGAGGGCACCCCATGCCTTTCAGTCTCAGGGGTAAGTTAGGATTCTGCAGCATCCGATATCTCCTCACAAGGTGGTGAAAGAGAGCCTCCCTTTCCCTGAGACTTTCAACATCCAAGGGCTTTGGCAGCAGTTCTTTCCCATTCCGACGACGGTGTCTTGATTTGTTTCCGGACGGTGTCTTGAGTCCACACTGCGCAGCTTCGTGTTCTCTGTCCGGAGCGAGGCCCAGCACCGATTGCGCTTCTTCCAACGTGTGGACCATTTGGGTTTTCTGGTTCCAGATGAAAGTCAGCCAGAAGGGGTGTCCCCATTTATAGCGAACATCTTTCTCTCTCAGGAATGCCGTAGCTGACCGCAAGGCCCTTCGCCTCTGAAGGGGAAGTGGGGAAAAGGTCCTGATATATCCCAACCTGCATGCCTTCAAAGGATTTGACCGAGAGGTCACGGGTCGCCGCCATGATCATCTCCTTCTGTGAGTAGGAGTGGAGGCAGGTTAGAATGTTCTGTGGTCTGCCTGGGCCTGCAGATGAGCTTCCCGCCCTGTGTGTACGGTCCAAAGGTATGTCCTCGTCTCCCAAGGCTGGTGCCACATGCTGAAAGAGACGCACCACCAAGTCTTCCAGCTTCCCTGCGGGCACACCTTAAGAGGAACCCCTTTTATACGAATGTTGAGGTGTCTGGACCTTTTTTCCAAGTCCTCCAGACGGTAGCACAGCGCCTCATTCCTGTCTCTTAGTTCCAGTAATTCACGCTCGTGGTCATGGAGTTCCTCCTCGCGACGATCCCCGGCACTTTACAGGGAGACCACTCTGTCCTCCAGGTCGGAGACATCGGACTTGATGTTTGTCAGTGGTAACGTCTTGTCGCAGTGCCGCAAAATCGTCCCTCAACTTGCCATACAGCTGTTTCAAGAAGTTGCGGATGTCCGGTTCATCCTGGCTGACATCCTCCGTCCCCAGGGTATGGACCCCGGCAGAGGCCCGCGGAGGGGAGTCATGGCGCACATCACTTTTTCTTGTGTTTGCTTTGTGTAGGAGATCTTTTATGGAAATATCTTTCGGGAAGGCCAACGCCATCCTTGGGCACCTCCGGTCGCTGAGAGCTATACTCTCGGGGTCCTCTACCCGTTGTCTCTTGGGAAGCTAGCACCTCACTGCACTTCAGGTCTTCCACTTCCAGGGCACGTCAGGTCTGTGTCACCGGGGATTTTTACCCCCACTCGGGACTACGCCGTCTCTAGGCTCCGGCGGTGGCACCTCCACTGGTAGACCCGCCCCAGCACCCGGTTCAAAGATCCCACAGGCAGGGTGGGGGGGGCACTGCTACAGGGCCAACCAGCCCGAGTCTCCCAACCGGTGTGGTCAGCAACGCCTCCGGGACACTCACTCTCACCGGCCAGCAGCGCAGGGGCCAACACCCAGGATCCACAGCATGTGCTGCACTTATTTTTTGGGCCCCCAGGCCTGGGCTCTATATATAAGTGTTGCAGGGATCACTAATCTGTCTTGTGGCCTGCAGAAAAGCGCCCCCAGGGCCTCGCTCCTTACCGGTATTGCCCGTCCGTGGGCACACTTATTTCCAGGGCTTCCCTTCTCAGGCCGTCAGGCACTGCGGGCCTCATCGGGGCTGTCGGGCTGAGGCACTGCCGGCTTCTTCTATTGAGGCCGGGCAGCCGTCAGGTCTATATTCCTCCCTTTTTCCAACTTATTTTCTGGGGTCCCGTTCGTCAGTCTCGCAGTCCCCCACCTCATGGGGATCGTGGACACTGCCTCCGGGCTTGCGTTACTGGGACTCCACCCACAGGCTTCTCTCTCAGCCGCCCGCCGATCTCGGCAGGCTGCGACACAGGGTGTGCTGCGCAAGCTCAAATCCGCAATCTACCGCCGTCATCACCTCGCTCGGGGGTGCCCCCGGTGTCCTTCCCCCACCAGGGTTTCTCAGCCAGCCTGTTATTGCCCCGGGAGGCCCTCCGTCAGCAGCTGAAAGGCCTCGTCCGGCAGAGCTCCTCAGACAAGCTGCTACGCTGTCGCCATCTTGGCCACGCCCCGTGAGATCCATTTTATTCAATTCATATGGAGTAACATATGTAAGGTGCAGAAAATGGAAATTAAGTAGTTTAAATCTATTATTACATGACACTGTGCGCACCAGTCCCACAGCTCTTTCCCAGTCCGAATCTGAAATGAGTAGTTTCAAGTTGTGTTCCCAGGCCGCATGCACTACATATTGCTTATGTGACATGTCGCCTCTATGCGCTCTGTAAAATAAGGTGATTAAGTGGCGCCCTTCCGCCCAGTGTAGAAGGCCATGGAGCACCCCGGAGGGCCTTGGCACAGCAGAAAAGTCTGTGCAGAGCTCTTTCGCGACAGTTTCCAGTTTAGCATAATGCAGAAAGTGACCTGGTCCAACCTTGAAGGTGTTCTGAGCTTCCTGGAACATGATAAACATTTCTTAAGGATAAATATCACCTGCAACCTCCCGCTCTCCATTATTCCATGGACATGTATAAGTCTCTGTTTTTAAAAGGAGCTAAGTCCCACAGCCTAAGTTCCCCGCTTAAGGGGGCCCTATGGAGTACCTTCTGCACCGCCCTTTCCTAGATCTTTGCTGTGATTTTAATCCAATATGGGACTGAATGTTCCGACCAGCCCCAGCATATCAACAACTGTGGTAAAGAGTCGCCTCCCACTCCGGACCTTTCTCCCAGTTATCAGAGTCCATTATCCATCGAGCAGCATGCTGTAGGTGTGCAGCGTAATAGTAACACATCATATCTGGGATAGCCTGTCCATCCTTCTCGAGCTCTCGCATGAGCGTCACCAGCGCCACCCTACTACGCATTCCCGCCCATAAGTGAGAACCCAACAGGCCATCTAGCCTGCAAAAGAACCTTTCTCGCAGTGGGAAAAAAGAGTTTTGGACAAGGTATAAGAACTGTGGGAGAAATACTAATTTGTCTATGGCCGTCCTTCCCATTGCCGCAAGAGTAAGCCTGTTCCAAGAGTGAATGGAGTTCTCGAGTCCCATTAGAAACTATTGTAATCTTGCATAGAAAGAATGCGCTGTATAATAGGTAGATAAAACAAAGCAAGGTAACCAGCATTATGAACATGGTGAATAGAATGAACAATCCAACCATGGCAGTATTAGTGCTATATCTGGATTTCTACCTATCACTTCCCCTACTCTGAGAGCATAATGGGTGTACCCTCTGATAGCTCTCTTAGGCTAGCCCAAGCCCTTAAACCTGGATAACTTAGCTAGGCGATCGGCCTAGAGTGGATTGGCAGTCCTTCAATGCAGGATGGAAGCTCAGTGTTTGCAGAATTGCATGCCAAACACAGCAATTCGTCCCAGGATGGTGAAGACCAGAATGTTCCTTAATCTCTGACCTCCAGTAGGACAACAGTTTATGTAATAAAACCACTGTGTTAGAGATACAGCTCTGATATAATGATATGTCTACATGTTAGATGCTGTCGACGAGCAGACAACATAAGCACCATGATATCTTGTTCTGTTCTTAGCCTTGTACTGAGTGTATTAAATGAGGAGAAAGGCTTCCTAAAAACAAGCAGCATGTACAGCGTATTCTCAGAATAATAATATGCAGTCAAAAAATTTAAAATATAACCTTGCTAAAATGATATCAGCGTAAAATGTCTAAAATGTAAAACTAAGTGGAGAACCAAAGTGGGTCCCGGAGGGAAAGCACCACACCAACAAGGGCCAAATTAAAATTCAAAGGAGGATCCCAAGATGTCATCCATATTCTCATTGTTGAAGGAATCCAGGATGGATTCAGCATCCGCAGACGATAATTTACGCAATGGCCTCGTTGATCAGTTCCAAAGAACAAATGTGATCATCACCATCAGGCGATGCTGAAGGCATGTCTTCCTGCAGTGCACCCACATTAAGCAAGCCAAGGTCCATGAACTCAGGAGCCGAATTATCCACATCCAATGAGAGAGATGGCTCATAGAAAGCATCATGAAGCAGTGGCATTCTCATGGGACAACTCCGGAAATGGGTCCTCATCGGACTCACCAACAGATTTATGCCCAAAGAGGGGAGCAATTGCATTGCAAGGCAAATGTCAATTGAACACTCTAAAGGACAGACAGACAGCGGAACACGGGCTGCAAGCAGGTAAACCACACCGGTAGAAAGCACAGGGATCAGTCAAAATTTAGTTTTCTTCCAGGGGATACTCATCAATAGTCATAAGCACTGAATAGTCCCGCCAACGTGCGGGGACCCCAGAGCATTAACAATAATATATGCATATATAACCATATGTATAGTATATGTATATATATATATATATATATATATATATATATATATATATATATATATATATATATATATATATATATATATGCATATATCTAGAATATACACACATGTATATACATATGCAGTCCCAAATTCAAAACAAGGCTCAAATAGGCCAATATTGCACTGTATTTTTCACTTGAAAAAACATCATATAAATAACATTTCCAAGATATAGAGAAAATGTACTCTCAACTTGTTTGAAAAAACACACCTTTATTTTCAGACAAGAAGGCAAGGTGATAGCAGGCAGATTAGCCTAGAAGGCTGCATATAGAACACTCAAAGAAAAAACTGGCGCCGTGGCTTTAAGACCTCCAGGCTCCCATCATGCCCCACAGGTGACAGTTAGGTCAGTTCTTTTTTCCGGCTCCTTCTGTGAGGATCCTGGAGCATTGAGCTCGTCCGTTAATGGTTTTTTGTCACTAATTGGTCTTTTCAAGTGATATTTTCTGCCTTCACTCGACGTTTTTAGTACTCATTGTACTAATTCCATCATTTTTTCTGACTTTACAGCTATTTTTCCTGTCAGAATGCCAGCCTTATTTAATAAGTGCCCTTCCTGTTGGAAGAAAATGGCTAAGTCAGATCCGCACTAGGTCTGTATTGTGTGCTTGCCACCTACACACAGGCCCTTAAAGTGCTACTACTGCCAGTAGTTGTCGAAAAGAACCCTTCGTGAAAGGGAGAAGATTAAGCTGCATGCCATGCAGGAAAGGAGTCAGTAAGTGGCAGAGAAGGACATCCCTCTAAAGAGCCCTCCTCTCAAAGAAGACCAGAGCACAAGAATAAGGGTGAAAAACGACAACATCGATCGAATTCGCCGTCGAGGGAACGGTCATCGTCGAAAATACCCTTGTGTTCTTCTTCAGCGTCTAAATTTCCGGTGCCGAGATCGACATCGAAGACTGTATCGCCGTCGAAGCGGACTCCAGGTACGGCTAAGACGTCTCACCGACCGACGTCGATACCCTCTCGCAGGCGGTCCGAGTCCGGCTCGCCTACGATGGTGGAAGGCAGACGCTCGACGTCGAAGACACATCGCCGACTGGTGAGGTCGCCGTCGAGAAGCTCGGCACCGACGTCAATAACACCACCAACGTCGAAGGGGCTAAAACATCGACGCCAAGCCCGACGTAGAAGACTCCGGCGTTCAGTAAGCATGGCTCGTGGCCGCTCGGCTGCTTCATCGCCGACAGCAGGGCGAGCATCGCCGTCGAGGAGGTCGACACAGAGGAAATCGCCAGCAAGGAAGTCACCTTCGACGTCGAGGAGGTCACCGGCGAGGGGGTCGCCGTCGAGGAGGTTGACGTTGAGGAGGCCGGCATCGAGACCTGCTTCCACCTATAGGTCTTCACCGGCAAAGAGACTGAGAACAGATCGTTCGCCAGTGTCGAAGTCGAGGGATTCGTCTGCGTTGAGGGAGATCCACGATCTGACTGCAAAAGGCCTGACTTCGAGGAGTGCGTCATCCTCTCTGGAACTACAAATTGTTCAGGTCATGCCGGAGGGCTCTCTGGCTCCAGAGCACCATATGCCTCCTACTAACCTCTCCCCGAGATGGTTAGAGAGTGTAAAAGACTGGAGGAGGCAGAAAGTTACCCCTGGATCAGATTATTCTCAGATATACTCGCCTTCGCATTCTCCTGAAAGACAAGTGCGACATTCCACTCCTCAGAAGTCTACAACCTCAAGAAGACACAGATCAAGGTCTCCCCTTCGTCGATCTAGGTCAAAATCAAGATATCGTTCACCTAGAGAGCGAAGACACAGGTGTCCTTCATGGTCTTCAGAATCCACTTCTTCGAAGGCTGATTACTCTCCAACTCTGTCATCCACCCCACCAACTAGAGTATCGCCGGTGGATAATATTGTCACATTCAATGAGGTACTGTGTAGAGGGGCTTCGAAGCTCAAAATCGAAATGCCTACAGCTGCCCCCTCGACATCTGTGATTTTTGAGACTCTGCATCACAGGTCCTCCACTAGACCTCTTCTTCCTTTGGTGCCTGGGTTGCTAGAACCGGCTCTGCATACCTTCCTGACGCCGGCCTCAGTGGGAGTGGCGCCTTCGAGGATACTAAAGAAGTGCAGAGTCCCAGAACAGGACCCTCTTTTTCTGAGGTCTGACCCACCACCAGACTCTGTAATTGTATCAGCAGCCAGGAAGGGTCACATGGGGGCTTCCTCATCTGCTGTTCCCCCTGACAAAAACAGCAAAGCCATGGACTTTATTGGGAAGAGAATGTGCAATACCTCGGCCTCCTACATGAAGGTGGCCAGCGCCTCTGCTTTGCTAGGTCGATATGACCGTTCACTGTGGGACTCTCACGTTTTACAGACAAATTGCCAAAAGAAGATCGGCAAGACTAGATTCTGCACGAAGGAGGGTGCTGGCGAATCAGGTCATCAGTGCAGCAGCTGATGCATCACACCTTGCTGCCCCTGGTTATTCCCATGGCATCTGCGCTAGGAGATTCTCATGGCTGAGACTCACGGGCTTGAAACCAGAAGCCCAACATAGGATTCTCAACTTCCCCTTCAATGGATCATCTCTCTTTGGCTCTCATGTGGACGATGAGATGTCCAGGATGAAATCCGAACTGGACACCTTGAAGGCGGTTGGTCTGGAGAAAAGAAAGGATTTCCGACGTCGCTACCGACCCTACGATCGTCGTTAGTACCAGCAGAGGGTTCAAGCCCCTCATTGGTCCTCGCAGCAACACCATGCGAGATCGCATTTCCACCAGCGAAGACCTGGTAGAGGAAGAGGGGGCTCTAGGCAACCCCCCCCTGCGGCTAAACAACAGCCTAAACAGTGAGTTCTTGCTTCCCCCAACTCTGTTTCCAACTCCGGTCGGTGGAAGTATATGTTTTCATTTGGAAGAGTGGATAAAAATAACGCAGGACGACTGGGTGCTCAATATTGTGCGGAATGGGTACTCAATCAGATTCAAGTCTCTGCCACCATGTGTACCTCCTCGGAAAATCTCAGTCCGTCAGATAGATCTGCTGCGAGAGGAGGTCTCCATACTGCTACAAAAACATGCCATCGAAAAGGTTCCCTGGCACCAATATCGACAGGGAATCTACACATCCACCAAGGGGAATGGATGTGCTCTATAGACCTTCAGGATGCGTACTTTCACATCCCAATTTCTCCGAAGCACTGGAAGTTTCTTCGATTCAGGATAGAATCAGATCACTTCCAGTTCGGATTCAAGTCTGCTCCTAGCACCTTTTCAAAATGCATGGCGGTGGTGGCTGCCTTCCTGAGAAAACAATTTTTTTTTTATCTATCCTTACCTAGACGGCTGGTTACTCAAGAGTGCCTCTCCCAGTCTCTTGCAGGATCACCTGAATTACTGCATCCAAATCTTAAATCGATTGGGACTGTGTGTAAACTTCAAAAAATCTATCCTCAACCCTACTCAGAGGATTCACTACTTGGGCGCTACGCTAGACGCGGCAAACGCAAGAGCGTTTCCTTCGGAGGAGAGACTATTATCAATACTCAACAAGGGTCGCACTCTCCTGAGAACACCTCATCCAACAGCCAGAAAGGTGTCCTCTCTGCTAGGCTCGATGGCGTCATGCATATTCATTGTTCTGAATGCCAGGTTACACATGAGACCCTTACAACAAGCTCTAGAGGACCAGTGGTCTCAAGTGTCCAACTGCTGGGAGGACACCATAACTCTTCATCACGCAGTTCAAATCTCAATAAAATGGTGGATGCAACAGTCTCATCTTCTGAAAGGTGTTCCTTTCCACCAGGACATTCCCAAACAGAGTATAGTCACAGATGCATCACTTCAAGGCTGGGGCGCTCACATGGGATCTCTTCGGATACAGGGGCTGTGGTCGGAAAAGGAGAAAACCTACCACATCAACATGCTAGATCTCAGAGCTGTGCATCTGGCTCTCAAAGCGTTCTTCCCCTCCATAGAGTCACGCTCCCTGTTGGTTCAGACGGACAACACCACGACAGTGTACTACCTGAACAAACAGGGAGGGACCAGATCCAGACCCCTGTCTCTGGAGGCTCAAGCAATATGGAAATGGCTACTGGCGAGGAACATGCCATATCTGCAGTTCACCTTCCAGGCACCCTCAATGCACAGGCGGACGACCTAAGCCGACACTTCGCCGAAGCACATGATTGGGTGCTAAAAGACGAAATAGCACAAGACATCTTTCGGAGATGGGGTTCTCCAGACATCGATTTATTTGCAGACGCGGCAAACACAAAATGCTGCGCCTTCGTATCCAGGTACCCTCAACTAGACTCCAAGGGGAATGCTCTGTTGATCAACTGGTCAGAGAAATTACTCTACGCCTTTCCACCAGTCCCTCTCAATACCATTGGTGATCAGTAAGCTCTACAAATCCAGGACAGAGATGATCCTGATTGCACCAGAGTGGCCTCGCCAGTGGTGGTACACTGACCTGTTACACCTCTCCAAGACACCGCAGAGGAGGTTGCCATGCCTTCCGGATCTGCTAACCAAGTCAGGGGGGAAGGTTTTTCACCCCAACCTCCTTTCGCTGAGATTGACAGCATGGCTCCTGAGTTCTTATAATACGGTCACCTAGGCCTCTCGCAGGACTGTATGCAGATATTAAAGGAAGCGAGAAGGCCTTTGACGAGAAAGTCATATGCTTTCAAATGGAAGCGTTTTTATCTATGGTGTACAGCTAATGGTCATGACCCCATCACGGGTCAAGAACAGGTTATTTTGCCATATCTTCTATACTTAGTTAAAGCAGGCTCAAAGTTGTCCTCTATCAGAGTACATCTGGCAGCAATTACAGCCTATAGAAAGTCTCCTACTCAGGCTTCTTTTTTTCAAAGGCCAGTTGTTAAAGACTTCCTGGAAGGGCTAAGAAAGGTCGACCCACCAATTCGGTTACCTTCTCCTGCCTGGGAACTTAATGTGGTCTTTTCTAAATTAATGGGTCCCCCCTTTGAGCCGATTCACAAGGCTTCTCTATAGCACCTCTCTTGGAAGGCAGCTTTTTTAGTGGCTATTACCTCTGCTCGCAGGGTAAGCGAGATTCAGGCCTTATGTTCTGCAGAGCCTTATCTCGTTTTCCATGTGAATCGAGTGGTTAAGTGGACTCACCTGAGTTTCTTACCTAAAGTGATCTCAGATTTTCATACTAATCAATCGATCACTCTTCCTACATTCTTTCCAAATCCTACCACGCCTCTAGAGAGGGCATTACATTCACTTGATCTGAAAACAGTGTTAAAATTCTATCTAGATAGAACGAAGGGCATACGAAAGTCGGACGGTCTAGTCGTTAATTATGGTCCAATGCACACTGGTTTTCCTTCTTCTAAAAGATCCATCGCAAGATGGATAGTATCTTGCATCACATTAGCCGATCAGCTAGCTCACAAACAGCTCCCTGGCAAGCCAAGGGCTCATTCTACAAGGGGTAATGCCGCTACTACGGCTATGCTTAAAAATTTACCTATTCAAGAGATATGTAAAGCAGCTACGTGGCGGTCGGTCCACACCTTTGCCCGCCATTACTGCTTAGATTCTGATACTCAAGCGGATGTTAGGTTTGGACAAGCATCCTTGAGGAATTTATTTGGATGATTGTACTGTTCAATATTTGCTATGCAGGTATTCGTCCACAGGGTTCAGGGATGGGCTTGCTACTCTATTCAGTGCTTATGACTATTGATGAGTATCCCCTGGAAGAGAAGGAAAAGTTACTTACCTGTAATCCTAGTTCTCTTCTAGGGGTATACTCATCAAAGTCATAAGCAACCCTCCCTCCTCTCCCGACGAATACCATGCTTATTACAGAATATAATTTCACAATGTAATGCGCCGTCAAAAAGACCTGACCTAACGGTCACCTGTGGGGCATGATTGGAGCCTGGAGGTCTTAAAGGCACGGCACCAGTTTTTTCTTTGAGTGTTCTATATGCAGCCTTCTAGGCTAATCTGCCTGCTATCACCTTGCCTTTTTCCCTGAAAATAAAGGCTGTGTTTTTTCAAACAAGTTGAGAGTACATTTTCTCTAGATTTTGTAAATGTTATTTATATGATGTTTTTTCAAGTGAAAAATACAATGCAATATTGGCCTATTTGAGCATAGTTTTCAATTTGGGTCTGCATATGTATATACATGTGTGTATATTCTAGATATATGCATATTATTATATATATATCCTATATATATGGTTATATATGCATATATTATTGTTAATGCTCAGGGGTCCCTGCACGTGGGCGGGACTATTCAGTGCTTATGACTTTGATGAGTATCCCCTGGAAGAGAACTAGGATTACAGGTAAGTAACTTAGCCTTCCTGTAGCAAAGACATAAAAAAAACTGTATCATTCGTTCACTGCACACCTGGACAGGTGGTAGATCAATCACCATTAGGCCTCGAAACGGAACATCTATTTCAGAGCAGCAAAAATAGGACAAAAATAACAGATTAAGAATAACACAAGTGGTATGCCTCCGAAAACACTGGAAAAAATAGAACATATGAAGGAGGGTATCGTGCCAAAGATGGTCTGAAACATGCTTAAAAAGCCAGACCCAATCACTTTAAAAAGGTGTACCTCACCCGCAGTGGTGAAAGCATTAAAAATGTGATTGGGTCAAGCTTTTTGAGCACATTTCAGACCATCTTTGGAGTGATACCGTGTAGTAAGCTGGCTCTTTAAATAGTGTCCCAAAATGAGGTGCACTGTGTAGAGAGTCCTGGTATCCCTTATTAGTGTACAGAGGCTCGCTTTAAAAATCCCAAGGTGCTCTATTTGGTAGTTTGTGGTAGTGTAGTCGAGCAGCCTTAGGCTTATCAGAGGGGAGAGGAAGGCCATTTGTTGTCCATCCAAGAGTCAGTAATTGAGACACACACTCAATAAGGAAATCCAACACCATTTTAGAAAAATAGCATAGAATGTTATATTAATTTAGACACCAAGATCTACGTAAGTACTTTTCGAGTTGGCTGTATTTTCTGTGTTTCTGAAAATTACTGTCAGATTTAAGGCATCAGCCTCAATTGCATTAATGTTATCCTATAGTAGAAACATACCCTGATAGGGGTACTTGCAGTCGAGTTACAGGGTTGGTCTTCGAGACTTAAGGTAAGTAGGGTGAAGGTCCTTAGGACCACCAGCAGTTTCCGTTTACCTGCCCAGATGTGTCCGGGTGCAGAGGTGCTGGTCACAAGGGCAGTCTCGAACGCTACAGCTGAAGTCAATTGTAAAACCTGTAACAGAAAGGGCTGCAACTGGGGACTAGAGGACCAGTCCGACAGAACCTAAAGGGGGGCTCGTCTCTTCAATGGCCTCTCTGGTGCTAAGGTACCATGTCGGTAGGTCGGTCTTGGCTGTGTTGGTGTCCGGGCTGAACACTAAACAAGCCTTGGCTGCTGCAAGGTCTCCGGTACCCCGGGTATTGGTGCAGGGTGGCTCCTGGGTGTCCTTGGTAGGGAGGTGGATCTGACCTTCTGGAGCACGGAGACCTCCTCCTGGGATGCTTCCTACTTGGTGGACCCGGCAGTCAGCAGGACGGCGTTACAGGTCGATGCGGTTGGTGCCTGCAGAGCAGTGGCTCCTCCTCTTCAAGGAAGATGCTGGCTGGTTGGCAAAGTGCTGGCAGCCCCCCGGGGCTTTTGGAGGATGCACAGCTGCAGGATGAGTCGGGTCTTTGCATTTGTCAGGACAGGAGCAGGCAGGCTAGGTTCTCTTCCAGGGGATCCTCATCAATAGTCATAAGCACTGAATATTCCCGCCCATGTGCGGGGACCCCGGAAATAATAAAAAAATTATATATGAAAACATATATATACAGCTATATATATATATATATATATATATATATATATATATATATATACACACATATATCATTTTTTCCTCATCCAAATGCAGCCCCCATATAGGAGGCTAAACAATGCAATAATAAACAAATAAATAACCTCTTTTGTAATCACATCTTACTTATATATATATATAAGAGTCACATGCTGCCAAGTGCCTTCTTAAATGAAATACCATCCCATTACTTGTTAATGCCTGTGATCAAGGGGATTGAAGCCCCGAAACGCGTAAGGCGAAGAAACTTACTCTGCGTGAATAAATGCTGTTCTGCCGGTGAAAATGAGCTGGTTTTGAGTGCGCTTTCATTCGAGGATGCTTTGGTTTGAGGAAAAAAAAAAAAATATATATATATATATACCACAGGAAGGCAAGTATAACTTTAACTCCTTTTAATAAGCAGAGTCATGAAAAAACTGCAAAAGAGCAAGCATTGTTAGGCTGCATTGGAAACCAATAGCATAGAAAGTGAAAGCAATTGCACACAAAAACTGGCATCGTGCCTTTAAGGCAGCCATGGCCCCTAGCTTCCCATCATGCCTCAGGGGTGACAGTTAGGTCAGTTGTTCTTTCCGGCTCCTTCAGTCAGGACCCTGGATTTCACAGCTCTGTCTTTTTTTGACTTTTTTGTCAGAAAAGTTTTCTTTGATTGTGGTTTTGTACCTTTTACTCAACGTCTTTTAGACTCTAAAGTGGGGTACAACAGCTTTTTTGACAGAAAGTGATTTATTTTCTGTCATAATGCCATCTCTTTTTGACCCTTGCCCCTCCTGTGGCAAGAAGAAGGCCAGGTCTGATACACATCCTGTGTGTATCCTCTGTCTCCCTGACTCTCATTCACCAGACACCTGTCAGCATTGCAAGAAGCTGTCCAGGAGAACACTCAAGGAGAGAGAAAGGATTCGAGTATATGGTCTCTCTGAAAGAGGTAGGTCTCCAGTGAGACAGAAGAAAAAGAGAGCAAGATCCAATCTGTTCTCCGTCGGGATCGGCGTCGTACTTACCAGCGACGAAGAAGACGTCGCCGTCGAAACCTTCGACGGTGCAGGCGCACCATTCGAGTTCAAAATCAAAGACGACTGCTCCAACAGTTGGAACTACTCAACGCTGGAATATACACTCCAACTCTCGCTTCTATTGAAGCTTCACTGGCTGCTTAGCTGAACAAACTGGACCTAATTATATTCGACCGACTAGGACATACAGGCGGTCGCTCAGTTTTAAGGCTTCTACAGTTACTACCTTACGACTTTATACGGATAAACTACGCTGACCTCGGCTCATGATGTCTATTACCTTTGCAAGACATATTACATCTGAAAGAGACACGTTAGTGACAGATTCCTCACCTTAGAATATCCTCAGGCGTCAGGCTGGATCCGGAAAGTTTTTGCGCAGCAGTACCCTTGCGCGTCGGTAGGCGGCGTCGTGCGGCTCCGCGTCCGTCGTCGGCGTCGTGATCGCCGGGATGACGTCGCGGGCAGTACTTAGACGCCGCCCCTGCGCGCTGACGTCAGTTCTTCTTTTTCCGCGTCAGCAAGCGCAGATCCGGGAAAAGCAGTGCCCTAGTCATTTTTTGACTAACTTTTTTGGTGAATTTTTTCACTGTTTTCTTCGAATCGACTTCAAGGTGTCGTAGGGATGCCCGGTTTTAAACGTTGCGGCGCCTGTGCTCGGATGATGTCCATCACAGACCCGCATCGGGAGTGTCTCTTCTGCCTCGGCCGAGGCCACGACACGGAGTCGTGTTCCGACTGCCGGGCCCTCAACCCGAAAGCTTTGCGAGAGCGGTCTCGAAAGCTCCTCGAGGCCCGGCATTCGGCTCCGCGCAAGCCCCGGTCGCGTGAGAGGTCCAGGGGTCGATCGCGGAGTCCTCACCGGTCGTCGGCATCGAAGTCTTCTTCGTCCGGTAAGTCCAAGCACAAAAAGTCCAAAAGCATCGTCGCTCTAGGACTTCGCCTCGCCGGTCTCGCGACTCGGCTGAGGCCCCTCCCGGCACCGTCCCGCCCCGCGGCCCCGGACATGCCTGTGGAGTCGCCCCCGCAATACCCGTCCTTCCCGGGTTCGGGGGCGGATCCGGCCCAGATACAGGAATTCCTGTCGGCCATGGCCCCGCCTCTTCGGGCCTCAAGGTCCCTCCGGTGCACCTTCGGGCCCCGCGGGCCCTGATGGGGTTGCTCCGGCGTCGCCGACGGCTCCGGCCCCGGCGTCGCCCGTGCCTCCAGCCTCGATCCCGGCCCCGGCCTCGATCCCGGCTCCGCAACCCCCATCGACGCCGGTCGACCTAACGACACCTCCGCCGACGCCCGATGTCTCCGGTGCCGTTCTCGACGCCGCCTGGGGCTCCGGGCGGCGTCGTCCCCAGTTCCTTCCGGCTCCGGACATGGACCCGGACCAACGTCGCTCGACGCCGGTTCCGCGCCGATGGGACCTTGGGTCCCAAATGTCCCTCCTCCTCCTTATTTTGAACCAGAGGAGGACCAGGAGGACTGGGAGGGGTCTGATGACCCTCTGACACAACAGTGTCAGTACGATGAGGACTGGACAGAGGGTCTAGGGGATGCCAGTGGTCTGGATACTTCCCCTGACACTGGCATGCTGTCTCCTCCCGTGGCTACGGAGGAGGGAGCCAATTTTGCAACGGTGTTGCGTAGGGCGGCTGGGGCCTTACGTCTCCAACTCCCTACTGTGGCGGTCCAAGACTAATATCTTGACAGAGGTGCTTCAGCCGGCAGCCTCCTTTACGGAGACTGTGCTGCCGTTTAACGATGCCCTCACTGACGTTCTTTTGGGCGCCTGGTCCAAGCCCAACACAGGGGCTCCTGTGGATAGGAACGTGTCCCGACACCATCGCCCAGCTCCGGGCGACCCCCTGTTTCTCTCTGTCCACCCCACTCCTGAGAGCTTCGTTGTCCAAGCCTCCGCTTCCCAAACCGCCTTCCCTACCGCCCTCCGGATAGGGAATCCAAACGCCTGGATCAATTTGGGAAGAAGGGTTTTTCTTCCTCCAGTGCTGGCTTGCGGTCCATCAACACCGCTTGTCTTTTGGGCCGATATACCCACTCCTTGTGGGATTCGGTGGCGACTGTTTTGCCCCAGTGTTCTGAGGAGGTCCAGACACTGCTTTCCCGCGCCATTGCGGAAGGAAGGGATGCGGCCAAATACACGATACGATGTGGCCTTGATACCGCCGACTCGCTGGGCAGGTCTATTGCAACGACGGTGGCGCTGCGACGCCACGCCTGGCTGAGAACCACTGGTTTTTCAGGGGATGTCCAGAATACTCTCATGGACATGCCCTTTGATGGAGTCGGTCTTTTTGGGTCCAAAGCAGACCATGCGTTGGAGCGCTTTAAGGACTCACGGGCTACTGCCAAGTCCCTGGGCCTTTCTGCTACACGCCCTCCGCTGACTTCTGCTTTTCGCCCCTATCGTGGCCACGGAAGGGCGGCCCGTCACGTCAGCAGCCCAGCCACCGGCCCGCGCAGCAGGCGTCTTCGCGTGGCCGAGGACGTGGATTCCGCCGTGGCGGATCGGGCAACCAGCGTGCGGGTCAGGCCACCACCTCCAACCCGTCCGCGGCCTCCAAGCCCTCCTAGTCCCTCCTTTCAGGTGCACAGCACGCCAGTAGGGGCAGGGTCCGCCATCACCTTCCCCACTGGCGTACCATCACCTCGGACAGGTGGGTCTTGGACATTGTCCGAAGGGGCTACTCCCTCCCCTTCGAGACCACCCCCCAGCCATGCCACCTCAATTCCACCGCATGTCAGGGGATCACTTGGTACTTCTGCAGAAGGAAGTCACGGCCCTCTTGACCAAGAGGGCCATCGAGCGTGTTCCGACCCCAGAAGTAGGGCGTGGTTGCTACTCTCACTACTTTCTGGTGCCCAAAAGGACAAGGAGGACATGCGTCCTATCTTGGACCTCCGGAACGTCAATCGCTTCCTCCGGAAGGAGAAGTTCAAGATGCTCACCCTAGCTCAGGTCTTGACTGCTCTCGACCCTGGAGACTGGTTGGTAGCGTTGGACTTGCAGGACGCATATTTCCACATCCCCGTCCTGCCGGCCCACCGGCGTTACCTTCGGTTCACGGTAGGCCCCGAGCATTTTCAGTTCACCGTGCTCCCTTTGGCCTTACCAGTGCCCCTCGGGTGTTCACGAAAGTGATGGCGGTGGTCGCAGCTCATCTGCGCCGGGCAGGGGTTTCAGTCTTTCCCTACCTCGACGACTGGCTGCTGAAGGCGGGCTCGTCCCAGGCAGTCGTCTCCCACCTCCAAACTACGGCCGAACTCCTGCACTCGCTGGGGTTCTCCATCAATGTGCCGAAGTCGCATCTGATTCCTTCTCCACAGCTCCTTTTCATCGGAGCAGTTCTGGACACGACGCAGTTTCGGGCCTATCCTCCCGAACGGCGAGTCCGGGATATTCAGGCTATGATTCCGATCTTTCAGCCTTTATCCTGGGTTTCGGTACGGATGACCCTGAGGCTGCTGGGCCTCATTGCCTCCTGCATCCTGCTGGTCAATCATGCCAGATGGCATATGCGGGCTCTGCAGTGGGACCTGAAGTTCCAGTGGGCGCAGCACCAGGGCAACCTGTCCGATCACGTCCAGCTCTCGGAGGGGACTGCAAAACAGTTGCAGTGGTGGCTCTCGAACCGGCAATGGGTCATGGGCAGATCCCTCTCCCTTCCCCAGCCAGCGCACACAGTTGTGACGGACGCGTCCCTTCTGGGATGGGGCGGTCACATGGGAGAGGCGGAGATCAGAGGCCTCTGGTCTCCGGGCGGAGTCCCGGCTCCATATCAACATTCTGGAGCTCCGGGCGATCCGACTTGCACTCAAGGCATTCCTTCCCTCTGTCAAGGGAGGGTAGTGCAGGTGTTCACAGACAACACCACCGCCATGTGGTACTGCAACAAACAAGGCGGGGTGGGGTCTTGGACCCTTTGTCAGGAGGCTCTGCGCCTCTGGACATGGCTGGAACATCAGGGCATGTTCCTGATGGTTCAACACCTGGCAGGTTCCCTGAACGCCAGGGCGGACGAACTCAGCCGCAGGTGCATGATGGATCACGAATGGCGTCTTCACTGGAAGTGGCGCAAGGACTCTTTCTACAGTGGGGAGAGCCTTGGTTAGATCTATTCGCCACCGAAGAGAACGCGCAATGTCATCAGTTCTGCGCGTTGGAATTTCCAAGGCGGCACTCGCTCGGCGACGCTTCGTCACGAGTGGAGTTGTGGTCTGTTGTACGCCTTTCCGCCTATACCACTTCTACCCAGAGTGTTGAAGAAGATTCGGCACGACCGGGCCCAAGTCATTCTTGTGGCTCCGGACTGGGCTCGAAGAGTTTGGTATCCCGAGCTACTCAATATGAGCGTAGATCCCCGATCCGTCTGCCTCTTCGGGAGGATCTTCTGTCGCAGCAGCAGGGGACGGTCCTCCACCCGAACCTGTCCAGTCTACACCTGCTTGCGTGGAGATTGAGCGGCGGCAGTTGATTCCTTTCGACTTGCCTCCCGAAGTTTGTGATGTGATTCTGGCGGCCAGGCGGCCCTCCACTAAGGTGGTATACGCCTGCAGGTGGAACAAATTTGTGGCATGGTGCACAGCAAAGGCTGTGAATCCCCTTTCTGCCCCTCTTTCTGAGGTCCTTCTGTTCCTTCTTTCTCTGGCCCAACAGGGTTCTGCCCTGGGTACCATCAAGGGTTATCTTTGTGCTATCTCGGCCTTCCTCAGGCTCCCTGATCAGCCCTCCCTTTTCAAGTCCCCTGTTGTTAATAGGTTCTTAAAAGGCATTACTCTCCTCTTCCCTCCTGTTCCGTTTGTGATGCCTCAGTGGGACTTGAACTTGGTTCTTACCTTTTAATGTGCGCTCCCTTTGAGCCTCTACATAACTGTCCTCTTCGTCTTCTGACTCTGAAGACAGCCTTTCTGGTGGCCATCACCTCCGCTCGGCGGGTGAGTGAGCTCCAGGCTCTATCTTGCAAACCTCCCTTTCTGTCTGTTCATCCAGACAAGGTTGTTCTTCGGACGCGTCCGTCCTTCT
This sequence comes from Calotriton arnoldi, assembly GCA_963921515.1. NCBI lineage: Eukaryota > Metazoa > Chordata > Amphibia > Caudata > Salamandridae > Calotriton > Calotriton arnoldi. The sequence goes on from CAWUFW010002007.1 coordinate 1,678,325, forward strand.
TGCCAAAGGTGGTTACTGCTTTCCACATTGGGCAGACCATCACTTTGCCCACCTTCTTTCCGCCTCCGCATCCTTCCAGAGAGGAAGAGAGGCTCCACCGTCTGGACCCAAAACGTGCGCTCTCCTTCTATATCGACCGCACAAAACACTTCCGGGTGGATGACCAGCTCTTTGTTGGCTACGTGGGCGCCAAAAAGGTCGGGCGGTGCACAAGAGAACCATCTCCCGCTGGGTTACCTTGTGCATCAAGACCTGCTATTCTTTGGCTAAGAAGGAGCCTCCTGTTGGGCTGCATGCCCATTCCACCAGGGCAACGGCTGCTACCACGGCCTTGGGCCGCGGTGTTCCGCTGCCGGTTATCTGTCAGGCAGCTACGTGGGCCTCGCTGCACACGTTTACAAAGCATTACTGCCTTGACAGTCAGGTCCGGAGGGACGGCTTCTTTGGCCGTTCTGTCCTCCAGGACTTCCTTGTCTGATCTTTGTTCGCAGACCCACCACCGGGTTGGTATTGCTGGGGTATCTATTCTAAGGTGAGGAATATGTCACTAACGTGTCTCTTTCAGATGCACAAGTTACTAACTTGTGTAACGATATATCTGTAAGAGACAGTAGTTAGGTGACAGATTCTCTACCGCCCACCATCCTCCCCGTTCTGCGAACTGATTTCTAGGGTTAAGGACATCCCTTTCAGGGTCCTAGTATTTTTCAGACACCTATGTCAGCTTCTTGCATGGCTCTGCGTTCCTGGCGCGGAAAGTCGTGTACAGAACTGACGTCAGCGCGCAGGGGCGGCGTCTAAGTACTGCCCGCGACGTCATCCCGGCGATGCCGACGACGGACGCGGAGCCGCACGACGCCACCTACCGACGCGCAAGGGTACTGCTGCGCAAAAACTTTCCGGATCCAGCCTGACGCCTGGGGATATTCTAAGGTGAGGAATCTGTCACTAACTACTGTCTCTTACAGATATATCGTTACACAAGTTAGTAACTTGTGCATTTCATCTTGTGCCCTGAAGAAGCCCATGCTCGGGCGAAACGCGTTGGCTGTCTCCAACAAAATACATACCAGGCGCATTTGAAATAAAGCTACACAAAGACTAACGACTACCGATTGTTTTTCCATGTTGTACATGTTACATTGATCTACTTGTTGATAAATTAATATTGCCTCTCATTCACATTCTATGCATGTTTCAATTTATGATCAAGGGGCGGCTGATCATTTGAGGTGGGCAATATCCTTACACCACGTGACTGACCTAGGTAGTGCAGTCTCTCACAACCCGGCCGCTTTTTCCGTCTACTGAATCTCCATCGTACTGTTTCAAGATGTTCTTCGTCATCCTCAAGATCACCTGAGGTGGTTATCTCGACGTCAAACAGCCCGACTTCTTCACCAGAACGCCCCCGTTCACCTGAAGCTCCTGCAAGGGAAGAGAGGCAGAAATCACCATCTATACATCTCTCTCCCCTAGATGGATGTTGCCTCTACATCACTGGAAGAAATCGGACGCTGCGCAAGCACGAGAGAATCAGGACTACTCCAGTCCTCTGCACAGATCTCCTCTAACCAGACTGGTGCAAGCTGTAGATCTGTCTCCTACTACATCTAGGGGTCGAGATCGTTCACGTACTCCTGCAACCTCCTCAAGAAGGAGATCCAGGTCTCGAGGTAAGAGGAGAAGACACAGATCTCAGACACCTTCTTCCACCCAGTCTTCAAAGAGGGACTACTCGCCTACCCTTACAGACAGCCCACAGTCAAGGATCTCTCCGGTGGATGTCGTCCGCACTTTTCAGGATGTTCTGGCCAGAGGGGCAACTAAACTGAACATCGTTATGCCCACTCAGCAAAGTTCATCCTCAGTGATCTTTGAAACTTTGCATCAGAGGTCAGCAGCCAGACCTTTGGTGCCGGGGCTACTCCAACCGGTGATGGACACTTTCCTTACTCCGGCGACGCTTAAGACCACGCCTGCGAGGATTTTAAAGAAATGCAGCCCTCCGGAAGAGGATCCTTTATTTCTCAGATCTGAGCCGCCTCCGGATTCAGTGATTATCGCTGCTGCCAAAAAGACCCATGCAGTGGCCTCCTCATCATCAGTCCCACCTGATAAGGAGAGCAGAGCACAAGATGCTTGGGGGAGAAAGGTCTGTGGCACGTCAGCTTCTATGCTTAAGGTCTCCAGCGCCTGTGCACTGTTAGGGCGCTACGATAGATCTTTGTGGGACTCACTTCAAAGATTTACAGAAAAGTTGCCTAGAGAAGACCGCAGAGACTTTAAGGAGATTTTGCAGGAAGGCAGCTTGGTGGCGAACCAAGTTATCAGCGCTGCAGTTGATGGAGCGACGCTTTCTGCACACTCCTACGCACAGGTCATCCTGGCTCCGACTGACTGCGCTAAAACCGGAAGCGCAATCCCGCATTCTCAACCTTCCCTTCTCAGGTTCATCCTTGTTCGGCTCTCACACAGATGAGGAAATGTCGAGGATGAAGACGGAGCTTGATACCCTAAAGGCGGTCGGCCTTGAAAAAAGAAAAGAATTCAGGCGCCGTTACAGGCCATACGATCGGCTGCCCTTCCATCAGAGGGTTCAAACCCCTCACTGGCAGAGGCAGCAACATCCAAGCCAATCGAAGTCGCATTATCAAGGCCGTCGTGCCCCTAGAGGAAGAGGAACCCCTCGCCAATCTACAGCCTCAGCGAAGACACCATCTAAGCAATGAGTGTCCGATTCCTCCGTCGGGGTTATCCACTCCAGTGGGGGGGAAGTATTGCCAACCATCTAGAAGAGTGGCGTGGTATCACAAAAGACCAGTGGGTGTTAACTACGCTGCGGAATGGTTACTCTCTACGTTTTCGACATCAGCCTCCCACGATCCCTCCAGTAAAGACAGCGTGTCACCAAATGAGAATGCTGCAGCAGGAAGTATCCACCCTCCTGCGAAAATCAGCCATCGAGGAGGTTCCTGTATCGCAACGAGGTCGAGGGGTATATTCAAGATACTTCCTAGTGAGGAAGAAAGGTCGAAAATCAGAATACAGGCCGATTCTAGATCTTCGGACCCTCAACAAATCCATCAAAAGAGAAAAGTTTCGCATGTTGGCTCTCCATCAAATATATCCACATCTGCGGCAGGGAGATTGGATGTGTTCGCTGGACCTGCAAGATGCATACTTTCACGTCCCGATCAGTCCACATCACAGAAAGTTCCTGCTTTTTCTGGTGGGATCAACCCATTACCAGTTCAAGGTTCTGCCCTTCGGGTTGAAGCCAGCCCCTCGAGTGTTTACGAAGTGCATGGCAGTAGTGGCAGCCGCTCTACGGCGCAGAGGCATCTTCGTGTACCCCTATCTCAACGACTGGCTTCTGAAGGGTCCTTCCCCCCCCAGAGCGTGAAGAACCATTTTCATCAATGTCTAGACCTTTGCCACCAACTGGGTCTCCACGTCAATTTCGAAAAATCGACTCAGCAACCCACGCAAAGAATTCATTATCTGGGTGCAACAATAGACTCCGCAATAGGAAAAGTGTTTCCTTCGGAGGAGAGACTGCCATCTATCACACTGAAGGGCAAGCAGATTCTACACAACAGTCGGCCTTCGGTCCGTCAAGTTGCCTCTCTCCTAGGGTCGATGGCATCCTGCATTTCTCTTGTCCCCAATGCCAGGCTGAGAATGCGTCCTTTGCAGCAGGATCTGGAGGACAAGTGGGATCAACGAACAGATCGGTGGGACGACAGGATACAACTGTCAAAAGCAGCCAAAGCATCCATTCCATTGTGGATGCGACAGGAAAATCTGCTGGTAGGAGTTCCCTTCCATCAGTCTCCAACCTCTCAATCGCTGATCACGGATGCCTCCCTTCAGGGTTGGGGAGCTCACATGGGGTCTCTCCAGACTCAAGGTCGATGGTCAACAACAGAACAGTTGTACCACATCAACATGCTGGAGCTGAGAGCGGTTCATCTAGCCCTCAAGGCTTTCCTCCCGTCGATTCGAACCAACTCCATTCTAGTACAGACGGACAATACAACGACCATGTACTATTTGAACAAACAGGGGGGAACTCGATCGAGGACACTATGGAGGCCCAAGCTCTCTGGCATTGGCTCCTTGCGAGGAATCTATCAATTACATCGATACACCTACCGGGAGAGTAAAATTCACAAGCAGATGCTCTCAGTCGTCACTTCGAGGACCAGCAGGACTAGGTTCTAAACGACGAAGTCGTAGAAAGCATTTTACAAGAATGGGGTCGACCAAGCATCGACCTGTTCGCAGACGACACAAACAAAAAATGCCGAGACTTCGCATCGAGATACTACCGACCAGGGTCGAAACGGAATGCCCTTTTGATCAGCTGGTCAGGGGCATTTGTATACACCTTTCCTCCCCTTCCACTCATACCGAAGGTCGTGACCAAACTCTCCCACTCAGAAACAAGGATGATTCTGATTGCTCCGGACTGGCCGAGGCAGTGGTGGTACCCGGACCTTCTTCACCTGTCAGAATGTCCACACAGGAGGCTGCCGTGCAGACCGGACCTGCTGTCCAAGATGAACGGGAGCATTCATCACCCCAACCTTCCATCACTGAACTTGGCAGCATGGCTCCTGAGGTCCTCCAGTATGGTCATTTAGGCCTTCCACCAGACTGCATGACCATCTTGAAAGAGGCTAGAAGGCCCTCCACAAGGCACTCATACGCCTGTAAATGGAAACGTTTTTATTTATGGTGTGTGCAAAACAATTGTGATCCTACCAAGGGACAGGAGGAGGTGGTGTTGCCCTACCCGCTTCATTTGGCTAAGGCAGGCTTAAAATTCTCTTCCATTTAGGTACACCTAGCTGCCATTACGGCATATAGGCGTTCTCCTTCTCAGCCTTCCTTTTTTCAACTGCAGGTAGTAAAGGACTTTTTGCAAGGCTTAAAGAAGGTCTATCCTCCGGTTTGGCCTCCTTCTCCTCCCTGGGAGTGCTATCTAAATTGATGGGTCCCCCCTTTTGAGCCTATCCACAAAGTAACCTTACAACACCTTACGTGGAAGGTAGCTTTCCTAGTGGCGATCACTTCGGCTCGCAGGGTGAGCGAGATACAAGCTCTCTGCTCAAAAGAACCATACAAAGTGTTCCATCTAAATAGAGTTGCCTTGAGAACCCACCCCTCCTTCCTTCCGAAGGTGGTGTCAGACTTCCATGTAAACCAAACCATTTCACTTCCGACCTTTTTTCCCAATCCCTCTACCCCAGCTGAGAGGGCACTTCACTTCTTAGACCTCAAAAGGGTTTTAAAGTTCTACTTGGACAGGTGAAAGTCGATTAGAAAATCTGATCAATTATTCATTAATTATGGTTCGATCAGAACAGGTTTTCCAGCTTCCAAACGTTCCATCTCCAGGTGGATAGTCTCATGCATCAAAATGGCTTATCAGTTAGCGCAAAAGCCACTTTGGTCTAGACCCAAGGCTCATTCCACAAGAGGAAAAGCTGCTACAGCTGCTTTCCTCAACAATGTACCGATTCCCGAGATCTGTAAAGCAGCCACTTGGAGATCTATACATACATTTACAAGACACTATTGTCTTGATTCGGATACCAGAACAGACACCCAAGTAGGCCAGGCCTCCTTGAGGAATCTGTTCCAACACTGATTAATGCTGTTTAGTTGTTGGGTCATTCCTTCTCATTTGCCCGCAGGCAGAGGATGGGCTTGCTATTCTATTCAGTGTTTATGACTATTGATGAGGATCCCCTGGAAGAGAAGGATAAGTTACTTACCTGTAATCCTAGTTCTCTTCCAGGGGTATCCTCATCAAAGTCATAAGCAACCCACCCGCCTCCCCAGGCAAATGAGACTGTTGTATTGTTAAGCTATATCTTTGTGCCCTGACCTTCGGGTCTCTGCAAAGAACAACTGACCTAACTGTCACCCTTGAGGCATGATGGGAAGCTAGGGGTCATGGCTGCCTTAAAGGCACGGTGCCAGTTTTTTGTGTGCAATTGCTTTCGTTTTCTATGCTATTGGTTTCCAATGCAGCCTGCAGGCTAACAATGCTTGCTCTTTTGCAGTTTGTTTTCATGACTCTGCTTATTAAAAGGAGTTCAAGTTATACTTGCCTTCCTGTGGTCTATATATATATATATATATATATATATATAAGTAAGATGTGATTGCAAAAGAGGTTATTTATTTGTTTATTATTGCATTGTTTAGCCTCCTATATGGGGGCTGCATTTGGATGAGGAAAAATGATATATGTGTATATATATATATAGAGCTGTATATATATATATATTTATGTTTTCATATATAATTTTTTTATTATTTCCGGGTCCCCGCACATGGGAGGGAATATTCAGTGCTTATGACTTTGATGAGGATACTCCTGGAAGAGAACTAGGATTACAGGTAAGTAACTTATCCTTTGGCGCCAAGTCCACAGCTAATCCACAGTTCTAGTGTTCTTCTTTTTCTTTAGTCAGGTGAATCTGAGTTCCTGGTTTCAGGGGGCTAAACACTGAATTTAGGGGCGTTAAGGGGAGTGAAGGGTAGTAGCCAAAGGACTACTTATTGGGGTTACTACACTTTATATGGGGAGAGGATGTAGCCTTATGGCTAGAGCGGTCAACCTCGAAGCTGGGGAACCAGGTTCGAGTCTCGGCAACGACGCTTAACATCCTGTGATCCTGGGTAAATCACTTAATCTCCCCATGCCTAACAAAAATTAATGTGTCCATTTGTAACGAAACTGGTGTTCATGTAAAGCGCTCTGATACCCGATTTCTCGGGTCTAGTTTGCGCTATATAAAACTCAAAAAAAAAAAAAATGACCAGTGCCCAGTACAAATACTTAAGATGACATCCCTGTTCACTTGTACCATCTAGTAATTGAACTAGACAGCACAGGGTCATATCTGCTTTTACAGATATGCCCTCACGTAATATAATTCACCCTGCCTTAGGGCTACAAGGCCTGCTGTAGGGGTGACTTACATATATTACATGCAGTGACTTTTGCATGACACACAGTGAGTGTGACACGTTGTGTTTTCACTCATGGTTTGCATCGTGACACTCAGTCTGCAATGGCAGGCTGCATGCAATTTGTATGGGGTCCCTTAGGGTGCTATAATAAATGCTGCAGTCCTTAGAGACTCTCTTGGTACCCATGTCCTAGGTACCAGGGGCACCACTTACTAGGTGCTTAAGGAGGTGCCAAGATGTGTGCCAATTGTGTTGGATTTAGACCATTTTACCTTGTTTTAGGAAAAGAGCACTGGCACTAGGGCCTGGTTAGCAGAGACCCAGTGCACATCAGTCGAAAAACACCAGTACCAGTGGCAACAAGTGGGGGTGATCATGACAAAAAGGGGTACTTTCCTACACACCTTCCTTCATATATTCTGTGTTTTCAGAGGCATACCACTTGTGTTATTCTTAATCTGTGGTATTTTGGTCCTATTTTGCTGCTACGCAATGGATGTTCCATTTCGAGGCCTAATGGTGATGGATCTAACACTCATTCAGATGTGTTGTGAACGAATGATGCAGTTGCCGAAATCTTCTGCTACCGTAATTGGTTTAGGGGTTCGGGTGAGCTAGTCAGGTTTGGGCCGACAGCCTTTGATGGTGTAAATGGACTCAGTCCCTACATTCTGAAGTTCTGTCGTCCTAATACGCAGTCCTACATTTTCTACTGGGAACCGTATAACATGGCGCCCAACGAGGTGCCAAGAGGGAAATCACCACACCCAAGTTCAAAAAGAAAAGGATCAGTGGTGCCAGATTCTCTGTCTTGGCCCCTCAGACCTGGAACTCACTTCCTATCAGTATATGGATGGCTCCAAATTATATAAAGTTCAGTCAGGCAATCAAGACCTGGCTGTTTCAACAAGCGCACAACTCTATACAGCAGGTCCTTATGTTATGTTCTCTCTGGCTATTTAGCATCATGAAACCTTATGGTGTACATGGACTCTTCAAATATCTCTAACAACACTAGCTGCACATGGCTTTATACAAACAGTTAGCTCACTAGAGAATGTGGCAGTTTTAACTGAGAGTGTCAAAGTTAGTGATGTAACAAGTAGCTCTTGGGAAAGGTTGTTGATCACCTCCATTTTCTGTATTCCTTGTAACACATTTGAGTTCTTGTATGGGCCCTGTTCTTTGGCCATTCCAGTTTAGTCCAAGCCATATGCAAATCAGTCTCAACCCTGCTTTCCATGGCATCAGTCCAGTCCGAACTGCCAGGCCATGTCCTCCCTGCACTGGAATCCTGGGACTGGTTTTGGGGTATCACCCCATATCAGCCAAGCTAGCTTGAATCTGGTGGCGTAAAAAGCACGGGACCTATGTCTGGGCATACCCTTCCGACTTAAGGCGACAAATGCAAAAAGAACAGATGAAGGACGTAATGCCGAACAAATCAAACATTCACCCCCAGTCACAGATCTGGATTAAATCCATCATTTTTTTGCACACCACGGCATTCCAGTTTAGACCCAGCCATATGCAAATCAGTCTGTATGTGTCGATCTTGAGTCAATCTCGGAGCGTAATACATTTATGTTCACCACCCTTGCTTCTTCTGATTTATATTCCAGTAACCTGTAGTTCAGTTTGACTACTACATCTATGAAAGCAGCTATCTGATCTGGGGGATCTGACATTTGTGATATAAGATTCTTGAGGTTGTTGCGCAACCCGTGATAGAACACGTAAATATTACCAGCCTGTCACGTAACAAACAACACGGTAGGCCCAGGTGGATATCGAAGGTAGGTCTTTATTATACTATGGCTGGTAAGGTAGCCCATACACTATGGGGAGGTATTGTTCCGTCCTTCTCTCCTGCCGCCTTGGCTCCGTTCGGCGGTTCGTCTCTGGCGTCGGTCTTCCCCTCGGGTAAAACACAAGGGAGAGGCGATTAATAACTTATCCAATGTTGACACTTCCCACTATTATTCATCTGCTTCCTCCCTGCTATTGCACTAGGGGTGTCGTTGCGGGCAACCATGTTACATCACACGGTATGGGGGCAGTTCGGGACCGGGTAGTGGGGTCGTGCATAGGTGGAACCAGCGGTTGTGCAAATGGCGTAGGGAGAGATAATCCTCTCTCACCCCTTTACTATGCGTGCCCCTATCCTGGCCCGGTTACATCCTTCATATGGTTTCTTTAAACGTGGGGAAGTTGTATAACATAGGGGTCGTCATTTTCCACTAAAGGGATTGACCATTGAGCCGTGTCTCCACCCAGGTATGAAAGGATGAAGGCGATTTTGGATGCATCATCCGGGAACGTCCGCACGAACCATAAAATGTAGAGGACACTGATTGAGAAAAACACCATATTTGCTGCTGTCACGATAAAAGCGTTCAGGATCAGCCAAAGGTATGGGGTGAGGGGTGATAACCTGTATCTGGATGGTAGCACTCTGAGCAGGAGAAGCAGTTCCCAGAAACTGGTACGCAGTACCACCGGGTTGAATATGAGTACCTTTACCACCTCTTTTTTCTTGGGCTTAACAGAAGGATCATGACCCCAAGCTCCAGTATGACTGGCTAGTAGTTGGGTTTGCAAGGCTGTCACTTCTTAGCGTAGGCTCTGATTCTCAGCCTGAATACATGCCAACTTGGCGGCTATGTCCTGCAAGGTGATGTCGGGGTTACTTAGATCGTCTGGGCAGGATGATCGCCTTGGACTTCGTATACTGTCAGATTTCTACGAACCTTACCTTAAGCTCGCAGAGTGATCCTGCAGAGATGATATGAACAACCTCCACCATCCCTTACCTCCCTCCTGTATATGTGTAGCGACGAAAACCAGGGTGAAGACTGGGGCCGGGAGAGGAGATCCTAGATGGTGTGGTTGCATGTTCTTCTGTAGTTCCACCTTTTAACAAAAGGTCAGAGGTCAGAACAACTGGAACATGGCATAAGTGTGCGCACCCCTTCCCACCCCTGGTGACTGGTATCTACCTAAACACGAGTTATCAGTAGGATTAAGGCAGAAGTAAACCAATGGAAGAGGATGTAGGAAGAGATCAGGAAACCAATCTAGGGTAATGGAACCTAATGTAGTGTAGCTCCTATTTCCCTAATAGGCTCTGCGCATTGGAATAATATATCCTATAGGTTTGACATAGGACTAAGGTCAGTATGTCCCTATCGAGTATATTAAACTTAATTACTTGTGCCAGCTAGCTCAGAGGCCACTAGAAACTCCTTGACGACAAGAAGGGAGTAGTTTCTGGCAGCTGCAAAACATGACCACTTTGTTTCCCTTTAGAATCAGAACATGTCCCAGAGTCGTGGAAACAATAGATAACTATTTCACTCAGCTCAATCGTGCATGCTTAGTTTTCTCCAAGTTACACAGAAAGAACAGACGGGCGTTTCAATAAAAGATTTATTGAACAGTCTTGTTTCTGGTGTAAGTAAAATGTGCTGTTACGATCACAAGACAGTATGCGAGATAAATAATGTACAGTGTGAGCAGTAGAAATAAATAATATTGCGATAGCATTATCTTTTAGTATATATGCATTTACCTAAATGACACAGACTAAAAATGCGAGTACTCATACGATGCGTTTCTAATCTAGTTCTACCCCAATGTACCTAACCTAACCTAGGTGTAGGGAGAGGTATGAAGTAGGTGAAGTATTCCTTACTATGGTATACTAAGAGTATGTTAAGCCTAGTATGCCAAGAGTCCCTCTAGGTTCTAGCCAGCTCCATACCTGAAGAATGAGAGAGGTAGGAATCTCTTTGCCAGACTCGAACTCCAACACCCCGCAAGGGAAGTCAGATCACTGGAAGCTGGACTCTCTGCGTGCAGGGATGACAGCGTCTTCTCAGTGCGTCAGGCCGGGAAACGGGCTCCTCTGAAGTCGAGGTCTCCTCTGATTTACAGGGGCTAGGGAAGGTATATTTATACCTGAGAAGTACCTAAGAATGTTAGGTATTGACGTGAGTCGGACAGCGGAAGACGCCATGAATGAACCCCTAAGGAATAATGGTTCATGCATAATATATGAGTCCTTGAAGAAATCAATAGTCCTGTGCTAGGGAAACTCCCGCAGCCTAAGGGTCTGTTCTTCATGAACTCGTTGTGACGTTAGGGTGGACGGATGTCGGAGACCATGCCTGTATTTGGAGTGCACGGTTTAATGCCTAAATAAGGGCTGGGATTTTATGCCTATATAAGGGCAGGGCGAATTGTGCCTATATAAGGACATGATACTGGAAAGCCCGTTTATGGACACCCTAAGAGGAATACAACACCTACTCCACTTTCGTGTGTACGATAATACTAAAATGCTAAACATTAAATGGAGTACCGCATATTTAAAAAATATTTCTTAAAAGCATTAAAAAACATAGTAAAAATGCAAAAGGTACTGTACATCTGAAGCAAATGCTTTTCATTTCAGGCATAAAGTTCGAAAATAAATGCAATTGGAATGAAATAAGCAGTAATATTTACATGTGACAGAAAATGATCCATAAGTTGTTCAAAAATCAAAGTCATTTCATGTCATGAAAATTAATGAACTGTTCTAGACACACAAGATGACTAAGTGTCCGTGGAAGTACCGTGAAGTCTGTACTATAAGGCTAGTTCTACTTAAGCAGATTGAAGTGCCATTTTCGTTCTACAAATGGGAAAAAGTTCAATTTTGGTAGAGTTCCAAGTTTTTTTAAAATGAAGGCCAAATTGTTACTGCATCTCTGGAACACTGTATGCTGAATCAGTCAGTTTACGGGTCTGGTGTAAACATGAGATCATCTATTTCTATAGACAAAACATCATCCACTGAAGTTGGTGTCAGTTGGAACACCTCGTGTAGTAGATTAATTGCACAGAGATGTGAAGCATCGCTTCCAGCATAGGTTGCCGCAGCAATGTTCGCGTCCGTTGTTACCTGTGTGCCTGTAGATCTTTCTCGTACCTCAGCAGCAGCCGGAAGCGTCTGTGAGATCTCAATGAATGCTGACATCAGGATTGGTAGCCTCTGGGGACAACACAGAGCATGAGCCGTTATCGGGACCAGCAAAGTATCAACGTCCGTTGGCGTTGCTGATGGAAATGTGAGACAAGTGTCTAACACGCATTCTTCACCGCATAGCAGGCATCGTAGAACAGGTAAGATGCAATCTTGCCAGATTGGTCTGAATGACAGGAACCACGTGGTATTCAGGTCCCGTAGACGAGTCATGCCCAATAGCTGTACTATTCGCTCACGGCACTTTCTTTCAAGGAGAGCTTTCTCCATTTCGCTCGGAGTGATGTCTGCGAATAGGCTGGCCATAGCGCAATAGCAGGAAGAGAAATAGAATTCCGGCAACAAGTGCTAGAATTAATGGTATGCCACCAAACACCGAATGTGCAAAGTTCGGGATGATTCCCAGTATTGCCTGGAAAGGTGCTAACAGACCGGAGCAGATGCTCTTAAATACATGTACAATTCCGGTTGTATCAGACATATTGAAGATACGTCCTATCATTTCTACGAAATGTATAGGGCAGTTTGTACGTATTAAAGTCTGTATCTCAGCCGAAGTCCTTGCTACTTGTAGATCATAGGTTTCTTTGGCCGAGGTCAAAGGCACTGTTTGCTGTAAAAGCATGGCTTTCATTCTGCTCAAAGTATCAAATCTTATAAAAGAGACGTTCAGCGAAGGCCATAGAGGCGACTCCCTGACTGTGTCTATTGGGCAAACAATACTTGCATACAGCAAGTGACCCTGGAGTTGACCGTTACTAGATATGGGATGCCTGGCAACATGCTGCAGCAACTCTGATCATTCAACATGAGGTAACTCCCATTAGAAAGTTGTCCAAACGTTGGATTAATCACAGCAGCTGGTGTACCCTGCTGATGGCAAGACAAATTTGCCACAGAACCATTACAAGCCCCGTGTAAAGAAATGTCCTGACATATAAGTGAACCGCTCAGTGCACGTTTACAGTGTGTACCGCTCAAAAACACTTCACGATCCCCACTCCAACATCTATATGTATACAGTAAATCCCAAGATGTCTTAATGTATTCCTTACCCAACCTTTCATATTTGCCTGCTTGCATTTGTCTGAGGCAATACTGAAACTGAAAAGTAGTCACAGGTAATGTTATTTTGCCATAAATAAGCCATTCTGTAGCTGGTTTTTCTGCCACTGTGAAAGGTAACTTTTCCAGTTTTTCAATGCTCAGCACTGTATACCTTGCTCCTCTTTGTGCCAATTCGATCTGTTTATCAGTTAGATTGTATTCTGCAAACAGAGCTGACGTGTTGATAAAACGCCAAGGCACATAGCCCGCTCGCAAAGATTGCAGCGTCCAGCTTAATAACACAATAGAACGTAATTGAGACTGACCGTGTTGTAACATCGCCAAATCTTGTTCTAGTATGTCGATAGCAGAGGATACAATGCCATCCAATGAATATATTCTGGAGGACAAAGTTGTTAACCCATTGTCGACCACAGAGAGTGTTTTCTCTAAATTAATATGATCAAGTTCACGTATTCGTTCTGCGTGCCTCCATCTGTGATACTTTCCATGCTTCATTATAGGCAGCATAAATGCCGGCATATATGAAACGTTTTTGACGCGGTTTCTTGGTCCAAGCAAGAATTCCCGAAGGTCTGCGTCCTTTTAAGTAAGGATAAGTGTTGTTTCACATCCTGTAGTGTACACTTATGCAGCCAATCGAGGCATAATTTTCCTACACTGTATGTTGTTACTACCCCGGATGCTGTCTTTGGACGTATCTTGGGTCTGGCCTATTAATAGTAAAGCCCTGAGTTTTATTCAGGAATCTTTCCTGACAGTTATTCGTGTCTGTGGGCCAGATCAACCATTTTTTACAATCAGGATTAGATCTGTTGAGTTGTAGTATATTGTCAACTGTCACCACTGCATGTGTATCGTTATCACTTGCAGGTGTTGGTACAGAAGGTGTGTTCATCTCCTTGATCTTAGCTAATCCAAGACAAGATGTTTGTTGGATGGTTTCATTCAAGAACATAATTTGTTCAGGGATGATACAGGCTCTAAATAAAGCTTCTATCCCCTGCACTTGCCAATCTTTAGTACCCCAGACAGTTTTTGTGTCTATTGTGTCTTTCCATAAGTCGAAACCCTGTCTAGACAGTTGGGCAATAAATGCTGCAGAGTAAATCTGTTTTGTATTAGTTAACATAATTTTCAGTCCTGTCTTGTTTACATTTCTAAAGTAAAATGTTTCTGGGTCAGATGTATTGTAACCTGAAAAATATGGAAACTTACTAGCAAATGTTTTTGAACTACCTTTAGGTGGTGTAGGACAATGTTCCCATTGGTTAAACATAAACACATTTCTTGGATATGCAGATTTATGCAAATAATGATGACCATAGTGGTTATAACAATACAGTTGTTCATAGTCTGATGAACCCTCTAAATATTCATTTTTAGAAAATGCAGCAGATTTTTCTAGGTCATACATTATGTCGTTAACAGTCTCAAAGTCCCAATCATCAGAATAGGTACTGGACGAAATTAGATCACTTAGTGAAATTTTAAACAAATGTGGAATGTTCAATTGTTCCGTCGGGCCGAAGATGTCAAAATCTGTTTTGTCCCACACTATTCCATCCTGTATAGGAACAGCTGTGACGTTCACTGATGACAAGTCTCTTGCTTCACAATGGAAAGATTTATGAGGTTTCAAAAGTACGTTCACATCTTTTCCTTCAGTGTTCACATGGATGTATCTGCCACTTATAAGCACGCTCACAGTTGTAACCAAAGCTAGCCAGAGCAGGAAAACAAATAGTCCAGATGTAATCTAGAGTTCAATCCATGGCGAAACCAAATAAGTCTTTTTCAGAAAGTGAAGAAAGTCTTGTACCTGCTGCTTGGGTTGGAATGATGCTGGCGTAGTTTCAGGTTCACTCGGATCTTCTGAGAACGTATCAAAGTTAATGAAATAGCCAGAAGCAGTTCTATCAATTGTTGGAATTGCATCAGGATTTGTAGAAATCACTGGAACCAGTTCATCACTTGCTACATTGGTGTAGACAGGTGTATTTGGACGAACTGTTACTTGGTGTTCAAGAGGGATGAGTTCCATAGCGTTATTGCTTAGTCCTCCATCTGTTACAGCTGAATTCTCGATTGTTATCAGTCTTTCAGTCTGAACCTCTTGGATAGTAGCGAGAGGAGTGCGTCTGCTACTAGGTCGGAGTCCACGAGGCCTACTATTTAGTATTGGCCACATACTGTGGTTTGATCAGGTCGATGGATACAAATCTTTTCTCCTTTCTTCCAGCAAGGGGCGGCA
Source organism: Calotriton arnoldi (assembly GCA_963921515.1). Lineage (NCBI taxonomy): Eukaryota > Metazoa > Chordata > Amphibia > Caudata > Salamandridae > Calotriton > Calotriton arnoldi. The sequence goes on from CAWUFW010002007.1 coordinate 1,693,669, forward strand.
GAAGTACTGTTCTTGTTCCTTGAACTGCTAGAACAGGTACTGGTTGTCTGTAAGAAGGTCCAAATTCCTTCTTGTCCGCAATCTTTTCTCTGACTAGATCCCCAACTTTTGGAATCCAGACAGGCCTTGTTGGGACCGCCGATTTTTCCCCAGTGGTGGTTGGCTGTAGGAATACGTTGCTTTGTTTCGTTCTTAACTCATTCAGTTCCTGTAAAACAGCCAAACTAACTTTGATATCAAACGGTTTATTTTCCACCACTGTGCCTACGTGTTCAAGGTCTGGTACCCACATTCTTGTCCCAAATAGGACCTCATATGGAGTGACCCCCCCCTAGAGAACTTCTTGGCAGATTGTTCAATGAGCGTTGGACCCCATTAAGATGTTTGACCCACCCATCACCCGAACCTAATACCCTAGCTGTTATAGACTGCTTTATGTCCCGGTTTTTCCTTTCCACAACCGAATTTCCCTCAGGATGGAATGGAGAGGAGTACCGCAATGCAACGCCCAGACTGGCCATGGCTTCTTTGTAAGCCCGAGAGCTAAACGTAGGACCCTGGTCAGAATGTAGCGTGCCTATTGCGTATGTGCCGATAAAGACTCGCAAATCTTTTATAACAGTTCGAGCGTCAGCCGAGCGCTGAGGCCATATCCATAGGAACCTAGAGCATGAATCCACTGCAACCATGATATATTTATAGTTACCATCCCTTTGCAAGGGACCGCAGTGGTCCAGGTAAACACAAGCTAATGGTTTGTCTGAAATTAACAGGGGTGTCTGCGCAGGACGTTTCACTGTTGAGACTTTCATCTGTTGGCAAATATCACATTCTAAAACATAGTTTTTAGTTTGTTTCCGAATGCCAGGCCACCAATATCTTTGCTTGAGTAAAGATACTGTCGCTGAAACACCTGCATGGGCAGAAGCTATCCCTTCGTGTGCTGCTAGGATTAGTCCTAATCTGCGTTCCTTGTTTGGAATTACCCTATCCCCCACTCCAGGGATTCGAGCAAAAGGAACGTTGTTCGCATCAATTACATAAGAGTACTTCAGTGGAAACTTTTGGTAACGCTGCACTGCTGCCCTTGCTTGAAGCATTGACAGCCAACATTATCTCACCGTCTATTTTTGTTTTTGAACGAGTGATCGCAGCTACGGAAGCCGTCTGAACAGCCCCTTTGCGGCTTCGTCAGCCAATGAATTCCTGCAACGTGAACGTCATCACGTTGATGACTCAGTGTGTGGATCACGTGAGCCTTTGGTAGTTCGTTTTTCAACTGAACTACTTGTTCCCAAAGCGTTTTGTGCTTTATTGTGCCACCTTTCGCATCTTTGAAACCATTTTCAAGCCAGTTTTGTATATATTCATTATACGACTGAACACAGTAAAGGAATCACACACTATTAGTGTGGGGAATTCTCGATCTGTACTTTCAAGTGCCAGTTTGAATGCTTGTAGTTCAGCTCGCTGAGCTGTACAATCTCCTAGAGACTGGGTTTTTGTGACCATAGGTCTGAAGATGCCATTTCGCATGCGACCTTTAACGATTGCACACGCTGCACTGTAAGCTTGCTTACTCCCTGTTGCGGGCTGTGCGGATCCGTCAGTGTAAATTATGAATTCGTACTGATCGAGAGGCAGAATTTCAGTAGGCAGATGACATTCTTGTTCATATTGCAGGAATGCTTGTGTTTTTAAATCTGGATCAAAAACCTATTCAACATCTGTTGCAGCAAGAGAATTAACCCATTGTATCCATCTTGGATGTAATGCTTTAGCATTTGGAATGCTTGCTTTTGTGACCGCTTCTAAAGCTGGTACCGGGGTTACGACAATAATGCGTTTCCCTTGGGGTAAGGCTCTTTCTTTTGCTACAGCGGTTTGAACTGCTGTCAGAATTTTTTCAGTTGAACTGAAGCGCATTTCCGCTCGTGTGTACAAATGAGATTTGTATGCGATTGGTATTTTCTCACCCTCATTGAAGGTTAAGTAGGTGAATCCACATTGACCCGAAATTATTCGGATCAGCAAATTTCGTTGACTTACACGTGTTTGTAAGTGGTTTGTTGCTAACATGTTAGCCTGGAGTGAACGCAAGATTTCTGTGTGTTCGTTTGTCCAATTGTTGATTGAAAAATCAGGTTTGATTAATGCGTAGAGAGGTTTAACCCTTTCTGCGTAATTTAGAATGTATGTTCTTCCAAAATTTAGGAAACCCAGGTTGGAGCAGCGCACATTTCTCTAGAAAGTTAGCTGCCAAGCTCTTGCCTTCACTTGAAAGCTCATATCCTAAAAATAGGACATTGAGATGGGCAATTCTGGACTTTTTAAAGTTGAACTTGTAGCCCTCAGAGGCGAAACCCAGTATAATGGTGCTCACCCTGTTCAAGTGTTTTTCCAGGTCATCGTCTGTCAGATAGATGTCATCGACATAGGACAAGGCCTTATTGTCATAAATTTGTAGTAACTCAGTTACCCTCGCTGAGAATAACCCTGGGCTGTTCTTGAACCCTTGTGGGAGTCGACAAAAGTGACGCTGGGTCCCCATTATGGAGAATGCTGTTAAGTACCTGCTTTCAGGTGCTATGTTTTGACAAAAGAAACCATTTGAGATGTCTAATGTTATATTTTTTACGCACAATGTTATTCATTAATGCTGTGCTATGTGCATTTTGCACTGCAAAAGTTTTAGAACAAGTGTTTAAGTGTCTGTAATCCAAAACTAGACGATATGTATTGTCTGGTTTGGAGACAGGAAACAAAGGATTGTTCATTGAGGAGGTGCATGTTTCAATCACCCCTTGATATTCAAGTTGATCTAAGATCTCCCTGACCTGTTTTTTAGCTTCTTGCTTTATAGGATACTGCCTTTGTGCAGTTGGTTTATGTTTTAGATGTATTTTATGGTGAGGTGAGTCCTCATCCCATCCTACATGATTTTTATATAATGCTGGGGCCTGGGCCACTGCCCATTTCCTGGCATATGTATATTTTAGATGAATTGGAATATGGTTGGAGAAGGCAGGCATAATAATGTCCTCGCCATGTGGGCACTCCCTGACAAATTGTGGTGGCCAGTCCTTTTCTGCTAGAAGTATGTCATAGCCCTTTGATAGTCTTTCCCAAAAAAGTGTTTTCACCTTTCTTGGTATGTCTCCCTCCATTCGGAGTGTTATTTCATATAACTTTTGTGGAGTACTAACCCTGGTGTCTACAGTCTCTACTTTAATGTACTCATTCAAGTCCACTATCTCCAGAAGTTCCTTCAGGTTCTGGCGAGCTATTGTGACTTATGCTGCACTGTCCAGCATTGTCTGAGCCCATTCTCCGTTCTTGAGTTGTGTTCTCAGTATTCTCGGCATGTCTGATCTTTAGACCTGCTACTTTCTTTTTGGAGAATTGAGGTTTTGCTTTAGTTTTTGGAGCGTGTTTTTCGTCTTTCGATTTCACGCGTTCTTCTCTATGTTCCGATCGTCCTCTTCTTTCCGAAGTCTGTGATGAGATCTGAAAGGGACGAGAGGAACGTGTATCAGTATCTTGATACCTGTCAGGCTTTCTCAAAATATCCCTATTCCTGAGGTTATACCTCCTTTCAGAGGGCTCCTTTTGAGGAGACCTACCTCGGGATTGAGAACGTTTTTCGGAATTATTTTTATTAGTTTCCCACTTCTTTTTAGAAGATGTAGGAGTTTGTTTAATAGAGTCCTTCTCAGGACTTTCAGATAGTTTTGGCTTCACTGGTCTTCCACCCAAACTATCTCTGCCTAATTCTGCATAAGATTGTTCAATTATTCTGGGTAGCTCAGTTTGTTGTTCTGTAACATCGAATTCCCTTAATCGTTGGCGGATCGCCACTGCTGCTGCCTCCCCTTTAATATTAGATAATATTATTGTCGAAATTTTTCAGTAATTTCATACCTAAATTTAGAGCAGGCTCTGCCCCGTATTCGTTTTGAATTTGTTTCAGGACATCTGGTATTACCGCAATTGACGGAATGCCATGTGTTTTAGTATAGATGGCAGCAAAGACTGAGCCCCAAGTGGTGTAGTCTTCCAGTTGTGGTGTGATCCCCATCGGTAAACTGATTGTCAGTATTCTGTGTTTCTCATACGGGCTAGTATTTGGAAATACTGCTTCGATTTGAGTAATTTTTTGAGCTATCCAAAATGGAATTTGCTCACGTTTTGTGGGCATTTTACCCATGACTTGGTATAGAGTCTGTGGTGTAATTTTTAGTGTATTCCCCTGGTGAGGAGTTTGATTTGGAATTGTCAATGGTGGTTGGACTGTGAAAGTCCGCATGCCATATTGGACCAATTGTCTGTAGATTTTTATTAACTCTGTGAGTTGAGTAAGTAATTCCTCGTCTGACATTTCTTCAATGTCAGGATGAGGTGTGTAGCCGGCTAGAATCGGCCATGTTGCTCCTGGTCTACCTAGTGGACCGAGCCTGGTAATGTTTCTGTGATGTTTTAGGGTGCCTTTAAACCAGAGCTGATGCTCCTGGTATGTTAATGGAATTTCAATATCCTCGAAAGGAATGTAGTCCTCTGGTGGATCATCTTCTTTGTAGAAGTGAAACGTGTGTTACTGGATTGGATTCAGGAAATATTACCCATGAATAGAATACCTCTGTCTGAAAGGATTCGTGTGCCTCTATCACGAAAACTGCTTTACCTCCTCTTGGTGGTAGGCCATGTTTTATGAGTTTTAGAGTGATGGCTCTTCTTAAGTTTGGAGTGATGTTTATAACACCCTCCTCGGTTTCATTTAAACCTGTAATGTTAAAAGCTGCTATGACTGGGTCAGCCGCAGCTCCACCGTTTCTGGTGGCATCGTCCCCGTTTAAGGACATTTTGTTATTTTTGAAAAATGTAGAACAAGTTTCAAGGAGACAAAGATAAGGTGCACAATATTTTGGAACACTGTATCCTTCAACGTTGAGCAAACCAAACAGCTAATATATAGGGTGCTGCCCTATGTAGCCTTGGTGGATACTTAACCCTGCCCACTCCAGACGTCTTTTGGAGTATATGGGTAGGGGTCTCTGAGAGAAAAAGCACGGCTGAGTTACTCAGTATCTAACGTTGAATTACCGCCTTACCAAACCGTTGGGCGCCATGTAGTGTAGCTCCTATTTCCCTAATAGGCTCTGCGCATTGGAATAATATATCCTATAGGTTTGACATAGGACTAAGGTCAGTATGTCCCTATCGAGTATATTAAACTTAATTACTTGTGCCAGCTAGCTCAGAGGCCACTAGAAACTCCTTGACGACAAGAAGGGAGTAGTTTCTGGCAGCTGCAAAACATGACCACTTTGTTTCCCTTTAGAATCCGAACGTGTCCCAGAGTCGTGGAAACAATAGATAACTATTTCACTCAGCTCTGTCGTGCATGCTTAGTTTTCTCCAAAGTTACACAGAAAGAACAGACGGGCGTTTCAATAAAAGATTTATTGAACAGTCTTGTTTCTGGTGTAAGTAAAATGTGCTGTTACGATCACAAGACAGTATGCGAGATAAATAATGTACAGGGTGAGCAGTAGAAATAAATAATACTGCGATAGCATTATCTTTTAGTATATATGCATTTACATAAATGACAGACTAAAAATGCGAGCACTCATACGATGAGTTTCTAATCTAGTTCTACCCCAATGTACCTAACCTAGGTGTAGGGAGAGGTATGAAGTAGGTGAAGTATTCCTTACTATGGTATACTAAGAGTATGTTAAGCCTAGTATGCCTAGTATGCCAAGAGTCCCTCTAGGTTCTTGTCAGCTCCATACCTGAAGAATGAGAGAGGTAGGAATCTCTTTGCCAGACTCGAACTCCAACACCCCGCAAGGGAAGTCAGATCACTGGAAGCTGGACTCTCTGCGTGCAGGGATGACAGCGTCTTCTCAGTGCGTCAGGCCGGGAAACGGGCTCCTCTGAAGTCGAGGTCTCCTCTGATTTACAGGGGCTAGGAAGGTATATTTATACCTGAGAAGTCCCTAAGAATGTTAGTATTGACGTGAGTCAGACAGCGGAAGACGTCATGAATGAACCCCTAAGGAATAATGGTTCATGCATAATATATGAGTCCTTGAAGAAATCAATAGTCCTGTGCTAGGGAAACTCCCGCAGCCTAAGGGTCTGTTCTTCATGAACTCGTTGTGACGTTAGGGTGGACGGATGTCGGAGACCATGCCTGTATTTGGAGTGCACGGTTTAATGCCTAAATAAGGGCTGGGATTTTATGCCTATATAAGGGCAGGGCGAATTGTGCCTATATAAGGACATGATACTGGAAAGCCCGTTTATGGACACCCTAAGAGGAATACAACACTAAGGTGATAAGAAGTGTTATCAGGGACTAATTCACTTTCACTCCTTCAACAGTCAAACTAAAAACAGTAAGGAAAACACGTGTGTGTGTGTGTGTGTGTGTGTGTGTGTGTGTGTGTGTGTGTGTGTGTGTGTGTGTGTGTGTGTGTGTGTGTGTGTGTGTGTGTGTGTGTGTGTGTGTGTGTGTGTGTGTGTGTGTGTGTGTGTGTGTGTGTGTGTGTGTGTGTGTGTGTGTGTGTGTGTGTGTGTGTGTGTGTGTGTGTGTGTGTGCGTGTGTGTGTTCAACAAAACGCCCTTGAGCTACGAGAGGGCACTCGAAGCTGTTCCTACCATCCGGTTTGTTGGCCTCACTGCAGCTCGCTTGCCTGCTTTCCATATTTTACTGCCATGCCCGACGCGTTTCGAGGCCACTCCTCCTCTTGGGCAATTACACAGAAGCATCGACGGCTCACCTCTTAATTCATTACATTTTTATTCAATATCACCGCCCTCAGTGGGCGTGGCTCACTTTGCTCACCAAACGCGCCGGCATGGCAGTAAAATATGGAAAGCAGGCAGGCGAGCTGCAGTGAGGCCAACAAACCGGATGGTGGGAACAGCGTCGAGTGCCCTCTCGTAGCTCAAGGGCGTTTTGTTGAACAATAACAATGCACGGCTGCCCTGGCTGTGGAGAGGAGCACCATTTCTGCAAAATGGAAAGGCTGTGGAATGGAACGGTCCCGCCGTGCAGCACGATGTTCCAGTATGTTAATAACAGCCCGCTGGCCTTGGTTTCCTTCCCTACTAAAGGATATTAAATGGAACTTTTAAACGGACACAGAAGCATGGAACCTACTAAAGGGATTGTATAGTACTTGCCTCTATGGACCACAAGTACCATCATGCTCTTTGGTGAGCAAAGTGAGCCACGCCCACTGAGGGCGGTGATATTGAATAAAAATGTAATGAATTAAGAGGTGAGCCGTCGATGCTTCTGTGTAATAGCCCATGAGGAAGAGTGGCCCCGAAACGCGTCGGGCATGGCAGTAAAATATGGAAAGCAGGCAGGCGAGCTGCAGTGAGGCCAACAAACCGGATGGTAGGAACAGCGTTCAGTGCCCTCTCGTAGCTCAAGGGCGTTTTGTTTAAATATATAATTCACAATTCACCTTGGATTGTGAATACATGCCAAGATCCAAGCTTTCATCAAAGGAGATACTGAGTTGAGTAGTCACTGAGTAGGGGAAATCAAGGTAAGCGCTTCCATGCGCAGAACTAAGAACTCATACCGCACACCTAGCGCAGAAATAATACGTAAATAAATCGATCCATGCATATTGAATCCAGGTTTAAATGAAAGCGCTGCAAAGTGCGGAAAAATTCAGGATAGTAGAAGTGCTCCAGGGTGGAGAAACTCAATCCAAAAGACTAAAAGTAACTGAAAGCACTCCAGCGCGCAGGCAATGTTGCTTTAGCTCTCCCAGTGCGGAAAGGAACAATTCAGTGAGCAAAACATGAGCGCACTCCAGCGCGTGTAATTACCGTTGCTTTTAGCGCTCCCATCACATATATTCACAATTCAATGACCATATATAAAAGCGATCCAGTGCGTGTAATTACTTGTTGCCTTAGCGCTTCCTGTGTGAGAAAACCAGCAGTACTCATGGGCCAGAACGGAACAGCGGGCGGAATATCAGGAAATACTGCCGCCCCATATCACTAGGAGGCCTGCCAAACCTCAAGCCCATCAGGCATGTAGTGGGAAGCAGTGGTGGCTGCCATCTATGGGCAATGGTGGGCGGGCAAACGGGTGGTGGGTAAAAATAAAATACAATTCCACTTACCTTTGACACGTCCTCCTCCTAGCTGCACGTCCTCCCCCTAGCTGCACGTCCTCCCCCTAGCTGCACGTCCTCCCCCTGCTGCAGTCCGGTGTTGAGTACGGGCCCCAGCCAACTGCCTTAACCAATCCTAGTTCTGCTCTCATGCTGTTATCAGCATGAGAGAAGCGTCCGGATTGGAGGGAGCAGTCTCTCTCGGCACTCCCGAGGGCACTGGAACCCTGCGCTTGCTCTAACCCAACTGTATTTAGACAGCTGGGTGAAAGAGCTTACGAAGTGCGCATGTTTGGCTGTCCGCCACAAGATAGCCAGCCAAAGGGACATGCACACTTTGAAGAGTGCCTAGACAGCACACCCTCCTCCCTGCTGCTGCCACTCCGCAAACCCCGCCGCGTCCTGACCGTCGGATCGAGATGGGTGGATGAAAAAAATAGTAATATAATAAATGAACTTTATTACCATTTTATTTTTCATCTCTGGGGCTTTTGGGGCCATTTTAGTTGGCGGGGCGACGCTCCTCCGTTCTCCCGGAGAAGCCGCCCCCGGTAGGACGAGCCACGCATGTCTCAGGAAACATGAAGGTGTCTGGAGGGAACCCAAGCCTGGCAGGAAATGGAGGATTAGGTGAAATGGCTAATGTGGCAAGACAGGAACGCTATTGAATGTAGCAGCATGTCAAAGGAGTTGGTGTGGCAGGCGGGAGCAGATGCATGAGCAGGCCTGGCAGGATGGGGGAAGTGGGTGAAGAAGGGGACCAATATCTCCCCCATTTTAAACACTATCCCTCCCCTGGGCTCGCTCTATTCCCATATTCCTTTCCCCTCTAGCCTCTTACCTGTCCATCAGTTTATCCAAAAAGTACATTTCCTCCTTCAGCACTTGCTTGAAATTCTCAATGGCCAGATGGCTGGGAAAACCGTGGCTTCCCCTGTCCCTGCTAGCGTCTGGGGCTTTTTACACTCGTTAACAGATATTCTTACACACTCTCCACAGGCACCACCTCCTGTTCCAACTCAACATACCTCCCTTCACCTTGCTTCTCACTAAGGTCCCTGTTACAGCGAGCATGTGTGGGAGCCATCTTGTTGAAAGTTAATAGCAACACATCCAAAGCTGAGGGCCATCTTGGAGTGGATCAGGTGCTGATAAAAATAGTGATTTCCAGTTTATACGGGGCATGGACAGTTGTTTGGTGGGTTTATATAGGGCATTATTCATTTAGACCAATTACCCCAGAGCCTAATCATGTTGATGGAAATTAAGCAAAATATGTTACTGGACTGGGGGTGAGAAGAGGCTGCTGGTGTTAGGACATCCTGCCTGCAAAAGGTCCCAAATCATCTGTGGGTAGAACAAGCCAATAACCCAAAGCTCTGTAGATTACATTGCAATGGATATCGGATAATTAAAATAAGTTGTGAGTAACCCACTATATAGCGGCTGTGCTGAATTCACAGTCTACATTTCTAATGGTGATAATTTATGCCTATCTAGAAAATTCTATACAACTGCATTGAAAACTAATCATGCCTATGAAGGTGTTACCCCTTGTAAGGCGGCGTGGACCTGAACTGCAAGTAGTCATATGATGAAGGGCATGAACCATCAACCATAATTTGTCACAGAATGAGGAGTGTAGCGGGGTCTGCTTAATGCTGTGGCCTTGGCCTCTGGAGAAGAGAACTTAAGTTGGGAGGGCCAGCAGCTGGCCTTTCAAGGGCTTACTGGACTGCTGTTTCAATTGTTCTCCCAATACTGGCGGTAGTAGCAGCCTAGACGTAAAGATCTTGCGATCATAGAAGGCTTAGTGGAGCAAGAGCACTGCACAAAGGTGAAGGCAGTAATCCTAAAAAGAGCAGGAGTGGACTGGGGAAAAGTTAGTACAGAGAACAATGGCACCAATAGAGGCCTTTTTGCCATGTGAGGTGTTAAGAAGCGACTGCAGGCACAACCCTATGATTGTGTCCTAAAGGAAAGAACTCTGTAGTCAACCGGAACAGTAAGTCACTTAACTGTCTTCTTTAAAATATCCTCTCTATTAATTAACTCTTTATTTTGCTTCCTTTTTCTGCACTTATTTATTTTTTGTAAGATTTAAATTGTGGAACAAGGTACAGAGAACAATGTGCTTCAACAATTTGGGAAAAACTATTGCTTCAATTCTGAAGATAGCTGACTGTGCAAAATAGCATGAGCAAAGTCTAATCAGTGGTCTGAAACACTTGTGAGAGACCATGTGATACATGGACATGCTGTGAGTTGCAACTCCATACCCAGTTCGTGAACAACGGAGACACAGCCTGTGTACTCACACTGACGATCCGCTGTCTGGAATTTCAAAGATGGCAGGGCAAAGGAAAAGGATGCAGCCCTGGTATGGTCCAGAAAGGGACTCGTGGGAGGGGAAGCTATCACTAAGCAAATATTGATGAAAGAAAAAAAGAGAAAAAATACATAGGGAGGGGTGATCGCAGCCTGGGTGTTGACATAAGGCCCTCAATGGCTGCCGATAGCCCAAACATAAGACACTAAAACTAAGATAGAATTGAATTCAGAACAAAAAGAGCACAGTACCTGATAATTCTCTTCCAGGGGATACTCATCAATAGTCATAAGCACTGAATAGTCCCGCCCACGTGCAGGGACCCCAGAGCATATACAAAATACATATATATATATATATGTTTAAGAAAACTTTAAGTACGTAGTACCTTCAAACATACATATATATATATATATATATATATATATGTGTGTGTGTGTGTGAATATATATATATATATATATATATGTCTTCGAGGCTATGTGAGCTGTAGATCACATGCTTTGCATAAATCTGCCATCTAGTGTTGGGTCCGGATGTTTGCACTTTGTTTTTCTTCGGAGAAGTCTTTTCCAGTCACAAGGTAGGTGACTCCTCCTTTCGGTGATAGTGCGCTTGGGCATCGACTCCATTGTTAGATTGTTTTTTTCCACCATCGGGTTCGGACGTGAATTGCTGCGCTCCGTTTCGACACAGTTTCTCTGGTTCCCCTCAGTGCACAATCCACTACCCTGGACGGTATTGTTTCTCGATCGCGTTTCTCATTCTCCGCGTATCGTATCGGTTCAAAGTCTTCGATCGGAAAATTCGTGGAGGGCCGTTGGGCCTAACGGCGTCCGGTCAGCTCGCAGTAGATGGAACGGACTCCATTCAAATTCTGTCCCAGGTGTTACAGTAAGTATCCGCGCACCGACTTGCATGAAGTGTGCAACTTGTGTCTATCCCCGGAACACAACTAACAAAACTGCGACGCGTGCCGATCTTTTCGATCCAAGAAGACGCTCGGTGATCGTCGGGCTCGACGTCACGAAATGCACCAACAAATCGTCTCCGCACCGGATCTCTTCGGAGAAGATTCCGACCTTGAAGCCTGCGACGTACAAGGAGCCGAGGAAGAGGAGTAACACATTTCCGTGTCCGACGATGACTCCGACATGGAAGGAGGCGTTCCGCAGCGTCAGCGTACCGTGAGTACTGATACTCCCCTTCCCCAAAAATTGCCGAAGAAAAAGGCTCCGGTCCCTCCTCTGCCTTCGGGCCTAGGTCGGCACCGAGAACAGGTTTCGAACGCCCGGCCTTCGTGCTTGGCACCGAAACACACATCAAAGCCTTCCGGCTTGGAATCGAGTCGGCCCCATTCGGGCACTGAAACAAAACCTTCTGCACTGAAATCCAAGCACGTCATCGTGACCATCCCTTTGGCACCCAGATTTAAATCTTCGGAGCTGAAAGACTCTGCGCCGAAACCTTCGACACCGAAAATTCTAGCGCCGAAAGACAAGACAGCTCCTCCCCAATCCAAGGAGCCTCTTTTCGACGTCCCGCCTTCCAACACGGACCCGAAACAAAAACAACTAGTAATTAATCCAAAAACTGGACATATTCACGTAAAACTGCCAGTTAAACGGAAGCCAGAGATGGAGGAAGCTTACCACATTCCACTTAAGAAGAAAAATGTTGGTACTAATCCTTCTCCTCCTCCTCTTACACCTCCTTCCCCACTTGACCCAAATTTGTTAATTACTCCTACAAATTAAAAACAGTCACCTGACCACCAAGATGATGGGGATGTACCAGGGGGCATTAGTCCTGATCCATGGACTGACTACAACACAGATCCTAATACAGACAATGATCCTGATCTATACCCTTCAAAACCCTTTCCACCAGACGACAATGTAGGGTACTTAGAGTTACTCAATAGGGCTGCTGAATATCATGGGGTCCAACTTCACAAAGAGGCCCTTGAAGAGGATTTTCTTTTTGAGACCTTAAGGTCCTCTCAAAGAGCAACACACACTGCCCATGCTCAAGGGTATGCTCAAACACACAGCCGAACTTTTTAAGGACCCGGTGCTTGCGAGGATTGTCACACCTAGAGTAGACAAAAAATATAAGCCGGCACCTACAGACCCAATCTACATCAAGTATCAAGTTCCCTTAGACTCCCTAGTGGTCTCTAACGCTCGCAAAAGAGCAAATTCTCAAACCACAGGAGATGCCCCTCCTCCTGATAAGGAATCAAACTTATAGATGCCTCTGGCAAAAGAGTAGCTGCACAAGCAGCCAATCACTGGCATATTGCCAACACCCAGGCTCTTTTAGCGTGTTATGATAGGGCTCATTACGACGAGCTAGAAAAATTGCTCCAATTCTTCCCAGACGAACATAAAAATAAAGCTAATGATTTAATTCAGGAAGGAAAGCTTATTTCTAATACATCCATTAGATGTGCTTTAGATGCAGCTCGCGCAATTAACACTAGCGTTCTTTTAAGAAGACACGCCTGGCTCAGAATTTCAGGGTTTAAACCTGAAGTCCAAGCTTCTATTTTAAATCTACCCTTCGATAAGGAACACCTCTTCGGACCTGTAGTAGTTACTTCTTTAGAAAAAATGAAGAAGGACACAGAGGTTGCAAAATCCATGGGGGCTTTACAGTCCCCTTCCAATCGGGGCTCCTTTCAGGGCTCAAAGAACATATCCTCGGACAATACCTCTGCCTCCTACAGAGGCAACATTCAGTCACCCTCTTCCAGAGGTTACTTTAGAGGAGGATTTCGAGGCAATAATGGCAAGGGAAGAGGTAAAGGTAACGCAACACGTACTTCCCCTGCAGCCAACAAACAGTGACTTGCCTCCTCCACCCCCGATCATTCCACACCTGTCGGGGGACGTCTCTCTCAATTTCTACCCGTCTGAAATACAATAACTTCAGACAGATGGGTTCTAGAAATTAACCGATCTGGTTATTGCCTGGAGCTTACCAACAATACCCCAAACATTTCTCCAAGATCACACAAAATGTCACCAGAGCATTTGAACCTACTAAAACAAGAAGTTCTCTCTCTATTGCAGAAAGGAGCTATAGAGCCAGTCCTATTAGAGTATCAAGGGGCCGGCGTGTACTCCCTATACTTTCTCATACCCAAAAAGGACGTCTCTCTCAGGCCTATACTAGACCTCGGAGATCTAAATCTGTAAATACAATCAGATCATTTTCACATGATGACACTCCAACAAGTGCTCCCACTCCTTCAGCAAGGCGACTTTCTGTCTACTTTAGACTTAAAGGACGCGTACTTCCATATTCCAATACATCCCGCTCATCGCAAATATCTCAGGTTTGTGCTAGCGGGACAACATTATCAGTTCACAGTGCTTCCGTTCGGAGTCACCACTGCTCCCAGAGTATTCACCAAATGCCTGGCAGTAGTCGCAGCTCATCTGCGAAGAGAACGCATTCACGTCTTCCCATACTTAGACGACTAGCTCATCAAAGCCAGTTCACGAGTAAAGTGTCTACAACACACTCACAAAACAGTACAGCTGCTCCACAATCTTGGATTCACAGTAAATCTGTCGAAGTCCCATCTCCAACCCTCCAACAAGCAAATGTACATGGGAGCCACTCTCGATACACAAAAAGCTCTCGCCTGTCCCAATCCAGCCAGAATCTGCAACATTCAGGCTATGATTTCCCAGTTCCAGCCCACCACTCATTACCAGCTCGGGTATTCATGCAGCTACTGGGAATGATGGCGTCTTGCATCTTAATAGTTCCCTATGCAAGACTTCAAATGCGTCCCCTTCAGGAAAGCTTAGCACAACAGTGGAATCAGTCTCGGGGTCAATAATCAGATCTAGTGTTGGTGGACGGCCGCACTCATCGCTCTCTGCAATGGTGGAATCCACAAAACCTTTCCAAAGGGCGGCCCTTCATCGACCCAGTTCCACAGACAGTGCTAACAGCAGATGCATCGCTCACTGGTTGGGGAGCTCATCTCCAAACTCACACAACTCAGGGCATGTGGAGTCAACAGCAAAAGCAACTTCACATAAATCACCTAGAGCTGCTAGCAGTATTTCTAGTGCTCAAAGCATTTCAAACTTACCTTGTAGGCAAAGCTGTCCTGATATGCACAGACAACATGACAGCTATGTATTATATACAGAAACCAGGAGGGACACACTCTCTCCAACTGTCACACCTTGCACAGGCCATTTGGAGGTGGACCATACATCACAAAATCTATCTCCTAGCAGAATACCTTCCAGGAGTAGACAATCAGATCGCAGATAAGCTCAGCAGGCAGAGACAACAGATTCATGAGTAGGAACTCCACCCTCAAGTTCTCCTCCCGTTCTTTCAGATGTGGGGCTTCCCAGACACCAAAACGCAAAATGCCCAAGCTTTGCCTCCAGATATCCACACCCATTGTCCAAAGGCAATGTATTATGGATGAACTGGTCAGGGATATTTGCCTACGCTTTGCCGCCTCTCCCACTCATTCCACTAGTGGTTCGGAAGCTCAGGCAAACACCCCTCACACTAATCCTAGTAGCTCCCACATGGGCACGTCAACCTTGGTTCACTACCCTGTTGGAGCTCTCAGTAGTTCCTCATCAAAAACTACATCTCACATCCAATCTCCTCACGTAGAGCCGTGGAGAAATAAGACACCCAGATCCTACACATTTTAACCTTGCGATCTGGCACCTGAAGTCATAGTTTGGCTATCTCAATCTACTACCAGACTGTATGAACATAGTTAAAGAAGCTAGACGACCTACTACAAGAGCTTGCAGCAAAATGGAAGCGGTTTGTGATTTATTGTAACAACAACCATATCAACCCGCTTGATGCTTCAGTTCAAAATATCATTTGCTATTTACTGCATTTACAACGGTCAAATTTAGCGTACACATCTATGCGCTTACATCTTGCTGCAATAGCCGCATACCTTCAGAAAAGACAACATCTGTCTCTTTTCAGAGTGCCTGTTATTAAGACTTTTATAGAAGGACTCGAGAGTTATTCCCCCAAGACTTCCACCTGCCCCAGTGTGGAATCTTAATATTGTTCTTACCAGACTAATGTGTCCACCTTTTAAGCCATTGCATACATGTGAACTGCAATTTCTCACTTGGAAAGTTGCTGTCCTCATTGCTATCACATCACTGAGGAGAGTGGGTGAGCTTCAGGCATTAACCATAGAAGAACCATTTTTACAAGTAAACCCTACATTTCTACCCAAAGTAGTTTCTGCCTTCCACATCAACCAGTCTGTTGAGTTGCCTGTGTTCTTTCCTCAACCAGATTCTGTGGCAGAACGTGCTCTACACACCTTAGATGTTAAACGAGCATTACTTTATTACATAGAAAGGACAAAACCTTTTCGTAAAACTAAACAACTCTTTGTTGCTTTTGCTCGACCTCACAAAGGCAATCCCATTTCTAAATCAGGTATTGCACGGTGGATAGTCAAATGTATTCAGACATGCTATGCAAAAGCAAAAGGACTTTAACAATTCCCCTAGAGCACATTCCACTCGCAAACTGGGGGCTTTCTTAGGAAACATTCACAAAGCTGACATCTGTAAAGCTGCAACATGGTGTACACCTCACACGTTCACAAAACACTATTGTGTAGATGTGTTAGCAAAACAACAAGCTAATGTAGGCCAGGCAGTTCTTCGGACACTCTTTCAAACGACTGCAACAGCTACAGGTTAGCCACCGCTTTGGGAGATTACTGCTGTATAGTCTGCAAAGCATGTGATCTACAGCTCACATGTCTCGAATGGAAAATGCTACTTACCCAGTATGCATCTGTTCTTGGCATGTAGAGCTGTAGATTCACATGCGCCCACCCGCCTCCCCGGGTACCTATACCTAATGCAGTAATATCTTACTTAGATACATACACATGGACATCTCTATTCTACTCTTACTTACTCCATTCTCACCCTCTGCGGGAAAACAATCTAACAATGGAGTTGATGCCCATGCGTACTAACACCGAAAGGAGGAGTCACCTACCTCATGACTGGAAAATACTTCTTTGAAGAAAAACAAAGTGCAAACATCCAGACCAACACTAGATGGCAGACTTATGCAAAGTATGTGAATCTACAGCTCTACATGCCAAGAACAGATGCATACTGGGAAAGTAGCATTTTCCATACACATAAACATGCAGCCTAAACCATCATATGGGCTAAAATGGCAAAATTGCATTGGATTTTTCATTTAAAATAAAAACCGATCTATTTAGCATTTCTGTAACATAGAACATGCACTCCTTTGCTGTTTTAACATAGCCTTTATTTTAAAAGAAAAAGGCAAAATAATAGCTAGCAGTTAGCCCCTAGGCTGCATAGAAAAACCACAACAAACCTTTAAGACCTCCATGCTCCCATCATGACCCACAGGTGACGGGTCAGTTCTTTTTCCGGCTCCTTCTGTGAGGATCCTGGAGCATTGAGCTCATCAGTTTTTGACTTTCTGTCAATTATTGATATTTAGACCTTGTTTTTTTACCTGCATTGGATGTTTTTGAGTACCAGCTATACTACCCTCCTCTTTGTTTCTGAGTTTTTTGCTTATTTTTAGTCCGAAATTCCAGCCTTGTTCAACAAGTGTCCTTCGTCTGGAAAAAAGATGGCAAAATCTGACCCACATTTTGTGATTGCCATCTTCTCACCAACCAGACAAATGTTATTATTGTCAACAGTTTTCCAGAAGGACTCTGCGTGACAGGGAAAGAATCATGCTGCATTCTATGCAAGAGAGAGGAAAGGTGAGATCCACAAGTGGCCTAGAAGGTTCCCAACAGCTTATTAGAGAGCCCTCCTCTCAAGTATGGACTGAGCACAGGAGCAGAAAGGAACAAAGAAGGTACCGTTCTGCTTCCCCATCGACAGAGAGAAGATCAGCGTCAAAAATACCCGTGTGCTCACCGTCCGCATCGAAATCCATGTCGGAAAGGCCTATGCAGCTACCGGCGACGTCGAAGGTAAAGTCGCCGTTCGGCCCCAGACCTATCGGCAGTTAGCCCATAGGCTGCATAGAGAAACCACAACAAGCCTTTAAGACCTTCATGCCCCACAGGGGACAGTTAGGTCAGTTCTTTTTCCGGCTCCTGTGAGTATCCTGGAGCATTGAGCTCGTCAGTTTTTGACTTTCTGTCAATTATTGATATTTAGAAGTCAGTTTTTTGTCCTTCATTTGATGTTTTTGAGTACCAGCTATACTACCCTCCTCTTTCTTTCTGAGTTTTTTGCTTATTTTTAGTCCAAAATGCCATCCTTGTTCAACAAGTGTCCTCCGTGTGGAAAAAAGATGGCAACATCTGACATACATTCTATCTGCATTGTGTGTTTGCCATCTTCTCACCAACTAGACAAATGTTATTATTGTCAACATTTTTCAAGAAGGACTCTGCATGACAGGAAAAGAATCGAGCTGCATGCTATGCAAGAGAGAGGAAAGGTGAGCTCCACAAGTGGCCTGGAAGGTTCCCAACAGCCTATTAGAAAGCCCTCCTCTCAAGTACGGTCTGAAAGAAAAAAAGAAGGCACTGTTTTGTCTCCCCATCGACGGAGAGAAGATCTTGGTCAAAAATACCTGTTTGCTCACTGCCGGCACCGAAATCCACGTCAGAAAGGCCTCTGCAGCTACTGACGACATTAAAGGTAAAGTCGCCGTCGAGACGTTCGGCCCCAGACCTATCGGCGGAAAAATCAACATTGAAATTACTTCCTGAGGGTCAAGGATCGTCGTCGAAAATGGCACCAAGTAAGTCTAAGTCTAGACTTGAGTTGGCATCGAGAACATCTCCACCGCTACACCTGCTGTTGTCGACAACTCCTCAACGAAGGTTGACGTTGAGATCTCCGCCGCCGACGGATGCAGGCGCTCAACGTCGGGGGCCTCGCCCCTCCCCAGGTCTCAGGATTGTGCAGATTACGCTGAAGGGATCTCCTGCTTGAGAGCAGATGCCACCAGTTAACCTCTCACCACGCTGGCTTTAAAGTGCGAAGGAATGGAAAGTACTAAGACAAAGTCCAGGTTTGTACTTTTCACAGACATATTTGCCTTCCAGAATTTCCGCTGGCGCTCATCTTCCTGCGACACTGGTCACAAGATCTCCCCAAAGGTTTCCAAGAAGGCCTCGGTATCCTACAAAAAAGAAGGTCTCGATCTAGGACCCCTCACAGGTGATCGCCTTCCAGGTCTTGTCATTCCCACTCTTCCAGGTCTCAGGAGACATACACAGTTCTCCCTCCTGGTCTACAGAGACATCAAGATTTTCTGTTGGAGATTACTCGCCTATACTGTCGACGACTCCTCCAGCCAGGGTGTCACCAGTGAACGAAATTGTCACGTTCAATAAGGTCCCTTTTTAGAGGTGCCGCTAAGTTGAATATTGAGATGCCTTCTCCAACTACCTCGGCGTCATTCATCTTTGAAACACTGCATCACAAATAGTCTTCTAGACCTCTGCTTTCTCTGGTACCTGGTATACATGAACCGGCTCTTCAGACCATTCTTACACCTGCGTCGATTGGTCCTGCACCATCACGCATTTCAAAGAAGTACAAAGTGCCAGACCAGGGTCCGCTCTTCCTGAGGGTCAATCCACCGTTGGACTCAGTCATAGTGGCAGCGGCCTGGAAGGCTCATCCTGGGGCATCCTCCTCCACAGTGCCACCCGATGAGGACAGCAAACAAAGGAACTCCCTCGGGAAAAGGATGTATAACACCTCTGCTTCTTATATGAAGCGCTTCTAGGAAGATATGATAGGGCACTATGGGACTCTCTGTGTAGGTTCACAGAGAAACTGGCAAAGGAAGATCAGCAGGATTTCCAAGAGATTCTCCAAGAAGGGGGATTGGTAGCGAATCAGGTGATTAGAGCGGAAGCTGATGCTTCGGACCTAGCAGCCCATGGCTACTGTCATGGCATCTGCGCTAGACGATCCCCTTGGCTACGACTTACAGACCTGAAACCCAACAGAGGATCCTGAATCTACCCTTCAGTGGAACCTCAGTATTCGGCACCCATGCCAATGACGAAATGGCGAGGATGAAATCTGAACTCGACACCCTGAAGGCAGTGGGTCTGGAGAAGCGCATGGACTTTAGACGCAGATACCGTCCCTACGACCGTCGCCAGTATCAAGAGAGGGCTAAAACCCCTCACTGGACCTCGTAACACCATCACCAGCCCAGGCTCACTACCATCCGCGTCAGCCAGGACGTGGACGGGGAGCTGCCAGAACGTGGGCTTCCTCTGCTAAGCAACCGACCAAACAATGAACTCTTGCTTCCCCCAGCTCTGTTTCCCACTCTGGTGGGGTGGAAGTATCATGGCACATCTGAACGAGTGGCAAAAAATATCAAAGGACAAGTGAGTGCTCAATATTATGCAGAATGGTTACTCAATCCGATTCAAATCCCCGCCCCTGGCAATTCCACCTTGGAGAACGTCGTCCCATCAGCAAGACCTGCTTCAGGCAGAGGTAGCTATTCTGCTACAAAAAGAAGCCATTGAAAAAGTTCCCTGGCCCCAGGTACAACAGGGGATCTACTCCTGCTACTTCCTAGTTTTAAAGAAGGGCCCAACTCGGGAGTACATGCCTATGCATGCCATCAGACTCTTAAACAAGTTTATCCGCAGAGAGGTTCAGGATTCAGGCACTACATCAAATTGTTCCCCAGCTCCATCAAGGGGACTGGATGTGCTCCATCGACTTGCGGGAAGCATATTTTCATATACTGATTTCCCGAAAATATCAGAAATTCCTGCGGTTCCAGGTGGCATCAGAGCATTTCCAGCACAAAGTCCTCCCTTTCGGACTCAAGTCAGCCCCCGCACGTTCTCGAAAATCATGGCGGTGGCAGCAGCCGTCCTGGACGACTGGTTGCCAAAGAGCTCGTCTCCTCATCTACTGCAAGAGCACTTCCAATCCTGCATTTGAGTGCTAGGTCGTTTGGGCCTACAAGTCAATTACAAAAAGTCAATTCTCAATCCAACCCAAAGACTTCACTACCTGAGTGCTGTTCTGGATACCGCAGATGCAAGAGTGTGTCCTTCGGAGGAGACGTTATCCTCAATCAGCAACAAATGCCGGACTCTCCTCTGCACACTTTGTCCCACGGCCAGACAAGTATCCGCGCTACTGGGATCCATGGCATCTTGCACCTTTATCGTCCCCAATGCCAGGCTGCAAATGCGACCTCTCCAGCAGGCATTGGAAGATCACTGGTCACAGATTTCAGACTGCTGGGAGGACACAATTACTCTTCCTCAGATGGTTAAAGAATCCCTAAAGTGGTGGATGCCACATCCTCATTTGATGAAAGGGGTTGTTTCCAGGTTCTGGGCATTTGTATTTTCAAGGCCAATGGAGTTTTAGCATTTTTTTGGGGGGGATTGTATCTTGCCCATGGCTGCTATTCAACTGCTCTTTACACAAAACTGGGATATACCGTGCTTCTAACCTTTGCTGCTAAGGGACAAAGGAATTGTTAGTTATAATTGTGCTAGTATTTCCTTTGGTTATAACTTTTGCTGCTATACCATGCACTTTATCTAAAATTGATCCTCTCAAGCTGCTATTGCATAGTATTGCATAATATTCTAAAAGTGACTGCTGCTATTTAAATGCGTTTTTGCACAAAAATTGGGATATATTTAGCTTTTATGTTTAGTTGCTAAAGGAAAATGTATTGTTTGTTACAAATATGTTAACTTCTTTAGAATATCTTTCTGTTTTTAACTTGTAGCTGCTACGTGGCACTTTATCTTTACCACACAGTATGGATTCAAACTTGAGGTATTTGTTGTAGTAAAGGACTTAATAACAGTATTGTAATTTGCTTGCCTGTCTTAATGATGATTACCTTTACTTACATCTCGGTCATCTGGGGCAATCGATTGCATTCATCTGCTTATCTTGCCGTGTGAGGGAGAACTCAGAACTGTCTTTGAAGGGATTCGATACCTCTACGATGGACTAAGAAATGAACTGAGCTTGTATTTTATTATGCTTATTATGTAATAATTGTGTGCATATTTTATGTGGACCTCATTGGAGATCCAAATTCTTAATAAATATATTGAATTGAATGACAGTGGTCCGTTTCCACCAGGACCTTCCCAGTCACCCGGTCATCATCGACTCGTCCCTCCAGGGATGGGGAGCCCACATGGGCCCTCTCCAAGTTCAGGGGTTGTGGTCAGAAGTGGAGAAGAGTTACCACATCAATTTGTTGAAACTTCGAGCTGTACATCTAGCGTTCAAGTCATTCTTCCCTTCCATCTAGGCACGATCCCTGTTAGTCCAGACAGACAACACCACAACCATGTACTACCTGATCTAACAGGAAGGAACCAGGTCAAGACCTCTATCGCTAGAGCCCCAAGCCATCTGGAGATGGTTACTAGTGCGAAAATTGACCATATTTGCGATCCGTCTCCCAGGCACCCTCAATGTACATGCGGATGCCCTAAGTCGCAATTTCGTCGAAGCTAATGACTGGTTGCTAAACGACGAGGTCGCACAGGACATTTTTCAGCGATGGGGATCTCCGGACATCGATCTGTTTGCGGACGCCACAAACGCAGAATGCTGCGTTTTCGCATCCAGATATCCCCAACCAGGCTCCAGAGGGAATGCGCTTTTGATCAATTGTCAGAGACATTACTCTATGCCTTCCTGCCATTTCCTTTCAATCCTCTGTTAATCAACAGGTCCTACAAGGCCAACACCAGGATGATCCTGATCGCACCGGAGTGGCATTGTCATTGGTGGTATCCGGCTTCTTCACCTATCCGAGACCTTATGCAGGAGGTTGCCGTGCCGTCCAGACCTACTATCCAAACTCAGAGGGTGGGTGTTTCATCCCAACCTTCCATCTCTGAGATTGACGGCATGGCTCCTGAGGTCCTCCATTATGGACATCTAGTTCTCCCATCGGACTGTATGAACATTTACGCTGACTGACTGATACGCTGAAGTCATACGCTTTTAAATGGAAGCAGTTCTACCCCTGGTGCACCACCAATGGCCATAATCCCATCCTGGACAGGAACAGATTATTCTTCCCTACCTATTGTACTTTGCTAAATAGGGTCTTCAGTTTACCTCTTTAAACGTGCACTTGGCGGCCATTGCAGCATACAGGAAATCGCCCATGTAGGTTTCTTTCTTTCAGATGCCAGTGGTTAAAGATTTCCTTGAACGGCTGAAAAGGTCTATCCTCTGGTTAGGTCTCCCTCTCTCCTTTGGGAGCTTAATGTAGTTGTTTCCAAATTGATGGGTCCTCCGTTTGATCCCCTACATAAAGTGTCCCTGCAGCAGCTGACGTGGAAGACTGCTTTCTCAGTGGCAATTACCTCTGCTCGCAGAGTTAGCGAGATGCAATCTTTGGGTTCTAATCAACCTTATCTCATTTTCCATGTCAACAGGGTGGTCCTGAGAACCCACCGTAGTTTTTTATCTAAGGTTGTTTCTGATTTTCATATGAATCAGTACATTACACTCCCTACCTTTTTCCCGATCCCTTCTACCCCTCCTGAGAGGGGGTTGCATTCTCTAGACCTCAAAAGGGTTCTGAAATTCTACCTAGGTAAAACCAAGGGCATAAGGAAATCGGACCGTTTATTTGTAAATTATGGGCCCATGCTCACTGGTTTTCCTTTAAACAAACCATCTCCAGATGGATAGTCTCGTGCATTACCTTATCAGCTAGCTAACAGACAACTCCCTGGTAGACCAAAGGCTCATTCCACCAAGGGAAAGGCCTCCACTATGGCTCTCCTCAGAAATGTACCCATTGCAGAGATATGTAAAGCTGCCACATGGCGATCAGTTCATACCTTTGCTCGCCACTGTTGTTTAGATTCTGAATCTCGGGTGGATGCTCAGTTTGGGCAAGCTCTTTAAGGAACCTGTTTTGGTGAATTGTCCTTGGGGGGTGTTTTAACTATACTGGTGTTCAGCCCCAGGATTCTAGGGATGGGCTTGCTATTCTTTTCGGTGCTTATGACTATTGATGAGTATCCTCTGGAAGAGAAGGATAAGTTACTTACCTGTAATCCTAGTTCTCTTCCAGGGGTATACTAATCAAAGTCATAAGCAACCTACCCGCCTCCCCGAACGAATATCTTTAATATAGTAGCACTCTGCCTCCTTATTATCACTACACATGATGGTACGCCGTAAAAAAGACCTGAGCTAACTCACCTGTGGGGCATGATGAGAGCATGGAGGTTTTGGAAGTCTTAAAAGCACGACACCAGTTTTATTCGATTGTGGTTTATTTATGCAGCCTGTGGGCTAACTGCCTGCTACTACTTTGCCTTTTTCTTTGAAAATAAAGGCTATGTTGAAACAGCAAAGGGGTGCATGTTCTTTGTTACAGAAATGCTAAATAGGTATTGCTTTATTTTAAAATGAAAAATTCCATGTAATTTTGGCATTTTAGCCTATTTGTTTAGGCTGCATATTTATGTATGTGTATATATACATATATTTTACTAAACATACATATATATGTATTTTGTATATGCTCCGGGGTCCCTGCATGTGGGCGTGACTATTCAGTGCTTATGACTTTGATGAGTGTCCCCCTGGAAGAGAACTAGGATTACAGGTTAGTAATTTATCCATAGTTGCCATTCAAGCAGCAGAAAAGCGGTATGCTTAAATCGTACAAAGCACCCTTTATTCTTTTACTACATTGTTTATTTGTTATGTTGTTTGCTTCTGGCAGAGTTTGCATTAAAGGTTGTTCATATAATGTCAAGCTGTGTGGCTTGTTTAAAAATTCAGATGGACACAGTGAGGCAAGATCACAGGCCAACATGCTACATGCCAGAGTTTATGATGTCAGAAGGAAATTGGTAGGGGAATAGTTACAGATGGCTTATGATGAGCTGATAATGTAGGCTGAGGCATCTGGGCAGGAAATATCCTGACAGATATAGAGTACATCTCTCAGTTAGGTGCATTATACTTACTACTAGACAAGCTTGCACTTAGCATTGTGGAATGCATAGCACTTTTATATCACTGGTCTCTGTAATATTAGCCACTTACTGCACATAATGGTTATTGCGTAGCACTGGATTTCCTGCAGTGAAAAATTGATAGCAGTTCAAATGCAAGACCTGCACATGTGGCTGTTAAAGCGTATTACTTTCCTTTTATTGAATCACCAACAGCTTTCTGAAATAGTGTTGTGCATCTTAGATATATTTCATTACCACATAGTGATTATTTTTTATCAACTTTTCTCTTATACTTTTTTCACTTTACTTTTCATTCTGCAGCACACCAATTCGAAACAGGAAGGATGAATGAGAAAGAGTTCCAGACATGCTCACAAGGAGAATACCAAAGACTTAACACAAACGAGAGACTCTTTAGCTGCGCTACGTATAAGGAGAAATTTACCAGGAAGGAACTTCTTGAGGCGCATCAAAGAATCCACTCGGAGCTGAAACGTTTTCCCTGCAACGAGTGTGAAAAGAGTTTTACTAAGATGTCAAATCTTTTAAATCATGAAAGAGTACATACAGGAGTGAAGCCATTTCAATGCACAGTGTGTTTGAAGAGCTTTACTCAAAGCTCACATCTTATAGGCCACCAGAGAACACACACGGGAGAGAGGCCCTATAACTGTACAGTGTGTGAAAAGAGCTTTGCTGTTAAGTCAGATCTTCAAAAGCACCTAAGGACACACACAGGAGAGCGACCCTATCACTGCGCGGATTGTGATAAAACCTTTACTCGAAAGCAGCGTCTTCTAATGCACCAGAGCATACATACCGGAGTGAAGCCCTTTCACTGCACGGAGTGTGAGAAAAGCTTTACTCAGAAATCATATCTTGTAGAGCACCAAAGAAAACACAGCGGAGTGAGCCCATTTCGCTGCATGGACTGTGGGAAAAGCTTTACTCAAAAGATCAGCCTTATAAGACATCAGAGAATCCACACTGGGGTTAGGCCTTTTCAGTGCACTGTGTGTGAAAAAAGCTTTATTCAAAAGATAAGTCTGGTAATGCACCAGAGAATCCACACTGGAGTAAAACCCTTTAACTGCACTCACTGCGAAAAAAGCTTTACTCAGAAGGCACGTCTGCAAAGGCATCAAAGAACACACATGGGCAAGGAGTCCTTTCATTGCACTTAGGGAAAGCTTTACTCAGAAGAAAAGCTTTGGAAAGAACCAGAATATCTGAATAAGAAGGATGCCCTTTCTCTGCACCAACTGTGACATTAGATTCATTCGCAAGTCACACCTTCATCAGCACCTGACAATTCACTGGGGGAGGCCTCTTGCTTGCAGTGAGTGTGACTGGTGCTGTATTCTAAAGGTTGACCTTCAACATGACTGGCATATTCCAACAGGAATTAGGCTGTTCCTGTACTCTACATATCAGAGAAGCCTCAGTGTGAATCCATCACTTTAATAACACCTGAAAATTCACACAGGAGCGATGAGATTTTCCTGCACCAAATGTAAATCTTTGACATGTGGGACAGAGCTTTCGTTCCTAAATACTTCTAGATTCTGGATCGTAGGATTTTCATCAATGGTCGTAAAAGCTTGAGAATTCTCTGCTGCATTATGCTGACCCTGTAACACCTTTTTTCATAGTTTTCTTCCACGAAAAAAGCGTTAAATAATGTCTGTTCAGGGGTATGCGTAACACTGTGGAAAATAATCAATCAATCAATCACGGCATTTATAGAGCGCGCTACTCACCCGGGAGGGTCTCAAGGCGCTGGGGGAGGGGGTAAGTTACTGCTCGAACAGCCAGGTCTTGAGCTGCTTCCTGAAGGCGAGATGGTCCTGGGTTCGCCGAAGGTGAGTGGGGAGGGAGTTCCAGGTCTTGGCCGCCAGGTAGGAGAAGGATCTTCCTCCGGCGGTGGTTCTGCGGATGCGTGGTACGGTGGCGAGGGCGTGGCTGGTTGATCGTAGCTGGCGTGTGGGCGTGTAGAAGGACATGCGGTCGTTGAGGTACTTTGGGCCCAGGTCGTGGAGGGCCTTGTGTGCGTGGGTGAGGAGTCTGAACGTGATTCTCTTGCTGACGGGGAGCCAGTGCAGGTCTTTCAGGTGTACGGTGATGTGGCTGTGTCGGGAGATGTCCAGGATGAGTCGTGCGGAGGCGTTCTGGATGCGCTGGAGTCTCTTTTGAAGTTTGGCTGTGGTTCCGGCGTAGAGGGTGTTCCCATAGTCCAGTCGGCTGGTGACGAGTGCCTGGGTGACGGTCTTCCTGGTTTCAGTGGGGATCCATCTGAAGATCTTGCGGAGCATGCGCAGGGTGTTGAAGCATGAAGATGAGACGGCGTTGACTTGTCTGGTCATCGACAGGGAGGAGTCCAGGATGAAGCCCAGGTTGCGTGCGTGGTCCGTTGGCTTGGGTGCGGTGCCCAGGGCCGGGGGCCACCAGGAGTCGTCCCAGGCGGAGGGTGATGAGCCCAGGATGAGGACTTCCGTCTTGTCTGAGTTCAGTTTAAGGCGGCTGTTCCTCATCCAGTCGGCGACGTCTCTCATCCCGTCGTGTAGGTTGGCTCTGGCGGTGGTGGGGTCGTTGGTGAGGGAGAGGATCAGCTGGGTGTCGTCGGCGTAGGAGATGATGTTGAGGTTGTGTCGGCGTGCGATGGCTGCGAGGGGGCTCATGTAGACGTTGAAGAGGGTCGGGCTGAGTGAGGATCCTTGTGGAACGCCGCAGATGACTTCGGTGGCTTCGGATCTGAACGGGGAGAGGCGGACTCTCTGGGTTCTTCCGGCGAGGAACGAGATGATCCATTCCAGTGCTTTCTCTCGGATTCCGATGTTGCTGAGGCGCTTCACTAGGGTGCGGTGGCAGACGGTGTCCGAACGCCGCGGAGAGGTCCAGGAGGATGAGGGCAGCTGTTTCCCGTTGTCGGTTAGGGTTCTGATGTCGTCGGTGGCTGCGATAAGGGCGGTCTCGGTGCTGTGGTTGGCCCGAAACCCGGACTGCGAGGGGTCGAGGGATCCATTCGTCTCGAGGAAGGCGGCAAGCTGTCTGTTGACGGTCTTCTCGATGACTTTGGCCGGAAACGGAAGGAGCGAGATGGGGCGGTAGTTCTTGAGGTCGGTGGGGTCCGCCGTTGGTTTCTTCAGGAGGGCGGTAAGCTCGGCGTGCTTCCAGCTCTCCGGGAAGGTGGCGGTGTGGAAGGAGGAGTTGATGATGTCCCGGAGATGGGGTGCGATGGTGGCGTCGGCTTTGTTGAAGACGTGGTGTGGGCAGGGGTCGGTTGGTGATCCGGAGTGGATGGAGTTCATCGTGCGGGTGGTGTCTTCGGTGCTGATCGGGGTCCAGTTGCAGAGGGTGGTGGTGGCGGGCATTGGTTCGGCGGTAGGGTGCGTTGTTTGTGCGTTGAAGCTGTTGTGTATGTCGGTGATCTTGCGGTGGAAGAACGCGGAGAGTGAGTTGCAGAGGTCTTGCGAGGGGTGATGTCGTTGTTTCCGGCGCTGGGGTTGGAGAACTCTTTGACGATGCTGAAAAGTTCCTTGCTGTCATGGGCGTTGTTGTCGAGTCGTTCTTTGAGTGCCGACTTCTTGGTGGCACGGATCAGCTGGTGGTGTTTGCGGGTGGCGTGCTTGAGGGCGGTCCTGTTGTCTGTGGTCTGGTCGAGTCGCCAGGTTTTCTCGAGAGTGCGGCAGTTCTTCTTGGATTCCTTGAGTTCGTTGGTGAACCAAGGGGTTTTCTTGCTTCCGGGTCTGCTGGGAGGGTTTTTAGTGGTGCGAGGTCGTCGGGCGCAGGCGGTCAGCCACTTGGCGAGGTTGCTGGCTGCTTCGTTTGGGTCCGTTGTGTCGGTGGGTGTGTTCTGGCTGAGGGAGGCGGTGAGCTGCTCGGCGGTGATCTTGCTCCAGCTCCGGCGGGGAGCCTGTTGCGGGTGGTGGTGGGTCAAGCTTCCAATAGTTTTGAGTTCATTTACATGTAATTGCATTATATTAAATTTGTTCAATTTGGAAAATATTTATCCAGCACAAAAGGTGTCATAAACCCCAACTCAATCTGTAAGCGACAGAAATTCATAAAGAATCTTTACAGATAATTCACAAAAGCTCAGTTTCCTTGGGAGGGGGGAATGCTGACACATATTCCAGTATCTCTCTGTTATGCTGTCGCCAGATCTGGATCCCAGCTCACCTTTGCATTGGACTTCATTGTAGGACCAGGCATAATCAGCACTGTAAACATAATGTGGGCATCAAATTGGAAGGGAATCCAGCCTCAACCTGTCTATAGCTACAATTCAGTGTCTCTCATGTTCTTGTCTTGTTCACCCTTGCCATTAAAGAACTATTGTTCCTTTTGTCATTCCGCCAGGGCTGTGTCTGCATATATAACTGTTCATATGTTTGTCTTCTTTGATGATGTTCATTTTAGAGGGGAATGGTGTAATTGCTTTTGATCCAAAGTCTGGGAATGATTTCCTTACCCCTGCCATCTTTACACCTTTTCTCAGTTGGGCTGGTCACATCTGGGAAAAGTAGGTTGCGATAATCATCGCACAGGACCAGACCTTTCTTAAACCTCTCATCAGAACAAGTTTCTGTACTGACTCAATACTCAGCCAGCCAATGCTTATTGGACCACCCTGCCTATCTTGTGCCAAACATGGACTTCATACATTGCAGTCAACTATATCAAACTGGAGGGTATTCCGTGCAAAGCCATAATGTTCCTTCAACCATCCCTTCAAAAATCTCATGAGCTGCAATCCCTCAACATCTGGTGGAAATCCAACAGCCCTCAAGTAGGCAAGTCTCATTTAGTTCTCTATCTGTTGTATGCAACGCCTAAGTATTCCTCAATTCATCTCTTTACCCCACCTCAGCTCATTGGCCAGTCTTGTGCATCCAATCTGCTGCTGAACGTCACCCTCTGTTTGGTTCACTCTAGACTCCAGCTTCAGCAAGACTTCATTATTTCCCTATCATGGTCCCTTCTTTGTGATGCAGCATCTCCAGCATAATATGCTTCAAGAGTGCAGCAGGCCTGGTTCTTGTGGAATTTTCTGTATGTTGCTACCTCTTAAGAGAAAAGAAAACAAATTCAGAACCACCTCCTGAGTACTTTTAGGACCACACAATGTCTCTATATACTGTAAACACCCCGTTCCTACCAGAAATACCCCTCTTGCCTGTCACAAGAATAAATCTCTATGAAGCTAGGGAAAGCGGAAATACAAGTAGTTGTAAAATTCCAGTAAACAACCAATATTAAGTCACCTGTTATAGATGTGCATTATAAGGTTTGCAGACATCTACCATTTTTCCTGCTGCTTGTAAGGTGAGAGTTTACCTGGTTTCAGCGTTTCCGCATGGCTTTTTCCAACCATTTATCTGACACCCTGACTTAGGTCCCACAAACCGTGTTAATTCTGGGAATCTGATCATGTCCATGCCCCAACTTAGGTTCTACTGCAGTGGTGCGACACCTCAGTCTACATCCACCTCCCACATCCGGGTGCAGAACTTTTCCTGCAGGGTACATGAGGCAGGGAAAGTACCAGCACTGCGCAGCGTGGGGTGTATTTACCTTTACTTTTCAGCAGGGGACCAGGAATTTAAAAACCTCTGTGCCAGAGAAGTCATCTATCGGACCTCCACACAGATTCCTGGGTTGCTTAGTAGGCCCCCACAGTCCTGTGTTCTATAAAAGTATAAGGATTGACCTACCAGGAGGCTGGCACCAATGAGTTCTCCTATAGTCTGGGAAGCCCCAGCAGAAGTGCCATCTTGCTGCTGCGTCAAACCCTCGCCCTGCATTCAGTATTCTTTATTTAAGTTTATGTATGGGTTTCAGGTGCCCTTCTTGAAGTTTACCTTGGAGTCTAGCTATCTGTAACTCAGTACGGGGAGTTTTAATGTTCAAAATTATGTTTTGAAAGGCTGAAGAGAAGTATTTTCCAGGCTATGCTGGATGAGAACTGACTCTCTGATGGACTCAGAAACGTCAAAAACTGTGTCCGGATCCCCAGCATTCAAACCTGCTTGTCGTAGAGGAGAGCCCGCCTCAGCTCCTTCTTGATCGACAAAATCTTTTGAGAGGGAAGTCATAGGTGGGCCTGAACAGAGTTGATCTGTAATCCCAGAAATTCCACCGACTGGGAATGGATCAGACACGATTTTGGAGCATTAATTATGAAGCCCAAATCGTGTAGCAACTGAATCGCCCAGTGGAATCGCCCAGTTTAAATGGAGAAGGACCTCTTTCCGATCTTGGGCCATTTTAATCAAATCGTCTAGGTTAATGATTAAACGTACCCCTCTGAGAGATTCCACCACCGGTCTCATAAATTTGGTGAAGCACCAATGGCCTGAAGAAAGCCCAAAGGGAAGGGCAGCAAACTCATACAATTGTCAATCCCAGTGGAACTGGAAAAACCGCCTATGCGAAGGAAAAATAGCTACCTTGCGATGCGCATCTTTTAGGTTGAGCCTGACCTACCAATCATTTTCCGGAAGGAGATCCTTCAACAAGTGAATGCCTTCCATCTTGAAATGGCGATAGACCACCCAACCATTGAACTGTGTGAGGTTGAGAACCAACCTGCAACCACCCACTTTCTTCTGCACCACCAAAAAGATTGTGCTGACAAAACCCTTGGGATGCGGGTGAGTCAACAAGATTGCCTCCTTGCGCGAACGTTCTAAGATTTCTGCATCAACAAATCTTGTCTCTTGTTGGGGAAAAGCTGGGGGAAAAAGTCTCTCGAGCTGCCTTGGCGTCCCATAGAACACCAGTTTGAATCCCTGCATCGTCTCTAGCACCCATGGGTCGTTCGTAATCTGTCACCAGTTTGATAGGAATTGATACACTCTGCCCCCCAGGGTGATCTTTGAAGGAGGTATAATGGCTACACGAGTATGAGGAGTCTGCATTCCCAGCTGCTCCACCTCGATAATTGGCTTTATTGAATAGCCGTCGACCCTTACGATGTCTGGCAGCATAGAAGTTTCCTTTAATTCGGGCATTATTCGAACCCCCTCTGCCTCTGTGTTTGAAGCCTCTGTAAGAGGCCTAGTTGAAACCAGTGTGATACTTGGCCTCTATAGCGTAAAAAGGGTATTGTGGAAGTCCTTTTTAAGAGAAGACTGTGCCTTGTCCAAAGTCGAGAAACTGGGCATACATTTTCCCAAAACCTTCATAAAGTGATCACCGAATAGTTGTCCATTAGCCAGGGAGCCCGCCTCCGAAGGAGCTAGTTCTGCCAACTTAGGGTGAATGCGCATAAGAATAGAGCAGCAGCACTCCGATGATATTGTGCAATTGGCATTACCCAACAAGCATATGGCCTGCTGGGCCCAGCCCATAAAGACATCTGGATCCACAGGAGAATCTGTCTCCTTAGCCATTTTCAGAATCTTGGTTAGATGACCAGATAAATCCAACACCTTGTCCTGACAGCCATGTCAGGCGCAGTCTATACCTTTCTTGGGCTCCTTGAAATACTTCTTCATAAAGACCACCATACTCTGGTCCATCTCAGGAGTAAAAGAAAGCGAGAGTGGCCCCACAACCCAAGAGACAGGGTACCAAATACAGTTAATTTAATCAAAAGTAACTTCTCTTGGAAGATTTTATATTCTTGATCTCATCTTATACTCATTCATACATACAATGTGCAAATATCCACAACAAAATGTTAAAGCAGGACCCAAAAAGGCAGTTAAAAATGAATTTAAGTAAATATCAATGCATATTTATTAAAGAATTACAATTATAATCATATAAAACACAATTCATAACCACAAAGATATTCAAGATTAAAAATGATCCAATAGTCAGTGTATCGTTGTCTAAGAAACAAACCAACAGTTATAAAAACGAGAGACAAACAGAGTGACAAACATATATCATCATGATTGTGTTAATTCGGTTGAATCAGTATTGTCCGAGTCTATACATTTTATTGTATTTAGACTCTACAGTTCCGCGAATTTAATAGAAGTAAAGTAGCGTTGACGCGTTTCGGTAGACAAATTATTGTTAAGCCACCTTCTTCAGGACTAACAATTTTTTTTGTCCTTCTTGGAAATGGAATACACACACCTATATAAAAGCAAAAACAAGAACAGAATATGTACAAATCCATTGTGTAATACTGAGATAATATTCTTCTTATTAATACTCACATAGTGGTAACCCCTAAGTTTCTAAGAATCCCACCCAATCATTTTACATCAAATTTTTTTTATAAATTGATTTTTAATTGTTTAAAGGGTCCGTTATCATAATAAAGCATTTCATATCAATTCTCCCCATTCACACCTCAATATCCTATTCATATACCATAAAGGATACCCCAACTAGGTTTAGGATGGGGTTACTAAAACTCCACATCCTTCCTGCGTTTAATTGAAAGCAAACTTCCCTGATGTAACATTCTGGGAATGCCGGGGTTAATTTTTTTATATATAAAAATATTTTGCCCGGATTTCTAGTGTACCTTCCAATGTTATAGAAAAGGTAAGTGGAGTTTCTATTGATAACGAACTCCTTCAAAATAAGTCCCCAAAGGAGAATTTTGTTTAACTCATACCTTATAGATAAAAGGATTGTTGTTGGTTTAAAAGATATCAGATATTTCTCAATTTACTCTGTATAACACTTTTTCCCATTGACACCCTGTTGGTAAAGGCAGGAAACCCTTCGATTAAAAGGTAATTCTTATTTTAGTTTTATAATGGATCTCTCATCGTTCGACACCCACCTTTAGTATTAAGTTTTTAGGCAATCCGCTTCAATTATGTTCCAGGCACTATTTAACGCCACTGTAAAATGTATACAAATCCCACTTGGTTTTAAAATCCTGGAAAACAACCACAAGGGTTATACTCCCCATACAAATCAATCCGTGACTGCAGTCGATAATCTATAATATTTAAACCATAAGACATACCTCTGGTATTGGGATATCGTGATGGAGACTAATCAGCCCTCCAATCAATTTCACCGGTTTATTACGGTGTCGTGCACATCAATAATATGCTTCCGACTATTTCAGAAATACTGAAAAGAATAATGACAAGCATGAATAGCTAATGATTATTGGTGCTAAGGACTCATATCCTACTGATATGACGGCACAATAATATATTGCATTGTCCCTTTGACGGGGCTACGGGTGCCTCAAATGTAACCCCCTTCATAATTCGTTAGTGTATTATATTTATCCAAACGGACAACTGAATAACTCTGCAAGGACTCCTCGACGAGAGTATATTCCAAGTGAGAACCATCACTCACCGTTCGTTTTCCTTTTTACGGGCCGTTCGGTGCCTTCCGTTTTAATCAGGGTTGCGGGAAAGAATGAAAACTTTCCATTTTCCGCTTTAAATATATTTGCGTTCCCAGAAGCCGGGCGTATCGCTCCCAGCGTGTAATCGTGGAGCGGGCATCGCCCATGATGACGCAATACGTAATTCGTGAGTTGTTGGTATCCTGAAGGTGATTCAACTCGCTAGAGTGGACGCCATCTTATAATGATCTTCTAATAATTATATATACCAAAAAGGGATTAAATTAATGAGTGTCAGTAACCCTGGAAGGAAGGGCGGGGGCATTCTGTATGTAGTTTTGATCTGACCGCCTTCTCGAAACTTTTGCACAGCTAGAATTGCACATACTCTGCTACCTCTAAAGAGGGACAACACTCTGAAGACCTTGAGTACACAGTTTCTTCCGGGTCGAAGTCCCGGAGATTGTCCTGGTGGGCTTGTGGCTCACTAAAGTGATTTGTGCGCTTGCGTTTCAGAGCTGGTGGAGAAGATTCATCCAGAGAAAGATCTGACTTAGAGGATAGAGATTAGGCATCAACTTGTGCTGCGTCAGAGGGTGGTGAAGCACTAGACTGACACAAAGGATCCAGAAGCCCATATCCATGATCAAACAGAGCTTCCTTTGCCATTTTGTCCAAGGCCTTTTTGTCTGGCCAAGACGAGTCACTTGTGCTAGGTGCAGACAGGTTGGGCATGGCCACGGGGTCCTGTATATCTTGACCCATCTCTCGGAGTGCCTATTGCTTCAAAGGTCGTCTAAAAGCTCGCAAAGTGAAGGCCAGAGTCTTATTGATAGACTCTTGAACAGAGTTGTCTATAGTCTCCACTAGTTGTTCTTCCAGTAGGTAGTTAGAAGAATCATCATAGTCATAGTAGCCCTATAGTCATTCTGGAAAAAAGAACAAAACATGACAAGAATATAGATATTGGCCCTGAACCCACTCAGGCAGTCACAGTAAGGAAGAGGCGGGGGCAACCCCAACAGGCTAAGAGCAGAACCCTTTTGTGGGCAAGTCTGCCAAAAGTCAAACCGGTCTTCTACAAATGGAGGGAGAAGCATCTAGCCCCTAGAGCCCAGCTCTATTCATTTATTTCAGCCCCATGAGGGCATTAGAGGAGTTTGTTTAACAAGCGCTGAACCATGTATCCTGTCTCCAAAGGGCAGCGATTGAAAAGACACGGGTGCCTCGTGCATGCACGATCGGATACCTGCAATAGAGAGAGGACTATGCCTGCTACTCTTTAGGAAGCACTGGTGCATCCTCCCACTCCTCGCTCCTGCTCCATACCAGCTACAGCAGTCCCTTGAAAAAAACACACAGTGAAGCTGCAATACTAAAAGACAAAGGGCACTCACGTCGGCAAATAGGGAGCGAGTCGGAGATCTTATCACTCACACCTGATACGACGATCATCGAGGTAAAAATCTCACGTTAAACAGCGGGATGCCAATAACAATCGCGTGCTTCAAACATCATGTCGGTAAAGCACTAATAAATCAGATTTAACAGTATTAACATCAGTACAAAATCACACTTATCTTGTAGCTGCTGGAGTAGCAGAGAAAGAGGAAGCACAATGGGGACAGCAGATCTTATAGGCCATCCCTGGCCCTGATTGATAGATGGTGTGGTGATGTCATGGGGCTTTTCATGGTTACTGAGATGCTTATTGTAATTTCATTTACTGCTGTGTTTTTACAGTAAAGTGGGAGAAGCCAAATCTGAAACCGCGGATCCTGAAATAGAATCCGTACGGAAGTCTTTTTACTCCATTTCCTTTTAGGTGACTTTGCGCCATTTTTTTTTTTTTGCACAGGTGGAAAACTTTACCTGACATGTCGGATCCAAAGTGTACACGCCTTCTTAAGTGATATTAATATTAGTGTTGTCCTGGGAAGCTTGCAAAAGCAAACCGCATCACAAGAGTAAAACATAAAGTTAATGCAGGAGCTGCCTCATCATTATTGGGTGTCTGCTTTCAGGTGACTGACTTGCTTGAAAAACATCTGCACTAATTTGATGTAAGAAGAAAGAAAAAGCAGTTGATCTACAGAAAAAAGCAGTTTATACTAATACTACTCGGGAAAAGATGGGACCTTTGAAGAATGACAACACTGTAGAATTATTGACCTCCATGCCAGTCAGTAATTTGAGTAGCACGCCCTCCTCTGACTAGCAGGCTAGCGTGGCAGGAGAGCGTACATAAAGAGGGTAAGGGACAATAAGTAGCATTATTGACCTCCGTGCCAGTCAGTAATTTGAGTAGCACGCCCTCCTCTGACTAGCAGGCTAGCGTGGCAGGAGAGCGTACATAAAGAGGGTAAGGGACAATAAGTAGCATTATTGACCTCCGTGCCAGTCAGTAATTTGAGTAGCACGCCCTCCTCTGACTAGCAGGCTAGCGTGGCAGGAGAGCGTACATAAAGAGGGTAAGGGACAATAAGTAGCATTATTGACCTCCGTGCCAGTCAGTAATTTGAGTAGCACGCCCTCCTCTGACTAGCAGGCTAGCGTAGCAGGACAGCGTACATAAAGAGGGTAAGGGACGATAAGTAGCATTATTGACCTCCGTGCCAGTCAGTAATTTGAGTAGCACGCCCTCCTCTGACTAGCAGGCTAGCGTGGCAGGAGAGCGTACATAAAGAGGGTAAGGGACAATAAGTAGCATTATTGACCTCCGTGCCAGTCAGTAATTTGAGTAGCACGCCCTCCTCTGACTAGCAGGCTAGCGTGGCAGGAGAGCGTACATAAAGAGGGTAAGGGACAATAAGTAGCATTATTGACCTCCGTGCCAGTCAGTAATTTGAGTAGCACGCCCTCCTCTGACTAGCAGGCTAGCGTGGCAGGAGAGCGTACATAAAGAGGGTAAGGGACAATAAGTAGCATTATTGACCTCCGTGCCAGTCAGTAATTTGAGTAGCACGCCCTCCTCTGACTAGCAGGCTAGCGTGGCAGGAGAGCGTACATAAAGAGGGTAAGGGACAATAAGTAGCATTATTGACCTCCGTGCCAGTCAGTAATTTGAGTAGCACGCCCTCCTCTGACTAGCAGGCCAGCGTGGCAGGAGAGCGTACATAAAGAGGGTAAGGGACAATAAGTAGCATTATTGACCTCCGTGCCAGTCAGTAATTTGAGTAGCACGCCCTCCTCTGACTAGCAGGCTAGCGTGGCAGGAGAGCGTACATAAAGAGGGTAAGGGACAATAAGTAGCATTATTGACCTCCGTGCCAGTCAGTAATTTGAGTAGCACGCCCTCCTCTGACTAGCAGGCTAGCGTGGCAGGAGAGCGTACATAAAGAGGGTAAGGGACAATAAGTAGCATTATTGACCTCCGTGCCAGTCAGTAATTTGAGTAGCACGCCCTCCTCTGACTAGCAGGCTAGCGTGGCAGGAGAGCGTACATAAAGAGGGTAAGGGACAATAAGTAGCATTATTGACCTCCGTGCCAGTCAGTAATTTGAGTAGCACGCCCTCCTCTGACTAGCAGGCTAGCGTGGCAGGAGAGCGTACATAAAGAGGGTAAGGGACAATAAGTAGCATTATTGACCTCCGTGCCAGTCAGTAATTTGAGTAGCACGCCCTCCTCTGACTAGCAGGCTAGCGTGGCAGGAGAGCGTACATAAAGAGGGTAAGGGACAATAAGTAGCATTATTGACCTCCGTGCCAGTCAGTAATTTGAGTAGCACGCCCTCCTCTGACTAGCAGGCTAGCGTGGCAGGAGAGCGTACATAAAGAGGGTAAGGGACAATAAGTAGCATTATTGACCTCCGTGCCAGTCAGTAATTTGAGTAGCACGCCCTCCTCTGACTAGCAGGCTAGCGTGGCAGGAGAGCGTACATAAAGAGGGTAAGGGACAATAAGTAGCATTATTGACCTCCGTGCCAGTCAGTAATTTGAGTAGCACGCCCTCCTCTGACTAGCAGGCTAGCGTGGCAGGAGAGCGTACATAAAGAGGGTAAGGGACAATAAGTAGCATTATTGACCTCCGTGCCAGTCAGTAATTTGAGTAGCACGCCCTCCTCTGACTAGCAGGCTAGCGTGGCAGGAGAGCGTACATAAAGAGGGTAAGGGACAACAAGTAGCATTATTGACCTCCGTGCCAGTCAGTAATTTGAGTAGCACGCCCTCCTCTGACTAGCAGGCTAGCGTGGCAGGAGAGCGTACATAAAGAGGGTACGGGACAATAAGTAGCATTATTGACCTCCGTGCCAGTCAGTAATTTGAGTAGCACGCCCTCCTCTGACTAGCAGGCTAGCGTGGCAGGAGAGCGTACATAAAGAGGGTACGGGACAATAAGTAGCATTATTGACCTCCGTGCCAGTCAGTAATTTGAGTAGCACGCCCTCCTCTGACTAGCAGGCTAGCGTGGCAGGAGAGCGTACATAAAGAGGGTACGGGACAATAAGTAACATTATTGACCTCCGTGCCAGTCAGTAATTTGAGTAGCACGCCCTCCTCTGACTAGCAGGCTAGCGTGGCAGGAGAGCGTACATAAAGAGGGTAAGAGACAATAAGTAGCATTATTGACCTCCGTGCCAGTCAGTAATTTGAGTAGCACGCCCTCCTCTGACTAGCAGGCTAGCGTGGCAGGAGAGCGTACATAAAGAGGGTAAGGGACAATAAGTAGCATTATTGACCTCCGTGCCAGTCAGTAATTTGAGTAGCACGCCCTCCTCTGACTAGCAGGCTAGCGTGGCAGGAGAGCGTACATAAAGAGGGTAAGGGACAATAAGTAGCATTATTGACCTCCGTGCCAGTCAGTACTTGAGTAGCACGCCCTCCTCTGACTAGCAGGCTAGCGTGGCAGGAGAGCGTACATAAAGAGGGTAAGGGACAATAAGTAGCATTATTGACCTCCGTGCCAGTCAGTAATTTGAGTAGCACGCCCTCCTCTGACTAGCAGGCTAGCGTGGCAGGAGAGCGTACATAAAGAGGGTAAGGGACAATAAGTA
The DNA here is from genome assembly GCA_963921515.1 of Calotriton arnoldi. Lineage (NCBI taxonomy): Eukaryota > Metazoa > Chordata > Amphibia > Caudata > Salamandridae > Calotriton > Calotriton arnoldi. Next base: position 1,732,445 of record CAWUFW010002007.1, read on the forward strand.
GCATTATTGACCACCGTGCCAGTCAGTAATTTGAGTAGCACGCCCTCCTCTGACTAGCAGGCTAGCGTGGCAGGAGAGCGTACATAAAGAGGGTAAGGGACAATAAGTAGCATTATTGACCTCCGTGCCAGTCAGTAATTTGAGTAGCACGCCCTCCTCTGACTAGCAGGCTAGCGTGGCAGGAGAGCGTACATAAAGAGGGTAAGGGACAATAAGTAGCATTATTGACCTCCGTGCCAGTCAGTAATTTGAGTAGCACGCCCTCCTCTGACTAGCAGGCTAGCGTGGCAGGAGAGCGTACATAAAGAGGGTAAGGGACAATAAGTAGCATTATTGACCTCCGTGCCAGTCAGTAATTTGAGTAGCACGCCCTCCTCTGACTAGCAGGCTAGCGTACATAAAGAGGGTAAGGGACAATAAGTAGCATTATTGACCTCCGTGCCAGTCAGTAATTTGAGTAGCACGCCCTCCTCTGACTAGCAGGCGAGCGTGGCAGGAGAGCGTACATAAAGAGGGTACGGGACAATAAGTAGCATTATTGACCTCAGTGCCAGTCAGTAATTTGAGTAGCACGCCCTCCTCTGACTAGCAGGCTAGCGTGGCAGGAGAGCGTACATAAAGAGGGTAAGGGACAATAAGTAGCATTATTGACCACCGTGCAAGTCAGTAATTTGAGTAGCACGCCCTCCTCTGACTAGCAGGCTAGCGTGGCAGGAGAGCGTACATAAAGAGGGTAAGGGACAATAAGTAGCATTATTGACCTCCGTGCCAGTCAGTAATTTGAGTAGCACGCCCTCCTCTGACTAGCAGGCTAGCGTGGCAGGAGAGCGTACATAAAGAGGGTAAGGGACAATAAGTAGCATTATTGACCTCCGTGCCAGTCAGTAATTTGAGTAGCACGCCCTCCTTTGACTAGCAGGCGAGCGTGGCAGGAGAGCGTACATAAAGAGGGTACGGGACAATAAGTAGCATTATTGACCTCCGTGCCAGTCAGTAATTTGAGTAGCACGCCCTCCTCTGACTAGCAGGCTAGCGTGGCAGGAGAGCGTACATAAAGAGGGTAAGGGACAATAAGTAGCATTATTGACCTCCGTGCCAGTCAGTAATTTGAGTAGCACGCCCTCCTCTGACTAGCAGGCTAGCGTACATAAAGAGGGTAAGGGACAATAAGTAGCATTATTGACCTCCGTGCCAGTCAGTAATTTGAGTAGCACGCCCTCCTCTGACTAGCAGGCGAGCGTGGCAGGAGAGCGTACATAAAGAGGGTACGGTACAATAAGTAGCATTATTGACCTCAGTGCCAGTCAGTAATTTGAGTAGCACGCCCTCCTCTGACTAGCAGGCTAGCGTGGCAGGAGAGCGTACATAAAGAGGGTAAGGGACAATAAGTAGCATTATTGACCACCGTGCAAGTCAGTAATTTGAGTAGCACGCCCTCCTCTGACTAGCAGGCTAGCGTGGCAGGAGAGCGTACATAAAGAGGGTAAGGGACAATAAGTAGCATTATTGACCTCCGTGCCAGTCAGTAATTTGAGTAGCACGCCCTCCTCTGACTAGCAGGCTAGCGTGGCAGGAGAGCGTACATAAAGAGGGTAAGGGACAATAAGTAGCATTATTGACCTCCGTGCCAGTCAGTAATTTGAGTAGCACGCCCTCCTTTGACTAGCAGGCGAGCGTGGCAGGAGAGCGTACATAAAGAGGGTACGGGACAATAAGTAGCATTATTGACCTCCGTGCCAGTCAGTAATTTGAGTAGCACGCCCTCCTCTGACTAGCAGGCTAGCGTGGCAGGAGAGCGTACATAAAGAGGGTACGGGACAATAAGTAGCATTATTGACCTTTTGTAGGTAGGCGATTTTGTCAGCAAACAACATTCCTCACAGACCAATGTGCACATTTGGTATTTGAAGCATGGCAAGACCAAAGCAGCCTTGCTTCCTTCCAAAGTCATTAGATTGAGTACCATGAAATATAGAGATTATTGCACACTTCAATACACAAGACTTAAGTTGGATTGGAGATGGTGTTACAGCTCATTTATTAATTGACTTATTGGCGACTTTTGACACTGTTGACCGTCCATCACTGATACAAAGGTGGGTCGGATGGGGATATTCACCCAGGCCTTTGGATGGATGCAAACCTCTGTTACTGTCATAACTCAGGTAGTTTCAATTTCTCTTATTCACCATGAGGTTCCTTACCCAGTTCTACTTTAATGGACATATGTATTACCCCTCTTGAAGCTTCAATTTGATTGGTTTTGATTGATCTGCTTGATTGATCTTGGACTTGGACCTCATAGTCTGGCTGAAGGAATTGTGTCACTATCATCTGCTGTTTTTCTCTCTTATGTAAATTGTCAACTGGACGTCTCCATCAAATAACACAAGCTAGAGCGGTTGAGATATGTTTTGCCACACTCGATGTCGTTCGAGATCCTGGGTGCCCACCTCTCTACGTTAACTGTTACTAAACCCCCCCTAAATGTTCAAACATTAATACTCAAAATAGGAGATGCACAACAGTAGTAATCTGTCACTGGGTGTTTCAGCAGGTCGTCATAGTGGTATAATGGCTACTTTTACTAATGAACTGCCTTTGTTCCTTTTGATAATACAAGTGTATCATTTCATGCATCTGGACCGGCTTGTTGAATCTTGGACTGCTAAGCTAATTTTCCACTAAAATTAAAATAAGGCGAATTGTTACATCTTCTGGTGTATCGATCTGATTTTGAGTATTAATGGATGTCTCTCCATTCCTTAAAATTCTGTGGCCTGGTGACCTGATTCATGTGGCTTGCTCCCAACTCATACTCCTCAGTCACACAATCTGGGAATCATTTTTTAATTCATTCATCCTTGTTTCTGTTATTCCCAAGGTAGTCTCTACTTGCTTTCCTATTTTAAAACTTTTTCACAGGATTCTTTACTTCTGCTGGAAGAACGCCGTCTGGACATCCAGACTGCTATATCATCTCACCTGGATTCTGGGGATTCCCTTACTTCTGAGTAGGCCTGGGTGGTGAACTCCGCTCCGTTTGCGGAGTATTCTGCACTGCGCGCTCCGCAGAGTTCGCGGAGTGCAGAAAACTCAGTTTTGCGTAGTGCAGCAGAGTTTTTTCCCCGCTCGCGAACTGTAAGTTCGCGAGCGCCCCTGTCTGTCGCTGCCACGAGGGTGGAGGGAGGGGGCTGGGGGTTGAATTTGGGGGGGAATCTAGAATCCGTGATGTGATTATGGTTGTCCTTATGTCATTTGGGATGTTGGTCCTATTGTTCACAAAATTGTACTGCTATTAATGAGAGTACCTCGGCTCACGAGTAGTGAGTCCGTGTACAGCCATGGGATGTCATGTTAACGATACAGGATGTATATTGGCTATGGACCCTGAAAATGTACATGTATGTCCTTGTTCTGGATACATTGAAAGTAGTGATTAATAAAAAAAACAAGTTAAAAAAAAAAAAGTTGGCAAGCACGAGCTGGCGCTCGGGTAGAATTTCTACCCGAGCGGCAGAAAGACCAGCGCGAACTACAGTTCGCACTGCACTCGCCCACTTGCGGAACTCCGCAGAGTTTTTTTGTCACTCTGCGGAGTTCCACGTAGCAAAACTCTGCGAAGTACGCCCAGGCCTGCTTCTGAACCTTCCTACATAACCTTTTAGAAGTCTGCAGCTGGTCCAGAATACTCCCGTCATTCTTCTGTTAGGAATTAAGAAACATAGCCTTTTGCTAGTCCTTCACTGTTTACCAGTGAAAAGGTTTATTGCTTCACAAATCCTCCTCCTTGTCCATCAATCTGTGTATGGAAAAGTCCAGTTTATTTAAGTATGAGGTTCTCTTTCTACAAACCAAAATGTGAGCTGTGATCTGCATCTTTGACATTTCTCAGTATCCCTTCCAACCGCCTTTCATGAACCCGCACCCATTCCTTTTTCTTCCCAATTTCTGCTTGGAAATTTCTTCCGTTCTGCAAAAAACTCTTAATCATCTTGTTTTTGGGAAAATATTTGCTAACTCAAGTCTTGTACATATAATTTGGTTGCTTGTTCTGGTTTGATTGGTACATCATCAGAGTCAAGACACCCTCGGGTAACAGTTTGTTTTAGCAGCTTTATTTTATTCATTCACTGTGGTGTCTAGCCAGATCTGCCTCCCTGATGAGAAGATCTGACAGGTAACTTCAGAAGTTCAAGAGAGGCAAAAGCTACCAATATTTTCCCCAGGGACCAGCGACCCACTATCATTCTGCATAGGGATGGTATCTTGTGGCATTACCTCTAACTCTATGTGGTGGGACAAAAGATGACTAACGGACCCCGAACAGGCTGAATTATCGGACGATCCGCGTAATTCTTATGAATAATCCTGACCTTGCACTTTTAAATACTGCATCTGGGAATCAATGGAATATTTTCCTCAAAAATCCTACAAGATTTTAGGAGGATCTATTGAGAACTTATTTGGAATTAATCAGCCCTGAGGAAGTCGTAAAGGGGAACAGTCCCGCTGCGACGAAACGCGTTGGCTAAAAGAGGCTAAAAGAGAATAAAGAACACAAAGAGGAACAAGAATCAAAGCATTTTTTTTTTTTCTTTTCTTAAAAATAATTGCTAAACTGTAATTTGATTGCCTTGTCGTGTGACTTGAATTTGGTGAAATTGAAGTTCAAGAGAGGCAAAAGCTACCAATATTTTCCCCAGGGACCAGCGACCCACTATCATTCTGCATAGGGATGGTATCTTGTGGCATTACCTCTAACTCTATGTGGTGGGACACCGGGCTGGACAAGTTATGGCTTATCACAGATCATTCATCCTTGGTTCCAACCTTGCAATGATGGTCGCATGTTCCCAATATCTTGATGGGATGACGCTTCTGCCTGCCCTTTCCGCTGCTCAGTCATTACTGACTCTCAAACTACAAGGGCGGGGGTGTGGGGGGGCGGTCCTTAGCAAATCTGTTCTGTGGGACAAATACGATCCATCCCGGCAGATACATTTGCTGATTTTGAAGCAATATATTTCACATAGAAAGGCTGCCCTCCCACAACGAGATCCAGATTGTAGTTAACCAAAGAGGCAAAAAAGACAGTCTTTTGTGAGGAACAAGAGGGCACCAATTTCCCACAGCTCTGCCAGCTAACAATGGCTCCATGTGAGTGGGCACTGCATCAGGATCATCAGGTTTCTTTACTACTAGTTTCCCACATTGAAGGCATGTACAAAAGCAGAACACACTGGCCGAGCATTTTTAGAAATTCCTCCTGTAAATCACCCTCCCGATATCTTTGAGTACCGGAGCAATCCATCCATTGCTGCCACTACATTTTGTTTGAGTGCCACGTGCACCCAGTTCTTTTCTCAGGTGGGCAAGGGGCTTTGTTCTCTAATTGCCATTCTACTGCTTGAAGTAATGGACATGCTTCTCTGTTCTTATCCCAGATTCTAATACAGAGAATCTTCTACAAGATCAGCCAAAGCCAAGGCTGCGTAGCCATTTTGGTGGCTCCAGCTAGGCCTCACCAAGGCTGGTACTTGTATTTGCTCCACCTGCTTTAGAGGGTGTAAGTCTGCCACCCCAGAAGAGAGCTCTGTTCGTGAAAGGAAAACAGTGCTGCACCTGTTCCAATTGTTGCTCAGCTTGAGCACTTCCCTCCTGATAAATTGACCTTTTTACACCTAGGAATCACCTCAGAAAACCTAGATGACCTGCCGCTGCCAAAACAAATCCTCCACCAGAACCCAGTGCAAGAACAAATGAGGTTATACCAGTGGCAATGAACCTCAACCATATGCAAGCTCACTGGATAAATTAATGTTTTTCGTTTCACTTAGCTGAGAGAGAGATGCTGGGGATACCTGGAATACTTATGTCACAAGCACTGGGGCCTACGGCAACAGGTCAGTGGCAGTTCTTCCGTATGACCAATGAGGCTGTCGAGGGATATCCAACAGCTTTTCTATGCTTGTACTCTTTAGTAAAGTGCTCGAACGCCCATTGGGATCCAATGCTGGTCATGGCCTGGCTGATGCAGAAACCTTTTGAACCAGTAATCTCTTGCGATAGAAAACGTTTCTTGTGGAGGTCGACTTTTTGTAGGGCATAATATTGTCCAGGCCTATACGTCACCTGTGGGCATTTTGTACCTCGGAACCTTTTACATTGTTCGGTAGAGACAGGGTGGTTATGAGAAGCCACAATGCCTTCTATACAAACAAAAAATGCTGTTGCAATGCCACCTCAACAAGGCATTTTATTGTGTCTCCGCTGGACAGGAGACCTTACACAGCTTGGATGCCAAATGCATCCTGTACTTTTATTGAGACTATCTACTTACAGATTGGTGATGGTGAACTGCCACGATTTAAGAGCGAAATAAGTTTACCTTTTTTGGTGACACATCATCTTCTGTAAACTCTTTCCGATTATTAACGACCTGCCAAAGGTCTCTGCTGTTTGTCAATTTACGCTGACCTTTTCAAGGTTATATGTGTAGGGGTAGTTGTGTACTTCATTAGATGCAAGCATGCATGTGCAATACCAGCACACACACTGTCGTATCACCTTTAGAAGCAGTTTACAGTCATGTCACTAGATAGTGGGAGACCCATAACAATACCTGTAGTATACTTACTCCATATACTAGGAGTGATAGCTTAACCTGGCTGTGTGAAGTGATCTGAGTGGAATGTGGGTGTGTGGAAAGAATAGAATGTGGAGTGGGTCAAGCAGGGTCTGTGGAGGGAGGGGGCTATGACAACTGATGAGGCTGACCAGGAAAATACCAGGTTCATGGTGGGGCATCATTTGACTACATCCTGATCTGTAACCTGGCTTCATAAATAGGCTACCGCATACACTCTGGGACCATCCTGTTTTTTGGGAATTCTTCAGTGACATGTTATTGGGTGGGCTGCTTAAAATATTGTACATGCTAAATTTTTCTTCTGTTGTGAGAGCTGCACGATGGAAGTTGTTGGGAGCATTGTTCCGAGAATTCAAGAAATGGGCTCAAGACATGGTTGTTGGAATGAACAGAGCACCGTGAAGCAGCTAGCAACTCCAGCGCCTCGAGACCCTCGCGGGTGATTTGCTGCGATTTTAAATCCTTATTGATTGGGTCAACAGCTGATAGTGTTGGGTTTTCTTTGCTTGACTCCTGTACTCCAGAGGAGCATCTCATGTTAGCACTGAGGTGGTTGAAATGAAGTAAATAATTTCAGAGAAAGTCATAAAGACTTCAGTTTTCAAACAGGGGGGCGAGGAGTAATTCGAATAGCTCACACCAGCTTTTTCTTGCCTCCTAATCCGTTAGTACGACAACCATCATTGAATTTATCCAAAACATCAAATATAGAACTGTCCTCTACCAACTACATTCAGCACACGTTGACATTATTTTACATTGGCAAAAAATGTGGCTGGGGTTTTAACCAACATCCCTTTTCTGTCATGAATGAAGCAGTGCTGGTGAAAACAGATTTGCCATTACCTAATAAATGCCTATGGTGAGAGCGAAAGTTGCTGAAAGAAAGGCTGTCTAGAGGGGATGGCTGGAGGGCTCGGTAATAGCTCCACTTAAATATCAGAGACATGGGACCAAAGTGGGTTGAAGAACCCTTGAAGCCAAAAGAGAGATCACAGGCATCTTGGAAGAGATTGGGGACAGTTCAAATGAAGGTTAGCATCAAAGAGGTCTCCTGTAGTCTGACAAGCGGATCCAGGCTGAAAGGAACTGCGTGGGGGCTGTGTCCATTGATCCACTAACAGGTAAATATAACAAATAGGGCACAGACCCATCAACCCAACCAGAAAATGAAAACCTACACAGGGATAGATGAAGAGGCAAAAGGTATCATGATGACAACTACCATAAACACGAATAATGCTGCAATATCCAAAATAGAGAAGGAACCAGGAGCTACGGACAGCACCACATGTATGCTCCCTTGTGACTTGGTGGCATCAGTCCTAGCATATAAAAATAAAACCTCTGGCTAATAAGCAAAAAAGCAAGTCAATAATGCAAAACAACTGCGTGAATAAAAAGCAGGGTACGTAAGGAAAGAAGAGTACTTTGCGGAAGTGCTCGTCTCGTCTTGTAAATGCTGAGTTAATATGCCAGATCAGAGTTTGTTTACTAGAACATCTTTCCCATGGAATCAAAAAGAAAATAGAAAATCCACCCTGTGTGTGTCACATAAGACTTGTGCTTGCCCTGCATATAACTACCAGGGTCTGACTTACTAAGGACACCCAGAGAGTACATAACATGAGAGTACCACATGGACAACTCCCGATCCGTTAGTATCCCCATTGGAGGATGGTGGACCATGACTAGAGAAGCTAGTGGTGTAGGTGTCGGGTGCAGCCTAACTGAGCAGTCATGGGGTATGTATTACCACCCCTTACTTCAGCCCCGTGATATAGCCATGTACTCTGAGAACAATCATGGAAAATAATGTTGAAAGGGCATTTATATATTCTTCAATAATCTATGACTAGGAGCCTGTTTACTGTTCTTAAAATGTGTGAAATCTGTTTTTGCACTGAAATGCTTACTGACCTGTTCATCTCTTGAAATAATTTGTTTCACAGTTCATTGGTTCCTAACATTCGGTCTTCAAATAAACCAGTCATGCTTCCTAATAAAAGATTTCCTTTAAAACATAGTGAACTAGGTGCCCTTTTGCCCCATTTTATGAGAAACAGCAGTTGTGTTGCCTGATAGTAGTGTGAGATATCAGTAAGGCCCAGTCCACGCAGAACCGGAGACCTGCAGGTTAACTTCTGGACCATCCTTGGCTTCGTCCCACCCCATACGAATTTATGTGTCCAGACCTGTTTGACGAGGCCATGAGTAACAGGTTAACAGCATTGTCTCAAAAAGGTACAGGATTTTGGGCAAGACTGTCATTTTAAGAGCTGCTATTCTACCCATCCAGAAAAACCTATGTTGACATCTGTTGCGCTTTTTTGGGATGTTGCACAAAAGTGGTTCGTGGTACTGTTGAACAGTCTGGGCAACTTTGGGTATCATCTGAATGCCTAGATTTGGGATGCAATTAGAAGGTCACTTAAATAGGGGCAACTCCTAAAGCCATCCTCTTCCGCACCTGTGGAATCAACACGTTGGGAGCTTCGGATTTCCTCAAGTTCATTTTAAACCCAGACACCATGTGATTTTGGATAGGTACTCAAGGAATATGGCCAATGTTTAGGTCATTCCTTGAACATAGTATTGAAACAAGTTGGTAATTTCTGAAATGTATCTCATTACATGGACATGATTGCCTTCAACCCATGAAGAAGTGTCACAGAAAAGGCAGTGAAATGTTTCACACAGGAACACTGAAAATCTGTAACTGTGACACCTAAGCAAACTGAGATCTTGTTAGCAAAGTTCTAGTGTTAAAATACGTAGCCTGTATGCTGGTATCTGGTTTCCTGACACTCTTTGACAGAATGATTGGTAATGGTAGACCCTTCCACTTGGGACCTGCAATGCTGCCTACTCCCTTATGGTCTTGGAGGCACTAATGTGTTGCGTTGTCTGCTTTTCCTTTGTCTGCTACATCCTGCTGATGCTCTCATGCCTTGTTCCTGGGAGATCTCAACAGCCTACTATTTTCAGCTAAGGGTTTTGGGGAGGAACATCTTAATTCTGATAAGACGGAAGCTTTCATTTTTCGGGACCCCTTCATCTGGCCTCATGAGTGTTGCAGCAAACAAATGATGGACGGAATGCTGACAATGCAAACATTCTCCCCCAGTCAAAAGATCTGGGTTAAATCCATCGTTCTTTTGCCCACTACGCCACCCCAGTTTGGACCCAGCCATATGCAAATCAGTCTTGACCCTGTGCCCCATGGGAACAGTCCAGACCGAACTGCCAGGCCAGGTCCTCCCTGGACCGGAAACAAGCATCCTGGGACCGGTTTCAGGGTATGTCACCCTTCTTCAGCCAGGCTAGCTTGAATCCAGTGGCACAGTGAGCAAGGGACCCACGTCTGGGCATACCCATCCCACTTAGAGCGAAAAGTGTTACAGCAAACAAATGATGGACGGAATGCTGACAATGCAAATATTCTCCCCCAGTCAAAAGATCTGGGTTAAATCCTTCGTTCTTTTGCCCACTACGCCACCCCAGTTTGGACCCAGCCATATGCAAATCAGTCTTGACCCTGTGCCCTCATGAGTGTTGGCCTCACTTTTTGGGCGAATGCCCAGCACCTGCTACCTCGGCCTGGAATTTTTAAGTTTTATTTAACAAAAGGCTCTCGTTCCAGTTGCACAAAAATAAATTGATGTCAACTTGTTTCCTACATCTGAGACCACTTAGGAAGATTGTCCAACTTATTCCTTAGTAACCTAGACAATTGCTGGTGCAGATCCTGGCGCTTAGTAGATTGACTTACTGTAGGGCCCTGTATATCGGGCTTCCTGAGTACTTTACCAGAAGGCTACAACTTGTACAGATTGCAGCAGCCAGATTGATCTTCGGTAAGAGAAGATTTGATAGTGCCTCCCCTCTTCTTAGGCAGCTTTATTGGCCGCCTCTTATGAGGAGTTGCCAGTTTAAAGCCCTTTGTTTGGCCAACAAGGATCTTTATCCGGCAATGCAGGGCTCATACGTCTCAGATATGTTAAAAAAGATATTGCCCTTCCAGCCTACTTTGGTCATCCTCTGCGGATTTGATTATTATTCCAAAGTTTCGTAAAGTACGCCTGGTAGTAGGGCCTTTTCTGTGATAACTGCCCAGGCCTGGAACAAGCTATCTTTGACTCTTCGTCTGGAACCAGACTTACAAAAACTCTGTAAATCTCTGAAATCTTATCTATTTATTTAAGCATGTTTTTTTCGATTTAATTTTTATTGATATGCAGAATGAGTTTCTTTCGCTAAGTGCCAGGATACCCATTGGGTAATCGTGCACTCAGTAGCCAATAAATAAATACATTTCCATCTGTTCTGCTCGGTAGCCGTGAAACGCATGATGCAGTTGTAGGTATTTATAGAATCGGATGTGGGCAAGATTGAATTTAGTTCATAGATGCTAATGAAGTCCCATGTCTTAAAACTTTCCAACTTAGTAGTCTATTGTCAATCAGTATCCGCACCACAGCGGAGTTTGTTAAGTCAGTTTTTGGTTCCACCCAATTAAACACAACGCTTAACACCAGTTCAAAAAGTCCACCCTTGTGACTTCCGGGAGACTTTGTGGAATGGGGGTCTCCATATAACATACCCATCACTTTGTCGAGACCAAGTAAGGCTAATTCCGCCTGGTAGAGTGGATCACTCCATTCTCCACTGAGCCAGTCATTACTCCATCGTATGGGACTTGTCTACATTTGTCTGCCCGCCGATAGAAACCCCTGGATCATGGTTGCTAGGGTTTTGAACCCTTAGAGTGGGATCACTAGTGGGGAGTTTTGCAGGGCATAAAGAAATTGTGGAAACACCATAATTTTGAACAGTGCTGTTCTACCTAGGACTTTGAGTGCTTGGCCCATCTAAGGAGATCTTTCTTTATATTTGTCACAAGAGGGGAGAGATTAAGGCTGCATGTCAGCTTTGGGACAATTGGGATGTGGATGCCTAGATATTGAAAGCTGACACGCTTGAGGAGACGCTAGCTTTGCCAGTTACTGCTTTCGTGGTCTCCTTTAAGTGTGACCAGCAGAGATTTGGACAAGTTTACTTTACGCCCAGGCTACTCCTTATAGGTCAAGTATTTGGATAAGGTGGTGTCCTGAGATATGAGGCTTAGTTATATAAAGCAGCACATCATTTGCATAGAAGGCCATTTTATCCTCTGTGCCATTTCCCATATCCATCTGTATACTTGCGCAACACATCGAACTAAGTTTTCTATTTCTAGGGCAAAGAGAAGGGGGAAAAGAGGGCATCTTTTTCTGGCGCCTCTACAGATTGTGGAGGGGTCAGATAACGCCATTAACTTGCACTTGCGCTGAGAGTATAGAGGAAAGGATCTGCACGTAGTAGCGGAATCTAGGTCCAAAACTCATTTGAAGCAGGGTTCGTTCAAGGAAGGGTTAATTAGACTGAATCAGACACCTTCTCAAAATCTATTTGTAGAGCGTGCATGAGCCATTCATCTGCTGGAGCCATGCCCGAACCACGTGGGCTCTACAAATACAGTGTTGAATGCTCCCGGTGAGCATAAAGCCACATTGATTATGATGGATGGAAGGTCCCAAATTAATCTATTTGCAAGGACTTTAGCGAATATTTTCTCCTCCGCATTTATAAGGGAGGTAGGCCTGTATGAGGCGCAGTGGTTTGGAGATCGGTCAGATTTATGAATGAATGTGGGAACGTATACTGTACATGAATACTCCGAGAGTGTCCCGGCGCTATCGTGTGTACAAAAGAGAGGTGGGCACTAGAGGCTGAAAAGGGATGTTTTCAGATGTTTAGGGAAAACATTCTCATCTGAAGTATTTCTGAGGTGAATGGGTAGCTTATTCCAGATGAAAACCACTGGCAAAGAAAAAGAAGAGCCCACACGCCTGGATCTCCTAAAGCGTGGGACAGCAATCAATTGGGCATTCCCAGAATGAAGAGCCCTGCAAGGAGAATACAGAAGGATTCTTTTTGTCAAACACACAGGACTAACTGTGCAGGCACGGTAAGCAAGCAATATAGCTTTAAAAGTGATTTTTCTGTTGACCAGTAGCCAGTGAAGCTTTTTTAAAGAACGAGGATATAGGAGAGCGCCTGGAAATATTGGATAGAAGACGTGCTGCTGTGTTCTGCACTACCTGCCGGTGTTGAATCAGAAAAACTGGGAGGCCAATGTATAAAACATTACTAAGAATGGATGCTTGAACAACTATTTTCTGGGCTTTCCACTGAAGTAAAACCAAGAATTTTTTCAGGGCCTTCATTAACCAGAAGCACACCCTTACAACCAAGGAGATTTGGCCTATGAAGTAAAGTTATTCATCAAATACAACACCCAAGTTTCTTGCAGCGCCCGTGGGTGGCGGAGGGGTAAAGCCAGCCATAGGCCAACATCCCAACCAACCAAGAGACGGATTGGGCCCAAAGAGGAGGATTTTCGTCTTCTCAGCATTACATTGCAAGTGATTTATTTTCAACTAGTTGAAACCAGTTCTCATACAGACGAAAAAAGAAAAGAGAAGCTGGGTATATCAGCGTAGGAAATAATCTTAATGCCAAATGATTCCACTAGGGGAGCAAGCGAGGACATGTAAACATTTTTATTTTTTTTGTTACAGAGTTTTGTATAGCGCGAACTTGACCTGAAGGTAGCAGGTATCAGAGCGCTTTACACGAGCACCAGTTGCGTTACATGAGGACACATTCATTTTTGTTAGGCACGGGGAGATTACGTGATTTGCCCAGAATCACAGGATGTTCAGCGTCGTTGCCGAGACTCGAACCCGGTTCCCCAGATTCGAGTTCGACCGCCATAGCCGTTAGGCCAACTCCTCTCCCCTACATTAAATAATGTAGGGCTTAATGCCGATCCCTGAGCAACCCCGCACTTAAGAGTTTTAGCTTGTGAGAAGTAAGGTTTCATCCAGACTGATTGTTCTCTACCGCTCAAAAAAGATCTGTCACTTCATGCAGACCCACAATAGTAGCGAAGTCCAGCTCCAGAGGGAAGGTGCCCTTTGATACTGCTTCAGCATACAGAGTATATAAGTGAGGCAGCAAGGGTTCTAGAAATTTGTGATAATATTCTAGGAGGAAGCCATCTGGTCTGGGGGTCTTGCCCTGTTTCATATCTGGCAAGGACTTACTCACCTCTTCTAGAGTGAGAGGTGACTCTAACTCCTTTTTGTAACTAGGCGCCAGGTTGAGGAGGAGTATTTCTGCCTGCTAGTCGGTTCACGGTGTGATCCCTACTGGGGGCTTACAGCTTTTGATAATATTCAGTAAACACTCTTGCTATTTGACTCGATTTACAGTGCCTGTGACCGTTAGGGTCTAGGATGTCTAGAAAAATGGCTTCCAGGATTATTAGTGTCTAACCAGTACAACGGTTTCCCAGAATTGCCTTTCCCATTCATACACCTGCCTAGTCGATGCTCTCCAGTGTCACCGGGCCTCGTCTAGTGCAGTTTGACTTAGTAAAGCCCTATCTTTTTCCAGTTGACAATAGAGGCCCTGTGAGATTTCCCTCAGGCAGCGTTGTTCTAAATTCTCGATGAGAGTTTCAAGGTCAACCAATTGCTTCAGTTTATCCTGTTCCTGCCATTGAATATAGTCCTTGGCTAGACCTCTTGCTGTGGCTTTTCCGCCTGCTCATAATGTGCCTGCAGAGTCTACAGAGTCCTAGTTCAATTTGAAATATGATTACATTTCTGTAAAAAGATATTCTGAACAGTTATCAAACAAATGCCAAGCATTAAGCAGCCAAATAAGGCAACGATCTGTCAGTCTCAAGCCCACCCTAATAGTTATTTGGGAGTGGTCCAAGATACCTCTTGAGAGGATATTGATCTCTGTTGTATATGGCATGTCTAGTGAATGGAGAAGGAATAATTCTATCCGGGATTGGGTCCCGTGTGCAGCCCAAGTATGTGTGTACCGCCGGTCATGGGAATGCCATGTTCTCCAAGTATCACATGGTCCTCATGAAGCCATCCAATCTCTTAACCCTCCCGCTCTACCTGCTCTGTCGACCGTGGGTGTGCCTTTGGAGTCCAACAAAGCATTAGGTGAAGCATTAAAGTCACCCCTCATGACTGTGACCCCAGGCAGAAGATTTAGTACAATCGCTTCAGTGACCGCCAGTGTGGGTATGGCCCAAAACTGCTTAAAGTTGAATTCAGGCAAGACCCAGGTACTCCTCTCTGGGAAGGATCCTTCCTTTTTGTCCCAAGACTGGTGGCCACCTGAACTTGGCCAACTTCCATCGCCAGCTACAAAGGTAAAAAACCTTGGAGCTATCTTTGATAATCAACTGATCTTCGAAGGGCACGTAAATGCAATCACGTCTGCCTCCTTTTTTATTATGAAACTTTTAAGAAAGATCTTTCCCTTCATTCCGAAAGACCTGCAGAAAACTGTAATTTCCGCTCTGATACTGTCAAAAATTGACTCTGCAAATGCTCTTTTCGTAAATCTAAGAAAAAAAAGTCTCAATAAGCTTCAGGTCCTACAGAACTCAGCTGCTCGCCTTTTACTTGGTATATCCAAAGAGAATGGCGATTCTCCAATTAACATACAGAGAGAATCTTGATTTCATTAAAGAGAACGGAGGCTAACATTATGCAATAACTTTTATTGCTGCCCCAACATGCAGCCCTTTAAAGAACATGTGTTACATAACAAGTAAAACATTTCATAGAACTTTAGAAACATAACATAGTAACAGTGTAGCTAGACATCATCCTCTTAAGGCTGCGACAAAGTTAAACTCATCCGAATAAACTTGTTGAATTGACGGTATTGCTTGATGAAGAAAGAAACTTCATAATGAAGAATTATCTGGAAAAAAGTAGAAAAGAGTGATAACCACTAAAAATATTTTAAATTTTAATATTCAAGTAAAATATGCATTGTAAAGGCAACAAGGCATCCTTGACATACATATAAAAATATCAATTCAAATATAGAATTTACTTATATACTTTAAAAAATATATAACATTACTCCACATGGGTGTGGAGGGTGGGATAATGTTAGCCTCCGTTGTCTTTAATGAAATCAAGATTCTCTCTGTATGTTAATTGGAGAATTGCCATTTCATTACAAGACCTGAGGCTACCATTATGCAAGTTTAAAGCTATTTAACGCCATACTGCTCACATGCTCCACCGGTTTACGATAGAAACTTGCAAAGGTAGAAGAACTAGACCAGCCTGCGGCTTTAAGTATATCTGAAAGCGTACCACCAGCACAAAAGACTTTGCTGCCCATTGCACCTCTGGAAGAGTGTGCTTCAAATTTAGTTAAATCCACTCCAGCTTCTAACATAATCGTTCTTACCCATCTAGAAATAGTAGCTGTAGATATAGCTTTATAAGGCTTGACAAAGAAAACAGCAGTTGATTTTCACCAACTGGTCTAACAACAGACGTAACACTTTCGTAAGCTTTCAAACAACTAATGACGCAACGTTTTTTACAATCATTAAAATAAGGGTAAACAATACTCTCAGACATTGCTTTGGTTCTTCTACAAATGTCAAAATGGACTCCGTCTGGGGGGAAAAATCTGTTGCAGATTTCTAATGCTCTAACATCAGATACCATTCTGAAAGATATAAGGCAGAGAGGAGTAGCTAATTTCATAGGCAACTATTTTCTTGATAGTAAAGGGTTGTCAGGCCAAGACATAAATAAGTCAAAAATAAGATTGACGTTCCATAAGGACTGATATCTAGCCCTAGGAGGGCGTTTAAGTCTTATACCTTTCATTACTCTACGGATTAAAGGATCGCTATCAACTGAAAATTCATTAATCAATGAGTGACCAGCTGAAATTCCTGATCTATAACAGTTAACAGTTCAATAGGAAAGGCCTGATCTAAATAATTCTGCTAAGAAATTGGCTATATAAATTATAGGAGCATCCACGGGATCCAAATCTCGTTCCATGCACCAACTAGTTCATTTGTTCCATACACCAGTGTATCTTTTTCTTGTTCCTGGTGCCCATGACTCATCCAGTAGGCTTTTAGCCTCTCTTGAAAGGCCTGAGTATCTGCTTGATCGCCTGAAATCCTCCAAACAAGAAGGTTCATATTTCCTTCTTGTAAGAGAGGATGTTGCTCCCCTTCTTGTCCTAGGAGAAGGTCTAAATTCCCTGGAATTAAACGTGGGAAGTCTATTGCTAGTTCCAGGACCCCGGGAAACCATACCTGTGTATCCCAAAAGGGAGTTACCAAAATTATCTTGTATTTCTCTCTCCGTATTTTCAATAATACCCTCTGTATTAGAGCGAAAGGGGGAAATGCATAACAGTTCCCCATGTCCCAGGTTTGAAGTAGAGCATCTACTCCCATCGCTTTGGGGTCTGGTCTCCAGCTGAAGTAGTCTTTTACTTGATATGTTAATCTGCTGGTGAACAGATCCACTTTGATGGGACCCCATAGGTTCTGAATCTTTCGAAAAACTTTTGGGTTCAGTTTCCAGTCGCTTGAGTCCCTTAGAAACCTTGAGTTCCAATCTGCTCTTATGTTCTGGTGACCAGGAATGAATTCTGCTTTTAGTAAAATTTTCTGTGCCCAGCAAAAATACCAAATTTCCTTAACCATATTGGCGAGTGTTCTGGACCTTGCGCCCCCTAGGCGATTGATATAGGACACGACTGTGAAGTTGTCTAGTCGCAAGAATACTACGCTGTTCTTTATGGATGACTTGAAGCTCATCAGTGCGTTCAAACCAGCCAATTTATGTGAAGTAGACATTCCTGTTGAGACCATTTCCCTCCAGTCTCTGTCAAACCTATTCCCGCACCCCAACCTAGGTTGCTTGCATCTGATTCCACTATGAAATCTGGGACATTCCCGAAGATTGCCTTCCCATTCCAACTGTCCAGATTGTTCCACCACCACAGGAGATCCTCCTGTGCTTCTTGAGACAAAGGAACCTTGTCTGAATACCATAGTCCCTTCCTTAAACCCAAGGATTTTAATCTCTGCAGGGCCCTGTAGGGTAAAGGACCTGGTGAAACAGCTTGGATAGAAGAGGACAAAAGGCCAACCACTCTTGCTAAGGATCTTAGGCTCAGAGTATCCTTTGAAAAGACATAAGCTACTTCCTTCTTTATTTTTGCCAATTTTTTAAAGATAATTGTAATTGGCTCGTGATGGTATTCACCTGAAAACCTAGGAACTCTAGATTCTGAGTAGGAGTTGTTACAGACTTTTCTATGTTGACAATGAATCCTAGTCCCTCTAAGAGGTTTATTGTCAATTTTATGTGTACTAGTAATTTTTCCTGACTGTGACATTATCAGCATTTCGGCTAGGTAGATTATAATCCAAACACCCCTTTTTCTTAGAAAGACTACTACAGGTCTTAGAACTTTGGTGAAGCACCAAGGAGCTGATGAGAGGTCAAAGGAGAGACAGCAGCACTGGTAAGTAAAATTTGGACCTCTGTTGTCCGCGGCTGGCAGCCAGTCCCATCCTGCCAGCCCTGCCGAAAACTCTACCTCCAAACATGCGCCTCATGTTAGATTGAGCCCTGCTGAAGGCTGAGAAGGTTGAAACATATTTTCCTAGGGTTTTAATAACATTTTCTCCAAAGAGTAAATCATTGGAGTCACCCTTAGGGTCTTTATTGGCGAGGTCCGAAAGTTTAGGATTAATCCTCATAAGTATGGCCCTTCTACGCTCAACCGTAAGGCCAGCGTTAGCGTTGCCCAAGAGACATAGTGCGCGTTGACTCCAGCCACGTAGTAGGTCAACATCTACATGTGTGCCCTTCAGAGAAGCTTCTTCTGCCAGATCAAGAATTCTTGCGAGGGGACCCAAAATATCCAAGACCTTGTCTTGGCATTGTTTGAGGCAACGCTCTAAGCCTTTCCTAGGATAGTTGCCTGTTTTAAATAAAAATGTCATCAGTTCTGGATCTAAATTTGGAGTCATCCCAGCTTTATTATCTAGGACGGGTCTAGGGCACTCTGCCCTCATCAAGTTTCACGTTTCCTTCTCGAGGGAACTGCAGATCCAATGTTTAATGAATTTCGAAACGTGGTCCATAGGCCACCAGTCTGACCCCCTTGGGTGAGTAATCTGGTTAGGATTGAACATTTCCACCCCTGTAGGGTCTTTAATGGCTTTTGAGCTAGAGGCTTGCTCAAGGTCTTCATCGAGAAGATCATTATCTAAATCTTCTAGGGGGTCAAAGATATATTCATCCTCCTCGTCCTCAGGGTATGTATCATAGGAGTAGGTTTCTTTTCCAGCTTGTAAGCCGGGGTCTTTTGAGCCATGAAGGTCACTTGGTCTTTTTGTGCCGCGATGGACACCTGGGCTTATTGCGCCAATAAGGCTGCTCTTGCTAATTGTACCGCTATGGGTACCAAGGTCACTTGTAGCGCACAGGCTACCTGATGCTTCATCTCTGTCTTTTGTAGCGCTCTGGCTACCATTGCTAAACAGAACATTAGACAAGTGTTTAGTTTTTTTCATAACCTTACCTCCTTTTCTGATGGGAGTCTCATCCTCTGAAAGGGATATTAGGTCCTCTTCAAAGTAGTCCCTTTTTCTCTTGCTGAGAGCTGCCTCCACTGCCTCTTTCAGGGAGGATTTAAGTTCCTTGTCAAGGAAACTAATTAGAGCTCTCTCGCTGAGGGGTATGGATGAAGTCCCCTCTGTTTCAATATCAGACATGATGTTGAAAAGCTTGTTCAAATAATCCTGTTTAAATAAAGTTTTAGTATTTCAAAACAGTAAAACAATTATATAAAATGTAATGTCTGATAGATCAGGGCTAGTTGTTGAAACAATCCCTTTATTCTCTTTTTTTTTTTATTTTAAAGTATCCTTTCTTATCTCAATTAGTATCAGCTGCGGTAACTGTTGAGCCTGCCTCCTTCGGTGTCAGTGGAAAGACCATTGCGAGGCTCGAGCTTGCTTGGTTACCATAGAAACGGTACCAGCAAGCTATAGTCCTTTTTCAGTTTTTCCCTTTTTTTTAGCTTGTATGCGTCACTTCCCCATAGGGGAATCAGGGTAAGGGAAAACAGACAACAGACGGTGCCTACGGAGCTGTAAAAGTCGGGGTCGGAGTCGCGTCCGTCCCCGCTTTCCAATTCCCGCTCCGAGGTCTGCCAAAAAACGTAACTGTCTCTCTCCGACTCTTGCGAGCGGAGAGAGACCTTTGCCGAGGTGTGTTGCAGGCCAGCAAGAGAGATCCTTGCCAAAGTGTTGCGGGCCGTGAATCGGGTCATGTGAGGACTGAGGCCCTGTTTGTGCTGGCGGTCTCTCTCCTAGGGAGAGAGCGACGTCGCCAAGGCAGTCGAAGGTAGGAGGGGGGAACGCGAGAGTCTGGAGACGCTCTCTGTTGTGTCCCTTATCCCCTCTTCATGAGGCACAGCGTCTCTCAAGTCTCGGGCAGGCAGCCTGATCCGGCCACCTCGGGCACAGTATACAACGGACCGCAACCATGCTATGCCGGACAGCGCATTCAGTGACAAAAAGGTCAGTCTTGCATACACTCTATGACATATTTAGTTCATATTGAGAAATAGTTACCATAAAGAGCGCTGAGCATTAAATACAGGTGATCCAGCGAAAGGCCAGGGACTAACACCTCACAAACAAATGGAAATTCAATGGGCCCATGTACACATTTAAGTTTCCTGGCTGTTTCGCTGGGGTCAAGTTTTGTAATTCACTTTGATCTTGATTAGTTAACTCACTGGAGATTCATTTTCACTCCTGAAATTATTTTTTTTATTCAATGTCTAACTAATCTTCACAGATCAACAACTCTTCCTTTGGTCGATGGACCATTAGTTGAGTAGTTGATGGTGATATGAACAAAATAACTAACTAAACTTACAGATCTTAGTGAAATAACCACAGACTCTGAGTAAGAATTATAAGTTTTATCTAAAGTTTCAGTCATAAATTGAATGCTCATTAATACAAATTCACAGTGCAAACACCATCAGGTTTTCATGGGAGAGAAAAATTCTTTTAGCAAATACATTCAAAATCACAGACACATTCAACAAATCAATGTATTAAGAGTGGATAGATGAAGAGACAAAAGGTATAATAAATCATACATTTGCAAAGATATGCAAATTTGAGACAGAATAATAATTACCCAAAGGTGATTACGGAAAACCAACTCTCTGGCCAAAAGGGCTGGTGGAGGTCTCCTGATTAAGACTCAGGAAACAAAGGCTATTGGACAGGCTCAGGACAGGGTAATACTTACTAAACTTCTCTACAGACCCGACGCACCGGGGCGCATCCCTCACTTATACTCTCTCCCTCCTCGATATTCTTCCGAATTCTTCGATCTAATCAATTGTCTTTCAGAGGTGAATCTTTCCCATCTGTTCCCTCTTCCTCAGCAGGAGTAGTTCTTGCCTCTCTCTTGCACTCGTGCTTGCCTCGCCTCGCTTACATTCATGACAACTCTTTAATATTAAAGTCACTCTAGTTATAGTCTTCATTTCTGCATGTCCCACCCTCAAAAGTTACAAATCTTGATAAAATACGAGCTCTGATTGGGCAGGGACAGGGGAGTTGTCATCACCTTACGCTGACATGTTTAATTTCTTAATAAACTCTTTTGTCTAACAAACCCATCCCCTTTAGCTCATTTAATATTCTATTACACTTCCTCTCCCATGCATTTAATGTTTCAAATCAAAGCACATTTATATACAGTTCCACAGTCGAGAAGAGGTTTCACACGGCGTTTGTCCTTGGCTCTTGGCAGCCTGTCAGTGACACGGTCAGCAGGTCACATCACTATTACACTGCGCATGTCTCTCTCGCATCCATTTTCGTCGCCATCTTATCCTTTTGTATGCCACATGAGGCCCAAACCGACACTATTAATAAAGGAATCATAAACAGATGTTAATTTCTCAAATAAGTGATTTTCACTGTTCACCACCCACTTCTACTCTATCCCATGTTATTTTCTTTTTCGTTAAGCAAAAGTATTAGGAGCGACAGCTCTCTTTAAATTCCGGCAAACATATGCAAGGCACGTGGTGCCTCAAGACATAATGTTAGTATATTTCTGCGCATGCGTGAGAGTTTTTCCCTCTCAAAACGGGTTAGTCACGTTACTATCTACGTAACTCTAATTTCGCACATGCGCAAAAGAGTTCTCCATTTTAAAGCGGGCTTTAGTTGCGTTGCGTTCAATTTTCATTAATTAAGCATGCGTAAAGCTCTTTTCCCCATATGTAAATGTTGTGCGTGTATATTAATTTTGTTTTCTTTACGATTTCTAATAATTAGTACGGTTAATGAGGGATTTCTTCGAGCAAGTTTCGTTTTCTTGAATCCTTGCTCCATCACAGGCATGTAGTAAATGTATAAGCTTGCAAAAGGCCATATAATGCCTAAAATAAGCATAAGGCAGAATAGGGGATAGGGGCCCGACCAGAAATTGGACGGGTCGCTACCCAAGGATAAAAAACAAGTTGACTTACCTTGTAATCCTGAAAAAAAAAGGTTAATAATAGCAAAAACTAGGAGCTACAAGTTGAATGTACTTAACTCCTGAGGAGCAGCCAATAAAAGAGGATGATGCCTAGCTACACTGTTACTATGTTATGTTTCTAAAGTTCTATGGAATGTTTTACTTGTGATGTAACACATGTTCTTTAAAGGGCTGCATGTTGGGCAAGCAATAAAAGTTATTGCATAATGTCAGCCTCCGGTCTTGTAATGAAATCAGTATCAGCAGCCCTTCCGCTTCTCCACTGGTTGCCTATTGAGAAGCGTATACAGTTTAAGGCCCTGTACATTGCATTCAGGGCTCTACATGGGAAAGGCCCGCAAGTTTTTAAGCTTTGGTTTCGTTGGTATTTTCCGCCAAGATCCCTCCGCTCAGAATTAGCATGCAATATCATTGTTCCTAGAATAAAAAGAGCAAAATGGGGCGGGGGAAGTTTTATAGGCAGCACTTCCCTGGAACAGCCTTCCCTTATTCTGAAGAAGGAAACAGACCTCTGTTTTAGGAAAAAACTAAAAACCTGGATTTTCAACCTGTAGGAGTCTCTAAACTCTGGCCAGCCTCCTAACCTGGCATTGCCCTGTTAGCAAGCTTGAGCACCTAGACAACCCAGGGTAGTAGTGCACGTTTAATATATATTTTTATTTCAATGTATTTATTTCGGTGGCACGTATAGACTATGAAAGTTATGCTGGCGCCCTTCCAACAGACCTGGCACTCCCACATAGGAGTCAATAATAACCATACTGGTCAGAGATCCAGCGCTAACAATGAAATTTCTTCTCCTATATGCTTTGGACGTCCAGGTACAAATATCCCTCTGAAACACAGACTATATCCAATTGACGGTGGCGCCCATAACACCGCATATACATTCACTCTCTCATATATTCCCTGGATCTCATCCGTCCTTACCTAGGAGAAAAAAACAGTAGAACGATTCGCTGGAAGGAGATGGGATACCTCTTTTTAAAACGACATAATATTTCTCATTGCTTTTTAAGGTATTCCGCTCATTGGTCGATGGACCAACTAGTAGGAATCAGTTGATGGTGATTAAGACCAGCTCAATCACAATAAACCTGTTAACATTTTACATTAATCATTGAGCTAAAGAACCACTGAGTCAATGTTTTAAAGATAATAAAGTTTATATAAATTTTAGAAGCATGAATAAGTTTCAGATTTATTATTCAGGTTATTACATTTAGCATCATTATAAGAATAAATTGAAATTGCAATGCATACCTATTAGATGGAAAATAACGTTCGTCACAGCAAGAACTCCCAAAGGATCTATCTATCTGTCCTGGAAAATAGGCCTTCTCGTTCATTTCCCCTTCAGTATTTTAAGCATAAAAGCCTAATAGTTCTAAATGAAAATCTATTAAGAGTAAAAAGGTTCTCAAAAAGCAGCATCTCTTGCTCAATCAAAAATATAAAATAGCAGCAGCAGCATCAGCTCGTCAGCTATCAGCAGCAGCAACTCCAAAAACAGCTAACTCAAAAGCAACCAAAAGAACCACCAACTAAAAGAGCAACTAAGCAACAAGCAACCAACCCCTCCCCTCTAAGAGTAGGTCTTCTTATACCCTAATACTAGCTTACTAAGTGAAAATGTTACATCTTTATGGCGAGATTCTCTCTAATTGGTCCATTCGGGTCAGTATACATCTTATTATCAATATCCTTGTTCCAACCAGTTCTTTGTGGAATGTTCATGCTTTCATCGTTTCACATGGGTTCATGACATTACCCATCCGCACGGGTAGTCCAAATTGTATCATTTTCTGATACTTTTAGGTTCAACAGTTCTTTGTCTTTTTCATTTATTCACTGCGACTTCTCACGCTTCTTGCTGATCTTTCTTGGCACACGTTTACTCTATAAGGTCATCACAGCCTTGACCACGCTTCCATCCTAGGCTTTTGGAACGATCACATGATCTCTCTTGTTCACGGCCTTTCTCTCTTTTCATAACTTCACTCGCGCCTGCGTATTCTAGCTCATGGCGGCCATTTTATATCGCTGCTCAACAGGCCTAAGCGCACTATTATAAAGATAAACAAAACATAGTTAAGAATAAAGAATATAAACCCTTTCGTTTCCCTCCCGTCATTCTACGTACCCCAATTAGGTATTACCTAGCAAAAGCGACATATAAAGCCATCCCTTACTTACCATCGCTTTACTTTGCCACTACACGTTTTATTTTCAAAGCACAAATCATGCATTTTATTATTCTATTAGTACGCAATCATTAGACTTATGTTATCCACGTCAACAATTGTAAGTAAATTAGTTTGCACATAAATAGCGTGTTACCTTTAACCCTTCACATATAACATACATGGTTGGTTATTTACTTAAGACGAACTTGTTTGTAAACTATTTTACGTAAATATTAGGAGGTTAAAATTTTTACATTTACCCTGCTCCATCATCAGTAATAACAGTGGCGACCACAAAGGGAAAGTTCTTATGTATGAGAATGGGCACCGCTCTGGATCACCCGCATGAAAGAATCAGTCGTATCCAAATCACCCCAGGAAAGGCAAGCGTGATCCCACTAAATTGGTCTCTTGCAGCATTACAGTAGCCGGTACCAGACTTTTAACGTGCCGCAGAACTGTGGCTCTCTTAACATGGTCTTTTAGGCAGTTAACATCCCATAATATTGTGAGAAACTTTGTCATGCGGCTTAGGGCTTGGTATTTGAGTTCATACAAGTGTGTCGGGCATCTAGTTCTGGGACCAGCCAGGCTTATTAGGTGTTATTTATCTTTAGTGGAGTCAGATATCTGTTTATGGATGTGTATCAGGGAAACATTTAGAGTAAGCTTAAGAACTAACCCATCCCCCGACAAACGTCCACCCCACACTTCCGCCCCAAAGCACTTGTTGCCCAACAAAATCTCTTTAAATAAACCATTGGCACCACCTATACAAGGCTGTACATAGGGTACAGCTAATAGTATGTACCATTTGCAATACTGTCGCTGGTATCCTTAATGTGTATAATAGTTTGACAGAGTTGGAAATTGTGCCTGCTTTGTTTACGGTTAGTTCTCTGCCTCAAAGGAACCACCCTATTCTTGTTTCATAATCTTCTGAGCCCGGCATTTCTGTGGTCTTAGTACTCACTGCGGCTGCCAGTGATCAATCTTCCAAACTGGGGGCCAACCAGGGCAGGCTTTTATCTGTCCTGGAGGAATCTGGGGAATCTCGTTTGCCTCTGAGCTCTGCGTGAGCGAGCCCGCCATCTAGATTGCCGTCCTGTTTTGCAAGGAGGGGATAGTCTTTCTGGCTCTGTAGATCTTGCAATGGAGGTTTGTATCAACCCAGAACTTTCTGTTACACCGCCCATTCCCATGCTTACTCTGGTGTGTCAAAGAAGTGTGACTTCAAGTTGTGTATCACTCTAAGCTTGGTGGGGAAAAGCAGCATATATTGAAAGTTCATAGATTGGAGTTTCTGTTTCACTGCCTCAAATGATTTCCTCTTTTGTTGGATTCGTCTAGTATCGTCAAGAAATATCATGATGCAGGATGACTGAAAAGTCAGGACGCGGCTATCTAGGACTTTATCCAGTTCTTCAAGGCCTTATCCAGCTCGCTGGGTCCTACCGCCTATGGGAACCTAACAAAGCGGAGGTTCTTATGTCAAGATCTATTTTTGGCGTCTTCAACTTTCTCCTCTAGGGTTTTAGTTGCAAACATCAGCTTTGACACATTAGACTGAATATATGAAGTGACAGAGAGAGGAGGCCCACATCTCGGTCCTGGTAGGGGTCGGTGTCTCCCACTCCCCTGAATTTATAGATGCATCAGGGGACTCACACTCCCCTGCTGAGGTCCACTTATGAGCGGTATTATGGAAACTATACCCCCTTAGTCTTCACTTTAGCACTAATTTGTGACTTTGGCCTGAACTGGAAGTCTCTAAACTGGCCTTACCAGACCTCTGGAGGTATTTCAGGCAGGCTTCCGGTTTCTCCCTTCTCCACAATGGCTCACAGCATCTCTTACAGCCCCTCCAATGGCCACGTCCTTTCCACCCACAGGCCAGGGGCCTCTGCCTTGAGACTGGGCAGCACTGCTGCCTTGCTACGGCATGGTTTTGCGGACAGTGCAGGAGCTCTCCTTGCCACTGAGAGACCACACCTGGGTCATGTAAGGCTCAATTGGGCCTCTCCTGCCCTCGATTTCCCCTACACAGTCCAACGACTGAAGGATCCAGAAGGGCTCGAGCTTCGTGCACCGTCGCTCTGCATGGTGTGGGTCTCATCTGTAGTTTCCCTCTCCGCAGTTGGCACCTCTCGAACTTCAGGTCTAGCAGGACTCCTGAAGCAAAGGCAAAGTCTTTGTTTTTTCTTTTGGTTGGGCATCTGCAGCAGGTGTTTATCCAGTCTCAGCTGTCCTTTGTGGAGGATAGAATCACCAGTGGTGGTGGGATCGTGCAGGATAAGAATGGAGGTCCGGTATCGCTCTTACAACACGCTTACCATCTTGATCAGTTCTTCCACGTCCCCTGATGCATGTAAATGTTAAAGAGCAGTGGTGATAAAATTAAACCTTGTTGGTTTCTGCAATCAATTTTTGTAGCTTTGGAGGACATTGGAGGAAGGAATATGATTTATTGGTGATTGAACAAAAAGTCTTTTATCCATGATAAAACTGCACCATTGAAACCAATTTCTATAAGTCTTGCAATTAGAATATTGTGATCTATGGTATCAAGGGCTGCCAAGTGGCTCAGGAAAACAACAGTCCCTGGACCTTTGGTGTCCATTAATCTTCGTAGGTCATCTAGGGCTGAAACCAGTACAAGCTCTTTGCTCCTGTCTGTGTGAAAGGCAGCCCCGAATGGCATCAAATACATTGTTATGTTTTACAAAGCCCTACAGTTGTTAAAAAAGTAATTTTTTAGTAAGTTTTGTTAGATAGGGATTTAATAATATGGTATAAAATTATTAGGATCTATTATCTTAAAAAATGTTCTTTTTAGCAAAAGGTTGATGACTGCTTCCTTCAAGAGTGGTGTATAAAACCAGTTTTCCCAAAGCAGTTGACAATTTGCTGAATCTCATTTGTCAATGATTGTGCCAGTTTCTGCATGCATTTGGCTGGGCGTATATCTAGAAGAGAAACTGCCGGACGACCCTTTTGCATCGAATCACCTCAGTCAAACTTGACTCAGGAATCGGCTGCAATTCATCCAAGGTGACAGCAGGGGTTTCTAGACGTGACATTAAGTATAGCCGATGAGGTTTCAAGATGATTTCTGCTTTACTATATTTCCTAATGATTAGTTTTAATTGGTCAAAAAATATACGTACTTTTTCACTTAATTCAAATTTATGGGATGCCGGCATGCATAAGCCCCTGCATCATAAGGTGTTGCAGTTGCCCATGTCATTGGGGGACAGCGCCTCCCTGATCACTTGGTTTTACAGGGCACTTAATGGAATGGTGCAGAAGGATTTGATTAAGGTGGGAGATGGTCCTGGATCATGATATCGCAGATAAGGAATGAGACAATCAATCAATCAATCAATCACGGCATTTATAGAGCGCGCTACTCACCCGGGAGGGTCTCAAGGCGCTGGGGGAGGGGGTAAGTTACTGCTCGAACAGCCAGGTCTTGAGCTGCTTCCTGAAGGAGAGATGGTCCTGGGTTCGCCGAAGGAGACAGGATATCAATCAATCAATCAGACATTTGTAGAGCGCACTACATACCCGCGAGGGTCTCAAGGCGCTGGGAGGGGGGCCGCTACTGACCTATACTCCCAAAATGTCACGGAACACCAGACTAAAGTTTACGCAGTTAAAATTTTTGCTGCACCAAAATACTTATCCTCTGGGAAAATAGCATACATTTTGGTGGGGAGGAGGGCACCGGAGGCCGTGCCTGAGATGTAGGTCAATGTTGGTGACTTTTTCACATGGTATGGGACTCCCCAGTGGCGCTCACTTATTAGAAGAAAATAGTTTGACACCTGGGTGGAAAGCTGGCCAGGGAGATAGACGTAACACAGGAAGTCTGCCTTTTGGAAGGTTTCCCCTGACCTACACCCAAGGAGGCGGTTAATAAACTGCTGCACCTTGGCTGGGACACCGATAGCCAGGACTTGGAAGGCGAGAATGGGCCCTACTTATGCTAGGTGGCGGGTAGAAGTGTAACAAGGGTGGAGGAAGAATCATTTTTGCGAGAGGAGGCACGTGGGCTACGTAGACGCCCTCTATCAGACATGTGCGGAGAGGTGACCTAGAACTTTACTTAGTACCAAGATCTGTCTGTGGTGTGGGCTTAGGTTCTAGCTCAATTACCAAGAAGGGAGGAGGGGTCCAGGAAGTGAGATACCCCGCAGCAGTGGGATTAGTTAGAAATTTGGAGGGTGTGGGTCCCAGATCATGTACAACCTATGAATGTCTGGAATGTTAATGGTTGAACCCCGCGGAACAGCCGCCCTGTAGATGATGATTTTGATGTTTGACCCTGTGCTTGCTTGATTTGTTGTACCATTTATATCTATATGAAGAACCTCACTCATGTATTTTTTATGCATATTGGCTTTTGGTAAGAAAAGGTGAAATGCTGCAAAGTTTCAGTGATCATGTATGATATACCATGAAAGTATTAAAATAAATTCACTTAACTTGTAGTAAGTTGTCATCTAGTACTGAGGCAGGTTCTTGTAACTCGTTTTTAATTTTAAAATGGTACTTTGACATGTGAGAGGGATTGGGTAAACGATGAGAGAAGAACAATTTGTTGGGATGAAAAAGTCCTTTGCTTGGTTAAAGACGTGTGCCCCTGCCCTAAGTGCCCATCTTTACTTTTGTCTGGATCCCTAATGCAGATTTTTGTTGTCATAGGAAAACACGGATCATGCATGTGCGCCATGACATAGACCTGTTTAAAGGATTGCAGTCTTGTTGGCCCAGAAGGAGCGCCCATAGCACTACCCTCATAGTGGTGGAAGGCAGTTACGCAGCACAAGTGCGATAATGGCAGCCCGCTGTGTTGTGATCAGTAGTAGTGAACAGGTAATTTTTATCTTGTGTCACTGGAGTGAGTCCCACAGGCTCACTCACCTTTTTAAAGTTCTGCTGCTGATTGCTTAACTCACTCTTGGCCTACATCGGGTAGATGTAAGGTGCTGCACAGCGCAGGACTAATGAATTTGCGCTGGATGCATGTGTGCCTGCAATAGGTATAGAACAGGAATAGAGCAGCACTGTGCAATATATGTATGGTTAGTGCATGTACTGAGTGTAGCTATGCCTGCAAGAAATAGATTACATAAGAGATGTACACTGTGCAGTGTTTATGCAATGAAAGCATGTGTTGGGTGTGTTGGGTGTATGTGTGCATGCGTGAAGTACAATACTTGAAAGATGAAACATTGTGCAGTGTGCACATGGAGAGTGTGTGTACTGGCGTTGTCTGTTTGCAAATAGCACACTGTGGTGCAAGACAGAAAGGCTAATGTACTGAACAGTGTGCACAGACTGAATGTGTGTCCTGAATATATGTCTGTCTGTGATGACAAAATGCATGGTAGTAATACTGCTGGACACTTCCTCATTTCAATGCGGCTTACGTTAGCTGGCCCCAAGTCCCAGCCGAACCAGCACTCGTCACTGAAACGGCCTTGGCATAAACTTGACCAGGAGTCTTTCCTTACAGCCTTGAGCACAAAGCCACTAGATAGAGCCATCAATATGGAAGAGGCTGATGTGCTCTTTCATAGGTGGGTAACTCAAGCATTGGACACCTGTATTCCTTTCAAACTTACTCACTCTAAAGGTGCTCGGGCTAATGCCTGGTTCAACGAGGTCTTGACCCTAGCCAGGAAGAACTGCAAGGTCCTGGAAAGAATATGGAGGCGATCATATGCCCCTCAGGCTAAATCACAGTATAGATCAGCCATTAAATCCTACCATAAATTAGTGCGCAAAACTAGGGCAGCCCACTTCTCCAGCCTGATCACCACAAGTACCAATCGCAGTAAAACTATATTCTCTCTTTTAAAGGACTTGGTCACTTCTCCCTCGGCATCAGGCAGTATCATATCCTCTAACCAACAATGTGAAGAGCTGCCGAACTTCTTCCTGGAGAAGGTTGAAGGAATCTACCATAACTTCGACCATGGTGCAATTCCCAGCATCACCGAGAGGAACACGCACATGGGTCCTGAGATCGTCCCTCTTACATCACTACCCACTATCCTTCTTAAAGACTTGGAGGGATTAGTGGTCACAATTAAATCAGGATCTCCAGACGACCCCTTAAGACCGGACGCCTTTAGGAAAGTACAACAGGGCCTCTTACCTGAGTGTCTGGAGTTGCTCAATCTATCCCTTGCCTCGGCGGTGGTCCCAAAATCTTGGAAGCATGCAAAAGTGGTTCCTCTACTTAAAAAACTAACACTGGACTCCTCCAAGCCAGAAAATTACCGTCCAATTTCACTGCTTCCATTCCTATCCAAAATCCTGGAAGCTCATGTAAATTCAACGTTAACTCACTTTCTGGAAGCCAACCACTTACTTGATAGCTCCCAGAACGGTTTCCGACCACGATACAGTACCGAGTCTGCACTGTTGACGGTTGTTGAGCAACTAAGATCCGCCTTGGATGCCGGCAGAACCTCTGCTCTGGTTCTGCTGGATCTGAGTGCGGCGTTTGACACGGTCTCCCACGAAATTCTGCTCCACCATTTGGAGGCGATAGGGATCGGCAATAAAGCCTTATCATGGTTCTCTTCCTTTTTGGCTGACCGGACCTTCCAAGTGATAGCTCCACCTTTTGCCTCCCGTGTCCACACACTTCGCTGTGGTGTTCCCCAGGGCTCGGCATTGAGCCCCACGCTTTTTAATATATATATGAGCCCATTGGCACGGTTGGCTAAAGCGCGAGGAATCTCCCTAGTGTCGTACGCAGATGACACCCAACTGGTGATCACCCTGTCTAACAATCCCAGCCAGGACAGAGCGAAATTTAAAGATAATATAGTGGCCATCGCAGAGTGGATGACAGCTAACTTCCTGCAGATGAACTCTGCTAAATCTGAGATTCTTCTGATTGGCAAAGACTCCCATCTCTGGAACAATGACTGGTGGCCTCCGGCCCTTGGAGCCCCTCCAGCCCCTAAACCTGCAGTGAAAAATCTGGGTTTTATGCTTGACAAGGATCTCAGCTTTGAGACGCATGCCAAATCAGTGGCCGGAAAATGTTTTGGGCTACTCGTGGCCTTAAACCGATGCTTGGTCTATTTGACGCCCAAACGCGTCAGCTGATCATCCAAGCCTCTATACTGGCCCGATTGGACTACTGCAACGTGCTCCTCCTGGGCTCCAATAAGTCCGTGCTGAACCGACTACAGCGGGTCCAGAACGCTGCAGCACGCTCCATCTTCGCCCTCCCCAAGTACAGCCATGTTTCCAACCTCCTCCATCGCCTGCACTGGCTGCCCCTTGAGCATCGAGTGCGTTTTAAGGCGCTCTGTACCATGCACAAGATTCTGACAGGCATCGGCCCAGATATTCTGAGCGACTTGTGCGCCCTCTATTCTCCACCGCGAGCGCTGCGCTCGGCAAACCAGATCCTCGCACGAATTCCACACATACGAAGGACCAGATCTGGCGGGCGCTCTTTCAGGCGACTGGCTCCCGCCTTATGGAATTCTCTCCCTCTACACATCCGCAGCAATTCTGATCACCAGGCCTTCAGACGGCTTGTGAAGACCTGGCTTTTCTCTCAACTTTAACTCCTCGTTTGCTCCCCACTCCGTCTTGCTTCAGCGCTGGGACGCCTCATTGCCGAGGCAGCCATGCGCTCTACAAGTATTTTAATCTAATCTAATCTAAGTGTGCTGTGAATGTACACTGAGTCCAAGTATACCTACAAGGGTGCATTACATGGAGGACCCTAGGTTCAATTTTGGAAAGCCCAGGCCTGCCTGGAGCAGACATGAGGAGTAGAAGAAGCCCCCAAGACAGATTTGTGTATTGCTGCTTTCCTGTGAGCTGTGTGGGACACACTGGAGGAAAGGAGAGAGACACTTCCCTTTACACACTTTAAAAGGTATAATGACTTGCTTGAGACGTCAGGTAAGTTATTAAATAGTTTATTGGCAGGAATATATAAATTGGCTTCCTGACACTACCAGCCTCTAGTCTTAACTGCCTTGTAATCTATTGAAAGATCCCTAACCTTCTAAAGCAGAACACTTCCTTCACACCATTCCTAAGCTACATCATAAGGCCTGTGCATGCATGCACATCACATCGTTACATTCTCCCCCCTCCCCCCCTTTGAAAAAAAAGAAATAATAAAAAAAAAACATCAAAGAGAAAACATTTTAGCAATGTTCAATTAAACGAACGGGTTTCTTGAAAATTCTTTCAGACTTTCTGCTTAATTGTTTGTCTTGAGAAACATTTGGCTGAATATTTCCACACTCAGTAAGATTTGATTTCTTAAAGAATGTCTTATTTCTCGTTATTATCTTGTTTTCATTTTCCGCTGTTATTGCTGTTCCACAAATTTTTGTTATTTCCAATGGCATTGGGTGAAATCTACTTAGCGACTTTTTTACTTGCTGTTGTCGAACCAGAACCAGATCACCCACTTGATATTCTCAATTCTGATATCTTCCTTTGCTTTCCGCATAGTATTTAATTTTTCTTTTTCCTCCTTATCTTTCTTTAGTACTTCACTATGAATTTCCGGCGGATTTGCTGGCAAGTGCGGTAAACGAGTATGCCTTGATTGCCCGAACATTCATTCTGATGGACACTTTCCAGTAGACATATGTGGAGTGTTTCTATAATCTCTCAACACTTGGCATAACGCTTGATTTATCGATACTTGTGTCAATTTCGCTCTTTGCACAGCTTTCTTAATGGTGGCCACCAACCTTTCCACCATTCCATTAGCTTGAGGCCACATAGGAGTCACTCTCCGATGCACAATCCCCAGATAATTCATACATTTTTGGAATTCACTTCCACTGAACGGAGGACCATTATCAGTTTTCAGTACATTAGGTATTCCCCGTCGTAGAGAAAATGTCATCAAGAACTGGAAGTACTACTGAAGTCGACGTTGAAGATACTACTTTAACAATAGGGAATCGAGAATATTCATCTATTATGGCTAACAGATAGTGCCCTGAATCCAAAGGACCATAAAAATCTGCTGCCACATTAACCCATACAAAAGGGGATGATGGACGGAACGTTTGAGCCAATCAAACACTCACCCCCAGTCAACTGATCTGGGTTTAATCCATCATCATTCTTTAGCTCACTCCACCACCCCAGTTCAGACATGGATTCAAGCAAGCCTGGCTGAGGACGGCTGGAATGCCAGAAACCGGTCCTAGGATGCTTGTTTCCGGTCCAGGGAAGACATGGCTTGGCAGTTCGGGCTGGACTGTTCCCATGAGGCACAGGGTCAGACTGTTTTGCATATGGCCATGTCTGAACTGGGGTGGTGGAGTGAGCTAAAGAATGATGATGGATTAAACCAGATCAGTTGACTGGGGGTGAGTGTTTGATTGGCTCAAACGCTCCGTCCATCTCCCCCTTTGTATCGCTTTGTTCGCCCTAAGTTGGCGGGGGTATGCCCAGACGTGGGTCCCTTGCTCACTTTGCCACTGGATTCAAGCAAGCCTGGCTGAGGACGGCTGGAATGCCAGAAACCGGTCCTAGGATGCTTGTTTCCGGTCCAGGGAAGACATGGCTTGGCAGTTCGGGCTGGACTGTTCCCATGAGGCACAGGGTCAGACTGATTTGCATATGGCCATGTCTGAACTGGGGTGGTGGAGTGAGCTAAAGAATGATGATGGATTAAACCCAGATCAGTTGACTGGGGGTGAGTGTTTGATTGGCTCAAACGTTCCGTCCATCATCCCCTTTTGTATCGCTTTGTTCGCCCTAAGTTGGCGGGGTATGCCCAGACGTGGGTCCCTTGCTCACTTTGCCACTGGATTCAAGCAAGCCTGGCTGAGGACGGCTGGAATGCCAGAAACCGGTCCTAGGATGCTTGTTTCCGGTCCAGGGAAGACATGGCTTGGCAGTTCGGGCTGGACTGTTCCCATGAGGCACAGGGTCAGACTGATTTGCATATGGCCATGTCTGAACTGGGGTGGTGGAGTGAGCTAAAGAATGATGATGGATTAAACCCAGATCAGTTGACTGGGGGTGAGTGTTTGATTGGCTCAAACGTTCCGTCCATCATCCCCTTTTGTATCACATTAACCCATACAGCATCTGGCAATTCTGATATGTGAAGTTCTTGTGTTTCTCTTTCTCGTGATGTACATTGACATATGTGACACAACTGAATTACTTCTTCCACTTGCTGATCTAGTCTTGGAAACCATAGTTTTTCTCTTAAGAAGTTTTTTGTGGCGGATATACCTCTATGGCTCTCATGAGTTAAATCAATAACTCGCTGTTGTAGACAAACTGGGACAATTATCTTGTTTCCTCTAAGCAATATTCCTGAAGAGGCTACTGATAATTCTGATTGTATGTTCTTAAAGGCCAAAATGTCATTCTTTTTCACATTTGGCTTAAACCGACTTGCAGCATTTATCAACCTCCAGTTATTTTCATGTACGATTTTAATTACTTCTTGAATAGTACCATCCAAACATGTGGCTTCAACCAATTCTTTTTCTGAGATGACTCCAGGTATTGCTGATTTTCTTAAAAAACAGATGTACTCTTCTGCCTCTAATTGTTGTGGAAATGTAATTATTAGGTCTTCTACTTCATCTCCTACGAGATTGAGAAGCAAATCGTTTGCCTGTTCATCAGTATGATTTTTACACGTTGCATTTAGAAAATGTTCAAATCTTCTTGTCCATTTCTCCCACCTTTGAGCAACATTTTACCTGTTCTGCATGATCAAAGGGCAGTGGTCTCCTGAATACAGTACTTGATATTTTTCCTGTATCATTTTCCTCATCATGTATATCAGAGTTCATATTTACTCTTACTTCTCTTTCTGTCGACATAACTGTTAAACAACAATTTTCCAGCTTTGTGAATAATGCATCAATTTTTAATAATACTTTTCAAGTTTTGTGATTAAAATAGAAATTTCCAGCTTTGTAAACAGTGTAAATGCGTAATATGTATCTATTTGTTATAAGGATAAAGCTGTGTGCATCAGCTTGTAGCATAAATCATTCTGTGATGCACTATTGTTTTAAACTGTCATTTCCAGTCGAGGTTTCTTCAATGCCTGACCTTAAAATGGCCGACATGCAAAACGTGCATTGCGCATGCGCCTGTATGCTTAATAAAATTTAGTGAAGGTTAAAAAAAGACATTCACAGCATGCGCATGTGCGCTCAAACGCCTCTGATTAACTCTGTGGGCACAGCGCAGCGTACGGATCAGCACAATTTCTACGGAAGAGTCGAGAGTCACTCACCGTTACTGCTGCTCAAGGGAACTCCAACGGAATTACACTTTAACGGAGTCACTCACCGCCATTATTGTTGCCATCGCGAGGTAACTTCAACGGAAACAGAGTTGCTCTCACCGCATTTGGGCACTTCAATATTCACGGAGTCCTGCCAGAACTGCGAGACCTACGCTGCTCGAAAAAAACCGGAAACAGCCTCAGGCAGCACCCCAACTTTCCTCTTTAGCTTGCGACAGCGTCTTTGCAGGGCTTCCTTCAGGGTCCTCTAACTCGTCGCCAGTATAATGACTTGCTTGAGACGTCAGGTAAGTTATTAAATAGTTTATTGGCAGGAATATATAAATTGGCTTCCTGACACTACCAGCCTCTAGTCGTAACTGCCGTGTAATCTATTGAAAGACCCCTAACCTTCTAAAGCAGAACACTTCCCTCACACCATTCCTAAGCTACATCATAATGCCTGTGCATGCATGCACATCACATCATTACAAAAGGGTGCTCTTTGATTCATTGATAGATCACAAGGAAGGGGCCTCGACACATCTCAGGAAGGAGATGGTGCTGATAAGGGAATCATAAAGAGTGGGTCCAAGAGCCCAGGATTAACCTTTTGATGCACATATCACTGTGGATGACATCC
The DNA here is from genome assembly GCA_963921515.1 of Calotriton arnoldi. Classification (NCBI taxonomy): domain Eukaryota; kingdom Metazoa; phylum Chordata; class Amphibia; order Caudata; family Salamandridae; genus Calotriton; species Calotriton arnoldi. The sequence goes on from CAWUFW010002007.1 coordinate 1,768,707, forward strand.
ATGTGTGAACTCTAGTCCCTCCCATTGCCTGTGGTGTGGGACTATTATCTTTGGAGTCTCTCCAGCTGTGACAGACAGTCTTTCAAGAGGAAAGAAGCGAAAGAAAAGTTTATACTTCAAAAGAAGCAGAACCCCAACATAAAACTTCAAAGAGACAGACCCTGAATCACATTTAGTGTCTTGAAATAGACTATAAGAAAGGGAGGTTGTGACCCCAAAATTAGTCACCTGCCAAGCAGCCAGATGGGCTGTGTTAGAAGGGAAAGCTCTGCAGGACTTTTAGCTGTGAACAGGACTGCTTGCCAAGGCCTGCTAGTCTCCCAGCTGGGTGAGGGGACATCACCCAGGGAAACCCAGACCACCTGCCCTGGAGCAACAGCGCTTGCCTACTTGCCAAGACCAGTGTGCACTGTGATGAAGAGGAGAGCGTTGTAGAGAGCGAGGTCCAATGGAGATTCCTACCGTGAGTACTCCCTGTCGTTGCCCGTGTGCAGGATTGTTTTGGAGACCCCCGTTTGCCAGGAGAGGACCACCATGGATCGAGACGTGCATCGAGAGCTGTGCAGAGAGCGCCAACACAGTACTGCCTTGTTGCGGTGACCCAATATGCCAGAGGGGGCAACAATTGAAGTAATTGTGTGACCAGAATGCCAGGACTCGTGAATGCCTTAGTGGTGTCGGTGATTGCACCAGAGGAGTCTGTGTTGTCCCTGTATGCCATCAGGGGCTGCTGGTACTAAATTTCCAAAGACTTTGGGCTGTTGCCCGGGACTAGACTGAGGCTGTGACCAGCGGTTCGAGTCTACACAACAAGATCTCCCCCTGACTGACCCTGAGGACTGTGGAGGACGTTGAAGAGGACATTGCACTTGTGCTGGCTCCCCGTCGGGTACTGGAGTTTCGATTGCTCCCCCGACCCTCCCTGCCAGGGTATAATGTCTTACCATGTCTTGGTGACCTTGGAGCTGCTCTGATTACTCGGGAGAGCCGGCAGTGCTGCTCAGAAGAGAGCTGCGCCTGCCGGGTGATGCCGCGTATTTCCTGCAAGCAGCCCACGTTCTCTGGGCAGCATCAGAACTCGTGAGTGCTCACGCTCAGGGCACTCGCTGCATGTTGAATGCATCTGCAGGTAATGATTGAAGTGCACTTGTTGGACCCCAGGGGACTTGCTGCTGTCAGTGCTGCGGCATCATAGACACGCTTGACTAATTCCTAGCGAGTCGTAGGGGAACTCTTGAGTACGGCCTGCAAGTGAGCATTCACTGGATGCGGTCATCAGTGAATGGGGAATTACCTGACCACGTTACAAGGCACGTTTTGGGACAGGGATTTGCCTGCCAACTTTTTTAGAGCCCCGACCGAAAGGGGATTGTGTTGTTGCTTATGAATGTCGTTATTTCTTTGAATGTGTAGTTAGAAATAAAATACTTCTTTTTCTTATAAAAGCAAGTATTAGACTGGACATTGATTTATTGTAATTACTGTGTGCATTTTGAGGTACGAGTCGTGTTCACTAACCTGTATTCATGCTCCCCCATCCCTAGAGGGAGCCTTCGACTGCTCGTCCACAGCTACCATTGAGAGTTAAGTGCAGAAGGGCTGTTTGGCCCAGTTGCTCAGGAACCGTAATAGGTCTGGCCCCAGACATCAGGAGAAAAAGGCCTCAACCACCACGTTTGGACCCAGTAGCCCATGTGTGGCCCTCTGAAAAGTGTTATGACCCAATTATTTTGCACTTTTAATTTTTTGAGAGTGTTAATCTTTGACTTTTGGAGAATAGTTGCTTTTTAATTCCTTCTCTGTGACTCTACACCATTGAAGTTATATTTGAGGATGAACTCTGGCAAGCAAATTATGGTAAAGCCATAGCCTGTCCTGAGGAGCGAAACCCAGCCTCTCTATGGCTGGGCGGATAGCCACGGCCAAAATGATCGCTCTGCCCAAATTCCTATATTTATTCATCAATCTCCCACTCCCACTCACTACTCAATTCATGAAACGAATGCGCTCAAATCTGGTCTCCTTAGCTTGGTTGGGCAAGCAGCTGTGTGTTGCATTGGAAATGCTTACTCTGCCTTTTCCACAAGGCAGTCTGAACCCACGCACACAAAGCACTCCACAACTCCGGACCAGCCTACCTCAACAGACGACTCAGCTTCTACACCCCCACCCGCCAGCTCCGCTCGACCAGCCTCGCACTCGCCACAGTCCCCCGCATCCGGAAAACGACCGCCGGCGGCAGATCCTTCTCCCACCTCGCCGCCAAGACCTGGAACACCCTCCCCACCAACCTCCGACAGACCCAAGACCTAGTGGCCTTCAGAAGACTCCTCAAGACCTGGCTCTTCGATCAGTAGCAGCACCAACCCCCTCTTCCCCCAGCGCCTTGAGACCCTCGCGGGTATGTAGTGCGCTTTATAAGTGACATGATTGATTGATTGTTTGATTGAACGCGTCTGATATGTGCTTATATGCGTACTGTGCACAAGCCCAATACTTACATTTTTTTGCTATACCCCACTCAATTTCAGCCCCACACTGTGGTGGAGGTGGATCAGGCAGCTCCCTATCCCCTTGCCACTGTGCTATATCACCCTTACAAGCCCCTGTGTGTGGAGATCAATACAGTAGCCTGCGTTTGCTGGGCATGAGATGGATTGTGCACACGTGCTTGGCTACCTTGTTTATATGTGCAATCCCATGCTTCCACCACTGCAAGACGAGGGTGCCCGAAGGCGAGTCTAGCAGCGTGGCCTCTTTAAATTTGACAACCTCTTCCCAGATGGCCAATATCTGCCCCCTTTGCGGTGGACAGAGACCCCCGACCCTCTGCATTAGATGCCCTCCTCTATCATCAACTTTGCGCCACATGTTGCACGCTACATGCAAAGTTCCCTGTGCCCCCCCCCCACACTGCATGCCCTAGAGCACCTCTTGGCGAACCTATCTCCCCCGAGCCTGGTCACCTGGATATACTCCATAATACAGAACAAGACGATCGTTTGCTCCCCCGAGGCCCGCATGGCCCTTGGCTCCCTATCAAGGATGCACAGTCGCTCTACTGCTGTGGTCAGACTGTGGCTCTCTCGCCCAATTGTAGGCTCCAGCTCATTCACTTCAAGTTTCTAAACAGACTATACTGCACCCCAGTGTAACTGCATTGCATTGGCCTGCTCGAGGAGGCCCGCTGCCTTAGATCTGCTGCCCCCCGGGCCGAATTCCTCCACCTTGCCTGACCAGCTATTGGACAGACGTATATGGCGCCCTGTCCCAGATCACTGGTCACTCGCCGCCTAAGATTCCGCTGGTATGTATACTGGGATATGTCAAGGACACTCCTCCTGCAGCCCGATGCCTAACTGTGAGGCTGTTGCTGCTGTCCAGGAGACCCCGTACATTGGGGTAGGTGGCCTGCTCCAGGGGTTGCGGACTGGCTGCGGGATGCTGTGTACGGCCAGGAACAGCTCTCACACTATTGGGACCTTATGCCCCCGCGCTCACGCCCGAAAGACATTTGGGACCCGCTCATATTGTATCCGAGACTCAGGGACGATGCTGCTGCTCCGGGCGCCTGAGTCTCGGCGAGACGGTGAGGCAGATCCCCCATCTGATCCAATACCTTCCACCTCAGGTCGCTTGACCTCCTTGCAGTCACCGAGGAGATCTCCTCAATCTGCGACATTTACTGAGTTCATGCCTGTTTAAACGGGACAGTTGCGTAAATACATAAACTGCCATGTAATTAATGTCTCATACTCTCCCCTTCCCCATTATCCCTCACTTTCCTTGATTCATTCCCCTCTTGATGTGTTCTTAAATGTCAATAAACAAAAAAAAGTTATATTTGATGTAGTTCTAATTTGAATTTGGCAAGTTCAGCTGAAAACCATGGTTTGCTTTTCCTTCATGTAGACTGGATTTTCTGTTGCATAGGTAAACCCTTTCTAAAACCTGGGTTACAGCATCATTAAATCTTTTTAAGTAAAACAGTGGATTCAGCAGGTATATGCTCTTGAAACTGCCTTTTTACTTTGTGAGACTTTTTCCCAATGTCATTAGCTCAAAATGTTCTTCAGTAAAAATACTGGTATGGTTGGGACATCGAGTTAGTATTATCATGCCACTTTGCTGGTTTGTTAATTCACCTGTATTATTTTAAAACCATTTTTAACTAATTAATATAGAACTAGATTACTTTGAACCAAGACTTGGTCAAAAAGCGACGCTGTAGATAAATTGCTAACTCGATGTCCCAACCATACCAGTATTTTTACTGAAGAACATTTTGAGCTAATGACATTGGGAAAAAGTCTCACAAAGTAAAGAGTGCAGATGTCATTTCTTTGAGTCACTGCTGAGCACACGTTGTTGCCCGGGGGGGGGGGGTGGGGGGGTGAGGGGGTGTTGTGCCCTCCCCCTGTCCTGGCGGGGCCCTTGGCCTTGGTTGGCTGTTGGCTCCGGGGCTGTGCTGGTGGTGCCTCTGGAGGGCCTTCTGGCTGGTGTTGGGGTTTGCCTGTTGCCTAGTGCTGGGTTGTGTTGCGCTTGGCTGGCTGGTGGGGTTTGTTTTTCCTGTTGTGGTTTCCTTCTCCCCTCTTGTGCTTCTTTTTGTGGCTTGGTCCGCTTTTTGGGGTCCTTTGCCTCTCGGCTGCCGGTTCCTTTGCCGCCTGTGGTGGCTGGGTGTTGTGGGTCTTCCTTGGCTTCTACCTGGGTGGCTCCTTGGTTTCTTGGGCGCGCGGCTCCTGTGCCCCGCCCTGTCTGCCGGTTTGGTCCTTGTGGTTCCGCCTGCCCTGCGGCCTTTCCACCCTGCCGGTTCTTGTTCTCCGCTGCTCTCGGCGTTTGCGCCTGTCTGGGTGTCCTCCTCGCCATGCCTGGTCCTGTCCGTGGCTGGTGGGTGTGTTGGTGTCGGCCTCCCATGGTGTGTGGGCCGCGTTGTGGCTTTCCCGCTCCTCCTCGTCGGCCTTGTGGTTTCCGGCTGGCTTTGCCTCTGCTCTGGGGCTGTGGCTTTCCCCTTGGGGCCTGTCGTTTGGGCTTGGGCCTTTCTCGCTCCGGTGCGGGGCTGGTTTTGGGCCTGTGGTGTCTCTGGTCCTTGCTCTTTTGTTGGCTCTGCGGTTCTTCGGTCGGACGGTGTTCTGTCTTCCCTTTTACTTTCCGATCCCGCTCCCCTCGGTGAGTTGTTCCCCTTTAGGTTCTCCGGGCGCCTCTCCTTTGGTTTTCGTGGTGCCTGGGGTCTTCCAGTGTGTTGTTGGGGCCTCGGCTTTGCCTCTGTTGGATTTTGGCCTTGCTGTCCCTGTGTTTGGCCACTCGTTTGCCTGTGCGGGTGGGTTGCTGGTGCCTTCTCTGCTCGGTTGTGTCTGGCTTTTGGCTGTGCGGCCCTTGGTTGCTTCGGGGTCGCCTTTGGGTCACTGCCTGGGTCCTTTCCTGGCCGCTCTTTCTCTGGTGCCTTGGAGCCTTGTTTCGGTGGGGATCTTTCGGCCTCTTGGTGGTCGGTGGTCTTGTGCCTGGTGTTCCTGGGTCCTGGGCTGGCCTTCTGTCCTTTTCCTGTGCCCCTCCTTTGCGCCTGGCTGTTGCACTGGGGCCGTTGTGTGGGTTGACATGTGTGGGCTGCCAGGCTCCCTCCCTGTCTTCCTGCTGCTTCTCCTCCATGTGTGGCCTGGCTGTGGCTGGCTCCTGTGCCCCTTTTTGGTTGGGGGTTTTGGGGTTGGGTCGGTTGGCCCAATGCCTCTCCTTCCGGCCCCTGGGGGCGCCGTGTTGGGGGCCTCCTGTCTGGCTGGCCTGTCTGTTCGGCCTGCTGTCTTCTTGGGTGTTTGTAGGGGCGCCTGTGTGGGGTTGGGCTGTGGGCCTCCCTGTCTTTCTCTCCTGTTTTTGCCCTTCTGCGGCTGCTCTTAGGTTTCGCCTTGGGTGGTTACTTGGTGTCCTCCTTTGTCGTCCTGGCCGGTGGGTCGGCTCTTGGTTCTGTGGGGGTTTCCTCCTTCCCGGTTCTGGCGTTTGGTCTTCGCCGGTTCCGTGTTCGGCCCTCTGTTGTTGTCTCTCTTGGTGTTGTGCGGGGTCTGCTGGGGTCTGCTGCAGTCCTTCCCTTGCCCTTCTGTGGGCTGGGTTCTGTTGTTGGATTGGGATCTCTGGGGTGGTTGCGCTTCTGGTCTCTCCCTGGCCTTCGTTGGGCAGGGTGCTGGGTTCGTGTCCTGGTGTCTCCTGCTTTCGGGGGGTGTGCCTCGTGCTTGGCCTGTTGGCCTATCCCTGAGCCCCGGGTTCTTCTCCGGGTATGGCGGCCTTTCTGCGGCTCTCCGGTGTCTCCGCTGGGGTTGGCTGCTGGCCGTTCCTGCCCGTGGCCTGGGCCGCCTCTGGGGTTTCTGTGCCTCTGGGCTCTCTGTGCCTCTGGGCTCTCTGTTGCCGGTGTTGTCAGCATTGCAGGGGGGGCTTGCTCGTGGTCGCTGCCTCTTCTCTTCCTGGTTGCTCGGTTTGCGCCTGTCCTTGGTTGATCCTCTTGGTCGGTGCCTGCATTCTTTTCGGGGTCCGTCCTTTTCGGTCTTTGCTGCTCTGCTGGTGGCTTCCCCTGGTGTGTTGGGGTTGGTCCTGTGGTTGGTCGTGTCGTTACTTGGTCTCTTGCTTTTGGTGGGACTTCTTCGGTCTCTTCTTCCTTCCCCTCGGGTTTTGGTGCGGTTGTTGTGCGTTTGTTCGGCGGGGGTCGCTTTCTTCCCTCGTCTGGGGGGATCGCTCTCTGTCTTTGCTCCTGCTGTGTTCGTGTCGGCAGGTGGTGTTTCTGTGCCTTCGGACCTATTCTGGTCCTCACACTAGCTAAAGGAAATTTCCCCATCCTCTTTTTTGAATATAGGCTTGGATTTGTACTTTCTTTAGAATTTTGTAAACTAAATTAAAGTAGTAGGGAAAAGGAATTAAAAAACTACCTCAAAGAGATCTTAGAAACAAAAGAAAAAAAAAACTTCTTATTTTCCTTACTTCCATGGAACAGTACCCCAAAATCATAAGCGGATTAGTGACATGGCATCTTATTATGGGGCAAATCTTAAAATGCCGGCTGGTGGCTCTTTCTGCTTTATCCCAGCTCCAAACTATTACCCTGGAGCCTGCCTGCAACACCTTGTGCCGCGCTGCCACGCGCATATGTGCTGACCCACTTGCAGAAGTTACGCCCCTCCGGGAGCGTGGTGGGAGCCAGGTGTCCCTCTGGACCTCGGTGTAGACAGGAGGTGCTGCGGCTGTGCCTGAGGACTCCCTTTTCAGTGCGATGTTCCAAGGTCCAGAGTTCCTGCTGTCCTATCGCTACTACTGCATCCAGGTCATGCATGGGCTTGTGCTGTCGGCTTTCCAAGTTCTCTGTCTGCTCGTCTCCAGGACTCCTCTTCCGGTCCTTCTCCTGCTGGGGTTAAATCCTGGAGGAGAAACAGAAGTCCGACCCTCTAAGCAATAGTGTACTTTTGCCACAGCCCGTTTGATTACTACACATTCTTTTTCTATAGCATGATATTTTATTTCCCTGGGGAACAGCTATCGGCTGAGAAACAAGATGGTTTTTTCATCATTGTTGGCATCTAATTGAGATAGCACGACTCAGACGCCTATGTCAGAAAGAAGCATCTGTCTGTACCATAAAGGTCACTTTGAAGTGGGGCAACAGTAGAACTGGTTTAGATGCAATTATAGCTTTTAATTACTCAAATGCTTGATGGCCTGCTTGGAGGGATTTCATTAATATATCTGTGAGAGGGGCTGATAATTTAGAGTAGTTAGAAAAACCTCCTGTAGGACCCCAAAAAAGCCTATACTTTGCTTTTGGAAAAGGGGATGGCAGTGATTGCTCTCACTTTTTGTTTGGGGTTTTATCAGTCCGTTGTCAAGAAGGTACCCTAGGTATTTGAGTTTATTATGTGCTGGTTTGGATTTTTTACGTTAATATGCATCCATCTCTTTGTAATACTGCCAGTATAGTTGTTACATATTCTAAACGATCTTGCCAGGTTTTAATAAAAATTACTATGTCGTCCAGATATGATGAAGTATATTTTTGATGGGGTTCCACAATCTGATTCATTAACTGCTGGAAAGGCCATGAGAAGTGGCAAAACTGTTGATTTCTTTATCCTTAGGGCATTAGGGTATTTGCCAGTCCCCTTTTGTAAGATCTACTGTGAAAATGTATTGCGATTTGCCTGGTTGCTCTCTCAGTTCGTCCAGCTGTAGCACTTTTGAACGCCATCAAGGAAGTGTTACCTATATAGACAGAGTCCTGAATGTAAGGGATTACATCCAGATTTTTGCCTGTAGTATCACAGATCCCCATCACCGGCTGAAGGCCAATTTTCTAAGAATATCTGAATGAGACCTCACTCTGCAGTGCAAGTTAAGAGACAACATTTATGTAGGAAGGTAGGATCCTTCTAGCATGGTTACCACCACTTTCTGCCTGGGGTTGGTGTGTTTTTGACTTAGTCTGCTGGGATCCTGCTAATCAGGACCCCAGCAACTGTGCTTTCCCCCCTAAATTGACATGGTAAGTACGTTGGTACCTCCACAATTGGCTACTGGTGTACCCATGTGAGTCCCTAGTATATGGTACTAAGGTACCCAGGGCATAGGTACACCAAGGCTGCAGAATGTATTGTGCCACACATGGGAGACCACTTAAACTGTGACCACAGGCCTGCCATGGCAGCCTGTGTGAGTGGGTGCTTGCACCCCTCATGACAGATATAAGTTTCCTTATATCTGCCAACACAAGAAGATGATGGACAGAGCGCTGAAACTTTTCAGACACTCACCCCCAGTCACAGATTTGGGTTGAAGCCATCATCGTTCTTTAGCTCACTTCGCCACCCCAGTTCAGACCCAGCCATATGCAAATCAGTCGTGACCCAGAACCTCATGGGATCGAACACCAGTGCACTGCGTCGACTTGCCGTTGTCAAGGTATTTTTGGGTCTGCACTCCAGGGATCTTTGGGCTACAAGAAGTTCCAGCCTCCAGCAGCGCCTCCTTCCAGATCAGCGTCCTCACCGCATCCCCTGCACTGTGGGCCTTTATCTTTGGTTAGCTGCTCGAGGTCCTCTTGCGACTCCTGTGCCTTCGGCCTGTGGGTCCTCCTGAGCGTCTTCTACTGCTTCAGTGGGCTCCCCTGCTTGCTCAGACCTGCCCTGACTCTCCTGCTGTTGGTGAGTCCCTTTCACCTTGCTAGTCCCAACGTTGCTCCTTCTTCATCTTCCATGCCAGTTGCGGCTACCAAGGCTTGTTGGTGGTCCCGCTGGACACCGACCACCTAGTCACCAACATCCAACATGGGACAGCTCATGCACAGCTCCTGGTTTTCCTCAGCATCGCCTAGTCCTCACAGCTGCAGCGACAGGGTCACCGTCGACTCTTGCAGAACCTCCCAACAGCACCGTGTGTCCGTGCCTCCTGGTCACCTCCGAGTGGCATAGACTCTGTCCCCTCTGCTTGCAGGTTCTTCACTTCCAGAATCCACCCTTGGATTCCACCGGACTCCTTCGACATCTTCTCCAGAGGCATCTTCTTCAAAGTCTCCCATTCCTGTCTACGGCAGGTTCCAAGGTCACTTCACCCCTATGCATCCGGCTTACCTGGTGTTGGTAACCTGGTTCCTGGGGCATTCACAGGTGGGGTTGCTCTCCAACCTTCTGTCTTACAAAGGATTTCTTCAGAGTCATCCGGAAGGGGTCCTTCTTCTACAAAACTGCAACCGCAACTTCTCCATTGACTTCCAGTGGGCACGCAGCTGAGTTTCCACTCTGCACACTGCCTCCGTGGGGTCCTGGGTACTTACCTTGTGCGGTTCCTTGTGACCCCGGCTCCTCTAGGTCTTCTGGTCCAAGTCCCGTCCTCTCCTGCAGTTTGCATTCCACTTTCTTAATATATGGTTTGGTTTCCCCAGGGAGACCACTGTATTTTGTGCTACTTACCTGATTGCATTTGAAGTATTTATGTGTATTGTGTTGATATATTCGGGTAGGAAATATACCAATGTGATAGTGATACTGTGTTGTAATAAAAAGACTTATTTTCGCTAAAACACTGAGTGGTTTCTTTTCATCTAATCTACACTACAGTGCAAGACAAAACTCCATGCTAGCACCAAGGCGAGAAAGCCATGAATTATGTACCAAGCTGAGGGTCTAGTTGTCTGAGTGTGCAGCATTATAATCCCTCAGAGTGTAAAGAAGCAAATAAACCCACTAGTGCATCAAAGCCACCAAGGGATGATCGAGACATGGGCAAGAGTCCATGAAAAGCCACAATTCCTCAACAGCGACATCCTGGAGGAGCAGAGAGCCAATGGATGCAGGCGATGTCAATCTACAGCCCGGCCCTCACTAACGGAAGGATGTATGAAGCAGTGGATGAAGGCAGTGCCCTCTTTTGTCTGCTGCAGGACGGAAGATATCTCCTAGTCCTCACTCTATTAAATGCACGATTCTCTTTGTGTGCGTGAATATTTACAGCACACCTACAATGATGTAGTGAGGAGGATAACTAAGCAGACACGCAGCTCCCTCAGCAGAAACCACGGTCACCGCTGCACAGGTCAGCAGACCCCACTGCCCGCAAGAAGCGTCAGACCGCGTGGCCTGAGTGCAAGCTCGCACCTGCGAGGGTGTCTCGTTGCTGAGCATGCGCGGTTGTGTGGTGTCCTTTCAGGATGCGCCGTATCTGGTGTATGCATGTGTACTGGAGTGACACTATTCTGCGCATGCGCGTTCTACTCCTTGGTGCACGCTCGCGCCTGCTTTTCTGAGCATGCGCTGTTGTGCGGTTCCTTTCAGCATGCGCGGCATCGCTTGTGGGCATGTCATTTGTGCGCACTCGACTCCTTTCGTTGGTTGTGTACTTTCCTGACTCTGAAAGGGGAAGGCGAGTAGCTGGTGCGAGTTGTTGCAGCTCAGGATCCGCAACTTAACCTGTGAAGAAATGTGGCCCCAGACATCAGAAGTGAGTAAGACTATTTGCAACATCTGTGAGCTTGTGTAAAGACAGACACGATACAGAATATATATTATTATTAGAAGCATGGGGACTGTGATCCCGAGTCCAATGAGGCTGGTACAGACTGAGCATGGGGCGGGAGCAAAGGCGTGGCTAAAAAGAGCAAACTATTCTGTCACTATTTTGTTGGTCTTTCACGTTCAGGTAACTACTGCATGTAAAATACTGCATACCTTATTATTATTAGATACACAGATTTACAAAATGAAAGACCAGTAGGGCTTAAACTGGCATCCGGGATTGAGGTGAAACACGGTTAAGAGCAGTGGTCAAAGTGCATTCAAAAAAGATATTCTTTCACTTGAACATGTCAATATTTCTTCCAGACTCTTCAAGTCGTCTTCTTCTGATCTCCTGAAAAAAGAATATAAGCCGTAATATACCAATATCTGGAAACACTTCAACAATTAAATCAGGCGGGAAACCCAGAACAATCCTCTAGGCATATATTTGAAACAATATAGTAATCTTAGTCATGAACATAAACATTCAACAAATGTTTTACAATTCAGTTCTAGAGTGGGATAATCCTTGCCTCCGTGTCCTTAATAGAATTGAAAATTCTTGACGCGTCAGCTAGAATTTTTTTTATTCTATGTCAGTCCACGGAGGCTTTGTATTATGCTAGTTTATAGTTGAGCAACCACCGTAGATGCCACATCAACAATTGGCTTGTGATAAAACGTTTTAAAAGTTGAATCAGAAGACCAATCTGCCGCAGTCATGATGTCCTCCAAGTGCGAACCAGTCAGAAAGGCTTTAGAAGCCATAGCTCCCCTTACAGAGTGAGCTCCAAATGCAGAAGTATCAATACCAGCTTGACTTAACAACCAACTAACCCACCTGGCCAAAGTTGCTCAAGTGACTGGGCGAAAAGGTCTCTGCAATGAGATTAGTAATTGTCCTGCCACATCATTTCTGAATTCCCTAGTACAATCTTCGTAGCATTTTAAACATTGAACAACACATAATTTGCTGTGGTGCGGAAAGACAGGATACGTAACACATTTGGAATTTGTTTTGGTTCTTTTCGAAATTGTAAAGGAAACTCCAGAAGGAGTAAATACTCTACCTGCCAAATAAAATTGTAAAGGAAACTCCAGAAGGAGTAAATACTCTACCTGCCAAATCTAGTGCATGTACATCTGAAACACGTCTGCAGGAGATTAAACATAATAATAATGTAAGCTTCGCTGACAGTTACTTGCGAGATAGGCCTTCATTTGCTGGCCAATTCCTGAGAAAACGAAGTACCACATCCACACCCCACAACGTGGACTATCTAGGTTTAGGTGGATTCACTAATCTGATGCCTCTCACTATCTTGCATACTAGAGGGGGTTCCCCCACTGGTTTACCATCCCGGTGGGGATGTCTAGCTGAAATCGCGGAACGGAAATTATTAACAGTCCGATAGGCCATCCCTTGATTCGCCATCTCCGATAAGAAGTTAACAATCATATGAATTCCGGATCCCACGGGATCCCCCTGTTGTTCAGATAACCAACCCACCTACGCCAAGCTGACTCGTATCGTCTGTGCGTAGAGGGTGCCCAAGACTGTGACAGGAAAAACATTGCCTGCTGCGAAACTCCTGGCATTTGCCAACGTCTCCTGAAAGTCTCCACGCCATGAGTTACAACTGATCTTGTACCACCAATGGATGAGGTTGACCCAGTGGGTCCAGAAGTATCTCCATGAACGAGATCAGACGTATTGGAGGAGCACATGCTAAGGTTAACGCCACTGGGAACCATGCTTGTGCTTTCCAACACGGGGAGATCAATACCAACTCCGCTTTCTGTCTGCGGACCTGTGCCAGAACTCTCTGAATCATGACGAACGGGGTAAAGGCATAGTGTGTACCTGTCGTCCATGATTGAAGGAACGCGTCTGAGTTGATCGCCTGAGGATCCGGACGCCAACTGTAAAACTGAGGAAGTTGAGTGTTTAGTCTGGACGCAAAAAGATCTATCGAGCATGGGTCCCACTTCTTGTCCAATTGTTGGAATACTCTGGGGTGCAATCTCCAATCGCTGGAGTCACGTAGGAATCGTGAGTTCCAATCTGCCACCACGTTGGAAGTGCTCGGAATCACTGAGATGTGGTGAAGCAGCTAATAGTGCCAGAAATCCTTTCTATTTCCACCAATAGCCGAGACCTCATGCCACCCAGACGATTGATGTATCTCAGTGCTGAGACATTGTCCATTAGCAGAAGGATACAATAACTCGCCTTTTGTGGAGAAAGTGTTCGGATCGCAAAAGACCCTCCTAGTAGTTCTAGGCAATTTATATGTAGTTTCAATTCCTCCGGAGACCATCTGCCCCCCGTCTCCACTGAACCGCACCGGGCTCCCCAGCCCCATCGGCTGGCGTCGGACTCTATCACCACCTCTGGGACTGACTTGAATATGGCCTTGTCCATTCCATGCGTCCATGTGCTCCAACCACCAGGATATCTCTGTCCTGGCCTCCGTGGATAGCCGAATCTGTTCCGCATAGCTCAGACCTTTGCGCAAGTGCATGATCTTCAGTCTTTGAAGTGCCCGGTAGTGGAGGGGACCCAGGAAAATCGCTTGAGTCGAGGAAGCTAATAGTCCTACTAAACGTGCCAGAGTCCTCAAGGATATAGTCGGAGAGGCAAGTGCTCTCCTCAACTCTTTCTTGATTGAGATTCTCTTTTTCAATGGTAGTAACAATTGCGCTATTATCGAATTCACCTGAAATCCCAAGAACTCCATCGATTGGGCTGGAGTCAGAATGGGTTTGTCTGAATTGATGACGAACTCCAAGTCTTGAAGGATTTGGGACGTCCAAGCTAGATGAAGTAGTACTGTATCCACACTCTGTGCCATAATAAGGATGTTGTCTTGGCGGCTTCATCAGCCAATGAATTCCCTCCAACGTGAACGCCATCATGTTGATGACTCAGCGTGTGTATCAAGTGAGCTCTCAGCAAGTCTTTTTTCAACTCTGCCACTTGTTCCCAAAGCATTTTGTGCTTTATTGTGCAACCTTCGAAGTCTTTAAACCCATTCTGACCCCAGTAGTGAAGATATTCATTGTAAGACTGGACACAGTAAAACGAATCGCACACTATGAGTGTGGGGAATTTCCGATCAGTTTGTATTAGTGCCAGTAATGGGGCTTTTAATTCTGCCAGTTGTGCTATGCAGTCTCCCAGAGACTGTGTCTTCGTACTGCTAGGATGGAACTTGCCATCCTGCATACTGTGAGAAGTTGGCCTGGCATATGCTGTCCACTAATTATAGTGGGCACCTTGCACCAGTCCAAACAACCCCTTATTGGAGATAGGTTAAAGACAACCTTATTGAAAGCTATCCTAGTGGTAGCTATGGAGAGCAGCCTTCAGGCTAAGTCTTGAAGGAATGTAAAGCAGCTTGTTTTACCAGTCTATAATCTCTTGAGTGACCAAATGAAAGAGCACCACACCAGGTATATATTCAAAATATATGTATTTATTGCTAAACACACCCCTCTAGTCTCTTTATGAGGCTAGAGTTCGAAGTACACAAGTTATAAGTTATTTAAACACAGAAATAGCACAAATACACGTTTGGGCCCTAGGGGCGTACCAAACCATATACCAATAAAGTGGTATAAGAACCACGACTGAACTAGACACTAGGCCTAGAGCCTCTAGAAGTGCTTGGACCACAAGGAACCACCCAAGGTAGTGACACAGGGGACCCACGGGGACGCGTGCAGTGTAAATACACAACCGCGATACGGCGTTAACTTCTATGGAGAAAGTCGCGATCAGGAAATTAAAGAAAAGGGACACTTAAAGGAGCACTTGGAGCAAACCCTTTGAGAACTAGGTCGTTCTAGAGTCTCTACCCACTGGAGCACCGGAGTACTCGTGTTACCTCACCCAGGGAAGCCGGGTGCATAGGTGCCTTTCGGGGTCGGGTTTCGTCGTCGATTTGAATGGCGATCTGCTGCAAAGTGCTGCTGGCGACCAAGTGGAAAGTGTCCGGGTGGATCCAAGAGTGGATCGGAGATCTGAAGAACCTGAAAGCAGAGGGGACAGAGTCTGGGTCACTAGCCAGTGACCAGGAAGGCGATGAGCAGATGCCCACCGATGTCGCTTGCTTCAAGTGCGTTGACGGTCGTCTTGACTCTTCAGCCACGAGGTCCAGGAGGCGTTGTCGGCGACCAGGAGCAGGATTCGGGCTGGTACACGATGTCTGTCGAGTGCTGAGGTGTCGGCGACCGGATTGGACCCAACAAGCCTTGGCAACGGCAAGTCTCGATGAAGATGAAGATCGTCGATAGTGCAGACCAGCAAGGTCTGAGGAACTCACCCAGCAAGGGTAAGTGAGGGCAAGCCTGGAGCAACCAGGGAGCCCAAGAAGAAAAGGATTGGCCTTCGTGAAGGGCTACTAGCCAACGGGCTAGCGACCGCGAAGGAGCCTCGAGACGTCGCACGTGGATCTGGCTCACAGGACACTTGTGGAGTGGAGGCCAGTGATCTTCGGTGCAGTTGGTGCTGGAGGCTAGGGCTACTCGGAGCCCAAAGCACGACTTCGTGGGAGACCCAGAAGAGGATGCACTAGCAAATGCGTGCAGTGTACAGGGGTCACGGTTCCGCGTTACCCACGACAGCTACGGGCCTCAGCTTTGCTGGGGACTCAGGGCAGCCTCGGGGAAGTCTGGAAATCCACCTCTGGTGATGCAAAGACTTCGGCGTCCGACGGGAGCTTAGGCGATGCAGACCGGACAATTGCTTCTTTGGTGCCTGCCAAGCAGGGGAGTCACTCCTTGACCCCAAGGGAGATTCTTCTGTCCTCTAGTCTTTAGTAGAGCGTCGAAGGTCCAGGATTCTGTTTCAGAGTTTCGTCCAGGGATAATCTAAAGTCCTAAGGACTGGGTTCCTATACTTATACCAAGTTTAGGGGTTGGACTACTCTGTGGCCCCACCTATGGGTGGGTCAGGGCAGAGGGGTGGCTACACCCCTTTCCCTTTGTCCAGTTCGCGCCAAAGCAGGGGCTGCAAGCCCCTGATCCGGTTTGAACTGGGGTATGCACAGGGACACCAAATGTGCCCCCAGTGCAGGACTTCAAAGCACCCGAAAGTGCTCCCGCCCAGCCCCAATACACATTATCCTGTCTGGGGAGGTGGTCACACCTCCCTGGGACAGGAAACCTATTGTCCAGGCCTCCCCTGCCGGAGTTTCGTCCAGCAGCAGGAGGCCAGACTCGTGTCTGTGGCAGCAGCATCCATTTTGTGATGCCAGGGCTTTAGAAAGAAGTTACCGGCCAGGCCAGGGTTAACATGTCTTTCCCTCTAGAAGGGTGGAATGCTACCCCGCCGCCAAAATTGGCAGGGGGTAGTATTCCAAGATGTTTGACACCAAACACGACATGTTTAGGTGCAGCCATTCCAAAGTTAGCATTTAACGCGAGGTTATAATGCGCTTAAGAGTATATGGTCAGGCTGCACTACAAACAGCATCAGAGAAGGGTCTCCGAACGCTGCAGAGGGGCCCTGCTCATGCAGGGGCACCCTCTCACATAGGAACCACGCACTCTGCCTTCAGGATTGATAAGGCCTGCCATAGGAGTGACTTATAGGTTTATATGTGTGTATGTATTTAGTGATATAGGTAACCTATATCACAGTAAGGGGTGCATGCACCACCTTACCCAGGCTGCAGTAGCAGACCTGTGGTGTCAGTTTGGATGGCCTTCCAGGGGTGGCATAATACATGCTGCAGCCCCTGGTAGGCCTCTGAGGTACCTATGCCCTTGGTACATAGTATACCATATACTAGGGACTTATAAGGGCACTCCAGATTCCAATCAGTGATGTGCCTAAGGCACATGGAAACCATTTTAGAGAGGAAGCAGCTAGGCTGGGGTTCTAATTAGCAGGGCCCCAGCCAGACTAAGGTCGAAAAACAGTGAAGCATCAGCAAAAAGTGGGGGTACCCATGTGAAGCAGATCCTACTCTCCTACACATACGTCCTTTTACAATCTCACAAGCTGCGCTGTATTGTTGTTTACTACCCATGGCAGGCTGAGCAGAACCGTCAGTGTAAATAATGTATTCATACTGATCCAGAGGCATTATTTCATTCGGGAGAGGATAGTCTTGTTCGTATTGCAGGAATGCTTGTGTTTTTAATGTAGAATCAAATTTGTAGTCTACATCTGTTGCAGTGAGAGAATTAGCCCATTGTATCCATCTCTGATGTAAAGCTTTAGCATTTGGAGCGCTTGCTTTTGTAACAGCCTCTAAGGCCGGTACTGGAGTTACGACAAATATACGTTTCCCCTGAGCCAGTGATCTTTCTCTCACTACAGCAGTCTGTACTGCTGTCAGAATTTTCTCTGTAGAATAAAGCGCATTTCAGCGTTTGTGTACAAGTGTGATTTATATGCTATGGGTACCATTTCGCCTTCATTGAAGGTTAGGTAAGTGTACCCTGATTGACCCACGATTACATGGATCACCAGATTTGTGGTATTTACACATGTGTGTAGGTGTTTGGAAGCTATCATGTCAGCTTTTAAGGGACGAAGGATATCCGTGTGTTCCTGTTTCCAATGTCTAATTGAAAAATCAGGTCTGATTAAGTCGTAGAAAGGTTTTACTTTTTCTGCATAATCAGGGCTCGAAAAATCATGAAAAATCATAAAAAATGCACTAGACCTGCAGGTCTAGTAACCTACAACATCTCCTCGACCTAAATGAAATGCACTTGACCTCTGACTGAAAGCTGAGGAAATGTGACAAGTTAACAAGATTTAAAAGCATTTTTATTGCTCATTTACTTTCTGAGCAATAAAGATGCCTTTAAATCTTGCTATCTTGTCACATTTCCTCTGCTTTCAGTGGCAGAGGTCAAGTGTCAGTTTGTCTTCCTACTCGCCAGAAAGGGCGAGTAGGACCTAAAAATAGCTCGTCCTGAATCAATCTGACTCGCAAATGCGAGCGGTCGAGTGAATTTTTCGAGCCCTGATAATCCAAAATGTATGTTCTGCCAAAATTTAGGAATCCCAATATGGATTGTAAATTTTTCAGAGTTTTAGGAGGTTGGAGCAGCACGCATTTTTCTAAAAAGTTAGCTGCTAGGCTTTTCCCTTCGCTTGAAAGCTCATATTCCAAAAATAGGACATTGAGGTGGGCAATTCTCTATTTTTTTAAAGTTGAATTTGTAGCCCTCAGAGGCGAACCCCAAAATTATGTTGCTCACCCTCGTCAAATGATCCATTAAATCATCATCCGTCAGATAAATATCATCTACATAGGACAATGCCTCTTCATCCAAATTTTGAAGTAATTCAGTTACCCTAGCTGAGAACAAGCCGGGGCTATTCTTATACCCTTGATGAAGTCAACAGAATTGTCGCTGGGAGCCTAGGGCTGAGAATGAAGTCAAATACCTGCTTTTAGGCGCTATATTTTAGCTGAAAAATCCATTTGAGATATCTAGTGTTGTTTTGTATTTCTGCCGCACAATGTTATTCATTAATGCGGCACTGTGTGCATTCTGTACTGCAAATGTCTTTGTGCATGTGTTCAGATGTCTGTAGTCTAAAACTAGACGGTATGAATTATCGGGTTTCATTACAGGAAACAAAGGATTATTCATTGAAGAGGTGCAAGTTTCTATTATACCTTGGTATTCCAGTTGATCTAAGACCTCCCTGACTTGTTTTTTCGCTTCTTGTTTAATAGGGTACTGTCTCTGTGGAGTTGGAGTAGTTTTTACTGGGATTACATGGTGAGGTGACTCAGCATCCCACCCTACATGGTTGCGATATAATGCTGGAGCAAGTGCTACCGCCCACTCCTGCGCGTATGAATGTTTTAAGTGTACTGGAACGAGGTCTGAAAAAGCCTACCGTTTCTCCCTTTGGGCACTCCATAATCTCAGGCGGCCAATCTTTTTCAGCCAAAAGAATGTCAAAGCCATAAGTCAGGTTCTCCTAAAAGAGACCTTTAATTTTTCTGGGTTTGTCTCCCTCCATTTGGAGTGTTATTTCATATAACTGATGTGGGACACTTACCCTTGTATCAGGTGTTTCCACCGTGATGTGTTCATTCAACTCCGCTGTCACCAGAAATTCCAACAGGTTCTGGCGAGCAATTGTTACTTCTGCTGCGCTGTCAAGCATCGTCGGAACCCATTCCCTGTTCAGAAGTTGAGTCCTCAGTATCCTTGGCATGTCTAACTTTGAGACCTGCTACTTTCTTCTTTTTAAATTGAGGTTTTGATTTTGGTTTATCTTCTATTTTGATATTATAGTCCGAAGTATGATGTGTGTCTCTGGACTTGGTCCGTTCTTCTTGTCTGTGTTCTGACCGTCCTTCCCTCTCGGAGTTTTTTGATGAACCCTGAAAGGAACGAGAGAAACGTGTATCAGTATCCTGACACCTGTGAGGTTTTTTAATGTTATCACGATTCCTAAGGTTCTACCTCCTTTCGGAGGGCTCCTGTTGAGGAGACCCACCCCTTGATTGTGATCTATTCTCTCTATTCTTTTGTTTTTTAGTATCCCATTTCTTCTTGGGAGAATCAGGTGCTTGCTTGATTTTATCCTTCGCAGGTCCACCCATGAGTTGAGGTTTTGTTGCTCTAGCTCCCAAACTATTGCTACCTAATTCGGCATAGGTATCTTCGATAATTTTAGGTAATTCATGCTCCTGTTGTAAAGGAGTGAAATCCCTCAGGCGTTGGCGTATTGCCACTGCTGCTGCCTCCCCTTTTATGTTTGCTAATATATTAGTTGACACCTGGGCAACATTTCCTAACAATTCCATCCCTAAGTTTAGAGCAGGTTCTGCGCCATACTCATTCTGTATTTGTCTTAATTCATCTGGTATTACTGCTATTGAAGGAATACCATGAGTTCTGGTATAAATGGCAGCGAAAACTGTACCTCAAGAGGTACAATCCTCTATCTGGGGAGCTATCCCCATTGGCAAGCAGATTGTTAGCATTCTGTGTTTTTCTTGAGGGCTTGTGTGTGGAAGGAAACACTGCCTCTAACTGTGTTATTTTCTGAGCTATCCAGAATGGCATTTGCTCACGCTTAGTGGGCATTTTACCCATAACTGCGTTTAGCGTTTGTGGAGTTATTTTAGTTGCAGACCCCTGAATTTGTCCTGCTGGTGTAGCCCTAGTTGGCTGAAGTGTGAGTGTTCTCATAACGAACTGTGTCAGATTTCTGTAAAGTTTTATTATTTCTTTGTGTAGTGGAAGTAAGTCTGCTACCGGCATTGTGTTAATGTCTGGATGTGGTGTGTAAGCTGCTAGGACCGGCCAAGTGGCTCCATCTCTGCCGAGAGGACCGAGTCTTACTTTATCTTTTGTGTGTGGGAGGGCGCCTTTAAACCAGTTTATTTGCTCCTGGTAGTTGAGCGGAACTTCAATGTCCTCGTATGGACAATATTCCTCTGGTGTTTCATCTTCAGTGTAAGAGTGAAATGTATTTGTGCGTGCATCTGCTTGTGGGAATTTAACCCATGAATAGAATACCTCTGTTCTATATGATTTGTGTGCCTCAATCACGAATGTTATTGTCCCACCACTAGCTGTGACTCCATAGTCTGCTAGTTTTAAAGTAAGGGTAGTTCTGACATTTTCTGAAATGTTTATTTCGCCTTCTTGTTCTTCTTCCCTCACTGCATTCGCACGTAGTGCTGGTGCAGCGATGTCTACGTCAGCCATTGTTGAAAAAGTTTCAAGGAAACTGAGATAAGGTTTTGTGCACAATAGGAGCTATTTGTCCTTCAAGCTTGAATAAACCTACAGCCAATACATAGGATATGCCTGTTCAGCTGCAGTGGATTTTTCCCTTCCCACTCCAGACGTCTCTGGGTGAATGTGAGTAGGGGTCTCCGAGGAAAGCACGACTGAACTACTCAGATTTGACCGTTAAATAAGAACCAAACCAACGTTGGCGGCGCCATGTGGTGTAGTTCCTTTAAACCTATATAGGATCTGCACGTTTAGACAACAGACTGTGGGATTGGTGTCAAGACTGATTCCAGACACCCCCATCGGGTATGTTCGCCTGTATCAGGGGTTCTATCTTGCTGTGTCATGTCGGCCTCGGATGACGGAAGGGATGACCCTTATACATACTTATTATGCAGTAAATGGCAATCCTGCTGTGATTCTGAGAATCCTCATGCATAATAAATGAGGCTAGTTTTCTGGGAAAACCACACGATATTTATGCAGCATTTTAATTAGGTAAAAGGTCAATACCAAAAACCGTTATGTAGTACAATGGCAATCCTGCTGTGATTCTGAGAATCCTCATGCATAATAAATGAGGCTAGTTTTCTGGGAAAACCACACAATATTTATGCAGCATTTTAATTAGGTAAAAGGTCAATACCAAAAACCGTTATGTAGTACAATGGCAGGGAAAATGTAGGTGAAAGGTGAGGTGACTACCCAGGCCTATATGGGGGTACATAACATAACAAAATGGTTTGTATAGAAAAGATTAGTAGTTATTGATGTTGCTTAAATTCAGGTAAATCCCTAGGGTTCCAGATTGATGCCAGCCTGAAAAACAGGACCACAGAGCCACGATTCTGAGAACAGTACCAATTTCTCAGCTCATGAAACATCAAACTGGTTGTAGGCCACATTGTCTGCTACTAAGCTCTTCAATCCAGGGTTCTGCAACATATTGCTAGCCGCTCTTCCTAAAGAAACGCAGACCCCAGTCAGTGTGCATCTTAGGGCTGGTCAAACCTTATATCAGAGAGCAAGACATTCGATGACCTCTCTCCAGTTCTTTCAGATCTGTATGGGCTACGATTGGAGGTAAAGTTCATTTTGAAGGCTGTAGGAAAGTGCCCCTTTTTAGGTCTCGCCTAGCGTTGCAGCGCGAATGCGCTGCCATCACTTTGCGAGGCATGCAGTATACACTATAGTGTGGAAGCTTCGTGGTAGCTCCGCCCACTCTCTGGCCCATCTTCTTCATTGGCCTAGGTTATAAATGCTGCCTTCCTATTGGTTGTAGGCTTCCAAGTCCCTCCTTATGACGACCATGTCGTCATTTGTGTCCTTCCATGGCTACCGGCCCCTTTACTGGACAGACTACTTTCCTCCCGTGCCCCCCTCCTCTCGCAGCCCGATGCCTTCTCACGGCTGCCCCCCCGTGCCTTGTTGCACGCACGCACGCACTCCGTTTGCAATACAATAGGTCTCGCGTAAATGCGAGTCCTATTGCATTGCCAATGCTTGTTTAGGCTGGTTGCCTAGTTCTGTCTCCGAGCGACCAACTATTCAGTTTAGTCAACGGATTTCAGTAAGCAGCGGCAAAAGGGTCGGATTAGGAGAGCTCAGAAGAGAGCGCACGCATAAGAACCCAGAGAGCAGGCTGCGTGGAGCGGCAGAGCTGAACGCCGAGCACAAAAGCATGAGTGAGCTCGCCTTGCTTTCTACTTCCGCTTCTATCTTCGGCCGCTACGAGCCGCTCCGACCTTCGCTCTGGTTCTGTTAGAAGCCTGACATTTTGTTCTTCAAACACCCCTGCGATCAGTATTTTTGCACCTTTTGAACCGGCAACCCCGCAGTCAAGGCTTGTTACTCCTCGGCGAGCCTGCGCCACCCACCTACCTACCCCCTTACTCTCCCACGCTTCTATCTATACACCACGAACAAAACTCCTACACTCTCGGAGTCTGGGCACCTGCAGTCCCGCATTCCTGTTCTCCTGGACAACGGTATCCTAACACCTGGGATTTGGAGTTTTTGCGCCTTGCTCCCACAGCTTGCTTCAGCCGTAAACATCGTTTGACTGCCCCTACGGCCATTTCGCTCCAACCCTCAACAATGCCTACAGACTTCAATGGCTACTGGAAGATGGTTAGGAATGAAAACTTTGAGGAGTATCTAAAAGCACTAAGTAAGACGTTCTGGTTTGCGCTAATATAACAAACAATACTGCTAGCTCCCAGGGTGCTGAACACAGCCTTTATTTTATGTTTCTTGCAACTTTGAAGTCCTAGTTCATCCCGTTTCATTTTGTAGTATTAGCAGGTTTATAACGTCTAGGTGTACTTCAAATAACTCACGAAAACTTATAATATTTAGATGAAACCTTGCGTTTTTGCAGTTAAACAGAATATATTATGTGCAGGGTGCAGGGCTTTAAGTGGGATGAAAAAACGGGGGGGGCCTCTCAAAGGAGCGTGGCTTAAAACATGTAAGCTAATAATCTGCGCTTAGCATAGTGTGCCGCCGGCTGGTATGTTGGTGCTTCTGTCATTGCATCCAGATATATAATACAGCACGTAACATTATACCTACAACAAGCCAGGACTGTTGGCTTTCTCAATGGTTGTTAGTTACAAAGATAAATAAACTACAGCTATGGCTTCGTTGTATAGAATATTGAAAATGCTTCCATTCTTAAATGATGAGACTGTGAAAGAACTAGTTTCTTTGAAGTTACATCGAGGCAGTGAAGGGTGGTACTGCTGAAGAGTTCAGATTTTTTTTTCACCCCCAGGGTGAGGGCAAAAATGAACAGCCCGATAGAGACCCGTTTCAGCACCTGTTTTTTTACAGCCGTGGGTGCTGAGCCACCGGCAGGACCCAGCCCACTTAAAGCCCTGGCTGGACATATATTTCCCTCTAAATTCATGCGGTTATCTAGAATAGGTTCAAATAGTATTTTTTGGGCTGCTTGGGTTAGGTCAGCTAGGATCAAAGTGAACATCTATTAAAACTAAAGACGAGATGCCCTCGGCTTCAGCTCCTCTGATTCAAATGGTGCTGAAGACGAGACCATCTCGCCCTTAGCACTCAAGGTGTTTTAATATGGCTGTTTCTGGTTTCTTGCTAAAATATGTACTAATAATAGACACGTGACACTAAACACCGTACCTGAAAACGCCAGTAAGCATTTGTTGGCGAAGTATATAAAAGATACTGACCTCCACTCCACAAGAGTATTAGGAGTTCCCATGCATTCATATGGTAAGAAATAATGCCCCCATTCTACGACCAATATGTTGTATTTACACAGCACTAAATAGTCTGTTTATAAACGTAAAAATATAGAAGTTATTTGCACCCTCCTCAAAAGTTTAGGCAGGTTCTTCAACGCTAGGAAGTGTACTAAACACTGGAGCAGTAGACCCTACCCACCGATCTGTATTCAAAGGTAGCATGATTTACTTATGTTGTGTTATCTAGCATTTGTGTAGCAAGCACTTGGCACTATTGTGGCATTTATGGCACTCTGACAGACAGACCTGTATATTTGGTTGGAGAGGTGTGTGGTATTAAGTATGTGGGAAGAGTTGGTTGAGGTGCATGGGACCCTGACATGTTTTCTGGGCGTGTTGCAGTGAACTTGATGCTGCTGGTTTGCGCACCTGTCTTAACATAGGCATGTCCGTGAAGTAGGGTGCGCTTCATGCAGCATTTATTTTATGCACCCAATTGAAAAAAGAGTAGCATGACAGGTGTGCTATCCCTTCCATGCTCGGTTGGTGATGAAATCAGGTGAGTAAAACCGCAAACATACATGCCAACAGACCCGATTCAGTCGGGAGACTCAATTTTTAAGCCAAAAAATGGCTTTATTTTAGCTGTCTCCTGCCTAAAATTGCCTTTACTTTCATGTATGTCAATGAGGAAAATAAAGGACCTTCATTTTTTCCCCCCAAAATCTCCCTCTTTTTAGTTTTAAATTGTTGGCATTTAAGAGCAAATCATATGGGCCTATGAGCCTAAACCCCTACCTTTTCACTGAAGTCTGAGGTGACACTCAAGGAAGTCTGCATGCACCTCAGTAAAGTATCTATTGGGTCTACCCAGAGGTGGTGAAAGTGCAGCTCAGGACACCGGCACTACACTAAAAGATCTATGGGATCTACCCTGAAGCAATGAAGATCTCATCCAAGGAAATCCAGACCCCTCGGTCTATAGGCCCATCAAGGTAGTGAGAGTTGGACTGGATGAGATTCAAGAAGCCAAGAATGGGCAGAGGTGCGCATCAGTAGAATCAGTTGAAGGAATGTAGTTTGTCTAGGAATAAGGAGTTAGGATAGAGAAAGGTTCAAGGGAGGGACCAGACAGCCCCAAAAGGCCAGATGTTCTGGCCATAGGCTCCTCTTGGCTTCGAAAACAGCCCAACCAGGACCCTTTTTGCCATGGGACTAACATTATAGTTGTAGTACCTAATGGACAAGAGTTGTTTGGCCCCAGGTGGGACTTGTGAGGTTACGAGCTGGGAGTGTCTCATAGATGAAGGCAAATCTGAAGGGGACGAGAGCAATATACAACAGATGCAGCAGAGTATCCACATTCGGTGATAGCGCTTGGGTTAGAGACCAGGCACTACAGCTAGTATTTTCAAGCAAACGTTATATACGATGCAACATTCCAGAGAGGCTTCCATAATCCATGCAGGCAGATGGTCACCTTATGTGCACTTGGGAGAAGTGGGCTTTTCCTTGAAGGCTATTGAGGGGCAGGATTGGGCTTTATCCCTACTTCGCTTATCCTTGTTCCAGTCATTACTTTAAGAGATGTCTCCATCTCTTGCAGTAGAAAGAATCGGGGAAATATGTGAGAAGTTGGCCTGGTATATGCTGTCCACTAATTAAAGTGGGCACCTTGCACCAGTCCAAACGACCCTTATGATGATTAGGTTAAAGACAACCTTTATAGAAAGCTATCCTAGTGGTAGCTGTGGAGAGCAGCCTTCAGGCTAAGTCTCGAAGGAATGTAAAGCAGCTTGTTTTACCAGATCAGAACCTCCTGAATGACCAAATGAAAGGAGAACCACACAAGAGTTATATAAAATATATGTATTTATTACTAAACACTCTCTACTAACCTCTTTATGAGATTAGAGCACAAGGTACACAATATTAAATCAATAGAATGACAGTAAATAGCACAATACACAGCGGGCTCCAGGGGGAGACCGAACCATATACTAAGAAAGTGGTATAACAACCACGACTTAACTAGACACAGTGCCTAGAGCACGTAGAATCGCTGGGACCCCAAGGAACCACCCAAAGTAGTGACACAGGGGACCCACGGAGGACGGGTGCCGTGTGTGAACACCGACGCGAGCTCCGTACAACTCTATGGGAAAGTCGCGGTTGGAAAATTAAAGTTTAAGGACACTTCGGAGAGGACTTCAAGCAAACCCTTTGGAACATAGAAGGTTCTAAGGCCAGCACCCTTGTGAGTACCGAGGTACCCGTGTTACCTATCCCAGAGGAGCCGGGTGCATAGGGGTCAAGTGGTGTCGGAAACCCTCGTCGTTTTCAATGGCGTGATGCGAAGAAGTGCTGCTGCCGGGAAGATGAAAAGTGTCCGGTGGAATCCAAGCCTGGATCCAAGGTGAGAAGGACCTGAAAGCAGAGGGGACAGAGTCTGGGTCACTTCAGGGTGACCAGGGGCTCGGTAGCCGAATGCCCACCGATGTCGGGTGCTTCAGGTGAGATGACGGGATGCTTGACTCTGCAGCCACGGGGACCAGGAGACGTCAACAACGACCAAAGTCCGGAGGTGAGCTGTCCCACGAAGGATGTCGAGTGCTGGGGGGGTCAGTGTCCGGATTGAACACCAACAAGCCTTGGCAACTGCAACCCACGCGGGCAGAGGAAACAAGTCACGGTGAGGACCAGCAAGGTCCTGGGGACTCTCCAAGCTATGGAGAGTCGGGGCACGTCTGGAGCAACCAGGAAAGCCCAAGGAAAGTCAAAGTTACCTTCACAGGGACCCACAGGTCAACGGACCAGGGATCGCGAAGGGACCTCGAGCTGAATCACGAAATACCAGCCCACGGAACACTCGTGGAGTGTAGGCCGGAAATCTTCGGTGGAAATACTGCTCGGGGTCAGGACTACACGTAGCCCAAAGCACAGCCTCCGGGATCGCCAAAAAGCATATGCTGCTGCAAAAGGACACGGTGCACAGGGGTTCGGGTTGCACGGTCCCCACGAGGGATACTGGTCTCAGGATTGCTGAGAGGTCAGATCAACCTCAGGGACGCTCGGGAAACCCACCTCCTGTGTTGCAGAAATCTTCGGAGTCCTCAGGAGCTCGGGAGATGCAAACCGGTCAGATGTGTTAAGGTGCCTGCCTTGCAGGGGAGTAACTCCTTTAGTCCAAGGGAGATTCTTCAGTCATCCAGCGTAGTGTAGATCGTCGAAGTACTTGGTTTCTGTAGCAGAGTTTAGTCCAGGTAAAATCTAAAGTCCTGTAGTCAGGGTTCCTACTTTATACCCAAGGAAGGGGTGGGATAAACTCTGGGGACCCACCTATGGGAGGGTCAGGACAGAGGGGTGGCTACACCCATGTCCTTTGTCCAGTTTCGTGCCAGAGCAGGAGCAAATGGCTCGTGCAACCGGTTTGAACTGGACTATGCACAGGGACACCAAATGTGCCCCCAGTGCAGACTTCAAACACTCTCAGAGTGCACCCACCCAGCCCCAATACACTAAATCCTGTCTGGGAGGGGGGTCACACCTCCCTGTGACAGGAAACCTATTGTAAAGCCTTCCCCTGCTCGAGCTTGGCTCAGCGGCAGGAGGGCAGACTCGTGTCTGTGGCTGGCAGCATCCATTTTGTGATGCCCAGGTCGAGAAAGCTGGTACCGGGTAGACCGGTGCCCCATAGTACTGGTACTACATGGGAGGAATCATACCTCCTACACCAGTTACTGGTGTGGAGGTATGATTCCAAGGTGTTTGACACCAAACACGACATGTTTCTAAGCAGCCGTTTTAAAGTTAGCATTTACCGCGAGGTTATAATGCACTTAAGTATATATGGTGGGCTGCATCACAGACAACCCCGGAGAATAGATTCCGAAGGCTGCAGAGGAGCTCTGCTCATGCAGGGGCACCCTCTCACACAAAACCCAGCACCATGCCTTCAAGATTGATAAGGCCTGCCATAGGGGTGACTGATAGGTTTTTATGTGCAGCGATTTAGAATAGATATAGTGAACCTATATCTAAGTAAGGGGTGCATGCACCACCTTACACAGGCTGCAGTAGCAGACCTGTGGTGTCATTTTGAATGGTCTTTCAGGGGTGGCATAATACATGCTGCAGCCCCGTGGAGGCCTCTGGGGTACCTATTCCCTGGGTACATGGTGTACCATATACTAGGGACTTATAAGGGTACCCCAGTATCCAATCTGGAGTGTACCTAAAGTACATGCAATCAATTTAGAGGAGAAAGCAGCTAGGCTGGGGTCCTGGATAGCAGGATCCCAGCCAGTCTAAGTCGAAAACAGTGATACATCAGCAAAAAGTGGGGGTATCTATAAGAAGCAGATCCTACTCTCCTACACAACCCCCCAATGTAAGGACATTAAACTCACCTTGACCAGTTGAGTCTTCATGTTCTAAGTGGAAATATCTGGAGAGTCCATCTGCATTGGCATGGTTACTCCCAGGTCTATGTTCCACTGTATAGTCCATCCCCTGTAGGGAAATGGACCACCTCAACAGTTTGGGGTTTTCACCCTTCATCTGTTTTAGTCATAAGAGGGGCTTATGGTCTGTCTGAACAATGAAGTGAGTGCCAAACAAGTATGGCCTCAGCTTCTTCAAGGCCCAAACCACATCAAAGGCTTCCCTCTCAATAGCTGACCGTTTCTCTCTGGGGTCAGCCTTCTGCTAATAAAAGCTACTGGCTGATCCTGACCCTCTTCATTCAGTTGTGATAACACAGCCCCTACCCCCAACACAGATGCATCAGTTTGAACAATGAATTGTTTGGAATAGTCAGGACTTTGCAGAATGTGAGCAGTGCACATGGCCTGCTTCAGGTCATCAAATGCCTTTTGACAGCTAACTGTCCACTGAACTTTCTTAGGCATTCTTTTGGAAGTTAAGTCATTCAAAGGGGTCACTATGGATCCATATCCTTTGACAAACCTCCTGTAGTACCCAGTCAGGCCCAAGAAAGCTCTGACCTGAGTCTGGGTAGTTGGAACAACCTAGTCCATAATGGTTTGGATTTTGCTCTGCAATGGTTGAACCTGACCTCCACCCACAAGGTGGCCTAGGTATACAACCTGACTCTGCCCTATCTGGCACTTGGTGGCCTTGATAGTGAGGCCTGCTTTTTGCAGGGCCTCCAAAAAATTTCTCAGGTGGACCAGGTGATCCTCCCAGGTGGAGCTAAAGACAGCAATATCATCTAGATAAGCTGCACTATAGGCTTCCAGACCTGGAAGGACTTTGTTCACCAACCTTTGAAAAGTGGCAGGGGCATTCTTCAAGCCAAAGGGCATCACCACAAATTGGTAGTGCCCACTAGGGGTTCAGAATGCTGTTTTGCATCCTCAGCTAATCTGATTTGCCAGTAACCAGCTGTCAGGTCAAATGTACTCAGAAACTTGGCAGAGGCCAAAGTATCTATAAGTTCATCTGCCCTGGGTATTGGATGGGCATCAGTCCTAGTGACTGCATTGAGACCCCTGTAGTCCACACAGAACCTCATCTCTCTCTTACCACCCTGGGTGTGAGGTTTTGGTACAAGGACTACTGGACTAGCCCAAGGGCTATCTGAGGGCTCAATTACTCCCAGATCCAACATCTTCTGGACTTCTGTCCTGATACAGTCCCTGACATGGCCAGGTTGCCTGTAAATCTTATTTTTAACAGGCAGACTGTCACCTGTGTCCACTTCATGAGTGCACCAGGTAGTCTGACTTGGAGTCAGTGAAAACATATGTCTGAACTGATTTAGGACTCTCCTGCAATCAGTTTGCTGCTGGTCAGTGAGGCTGCCTGCCAAGGCTACACCATCAACTGAACCATCATCAGGGTTCTGTGAGAGCAGGTCAGGGAGTGGATCACTCTCTTCCTCCTGTCCCTCATCAGTAGCCATGAGCAAGCCCATGTCTGCCCTGTCAACATATTGTTTGAGCCTGTTCACATGGAGCACCCTATGGGGGCTCCTGGGAGTTCCAAGGTCCACCAGGTAGGTAACCTCTCCCTTCTGCTCAGTTATTGTATGAGGGCCACTCCACTTGTCTTGGAGGGCTGCTGGGGCCACAGGCCCCAACACCCATACTTTCTGTCCTGGCTGATAAACAGTCAACACAGCCTTTTGGTCATGCCAGGCCTTTTGCAATTCCTGGCTAGCCTCAAGGTTTTTGGATGCCTTCTTCATGTACTCTGCCATCCTGGAGCGGAGACCAAGTACATAATCCACAATATCCTGTTTAGGGGGTTTGAGAGGTAACTCCCATCCCTCCTTCACTAGACATAAAGGACCCCTAACTGGATGTCCAAACAGAAGTTCAAAAGGGCTGTAGCCAACCCCCTTCTGAGGAACCTCTCTGTAGGCAAAGAGAAGTATGTCCCATCTACGCCTGTGCTTTTCAGGGAGACCTTTAATCATGCCCTTGAGGGTTTTGTTGAACCTTTCAACTAACCCATTGCATTGTGGGTGATAAGGGGTGGTAAATTTGTAATTTACTCCACACTCCTTCCACATAGCAGTCAAGTAACCAGACAAAGTTTGCATCCCTGTCTGATACTACCTCCTTAGGAAAACCCACCCTGGAAAAGATTCCCAGGAGGGCCCTAGCCACAACAGGAGCTGTGGTAGTCCTAAGTGGGATTGCCTCTGGATACCTAGTGGCATGGTCCACCACCACCAGTATAAATCTGTGCCCAGATGCAGTTTGAGGATCCATGGGACCAACAATGTCAATCCCAACCCTCCCAAAGGGAACCCCCACCACAGGTAGTGGTATCAGGGGAGCCTTTGTAGTACCACCTGCCTTACTACTGGCTTGACAAGTGATACAGGAGCGACAAAACTCCTTTGTGTCCTCTGACATATGGGGCCAATGAAAGTGAGGGACAAGCCTGTCCCAAGTATTGTTTTGGCCTAAGTGACCTGCTAATGGGATATCATGTTTTCACAACTGGGGCAAATTATTGCCCCAACCAAACGCACAGCTAGGGTCGCCTGTTAGGCTGTTATCCAATTATACCTAGTTCATCCAAGTATTCCATTGTAATCCAAAATTGTAAACCCTTTGATACATCTTTTTTTCAACATTTTCTCTCCACACGCAGAATGGATTTGCCAATTTTCAAGTTCTCATGTTTAAGCTGGGCCATCCGAACCTCTTGCACAAAACACGAAAGAAGCAATTTCGTCTGGGGCAGTGTTGTTTATTTATAAAACCCAATGCATTTCGGGCCGCTGGTGCCCTTCTTCAGGGGTTACTAAAATGACAAATAAAATAGCCAATATTACCATTAACACATCTAGCAACATCAATCCTAATACATTAATATATAATCGAATTTAAAGCTCCATGAGAATTAACATACTTTTCAATAATTCCTACATAGCCAATATACATCATTAGACTGGCGGAATTCTCAGACATTCCCCAACTTTTATCTCTCCCACCCACATTACTCCCTTAACCGACCATCTGTCTAGTCCCCAGTAACTGCTGTGATCATTCCCTCATTGGACTTTTCATAAATTCGTGGTGCGTATTCGCGCTGCTTAACCTGCCTAACTCACATCTCTTTAATCAGCATTTCCCACCATCCTCACACACACTCACAAAAGACTACCCCACTTTTAAACTGCCAACTCCCAGACACTCCCACTTCTGTCCTTACTCCTCCCTCCCTTTCAATCACCTTTTCCACTCACCGCTATATTCACACTCACCCCAGCCCTTAAACAACAACTCCGCCAACCCTGCATTTGAATATCTCCATACATTCCCGTTCCTGTTAACTCTCGTCTGAATCACTTTCAATCAAACCCATCACCATTCTCGCCTCTCACCCAATCTCACACCTCCAAGCAACACTCCTTTTTAGTTTCACCCCTCCTAACATACATGATCTCACTTTCAAATCATTCTCCCCCATTCTTAAACCCAATCGTAACAACCGCGCTTCCCCTCCAACAATAAACGCATTCACTCTCCAATCTCTCCAACCACTCCTCCACAACGCCATCATACCCATCTACTCATATTCTTTTTCCTACTCTTACATCCATTCACACCCGGCTAAACCGTCAACATTACTCTTGTGCTTACGCTACGTTCCATACCTGCCACTGCCGTTACTGAACAACCGTCTTCATTTCTTAATTAACAGATGGTAATACCCTCCCTCTTCCCACCCCTTATTTAAACACATCGTCTCCTTCCTCATTGGTCTGCTGTGTTCTCATTTCCCGTCAGTGAAGCTACGTAAAAGTGCTTTTCCGTTCAGTGGACTTCGTTTCCCACAACCCAATACAGTTGTGGGAACTTAATCCAAATGTTCTGATCACATGGCTTTCTAGTGCTCCAAATGGTCATAATCTATGTAAACAAAATACATTTGTCGCTCTAATAAAATACAGTCAGAAAAAGCCCAGCACACTTTCAAATATTAAATGTATTGTACATACAATAGTGTAAATTTGCAACAAACTGTTGTTTTCCCAAAACAGGAGAAAAAAAGAAAAAAAGCAATATAATCATATATTGATGAAATTCATTCTTTATTCATATTCTTTTTATAAAATTTGCAACCGCCAACGCGTTTCGTCCTCAATCGGACTTCTTCAGGGCTTAGAATGTAAAATGTGCTTTTGTCAGTAAGTTAGACCAATCAATTTAAAAATGCGTTTGTCACCACAGACATATTATGTCACCTCAAGGCTCGTCGATAACGGTGTATCGGCGAAAATCACACCCGTCTCAATGCGGTCATCCGGTTCAGCATCTTTGCCCCCTGTCCCCAAGAACTCAACCTGATCAGGTTGAAGTTCCTCTGAGACAGTTCCTTCTTCAGGACTAAGATCATCTCCCTCAAGAGACTGATCTGTACTCTGAGGCAGGGGGGAAGAAACTGCCTTACCCCTACTGCTCCTTCTCTTGGAAGGCACCTGGTCCATTATTCCAGGATCCAGGGCCTGTTCAGTGGAAGACGTTTTTGCCTGTGACCTAGTCATGGCAAACACATCTGCAGGGATGCCCAGCATTTCTGCATGTGTCCTGAGTTCCACTTCAGCCCATGCTGAAGTTTCCAAATCATTGCCCAATGGTCTGCACTTACCACAACCTTCTTAGGGCCAGTTACCCCTCCCCAGGTGAAATTCACAACTGCCAAGGAATGGTCTGTCTTGACATTGCTTGCATTGGTCACTTGGTACATCTCACCAAGTATGATTTGTTCAGGGGCCACAAGATCTTTTGTCACCATTGTGACACTTGCACCTGTGTCCCTGAATGCCATGGCCTCCTTGCCATTAATCAAAGGCTGCTGTCTGTATTTGCCCAGATTACTGGGACTGACAAATAAGGAGGCAATATCCATGCCTCCATCACAGACTAACACAGCCTGAGTTAGAACTCTGACTAGGCCAGAGTCCATCTCAGATCCCAGGGTTAACCCTACTACACCCTTATTCTGAGTACCACCAGTTTGAGCTGAACTAGGGGGAACAGTTGCATTAGGGGCAGTGGTGGCTGGAGTAGATTCCTTGGATTTGGAACAATCATTGGTCCAATGTGTCTTCTGTTTACAGATATGACACCAAGGTTTCTTTTTGCCTTTACCCTTGTTGGATTGTGACTCCCCACCAGATGAAGACTTTTGGGGCCCTTCTGAAGACTTCTGGTCTTTACATTTCTCCCCACCCTTATCTGAGGTTTTAGAATCTTGCTTCTTGGAGTCACCACCTTGGTTCTGAACTTTCTGCTTCACCCTGGTTCTGACCCATTTGTCTGCCTTCTTTCCCAATTCTTGGGGAGAGGTCAGATCAGAGTCCACCAGGTACTGATGCAACAACTGATTTTGACAATTATTAAGGATCTGCTCCCTCATAATTAAATTGTACAATCCTTTAAAATCACACACTTTACTGCTAAGTAACCAGCCTTCCAGAGCCTTAGTAGCACAATCTACAAAGTCAACCCAGTCCTGAGTCTGTGCCTTCTGGGTGTCTCTGAACTTAATCCTGTATTGTTCAGTGGTTAAGCCAAACCCATCTATGAGAGCACTCTTCAAGACTGTGTAATCATCCGCATCCTCTTCTCTTACAGTGAGGAGCTTGTCTCTACCTTTGTCAGCAAAGGAGAGCCACAAGATAGCTGCCCACTGCTCTTGAGGGACCCTCTGTACTTTACAGGCCCTCTCTAGTGCAGTTAT
This sequence comes from Calotriton arnoldi, assembly GCA_963921515.1. Taxonomy (NCBI): domain Eukaryota; kingdom Metazoa; phylum Chordata; class Amphibia; order Caudata; family Salamandridae; genus Calotriton; species Calotriton arnoldi. Next base: position 1,802,899 of record CAWUFW010002007.1, read on the forward strand.
CCATTTGTGGATGTCATCCCCACTCTGATAGGGAGGGACTATCTTGTTCAGGTTCCTATGATCATGAGTGTATTCTCTAGCTCTAGGGACACTGTTGCTGCCACCATGGGGCTCTAGCCCCAACCTTCTGGAAGCTCTCTGGAGCTCTAGGGATTCCCTGTCTAAGGCCAATTGTTCCCTCTTGATTCTGAGTTTGGTCCTCTCATACTCAAGAAACTGACACTTCTTCTCATAAGAGGAGTCCCTTTTATGTTATGTTATGTTATCTGAGTTTATATAGCGCACAGCTGCCCCAGGAAAGAGGCGTCCCGGCGCTGCCAGCGTCAGAAGGAAAAGGGCCAAGAACAGAGCAGATAGGCATAAGAAAAATGCAGAAGGACAAAAAGGACTAAACAGAGGAAAAAAGGAAAGTTTTAATTGCTTTCCTAAAGTCCAACATGCGATCCAGGCTGCGGATCTGAGGAGGCAAAGAATTCCATAGCTTGGCAGCCAAGTAACGGAAAGATCGACCCCCGGCCCGAAGGTGCTTCACACGGGGGACAATTACCAAATGCTGCCCCAGGGATCGCAGCAGGCGAGTGGGGGCATACGGGGCTAATAAGTTAGCCAGGAGGCTGGGTGAAGCAAGTTTCAAGATCTTAAAAGATAAGCAGAGAGCCTTAAATTTAATCCGCTTGGCCACTGGGAGCCAATGTAACCTCCGGATGGCACCAGTAGAGGGACAGTTATGTGGGAGCCCCAACAGGGCTCTGGCGGCAGCGTTTTGAACACGCTGCAGTCGCATTACCTCAGCCTGATTAGCCCCCAAAAGGAGCGAACTAGCATAGTCCAGTCTGGACAAAATGGCTGATTGAACAATCAGCTGACGCGTAGGTGGATCAAAGAACCTCAACAGAGGCCTAAGTCCCCGCAAGAGGCCAAAGCAAGTACCCGCAACCTTTTGGTATGCTCTTGAAAGCTAAGGGTAGAATCCATCCATACCCCCAGGTTCTTGACCACCAACTTAGGGGTGGGGGTACTGCCAAGTACATTCGGCCACCATTGCTCACTCCAGAGGCTCCTGTCCATCCCCACCAGCAGTACCTCTGTTTTAGTAGCGTTCAACTGAAGGCAGTTTAAAGTCATCCACTCTGCAACGGCGGCCAGGCCGCTCCTAAACCTAGAAGCGTCCTGAATGGAACCATCGGAAAGGGCCACCACCAGCTGTGTATCATCTGCATACGAGACCATGGTGAGGCCCATATTCCTAGCCACCGTTGCAAGAGGCTGAACATATAGATTGAACAGTGCGGGGCTCAGTGCAGAGCCCTGGGGTACCCCTGACCGATGGAATGAGCCTGGGAAAGAAATGGGGGCCGACACTCGAAAAGATCTCTCTCTCAGGAATGATCTAAACCATTCTAGTGCTAGGCCCACAACCCCGGCATCCTCCAGACGCTGTAGCAGAATCTCATGCGAAACCGTGTCAAATGCGGCACTCAGATCAAGTAGAATCAGTGCCGCTGTATGACCGGAATCGAGAATGGTCCGCAGATGTTCTGTCACAGCCAGAAGAGCCGTCTCTGTACTGTGACCAGAGCGGAAACCATTTTGGGAAGGATCCAAGATGTTATTGGTGTTAAGATATTTCATTAAAGTGTTGTTGACATGGGCCTCTGCAATCTTAGCTACCCAAGGAAAGAGGGATATTGGCCGAAAATTGTCCAGCTGTGCGGGGTCAAGTGCGGGTTTTTTAAGAATAGGAGATACCCTCGCCTGTTTCCACGCCAAAGGGACCACAGCAGTAGTAAAAGAGGTGTTGACAACCTGGCACAAAGGTGCCAGGAAAAGAGACAGTGAGTCCCTGAACTGGGCAGGTTTTAAAGGATCGGCCGGAGAGCCAGATTTAATTTTCCTGCTCAATGAAGAAAACTCTTCCAGCATGATACTGGGAATAGCTGCCAGAGAATGCAAAGCAGGGGATCCACGACAGACGGCCGGAGGAGGGGACCCTTGCGAAAAGGACCGATAGAAGCAGAGGTCCCTACAGAAGTACCTGAATGATTAGACTCCTGAGAAGGAGATCTTGATCTTCTAGGTAGACTGTTTACTCTCCCTGGTGGAGTAAAGAGAGGGCCACTGGGGCCTTCTCCCCCACCTGAAGGAAGAGTTGGATTTTCCAGGTTAGAATCATCTTGATCTTCCTGGCCAGGGTTAGAGTCCATATCAAAGAAGTGTTCACTTCCTGGTCTGTCCTCACCTCCTGTCCCACCCACTCTTTCTACTTCATCAGACCCTGGGGTCTTTCTGAGGTCATCTAAGAGCAACATCTCTATGAGACGTGGGTGCTTGCACTTCTCCCTGTCCTCAGCTTCCTAGATGTACACATATTTCTCAATTCCTGAAATGAGAGGTGATCATATCTAGTTGGCAGAGAGCCACTGGCTTCTCCTTTAGAAGACATACTAGTGTTATATGGTGTAGGCATGTGGCGAGGAGCTGCCTGCGAATCCCTCCTCGGATCCGTTGCCTGACGGTATGCCCCCTCACCTGTCACCTTGTCCCCTCCTCTATTTCCAGCCCTCGCCTCAGATGCACTGGCCCTTTAAGGCTCCACTACTCTCGGCTCCGGGTGCCGATCATGTGCCCTGGTCAGGTGTTCCGCCCTCCTTCAAAGGGGAAGAGACGGAAGGACTGGGTCTAGCGAGACGGAGTCGGATGCTGGAAGGATCGGTGTCGGCGGAATCACAGCGAGACGTGAGGACCTTCTTTATCCCGCCTGGACTAGGAGAACCGGGATCCACCACAGGGATCGAGCCGGAAGCCCAGCTGACCGAAGCGGCATCATCCAGGACCGAAGAAAAGGGGGAGCCGGCCCTTTCCGGCAACGCGCAAAAGCCAGCCACGGTCCAGGAGGATCGTGGCTCCAAAAGGTACGGGGCCACCTGGGGGCTGCGTGGGACAAGGGGAAGGCAGGAGAGAAGGGCGGGCCATCTGGCTAAACTTATGGACGGGGGCCCGCGGCTGCGAGTAAAATAAAGCAGAGTGCAATTTACCCCTAGGAGGAAGCCGCGCGTCTCACAGTGACGGTCGGGTGTTCAGTCCTTCACTCCCTTTTCCTTGTGTGACATCCCTATAGCAACGTTCCCCTCCCTTACCAGGCCTTTCTTTGTTTTTCTTTTTTCGAGTGCGAGACGGAGCGGAGGGTGCTAACAGCTGAATTCTGAAGACCGGACTCTCCACTCGATATTCCCTGCCCTCTGAATCAAGAACTATACACCGGATGGTGCACCCTGTATTTTATTTTCCTATAAAAAGCCCTGTGAATAAACCTGCTATAGAATCACTGACCTTTGGCCTCCCTGTCTCCTTCTCCACCGCGCCACACGTGGTGTCAGAAGTGGGATCTTCGTTCGCCTCCATCCAGAGACATGGAAAACCTCATACAGCAGCTCATACGTGGCCAGGAGAAGCTGGAATGGGCCGTTGAGAAACAGATGACAACCGCCCATGCAGACAGGGAACTATTCAAGGACAGCATCACCAATCAAGGTGAACAGTTACAAAAGGTGGCGGATGACCGCCTGGAACAGACCAATTAGCTACAGATCCGCGCCGGGACAGGCCCTAATGTGTCCCTACAAAAGTACCTAGCAAATGAGGACCCCGACGCGTTCTTTCTGAACTTTGAAAGGGCGGCTAGAGCGTCGGGATGACAAGAAGTCAAATGGCCGTTCTTTTTAGCGCCTCTCCTTACCGGGGAGGCCCAGGCCGCCTATCAGGTGGCCAATGCTAGTGGCCACACTCCTTATCAGGAAATCAAGGGGGTAATACTCGACCATCTTGGTATGGATGCCGAGGCATATCGGGTCAGGTTTCGGAAAGAGCGGGGAGCATCCTCCGACAATCCAAAAACCCTTTACTATAAACTCAAGGCAGCAGCAGACAAGTGGCTAAAGCCCCAGACCAACACAAAGGAGGAAATCATGTCCCTTATCTATTTAGAGCAATACAAAGAGGCGTTGCCATACCCCATACAACGGTGGCTTAAACAACACACCCACTTAACCGCTGAACAAGCCATAGACATGGCGACCTCCTTCTATCGGGCACAACCCCGCCCTCCGTCTTGGGACACTGAGAAACCCTCACGCCCCCCTTCTATGGTCGGCAAACCGGAGAGAAAACCAGGGAAGGCCTTCCCGGAACCCCTAAAGACTCGTCAATACCGTCCAGAACCCGTTCCTGTTCGGGGTCCACAGTGTTATGAATGCAGGGATTGGGGACATATCGCCAGGAATTGTCCCGAAAAAAGTCCCTAGAAGAACCGATGGACGTTAGCTGTATCCCACGTTCTATCCTATACACAGAAGAAATGGGACCGAGTTTTTATGTAAGTGTTTTTATAGGAGAGGTTGCTGTAAAGGCCTTATTGGACTCCGGCTGTAAGCAGTCAGTCGTTCGCCAATCCCTGGTACCCCTTCCCTTTTCTCTTACCCGTGAAGTAATACCCATACGCTGTGTACATGGGGATATAAAATCCTACCCCCTAGTCACTTTACCTGTCTCCCTCCCAAATGGGGTGGTCATGGAAGCTAAGCTTGGGGTTCTCCCTTCCCTTCCCGAAGAGCTCATATTAGGTCAGAATAACCCGTCCTTTCTGGCGCTATTAAAGGGCACCCTACAGCTCACAGGAATCCAGATCCCACCGAAACCCTCTCTCCTTACACAAGCTCCCTGGCTATCTGATAAAAGCTTCCACTACAACCAGAGCAATGATCCTACGCTGCGGCCTGCGTGGGATCATGCACGCCAGAACCCACAGCCCCAGAAGCCAGTGTACCCTTTGTTTTGCATAGAAAAAGAACTTCTCTATAGGGTCGCAAAGGAAGGAGACACACCACAGCTCGTGGTCCCCCAGGCTTTTAGGGAACAAGTACTCTTTTTTGTGCATTCCCACCTGCTGGCTGGTCATAGGGGTGCACAAAAAACCATCGATATGATACTTCGCCACTTTTATTGGCCAGGCATATTCGCCCACGTCACAAAGTTCTGCCAGGAGTGTGAGGTTTGTCAGATGAGAAACCCATATAAACCCCCGCCGGTCCCGCTACAACCTCTTCCCATCATCGGTACACCTTTTGAGAGAATAGGTATGGATCTTATAGGCCCACTCCCCCGGACAAAAAGGGTAACCTATATGCGCTAGTGATAGTGGATTACGCCACGCGTTATCCAGAGGCCTTTCCATTGCGTGCTCCTACCAGCCAGAACATCAGTGACAAACTCCTGGAACTGTTTTCCCGGGTCGGGTTCCCCCGAGAGATCCTCACGGATCAGGGGACTCCTTTTGTCTCCAAAATGATGCGGGAGGTGTGTAAGTCCTTGGATATCTCCCACATTAAAACATCAGTGTATCACCCCCAGACGGACGGTCTGTGCGAGCGGTATAATTCCACCCTTAAATTGACCCTGAAAAAGCTATTGAGTGTGGAGGGGAAGGACTGGGACCGACTCCTCCCTTTGGCCTTATATGTAGTCCGTAGCCAGACACAGTCTAGCCTGGGCTGTTCCCCTTTCCAGCTCCTCTATGGTAGGGAACCCCGGAGTTTACTTGAGATCACCAAGGAATACTGGGAACAAGAAGAGGGGGAGGAAACCAGGTCTTTTCTAGACTATACCCAAGAACTACGGAACCGTCTACAGAAGTTGAGGGAGTTCGCTGATGCGAACCTAGAGAAAGCGCAATCCCGACAACAAACATTTTATGATAAAGGAAAGAAATGGCGGCACCTGAAGGTGGGGGACTGGGTTTTGGTTCTCACTCCCTCCAGTATCCCGAAAATCAGGTCAAGGTGGCAGGGTCCTTATCGTATTGTACAGAAGGTCGGGATTACGTCCTACCAGGTTCAGGTCACGCCCAGACGTACCCAGTTGTATCATGTGAACCTTTTAAAGAAATGGATGGGCCCTCTTCCCAAGGACCTTCATGTGGTTGACCCCATAACCAACCGGGATACCACTCTCCCTCATCTCATAATCAACCAAGATCTAACGGAAGAACAGAGGGTGGTCTTACAAGACACCCTCTCCCCATATGCCTTCTTATTCTCCGACCTTCCGGGCCGTACCACCCTAGCCGAACATACCATCCCCACCCAACCAGGGAAGGTCATCAAACAAAAACCTTATCGCGTCCCTGCTGCTAGGAGAGACGCCATCGAACAAGAGGTCAAGGCCATGCTTGCCCTAGGGGTCATACGGTCGTCCCGACGCGACTGGTCTTCGCCAGTCGTACTGGTACCGAAACCGGACGGATCCATCCGGTTTTGCATAGACTTCAGGGCTGTCAATGCCATCTCTAAGTGCGATTCATACCCTCTTCCCCGGGTGGATGAATTAATCGAACAATTGGGGGAGGCGCAGTACATCACAACCCTTGATCTCACAAAAGGGTACTGGCAGGTGCCCCTTAGACCTCAAGACCAAGAGAAAACGGCCTTTTCCACGCCCTCTGGCTTGTTCGAGTTTACCGTCCTACCTTTTGGGCTACATGGGGCACCTGCTACGTTTCAGCGCCTTATGAACAGAGTACTGTCTGACCACAAAGGCTATTCGTCAGCATATTTAGACGATATCATCGTATACAGCCCTACGTGGGAGTCCCATCTTCGTCACTGTCAGTTGGTCTTTCGAGCCCTCCAAGAGGCTGGTTTGCATATCAATGCAAAAAAGTCAAAAGTAGGTTTCCAGAGAGTGAAGTACTTGGGGTACCTCTTAGGGAACGGCTTCATAGAACCCCAGGAGGAGAAGGTGAAGGCGATAACCCAGGCCCCTTTCCCTACCGCAAAAAAGGAAGTCAGAGCCTTCCTGGGCCTCCTGGGGTATTATCGTCGTTTCATACCCCAATACTCTGAACTTTCCTCCCCTCTTACCGATCTCCTTAGGAAGACCGTAAAACCTAGAGACCTCCTCTCCCCACCACCCGCTGCCCTACATGCTTTCCTACACCTCAAAAGGGCTATCACGTCAGGTCTCATTCTCCGTTCCCCTGACTTTTCTAAACCCTTCCTGCTTCAGACTGATGCCTCCGATAATGGGTTGGGGGCTGTTCTTTCCCAGATATCCCCAGAAGGGCTTGAGCATCCCATCCTTTTCCTGAGTCGGAAGTTGTTCCCCAGGGAGCGGGGCTATCCCATCATTGAAAAGGAGTGTCTTGCTATCAAGTGGGCGGTGGACAGGTTAAGATACTACCTTGAGGGCACCCATTTCTTCTTGTATACGGACCACGCTCCTCTCCTCTGGATGAGTCGGAACAAAGGGAATAATCAGCGGGTCCTTCGTTGGTTCCTTGCCCTACAGCCCTTCTCTTTTGAGGTTCGCCACCGCAAGGGCTCGGACAACGGCAATGTGGACTTCCTTTCCCGACTCACCCTGTTCCCCGATCGTGAACATGCTGGGGTGGGGGTGTGTGGCGAGGAGCTGCCTGCGAATCCCTCCTCGGATCCGTTGCCTGACGGTATGCCCCCTCACCTGTCACCTTGTCCCCTCCTCTATTTCCAGCCCTCGCCTCAGATGCACTGGCCCTTTAAGGCTCCACTACTCTCGGCTCCGGGTGCCGATCACGTGCCCTGGTCAGGTGTTCCGCCCTCCTTCAAAGGGGAAGAGACGGAAGGACTGGGTCTAGCGAGACGGAGTCGGATGCTGGAAGGATCGGTGTCGGCGGAATCACAGCGAGACGTGAGGACCTTCTTCATCCCGCCTGACTAGGAGAACCGGGATCCACCACAGGGATCGAGCCGGAAGCCCAGCTGACCGAAGCGGCATCATCCAGGACCGAAGAAAAGGGGGAGCCGGACCCTTTCCGGCAACGCGCAAAAGCCAGCCACGGTCCAGGAGGATCGTGGCTCCAAAAGGTACGGGGCCACCTGGGGTTGCGTGGGACAAGGGGAAGGCAGGAGAGAAGGGCGGGCCATCTGGCTAAACTTATGGACGGGGGCCCGCGGCTGCGAGTAAAATAAAGCAGAGCGCAATTTACCCCTAGGAGGAAGCCGCGCGTCTCACGGTGACGGTCGGGTGTTCAGTCCTTCACTCCCTTTTCCTTGTGTGACATCCCTATAGCAACGTTCCCCTCCCTTACCAGGCCTTTCTTTGTTTTTCTTTTTTCGAGTGCGAGACGGAGCGGAGGGTGCTAACAGCTGAATTCTGAAGACCGGACTCTCCACTCGATATTCCCTGCCCTCTGAATCAAGAACTATACACCGGATGGTGCACCCTGTATTTTATTTTCCTATAAAAAGCCCTGTGAATAAACCTGCTATAGAATCACTGACCTTTGGCCTCCCTGTCTCCTTCTCCACCGCGCCACAAGGCACCTACCTAACCTAGTGGGAACTAAACTCTCTTGAGTTGGAGAAAGGGTGTGCTAGACCCTTGACTGCCCAACTCCAAGTTCAGTAGAACTTACTTATTCTAGTCTTGATTATATGTACCTAGATACCTTTAGTGGTTTTCAGTTAATCACTCAATGAGATTTATCTCGTAAAACAATAGCAAGCTTGAATCGCAACCGCTGCACACCAATGTGAGAAGTTGGCCTGGTATATGATGTCCACTAATTAAAGTGGGCACCTTGCACCAGTCCAAACGACTCTTATGATGATTAGGATAAAGACAACCTTTATAGAAAGCTATCCTAGTGGTAGCTGTGGAGAGCAGCCTTCAGGCTAAGTCTCGAAGGAATGTAAAGCAGCTTGTTTTACCAGATCAGAACCTCCTGAATGACCAAATGAAAGGAGAACCACACAAGAGATATATAAAATATATGTATTTATTACTAAACACTCTCTACTAACCTCTTTATGAGATTAGAGCACAAGGTACACAATATTAAATCAATAGAATGACAGTAAATAGCACAATACACAGCGGGCTCCAGGGGAGACCGAACCATATACTAAGAAAGTGGTATAACAACCACGACTTAACTAGACACAGTGCCTAGAGCACGTAGAATCGCTGGGACACCAAGGAACCACCCAAAAAAGTGACACAGGGAACACACGGAGGACGGGTGCAGTGTGTGAACACCGACGCGAGCTCCGTACAACTCTATGGGAAAGTCGTGGTTGGAAAATTACAGTTTAAGGACACTCCGGAGAGGACTTCAAGCAAACCCTTTGGAACATAGAAGGTTCTAAGGCCAGCACCCTTGTGAGTACCGAGGTACCCGTGTTACCTATCCCAGAGGAGCCGGGTGCATAGGGGTCAAGTGGTGTCGAAAACCCTCGTCGTTTTCAATGGCGTGATGCGAAGAAGTGCTGCTGCCGGGAAGATGAAAAGTGTCCGGTGGAATCCAAGCCTGGATCCGAGGTGAGAAGGACCTGAAAGCAGAGGGGACAGAGTCTGGGTCACTTCAGGGTGACCAGGGGCTCGGTAGACGAATGCCCACCGATGTCGGGTGCTTCAGGTGAGATGACGGGATGCTTGACTCTGCCGCCACGGGGACCAGGAGACGTCAACGACGACCAAAGTCCGGAGGTGAGCTGTCCCACGAAGGATGTCGAGTGCTGGGGGGTCAGTGTCCGGATTGAACACCAACAAGCCTTGGCAACTGCAACCCACGCAGGCAGAGGAAACAAGTCACGGTGAGGACCAGCAAGGTCCTGGGGACTCTCCAAGCTATGGAGAGTTGGGGCACGTCTGGAGCAACCAGGAAAGCCCAAGGAAAGTCAAAGTTACCTTCACAGGGACCCACAGGCCAACGGACCAGGGATCGCGAAGGGACCTCGAGCTGAATCACGAAATACCAGCCCACGGAACACTCGTGGAGTGTAGGCCGGAAATCTTCGGTGGAAATACTGCTCGGGGTCAGGACTACACGTAGCTCAAAGCACAGCCTCAGGGATCGCCAAAAAGCATATGCTGCTGCAAAAGGACACAGTGCACAGGGGTTCGGGTTGCACGGTCCCCACGAGGGATACTGGTCTCAGGATTGCTGAGAGGTCAGATTAACCTCAGGGACACTCGGGAACCCACCTCCTGTGTTGCAGAAATCTTCGGAGTCCTCAGGAGCTCGGGAGATGCAAACCGGTCAGATGTGTTAAGGTGCCTGCCTTGCAGGGGAGTAACTCCTTTACTCCAAGGGAGATTCTTCAGTCATCCAGCATAGTGTAGATCGTCGAAGTACTTGGTTTCTGTAGCAGAGTTTAGTCCAGGTAAAATCTAAAGTCCTGTAGTCAGGGTTCCTACTTTATACCCAAGGAAGGGGTGGGACAAACTCTGGGGACCCACCTATGGGAGGGTCGGGACAGAGGGGTGGCTACACCCATGTCCTTTGTCCAGTTTCGCGCCAGAGCAGGAGCAAATGGCTCCTGCAACCGGTTTGAACTGGACTATGCACAGGGACAACAAATGTGCCCCCAGTGCAGACTTCAAACACTCTCAGAGTGCACCCACCCAGCCCCAATACACTAAATCCTGTCTGGGAGGTGGTCACACCTCCCTGTGACAGGAAACCTATTGTCAAGCCTTCCCCTGCTCGAGCTTGGCTCAGCAGTAGGAGGGCAGACTCGTGTCTGTGGCTGGCAGCATCCATTTTGTGATGCCCAGGTCGAGAAAGCTGGTACCGGGTAAACCGGTGCCCCATAGTAGTGGTACTACATGGGAGGAATCATACCTCCCACACCAGTTACTGGTGTGGAGGTATGATTCCAAGGTGTTTGACACCAAACGCAACATGTTTCTAAGCAGCTGTTTTAAAGTTAGCATTTACCGCGAGGTGATAATGCACTTAAGTATATATGGTGGGCTGCATCACAGACAACCCCGGAGAATAGATTCCGAAGGCTGCAGAGGAGCTCTGCTCATGCAGGGGCACCCTCTCACACAAAACCCAGCACCCTGCCTTAAGGATTGATAAGGCCTGTCATAGGGGTGACTGATAGGTTTTTTTGTGCAGTGATTTAGGATAGATATAGTGAACCTATATCTAAGTAAGGGGTGCATGCACCACCTTACACAGGCTGCAGTAGCAGACCTGTGGTGTCATTTTGAATGGTCTTTCAGGGATGGCATAATACATGCTGCAGCCCCGGGAAGGCCTCTGGGGTACCTATGCCCTGGGTACATGGTGTACCATATACTAGGGACTTATAAGGGTACCCCAGTATCCAATCTGGAGTGTACCTAAAGTACATGCAATCAATTTAGAGGAGAAAGCAGCTAGTCTGGGGTCCTGGATAGCAGGATCCCAGCCAGTCTAAGTCGAAAACAGTGATACATCAGCAAAAAGTGGGGGTAACTATAAGAAGCAGATCCTACTCTCCTACAAAATAAATCTAAACGCTGCCCCCTCTCTGGGCACAATAAAGAGATTCCTCTCCAAAAGAACTTCTTGTTTCTTTGTCTTGCCTCCTGATTGGAACAGGAAGTAGGGTTCCTATCAGGCTTGGGCCTGCATTGGTCGCACCCAGGATCCTTCTGTGCTGGGGTCAGGGAGAGATCACCTGCGCTACCCGTTTGGACACACACTGAGAGGAGGAAGTTGCCCCTTGGTGTATGTAGGATGGTTCATTTGTGGAAGTTGGTTGTCTCTGGAGGAACAAAAGAAGAATCCTAAATTCCTACATAATCCCCTGAAGTGGTTGTTTGGGATAATGTTTTCCAAGCGGCATAAGTCAGGCATGCACGGATTATTCAATGGTGTGGTTGTACAAGAAGCAATTACACCCTGCAGTTGACGCTTGTATGGTAGAGGGGAGCTTGCTACTCATGGCGGTCGTTCATTTTCTTTATTTAACGTGGACTTCTGCGTCAGAATTTTGTTTTCACAGTGTTCCCTGCCATCTGGTATACATTTAAATAAACTATTCAGGATGGGCAAACATGATAGGAAGAGGAACTATGCGGGGCATCTCTTCTGCTTTGTCCCTTTCTCTTCCCTGATAAAAGCAAAATGAGCAAGTGTGCTCTGAAGAGGATGGTTTTGCAGAAAAGATTAGGAATATTGTGTTACAAACCTCCGCCCGACTGCATAAATCTCCAAGCACATACTTATTTGTTTTTGTAGTAAACATGGGAGGGACGGGGGAATGGCTGGAAATGGGGCAAACTTATGTCTAAGTAGGTGTATTTAGGGAGGAGTAGGGAGGGCTGAAGAGCGGATGAGGAAGGGACATGCACCCTCACACAAAAGATTAAGCCTTTTCCTATTTACCCACTGCACTTCTAAAACTACTGCAGCCAAAAATATACCAAAACAGTCGTAAATGTACTCCAAATCAGACCTGGAGTAAGTCCAGCACCACACATGGTGAACCACCGGTACTGCAACGCCCTCCCAGAGAAATAGTTACATTTATATTTAAATGAAATAAAGATTAAAATATTGTATAATTTATTTTTATTTATACATGAGTTTAACATTAAATTAACATCATAAGTATTTCTAAAAAGTTGAAATTAATTATTTTATTTTAACATTATTTGCTATGGGATTCTATTTTAAGTCCCTGCCACTCTTATTTTCTATTTGAATGTGTTGCAGTGCATGTGAGTGGCCATGTGTGGTGGTGGATTTGCTCCAGGGAGTGCCTTTTGGACTGTTGTAACTTTGAAAGTGTAGTTTGGTAATAGCAATGGGCTTATTCTGTTGTGGGTGGCTGTTTGTTTATATTAGCATGTCTGTCTCTAAACACCTCCTTACCCTTCCCTAAACCACATTTCACTCTTCCCTAAACCCAGCCCATTTTGTAGAAGACATTCCCCCACTCCTTTCCCTCCCACATTTATTTCTAAGTGGTAAACTTGCGTGTGTGGAGATATCTCCATAGAAAAGATTGGCGAGGAGGAGATTTACACTCGTACGTCTGTAAAATGCATTTTGCAGTAAGTAATTAGCACTACAGTAGTACTATTTAATGTACTACCTAAACCAGGCCCAAAGTGTAGGGGTAAATTTACATACGTAGATTTTCTCACATGTAAATTTACCTTTGTTAATAAGCTCCTCCGTCTTCTCTGTCAAAGCGGTAGCAGAAATGTGATATGAAATCTCTTCTTTAAGATACTTAGTTCAATCCACCAACTTAAACTTCTATATCATTTCTTTGTAATTGATAGCGGGCATTTGCTTCCACTGATAAGCATCAATACCGCTGGTTGGATATGTCACTTCTTGGCTAATTGTGTGAGTGGGTAAAATGATGAGGTGTCGCGTGTACGATACAGGGTCTGAAAAAAAGCATGCCAGATTGTTTGAATCATCTTTATTTTACATTCAAGATATTTCTGATACAAATAGAACTGTTCTGGCATGCATATGTTAACAACTAGTATGTATAAACATCACATTCAGTCAGTAACAACAAAACATGGTCATTTCAGCCATTAACCACCACAGTGGTTACACATCACATTGTGTGACCAGAGGAAACGCTAGTACCTTGTATTAAATACTCTGTTGTCTTGCTACATATGTATGGGTGTACATGAAGTGTAGTAAGTAACCACGGTGCCCAAGATCCGGTTTTGCAGAAACATGGGCCCTTGAATAAAGATGCCAGCCAAACATATATAAAATGTGACAAAAACACTGCATTTGCTGCGTCCACATAGACTAATTCATCGTTCCTATATGAGTTGTTTAATAGAAAGCTTCTGTAGGTCTCGCTTTTAGACACTCATGCTACCAATAAACATACATATTTACAATACAGTAAAGAAAAGTGGGTTTTAGTTCAGTGCTCTTCAGCAATTGGCTGTTGGCTTTTTAGGTCGAGCGTAACAGCGCTTGCGCTGTTGCTTAGCGACCTGTTGTTGATGGATTGTGGAGTTAAACTCCGCCCACTTCTAGCCATTGTTTTTTATTCGTCTGTGGCACTATCTTTTAGAAATCTTTGATTGCTACTGGGCAATCCATCCTCTTTTCCCTCCTTTTTGTTTCCGCTTTGCCGCCCGGGAGCACCGGTCAAGTACTGTCTCATTACTCTTTCAGGATTGAGGTATTCCTCATAGGACTACTTTGTTTTTTCTCTTCGACCAAGTTCTATATGTAGACAACGTGTGGCGCTTTCACTTTACACATAGCTGCCACCCTTCTTTTGTTAGTTTATGCATATCAGCGTGGCACAGCATGGCACGCTTTATCTGTACAAATGGCTTCCGCCTATTTTTGTTTCCTTCTACACGGCTTGGCTGGCTCTGCATTTTTTTTGCATAATTTCACTAGATGAAAAAGGGGGCAAAATGTAAAAGAGCAAAGATAAAATTGGCATAATATGGTGATCTCAGATATCCTTGAGAGGAAGGGTAATCTCATGCATCTACCCTTTTGTCGATGAACCATTCTAAAAAAACTACAGGATTCACGGAGGACGTATATTCCATTGATATGCAATTTCTGAGAGTTGTGGCACTTTCACAAAGTGAGGGCACTTGTCATTGTTTGTACCCTTCAATGAACGAAGAATCAATCCAGCTGCTTTACATTCTGTTTTACGTGCTGCTTTAAAACAAATTTTTCGACAATCTATCTCTACTTTTTCCTTCCCCTCGACTATGTTTCTCTTTTCTCTTCCCTTCCGCTTTCCATTCACCTTCCCTTGTTATTTTTAAAGATATCCGTTCCCTATCCCTCCATCCTTACACTCGACTTCTGTTACTTATTTTTGTATGGCTCTGCTTATATTTCTACAAATCCCGTTTATTTCATGTGAACTCTCCAAAAACTACTTGTATTGGCTTTTAATGTTTCACCCACTCATTGTTTAAGTAACCTCTTGATGTATTGTTTTCTGTCTGCACTTTAATTGTGTGTGACAGTGTTTCAATGTAGGGCGCCATGACACCTCCAGGCCTTGTCGGTGCTATGTTTGAGCAAGTAAGGGCACTGCAGGCACCACACAAAATGATTTATGTCTGTCTAGCAGATGGCAAGACAGTTGTCTACCAGAGCAGAGAAAGCCTGTTTTTGAACAAAGATGACATTGTTGGGGAGTCTGTGGCGTGAAGGTTATTTCCTACCTATTGAGGATGATCATTATGCTAGTCAGATTCTGGGTCTTGGTATTTTTCAACATCTTAACTGCAATTCCTTTGGTAAAAAACATCCTAAATGAACTTTCTTTGCTGCTGGGAATACTTTGGACAAGGATTCCCTCATTTCTAGCTCAAGCCTGGGCAGCGCATGCACGGCTCTGCGAGGCATGCTGTATTCAGGTATGGCCTTGAATCTCCGCCCATCTTCTCAATTAGTTCCTGCTACTGTCCTTTCTAAATGGTTGCTTCTGATTTTTTGGTCTCGCCTAGGCAGTGCGCATGCGTTGCTCTAGGAGGACCTTTAGCCGTCGGTCTTCACTTTTTCCAAGCACTGCACTCGTGCTTGTGGCGGCATCCACCTTGCGGGAGCTAGCAGGGGCGCGCCACAAGCACGAGTGCAGTGCTTGAAAAGTGAAGACTGCTCTCGCTTTCACTTTTGCTTTTTTTTCCCCTTATATCGCGCGCACACCACTCGCAGCTGTCTTTCAGGCTTGATTTAATTACTTTAATGAGCGCGGCGCAAGGGACACCGCGCTCACTTTATTTATTTATATTTTCGCGCACTTTAGGTACCGCGCTTGATTATTTAATTGATTGGCCGCGTAGGCCGCTTTCACCGCGCTTGTTATCCCTAGTGGGGGGACTATTTGTCTTTAAACCCACCCATTTACTAAAGCGTCCTATCCCATTACCACTCTGTCCTTGTCAGGACTATATTTGAGACTTCCTCCCCTCCAATGCAAGTAGATGGGGACATTTAATTCCACTGGCTTTTCCTCTAAAACTCCTGCTTTGTGGTACTGTGAGTTGATTTACTCACATGAAAATGTCATGTGAGTAAATCCTTTTAGGCGAGCAAAACCAAACTTTTCTAAATTCAAAAGGTGGCTTTGCACTTGTTAAAACACTGGTTACTTATACCAAAATAACTTTGTGAAGGGGCGTATCATTCGAGGTGGGTGCACGTACAGAGGAAGCAGCAGTTTACCAACAGGTCACACGGCAGGCAGGTATGCGGGGGTGGAAAGGTTTGTTTATGCTAGTATTGCTTACTACGTTAAAAAAAAATAAAACTGCAGGAGCCCAAAGTTTTTCCTAAGAGTTTGTCATCAGTGTTACTGAATGCTAGGGTGGCCGAATGCCAAGGCTACCTAGTCTTGATTCCACTTCATGCCTCTTTCTTCCACCACTCTCCACCTCCGGTCGCTGTACCTCACCCCTGCAGGTTCTTTTTCATCCCTGCTTTCTTCCTTTCTTTGTCACTGTTTTTCTTTCTTTCTCTTCCTCCATTTTCTGTCTTTCTTATATTGTAGGTGAAACTCTGACAGTTAAAAATGAGTTCCTTTCTCCCAAAATGAGAGCAGGTGCCCACCAAATGTAACCACCGACACAAATTAGGCACTGGGTTAGTCCAAAGAAGGATACGCCCACTGAGGTGATGGCTCAGCTGGTGGTGATACCCCAATTACCTTTGCGGCTAGTCCTGCTCTCCTCACCCACCCATGTAGCAATGTGAACCTCACCACAAAATGATCTGCTCACATGCTTGCGGTGTAAGTCCTATAGTCATACTTGTGGTTATCATGCCACGCCCTCCAGCAGATTTGCAAGTCAACAAAACTAAGTCGAAAAGAGACATCTGGTCTTCATTAGACTATAGTTGAGGTGATCTGGAACTTAGATCATCTGCCTTTAATCTAATTTTCAAGCTTTGCAATTATATTCTCAGCACTAATACTTGTAATTTTTTTTTTTTTTTACAGAGAAGAATACCTATTTTTTCTACATTTGCATTTGATGTCTCTGAAGCTAATTATTTGGTTCCAGTTTCTTATACAAAATTACTAGGGCAAAAGACAAGTCTCAGACTCTTAGCTAAAAGTAATATCCCAGCTGCCGGGTAGCCCTATGTCATGTGTGACACCATGATCCTGACTTTTTACTGAAAAGTAGTTTGCTGGGAATACGTGGACCCATATTTACAATGTTGAAAGCAAAACCACAAGTCCCAAAATCTACCATGCTGTTGGCTAAAACTAGGTACTAAGTGAAAGAGTCAAACATGATATGTGGCCACTTGTGTATTCTTCTGAAGCATGCACACCACATTGGTTGCTGGCTCGGAGCTGGCCGAGACTTTCATCCTTCTGTGGTCAATGGCATGAGGACCAATGAGTTGGGTATTCGTAAAACCTATAATATTTATCATTTTGAGTATCATAAGCTGTTGAGTGCTTGTGTTTTAAAGTACCAAACATTATTATTATGGAGTGGAGGGATGTCATGAAAAGTGATGGATGTGTGAACCCAAATCAAATCTAGAAATGGTGTTTTGAGCCAAAGAGCTTGGGGCCATCACAGAGAAGGGGTCAATGTAGTACTGAGCAAGCATGGATAAAGCTGGAGCCCAGATAGAGCCTAGGTGACTGAAGCAGGCCTCCTGGGTGGATTTGATATCTCTATTGCAGTTCTTTATGCAAACTGAAGAGTTACAAGTTCAAAATCCAGCGGGACCTACCTAACTCTCATCCTTCCAAGGTCCTTTAATTAATTTGCACGGAGTATTAAAAGCACTTAGCATTGTTGGAAATGTCTATAGGGCAATCTTGTGTTGCCAGAAGGGCTGGTCTGACAGATGAGTGTGTGGGTTGGTTTTTGGCTCTTTGTTGGCCGTTTACTACTGAGTTTCCTAATGTTACCAAACACATTGTGTAAAGCAAACATAAATGCATGCAGTCTCCCATACCTTACAAACAACAACACAGCTTGTCTTAAAAGTTCAAAATTGCACCAATTTGCAAATGGTGGCCACTTTCTTAGCTATCTGATTCGCTCCTGGGGACCACTTTTATTTTGGTGCCGGGCCTATTTCCTGTCCCAGTCTGACACTGGCACTCATGTATTCAGCAAAAGACAGCGCATAACAATTGTGTGTGCAATATACAAGGCCATTAGCATTACTCAGCCTTTCCAAGAGCCCCAGGTCCATGCGAGATGTGCTGCTCCATTCAAGGTTTTTGCTTTGAATTCTGGGATTTGTAGTCTTATTTATTCCACTATAAAACAATATTACAAGTCCCAGAATACAAATTTTAAAAAAAATGCATGGACCTAGGGATATTGGCAGGTATGAGAACAAATCCTGTATATTTGTAGTGTTTTTATTCCATTATAAACAAGGGGTACAAGTCCCAGAATGCAAATAAAACATGCATGGGCCGAGGAAACTTGGCACGTACGATAACAAATCTTGCATATTTTTGGCCATCACATTCTTGATTTCATATGCGATTTCCGGGTCTGCCTTTGAATCGGAGGTGAAACCACAATGAGATTTTTGCAGTATTCGGTCTCTGAACCTCTCACTGACCATGATCTGCGCAGTCTCCTATACATCACATTCTCCCCTCTGCTTTTGATCTCCTTACTTTACCCGTCTCTACTTTGCTTTACCCTTCTCTCCACCTCCTTCCTGGCATTAACCCCCACCCCACAGCTTCGCTACTCTCCTTCCGACCTCTCCGCTTCTTACTTCCTCCTCTGTGCCTTCTCTTCCCATCCCCTTCCATATTTCAGGCACCCGCAACTTCTATCTCTTTGCCCCCATACTTCAATTTTCCTTCTCTGTAGTGTTCACATTGCCTCCTCTATAACACCTCAAGCTCTACCTCTCATTACCTCTACTTCCCTTGTCCTCGACCCAGTCCTTACCTATGAGGTTTAGCTACCCAATCCCAGGACAGGAAACAAAATAGGAATTGCTATCTAACCACACCCACCCTCAGCTGAGTACTACAAGAGTGTAGCCCTCCCCCAGCACTTCCTTTTTAGGTCTCGCCTGAGCCAGCGCGCATGCGCTGCAAGGCTTTTAGTAAGGGCTTTAAACTCTGAACACACGCTCGTGCGTGTGCTTTTTTTTTCATCACCCGCTATTGGCCTTTGCATGCGTCTTTCTAAGAAAGACAGCACGCAATTGGCCAAAGGCGGGTACATGTCCCGCCTTCTCTCTCCCCTGGCCTAGGGAGCTCGGGAGCGAGCAGCGGCCCGCACTGTGCCAGCTGCATTCCTGACATTCTTTGCAGTGCGCGCGCGCACCACTCGCGGGCTTGTTTACAGTTCATTGTGCGCGCGCGTGCGCACCACTCGCGGGCTTGTTTACAGTTCATTAGCAGTCAAAGAAGAGTGTTGTGTGCTCCCTCCCACCATTCCCGTCCATCAGTATTGTTGCATGCTCTCGCTTACCCTCCCAGTCCCTTTGTGTTGTTGCGTGCTCCCTCTCCACCCTAACATGCTGTTTAGGGCTCCTCACCCTCCGCATTTCCTCCATGCCATTTAGCGCTCCCTTCCACCATCACCGTGCCTCCGTGCTGTTTAGTATTACCTTCAACCCTCCCATTACTTCCGTGCTGTTTAGGGCTCCCTCGCGGTTCCTCTGTGCTGTTTAGTGCTTCCTTCCACACTCCCTGTCCCTGTGCTGTTTAGTGCTCGCTATACCCTCCACCTCCGTCAGTCCGGTTTAGTGCTCCCTCCGACCTCCCAGTCCTTCTGTGCCGTTTAGTGCTCCCTCCCACTCTCCTGTCCCTCCATGTTATCGTGCAGGTCTTGTTCCCCCCCTAGAAGCAGGGAGAGCCAGTGACAAAATCCGCTTTTTCTCAGCTTCTTCTCCAGGGACCTCCAATTCCAGCGATGTCGCCTGCTCGCCCAGCTCATTCAAGAGATCAGATTTCTGAGCTGGTACTCAGGCTTTGCTCTCGCTGCAATGAGAAAGGTCTCGCCTTTGGGACCTTATAAGTATTTAGTTATGCAGCAGGTCCCAAAGGCGAGACCTATTGGCTATGCCAATGCTTGTTTTAATAGGCTTGTTAATCCCGCCTTAGTAATGCCTTGTCGGCATTTTTAACCTCCCATGAGGACTGAACTTTTTACTTGTGTTGTTACACAGTCTGTTTTAGCTACAGTCTGTGAGCACTATTTTCTTTAATGTCTTTAATCTAGCTGCTTTTGCAGGCACGACAGGCTCTCCCCTAACCCACCCTGTTTTCCTGACAGTGCGGCGCCTGATCATGGACACTGTGCTTTATCTTTTAAAAATGCTCCCTGCACAGCGCGGCTCTTCTGCACGTGCAAGGCTGCTTAACAAATGCTTTTTATTTTTAAAAGCGCCCCATACCGCACTTTTACTTTAATGGCAGCCACACCTTTCTTTAGACAAGCCGCGTCATAAAGAAAGGGGCGAGGCGATCTCTCTTCAACAGGTCCATTAATCACCAGAGCTATCTTGGCATTTTGTTGCTGAACACTGATCGGTGTTATTAACAGCATTTAAAGAGGACTGACATTCACTATTAAAGTTATGAAAGGTGTGCTAAATGTTGCTGGGCAAAGAAATAATCAATTCGTTAAGTTTCTCTTCGTTGGAAAAGTGTTTATTATGGACAGAACGCGGGCGTGATAGGGATGGAGTAGGGCAGCACGGATATTAGCGTCGAGTAACATCTCAGTTTGTAGAAGGTGCGGAGTACTGCATGTAAATTTTCCTTGAACTACAACTTGAGAACCGGTAGTTGTCGCGGCAGAAGTGTATGATTCCATTCTGTGTTTTAATTCTGAGTGGGAGCACAATGCGCTACTCTGTGAGCTATACAGGGATGCTTTGGTGCAAGCCGTGAAGGGTGCCTTGGTCTGTTATTAAATCAATATTTTGCTAGTCAACATTGACTATAAAAGGGAGGTGGAGTACTGGAGAAGCCACAAGCTGCTTCTAATTACCGTACTGCTAAGGTCTGAGGGAGAAAGGGGTGGTTGGGGGGTAGGAGGGGGCTGTAGGCAATGGCAATAGATGGTGTGTATGACCATCGTATATGGTTATAAAGATGGCACTCTCGGAGGGCGACAGTATAGATCGAGGCAAGACTTATTGTATATCTCGACACGAATTTGTGGATGCGCATATAATTGGTAAATACTGTTTTTCAGGGTTGGTGGAGTGCTAGGTCTTTGGTTTTTAAGGGGGTGCGGGGGTAACTGGTGTGGGCCACGCTCATCTGAGCTTATGGGGTGCTCTGTTCTATAGTATTGTTGCCTTTAAACCCAAAGCATTCTACAGTTTCAAGGCACTTGTGTTTTTATTCCTGTGTAACGAAAGTTTAGATCTTTATCGCACCTTAGTAAACAAGCTTGTTATCCAATAGCGCTCAATGGACAGGTCTTTTACTTTTCTAGTCGTCAACCTGGAGTTGATGATGTATCGTGTAATCTTAATTGGTGTCGCAGGGGTGTGGAATTTTGTAAAATATCTACATGTCCATGGGGCAGGTTGCTTCATAAATCTACTTGTCCTGTAACAAAATCCACTTGTCCCTTTTGTTCCATTTAATGCTGCGACAAATTATGGCAGCAATCTCATTATATAAGAGGTCTGAAATAGCCTCTCTGATTATGCCAGGGCTCCTTCCATAGTAGGGTTTGAATACTAGCAATTCCCTTATGTTGCCACGCTTCCGCAGATCTACATACTGGGGCTGAAGGTAATGGTAAACAATAGTTACAGGGTTGGAATGCCTTTTTGAGTCTGTGCAAACCTACTTACTTGCATGTCTTAAGGGTTTTCACCAACTCTTCTCTAATCTTTTCTGATACTGTGAGAGGTTGGAAATTTACTCCTGACAATAGCAGACATAAAACTTCTTCCAGGGTTGGGAAAAAGTGGTTGGAGAGAAAGTGAACTTGCAAACGCTCTGATTTTTGCATGAGCAAATCTACACCTGCATATTTGCTCAGGCTAAAAAGCATTTTACAAATATTTTCTAGGAGTACTATTTCTTGGCCTACTTCTGTAAAATCTTGATGATACTTTAGTATATACTTATATGTTTATGTGCTTTGTTGGCTCTGGAGATCAGCCCTAGGACTTGTCTGCTTCCGCTTAGGGACTTTTTTTTCTGTTCAACTGCCTCTATTTAACTGTCTTGATAGAAAACGACCAGCAGAGGTCAGTAAAATACCAGAATTGCTTTCTGCTTAGGGACTTTCTTTTTTTCCTTTTTCTGGCAACTGCCTCGATTTAACTTTCTTGATAGAAAACGACCAGCAGAGGTCAGTAAAATACCAGAATCACTTTAGCATTCTCTAGATTCCAGTCCATAGAAATTGTCTTCCACGAGCACCCGTAGACAATAATATTTTTTTCAAATCTTGTATTTTCAGTGATATGACCACCAAAGGCCCTGATTTTATATTGAAAACAGAGCTTTGGACTATACCATTTCCCGCTGAAAGGCGGAATTTCTCTCCATGTGTTCCCATACCTGGCATGTCACGCAGTTTGGTGCTTACTTTCCCTCCATGTTAAAGAACAGTAGATGTTTCAGCACCCAGGCTAATGTGCTGCATAGCTAAAAACATATAAGGTCCCAAAGGCGAGACCGAATGCATTGCAAATGCTTGTTGCATGGTTACCCCCCACTTTTTGCCTGACATCTGATGCAACCTGAAATGATGTGCCTTGGGTCCCTGCCAATCAGGTTCCCAGGGCCTGTGTTCTTTCCCAAGACTGTACCTTTGTATCCACAATTGGCACATCCCTGCCACCGGTAAGCCCCTTGTAAAAGGTACCATGGGTACCAAGGGCACTGTGACCAATGAAGGCCTCAAAGGGCTGCAGCACCTATTGTGCCACCCTTAGAGGCCCTGCACCTTAACTCCCACTCCAGACTGCGTGTTATGGTGCAGAGAAAAGTGAAGAGTTGACATGGCACACATCCCTGTGGGCCATGCCTACAATCCACTACCTGGGGCCTAGGTAAGTCACCCCTCTAGCAGGGTGCACTAGGTACAGTGGCATGAGCCCTGTACCCCTAAAGTGTCTAAGACTATTCTTAGACATTGTAAGTGTAGTAAAGCCATAAAGAGTATATGGTCTGGGAGTTGGTCATTACGAACTCCACAGCTCCATAATGGCTTTACTAAAAATTGGGATGTTTGGTAGCAAACATTCTCAGCACATTAAACCCACACTGATGCCAGTGTGGGATTTAATGTAAAATGCACTCAGAGGGCATTTTAGGGATGCCCCCTGAAAATCGACCAGCCATGGTGTGGTTCCTGAATGGCTGCCCTCTATTTGCCACCACCAGACCGGTTTCTGGACCCCTGGGGAGAGAGCCTCCACTCTCTGGATCCAGAAACAAAGCCCATCCTGGACAGAGGTATCATGCCTCCTCCCCCAGAATGGGCTGGGTCCACGAAAGGGGAAGCATCAAAGGCCTGCCGGCTTTGGACACTGTCCCTGCCTTTTGCTGTCCCCGGCAACTGGCTCCCACCGGTTCTTTCCCCCACTTTGGGCGCGAGAATCGGCGGGAAAAACAAGCTAGGAAAAGAGGTGTGCCCACTTTTCCCAACCCCATCCCTCAGGTAGTGGAGGCGAGGTGAAGCACACATCTTAGTCCCCTCCATCTTGAAGATGAGGGGACTCAGCCAAATAGAAAGCGGCTATTGTCCCTCCCACTGCAGGGTGGCATAATAGGGGGTGTACCCACCCCAAGTAAGGGACCCATTGGTCCCGACCTGCACACCCCTTTGATGCCCCTAAATTTAGTATTTAGGTGCGACCCTGAACCTAGCCTCCTCAGATTCAAGGAAGAAAGAAAAAGGACCGAAGAGCCGTGCTGACCCAGGAAGGAGAACTGCCTTGGCCCCAGCCCTACCAGCCTGTCCAGTCTACAGCCAGAACCCCGGCGAGTCCAGCAGCCAGCAACTCCCGGAGCCTGGAGGACCTGCCCTGCGACCTTCCTACAGACTCTGTCTCCCGGATTTACGCAACCAAAGACTCCCCTCCAGAATCTGGATTCCGGTAACTCTGCGATTCTGCACCCGACGCCCACGGCCCGGCCCGAGTTCGAGTGGCCCAACACCCCAAGGAGGTCTTCCCAGCGATCCTGACCTGGGATCTGGCGATCCTCGACCTTCCACAAGCCGCAAGACGACGCCTGCAGCCTCAACCTGAAGGGTCCCCCACGACCGCGATCAGAGTTGGTAAGAAAACCAGATGCCAGAAGACACCCCTGCACCGACGCCCCACGTCCTTGGATGGCCCAACCGACGGTGTTCAGGCATCCCCAAGATCCCAACTTACCTCTCAAGCTGGTGGTCACCTTCAGGAAGGCTCCCTGCCCGAGCCTGCAGCCACTTTGCAAAATCGAAGGTTTCCATTGGAAACATAGGGTCCCCGAATGTCTGTTTTGCACCCTGCAGCCGGCCGCCCCAGTGCTACTGGTGGTTCAGCTCCTATGCTGGTAGTTAGCCCCTGCAGTGCTGACCTTAACCCTAGGAGCTTTGCTCCCACATCCGAGTGGCCTGCTCGTCAGCAGTCCCTAACCGAAGGCCGCATTGGCTAACATTGGGCCCCTGCACTCTGCACCAGGCTGTCCCCAGTGCCGCTGGTGGTGCAACTTGAGTGCCCATCTAGACCTTGGGGAACCTTGGTCCTAACCCACAAAACTCACCCTCGCAAGTTGTGTACTTATCTGTTAGACCGCTAACACTTTTTTCCCATAAGAACCTATGTAAAGAGATTTTGGGCCTAAAAATGTGTAAGTGTTGAACTGTGTTGTATGAAGAGAAAAGTAATTCTATTGCAAAGTATAAAAAGGTGTTGTATCTAGGCATACCATCCCAGTACTCAAAGTAATCCAAAAGTAATTACTGTGTAATTTAAACTGTTTCCAAAGCATTTACAAACCTGTAACTTTTGCAATTTCAAACTCAACTGTATTTTCTTGAACAGTCTGGCATTTGAAAGTATATTTTCTTATACTTACCCAATTGGTCTGGATTCAGTCTCTGAGAGTGTGCCATCAGTCTTGATTCAGTGAATACAATAAATGCTTAACACACCCTCTGGATAAGCCTAACTGCTCAACCACACTACCACAAAGAGAGCTGTTAGTACTTACCGAATTTAGCCTCTGCTATACCTTCGGGGATTCCCTGGACCCTGTGCACACTATACCTCATTTTTGGTATAGTATATACAGAGCCAGCTTCCTGTATTGGTGGATCAGCGTTGGGATGTAAAGCCTTGCATTTATTGGACAAACTTAGTTAACCTCTGATCACATGACAAGAATAAAAAAAAAAATCTTTAGTACAAACTAATTTTTTTGAATTGACTACTTTTTCCAAAACTCTAAAAGTCTTGTTAGGGCCTTGCGTTAAGTCCCTGTAGCATTTTTTAGAAAGTAAAACTCACTGAAGTTAGGGGGGGAAGTATCTAGGACTGTTAGTGTAGGTCTTCCAAAATAAAAAAATTAAAAAAGACCTCCACTTTAGAAAAATAATGAGCAATCCAGGGAATATGGCTGAGGAGCTCGACTTCACCCCTTACTCCAACCTAGAGGTTAGAGAGTTAAGGCTTCTCTGTAAGGCTAAGCAGCTAAGAACTGGCTCCAATCCTACCTGCAGACAACTCTAGGAGTTCCTGGCAGGGCATGCAGCGGACCACCCCACAGAAGAAGGTGAAGACCTTCAAGAGAATGGGGAAGGTAATGAGGAGGATGAAGTCTTAGACCAACCACCTCAACTACTTAGGGAGGAAGGAAACTGTGTCCTACCCTCCACATCCAAGAGGTACAGGGTCTGACTCCTACAGAGGTAGGGCCAACTCCATACCAGACAGTGAGGAAACTTCACTGAGGAGGATCTCTTTTTAGCAAGGATGACCAAAAGACTAGACCTAGAGACTAGGCTCCTAACTCTAGAAAAAGAGAGAACAGAGATGGGCCTAGGACCCATCAATGGTGGCAGAAATTAAAAAGCTTCGAAAAAGAAGGATCCTATGATCCTAAAATCCCCAAAGGGATTGTCCCTAAATATGAGGATGGTGATTACATCAAGTGGTTCCCAGCCTTTGAGAAAAGGGAGGATATCCCACTGGGGGGCACTCCTGTAGGAACTGTTCTCTGTAAGTGCAGAGACAGACTTCTGTCCCTTAGTGTGGCAGAAGCATAGTCCTTTGAACTCATGAAGGGCAGGCAGCCTGATTGAGGTATTTGGACTCCCTACTAAGGAGTGCAGAATTAAATTCAGTGGGGCTCAGAAATTCCAGAGTCAGTCCTGGATGGAATATGTAGACTACTCAGTAAAGACACTAGGTGGCTGGTTGACTGGAAGTAAAGTGCAAGATTATGATGGTCTTTATAATTTGTTTATGAAAGAACACATTTTAAGTAATTGCATCAATGAAAAGTTGCATCAGCATCTGGTAGACCTAGGTCCAATTTCTCCCCAAGAATTGGGAAAGAAGGTGGACCATTGGGTCAAGACAAGGGTAACCAAGACAGCCACTGGGGGTGACCAAAAGAAAGGGGTCACAAAGCCTACCCAGGAAAAAGAGGGTGAGAAACCCAAAGATAAAACACAAGACCCTTCTAAAGGCCCCCAAAATCCTGGTCAGGGGGGGTGGGCCCAAGAACTCTTCCCAGTCCACTATTGGGCACAAGGCGAAACATTTTGATCTCAAAGGCCTGGTGTTTCCACTGTAACAAGAAGGGACACCAAGCTGGAGATGCTGCCTGACCCAACAAACCAGCTCCTAGACCCCACCAGTACCTACTGTTATGGCAAATCTCCAGATGGGATCAATAGTGTGCCAAGAGCAAATCAGGGTTCACAGTACCCCTTAGTGAATGGGACTAAGAAGCCCTGAGGGATACAGGTGCCAGTGTCACTATGGTGAGAGATACACTGGTTCCTCCAGAGCAATACCTAACTGGAAAAACCAATTCAGTTACCAATGCTGACAGTGTCATCACTAACAATGTCATGGCTATGGTGATATTAGACTGGGGGGAGGGGGGTTGCTGGCCTGAAACAGGTAGTGGTCTCTCCAAAGCTCACAGCCCCCTGTCTGCTTGGAAATTATCTGGCAACCCCAGCATGGGCTGAGGTAGAAAGAAAGCCACATGCAACCATGCTGCAAATCTCTGAGATAGTGTGTGTGAAAACCAAAACACAATGCCCAGCACAGGGTGAACAAGGAGGATTGGAGCCTGAAAAGATGGCCCAACCTCTCAAGAGGAAAGGTAGGAAGACTGGTGAAACAGCTTCCCCACAGCAAAAAGATCAGAACCCCCGCCCCTCAGGGAGAAGCCTGGTCAGCCCCAGAGGGAACTGAGCCCATGGAGCTTGAACCTTACAAGGTAGAGTTCTTGGGACCAGGGGGGTCCTCTAGGGAACAGCTGTGCCTTGGGCAGCTGGTCTGCGCCACTCTTGAAGGCCTGAGGCAACAAGCTGCTGCACAGGAGCAGAGAGATGTCAATGGCTCCCACAAAGTCTATTGGGAGGAAGGACTCCTGTACACTGAGGCCAAAGACCCCAAACCTGGAGCCACTAGGAGAGTGGTAGTGTTTCGGCTGTATAGGGAGTTCCTACTCACTTTAGCACATGACATCCCCCTAGCTGGGCATCTGGGCCAGACCAAAACTTGGGAAAGATTGACCACCCACTTTTATTGGCTCCAGATGTCCCAAAAAGTGAAGGAGTTTGTAAGCTCTTGTGTCACCTGTCAAGCCAGTGGCAAGACAGGAGGGCACCCAAAGGCCCCCTTAACCCCACTACCAGCAGTTGGGGTTCCCTTTGAGAGGGTAGGAGTGGATTTAGTGGGTCTGCTTGAGTCTCCCACAGCCTCAGGAATCAAATTTATACTAGTAGTAGTGGATCATGCTACTAGGTATCCTGAAGCCATTCCCCTTAGGACTACTACAGCCCTTGTGGTAGCCAAGGCCCTCATTGGTGTCTTCACCAGGGTAGGGTTTCCTAAAGAGGTAGTATCAGACCTAGGTACCAACTTCATGTCTGCATACTTGAAACACATGTGAGATGAGTGTGGAGTGATTTACAAGTTCACAACACCTTACCACCCACAGACCAATGGCCTTGTTGAAAGATTCAACAAGACATTGAAAGGCATGAAAATGGGACACCCTGAAAAACTCAAAAGGAGATGGGATGTTCTGTACCCTGCCTGCTTTTTGCCTACAGAGAGGTGCCTCAGAAAGGAGTAGGGTTTTCACCCTGTGAACGTCTGTTTGGCCACCCTGTAAGGGGATCACTCTCGCTCGTGGGGGAAGGATGGGAAAGACCCCATCATGTACCAAAGTAAGATGTGGTGGACTATGTACTAGACCTTCGTTCCAGGATGGCAGAGTGCATGCAGAAAGCATCCAACCACATTGAGGCCAGCCAGGAGCTCCAGAAGCTTTGGTTTGACCAAAAAGCTGCACTGGTAGAATTCCAACCAGAGCCACAGGTATGGGTTTTTCAGCCAGTGGCACCAAGGGCCCTCCAGGACAAATGGAGTGTTCCTTACCCTATCCTGGAGAAAAAGAGTGAGGTCACCTACTTGGTAGAACTGGGCACCAGCAGGTCCCCCAAAAATGTGATACATGTGAACCGCCTCAAACTCTATAGTGACAGGGCTGATGTAACTACGCTGATGGTTACTGATGAGGATCAGGAGACAGAGAGTGAACCTCTCCCTGAGCTCCTCTCTTACATCCTCCAAGATGGGTCAGTGGATGGAGTTGTCTACTCAGACACCCTCTCTCCCCAACAGCAAGCTGATTGCAGACAGGTTCTGCAACGACATGCCCAGCTCTTTTCCTTGACCCCAGGTCAGACACCCTGGTGTACCCATGATCTGGACACTGGAGACAGCTTGCCTGTCAAAACAAAAATCTATCGCCAGACTGAGCAAGTCAAGGAAAGCATCAAGGCTGAAGTCAGCAAGATGCTGGAGTTGGGGGCCATTGAGCCTTCTGAGAGTCCATGGGCCAGCCCAGTGGTCCTGGTCCCCAAACATCATCCACAGGATGGAAAGTGAGAGATGAGGTTTTGTGTGGACTACAGAGGCCTCAATGCTGTCACCAAGACAGATGTACACCCCATCTCCAGGGCTGATGAATTGATAGATAAGTTGAGGGCTGCAAAACACTTAAGTACCTTTGACTTAACTGCAGAGTACTGGCAGATTGGCATGGCCCCTGGAGCAAAAGAAAATAGAGCATTCTCCACACCTGATGGGCACTTATAGTTTACTGTGATACCGTTTGGTCTAAAGAATGCCCCTGCCACCTTCCAAAGGTTGGTGAATCAGGTCCTTGCTGGGTTGGAAGGCTTTAGTCCAGCTTTTCTTGATGCTATTGCTGTTTAGCTCTTCCTGGCAGGATCACCTGGTCCACCTGGTGAAGATTTTACAGGCCCTGCAAGCTGCAGGCCTAACTATCAAGGCATCCAAGTGCCAGCTGGCGCAGGGAACTGTTGTGTACTTGGGCCACCTTGTAGGTGGAAGCCAAGTCCAACCCCTTCAACCCAAAATCCAGACCATTATGAATTGGGAAGCTCCAACAACCCAGACCCAAGTCAGGGCATTCCTTGGCTTGACTGGGTACTATAGGAAGTTTGTGAAGGGATATGGGTCCATTGTGACTCCTCTCACAGAACTCACCTCCAACAAGATGCCCAAGAAATTGAACTGGACAGTTGGCTGCCAAAAGGCTTTTGCTCCTTTTAAATATTTTACCCTCACCAACAATCCCCATTTATTACATCTTCTTTAGTTAAATATGGGGTCTTTTTAAATTTACTCTCTTTTGCCTCAAACGCGAGATCTTACACCTAGTTCCCCCTTCCTCCCTACCTGTTTTTTCTTTGTCTCTAATCCTTCTATGTACCTCCATCATCTTTGCATCAGAGTAGAAGTCAATAACAGACTGAGACTCTCCTTTCTTTTTTGGTTCTCTTTGCACCTCCTCTATTTTCAAGATAAATTTAGCTTCCTATTTCTACCTTCTTGTGAATTTTTAGAAGTCAGACTTTTGAGGGGGTTATTTCTGTACACCTTCAATCCGGGACTGTCGGACTGTATTTTGATGCAGGCTGCATTCATTTTACCATAATCATGGCTTTGTTTCTTAGGGTTATTTTGTCAATTTCACCACAATTGAGTTTTGTCAATCTAGTTTAATCAGGCTGTGGTTTCCAACTTGGTTTTTAAACTAAGTTTGCATAATTCAAAATATGTATTCACAGTATGTTTTAGTTATTTTTCGTTTAGTTAATTTAATCTGTCACAAATTGTAGTATGCTAAATTGGCATCACAGTGCAGCAGAAACCTTGCAATAAAGTATATTTTGTTTTGAAATTGTATTTATTGCAATTTGGTAGCAACAGACAGTAACGGTCAGGAATAAGTCGGTCACAATAAGGCACTTCCAAAACCTGACATAGAAAAGGAGGCGAGAAAAAAACAGAGTAAACAAGGCAGTAAAGTGTTACATCTTTGAGCAAGTATATTTTCAGTCAAACATTGGGTCTGGGAGACCCTGTCATCAAGTTCTCAACAGGTAAGACAGTGTGTGTTGCATTTCACCGTAGTCGACAGTGCTTTACGGGCAATAGCATGCTTACAGTTTTCTGCAATAAAGTATATTTAATTAAACAAATGGGCTGGTGGGAGGAGTATCTTCATTTGCACTTTGCAGTTTCATACTGTTCGTTCCAGCCAGGCGTAGACTGGGTGGAGGAGGAACATAAACCGTGGCTCACCTGGCACTGTGGGCGTTGCATTGCATATCTGGCTGGATCTGTGTGACCCAAGACTGGAGATTAAAATACAGTTTTTTACAGGAATAGAATTTGTTCTATATCATGCCTGACTTTTCAGTGTGAGTAGTACATAAATGTTTATAATGATAATTCTTCCTTCCTCCAGGCACTGCTTACATTCCAGCATGCTGTTGCCAGTTTCTCACAACAGGAGCGGGAGCTTCTACACAACTGGCAGAAGGATCTTTATGCAAATCTGATGAAAGAAATTCATGAAGTCTTGATGTCACTCGGTAATGTTACACTGATTGGATTGGATTACATTACTAAAGAGTTTGCAGGTTTAGTGGTTTCTTAAGTTTGGAAACAATATATTCTAGCCTTAGGGCCTATAATGAGGGAGAGGGCCTTTAACAACTGGTATAGCCCAAGGCAGAAGGGCTATAGGGCTATTAGAACATTCCACCCACTTAGGGTAGAATGTTCTAAAATTAAAACGTGAGAAACATAAAGACAAACATTGGAATGTTGGAGCAGAAGGCTTATACCAGCCATTAAAAGCCTGGTGCCACTCCATTGTCTTCAATGGAGCTCTCAACATTCCAGTGTTCTAATATAGCCTTATAGCCTACTGCCGAGGGCTAAACCAGTTGTTAAAGGCCCAAGCCCGATTGCGGCTTGGGCCTATAACGAGGGAGAGGGCCTTTAACAACAGGTAAAGCCCGAGGCAGAAGTGCTATAAGGCTATTAGAACATTCCACCCACTAAGGGTAGAATGTTCTAAATTAAAAAGGGAGAAACATAAAGACAAACATTGGAATGTTGGAGCTTATGCGCTTAAACCTCCCTCTATAAGCCCAGAGTCACTCAATTGTCTTCAGTGGAACTCTCAACATTTTAATGTTCTAATATAGCCTTATAGCCCACTGCCGAGGGCTATACCAGTTATTAAAGGCCCTGAATCCAAGTGCAGCGCTGGCTTATAACGAGGGCAAGACCCTTCAACAACCGGCATAGCCGAGGCAGAAGGACTATAAGGCTATTAGAACATTCCACCCACTAAGGTAGAATGTTCTAAATTAAAAAGGGAGAAACATAAAGAAAAACATTGGAATTTTGGCGCTCAAGGCTTATACCAGCAATTATTAGCCTGGAGTCACTCCATTGTCTTCAATAGAGTTCTCAACATTCCAATATTCCAATGTAGCCTTAGAGCCTGACATACCGGGCTTTACGGGCCATTAAAGGCCTGCCCCAGCGTTAAACGCTCAAGCTGAATGCGAGGGTCTTTAACAAGGGGGCAGGCCTTTAATGGCCGGTAGAGCCCACTACGGAGGTGCTCTAAGGCTATTAGAACATTCCGCCCCTAAGAACGTTCTAATTTGTAAAACAAAGGCCTCACAGAGGCCGAGGGGGTTGAAATGCGCTCGGGCTCTGTGAGGCCTTTGTTAAACATTGGAATGTTGATGCTCCGGGCTTCTAGCAGCCATTAGAAGCCCAGAGCACTCCATTGTTTTCAATGAAGCTCCCAACATTCCAATGTTCTAATATATTTTTCTCACTATTTAAATTTACATTGGGCTTGCGTTTTTGTTTAATTTATTCAGTTTTAGATACACAAGATGTCAAGTGCTATGGTGTGTTAGTTTTGCTGTAGGATGGCAGCCACTACCTATGCATTGAGCTTGTGATGTTATGCAAGTGGCGATCAATTAGAGTCCAACATGAAACCCAAATATTTTGCTTGTAAGCTTAGCACTATAGGCAGGTTTTGTTTGTGTAGTTCTTTTGCTTCTGCCGGGGAAGGGGGTCTATTTTGACCTGGCAGATGCCATATCTAGCAACTCTGCCTTGTTTGGGTTAAATGTGAGGACATTTTTACCATGCGTATCTCATTTTCATTAAAGCCTTTTTCAGTCCCCCATGCTCTCCTGCGAATGGCCTTCTGTTATATATTTCACTGTCCTCTGCATCAGGAGCCCCAACAGACATTACACATCTAAGGATACTGCTAAAGACACCCCCTCCTCTTAGCGCCCTTTTCTCCTTGTCTACTCCTGCTGTCCCAGTACGCAAGCCTTCCAATCTAGTCCTCTACCTCACGTGCACTCCACATCTTCCAAAACCCAGACCCACAACTGCCCCTTGCACATCAGCACAGTGGCTGCTACCTCTTTAACCTTGTCACAGATGTTGGCACTACCTAAGAAGACCCATACACAATTACTTAAATATTGTAATTGCATTTCAATAGCGCTTACTACCCCTAACGAGGTGTCGAAACACTTTTTCTGCAAGTAGCACGCTACTCCAGAACCCATAAAGGATTAGTGGTGAATTAGTACAGTGAAAATATGAAAGTAATTTGAGTGGTGGATATGTTAGTCTGTTATTTGGATTGAGAAGGATAGTGGAGGGATAGATACAAGATAATGGGTGGAACTGCAGATCACTTACACATTCTCTTTCTTTTTTTAAATAGGTCCTGTGATTGCATCCACTGTCTTTTCGTTAAGAGCGAAAGAAAATGATGGTCTGTGCCCTGTTGATGTTGGGGACTCTGACAGAAGTCAAAGTGACGACCATTCCCCAAGTGAGTGCAAAGCGTAAAAGTGTTTCCTTAGTAACCAGACAGGGTCTTTTTCACTTAGGCACAAACACATGCAGTACCCCTTACGGACGCAGGCAAACCCACAAGTAGACATTCACATGGGCAAGCCCACACATGCAGTGGGAAGGACCTGTTCATAAACACATGCGTGTTTGAGATGTGGCAGAGGGCTCACCCTCTTACTTTATTATTTAATATGTTCAGATATGTCCACTTGAAGCTAAATCACAGGTTATCGGGAGACGTATTATGGGTGCGTGAAAGCATACTTCATGATGAAGTACCAAGTAAGGCATCTAAACCATTGCCAGATGGTATTTCCATTTGCATGAGATTTTCTAAAGTGCCTTATACGATGATAGGCTTCTTGCCACAAAGAGGTGAATGACAGAGCCAGGGTAAGTCACTAGTGCATATATGTGTGTTCCACAGGATCTAAAGGGATTTGCCTGTTTTTTTTTCTTTTCTAAACTGTCTTTTATTGATTTTATGCTACAGAAGCAGGAAACACCCAAGTAGTGCATGGCTCCATTCTAAGAAGAGGAGAAATTTCAGTCATTTGTCAGAGCAGTACATTGAAAAAAATAGCAATAAACACAGCTGAACGTAAACGCCAGATGCATCTAACAGCTAGGGGACAAGAGCATATCAAAGCCAAATCATCAAGCTAGTTATACAAGTTTGGCTGCCAAGATCACATTTCCACGGTACACAGAGCTCCTTCATCACCCCTCCCCATCAGAGCCCTCCTTCGAGCCAGAGACATCCTCAACTGCAAATTTATTGAAAAGATACCCCCACAACTTAATCGCATCTGAGGCACCCTCATCAGTTTGCGCAATGTGCATAAGCATTTCCTCAGCCAGCCCCCATTCAAGGAGATCCAGCTGCTGCAAGTACACCAACGATACCTGGGTGCCCATCCATCCAATGGCCACGTGCCTTTTGCCAATAACAGTGCAAGTTGGGCCAGCTTACAGGGAATCGTGCACCCCCAAGAGGCATACCAATGAAGAGAGTGAAATGTTAATATCAGTCGTCTTCACTATTTTAGTCACTCATCTCTCCAGAACCTTTGAATCACAGCACATGCCCAGGCCAAATGTAAAAAGATGGCCCCCAGCATACCGCATCGTGCACATCGCGCCTCCCTCGTCGGACCTATCCTGTTCAAGTGCCTAGGTGTCACATAAGTGCGAAGCAGGAAATTAAAATGAAATAATTTAAACCTATGGCCCAGTAAGCATCCTCAATGGGCCCCCCAACTCAAGTTCCCAGGCCCCCCGAGAAGTGTATGGGGCATTCGCCATGTCGCCCCGAATTGCCTTGTAAAATAAGGAGATGAGGTGCCTCCCCTCTCCCCATCGAAGCATTCCACCCAACATCTGGGAGGGCTGAGGAGCCGCAGGGAAACCAGCCCAGACCTCCCGCACAACACTCTCCAACTTGGCATACTAAAGGAAGTAGCCCGGCCCCACCTCAAAGGTCTCCCGGGCCTCCTGGAATGTAATGAAAACCTCCCTGGGGTACAGGTCGCCCGCCTCCTGGCAACCCTGCCCTCCAGAGATCCATGGACATATCCCCATCAATCGCCCTGAATGGACCTAGGTCCCAGGGACAAAATTCCTTGTCGAAGGGGGCCCTGTGTAGCACCTTTCCTACCACTTCCTCCCATATCTTTGCAGTTTGTCGCACCAAGTACGGGATTGTGTGCTCAGACCTGCCCCCTCGCATCAGCAAACGTGCCAGCATATTGTTACCCATCATGTCAAGGAGCAGTCTCTTTTCCCAATTATCCGGCACCGCCAGTTACCTCGTTGCTTGCTGGAAGTTGGCTGCCTAATAATAATAGTGCAGTACATCCGGTATCACAAGACCCCCGTCCTCCATATCGCGCTTGATGACTGACCGTTCCACTCTACTGTGCCACCTGGCCCATACCAGGGAGATTAGTAAACTATCCAGTTTACGAAAGAAGTGTGGTTGGAGCAGAAACATAGCATTTTGGACCAGATAGAGGCAGCAAGAGAGAAAAAACATCTTGGCCACTGCAGCCCTGCCTATCACCAACAAGGGGAGTCTGTTCCAAAATGCTACCTAGACCTCAAGGCCTGCTACAACTCTGCCTTCATTTAGACACCAATACACGGCCTCAGTGTGAGCCACTCATATGCCCAAGTACCTAAAGCCCTCCGTTCCCCAGCGGAGGCAGAGCACAGGCAACCGGCCCGAGGGCACCCCGATCAGACCGCCAAGAGGAAACAAGAGTGATTTCCTATGATTAACCCGAAGGCCTGAGACCCTACCAAAGGTTTCGAGAAGCCCCATCAATATTGGCAATGCCTGGCTGGGGGAGTGTATATACACCAGTGTGTCATCTGCATAAAGGGGGATAACATGAGTGGACCCCCCCACTCAGATGTCCCATGGCTCCAATTCTTTACGCAGGAGAAGTGCCAACGGCTCAGTGGCAAGAGCGAACAGGAGCGGCGAGAGGGGACAACCCTGCCTGGTGCCACTCCCAACCACCCACCCCTCAGAAAGGTCGCCTCGATCTTAACGCGAACCGAAGAGCTGGTGTACAAAAGCTGCACCCAGCTACAAAAGACGGGGCCGAACCCCATCCCCCGGAGCACTGCCATCAGAAATGGCCACTCCACAGTGTCGAATGCTTTCTCCAGATCAAGGGAAACCAGTGCCAGCTCACGATCATCATACAAGGTTTCGTGCAGGACATGCGTGAGCCTCTGAAGATTTAAGGCGGTACTGCGAGCCGGCATAAAGCTGCATTGTTCCTCGTGCACCAAATTGCGGATCACTCCCCCCAACCGCAACACCATATTATTTTGACATCCGTGTTGAGCATTGTGAGGGGTCTGTACGACGATGGGTCAGCCGCGTCGCCCTCAGGCTTCATTAGGAGGCAGAGAATGCCCTCCCTCATAGTGTGTGGAAGTATCCTGTTCACCTGTGCCTCCTGGAGGACCTCTAGCAATTTGTCCCTGAGTGTGACGGAGTAGGTCTGGTAGAGTTCTACAGGGAATCCATCCCCACCTGGGGCCTTGGATCTATTGAGGGCCCGAATGGCTGCTTCCAATTCCTGAACGAGATCCGGAGCCAGGATAGGCAACGCCACTCCAGACAAGAAAGCCTCAATCAGCCCCGGGGGACCCACCTCACTTGCACGATACACCCCCTTGAGGTGTTCTACGAACATCTCAAGGTTGTCCTGGTGACAGGTCACCAGTTCACTGCTGGAGGCGCAAACATGAAGGATAGGAGGGACCTCCTGCTCCTCCCGCAAGATCCATGCCAAGAGTTTACCGGATTTGTCCCCCCTCCCTATGAAGAAGCTGATGGTATGCCCTGATCGTGCACATATCGAAGGAGTCCCAGGCCGATTGCACCTCCTGCTGAGCTCAGAGCACCCTCTCCCGTACCCCCGTCGAGAACCCCTCGGAGCCCTGGAGATCTGTCTAACGACGCTCCTGCACCCCCAGTGCAGCCTCCAATTGGCGTTGTACGCCACAGATGGTGCCTATGCAGGCCCTGTACATGACTGCCTTAAGGGCCTCCCAATCCATAACCCTAGAGGTGGTGGACCTCCAGTTACCATTCAAATAGTCGCTGTGGGATGTTGCTAGGGCGTCACGAAATACAGCGTTTGCCAAAAGGTCCAATAGGCCATCACCCCACAGCACTGAAAAAGTGATGAGAAAGAACAGGGGAGAGAGAACATGTGGAAAGAGTACAAGAGAACGATGATCTACCTGGTTTAGTTAGAATCTGGGTAGTTGTGAAGGTTTTATTGATCTTTTTACTTCTCCATCCACAGGCACCTGAGATGCCTGCATGGCATTACTTCATAGAGTAACGGGCAAAGTCTACTTGGTAATGTCCACCAGGGCACAAGCTGTAAGAAAGAGAAGTCTCAGTTCTAATAAACATAGGCAGTGCACAACAGTGTCACATGGAGTGATGACACAGGAGGTGGGGCCACAACCCTAAAGCACCCCTAAATGTAATGGTATTGGGCCTATTCATCAGTCAAATGTCAGAACAAAATTTGATGCAAATGTTAGCTGTAGATGCATTCATGTGATAATGTATGCATTCGTAGCTAAACTACACATTCTGGCCTTTCTAATTGCTTATGACTGTAAAGTTTATTGCACACAATTGGAACTGCGTAATCATTTTCTTAGTGTGAAATAATGAACAAATATTTACACTTGCTAAACAATTAAATATCTATTAAAGAATGAAGAAAATGCTCTATTGAGGTATTGACTCTTAACCGGTTACAATTTATACTTCAAATATTTCATGCTGATGTCCGGCATGACGGCTGGAGTTCAAGACAGGTATTTGTCGTACCTTATATAATGTCTGAGGTTATTTTCTTTATGCCTGATGGCTGAACAAAAAACAAAATATGGTAAAAAATAGAAAAGTGAAAAGAACATTTTAGGTTTAATTGGACCTTTTCTGAATCACATGTATGTTTCCATATGGTAGCTGAGAAATAATTAAAAGTGCTACCTGAGAGAAGTTAGAAAAGCTGCCGCTTTACCAGAGTAAATGAAGAGAGCCTCCA
The DNA here is from genome assembly GCA_963921515.1 of Calotriton arnoldi. Lineage (NCBI taxonomy): Eukaryota > Metazoa > Chordata > Amphibia > Caudata > Salamandridae > Calotriton > Calotriton arnoldi. Next base: position 1,840,729 of record CAWUFW010002007.1, read on the forward strand.
TCAGCCCGCTGGAGGCATTCACACCTCTAAGTGATGCAAGAGGATATGTGGGCAGTTTCCAGTGCAGTTATGAGGTCCATAGATGACCCCTTCCTGTGCCTTGTCCGAGACAGAAGACGCTACACAACCCTGCAAGACCACATTGCGCATGTGTGTGTGATTCTGTGAGAGCAGACATTGAGTCTTCATCCTAATAACCTTTGTGGGGGGTCGCAAGTTCATCCCAGTGGAGGTGATGCGTCTCATCCTTTCAAGGGGTGGGGCGGTTTGTGCACACGCGATAAAAATAGTGGAGGGATGCTGTCCACTCACGTCACTCTTGATTTGTGTACTTGTGTCCCAGTGGTCCATATTCCAGAACAGGATGATGGCTCCTTCTGCCACAACCAACATATGCCTTAGGCTGGGAAAACCACACAGAACCTTTAGAGAGAGGAAATGCAACAGGCAAATCACTGAAGAAAAAGTTTAGCAAGCTAAGATGGCAGAGTATCTTATAAGCAGCCTGGACATTGGGGGCGTGGCTTGCCAAGATGGTCGCCTAGACGTGTCTGCGGGAGCTCCCCGGGACTAACAGAAATGAAGTAATGAATCCGTCAACAATCCTGTATCACGGCACTCCGGAGACATTATAAGGTAGCATCTCACCTTTGTGCCGGCTTGGGAATGAGCCTCGGAAAGGGAGGTGAAGATCCGGGCCTGGTAGCTTTAAGGAGCTGGGCAGCAGTGGAGACTCGGCGATTGTGAACCAAGGGGAGGGGTGAGTGCCCAGATCCCTGATCGAGGTCGAAAAGACGACACTCGGTGCCTGCTGGTCCCGACTGCGGTACCGGACCGCCGCCCACTCACACCCTGTCGGGGCGAGGCGGAGCCTGGGGCCCAGCGTCGGAAGCAAGCCGGAGCCTGCGGGCGTGGTCCGGGGGGGAGGGGGAAGTAACCTCGGGCCTGGTGAGGGCGTGGAGCAAGACTCCGAGATATGACCTTGCCAGGTAGGTCGCTCCCCCGCCTCACAGCTCCGCCTGTGGTGTCCTGCCCGCTGCTGCTGCTGCTGCTAAGCTCGCCCCTCTGCTTGTGGCCTCGGTGCCCGTTTTCCTTCTGTTTCCCTCGCTGCCCCCATTGAACTGTGCCCGTTTTTTCCTCTGTTTCCCTCGCTGCCCCCATCTCCCTTGTGTCCATTTTGCCTTCTGTTTCCCTCACTGCCCCCATTGAACAGTGCCCGTTTTTAGGTCTCGCCTGGCGACGCAGCGCGAAGCGCTGTCGCTAGCGAGATCTATTGTCACTGACTTGCTTCGGAAGGGAGACAGGAGCTGTGCACGCGCAGGCCGGACTGGAAATGTGAACACGCACGTACAGGCACGCGATGTGCACATCTCCTGTCCCCCTTCCGTCCTCGCAAGCCTCATGCAATATCCCTTTCTTTTTTTGTTAATGCGCACGCGAGCTCCAAGCGCGGCGTGCTTTACACTCACAGCATGCCTCACCCCACTTACCTGCTCTTGTGGGGACTCTGTGCTGCTCCTCGGCTGGTCTCCGTTTTCAGCCGGTCACTGCAGCAACACGCGGGGCTCCGTCTTGCTCCCAGGAGCCCCGCCTAAAATCCTGCTTTGGCCGCACCATGGACATTCAGGAAGGCGGGGTGGGCTCCCGCCGGACTTCCTCTACTGGTTTTTTTTTGTTTGCTTTGGCGGCCCCGTCCCTGGGCCGCACGAGCCGCGCAGCACTTATTCAAGTGCGGCGAAGTCCGCAAGCGCCGCCACTGGGCACGAGCCGCAGGCCACGCCGATGTGCACGCTCACGGCGCGCCTACAATGCGCGCATGGCGCTGTTTCACTTTCCCTTTTTTGGGGGGGGATTTAGCAGAAAACAGGAGCCCGGTGTGGAGGTTGCGCTGATGGCTGCTGGGGGAGGCTGTGGGTTCCCCGCCCTGGGGCTTCTCTTCCTGCTCCTCGGCTTTGCTGTGGGTGAGTAGGTTTCTGTGTCACTCTGTATGTTGGTGAGGCGGGCGGGGTGGGGGAGGGCGGATATAACGGGGAGTGGGACAGGTGGTAGGGGATGGGGAGCACCCCGAGTTGTCTCTATCCACTGCCTCGCGGTGCACCCATACCACCTCACGCGCACCACTAGTGACTCTGATGGGGCTCGCTCGTGGTGTTTCATAAATGTTCACCTCGTCTCAGTACTCCCAGGCCAGCACTTCTAAAGGAGTACTGGGTACGGATACGTGTTTATATAGGAGTACCGGTACCTGTTTATTCTCAAGAGGAAGAGCGCACTACTCAGGGGAGAGAGTGTGAGCACTTCTTTACTCCAAGGGGGGCGCTTCGGCACTGTTTTATTCCAATGGCGAGAGTACCAGCACTTCTAAAGGGGATCAAAGTACGGGCCCGTGTTTGTACAAAGAGTACCGGTACCCGTCTCTTCTCAAGAGTAGGAGCGCACCCTTTATACTCTGGGGTGGGGGTGGGGGGCGCCTCGGCACTGTTTTATTCCTTTATTCCAATGGCGAGAGTACCAGCACTTCTAAAGGGGATGTATTTATTCTAAAAGGGAGAGTACAAATGTGAAGTAGGTAGTACACGCACGACTTTATTCTCTGTTTACTCCCGGTTGCAGTGTACCAGTACTTCATTATTCCATAAGAGAGGATGACAGTACATGTTCATTCTATAGTCGAGAGTACCAACACTTCCTTATTCTCAAAAGAAGAGTACACGCCGCATGGATTCGAAAGCGGGGAGTACCCGCACAATTATTTTCCAAAGGAGTGGGGACAAGACGGTTTGTGCGCTCAATAAACGGAAAGCACCAGTACATCTTAAGATTGAAGAAGATAAGAGCTCTAGAACTTGTTAGTACTCGAGCAGAGCACCAGCACTTCTTACAACTTGAGTGGATAAGGGTACCAGCACTTTTTAATGCCCGAGGAGAGGCAATCACCAACTCATCTTTACCCCCAAGGGGCAGTAGCAGACCTCTGATATACTCAAGAGATAAGAATACTGGAAGGGCTTCGGCTCTGCTCCTGAAAAGGAGAGCGCCAGCATCTTTGTATCCTCGGGGCACAGCACGGGCACCCCTGTGTACTGAGGCAAATGTACCAGTACCATCCGAAAAGAGTACCATCATATCTGTACCCTCAAGGCGGAGTACTGGCGCCTCTGAATTCTCTGGATCCTCAGGAGAGAGCATCAGCATCATTGCGTCCTAAATTCAGGATACTAGCACATCTGTATCCTTAAGTGAGTGTGCAAGCACTTCTGCATCGTCCGGAGAGAGGTTCAGCATCTTTGGGTCGTGAAGGCAGAGTACCGGCACATCTAATAAATAAGTGATATTAGCAGCACAGCACATCTGCATTCTCAGGAGAGAGGTTCAGCATCTTTGGGTCGTGAAGGCAGAGTACCGGCACATCTAATAAATAAGTGATATTAGCAGCACAGCACATCTGCATTCTCAGGAGAGAGGATCAGCATCTTTGGGTCGTGAAGGCAGAGTACCGGCACATCTAATAAATAAGTGATATTAGCAGCACAGCACATCTGCATTCTCAGGAGAGAGGATCAGCATCTTTGGGTCGTGAAGGCAGAGTACCGGCACATCTAATAAATAAGTGATATTAGCAGCACAGCACATCTGCATTCTCAGGAGAGAGGATAGCATCTTTGGGTCGTGAAGGCAGAGTACCAGCACATCTAATAAATAAGTGATATTAGCAGCACAGCACATCTGCATTCTCAGGAGAGAGGATCAGCATCTTTCGGTCGTGAAGGCAGAGTACCGGCACATCTAATAAATAAGTGATATTAGCAGCACAGCACATCTGCATTCTCAGGAGAGAGGATCAGCATCTTTGGGTCGTGAAGGCAGAGTACCGGCACATCTAATAAATAAGTGATATTAGCAGCACAGCACATCTGCATTCTCAGGAGAGAGGATCAGCATCTTTGGGTCATGAAGGCAGAGTCCAGGCACATCTGTATCCTTAAAAGTGAGAGTACTTCTGTATTCTCAAGTGATAGTGCCAGCACATCTGCATTCTCAGAAGGGAGTATCAGCATCTTTGGTTCATGAAGGCAGAGCTCAGGCACATCTAATAAATAAGTGATATTAGCAGCACAGCACATCTGCATTCTCAGGAGAGAGGATCAGCATCTTTGGGTCGTGAAGGCAGAGTACCGGCACATCTAATAAATAAGTGATATTAGCAGCACAGCACATCTGCATTCTCAGGAGAGAGGATCAGCATCTTTGGGTCGTGAAGGCAGAGTACCGGCACATCTAATAAATAAGTGATATTAGCAGCACAGCACATCTGCATTCTCAGGAGAGAGGATAGCATCTTTGGGTCGTGAAGGCAGAGTACCAGCACATCTAATAAATAAGTGATATTAGCAGCACAGCACATCTGCATTCTCAGGAGAGAGGATCAGCATCTTTCGGTCGTGAAGGCAGAGTACCAGCACATCTAATAAATAAGTGATATTAGCAGCACAGCACATCTGCATTCTCAGGAGCGAGGATCAGCATCTTTGGGTCGTGAAGGCAGAGTACCGGCACATCTAATAAATAAGTGATATTAGCAGCACAGCACATCTGCATTCTCAGGAGAGAGGATCAGCATCTTTGGGTCATGAAGGCAGAGTCCAGGCACATCTGTATCCTTAAAAGTGAGAGTACTTCTGTATTCTCAAGTGATAGTGCCAGCACATCTGCATTCTCAGGAGGGAGTATCAGCATCTTTGGTTCATGAAGGCAGAGTACAGGCACATCTGTATCCTTAAAAGTGAGAGTACTTCTGTATTCTCAAGGGAGAGTACCAGCACCTCTGTATTCTCCGGAGAGAGTACCAGCAACTCAGTATCCTCCAGAGAGAGTACCAGCAACTTGCTAACCTTAGGAGAGAGCACCCTCATCACTGCATCCTCCGGAGAGAGTACCAGCAACTTAATATCCTCCAGAAAGAGTATCAGCACTTGCACTTCGGTATCCTCCAGAGAGGGTTGTACGATAGAAGCATGCATGGCTAAATCACGCGTGGCTCTACCACACAGCCCAAACCACGAATGCGCCTTAACCACGCATTCATTCACCACGCAATTTCGTGGTAAAGGCATGAATGGTAAAGGGGTATGCGTGGCTAAGTTCGCCACTACTCCAACCCCCCTCCCTTCGCCCGAAGCTACATACCCCCTCCCTGCCCCCCCATCCTGAGGCTCAAAACCTTCCCCTTCCCATCCCCACGCTGTCCCTAAAACTACCCCAACTCCTTCCACTGCCCTTAGGCCTAAAATCCTAACCTCTAATTTAAACAAGCATTTGCAATGCAATAGGTCTCGGATTTGCGAGAGTTTGAGCTATTGGCATTGTAAATGACAATGCTTTTATTTATGTGTTTTGAAAACGTGCAAGCGGTGTTTATAGTCCTTGCTTACGAGAAGCAACGCTGGCAGTAACTGCGCCTCTTTACTACCAGCCTTGCTTCTATAAGTAGAAAGTGCGTATTTACACACCGTTTGCAAGTTTTCAAAACTCAAATAAAGGCGTTGTCATTTACAATGCCAATAGCTCAAACTCTCGCAAATGCGAGACCTATTGCATTGCAAATGCTTGTTTCCTCTGTTTCCCTCGCTGCCCCCATTTCCCTTGTGTCCATTTTGCCTTCTGTTTCCCTCGCTGCCCCCATTGTACTGTGCCCGTTTTTTCCTCTGTTTCCCTCGCTGCCCCCATCTCCCTTGTGTCCATTTTGCCTTCTGTTTCCCTCGCTGCCCCCATTGAACTGTGCCCGTTTTTCCTCTGTTTCCCTCGCTGCCCCCATCTCCCTTGTGTCCATTTTGCCTTCTGTTTCCCTCGCTGCCCCCATTGTACTGTGCCCGTTTTTCCTCTGTTTCCTCGCTGCCCCCATCTCCCTTGTGTCCATTTTGCCTTCTGTTTCCCTCGCTGCCCCCATTGTACTGTGCCCGTTTTTTCCTCTGTTTCCCTCGCTGCCCCCATCTCCCTTGTGTCCATTTTGCCTTCTGTTTCCCTCGCTGCCCCCATTGTACTGTGCCCGTTTTTTCCTCTGTTTCCCTCGCTGCCCCCATCTCCCTTGTGTCCATTTTGCCTTCTGTTTCCCTCGCTGCCCCCATTGTACTGTGCCCGTTTTTCCTCTGTTTCCCTCGCTGCCCCCATCTCCCTTGTGTCCATTTTGCCTTCTGTACCCCTCGCTGCCTCTCTCCACTCCCGCCGCTGCGTCCCTGCGGCCCCGCCCCCTGACTGCCCATTCGCTGCCCCTGCCTCCCGCCTCCCAGCTGCTCCTCCCTCCCACCTCCCCATATATGGCGGCCGCTGCGCGGTGAGGAGAGCGACCCTTGACCTTGCCAGGTAGGTCGCTCCCCCGCCACACAGCTCCGCCTGTGGTGTCCTGCCCGCTGCTGCTGCTGGTAAGCTCGCCCCTCTGCTTGTGGCCTCGGTGCCCGTTTTCCTTCTGTTTCCCTCGCTGCCCCCATTTCCCTTGTGTCCATTTTGCCTTCTGTTTCCCTCGCTGCCCCATTGTACTGTGCCCGTTTTTCCTCTGTTTCCCTCGCTGCCCCCATCTCCCTTGTGTCCATTTTGCCTTCTGTTTCCTCGCTGCCCCCATTGTACTGTGCCCGTTTTTCCTCTGTTTCCCACGCTGCCCCCATCTCCCTTGTGTCCATTTTGCCTTCTGTTTCCCTCGCTGCCCCCATTGTACTGTGCCCGTTCTTTCCTCTGTTTCCCTCGCTGCCCCCATCTCCCTTGTGTCCATTTTGCCTTCTGTTTCCCTCGCTGCCCCCATTGTACTGTGCCCGTTTTTTCCTCTGTTTCCCTCGCTGCCCCCATCTCCCTTGTGTCCATTTTGCCTTCTGTTTCCCTCGCTGCCCCCATTGTACTGTGCCCGTTTTTTCCTCTGTTTCCCTCGCTGCCCCCATCTCCCTTGTGTCCATTTTGCCTTCTGTTTCCTCGCTGCCCCCATTGTACTGTGCCCGTTTTTCCTCTGTTTCCCTCGCTGCCCCCATCTCCCTTGTGTCCATTTGGCCTTCTGTACCCCTCGCTGCCTCTCTCCACTCCCGCCGCTGCGTCCCCTGCGGCCCCACCCCCCTGACTGCCCATTCGCTGCCCCTGCCTCCCGCCTCCCAGCTGCTCCTCCCTCCCACCTCCCCATATATGGCGGCCGCTGCGCGGTGAGGAGAGCGACCCTTGACCTTGCCAGGTAGGTCGCTCCCCCGCCACACAGCTCCGCCTGTGGTGTCCTGCCCGCTGCTGCTGCTGGTAAGCTCGCCCCTCTGCTTGTGGCCTCGGTGCCCGTTTTCCTTCTGTTTCCCTCGCTGCCCCCATTTCCATTGTGTCCATTTTGCCTTCTGTTTCCCTCGCTGCCCCATTGTACTGTGCCCGTTTTTCCTCTGTTTCCCTCGCTGCCCCCATCTCCCTTGTGTCCATTTTGCCTTCTGTTTCCCTCGCTGCCCCCATTGTACTGTGCCCTTTTTTCCTCTGTTTCCCTCGCTGCCCCCATCTCCCTTGTGTCCATTTTGCCTTCTGTTTCCTCGCTGCCCCCATTGTACTGTGCCCGTTCTTTCCTCTGTTTCCCTCGCTGCCCCATCTCCCTTGTGTCCATTTTGCCTTCTGTTTCCTCGCTGCCCCCATTGTACTGTGCCCGTTTTTTCCTCTGTTTCCCTCGCTGCCCCCATCTCCCTTGTGTCCATTTTGCCTTCTGTTTCCCTCGCTGCCCCCATTGTACTGTGCCCGTTTTTTCCTCTGTTTCCCTCGCTGCCCCCATCTCCCTTGTGTCCATTTTGCCTTCTGTTTCCTCGCTGCCCCCATTGTACTGTGCCCGTTTTTTCCTCTGTTTCCCTCGCTGCCCCCATCTCCCTTGTGTCCATTTTGCCTTCTGTACCCCTCGCTGCCTCTCTCCACTCCCGCCGCTGCGTCCCCTGCGGCCCCGCCCCCCTGACTGCCCATTCGCTGCCCCTGCCTCCCGCCTCCCAGCTGCTCCTCCCTCCCACCTCCCCATATATGGCGGCCGCTGTGCGGCCGCGCCGAAGGCGCGCCTAAGGCAAGCCCGTCTGCGCCCGTCCGCGCCTGGACCGCACCCAGCGCCAGAACCCCTGGGCCGTGCGCCCCCCGCTCCAGCCTCGAGGACCGACGCCGATACGATGCCACCACACTCCACGCTCTCAACCCCGGACGGACGCACAACTGCTTCAAGGCCGCCCTGAAACGCACCCGTGGTCCCTTCACCTGCCGGAACTGCAGCTACACCAGCCTCAGAGCCACCGAGGCGCCCGCCAAGAAGGACCTCAACCACCTCCGATGCATCCTACTGAACACCCGCTCCGCACGCAAACACGCAGTCGAGCTCTGGGACCTGCTCGACACATCATCACCAGACGTCGCCTTCCTGACAGAGACCTGGATGAACGACTCCTCCGCCCCCGACATCGCCATGGCCATCCCAGACGGCTATAAGATCACCCGCAGAGACCGCGTCAACGCAGTGGGAGGAGGAATCGCCATCGTCCACAAGAACACCATCAGGGTCTCGACCAGCACCGACGACACTCTCAGCACCGCCCGAACACATGCACTTCCAGATCCACACGGACCCCAACACCACCCTTAGAGGCACCCTTGTCTACAGACCCCTGGGCCCGACCCCAGTTCAGCGACTCCATCGCCGACTTCATCAGCACGCACGCCCTGACCTCTACCGACTACATCCTCCTCGGAGACCTGAACTTTCACCTGGAGAACATCAACGACAGCAACTCCACCACCCTGATCGACAACCTCGCCAACCTCGGTCTGAGCCAGCTCGTCACAACACCGACCCATTCCGCCGGCCACACGCTTGACCCCATCTTCTCCTCAAGCTCCCACGTCTCCTTCAGCCACACCACGGAACTCCTCTGGACCGACCACCGCTGCATCCATTTCACCTTCCAGAAACCCACCACACACCACCGCACCCAACAGATCCCACGCCGCTGCTGGAGCAAAGTCACCGAAGACCAACTTCGGGCAACCCTCGCTCTCAGCCCTCCCTCCGACCCATCCAACACCGACGACGCTGCCTGCAACCTCAGACGATGGATGGACGACTGTGCCAACACCCTCGCCCCGCTGAAAAAACTCACCTACAGTGACACCACCAAAAGAGCCAGCTGGTTCACCTCGGAACTCCTAGCTTCCAAGCGTACCTGCCGGAAACTAGAGAAGAAATGGCACAGTGATAAGACACCGGACAGCCACGCAGCCCACAAAGACGCCATCCGTAACCACCACCACCTCATCAAGTCCGCCAAGAGAATATCCTTCAAAGACCGCCTCGACAACAACGCACACAACAGCAAGGAGCTTTTCAACATCGTGAAGGAACTCTCCAACCCCAGCTCCAACACCAACGACATCCCGCCGTCGCAACCCCTGTGCGATTCCCTCGCCACCTTCTTCCACCGCAAGATCGCCGACATCCACGACAGCTTCAACACCCAGACAGCCCCAACTAAGATCGATGCACCAGACCCGCCGCACACCATCGACCACGACCCCCTGCCAGCCTGGGCCAGCGTGAACATCGAGGACACCATCAAGACCATGAGCACAATACACTCCGGCTCCCCGTCAGACCCTTTCCCGCACCACATCTTCAACAAAGCCAGCAGCTCCATCGCACCCCACCTGTGCAACGTCATCAATCTCTCCTTCGAGACCGCAACCTTCCCAGAGAGCTGGAAACACGCAGAGATCAACGCCCTACTCAAAAACCAAAGGCGGACCCGAGAGACCTTAAGAACTTCCGGCCCATCTCCCTGCTTCCGTTCCCAGCCAAGGTCATCGAGAAGATCGTCAACAAACAGCTAACCCGATACCTCGAAGAAAACAGCATCCTGGACCCATCCCAATCGGGGTTCCGCAGCAACCAAGCACTGAGACTGCCCTCATCGCCGCCACCGACGACATCAGGATCCTGCTGGACAACGGTGAGACCGCAGCCCTCATCCTGCTGGACCTCTCCGCCGCCTTCGACACTGTCTGCCACCGCACTCTAAGCGCACGCCTCCACGACGCAGGGATCCGAGACAAGGCCCTGGAATGGGCCACCTCCTTCCTCGCCGGCAGAACCCAGAGAGTCCGCCTCCCACCATTCCGATCCAAAGCCTCCGAGATCATCTGCGGCGTACCCCAGGGATCATCCCTCAGCCCAACACTGTTCAACATCTACATGGCCCCGCTCGCACGCATCGCCAGACAGCACGACCTCAACATAATCTCCTACGCCGACGACACTCAACTGATCCTCTCCCTCACCAAGGACCCCTCGCCGCCAAATCCAACCTCCATGAAGGAATGAAGGCCGTCGCCGATTGGATGAAGATCAGCCGACTAAAACTGAACACGGAGAAGACAGAGGTCCTCATCCTCGGCTCCAACCCCTCAGCCTGGGACGACTCCTGGTGGCCAACGACGCTGGGAGCAGCCCCGACACCCACCGACCACGCACGCAACCTGGGAGTCATCCTCGACTCAACGCTCTCCATGGCCAAGCAAGTCAACGCAGTCTCATCCTCCTGCTTCAACACCCTCCGCATGCTTCGCAAGATCTACAGGTGGATCCCGACAGACACAAGAAGAACAGTCACCCAGGCCCTCGTCAGTAGCAGACTTGACTATGGGAACGCCCTCTACGCGGGAGCCCCGGCCAAGCTCATCAAGCGACTGCAACGCATACAAAACGCCTCCGCACGCCTGATCCTCGATGTACCACGCCACAGCCACATCACCCCCACCTGAGGAACCTGCACTGGCTCCCCGTCGACAGGAGAATCTCCTTCAAACTCCTCATCCACGCACACAAGGCACTCCACAAGACTGGCCCAGCCTACCTCAACAGCCGACTCCTCTTCTACGTCCCCAACCGCCAACTCCGCTCCGCCGACCTCTCCCTCGCCACCGTCCCTCGCATTCGAAGAACTACCACCGGTGGCAGATCCTTCTCCCACCTCGCCGCCAAGACCTGGAACACCCTTCCACTAAGCCTACGACAGACCCAAGACCTGCTGACCTTCAGGAGGCTACTCAAGACCTGGTTGTTCGACCAGTAGCAGCACCCCCCCCCCTTTTTTCCCTAGCGCCTTGAGACCCTCGCGGGAAAGTAGTGCGCTTTACAAATCCTGTGATTGATTGATTGATTGACCGTAATGAGAGAGGGACGCCCGGATCCCGGTTTGTTGGTAACGGAGGACGAGGAGGCGGGAATCTGCGCCATTTGATTTTCACGACGTCATCGGATCACGGACGACCTACGTGGGCCTGGGGGCCTGGGAAGGTGCGGAAGCCAGGGCCTAGCGTAACCAGACGAGGAGGAGCGCTAAAACGGCTGCAGGCTGAGGAAGACACACAGGAGATCACTCGGTGAGTGAATATTAGAGGAGATGAAGAAGACAACGTGACCGCATGGTCAGCATTACCTAGCAGATGCGAATGTCGAAGGGGTGCGACATAGAAAACTGCGGTCTACCACAAGAGACGAAACCAAGCAATCGAAGCGGTAGGAATGAGCGGTGGGCCCACCTGGTGAGTGAGTCCAAGGGTAGGCGAAGACAGCTGCGCAGATAGGAAAACCCCCCGTCTTCCAAGAAAGTATAGCACCACAAAAGAGAGATCTGGAATCGGGAGCTGTGGGCTGCTGTGGGACCCCAGAAGGCGTGATCATCGGAGTTGGAGGGTTGTAACGAATAAGGGGAAGACCCCGCTTTGGTAAAGTGAGGCACCAGAGAGTGCAGAAGGTGACAAGTGCAGATACTCACGGTGTAGAAGCAGGGGACCCTAAGCCTCAGGAAGAGCCAAGTACAGGGGCAACTGTGACGCAGTCTGCAACGCGGGTTGCAATCAACACCATGGTGAAAGATAAAGGAGCAAAAGCACAAACAAATAAAATAAGTAATTATGCAATGCCCTTACAGCAGGGCCCCGAATACCGTGAGGAAATCGTGAGAGGAGGAGATCTGGGAGAGCTACAAGCAACAACGGACTCCCTGTCACTTGCGGACATATTACGAGCAATCCATACTACGAGAGCAGATATGGTTCAGAGGATAGAAGCGGTTGCTATAGATGTGAATCTCCTCCGGTGTGACCTGCGGAAAGTGGCTGACAGTCACCAACATAGAAGGGAATATAGAAACACTACAAACGGAGGTGCGGAGCCTCGGAGACACAGTAATAGTCTAGTTATTCAGCTAGACGAACGAGCAGAGGACTCCGAAGGGAGATCCAGAAAGAATAATGTACGCTTTGTAGGATTCCCTGAGCGGGCGGAGGGCCCATCAGCGGAGCTCTTCCTAGAAGAATGGATAGTAAAGGACCTAGCCCCAAAGCACCTATCCACATTTTTTAACATTGAAAAGGCACACAGATCAGTGACAGCCCCTCCAAAGCCGGGGGCCCCACCAAGAGCTCTCATTGCCTGTTTCTTCAACTATAGGGACAGAGATGTGATTTTACAGACCATGCGCACAAAAGGTCCACTGTTGTTTGAGGGTCATCCTATCTCCATATATCCGGACTATACTCAACGTGTGCAAGATCAACGAAAAACCTTTCTTAACGTTAAACGGCGCCTCCGAGAACTGAACATGAAGTACAGCTTATTATTCCCGGCGAAGCTGAGAGTAGAAAAGGCGGGCCGCACCCTGTTGTTTCATTCAGCAGCTGAAGCCAGCGACTGGCTAGATTCAAGTGGAATGCCAGGGGCCCTCCTAGTCTCCTCGACCGGAACCCCCTAAAAAAACTCCATGACGGGGAAATCTAACCGAGAGAGACGACAAGGTACACGGTCAAAATCGCAAACACGTACGGGCAGTCCTGGTAGGGTCCGAGTCTGCCCAGATGGTACTCTACAAGCATCAGATACTGACACAGTATAAGAATCGGGGACGGCGACTCAGGACTTAGAAGGAGATTCAGCTGGGTGAACACGGGAGCCTGCCAGACCCTTACAGAGAGGGAATGCCTAGGGTTTGAGCAGGAGCGTGAAGGTGAGAGAGACTATAAAGAACGAACAGACATTTGGTCATCACATACAAGAGTGCTGTGAAGTTAATTGTGAATGGACATATATTGAACGTCCCGGGGTAGCAAAAGCCCCCCCCCCATAGGGGTTGATTCCAGCGGAGTGAGTGGTAGAGGTCACCTCACACCCTTCTCTGTGAATAGACCGCTAGCAACGCAACCACAAGACTGAGATATATTACTTGGAAGAGGAACCTCGAGCTGGAGGTAGCTAATCATTAGTATTTAAGTTATTAGTTGGGATAGGTGGGGAGTAGGGCGTCCCTGTAGGCCGTTGTCCCATACCATATTGGGGGGGTGAGACCTTCAGGAATGCCCCGTGGGAGGGGGGCAGTTTGGGAGTTAACTGTTGAAGTTTATGGAGGGAACATGCCACTAATGCTGCAGAAGTGCCTAGTGTCCAAATCTGAACCATTACTTGAGAACCGAAAATGGGAGTACAAGAACTGAAAGTGATCACATGGAATGTACGGGGTATAGCGAACTTTCAAGAACGAAGGAGAGTGTTTGAATATTTGAAATGTTACAAAATCATGATAGCATGTTTACAAGAAACACATATATGGGGGGAAGCGATACCATATATTCGTAGGCGCTGGAGAGGGCAAATATATGCCACCTCATATTCTGGGTTCGCTAGAGGAACACTGATATGGGTGGCTCCTGGGGTACCATTTCAGAGTCTTAAACATATAGTAGACCCGGAAGGTCGGTATGTCATATTATATGGAAGATGGGAAGGACGGGAGATATGTTTTCTTAATGTCTATGCCCCCAACTCGGACAACCCAGAATTTTTTACCAACCTAATGGACTCAGCTGCCCCTTTTCTGGGAGCAGAGGTGTTATTACTCGGAGATTTTAATTTCCCACTAGACGCACGATTGGACAGGGATCCCCCTAGGGAACATCGTAAACCTAGAACACTCAGAGTGCTCCGGGATACCCTAGCAGGCCTGTACCTCAGCAATATATAGCGGGAACGGAATGCATTAAAAAGAATGTTCTCATAGCTGCGGAGGTTGGGACTATATGGGATATCAATTCGGCACCTCTCATAAAGAAGATAGGCGAGGATTTAAAAAGAATGGATAATCTGCATCTCTCCATAATAGGTAGAGGTAATGTCTTAAAGATGACAATGTTCCCTACATTTTTTTATCTACTTCGATGCATACCGCTAGAACCATCAAATATGTTTTTTTTAAAAATAGATGGGATGTTTTCACAATTTATATGGGGCTATAAGAAGGTTAGGAGATCACTGAAATTAATGACTCTATCACAAGATCGTGGGGGATTGGTTGTTCCCAATTTATTATATTATTATTATTGGGCTATAACGTTGCAGCAAATGACCATTTTATTGAAACCTAAAATATGGTCGGAAGCAACGTTGGAAGGTCAGGATAGGGAGATCCCCCCTTCCATTTATGAGTTAGCCATAGGTGACGCAGCACCAGGAGCTGTATTGAGGCAGCTGGAGGGTAGATATTATAAGAGAACACGCTTCAAGCCCCTAAGAGCAGCCTGGAATGTTTGGTGTAAGGCCGGTAAGATCTTGAAAATCCCAAAGGTCCAGAGATATTTATTGCTATGGCGATCATCAATATTTCCGGCTCCATTCTACGATAAAATAGTTAGAACCTGGGAACAGGCTGGAATTAATAATCTAGGAGATATTTTTAACCTGAACGGGATTATGTCATTTGGAGAACTCCAGGAACAATATGGTGTAGATCCTATGACATTCTTTAAGTATGTACAAGTCAGAGAGACAATTAAACCGGTTGTTTCGCAGTTTACTAGTCTAGTTCGAATCCCGCTGTTAGAATGTCTATTGTACAGGCAGCCCCGTCTTAATGATTTGTATTCAATACTGATGAGTGCTAACTCAGATGACATAGTCAGGTCAGAAAGTGCGTGGGCGGATAAACTTGAGAATCAGGATGTTGATCTGTGTAGATCTTTAAAGCTGTCTAAAATTATATTTCTATCTGCTAATCTCAAAGCCCAACACTTTAAAACAGTATTCAGACTATATTTTACGCCAGCAAAATTGTTCGCTTGTGGGAAAAGGGAAAACAACTATTGCCCAAGATGTGGACAGGGTCCTGCAGATATGGTTCACATGTTTTCAAATTGTAGCAAATTGCATGTTTTGAAACAGAGGATTGAAACTTTCTTGTATCAAACTACAGGGTGGGCGGTCCCATTAACTCCAACGATGATATTATTTGGCTTTGATGAGAGCTTACAGATGGAACTGACTCAAGTATATTTATGTTTCATGGTAACAGCAATTTTCCGTATAATGATTGCCTCAAAATGGAAAGATGTAGGCCCTCCGACATATCAGGAGTGGTATTCTAGACTTTTTTATGTGTACAACATGGAGATGGCGCTGTATAATTGTAAAGGTAGGAGAGCGAAGAAAAGGGGTCGTCAAGTATGGGGGCTTTTGATGGAATAAGAGGGGAAATAGGAATATTGAATTAATTTGTCTGGCTGAAAGGTGTTTCCCTCTACGACTCAGTCTCGCTCATCTCCTCTTCTTTAAAATATTCTCTACCTCTTTTAATATCTTCTTTTTGTTATCCCTCTGTCTCTTCGTTTCTTCTTCTTTTTTTGCCTCCCCGCTCTTTGAAGAAATAGATAGGGTAAATTAATAGGAAGTTAATTAAGGTCGGAATAATTTATATATGTATAATGTATAGATGGAAAAATGATGAATTGTATTTGGTCATTATGTTTTGATTTCTGGATTAATTGAAATTACTGCTTTTCTGAAGAAGAAGAAGAAAAAAAAAATGTTCTCATGTTACACCCCAGCTACTAATACACACAGTCGGTTAGATTATTGCTGTATCTTCACAGGTTTGATGACTATGGTGGATGGAATCACATACTTGTCTCGATCACTCCCCACTCCTGGTGACCCTGAAAGCGGATAGAGGCCGGCCAGCAGTGCCATTGTAGAGACTAAGAGCTGAGGCGCTGCAGGATCCCCCCTATGTAGCGCCTCTTCAAGATACTTTAACACACTATTTCATGGAAAATTGGGGGACTGCGACAACAAGAGCGATGGAATGGGAGGCAATGAAAGTCGTGGTCCGAGGTGTGGCTATTAAAACAACATATGGGGTCCGCCACCAGTTAGAACAGGATATCAAGACGCAGGAGCAGAAATTGGGGGACCTAGAAAAAAACATACATGACGATCCACAGGCAATGGAGGAAAGGGGAAAGATACGTGAGGATTTGATAGCCTCCTGGGGTAGACTGGAAGAGCACACCCACACAACCTATAGACAACGCCTCCACAGAGATGGCGATAAATCCGGGGCTCTCCTAGCCAGATTAATACGATCCGAATCCATGTCATCCCCAATAATACAATTAAGAAATAGCAATGGAGAAATGATAGACACACAGTGAGCGATAGCTGACACTTTGGCGCAGCACTTGGCCAAAACCTGTAGGGCTGAATTAAATAGTCCGCCTGATAATATACAGACTTATTTGAATGATATAGAGCTTCCACAGATGGACCCAGAGGAAGCAGAGGCTCTGGCTGCCCCCATCACAAAGGAGGAAATACTATATGCTATTAAAAATCTTAAAACAGCTAAGTGCCCTGGAGGCGATGGCCTCCCAACCGAATTTTATCAACGGTTTGCTCCACTTTTGGTGGATAAATTGCTGGAGGTCTACACCGAAGCATATGAAAAAAGATCTCTACCTCGATCAATGCAGGAGGCGTTAGTATCCATGATCCCAAAGCCGGATAAAGATCCGCTGCAGACCAGCTCCTACAGACCAATCTCCTTACTAAATTTAGATATTAAGATCTTGAGCCGGGTGCTAGCAACCAGGGTGCTAGCAACCAGGCTGCTCCCGTCCATGCCTCATCTAATCCACCCTGATCAGGCGGGTTTTATACCTCGAAGGAATACAACATATAACCTGCGAAGGCTGGCTCATGTGTGGCATGCGCCGATAGTGCAGACTGAGAATTGTGCCCTAGCTCTATTGGATATTGAACAAGCCTTTGACTCGGTAGAGTGGAATTACATTTGGGCTGTTCTCCAGAAAACGGGGATACGACAGGAACTCCTTCAGTGGGTTCAGCTGTTATATAGTAACCCGTTAGCCCGGGTGCGGCTCAGAGGAGTGGTGTCGGACCAGTTTACACTATCAAGGGGTACGAGGCAGGGATGCCCCCTATCGCCATTGCTATTTGCGGTGGCGATGGCGCCATTGGCAGCGACACTTAGGAAAAATATGAGAGATCATGGACTCCCTTTAGGAGACACAGAGCATATAGTGTCTATCTATGCCGATGATATGTTGGTATATTTACGGCATCCAGAGAGGGCAGCCCCGCTCCTGATGGAAGAGCTAAGGAAATTTGGGGAGTTCTCTGGACTCCATGTTAACCAAGGTAAATTATCCCTGGTTCCCATGGGAAGGTTAGCACGGGACGATGTCTCAACGTATCCCGCAATGGGGATACAGTGGAGATGAGAGGGGGTGCGATATCTGGGGGTCCAACTGTGGCAAACCTAGTCAGAATTCCTGGATCATAATATGGGGAAAGTAATGGCTGGATTGCAGGCTTCGGTGGGCTTCTGGAGGTCTCTACCTCTTTCCTTGATGGAGAAGATGGCAATTATAAAAATGATTGTTTTGCCCCGGTGCCTCTACATGATGCAACATACCTTTTATGACATCCCAAAACCCCTATTTAAAACATTTGACAGCTTGCTAGTGGAGCTGCTATGGGGGAATAAGCGTAAACGGGTTAGATTGTAAACTCTCCAAAGGAAATGGGCGGATGGGGGAGTGGAGTTGCTCCGAATATACCTCTACTACTTAGCGACACAACTTCAACATGCAGTTCACTGGATGGACGAGGGCAATAATTGGGAGAAATCCCTCTAGGCGGGTACGTTTGAAGGGAACACACTACCTGAACTACTTATGATGGAATCCGCAACCCCCAGGGATTACCCGCACTTAATTAGAAGAGTAGCAATAATTTAGGAAGATACCGTCGAAAAGGTGGTACGGAGAGCACCATATGCGCCCGTGTGCCTCTGCTGGAATGTGGATTGCCTGTCTGGGTTTTGGATGACAGAAGGCTGGGGGAGCAGGAGGGGCGCCAGATGGTCTAGGTAGGTCAGGAAAGGGCTGAAGAGACCTGGGTTACGATGGGGGAAGGGGGAAGAGATTTCCTTGCACCTCAAAGGACCTGCTCTGCCTCTGACAAATGCCGTCTCCACCTCCTGCCAGGAATTCACACCAGAGAAGGCAGAACTGGTCCTGACCGGGCACAGGCCCTCTCTGCCTAAGAGATCAAAGGATTTTTGGACATAAATGCTGGGTCCCAGACCCCTGACTTTAGAACTCATCTGGACAAGAAGACTGCCAAGAAGAAGAGCTGCGAAAAGGAATGACTGCTTTGCTGGGTGCTTTGCTGGGCTGACCTGCAGTGGCTGCTTTTGTCTTGGGCAGTGAAAGGCCTGGACTGGACTTTCTGCAACCTAATTTGTGAGTCTCTCCAAGGGCTTGAGGTAGAGCTTGCCCCCTGTTCACGAAGTCTCAGGAACAGCAAAGACTTCAAGTTCTTCGACCCGCAGCACTGGGGACTGTGTGTTTTGTGCTGCCACCCGAAGAACACCAACTCGACGACGTCTACGACGCCACTGCCGACTCCGTGTCCTGAAGGCACAGCAGAGGGCACCGCCGCACCGCAACCCTGGTCTCACCGACAATGCCTGTTGACGCCGCCACCGAGCCGCTGCTTGCACCGCGACCTGTGGGCACTGCACTCCGCACCGCTTCACGCCAAAGCTTTGGCACCGCAGAGGGCTCCGCCGCAACGCCGCACCGCGACCCTGGTCTCACCGACGATGCCTGTTGACGCCGCCACCGAGCCGCTGCTCGCACTGCGACCTGTGGGCACCGCACTCTGCACCGCCTTGCTTCACGAGGACGCCTTGGCCTGCCTGACGCCGCCACTTCCCACCGAGATCGACGCCGATGCTTGCACCGTGGTTCGGGGGCACCGCTCGTAAGTTACACGACGCACCGCCCTCATCCCACACCGCAGCCTTGGCCTACCGACGCCGGAGCCATCGACTCCAGTTCGTCAGCCGACGACAGCGCTTCAGCAACGACGACGCCGCTGCTTGCACCGTGACCTGCCAGCACCGTGACGAGCACCGCGACCCTGGTCTCACCGACTACGCCATCTGACGCCGCCACCGAGCCGCTGCTCGCACCGCGACCTGAGGGCCCTGCACGCCACACCACTGCACTTCGCACCGCAGCACCCGACGCCAGCGCTCCTGACTCCATCAGAGAGGAGATCGACCTGCAACGCGTGTGACTTCGACGACTCCTGCACCGACCTCCGAAACCGACGCCTGCGGACGCCGTGTTTTCGGAAGCTCAACGAGAGGTCATCGACGCCCTGCATTTCTAAAAGGTACTGTTTGCGGGTCTTCCCGACACCGTAGCTGGCCCGCGACGCTGCGGTCAGCCAGAACTGTTTGGATTTGTTTGCTCATGACGCCGTGATAGCCCCGGACAGAGCTATTGACATCAAGGAACTGTGTTTCAAGCGTATTTTGATAATTGAAGATTTTTTAGTACTGTATTGTGGATTTTTATCATTTTTGGTCTTGTCTTAAGTATATAAAAATATTGGATATATTTCTAAACTGGTGTGGTGTCCTTTTGTAGTGCTTACACTGTATTACTGTTGGTTATGTGCAAATGCTTTACACACTGCCTCTAAGATAAGCCTGGCTGCTCGTGCCAAGCTACCAAGGGGGTGAGCAGGGGTTATTTTAGACGTGTAACTCCCTTATCCTGACTAGAGTGGTGGTTTTTGCCTGGCTTTGGCCCACGCCCAAGCCTACCAAAAATCCCATTTCTAACAGAGAGTTTCACAGAATTCCCCAGAACAGGAAATGTGATGAGTAATTACGGAAATAACCAGCATAGTAAGATCTACAAGGAATGGTACACGAGAAACAGATAATCCACAACATCAGACACTGGGGAAAGGGGGGGAAAGTTTAATGTAAAAAGTGCACTTATATTGGCAATCTGACTGTACAAAATTAAGTTGTAGAAATGTGAACTAAAAGGAAAATCCTATAAAACTGTATTTGATGAAGATGCTTATGTGAAACTCCAATAAAAAGTGTTTAAAAAAAAAAAAAAAAAGCAGCCTGGACATGTAGTATTTGCTAAAATAAAGAAGATTTTTCACTTCCAATACAGTTCTCCCTTCAAACGAAATCTCGTATTTGGCTGATATGATATTTTAATTGACATGTTTCTTGTTTTTTCAGGTCTAAAAATGTCGGCGTTCGATGTGCTCACCATCAACAGGTGGGAACCCCATTGTCTGCAGGATCCTCTAGACACACACAGAAGAGAGAGCTCCCATCTCCTTGACCCAGGTCAGAAGAACTTGTGTAATGGATTCATTTTGCAGATTCACTGTGGAGAAATGAACCTCAAGATATCACAATAGTAGAAAATGACATGTATGGGATACACAACAAGTAACTGTGTAATATGATCCTATATTGCTATCGAGGGGTTATGATGGTGTGACTTCATAAGCCAGGAGTCTGAAGGCTGAGTTGGAAACATTACTTTTTTTCTGTGAGGAAATAAGTAACTTCGCTATCTATCTGTAATCCTAGTTCTCTGTCATGGGTGTTCTCTTCTCATCCATAAACAGTAGAATATCTCCATCCATTTGTAGAATACCTGCAACACTTTTCTAAGCAACATTTTTTTAACTTCAAAATCGTTTTTTTAAAATCCAGAAATATACCTTTAAGAGGCATGCTTTCACAGTTTTTTAAACAATCCAGTTAGCCAAATTTAAGGAAACAAATATTTGACTGAAAACACCATTGTATCTGTGGTGTGGAATTTCTTTCGCCCAGCAACCAGGACATAATGTTTGGGGTGAAAGACAACACGTCTTCATTCTGTTTTGTCCACTGGGCATGTAGGCTCCACACTCTTACTGCAGGCACCAAAGGGATGCCAGTTTAGTGTCACATGCGAGTTAAGATAAAAAAACAATCCTATGCTGCTACAGAAAGACATGCATTCATGCCTGCAAGGTGTTCCAAGTTGTATATATGTTAGTCAGTGCTATAAAGTAATACTCTAAGCTGCAAACTCAGGTTGCCATGCACGCGGAGTTTATAAAACAAACGTGCACATTTCCAAAATCTAAAAATTGCCAGTTCTCCCAGAATGCTCCTTGATTAGAGGAAATACCTAAAGCACTTGTTGAGATAAGAGAATTCCAACATTTTGCTCCACAGGGAGCATGCGTTTCCTTGTGGAGAACACCCTTTAACCATCCCTCAAAGTTTGGGGCATTTACTCCAGCCATTGCCTGGCGTAAATCTCTTTTTTGTGAATTGGCACAAACCGATTTGTTCGTTGGTGCTTACAAACTGAAAATGCTGAACATGCCTTGAACTGCCCGTTACCCGCCCTTTGCGTGGGATTTAACTCACATGTAATGTTACATTGTTGTGGAGTAATGTGGGAGTGAATGGATTTATGATTGCTAGTCATCTCTTTCTTAAAGCCTAGCAGTTATACAAGAGCCAATGGACTTGTGAATGAGGTCTTTTTTCTTTGCTCTGAAGCTGTATTTGCTCCACTGTGATGAGGTTTATGGTGTGCACTCTGTGAGATCCCCAAGCCTTCCATAGTGTCAGTGTAGCTGAACTCTAACAATGGACCATAGCCTCGATTTAGTCTTCAGTTCTGTGTTTCCCCTCACTGTGTAATTGTCTTTCTGTATTGTCTGCTGTCCTCCTGGCTCAGAAAACCTTTTGTTGATGCAATTTTTACCAAAACAAACACAATTTGTAATATTTTGGCTATTTTCTCCGAGCCCTCTAGAGCGATCTACAAATCCTGGGTAAAATTAGAATGCCCACCATGTGAGTGGAAAAATGATGCAAATTTGGCCTGTAAATGTCTTGTGGAAAAAAAGTAGGAAGTCTTAAGCGCAAACTGCCCCAAATATCAAAATAGGGCTCGGCTGTAGGGCAGAAAAACCTCTGGGTTACATTCTGTTGTTCTCACTCAGAATTACCCTGCTGTCACAGTTTTTCCACCTGATCAGGGGCAACTTAGTGTCTTACACTTCCTTTGCGCCCCTTAAGGTAGTTTGTGTATTCTGACATCCTTAAGATGCCAAGGCCACACATTATGTCCTATTAACCCTCAGCTCTGTCTGTTTTGTGTTCTGCTCGGCAGCACTTTTCGTGGATGCAATGTGCCAACTGATCCTTGACTCGCAATCTGCAGCCCCACCTTCCTGTGTACTCTTAATATCAGTTGCATGAACTGAGTTTCATGTTGTGTGCTCTCTGAGGCCCCCAGACATTCTGCCACATGGCTGTTTCCTGGTGATGACAACAAAGACTACACTATTTAGTTTGCAGCTGTCTCTTGCTGTTGTTCTGTGATTACTCCCTGTGCTGAGTGTCATACTGTATACTCTGTAAAATCACAAGTCTCCCTTTGTGTCGCTGATACTGGGCTCTCACACAGGAGACCTCTGAGTGCGCAAATTTCACTCCCACAGAGAGTGCCAATAAAGTCCTTGTCTCATATTTTTAAAATACCAGCACAAAGTCCCATATTAATGGAGAAAAATGACTTCATTTATATTTTTGAAGTTCATAAAGTGCACGTGGTTCAGTACGAAAATGAAGTAAGTGAGTATCTGCAGCCAACCGTATAACAACATTTCTTCCACCTCCGTGGGGTTTCTGAAGGTCACTTGATACAACTCATGACTTCTATTTAACAATAGCAAAATAAGTCCCAACTGACAACAATTCAAACACCCTTTGTGCAATTGAGACATGATTTTCGGTGCTAAATGGAGTCCACAGTGGGACGGAGCTGCGGTTACTTCTGCAGTAAAGAACCTGTGTATTTACTTTACTCCGGTGTAAGGCCCCTGAATTCACAGATGGCTGATATGGATTCATATAAGATACAGGCAGATTGCAATACCATTTAAAATGAGTACAGTACCTATTTAAATGTAATTCTGGTATTGTAATACAATTACTTACATTTTCTTTTTGTTCTGTTTTGTACATGGTAATCTGCAATGGATAAAATCAGCATTCAACAATAAGGCACCTCATGAATCCAATAATAATAATATGATGAAAGGGCTCCATATAGCTGGTCATTATTCTGTTCATTGCATCAGTCGTCTTAGACTGGAATCTACCATACCTGCAATCACTCCATAATGTCCTGGGTAAATCCGTCTGTACCAATGATTACTAGAGATTCAAAATACAACCAAATGCTATAAAAAGCAATATTAATCTCCGAAAGCAAAACATGGCAAAAATGGTGCTGATCTTATCTTAAGTCTCTCAAAAATATAGTACATAAAGCGAAAGAAAGTAATATCATAAATATATCCCCCTAAGCATATTAACTTATGTCCATAAAAGTATTTTAACCCTTCTTTAGAATTAAAACCATCAGGTTTTAAGGTGCAGAGGGAAACTGAGACTAAAGTACATCTGTCTCAATGTTAATTCTCTATTTATTTATTTTTTATTTATTTATGCGTTTTTATATAGCGCGGACTTTACCCGAAGGTGTCAGAGCGCTTCACACTAGGAACAGTAACATTACATGAGGAGAAGGTTACAAGTGAGTATAATACAAAAGCAAGCGTTACATTACATGAGGAAAAAGTGACAATTGTGCAAATAACAAAAACAAACAAGATACAAAAAGAGGTATACGTTACAAGAGGAAAAAGTGACAGGTGTGCATGATACATAAGATACAAAATACAAATAGAGGTATAATACTGCAATAAGTGTCAGTCACTCAGAACACACTGGGAAGGCACTTCAATAGGCATGGAGTACAGAATTTCCTATAGTGGAAGAACTTCCTTGAGGGAGTAGAGAGGGCGTGAATTAAACAGGAGACTTAAAATGAAGGGTACACAAACAAAAAATCCAACACAGCACGCAAGGGTGAGGAATGTAAAGGAAAAAGTACAAATTTACAATGAAGAGCGAACTTCCTAGAGGGGCCTGAGAATGAAAGTATTAGTTCTGAAAGTGTCTTTGGAAGAGAAGAGATTTGAGGTCAGCTTTGAAGATCCGGGTAGAGGAGGTGGCACGGAGCAATGGGGGAAGCGAGTTCCAGATTCTCACCGCATTGCCTGAGAAGGATTGCGCCATCGATCTTTCCCTTTTGAAGACGGGGGGCTCAAGCAGAAGCTTTTCCGCATTGCGAGAAGGGCGAGAGCCACCGGACAATTTCAATTTATTCGCCAGGTAACGAGGGGAGGACGTGTGTAAGGCTTTGTGTGTGATGCAGGCAGTTTTGTAAATAGATCTTGCCTCGATCGGAAGCCATCGAAGAGAGGACAGGATAGGCGTGACGTGGTCGCTTCGTTTAGACCCTGAAATGAAGCGAGCTGCTGAATGGAGGATGGATTTGAGAGGGGAGAGGTGGGATTTGGGTAAGCCCGTCAGAAGAGAATTGCAATAATCCAGTCTTGAGAGAACCAGAGATTGTACCAAGGTTTTTAAGTCTTTCTCCGGGAAGAACCTACGGATCCCCCATAGAAGGCGCAACTGGTAACGTGCGTTCTTAGCAATAGAGTTGATGTGGGAGATTAGGTTGAGTCTTTTGTCAAGAATGACACCTAGGGATTTAGCGCTGTCGACAATGATGGGTTTGTTGTTGAGTAGGTTCAGCTGATCCATCCAAGATTGAATAGGAGGAGGTGAGAGAGAGGTAGAGAGGAGGAGGAATTCAGTTTTGGCGGGATTAAGAATGAGTTGGTGAGCTAACATCCAGTTGTGAATAGAGTTGAGAGTAGAGTTGAGTAGTGAGAGATCGTGTGCGGAAGACACCTTAAGGTAGATTTGAGTGTCGTCCGCATAAAGATGGTAATGTATCCCAGATTTGCTTAGAAGGTTCCCTAATGGTTCCAGGTAGAGAATAAACAAAGTGGGTGCCAGGATAGAACCTTGAGGGACGCCTTGACCCACAGCCAATGGAGATGAAAGACTGTTCGCTATCTTGATCATTTGGGATCTGTCCGAGAGGAAAGAGGCAAACCATTTGAGCACTGTGCCATCCAATCTCATTCTCTGTTGAAGAGTGTTGAGGAGGGTGCTATGATTAACAGTGTCAAAGGCTGCAGAGAGGTCTAGAAGAATCAGAAGACACGATTCCCCAGAGTCGAGTATATGCAGCGCATCATCAATCACTTGCAGCAGGGCTGTTTCAGTGCTGCAATTTTGGATGAAGCCAGACTGGAAGACGTCGAGGAGGTTATTGTCCATAATATGTAAGGAAAGTTGTTTCGCAACACATTTTTCGGTGATTTTCGAAAGAAAAGGGAGGTTGGTGATAGGGCGGAAGTTGTTGAGGTCGTTCGCATCGGCGGAGGGTTTTTTTTAGAAGAGGGGTGACCTGTCCTGATTTGAGGGCAACCGGGAGGGCGCCTTGACTGAGGAAGAGATTGACTAGCCTGGTCCAGTAAGAGAGAGTATAGGTGTAGAAATCGATGGCGATGTCGCTAGGGATAGGGTCAGAAGAATGGTTGGAGGGTTTAGTTTCGAGGATGCATTTGAGGAGGTCATCTTCCGAGATGACGTCAAAGTTCTGCCAGGTAACTAAGGATTTCCGCTCCTCAATGGGGGTGGGGTGGGCGACCTGATCCACCAGTGCTTTGACCTTTTCATCAAAGAATATAGCAAAATCTGCTGCTTTCTTTGTGGAATCCTCAGGCTTAATGGTTAGGGGAGAACAGTTTGGGTTTTTGATGAGGTCAAAAAGTTTTTGGGTCTGTTTTTGGCTGAGTCAAGAAGGGATCTGAAATGTGATGCTTTTTCCAGGAAGATGTGGTTGTGATATTTGGATCTTGCTGAACGTAGAAGAGAGAGATTGGAGGTGGAAGGAGATTTTCTCCAATGCTTCTCCAGGATTCTAAGGTTTTTCCTTTCATCGTAGAGAGCTTTATTGAACCAAGGTGCTGAGGGGGTGGGTCTTTTCCTTTTGAGTGGAGCGACATTGTCGATTTCGACTGCTAGTACTGAGAGGCACTGAGAAGTGAGAACGTTGACATCCACGTTAGGGTCTAGTCTAGGAAGTGCCCGCATAGCAGAATCACAAAAAGTGTCCAGATCAATGTTCTTAGTGTTGCGGAACCAGGTAGTAGCTCTTTTAGGTTGGCCGAGAGTTATAACGTGCGATAGGTGAAAACGGAAGGAAATGAGGAAGTGGTCAGACCAGTCTACATGGATGGGGGGAGCAGTAGTCAGCAGGTCTTCTTTGGATATGACAAGGTCCAGAATTGAGCCCTTGGAATGTGTGGTTTCCGAGCAATGTTGGAAGAGATCATTGGCTGAGAGAAAGGTGGCAAGCTTGTTGGCAGCCGAGTCTTCCAACGAGCCCCAGTGGAGATTAAAGTTGCCCAGGAAGATCTGTCTGTCACTTTGAGAAAATTGGTCACTGATGAAGTCAGTCAGTTCCTCCACAAAGGAAGAACAGTTACCGGGCGGGTGGTAGATGGCATGGAATCTAAAGGGTGAGCCGTGATGTATTTGAAGTTCTAGGGAATTCGAATGTATGGAAAAGGGTGGTAGGGAAGGCTTTCATTTGAAGGGAGTTCCTAACGATGATAGCGACACCGCCCCCAATTTTGTCTGCCCTGTCATTTCTGAGGATAGAGTAGTCAGTGGGTACCAGAAGATCAAACACAGTATGAGAGGAGTCATTAAACCAGGTCTCAGTGAGGAAGAACATGTCAAGATTCTGGTGGGTGATAGTATCAGAGATTTCCAATTTGTGTTTGATTGCAGATCTGCAGTTGTGGAGCAAGCAGTGCAGCTCTGACGCAGATGTTTTGGTGATGGGAGTGTCAGGGTTGTTAAGGGAGATAGGGATAAGGTTCTTGAATGAGGGTGCCCGGTAAGAGGGAGGCTGGTAAGGTCTGGCAGAGGAGATGGTCTGAATAGGGAACTGCGTAGAATTATTAGGAGAGGAAGGTGGAGGGGGAGTGACGTTGGTGGTCTTGTAGCTGGCCAGTAAGTTGGTGATGTCTGCAGAGGACAGACTGTGGTTGGCTTTATTGGGGCGCGGGAGCAAGGAACTCCTCTGGAGGTTGTTAGGGAAGGGGGACATCTTGGCGCTTAACAGTGAGATGGACGCTACAAGCTGGGAAATGGAATAGATGAGAGAATCAAGTTTATTTTCCAGGGAGAGGAGAGCTGAGCACGGAGTGTTGGGTAGCTCGATGAATAAGGGAGGGAGTGCCGAGGGTGAGGGAGGACAGGGAGGGGTGGGGGAACGGGTTAAGTGAGGCGGTGCAGAGGGTGAGGGAGGACTGGGAGGGATGGAGGAGCGGGATACGGGAGGGAGTGCAAAGAGTGAGGGAGGACGGGGCAGGGTGGGGGAACGGGATAAGGGAGGGAGTGCAGAGGGTGAGGGGGGGAGGGGTGGGGAGTTGGGGAGCAAGGGTAGAAGTTGAGGAAAGATGGTGGACGATAGGAGTGGATGGTGAAACAGTGGTGGGAAGAGAAATATTTTTTCTGGTGTTGAACAGAGGGGAAGAGAAGAGATCATAAGTATGAGGAGAAAGTTGAGGAGTAAGAGGGGGGACAAAAGAAGGCCGGAGGTAAGGGGAGAAGAGGCTGAACAGGGAGGGGAGGGCGGGGGGTCAGATGAAGGCCAAAGGTACGTTGAGAAGAGAGGAGAGGGGGCTGAACAGGGGGGAGGGCGGGGGTCCAAGGAAGGCCAGAGGTATGGGGAGAAAAGAGAGGATGGTGCTGGACAGGTACTGTAGGCAATGAAAGGTGAATGTAGGGGGACAGGTAACAGGTGGAACAGGTAACAGGTATATGAATGTAGGGGGACAGGTAACAGGTGGTAACAGGTATTCCCTTATCTTGGATGTCACGTTTGTTGCTAAATGGCAACAAACTTCATTACATTATAATCTTAATTATGACGTCCCTTAAAATGGTCTTCTCCTGGGTATCTGACCTGCTTCAGGAAGAGTTTGAAAACCTGGCTATTTCCAAGGAGTGAATATTAGATCCCTTCTCTGACAATTGGTTCTGCTTTTACAGTGGTTTTCATCATTCTAAGCGCCAGGATACCCGTAGGGTGGCAGTTTTTTGCGCTATACAAGTTTGTAATTTTAATCTTGTGTCACCTTTTTTAATTGCCCATGTGTGTTTTTAATATAGATTGTCGAAGCTGTCTAATTGTGCTTCCTATGCTCATATCCCACTTGGGCAAGTAAAGACGTAGATAACAAAAGTACTCTTGCAGTTTGATAAGGGATTCCTTCCCATTCATTTATCCAATTTGTTACATGTATTTGATTAAACTCTACAGGGGCTGCAGAGTCCTCATTAAAAAACAAATTTAATGGGGGCGTGGCCGAGCGGTCCAACATGGCGGACGCGCTCTAGACGAGCTCCGAAGGCCTGCCAACGTATCCTTCTGATATCCTGCCCCATCAGCTTTTCTTTTGCTCCAGCACCTACCGCCTTGTGCCTGCCTATGTCCGGCGTGCCATGGCGGTGCCGGGGGACTTAATCACCGGCGGTGGAGCCAGATTGGGGGGCCGCCTCCGGCCGGGCTCTGATGCTGGGGCCTCTGCCGTGCTGCGCCCTGTCTCCGGCGGCTCCTGGCGGTGGGACTGTATTCGCGACCTGCTGTCGGGCGGGGGAAGACTTCGGAGGCCGGCCTGCGTAGCTTCGGCGTGCGCCGCCATATCCTCATCGCGGGGTGAAAGCCTTGCTGTAGCTGCGTCATCCAGTGAGCTCATGCAGGGTGGCGCATGAGCGGAAGCCGGGGGCTCGTGGACCTGTACGCCCTGTCGCAGGCCCGATGCGTCTTCCCTTCCTGGGGTCAGAGAGGCGGCGGCGGTTTTTGCCTGCTTCCCCCCCGGGCAGCTAATTGCCTCCTGCTGTGCCGGTGGTGACTCGCGCTGGGTCGGCCTCGCAGCTCTATTGAATTGCCCTTGTGGGCCGCCATCGCAGACGGGTGTGACGCCGGCCCGGCCTGGACCTGGCTGTTGGGGATCGCCGCGATCTGGACCCCTGCGGCGCGGCTCTCTATAGTGGACGTGGGACAATCCTAAGGTCAGTGTGCGGCCCCTCCCCTTGCCCTGGTCCTGACTTGGAGGCCCCTGGCTGCCCCACGGAAGCACTGTGATCCTGCCGGGGCCTCCCTATTCTGCTCTCTGTGGGATTCCCTGGAGTCTTTGGTGGTCCTCATATATACTCCTGGCGGCTGTGGAGGTAGTGGTGTGTCCTGGCCCCGGCGCACGAGATCGGGCATGAGGCCCGGTATATTGCCTGATCTGCCCTTGAGCCCCCCCCCCCCCTGAAGCCCCCCTGCGTGCCTTACCGCCGGGGCCGGGGACTTCATCTTGGATTTAGAGCCCCTCACACAACGCTGCGGAGTGGTGGGGGCGGAGGGCCTGACTGTTGGCTCGCACTTGGCCCCACACGCGGCTGCCAGTCTGCGTGGATCCGGCCGGGTACCGGCCCCTCCCCCTTCTACATCGGGTGGCGCCTTTTGTATACATCGCCTCTGGAGCGCGCTGGTGGCCAATGTGCCGTCGCCTCTACGTCTGCGGAATATTCCCAGCCACCATACTACGCTTTACAGAGGCACCATCACCTGGCAGGGGCACCCATTAGGAGGGTGGGGAGTCGCTTGTGTGCGGAAGCGGCCGGGCTAGGTCCTGGTGCGGCTTGTGTGCGGGTTGCCTCTCCACCTGCCTTCCTGCCTGCTTCAGACTTGCCGCTTGTACCGGAGGGGCCCTCTCCATCTCTCACCCCCCTGGGTGCTTCCACTGGCGCGGCTGTGGCGCTGAGGTGCGGGTGTCCCACGCATCAATCCATACAGAACTTCACTGGCTTGAGGGGACCTATCTGCTGTCACTCACCATGACTCGTGACAAGCCACATGGCGCTAAACAGAGTACGCTTGATCGCTATGCCGCCGCTGGGACGCAATCACCGGATCCAACGAGTCAGAGCCCTCCTGGCCCCGATAACGCCGCGTTGATGGCAGCGATCACACAGTCCCGAGCTGCGCTGGAGGCACAGATTGGGGCGGTAGGCTCAGACGTCATGCTGATCCGTCAGGACTTCCGCAACGCGGTTGACAGAATAACTGAAGCCGAAACCCGGATCTCCACTACAGAGGATACAGTCGCTTCCCTGCAAAAAAAGGTGTCCTCTTTGGAATCCATCACTAAGGGGCTAGCGCTTAGGGCGGAGGATGCCGAGGGCAGGGCTCGGAGGAACAATCTCCGCTTTGTAGGTTTTCCAGAGGGGTGCGAGGATAATAATGTGGGACGATTTCTCCTCACTTGGATACAGAGCTGGATTCCTCAGTCGTCTTTGTCTCCATGTTTCATTATTGAACGTGCCCACCGTGCCCTGATGCAAAAGCCCCCACCAGGGGCCAGGCCTCGGCCCATTATAGCGAGATTCCTTAACTTCCACGACCGAGATGCGGTTCTCGCACAGGCTAGATTGGCGGGCCGGCTTCAACATAATTCTCACCCTATTCTCATCTTTCCGGACTATACAAGACTGGTGCAACAGCGTCTGCAGTCGTTTACGGCTGCCAAAGCTCGACTGCGAGAGCTCAAGCTGCAATACGCTTTGCTTTTCCCAGCTTGGCTGAAGGTCATATATGAGTCCCGTACACTCTTCTTTGACACTCCTGAGGAGGTCTTTGCCTGGACAGATGAACAACGGAAGCTTAAGCCACACACTCCACCACGCTTTGATTCAGAGTCGTCATCCAGTGAGGCCACGTCGTTGCTCCCTAAGACTAAAGGGAAAATAAACAGAGGATCACGCTCGAGGGGTCGTTCGAAGTCTCAAGGTGCCTTCAGATCCCGGAATGATGGGGGTGTACGTGACTCATCGCCAGTGCACAGTGGAGACTGATAGGTCCTGGTGCGGTCCGGACAGGCTGGTGAACTCTAACTCATTTTCCCTGGTTCCTATTTTTCATCTGGTCCTCCTATCCTAGAACTGGAACTTGAGTACTCAGATGGGTTTGTCTAAAATGCTGATGGTATTTAACATGGGCGTACGGGTGGCCTTCTCCCCTTCCTATTCCTCTCAGGATTTGAGAATTTCACGTTTCTTTGGGGACTGTATTATGGGGAACCTTTGGTATGAGACAGTGCCTTGCCCCCGTTGGGGTAGTCGTATGATACTCACCGCGACAGATAGTTCTACTGTATATGAGGTGTTGGGTGGGTGGGGAGGGGGAGGGAGGCGCTATTTGTTCTGGTTAATGTTCGTTATTTTTGCCACCATGTCTTTCATTCTGTGTACTTTGAGATTGCTACTGTCGTCCATATTATCAGATGCTTCAATGTATGTCACCACCGACTATGTCACAGGATTTAGCCAGGGTCGGGAGTAGAGAGCTCCGAATCCTCAGTTGGAATGTCAATGGCCTATTGGATAAAATTAAACGGGGTGCTATATTGCGTCAGGCAAAGCGACACAGGGCAGGTGTTCTCTTCCTACAGGAGACCCACTTAGCGGGCACCAAGGCACCGTGTTTGGGACAGTTTGGCTTCGTGCACACCTACCATGCTGGCTTCACCAGAGGTTCCCGGGGAGTTGCAATACTCATCCATCGCAGTGTCCCATTTGTTCACAGTCGCACGTGGTTGGATCCGCAGGGTAGATTTATAGTGATTTATGGGACGCTCTATGGTGAGCCCATTGTTTTTGGAAGTGTCTACGCCCCTCCCCCCTCTCTCGGGGTCCTTGGTGGAAAGGCTGACGACACTCTGGACCGACCTTCCATCGGTGTTAACTATAGTTGCGGGTGACTGGAATGATATTATGTCCCCGTCACGGGATAGTTGGCGCGCCACGGCCCGAGTTGCAGGGACCCCTGACTCCAAACTGTTCCCCCTGGTTTAAGGCTTAGGGTGGGTTGACACATGGAGGACTCTACATCCTGACACACATACACCTATTTCTCTAGGCCACATGATTCCTTTTCCCGTTTAGATTATATTTTCCTCACAGCACCGCACACCCATAGACTGGCCGATGCTGCAATCCTTCCCAGGGGGCTGTCTGACCACTCCCCGGTGTCCATCCTCCTCTCCCTAGACCCCAGAAATTCTCAATTTCGGTGGCGTTTGTCGCCATGGTTGTTAAAAGACGAGAAATATCAGGCGCATATGCATACCTCCTTAGCGGACTATCTATTGCTTAATACGGGATCAGTGGAGTCACCGGTCACCTTGTGGGAGGCTATGAAACCCACTCTTAGGGGAGCGGATATTGCCTTCTGTACTACCTTACGCAAACAGCGGCGCGACAACCTACTCAGAATTGAGGCTCGACTCCTCGATTTAGAGCGCGCCAGTAGGGACGCAGCAGATGTACGCTAGTGAGCTTCTCAATGAAGCCCGTCTTTATTTGCTCGCTACTCGTAGCCGGATCTACCAGTGGGGGGACAAATCCAGTGCTCTGTTACATCGTCTCTGTCAGCAGACGCTACGGCCCCAAGCGCTTCCATGTATACGTAGCCCGACGGGACCACACTTACAGACCCTTTCGCTATTGCGGATTGCTTTGCTTCATTTTTTGCGGAACTCTACGCCCCCCAGGAAGTATTGCCTGCTGCCCTTATACAGAAATTTATTGATGACTTTCCTCCCTGCGCCTTGCTGGACACGGCCCGCGAGGAGCTAGATGCTCCTCTGTCGATAGATGAGCTTTTGCCTGCACTATTAAATATGCGAGTGGGTAAAGCACCAGGCCCAAATGGTTACCCTTGCGAGTTCCTTCAAAAATACCACCCACAACTGTTAAAAGCCTACTTAGCGGCCCTGGAGGCTACCTGGGAGCATGGTAGCCTTCCGCCAGATTGGCGTCACGCCGAGATACTCGTGTTCTTGAAGCCGGGCCGTCCACCGGAGCACTTCTTGTCCTATCGCCCGATCTCCCTACTCAATGTAGAGGCTAAGCTTTTGGCCAAGGTAATTGCCAACCGTCTGGTCCCATATATCACGGAGCTGATCCACCCAGATCAGGCAGGATTTATGCCGAACCGCGCCATGGGACACAATATTAGACGTGCCCATAATGCTATCGCCGCGGTTGATAAGCTGGGCACCCCTGCCGCGCTTCTTCTGGCAGATATGAACAAGGCCTTTGACTCCCTCAGCTGGACCTATCTCTTCGCTCTGCTAGGTCGCCTTAATATCGGCCCCCGATTGCTTCGCCTCATTCGCCTGCTTTATACCGACATCACCGCCTCAGTTCGCGTGGCTGACTCGGTCTCTAACCGCTTTGCTGTTGGGCAGGGGACACGCCAGGGCTGCCCGCTCTCCCCTTATCTGTTTGCTTTAGCTATCGAGCCGCTCGCGGTTTGAGTACGGATAGACACACAAATGCGTGGGTTTGAGTGGACACCGGGTATCTCCGTCCGCATAGAGCTTTATGCGGACGATGTATTGTTCTTTCTCACTGATCTTGACCGGACTGGCCCACTCCTTCTACGCATCATGCAGATCTTTGGCGAGACCACCGGCCTCTACATGAATCGAGGAAAATCCTTCTTGTGGCCATTGCGGGGTGGCGTTCGGCTGGGTGCCTGGTCGCGGGAGGTGGTCGTGACTCCAGATGGCTTCAAGTATTTGGGTGTACATCTTTCTTCGTCTCAAGCCATGTCATGGGACAGGAACCTCGCCCCCCTGTGGACACAGGTGGGAGACCAGACACACGTGTGGTCTCACCTACCTCTATCTCTATTTGGTAGATCCGCTATTTTTAAAATGGTTTCCCTCCCTCGTCTCCTCTATCGGCTACAAAATCATTCCTATCCGATAAAACCAACATGGTTTCGCCAACTCAATGCTATCCTTGCTCGGTTCTTGTGGGGGGGGGGGGGGTTGCCTTGAGGACCTGCTTCCAGTCTACATACTCCGGCGGTGTGGCCACCCCAGATGTCCAGTCATATTATTTGGCCTCCCATCTACTGGTTCTTAATGACTGGTGGTATGGTGATCGTGGGGACCTGGCATATGCGGTGGAGCGCTGGTTGCTGAGAGAGAATGCCCTCCACAGGGTTCTATACTCGGCAGCGATGCGTCGTGAGCTACCACCTGCCACAGTAACGATTTTTACGATCTGGAGGGTGGCACTCCGTCAGATGGGCTGGTGGGGGAGACTCACTAAGGAGACTCCATTGTGGAATAAGGGACAATTGCCGCAGCTGACATATCTCTCCGGCTTCCAAGGCTGGGATGCCATTGGAATAGATACGGTGGGGGCAGTTGTACGTGGATGTACCCTCAAGTCGTTTATGGATCTCCAAGCTAAATACGATATGCCCCGCACACAATTTTACCGCTACCTTCAGTTCCGTCATGCCTTCACCCCATACATATCTCATTTAACCGAGATTCCTGAATTTAATCTCATTGAGGCGAAGGTCTTCATGGGAGACTTGGGGGTCCATAAAATCACAAAAATCTATCGAACACTTATTAACAACACTCCCACTACACTCCATAAAACTAGGGAGGCGTGGCACCAAGATCTGGGTCCCCTGGAGGAGGATGACTGGGTGGAGGCCCTGGAGTCCCCTCGCGGCGCAGCAATCGCGGCTCGCCTTCGCTTTATCCAGTTTAAATATTTACACAGAGCCTACTATACCAGGCATAGGCTATGGCATGCTGGACTCATCGCATCCCCGCACTGCTTGTACATTTTTACATACTGTGTGGGCCTGCCCAGCACTATTGAAATTCTGGAAGGGGGTGTTCACGTGCCTATCGGAGGTTTTGGGATGGGTTGTTGCTCCCTCACCAAGACTGGCTATGTCACACATTACGGATGACATAGGTGGGAATAGGTACAAGCGACATCTTCTCTTTCTGGGTCTAACACTGGCCAAGAGAGATATCGCCCGGGCCTGGAAGGATGAATCCTCGCCGTTGCTTGGGGTGTGGAAGAGGGGCCTAGATTTTTGTATGGGCCTGGAGCTCCCGGTCTTCGAGGCAAGGGGATGCACCCGTAAACATTATAAAATTTGGAAGCGGTGGGCTGACTATAGGGGAATATATCTGGACCCCCCCCCGATGATGGTGAACATATCTAATGACCTTGGCTATGTGGCATGTATGTAGTACTCGTATTCGATTTGATTGCGGATGGCAGCACCTTTCTCGCTATTCAGGACTTGTATATTTGTTAAAGGGAAGAAATGTGGCATAGTTGATTTTTTCCTCTTTCTTTTGGCCTTTTGTATTTTCAGTTTATATTGCAATGTATCTTCTGTGGAACCAATCCTTTATTGTTGCCGAAAATGTTGACCCATATTTTTGTTTTCATGTATATTTCTATTGGGTGCTCGCTGAGGCACCTATGCTGTCTTGGCTGTCAACAATACAATTATGTTTTGAAAAGAAAAAAAAAACAGATTTAATCAGCCAATTTGTTTTTTCTTCTAAATACTAGGTCTACAACGACTCCTTGTAAGTTTGTCTCTAAAAAGTTCTACTCTTAAAAAAGTTAGGATATGAGAAAATGCAGCTTCTCAGTGCACTGACAGCTAATAGAAGATGCCAATGTTTTCTATTAATCTCACATAACGTATTTCTTGTTGTGAATAAGGTGCTAACAGTCTGTTGTTTAAATCCGTGTTCCTTCTTCCGATATCACCCTTTTTGAGAATGACCATTTTTTCAAAAATAAAACAGGATAACATATCAGCTATTTTCATGTACTTAGTAAAATCCATGCAATTTCTCTTGGTTCTAATCAATTCACCATCGGGAATTGCACTGATAGTACCAAGAGCATGGCTACTGATGCTGGGCACCGACAGCTGACCTCAGCCCCGTTTAATCTTC
This sequence comes from Calotriton arnoldi, assembly GCA_963921515.1. NCBI lineage: Eukaryota > Metazoa > Chordata > Amphibia > Caudata > Salamandridae > Calotriton > Calotriton arnoldi. The sequence continues at coordinate 1,876,796 of CAWUFW010002007.1, forward strand.
AGCTAGTCTGTGCGCTCATGCTTGGTTCCGTCCTTACAAAGAGCGGTGTTAAGATCTCCAGGCGGCATAGATATGCTGTGACATATAGGAAAAGCTGCCAAATCGGCAGACTCCTTGGTTAAACTGATTGTTGGATCTTTAGTGATCATAACTTTCTGAAGGATGTCCTCAAAATCTTCTCACTCTTCCTTTAAAAAACTGATTAGTAAATAAACCAAGAGAGTTGCACAGAACTCATTATACCAGCCTAACAGCACTGCGGAACTTGAAACAGTCAAGGCAGTGGCTTAAGTTATAAATACTTTTGCTCAGCATCCATCATCTAATTGTCTTTTTCAGGAGGAGCTTAGGTGGAAGAGCTGGATGCTCTAAAGTGCTTCTTGTTGGCAGTCACAACCAATCAGAAAGTGAACCCTTAAGACGAAGGGGTCTAATTCTGTAGGTCTGTATTTCTTTTCTTGACAGTAGTTAGCAGGTTTTATGGAAGTTAGGTCAAGATGGTATCCATAATGGATTCCAGGGGACCCAGAGCTACAGCTACCATGGGTCTACCCTGTGGGTCTGGTAGGAGGACTTCAGAAATGCTAGACATTTCGTATTTTGGAGCAGCAGCTTTGATGTTCCATTTTCTAAATGCTGTATTCAACGATTTATGAAACAAGTCCATGTTATCTACCAGGAAACCTCCAGGAGATGGAGAGTCCAGGGATCCTATTGGGAAAACATTTCTTCTGATCCTGACGAAGATGTGACCCTCTTCTGTGGAGTATGGGATCTGGGCGTGTGGGACCTCGCAGATCTTCTCTCCCTTGAACTCTGAGAGTGGTGGTCCTTCTTCTTGGCAGACTCCTCTTCTGTTGAACAGTCATGGTTATGCTTTCTGTTTCTGTAGAGATGATGGTAGAAGTATTCAAATAATATGACTAGATTCCACAGGATCCATTTTCGAAGGTGCTGATAGACCCTCTTGACCCCTAGATAATTGTATAATCATCAGCCTTCCATAGAGGGTTTGCGGCCCCAGAGAAGATGGAGTATCAATAAGGAAACTCCAGGATCTCAACATTTCATTCAACATGAGCGTCTAGCCTCTCAGCGCCATAGGGAGGACAGAAAGATCTCCGTGATGCAGAAACAGATCTCTGTGATGATAGAGCCACCAGGAATGGATGTAATGAGGAGAGCAAGGAGGAGACCGAGGGATCCAGGGCACCTGTCTCCTGTTACTGTGACTGACTGTAAAATGAATGGATGTAATGAGGAGAGCAAGGAGGAGACAGAGGGATCCAGGGCACCCGTCTCCTGTTACTGTGACTGACTCTGAAACGAATGGATGTAATGAGGAGAGCAAGGAGGAGGCAAACGCATCCAGGGCACCTGTCTCCTGTTACTGTGACTGACTGTGAAATTAATGGATGTAATGAGGAGAGAAAGGAGGAGACAGAGGGATCCAGGGCACCCGTCTCCTGTTACTGTGACTGACTGCGAAATGAATGGATGTAATGAGGAGAGAAAAGAGGGGACGGAGGGATCCAGGGCACCCATCTCCTGTTACTGTGACTGACTGCGAAATGAATGGATGTAATGAGGAGAGAAAGAGGGGACGGAGGGATCCAGGGCACCCATCTCCTGTTACTGTGACTGACTGTGAAATGAATGGATGTAATGAGGAGAGAAAGGAGGAGACGGAGGGATCCCGTCACCCGTCTCCTGTTACTGACTGTGAAATGAATGGATGTAATGAGGAGAACAAGGAGGAGACGGACGGATCCAGGGCACCCGTCTTCTGTTACTGTGACTGACTGAAACAAATGGATGTAATGATGAGGAGAGCAAGGAGGAGACGGAGGGATCCAGGGCATCCGTCTCCTGTTACTGTGACTGACTGTAGAATGAATGGATGTAATGAGGAGAACAAGGAGGAGACAGAGGGATCCAAGGCACCCGTCTCCTGTTACTGTGACTGACTGTGAAATGAATGGATCGTGGTGAGTGGGCTGCTGCCTGACATCACTATTTACTGCATTTTTTTTTTTAAACGGCGAATGTTTGCGATTGTTGCACAGTTTTATAACTTCAATTCGAGCCCGCATTTATTTTAACTTGCCCGTTTTTTAACTTTTCTGAATCTGCCTATTTGCACTTGCCTATTTGCACAGCGTCATTACTGTCTCCCGCCTCGGTCCACCGCAGCTTATCGCTGATTGAGTGGAGGGTGTAGCTGACAGCACGCAGGTTACTGGCAGGGCACTTCCGGTCGAGGAGGGGGCGGAGTAGTCCTTCCGCTCGCCCTCCTACTTCAGACCGATGTGCCAGCGTGCGCGCAGCGGGCGCGCCTAAGGGAAGCCCGTCTGCGCCCGTCTGCGCCTGGCTGGGACCAGGGGCCAGAACCTCTGGTCCTCCCAAGGAAGACTTTAAGGGCCCTCTATCTTACTCAAGGAACTTACTCCTGGAGTTAGCCAGATATGCTCCCTGCAAGCAAACATCGTGCGTAGTAGCATGCCCAAAACACACGGCGGGGCCCTTCTCCTGCGCTTCGTGCAAATGGTGTAGTCTAGCATGGACCGAGAGATCGCATATAGAAGTAGATGACCGGGTGAAAATTAACTGCATCTACTTCAATGCTAGGTCAGTTCCTAAACACTCTTTTGAGATATGGGACACCATTAAGGAGGCGGAACCTGACCTGGTCTTCATCACCGAAACCTGGTTGGATGAGAATAACTGCCCCGACATCGCAAATGCCCTACCCCCGGATTATAAAATATTAAGGCAAGACAGGCAAGGGAGGAAGGGCGGGTGGCTAGCTATTCTATTTAAAGATTGCCTTAACTGTCTCCCCATCAAAGTAGTCCAACTGGGAGAACATGAGCTTCTACCATTCCAAGTGTCTAAAGGGAACCACATCATCCTGGGTGGAGCTGTGATTTATAATCCCCCTGGTTACCATCCAGAATTTATTTTAGCACTAAGTTACTTACACAGTTACTTCCCGTCTGCCTAAACTACAAAGATTTCATGGTGATTGGGGACTTTAATGTCCACTTTGATAAATGCAATGACACGGTGGCAACCCACTTGGACAACGATATGCAGATCCTCCAACTCAAACAATGGGTCAAGGGGCCCACACACAATGCAGGGCACACACTGGATTTACTATTCACTAATATTGATTCTACCACGGTTGAGGAGATTAAACCTGTCACATGGACTGATCACTCACTAATTACTTTCTCATTTACCCAATCTGTGACATCAGTAAAGGCCTCCAAACCTATGCACGGGATATACAGAGCCTGGAAATCAGTCACCCCCGAATCATTTCTGCGCCATTTCACCTCTAACAATTTAGAGGCTTTGGGAACTCTCCCCACCAACAGGGGTGTAATGAACCTCGATTTAGAGATTACCAACACATTAGACCAATGCGCACCCAAACTTAAGCCTAAATCTACAAAAAGAAATGTGTCGGAAAAGTGGTACACTTCCGAACTTAAGGCACTGAAAAAAAATTGCAAAATATGGGAGCACAAATGGAGAATGTCCAGATCAGACACTGACAAATCAACATATAAAGCAAATCTCAGGAGTTACAATAACGCAATCAAGAAGGCAAAAAGGACATATTTTGCGCAACGAATAAATGAGAACAGCAACTCGGTAAAAGAGCTATATAAAATAATACGAGAGTTATGTAAACCGGCCTGCATCTCTCAAACCCTGCACCCAACAGCAGAATGCTGTGAAATGATCAGTGAATTCTTCGCGGACAAAATAAGTACAATCTACTTATCATTTAGTACTAACTCCCCAGTAGATCCCTCCGACTGGGAAAACACGGACCCTCACCCCAACACCCTTGTACAGCTGGGCAGTTTCGCCCCCTTTACAGAAGAGGAAGTTGCTAAGGCAATGGGGGAAGTTAAATCAGGATCTCCTCTTGACCCCTGTCCACATTTTATCTTTGCACAGATCACACCCACCCTGAGCCCATACGTTACACAGCTATTGAACCAATCCCTGGAGACAGCAGTTTTCCCGGAGAGATGGAAACAGGCTATAGTGACCCCTCTACTGAAGAAGGTTGGTTCAGAAGTTACCAACTCCGCTAATTATAGGCCGATCTCGCAACTTCCCTATCTTTCCAAAGTCATGGAGAAACTGGTCAACAGACAGTTGTCCAACTACCTAGAAAGAAATGAACTGTTGGACCCCTCTCAAACGGGCTTTAGGGCCACCAACAGCACAGAGGCAACTCTCCTGGCCGTCTTAGACAATGTAAGAGCATTGCTGGACCAGGGAAATGCAGTCGCCCTGATCCTACTGGACCTGTCGGCAGCGTTCGACACGGTCTCCCACCAGCTCCTACTGAAAAATTTACATGAAAAAGGGATACATGCCAAAGCTCTTCAATGGCTCAGTTCGTTTCTGAGGAACAGAACCCAAACTGTGCAGTTGGGTGCCTTCTCCTCAAAGCCAAAAATCCTAAACTGTGGTGTCCCGCAGAGCGCATCCCTTAGCCCCACTCTTTTCAATGCCTATGTTTTATCCCTGGCAAAAATTAGCATGAAGTGGGGTTTCAGTATGTGCTCTTATGCGGATGATACGCAACTGACCATAGCCATCGGTGATGGGCATGACGACACCAGGGCCAAACTCAACAATTGCCTCACGGAAATGGCAACCTGGATGTCGGACCACTGCCTAAAGCTCAACGCCGAGAAATCCGAAATCCTGCTCCTCGGCGGAGCCAACCATATCTGGGAGGCATCCTGGTGGCCGCACTCACTGGGAGATGACCCAGCACCTAAACAGTGCGCAAGAAATTTGGGGGTACTCATTGACAACACCCTATCCATGCGGGATCATGTGCTTACACTATGTGGAAAGAGCTTCGCTACATTGAAGCTTTTAAGAAGGCTGTTTCCCTGGATCCCACTGGAAAGCAGGAGGACAGTCACACAGGCTCTACTCATCAGCAGGATGGATTATGGAAACGCACTTCTCGTTGGCATGCCAGACTACCTCTTCAAACTTCTTCAGGTAGTACAAAACGCAGCAGCCAAACTGGTGTGCAACAAGGACAGATATAGTCTGAGGCAACTTCACTGGCTGCCCATGCGCCAAAGAGCACGATTTAAGCTCTTAGGACATACACATAGGGCACTCCATCACACTGGTCCCAGGATTCTTCATAATAAAATTAAATTCTAAACACCTGCTAGGTGCCTAAGGTCACACCAGCAGGCGCTAGCTGAGACCAAAAGGATCAGAAAGGCCAGGGCAGGTGGACGCACTTTCTCATACCTTGCAGCTCTCCATTGGAACAAGCTTCCACTGGAATTACGGCTGATCAAAGACTACACTGCGTTCAGGAAGAAACTAAAAACCCACCTATTCCCCAAAGACTGATGTCATCTACCGTAACAGCCCTGACCACTACGAGCCTGCTACTTCAGCGCCGTGATATCCTTACGGGATGAATGCTGCGCTTTATAAATAAATAAATAAATGGATGTAATGAGGAGAACAAGGAGGAGACGGAGGGATCCAGGACACCCATCTCCTGTTACTGTGACTGACTGCAAAATGAATTGATGTAATGAGGAGAGCAAGGAGGAGGCAGACGCATCCAGGGCACCCGTCTCTTGTTACTGTGACTGACTGTGAAATGAATGGATGTAATGATGAGGAGAGCAAGGAGGAGACGGAGGGATCCAGGGCACCCGTCTCCTGTTACTGTGACTGACTGTGAAATGAATGGATGTAATGAGGAGAGCAAGGAGGCGGCAGAGGGATCCAGGGCACCCGTCTCCTGTTACTGTGACTGACTGTGAAATGAATGGATGTAATGAGGAGAGAAAGGAGGAGACGGAGGGATCCAGGGCACCCGTCTCTTGTTTCTGTGACTGACTGTGAAATTAATGGATGTAATGAGGAGAGAAAGGAGGAGACGGAGGGATCCAGGGCTCCCGTCTCCTTTTACTGTGACGGACTGTGAAATGAATGGATGTAATGAGGAGAGCAAGGAGGAGACAGACTTTTTTTCTCCTCGAAAATTGAGGCGGCAGCCAACAAAAGCAAGGAGATTTTTAAAATAGTGAGAGAATTCTCCTCCCCCAGAGCGGCCGCTAGGACTTTCACACCCTGTGAGATATGGGTGGGACATATGGCCGCATTCTTTTTTGATAAAATCAAAACGATTCAGGACACCTTTCCCCCTCACCTCTCTGCCCTAGAATCAGTTACCGAGCCCACCACCCCTCTTCCCTTGACCAGGATCCCATCCTTTACGGAGTTCCCCCCCCTCCCCTTGGCTACTTCATCTGAAATTATGCAAACACTGAAGTCGGGGCTCCCTCTGACCCATGCCCTGCCACCACTCTAGCATCAATAGCTGTGACCATTAACCCAATGGTAAATCAGATTCTGAATGGCTCTCTGCAGCTTGGGTTGGTCCCTGCTAGGTGGAAGAAGGCGCTAATACTCCCCCTTCTGAAAAAGCCGACTTTGGACCCCGAGATAGCCTCAAACTATAGACCTTCATCTCTTTTACCAATTCTCTCCAAAACGCTGGAAAAATATGTCAACTCGGTCACCACCACCTTTGTGGAAACTAACCACATACTGCATCAGAGTCAATCCGGGTTCAGGCCAAATTTCAGCACTGAAACGGCGCTCCTAGAAATATCAGAGGCCATCAAGGATGTCCTTGATAGGGGAGGCAAAGCCGTACTGATACTGCTGGATTTATCGGCGGCCTTTGATACCGTCCCTCACGACCGACTCCTGTTGAGGCTCCAGGAGTCCGGTTTCGGGGGGACGGTACTCATGTGGTTTGCCTCTTTCTTGACAGACCGTCAACAAACAGTTTGGGCTCCGCCTTTCTCGGCTTCCATTCCACCCTTAAAGGTGGGAGTCCCGCAGGGCTCTATTCTCAGCCCTACACTGTTTAATATCTACATGTCTCCCCAAGCGAATCTGGCCGAGACCCATGGAGCAAAAATAGTGTCGCATGCTGACGACACGTAGCTGCTCTTTACCTGCGACAAGGACGCAGACTTCAGAGGCGAAGCGATCAACTCCTGTTTATCGGAGGTGTTTGCCTGGCTCCAGCTAAATCAACTGAAATGCAATTCCGAAAAATCTGAAATTATATTTTACGGCTTGCTCCCCAACAATATGTGGCGCAACTGGTGGCCACAGGACATGCATCCGCCTTCAACCTCGGTTAGGTCAGTTAAAAACTTGGGGGTGAAAATGGAGGACACCCTAAGCATGAAATCACAGATTCAAGGGGTAGCCGGACAATGCTTCGGCCTTCTGAAAATGTTAAAACAGTTCCTACCCCTTCTTCCGGTCTCCCACAGGAAAACAGTGGTCCAGGCCCTGATCGGATCCAGGTTGGACTACGTTAACATCCTGTACCCAGGACTACCGGAATACTTACTTACCCACCTACAGGTGGTCCAAAACGCTGCAACCAGGGCGATACTCTTACTTGGCCCGAGGACGCGGTTGTCCCCCCATCTGAAATCTCTTCACTGGCTCCCGATCCGCAAGAGGATCCACTTCAAGGCTCTTGTCTTGGCCTTTAAGGCCCTACATGACATTGGAGCCCCTTATCTTAGGAAAAGAGTCCAGTTCTACCACCCTCGGCGCACCCTGCGCTCCTCGTCGTTGTCTCTAGCACGCACTCCCGTGTTCCTCCGCTCTCGAATTGGAGGCCGATCTTTCCAGGTGCAAGTTGACAAACTCTGGAACCTTATGCCGTCAACTCTAAGACAGATGCACGATCTTCTCTCCTTCAGGAGGTCCCTAAAAACTTGGTTGTTCCAGCAATAGCCTCTGCATCGTCTTTCTTAGTCAGACCTGCCACATCCTCCTAGCGCCGGGACACTCTTCCAAGTAGCTGCGCGCTCTACAAATACCCTGTTAACATAACATAACAGAGGGATCCAGGGCACCGGTCTTCTGTTACTGTGACTGACTGTGAAATGAATGGACGTAATGAGGAGAGCAAGGAGGAGACAGAGGGATCCAGGGCACATGTCTCCTGTTACTGTGACTGACTGTGAAATGAATGGATGTAATGAGGAGAGCAAAGAGGAGGCAGAGGCATCCAGGGCACCCGTCTCCTGTTACTGTGACTGACTGTGAAATGAATGGATGTAAGGAGGAGAGCAAGGAGGAGACAGACGGATCCCGGGCACCCGTCTCCTGTTACTGTGACTGACTGTGAAATGAATGGATGTAAGGAGGAGAGCAAGGAGGAGACAGACGGATCCAGGGCACCTGTCTCCTGTTACTGTGACTGACTGTGAAATGAATGGACGTAATGAGGAGAGCAAGGAGGAGACAGAGGGATCCAGGGCACCTGTCTCCTGTTACTGTGACTGACTGTGAAATGAATGGATGTAATGAGGAGAGCAAGGAGGAGACAGAGGGGTCCAGGGCACCCGTCTCCTGTTACTGTGACTGACTGTGAAATGAATGGATGTAATGAGGAGAGCAAGGAGGAGACCGAGGGATCCAGGGCACCTATCTCCTGTTACTGTGACTGACTGTGAAATGAATGGATATAATGAGGAGAGCAAGGAGGAGACAGAGGGATCCAGGGCACCCGTCTCCTGTTACTGTGACAGACTGTGAAATGAATGAATGGATGTAATGAGTAAAGCAAGGAGGAGACAGAGGGATCCAGGGCACCCGTCTCCTGTGACTGACTGTGAAATGAATGGATTTAATGAGGAGAGCAAGGAGGAGACAGAGGGATCCAGGGCACCCGTCTCCTGTTACTGTGACAGACTGAGAAATGAATGGATTTAATGATCACAGCAAGTATCCAGGGCACCCCTCTCCTGCTCCAGTGACTGATTTTTTCCCCCGGAGTTTTATATAGTGCAGACGACCTGAAGGTATCAGAGGGCTTTACATGAGCACCAGTTGCGTTACATAAGTACACATTCATTTTTTTTGTTAGGCACGGGGAGATTAAGTGATTTGCCCAGAATCACAGGATGTTGAGGGTCTTAGACGAGACTCGAACCGGTTCCCAAGATTTGAGGTCAACCGCCCTAGCCGTTAGGCCACATCCTCTCCCCAACTTTGAAATGAATGAGAGTAATGAAGAGATAGGGGGTGAAAAGGGTGTCCAGGATCCCCGTCTCCTTCTCCAGTGACTGACTGTGAAATAAATGGATGCATTCAAGGGAAAAGGGGCAATAAGGGCAGCCAGCGCTGCTCTCCTGCTCCAGTGACTGATTGTGACATGAATGGATGTAATGACGTCAGTGTGGAGTAGAAGCGGACTATGGCACTACAGCTCATGTGACTGTGAAATAATTCTTTGTTTTCCCCATTAATACAGAAGAAGAGTTCAACACAGTAATGGTCTCGGACAGCATCAAAGAAGAGAGAGAGGCCTATCCCTTGGCTGAGCAGTGCTCTGAGGAAGTTAAAGATATTTTCTGTCAGGCAGGTGAGTCCCCTTTCTACCTAGAATAAATATGGCATTGGTCACAGGAATAAATAACATTGCTTCTCAGTTTAGAGTCGCCCTTCCATTAGAATTAAAACCAATTCACTGCAGTGGCCAAGCTGACAGAGAGAGCGAGCGTATAAAGCAAATGTTGTGACACCCCGCTCTTTTCACCAGGTACACTGAGGCTTATAAAAACCTTAAAATATAAAGTCAAAACGCTTATACTATTGTAGTACTATTGAATACCATACAATACTCCTGCTGTGACGGGATAGGGTTTAGAGCGCAATGGCGCTGTGGTACACCTTCTCTGCTAGGATGGAGTTTATAGAATAGTGTTGCAATACTGGTCAACGTAGCTGAAAAGCAGTAGCGAAGAAAGGAAATTAGGTTATGTTAGGAAGTTCAGCAACAAAAAACAGTTTTCTAAAATAAACATAACAAGGATATAAAAGAAGTGCGTATGACACAACAGTCACAACATAAACTCCTTACCAGGACCAAAGCATGCTTCCAGCAACCAGCCGACCACATACCAACTCACTCAAAGAAAATCAAAACCAGGCATCTTTCATTCCACAGCATAGCCAGTAATCAGAGGAATGTATGTTTTGAAACTCTCTCACTCATCCCTCTCTCAGGCATCCTGTGCAGTTAGTGATGGATATATCGTAGCTGTCACTCATGCCTCTACCAGGGTATCTCGCGAGATCAAGAATGGGACTCTCCGAAACCTTGCTCATCCCTGTCTTGAAACATCCTGTGTAAACAGAAAAGGTCATCTTGTAAACCGCAGCCATCTCTAGCTGAGGACATCATGTGTAATAATGAAGAGATACAAACATCGTTCACTCCTCTTACCGGGCACCCAGTGTAATCCACCTTGGGCATCTCACGAACCTCGCTCATCCATGTCAATAGGACATCCGGTGCAGCCCAGCTTGGGCATCTCACAGACCTCGCTCATCCATCTCAAAAGGACATCCGGTGCAGCCCAGCTTGGGCATCTCACAAACCTCGCTCATCCATCTCAAAAGATCATCCGGTGCAGCCCACCTCAGGCATCTCACGAACCTCGCTTATCAATCTCAAAAGGACATCCGGTGCAGCCCAGCTTGGGCATCTCACGGACCTCACTCATCCATCTCAAAAGGACATCCGGTTCACCCCACCTCGGTCATCTCACGAACCACGCTCATCCATCTCAAAAGGACATCAGGTGCAGTCCAGCTTGGGCATCTCACAAACCTCGCTCATCCATCTCAAAAGGACATCCGGTGCAGCCCAGCTTGGGCATCTCACGAACCTCGCTCATCCATCTCAAAAGGACATCAGGTGCAGCCCAGCTTGGGCATCTCACGAACCTCGCTCATCCATCTGAAAAGGACATCTGGTGCAGCCCAGCTTGGGCATCTCACGAACCTCGCTCATCCATCTCAAAAGATCATCCGGTGCAGCCCTGCTTGGGCATCTTACAGACCTCGCTCATCCATCTCAAAAGGACATCCGGTGTAGCCCATCTTGGGCATCTCACAGACCTCGCTCATCCATTTCAAAAGGACATCCGGTGCAGCCCAGCTTGGGCATCTCATGAACCTCACTCATCCATCTCAAAAGGACACCCGGTGCAGCCCAGCTTGGGCATCTCACGAACCTGCCTCATCCATCTCAAATTGACATCCGGTGCAGCCCAGCTTGGGCATCTCACGAACCTCGCTCATCCATCGCAAAAGGACATCCGGTGCAGGCCAGCTTGGGCATCTCATGAACCTCGCTCATCCATCTCAAAAGGACATCTGGTGCAGCCTTCTCGGGCATCTCACAAACCTCACTTATCCATCTCAAAAGGACTTTCCGTGCAGCCCAGCTTGGGCATCTCACGAACCTCGCTCATCCATCTCAAAAGGACATCCGGTGCAGCCTTTTTGGGCATCTCACGAACCTCGCTCATCCATGTCAAAAAGACATCCGGTTCAGCCTAGCTTGGGCATCTCACAGACCTCGCTCATCCATCTCAAAAGGACATCCGGTGCAGCCCTGCTTGGGCATCTCACGAACCTCGCCCATTCATCTCAAAAGGACATCCGGTGCAGCCCAGCTTGGGCATCTCACGAACCTCGCTCATCCATCTCAAAAGGACATCTGGTGCAGCCCAGCTTGGGCATCTCACGAACCTCGCTCATCCATCTCAAAAGGACATCCGGTGCAGCCCAGCTTGGGCATCTCACGAACCTCGCTCATCCATCTCAAATTGACATCCGGTGCAGCCCAGCTTGGGCATCTCACAAACCTCGCTCATCCATCGCAAAAGGACATCCGGTGCAGGCCAGCTTGGGCATCTCATGAACCTCGCTCATCCATCTCAAAAGGAAATTCGGTGAAGCCCTGTTTGGGCATCTCACGAATCTCGCCCATCCATCTCAAAAGGACATCCGGTGCCGTCCAGCTTGGGCATCTTCCGAACCTCGCTCAACCATCTCAAAAGGACATCTGGTGTAGCCCATCTTGGGCATCTCATGAACCTCGCTTCTCCATCTCAAAAGGACATCTGGTGCAGCCCAGCTTGGGCATCTCACGAACCTCGCTCATCCATCTCAAAAGGACATCCGGTGCAGCCCAGCTTGGGCATCTCACAAACCTCGCTCATCCATCTCAAAAGGACATCAGGTGCAGCCCAGCTTGGGCATCTCACGAACCTCGCTCATCCATCTCAAAAGATCATCCGGTGCAGCCCTGCTTGGGCATCTCACAGACCTCGCTCGTCTATCTCAAAAGGACATCCAGTGCAGCCCAGCTTGGGCATCTCATGAACCTCGCTCATCCATCTCAAAAGGACATCCGGTGCAGCCCAGCTTGGGCATCTCATGAACCTCGCTCATCCATCTCAAAAGGACATCCGGTGCAGCCTTTTTGGGCATCTCACGAACCTCGCTCATCCATGTCAAAAGGACATCCGGTTCAGCCTAGCTTGGGCATCTCAGAGACCTCGCTCATCCATCTCAAATTGACATCCGGTGCAGCCCAGCTTAGGCATCTCACAAACCTCGCTCATCCATCGCAAAATGACATCCGGTGCAGGCCAGCTTGGGCATCTCATGAACCTCGCTCATCCATCTTAAAAGGACATCTGGTGCAGCCTTCTCGGGCATCTCACGAACCTCACTTATCCTTCTCAAAAGGACTTTCTGTGCAGCCCAGCTTGGGCATCTCACGAACCTCGCTCATCCATCTCAAAAGGACATCTGGTGCAGCCCAGTTCGGGCATCTCACGAACCTCGCTCATCCATCTCAAAAGGACATCCGGTGCAGCCTTTTTGGGTATCACACGAACCTCGCTCATCCATGTCAAAAGGACATCCGGTTCAGCCTAGCTTGGGCATCTCACAGACCTCGCTCATCCATCTCAAAAGGACATCTGGTGTAGCCCAGCTTGGGCATCTCATGAACCTCGCTTCTCCATCTCAAAAGGACATCTGGTGCAGCCCAGCTTGGGCATCTCACGAACCTCGCTCATCCATCTCAAAAGGACATCCAGTGCAGCCCAGCCTGGGCATCTCACAAACCTCGCTCATCCATCTCAAAAGGACATCTGGTGCAGCCCAGCTTGGGCATCTCACGAACCTCGCCCATTCATCTCAAAAGGACATCCGGTGCAGCCCAGCTTGGGCATCTCATGAACCTTGCTCATCCATCTCAAAAGGACATCCGGTGCAGCCCACCTTGGTCATCTCATGAACCTCGCCCATCCATCTCAAAAGGACATCCGGTGCAGCCCACCTCGGGCCTCTCATGAACCTCGCTCATCCATCATCTCAAAAGGACATCCGGTGCAGCCCATCTTGGGCATCTCACAAACCTCGCTCATCCATCTCAAAAGGACATCCAGTGCAGCCCAGCTTGGGCATCTCATGAACCTCGCTCGTCCATCTCAAAAGGACATCCGGTGCAGCTCAGCTTGGGCATCTCCCGAAACTTGCTCATCCATCTTAAAAGGACATCCGGTGCAGCCCAGCTTGGACATCTCACGAATCTCGCTCATCCATCTCAAAAGGACATCCGGTGCAGCCCAGCTTGAGCATCTCACGAACCTCGCTCATCCATCTCAAAAGGACAACCGGCGCAGCCCAGCTTGGGCATCTCATGAATCTCGCACATCCATCTCAAAAGTACATCCGGTGCAGCCCAGCTTAGGCATCTCACGAACCTCACTCATCCATCTCAAAAGGACATCCGGTGCAGCCCACCTCGGGCATCTCACGAACCTGGCTTATCCATCTCAAAAGGATATCCGGTGCAGCCCAGCTTGGGCATCTCACAGACCTCGCTCATCCATCTCAAAAGAACATCCAGTGCAGCCCACCTCGGGCATCTCATGAACCTCGCTCATCCATCTCAAAAGAACATCCGGTGCAGCCCAGCTTGGGCATCTCACAAACCTCGCTCATCCATCTCAAAAGGACATCCGTTGCAGCCCAGCTTGGGCATCTCACGAACCTCACTCACCCCTCTCCAAAGGACATCCGGTTCAGCCCGGCTTAGGCATTTATTTATTTATTTATTTATTTAAAGAGTTTTATATAGCGCTGGCTAGACCCGAAGGTATCAGAGCGCTTCACATTAGGTTCCACAATGTAACAGAAAATGATCACAATTACACATTACGTCAAAAAATAAGCAATACATTGAGAGAGGAGAGAAAGGAGAGAAAAAAAATTGTGGAGGGGGGAAAGGGGAGCTGAGAAGAGGGAGGATGAGGGAAGAGACGACAGGAGAGACGAAAGGAAGTCTGTCTAAAGACCGACTGGGTAGGTGACGTCCAAGGAGGGAATCCACGGCCCGTCTCCCTTTTAGCTAAACAAGGTAACTCCATCGGGCATCAGTCAAAATAGCTAGGTCTCAAGTGGCGAGGGAAAAAGGTTCACAGATAAACAGGGTGGGGACTAAGGGCAAGGACAGGTGAGGGCAAAGGACAGTGGCAGGAAAGAGGAGAAGAGTAGAGAGGAGGGGGATAGGGGGTATGGATAAGAGGAGAAGGGAGAAAAGTCCAGTAGAGAGACGCAGGAGAGTTTGCCCAATACCGGCTGGGTAGGTGATGGTCAAGGAGGGAAATTCATAGCCCATCTCCCCTTTAGCTTGCGAGGTCGCTCCACCGGGCGTCAGTCAAAATGTCAAGGTCTCAGCTGCCGATGGAAAGATCTCCGAGTCAAATGACATGGAGAGTGAGCAGGAGCAAGGTCGGTTTGGGAGTGCCCCGGTGCCTCAGGAGTTCCCCGCGGCGGTAGTCAGGAGTGGCCCCAGTCGCCATCTTGGGGACAGGCACTACAGCAAACTCCATCTCCGCCTGAGATGCAAGCATTGTGGAAGGCAGATGGGAGGGGGGCCAAGAAATCAAGGTAGCCTTTCCAGCAGGAGACGTGGACCAAGGTCCAGCAGGTCGTTGGGCCAGGAATCCGAAGGTGTAACAGGTACTCACTGTGGACGGTGAAGGCTCAGCTGAGCGTCGGGTGCTCCTCACGGCAGCGATGGCACAGGCCCAAGATTCAACGGCACGGGGCATCAACAGCTCCCCAGCCGCAGCGACGGTGTGCACTGTGAGTTGGGCGCCGTTACGGCGCTGATTGAAATAGCGCGGGTGGCGGTCGCCATCATAGGGTCAGGCAGCATTGGGGACCCGATGTGCTTGCAGCACGGGTTGGCTCAGATAGGGAAAGTGCATCCCAAATGGCATCTGGTGAATGGATGGATGGGACCCTTCCTTGATGGCACTAGGAGGGAAAAGGGTGCACCGCTACAACGGGAACTCAGCTGTCGGGCACGGCCGAGCCATCTCCATCCTGTACACGCCGCGTGCGTAACTGCCGGAGACCTCCCGACTGCACCCTGTTGGAGCCAGTGCGTCCAGGCAATGTCCGCCGAGTCTGAAAGATGCCACACTGCACCAGGCACAAGAATCTGGCAACGGCAGTTGACGCGGAACGGGCCAGAGACTGAGCTCACGGCTACTCAGGAGTGCATTTCGAGACCGCCATTTTGAGTTCAGGCGTCCGCTTCAGAAAAGGTGCCGTTCTCCATCCAGCAGGCAGTAATCCAAGATTCAGCCGCGTTTCTGAAGTCGCGGGGCATTCCACTGCATCGCAGGGCGTGGATCTTGGTGATTTTGGGATTCCCATACACGATTTCTGTGGTATTGTGTGGTCGAGGTTTCGGAGCTCTAGGCTCTTGCGGGCATCTCATGAACCTCGCCCATCCATCTCAAAAGGACATCCGGTGCAGCCCAGCTTGGGCCTCTCATGAACCTCGCTCATCCATCTCAAAAGGACATCCGGTGCAGCCTTCTTGGGCATCTCACGAACCTCGCTCATCCATCTCAAAAGGACATTCGGTGCAGCCCAGCTTGGGCATCTCACGAACCTCGCTCATCCATCTCAAAAGGACATCCGGTGCAGCCCAGCTTGGGCATCTCATAAACCTTGCTCATCCATCTCAAAAGGACATCCGGTGCAGCCCAGCTTAGGCATCTCACGAACCTCACTCATCCATCTCAAAAGGACATCCGGTGCAGCCCACCTCGGGCATCTCACGAACCTCGCTTATCCATCCCAAAAGGATATCCGGTGCAGCCCAGCTTGGACATCTCACAGACCTCGCTCATCCATCTCAAAAGGACATCCGTTGCAGCCCAGCTTGGGCATCTCACAAACCTCACTCACCCCTCTCCAAGGGACATCCGGTTCAGCCCAGCTTAGGCATCTCATGAACCTCGCTCATCCATCTCAAAAAGACATCCGGTGCAGCCCAGCTTGGGCATCTCATGAACCTCGCTCATCCATCTCAAAAAGACATCCGGTGCAGCCCAGCTTGGGCATCTCACAAACCTCGCTTATCCATTCCAAAAGGATATCCGGTGCAGCCCAGCTTGGGCATCTCACGAACCTCGCTCATCCATCTCAAAAGGACATCCTTTGCAGCCCAGCTTGGGCATCTCACGAACCTCACACACCCCTCTCCAAAGGACATCCGGTTCAGCCCAGCTTAGGCATCTCATGAACCTCGCTCATCCATCTCAAAAGGACATCCGGTGCAGCCCAGCTTGGGCATCTTATGAACCTCGCTTAACCATCTCAAAAGGACATCCGGTGCAGCCCAGCTTGGGCATCTCATGAACCTCGCCCATCCATCTCAAAAGGACATCCAGTGCAGCCCAGCTTGGGCATCTCATGAACCTCGCTCATCCATCTCAAAAGGACATCCGGTGCAGCCCAGCTTCAGCATCTCACGAACCTCGCTCATCCATCTTAAAAGGACATCCGGTGCAGCCCAGCTTGGGCATCTCACGAACCTCGCTTATCCATCTCAAAAGGACATCCGGTGCAGCCCAGCTTGGGCATCTCATGAACCTCGCTCATCCATCTCAAAAGGACATCCGGTGCAGCCTTCTTGGGCATCTCACAAACCTCGCTTATCCATCTCAAAAGGACATCTGGTGCAGCCCAGCTTTGGCATCTCACGAACCTCGCTCATCCATCTCAAAAGGACATCCGGTGCAGCATTCTTGGGCATCTCACGAACCTCGCTCATCCATGTCAAAAGGACATCCGGTGCAGCCCAGCTTGGGCATCTCACAGACCTCGCTCATCCATCTCAAAAGGACGTCCGGTGCAGCCCTGCTTGGGCATCTCACATATCCATCTCAAAAGGACATCCGGTGCAGCCCAGCTTGGGCATCTCACGAACCTCGCTCATCCATCTCAAAAGGACATCCGGTGAAGCCCAGCTTGGGCATCTCACAAACCTCGCTCATACATCTCAAAAGGACATCCGGTGCAGCCCAGCTTGGGCATCTCACGAACCTCGCCCAACCATCTCAAAAGGACATCCGGCGCAGCCCAGTTTGGGCATCTCACGAACCTCGCTCGTCCATCTCAAAAGGACATCCGGTGCAGCCCACCTCAGGCATCTAATGAACCTCGCCCTTCCATCTCAAAAGGACATCCGGTGCAGCCCAGCTTCAGCATCTCACGAACCTCGCTCATCCATCTCAAAAGGACATCCGGTGCAGCCCAGCTTGGGCATCTCACAGACCTCGCTCATCCATCTCAAAAGGACATCCGGTGCAGCCCAGCTTGGGCATCTCACAGACCTCGCTCATCCATCTCAAAAGGACATCCGGTGCAGCCCAGCTTGGGCATCTCACGAACCTCGCTCATCCATCTCAAAAGGACATCCGGTGCAGCCCAGCTTGGGCATTTCACGAACCTCGCTCATCCATCTCAAAAGGACATCCGGTGCAGCCCAGCTTGGGCATCTCATGGACCTCGCCCATCCATCTCATCCATCTCATCCCCGGATGTCCTATCCGGGGCAGCCCAGCTTGGGCATCTCATGAACTTCACTCATCCATCTCAAAAGGACATCCGGTTCAGCCCACCTCGGGCATCTCACGAACCTCGCTCATCCATCTCAAAAGGACATCCGGTGCAGCCCAGCTTGGGCATCTCACGAACCTCGCTCATCCATCTGAAAAGGACATCCGGTGCAGCCCAGCTTGGGCATCTCACGAACCTCGCTCATCCATCTCAAAAGGACATCCGGTGCAGCCCAGCTTGGGCATCTCACGAACCTCGCTCATCCATCTCAAAAGGACATCAGGTGCAACCCAGCTTGGGCACCTCACGAACCTCGCTCATCCATCTCAAAAGGACATCAGGTGCAACCCAGCTTGGGCACCTCACGAACCTCGCTCATCCATCTCAAAAGGACATCAGGTGCAACCCAGCTTGGGCACCTCACGAACCTCGCTCATCCATCTCAAAAGGACATCAGGTGCAACCCAGCTTGGGCACCTCACGAACCTTGCTCATCCATCTCAAAAGGACATTCGGTGCAGCCCAGCTTGGGCACCTCATGAACCTCGCTCATCTCTTTCATGGGGCAGCAGCAGGTTCCTTATTGCGGGATGTTGGAGATGCCTTGTGTTTTGCTACTGGCTTCAGACAATGGTAAGTCTTAATTATCTGCTTCCGCTTTATGGGCCCTCGCCGCAGATTGAGCTAAAGGGATTGGATAATTGGCAGCCATTATTGGCCACAGCATTATACCCATATATATAATTATACCATGCAGGTAACGCAAAGGGACAAAAGTGCGAGCTGTGATATACCAATACGTTTTTGATAAGTTCCCCAATTCTGAGCTAATATCAAAAAACCAGTCCAGTTTCTGAATAATTTGTCCATGTTTACAAATTATCAAATACTCTGAAATAAAAAACTATTAAGGCAAATATGTCTGCATGGGCCTTGTTGGCCATAACACATTTAGCTTATTTAATTTAAAACAGCTTTTTAGACTTCAAGCAGAGTTTCGTTTGCTCAATTAAAAGAGGTGAAATAGTTTAGTTTGTGAAGATAGTTGGGTTAGTTGCTGAAAGAAACATTTGCATTCTTTTTCCTAGATATCCTAAACATTGGTGACACCATTATCTTCCATGCTTTGAAAACCCATAGTCGATGAGACAATAATTTTAATACAGTTAGAAAAAAATAATTGTTCCAAATTGGCGTTCTGCCGTTGGCAGGATGATAGTGTGCGCTACTAATCTGCATAACAGTCCAATTATGGAAAGAGATGAACAGCACTACAACGCATATGTACTGCGACTACCACTAGAAATGTTCTTAACACCGGGGGGTGTTGGAACGCAAAGGGGGGAACCTTGAGCTGGTGGTGATGTCCACTTACCACACATCTGAGGTAGCTATGAAGTGCTGGCTGAATGGGGATATGGAAGTAGGTGTCCTTGAGGTCGAGGGTCACCGCGTGCCCTCCGGCGCATAGCAGAGGGATGACATTATGCTGTGTTAGCATTTTGAAATTCTCCGACAAGACATAACGATTCAAAGGTCCGAGGTTGAGAATGTGCAAGAGGGAACCGTCCTTCTTTGGGATGAGGAATAACAGCAAATGTCCCCCTTAAACCTACCATTGTCCTCGATGCTGTATACATTTATAATTTCCCCTGTCAAACATCAGGCACCTCTGGGAGGTGGATTGGCGATATCGAGCCGCACAGTGCCTCAGCTGGAGTCAAGAACTGCTACAAGGAATGCTACCTTCCATGAAAGAGTATTGGGTATCACAAGAGCGTAATGGCTCGGAAGGAGGCCCTTAAGTCTAGTGAGCACATCATCAAGATGTGGGAACTGGTAGTGTTCTTGGAGGAAGGTGTGTTGTCTGTTCTGCTTGTAAGCTGTAAGCAACACCGTGATCACTGAACCTTGCTCTGCAGATTAAAGGATTGGATAGGTCTGTCCGGCTCTACCCGAGAAAGGATCAGACAATTCATCACTGACAGCAAACACCATGTCAGAGTTGGTTCATCATAGTCCACTTGGAAATCTATTCATTGTGGGTCCCCAAAGGATCTTCCCTTTACTATTTAATATATATACGGATAGCGTGACACAAGTCATTGACTGTCACCAGCTATCTTTTTCATTGTACACATATGTTTTCATATTCCACTAATTAAATGTAAATTCATGTGATCAAATTAACTTTTGAGCATGCATGGAACATATTGCATCATGGATGAGGGACAGTTCCTTTCTTTTCTGTAAAATATGTCTTTATTGGCCTTTCAAGCAGTAATACAGCATACATTGCAGTGTGATAGTTGAACAGCAGAGGACAACAGGCTGAACAAGAACCAGGGCAGTGTGCATGTTCATGGATACACACCTACAGCTGCCCATGGGACAGTTTCTTATGCCTCAACGGGGACAAAACTGAGGTCCTCATATTCAATAACGAACAAAAGAGCACACACCTCTCCACCATTTACCTGACCCAGGGGTTTAGGACATTTTCCCATCCAGTCAACAAATTTTAAGAACCTCCGAATGATCTTTGTCAAGGAAATGTTATTTGAACCAGGGATCAACTCTGTAGTTAAGAGCGAAAACTAACAATTCTACACATTATGGAAACTCAGACCTTCCCTCATGTCACCTTTTATATACGAACTAACAGGAGACTTGATCCTACCACAGTTAGACTATAGCAACAGCCTCTAGGCCAGAGGTCTTCAAACTTTTTGATGCTGAGACCCCCCCTTCTGTCAAATTATTTAGGCGCAAGGACCACTTCCTGACAAACATTTCTAGAACCTGGTAGGTACTCCTCATCATTGACAACTATCAACAATCATAAACGCCCCCTATTCCCACAGCAAATCGTTTTTACGGTGGGGAAATAATATTAAACAGTGTTTAGCAAACCAAAGGTCAGTTGGCGTGGTCAAAGGTGAGGCTAAAAAAATGAAGGTCCTCATTTAGGAGGAATTGGCCTAGGACAGGGCCTCAAGTCTTCTTGCTGCGCTGCCCTACGCCAATGTGAAAGGGCAGGAATGCACCGTATTTGTGAAATACGGTGCATTCCTGTCCTTTCCCCCTGCATTGACGCACAAAATGCTGCCTTGCACCAAAGTAGGCAGGATTGTTTTTGTGCAGGAAGGGGCACCTTCCTCCACAAAAACAATCCCAAGAGGCTTTTTCCTCTTTCTTTTTTTTTTTTTATAAACAGACTTTATTCGTCAAGTTACACATATGATGCAGGGCTCTGTACCCCAGAAACCACTGCCCAATCAATTAGAGAAGATCATACTTTGACATTTCACAAAAAAACCACAAAATATCTCACATTAATATCTAACTTTCCCCAATCCCCCACCCCCCCCCCCCCCCGATCGCACTACCCACCCACAACCAAACCGGATCACTCAAACACCGCGCCCGGGCTGCCCATCGGGCCCCCATTTCACGGATCTCCCCCAATCCCCACCTCAACATTGATGTCCCCTCGGGTAAAGATCCCCTGTCCCTACCACCTCCTCTAGCAATAGTCCACGGTAATCCGCCCACCGTTTCCAGATCTTCACGTGTTTGCATGGACAACCCCTGGCGACAAATATGGGCTTTTCCAGCCCCATGCTAAAATCTAGCCCATTCTTCCATGCCGCCACTGAGGGAGCCCTTGGTGCCTTCCACTCCCTAGCTATGTCTCTTTTTGCCAATGTAAGGCCTAATAGCAGTAAATGCCGTTTATAGGCATTACCGCCGATTCCCTCCATAATATGCAGCAGTGCAAGCCTCGGCGAGCGAGAGAGGTCCCAGCCCAGCACCTCCGACAGGCAATTAAAGACTCCTCTCCAAAACCGATCTAGAGAGGGACAGTGCCAGACTGTATGTAGAAGTGTGCCCTCTTCCTGATTACAACGGAGGCATACCGGGGAGGCAATGAGCCCCGCCTTCCACAGCCGTACCCGTGTATAGTAAACCCTATGCAGGTATTTAAATTGGACCAAGCGGAGTCTCATCGCTATGGCCGCCCCTCGCGGAGCTGCCAGGGCCTCTGTCCAATCCTCCTCATCTAATGGACCCACATCTCCCTCCCAGTTCTCCCGGAGTTTCTTCAGCGTAGGGGAACAATGCGTAACTAAGGATTGATATATCTTCGAAATTTTACGGTCCTGCAGGTCTCCCATGAAAACCTTCGCCTCCAGTGGACTAAACTCCGGTAGTGAGGCTAACCCTTCTAAGCTGGGGGCCAAGGCATGCCGAAATTGGAGGTAGCGGTAGAATTGGAGCTGTGGCATGTGGAAGTCTGTCTGAAGGTCCTGGAAGGACTTCAGTACGAGTCCCTTCATGACATCGCCCAAGACCGAGATACCAATATTGTCCCACCCCTAAACCCCTGCAAGGTCATCAGCTGCGGCAAGCGCCCGTTGTTCCAGAGGGAGTCTGCCGAGTAAGCGTCGTCCACCATCCCATCCTTCTCAATGCCTGCTTCCAGACCTGAAAGACAACTCTTGTCACCGATGGCAGCGAATTACGCTGCGGAATATAGGAGCATGTGTAGCGAGCAGTCTCCCATCAGGTGTCGCTCGACCGCGTAAGCCGGGTCTTCCCTAGTGCTATACCACCATTCATTTAAGATGAGCAGATGCGAGGCCTGATAATACGAATACAAGTCAGAGGAGGCGAGCCCCCCGCAATAAGTAGATAGAAAGCACGTTCGCAAGGCCACACGCACCTGGCCCCCTCCCATAGAAACTGGCCTAAGGCCGCGTTCACTTGTCGGAACCACCGGGGTGAAATCAGGTAGGGGTGATTCTGCAGCTGGTAAAGGAGCCGAGGAGCGCCACCATCTTAAATATTGCTGACCTACCATATAGCGACAGAGGCATACGAGACCAGGACTTGATATCCTCCCGCACTCTTTCCCACACCGGCACCACATTACGTTCCCAGGAGACCGTGGGCACATCCGACACGAACACTCCTAAGTATTGCAATCCCCCGCCGCCGCCTGGACCATCGAGGCCCACGGGCCTACATCTGATCTATCACCCAACAACCACAGCTTGGATTTGCGAGGGTTCATATATAATCCAGACGTTTCCCCGAAAATTTGCATAATCCGTAACAGGCGTGGCCCCGTTCTGTCCACATCTGTGAGGAAGAAGAGGACATCATCAGCATATAACGCTATCCTGTCTGATAGTCCCGGCGCCCATTCAAATCCCCGCACCTGTGCATCCATCCGCACCCACGCAGCCAAAGGTTCCATGGACAGAGCAAATAAGTAGGGGATAAAGGGCAGCCCTGTCTCGTACCCCGCCCGATGGAAAACGTAGAGGAGGTCGCGCCAGCTACCCGCACCGATGCAGTGAGGTCAGTGTAAAGGAGGGTCAGATAGGAGAGGAATCGAGGTCCGAGATTAATCCTTTGCAGCAGGGCGAATAGATACACCCAGCTGAGGGAGTCAAACGCCCTGTCCATATCGGCCAATAGTAGGGCCGCTGGTTCACCCAGTTGACGTATGGCTGCCACCGCCACGTGCGCCCGCCGAATATTATGTCTGGTCGCCCTTTGCGGCATAAATCCTGCCTGATCCGAGTGGATCAGGGCCGTAATATGTGGGAGAAGGCGATTTGCGAGGGCTTTGGCCAGAATCTTGGCCTCCACGTTCAGGAGGGAAATGGGGCGATACGAGGCATGCTGGTCTGGGGGTCTGCCCGGCTTATGAAACACCACCACCTCCGCATGCCTCCAGTCTGGGGGAGAGACCCTTGTTCTCGTGCCTCTTCAATCACTGACCGATATTGGGGGCCCAGCTGCGTAAAGTAGCGTTTGAAAAATTCACTTGGGAACCCATTGGGCCCAGGTGCCTTCCCGGTGTTAAGCTCGCCCAACGCGGCACCCAACTCCTCGACCGTCAGGGGTTGCTCCAATTGTTCCCTCACCTCATTCGGTAGGGCCTTGGGTGGGAGATCATCCAGAAATTTATCAATTGTTGCCACCGGTAGACACTCCTTAGCGGCATACAAATCTGAATAGTAGGTGGCGAAGCTCTCCGCCAGGACTAGCGGATCCGTAATCGATTCCCCCGAGCCCAAGATACCCGGGAGGGCCTGGGAATGGAAAATTCCCTGGCAGAGTCGATGCAGCATCTTACCAGATTTATCCCCCCACTGATACACCCTGCTACGCGTGGCCAGCCAAGCCTGGCGGGCCTCGTCTAGCAATAGAGCGGCATAGTTCTGTTGTGCCAACAGCAATTGTCGTCTAGTCAGATTGCCACCCTCTTCTCGGCTCCTTCGTTCGAGTGGCTCTACTGCCGCCTCTGCCTGAAGTAGTTCGTCCCTGCGCGCCCTACGCGCCGCCGCGCACCAGGAGATGTCCACCCCCCGCGACGTCGGTTTCAGTGCTTCCCATAGCAGCTCGGCCTTAGAAACTGACCCCTCGTTGGTCATGAAATACTGCTCTATCGCGCAACTCATGTGCTCTCCATACTCCTCCCTCTGCAGATGCCATACTGAGAGTCGCCACCTGAACGGCTGCTTCGCCCGCCCTAGTCGCAAGGTAAGTGCCACCGGGGAGTGATCTGACAGACCCCGCGGGAGAATCTCCGCCGCCACCACCCCGTGCACCACCGCTTGGGGAACAAAGAGGTAGTCCAGCCTGGAGTATGAATCGTGGACTGCGGAGAGATATGTGAACTCCCGCTCCTTCTGATGGAATCGTCGCCACACATCCACCCAATTCAGCCCCGTCACCAAGGAGTATAGCTTTGTGGTGCGACCACCTATCGAACCACCCCCACCCCGCCAGCGATCCCTGGCCACATCCATCACATCATTCCAATCTCCACCAATGACAGCAGCGCCCTCTGGCATATCCGCCCATAGAGTCATAAGACGCTCCACCAAATTCCACTGCAGCGGAGGAGGAGCATAGACGCTACCCAGCACCAACGGATCCTCCCCAACCCTCCCCTGGAGAAACAAATATCGCCCCTGGGTATCTGACCACTGTTTAATGTGCGTATATGGAACCCTGCGATGTATCAAGATTGCCACCCCCCCGAGAGCCCCTCGTAAAGCCGGAATGGAATACGTGTTGGTACCCATACCGTTGCAAACAAAGGGCCTTCGTTCCCAGAAGATGTGTTTCCTGTAACATTAGTATATCCGCTCCGGCCCGTTTAGCATGCTGTAATATGGCCCCACGTTTAATTTTGTCTAAGGCGCCCCTGACATTCCAACTAATAATACGAAGAGTACCCGGGGACACCCGCTCACTAGGAGATACCCTGGCCATCTGAGCCACTGTCCACTGTTGTCGGATTGGGAAACCCCCCGCGGTGCATACTGAAACATCTAGTGTACGTGGGCAAAAGTGCGATCGACGAACTAAAACAACCCCCCCCCCAACAAACCCCCCACCCCATACCTCACAAACCATGAAGCATCTGTCGCGGCGGGCATGACCCACACCCCCCAACGGGAGGGTACGGTCCACCCCGACCAATGGATCCCCAACTTACAGCCCATACAACAGGGGCGCGATCTCCGCCAGCAGATGGCTAACGGAGGGTCCGGCCCAACTACGTGTCCCTTCGATCCAAACCAGACAGTTCACTTTGCTGCTACTGCTCGTCGAGTCGAATCTCAGGTCGCCGATGCATGCTGCCCGAGGCCGACGCAGCCCGGGACGAGGCCCCACAGGACTTGGAGCGACGCCTGGACCTTGATCTTCTGGTGCCCCGCTGCTGCCGCCGGAGTCCCTTTCGGGCCGCCTCGCCTGATGAAGAGTCGGATTCCCTACCCGGTGGCGTGTGGGCGCGGACTCGCACTGTCTCATCCGTCCATTTAAATACCTCTTCCGGTGAGTCGAAGAAATGGGTGCGGGAGCGGTACACCACCCGCAAGCGGGCCGGGTACAGTAGTGCATAAGGGAGCTTAAGGTCTCTCAGGCGGGCCTTCGCTGCTAGAAACGACTGCCGCTGCTGCTGCACCAGCCGGGTATAGTCAGGGAAAATAAGTATACGTGTATTGTCATGTACCAAGGACTCCTTCAGTCTGGCCTGCTTCAGTATTACATCCCTGTCGTGATAGTTCAGAAACCTTGCGATAATGGGCCTCGGCCGAGCCCCAGGCGGTGGTTTCTGCATGAGTGCTCTGTGGGCCCGCTCTACTATAAAACAGCGGGACAGGGAGCCCTGGGGAAGCCAGCCCTCCAGCCATTGCGTAAGAAATTGCGCCACATTGTCCCCTCGCACCCCTCCGGGAACCCAACAAAACGGAGGTTATTACGCCTGGCCCGCCCTTCGGCATCTTCTACCCGCAGCGCCAGGCCTCGCTGGGTGGTCTCCATGGTGGCCAGCTTTTTCTTTAGTATAGTGACATCATCTTCCACCCCAGATATACGGGTTTCGGCCTCGGTGATACGCGTGACTGCATTGCGCAGATCCTGCCGCAGTAGCATAACGTCGGAGCCGACTGCCCCGATTTTAGCGTCTAACATGTCTCGGGACTGGGTAATAGCAGCCATAAGCGCAGCATTGTCCGGTTCAATCCCCTGTGATCCCCCAGATGCCCCCGACGCCGCTCCAGAACTAGTAAACTTGTCGATGGTGCCTTGTTTAGACGGGCCGCCGCCCCTTTATCTCGCGTCATAGTTGCTGCCCTGTCTCCTAACTCCGGCCCCCGTGTAGACCAGGAAGGGAGGGGAAACGACAGAGGGGGGACCAGCAGCAGTGATCCCACGTCGGGCCCCAGCGGCTCCGCCACCGGGGGCTCAAGTGCGCAGATGCCGCACTGGCCCACTCCGTATATACCCCCAAGGGACCCGGGGCTCCGGCGGTACTCGCGCGGCTCGATGCAACCGTCGATGCGAGGGCGCCCTAATGTAGAGATGTAGGCTCTCACCCCTAGCCACCACCAAGCAGCTGGCTCCTTAATCCCGGCTCCAAACGGCCTGCCCGGGGCCAGATAAGGCGTGACGCCCGCGCGGCCCGACCAGCCGCCGAAGCAGGCGCCTCTTATCACCAATAGGGTAGTGGGGGCAGGGCGGCCAAGCAGCCCGTCCGGCTTTTTCCTCTTTCTGTGTGTGCTACATAATGCAGCGCACATGGAAAGAGGAAACCATTAGGAGAAATGAAAACATTTCTCCTCGTTACGCCTGCTGTGGGGAGGCATACGGTTTTGGTGCTGCCCCAGGTTTATGTGATTGAGGCGCTTGTGCTGCCGAAGTTTTCATAAAAAGTGATGCTCCTGGCGGCGCAATCCTCTCATAAATGAGCCCCAAAATATTTTGTTCGTTTTTTTAGGTCTTTCACCATCAGGTAGCTGCGTATAAAATAATGGGTATCTGAAATGAAGAATAAATAAATAAAAGTTGTTAGTCAGTGGGAAAAGCACTGTAGTACATTATGAAACCTCTATTAGTTAAAGCGCAGCAGAGGTCTGTAAGTAACCACACAATTCAATTTGGTTGGTGCAGTGAAGAATAGTGACTTGTGTCTTTTTAGTGCTACGAGGTCACAGCCTGTGACAGAAAGCACTGTGAATGTGCAAGTCATTATTTTATACTTGTATTGTACACAGTATAAGATAGACTGATACAAAATGTGCAAATAGTTTTACGATATAATGGTGCTTCCACAATGTAGATTTTAGTAATTCCAGACCGTAAGTAATGCAATTTTTTGTTTTACATAAATGTCCCTTCAACACCTCCTTAGGGGGACTAAGGGCTGTGTAAATACAATTACGATAAAAGCACGCGCTTCACAACCCAGTTCTTAACTCTTCGCACTACCACTCCGAAAAAAAATCTTTGCCATCACAAAGCTTGGAGTGATTCGAGCAATTAAAGTCAGAACCACTCCCAAGTATCCTTTACATTTGCAGATTAACTCATTTTTTGTTTAAATATCTTTATTTGCATTTTTCGTATTTAAACAGCAATAAAAGATGATATGAATAACCTTAATACATGAGGGATATGGGCATAGTAGAGTTCACAATAACGATATACATACTTTTTTATAGTGCTAGTGGTATATAGCGAGTACATAACAGCATGGTTAAGACTGACACGCTGACTCTTTATGTATTTGCGTATGACAATCATATTTGATGACGAACACATGGCATATAATCTATTATTCTAGTGCGTTACTTTCCATCCTCTGTGTGAGTAGCCCTATCCCCAAGAATGTCGTTTGTTTATTCACTCGTATGGCATATATTTCACATTTCTTTTTCACATTTCTCAATGTAACAAAATACTAAAGCGCAAATATAATACAGCTTACTTTTTCCCCTTTTCTCTCTTTTTCTTCTTTTTAAACCGAAGAAAAAGAAAATTTATATAAACAAGAATAAAAAGAAAAAATGAAAAAAAGGAAAAACATATAACAGTGAAAAAGAAAAAAGGCCATCGTCAAGTCTTCGCAGCTGGGTCACAGTGGTCTAACAATGTGACTGCATTTCGCTTAGCAATTCGTAACGTAACCATCCCCATCTTATCTGTCCCCCCCCTATTCTCTTGGCGCTCATGTTACATAAGTAGTTTTGTCTTGTTAACATTTCTTTACATCTATCATTTCCGTGCTTGGAATTATGACAATGTGATGTCAAATGCGAAGCTAGGCTATGGGGGCAGCTGTTGACTATCTTCCGGATCCTGCTCGATGTTCGTATGCGGGGAGCTGGACTCACTATCTCTGTCTACATATTTTATTTCCACAAGCATAGTATCCCAATATTGCGCAATGGGATATTTGCGCAGCCCTGCGATTTCCTCCCTGTGCAGCGACGTACTCTCAGCTTGAGCCCATATTATAAGTGAGTTTTTCCAGCTGTGTATTACTGGAGGTTCAGCACGTTTCCATCTTTTCGTTATTAAGCGTTTGGCTACTATGAGGCCTAAATCTGTGAATCTCGCTGTGACTCTGTGTTTCTTTGACCTAGGGTAAAAGCCAAGTATACATTCTTCCCATGATCGGAGAGGCGGCCGTCCAGTACATCTTGCTATCTCCTCCACAACCTCCTGCCAGTACATACTCAGGGATGTGCATGACCACATCATGTGTAGAAAGTCAGCATCCGTCTGGTGACAACGGGGACAAGCAGAGGCAGTCATGTGAAAGTATCTATTTAATTTGTCTGGTGAGAGATATGCTCTGTGTGTGATATAAGTATGAGACGGAATTTGGAGTTTCTCGGTATACACGTGGGATTAGCAAGTATAGTCTCCCACTCTCGATCCGTCCAGGGATTCCCCCTGTCCTCCTCCCGCCTCAGACGTAGGGCGGTCAGTGGTTGTATCATATGTGTAAGCAATGCCTCCACTAACCAATGTATTATATGCGAGCCATTGCCCATCACATGCAAGTATAGTATCAAAAGATGCATTTTTGGCTCCACACTAATATCTCCCCAGGCTGCTGTGAGTGCTCTTGTAACAGAAGTGTGCAGCAAGAATTGACTCGCCGGTAGGTTATAGTCTTCCGCAAGTGTTTCAAACGGTATCAATGTTCCATCAACATACAGGTCTCCTAACGTGTGTAACTCGGCTGCATGCCAGCGCGTAACTGCTTACATGAGTGCCCGGATGTCCCCTGGGGGTCCCCAAAAGCGGAGGTATTGGGGCGTATGGCACCGCATGCTTGGTGAGGTATAAACTTCTCCTATAACAGTGGTGGGCCAGTTTTAAACAAGTTTGCGAGGGGCACGGAGGGCGAGCAATCGGGTGGAATAAGTGATATATCTGGGACTGGGACCAGGGAGGTTGCAATGAGGCTGTATCTTCTAGGTTATGACCTGCGAACCACTGCGCCACCCACTGTAACTGTGCTGCCAAGTAATATAATTCCAGGTTTGGTACTGCCAGTCCTCCCCTATCAGTGGGAGCATAAAGTTTCCAGAGTGCTACTCTAGAGTGGCCTGTGTTCCAAATAAGTCCTCGAAGCATTTGTTCCAATTCCCGAAATATTTTGGCTGGGACATAAACTGGTAGATTAGAGAAGTAATAAAGTAATTTGGGTAGTACCACCATTTTACTCAAGGCTATTCTGCCCATTACGTTCAACAGTAGTGTTTTCCAAAATTTAATTTGCGCTCGTATAGCGGCCATAGCTCTAATCAGGTTCCCCTCCAATATGTCTGCAGGATCTCGATATATAAATATGCCCAAATATCGGAAAGTGTTCAGCTGCCAGCAAAGGAGAGAGTCATTAATTTTTTTTTTTTGTATTTTTTTTTAATTTATTTTTTGTCCTCATCTCACCAATAAGCTTATACAGGTCTTATGAAGCCGATATTTCAGTCTGTGGGCCCTCCGGCTTACCGCACTAGCTTAGGTCGCCTGACCAGTCCTGCTCGTTTTGGGACTTGGTGTAATCATAGGACGAACTATATTAATTTCAAATTACGTCCCCATCTCGTAAGAGGTAGCCAGATGTTTATCGAGCTATCCCCTTCTCCTTCATGATCCAAGCGAGCCATAGCAAATGCGGCTTTAAGCCATTCTTCACTTTTTGGGGGAAGGGAATCCTTCCACCTTTTACATATCTCTCGCCGTGCGAGTATAATCATATATAGAAGTAGCCCGCGCTGGATCTGCGGTGCAGTCTGACAGAATAGTCCATTGTCCCCAAAGAGGACTAGTGCCAAATTTACATCAATATTAGCTTTAAAAATGTCTTGTAAAATGTCACCGATCCCCTTCCAAAAATTCTTTAACTCAGGACACTCAAAGAAGATATGAAGGTCATTGGCAGTTGGCAACAAACATCTAGGACATTTTGGTGCTGGGGACGGGGCAAACTTAGCTATCTTGGCTGGGGTATAATAAAGCCTATGTATAACAAAAAAGTGGTTCTTCTTTAAGCTTGCAGGTTTAATAAATTTATATAGTACTTTCAGTGATGGCTCAAACAGGGCGTCTATACATGGTTCAAGAGGGGTTTGATTCCAAACTAGGGTAGGGGATGGGATCTCCTGATCTTCCGCTTCTAACAAATAATTGTACCACACTGATATCTCCTTCTTTATTGGGTGTGTGGAGTGGCACAAACTCTCTATGTCCCAATTCCCTCTTGTTTCGCCTTTTTCTGCATCAAACCAGGATACCAGTTGTAAATATTTAAATCTGGAAAACCCTGTACCAATCCTAGCCCTCAATAGTTCCCATGAATGTATCCCCCTGAATCCAGCAGCTCAGACCAGATGTTTATGCCCGCACTCTTAATGGGTACCGCGAGGCTATCTCTAAGACAACAGGGAGTTCCAGGGAGCCCCAAATAGGTGCTAGATCGGAATAGTATCCTATCCCCCATCTAATTCTGACTTTGTACCATATTTCCAAAGCTGCCTTGAGGACCTTCAGACGTACTCTCTTGAAGTATTTTGGGGCCCCGAACTTATATAAAAACGCCTCACCTCCTCCTCCTCCCTCCATTCTTACCATTTCTCCCAACAGCATTCCCCACGCCGACTCATCCGGTTTCCCCAGCAGCATCCGAACTTCCTTAAATTGAAATGCTGCTGCGTACCAGTTTATATCAGGAAGAGCCAGCCCCCTTTTTTTAATCTACGTCTCAATTTCTTCCATGACATTCTCACACCCTTGTCTCCCCAGATGAAACTCCCGATCTTACTCTGCACCTTACTGATGCACTTATATGGGAAGACCAAGGGTATTGTGGAGAACAAATACGAAAGCTTGGGAAGAATAACCATCTTTACTAAATTAACTTTCCCATAAATAGTTAAGGGAGGTTCCTCCATCTAGCAAAGAGGCGGTCTATTTCTTTGGTTATTCTGTTCAGATTAATCTGGGGAATTTTTTCCAAATCTTTAACAATGATGATACCTAAGTATCTTAACTCGTTGCTAGTTGTGCCTTTCCATTGATCTAAGTTCCAGCACATCACCTCAGTCTTTGATGTATTTACTAGATAACCTGACAGAGTCCCAAACCTCTCCAAAAGCTCCTCCACCCGGGGAATAACCACCACAGGATCGTTGGTGTACAATATTAAGTCATCAGCATACAACGCTAACTTACAGCTATAATGCTGAGACTTAAAGGGATAGATCGAATCATCTAATCTAATGGCTTGAGCTAACGGTTCAATATAAATGTTAAACAGGAGAGGCGAAATCGGGCAACCCTGCCGGGTCCCCCTCTGGATGTTAAAACTAGGGGTCAGGAGACCGTTCAACAGAATCCGGGCAGAGGCTCCCTGGTAACAATGTCTCAGGGTTTGAGTAAAAATCGGGCCGAATCCCATTACGTCTAGTACTTCCCAAAGGTACACCCAGCAAACCCTATCAAAGGCCTTGGCCGCATCCAAGGCAACTATGGCCAAAGGATCAGATCTTTCAATGGCCAAGTCGATATTTCCTATTAATAATTGAGTCTGTCTCTGGATGTATCTTCCAGGGACAAAGCCCTTCTGATCAATATGGATCAAGCCTGGAATCAATTTCGCCAATCTCCCCGCTAAAATACCCATAAAGATCTTGTAATCGGCATTCAGCAGGGAGATTGGACGATATGAATCGGCCTTTAGCGGATCCTTGCCTGGTTTTAGAATCAGGACAATTGTAGCCTCCTTCCAAGACTCCGGGACTTTACCTGTGGGGCAGTACACTGAATTAAAAATGGTACCTAGTACCGGGGACAGCTCCTCTACTAACAGTTTGTACACTTCATTCGGAAGCGAGTCCATACCTGCAGCCTTTTTATTCCTACATTTTTTGATTTGCTCAGCTATCTCCTCTACTGTAATGGGGGCCTCCAAATTTTTACGACTCTCCTCTGACAAAGAAGGCAGAGATTTAGTCCTCAACCATGTTTGTATAATATTTGGAGATGGAGCTAAATCTTCTTTATAGAGATCCGAAAGAGAGAGAGCAAACAAGTTTGCATGTCTTCAAAGCTCCTCGATTTCTCCCCTTTGCTGTTAACTATCAGTTCGGTAATATTATTCTTAGATCGATTAGTTCTTGCTTTCCAGGCCAGTAAGGCACCTGCTTTCTCCCCATATTCAAAATTTTGCATATTCCTAGTATGCCATTGTGCCCTGCATTTTATATCTAATTTCCCCTGTAATCCTGTCTTGCATCTTCTAGGTCACTCATAACTTGTCGCAAATGCCCTTGGTCCCCATGACTTAATCTGTTCCTCTCACTCTCTAACTTGGCTATTTTTTCCTCAATTAGTTTTAGGGCCCTAGCCTCAGCTCTGTTTTTAGAACATATAAGACCATGGAACCTCCCTCTCAAATTTGCCTTATAGGCATCCCAGATAAAATCCATTGTTGTGGAGCCCATATTCAAAGAGAAAAATTCTAACGTGGACTGCTTTACGGCCTGAATAATTTCGGGATTCTGAAGCATTGCCCTATTGAGCGTCCATCTTGTCTGCATCGAGCGCCCTTTACTTTGAAGTGAAAACTGCACTGGGGCATGATCTGAAAGATGGCTTGGCAAAACTGAAATTCCCTCCAGGCCACCCAGAGTGGATCTATCCATCAATATATAGTCGATTCTGGAGGAGTGACGGTGCTTTTTGCTGTAATACGTATATCCCTGTAGATCTCCCTTCTTTGCCCTCCACGCATCCACTAAGTCCAAGTCGTGTAGCATGTTTACCAATGCACGACGTACCCTAGGGGCCCCGACATGATAACTCACGTTGGACCTATCTTTTGAAGGGTCCAAGAGAACATTGAAGTCTCCACCTATTATAATAGGAGGGGTTTCCATTATCAGTTTTGATTGCAACTTGCAGATGTATGTTGGGTCGTCTACATTAGGGCCATAAAATGAAGCACAGACTAAATCTGAGTTTTCCAAAGCCAATTGTACGACCAACCACCTCCCAGTGTGATCCGACTGCGAATTTTTTATAGAACAGGGGGCTCCATGTTTAATCAAGATTGCTACACCCCTACTGTGGATAGTTTGCTGCGATGCAGAGTAGCATTTTATCCAAGGCACTCCCGAAAAAACAGACCGACTTTCCAAAAAGCTCAAATGCGTCTCCTGCAGAATACACACCTGAGCCGAGGAAAGTTCTAAATATTTTAAAATTAGCCTTTGCCTACGGGGACACCTTAACCCATTAACATTCCAGGAGATAAAAATAATCCTACTGTCCCTTTTATTTTGGTTTCCTGCCATTAAACTGCTGATCTGTTACACCATCTTGACAGTATTTCCTTAAATCTAAAGTGAGATGAGGTTCATTTTTTTATTTTTTACCCACTGCTCCCCACCCAGTACATCCAGTGCACCTCCCCCTCCCATCTCCCCCAATACCACCCCTGCCCATGAGGAACCCTCCCTTCCAATAGGCGAACCTATTCGGCCCCTTTCCCCCTTAGTGTAAAAACTATATGTATATTTTAAATCCTGCTATCAGCAAACAAAATATCAAATGATATCTCCCCTCTTCCTCAATGCCCTCCTTCCCCCCCGCTCAATTTTGATTTTCGCTATAAGTTCATCTGCCTCCTCGCTAGATCTAATCTGATACATATGATTCTTCCACATTACGCGTAATTGTGCAGGGAACTTTAACTGTGCCTTAGCCCCAATGCTATTCAACTCCTGCATTCTTTTCCCTAACTCCCACTGTCGTGTTGCTGTCACATGAGAAATATCTGATCTTATTTGAAAGGAGAAGGGACTAGAACCATTTGAAGTTACGGTACCTTCTTTGAGGGCGGATGTCAAAATCTGCTCCTTAACTGAATAAGTTAGGAAATTCACCAATATTTTCCTTGGCTTTTGTCTTGCAAGGTTCCTTCTGAAGGGGTCGCGATGAACCCTTTGTATTTCCCTTACTAGATCTACTTCAGACGCGTTTTTTAGCACTGTCTCTTTTAGCACAGATATCACGAACCCCTTTATGTCCGATCCTTCCAATGCTTCAGGGACATTCAAAAGCCGCAAGTTGTTTCTCCTGGAGTAATTCTCCAAGCGCTCGATATCGTCTTTCAGTTCTTTATTCTGGACCGTTAATTTCGCCAGTTCCGTTGTAGTAGAATGCATGGTGTCCCTGATTTTAGGGATTTCCAGTTCAATTGCGTCTGTTCTTAATACGACTTCATCTAGCCTTTTGGCTAGTACTTCACAGGAAGCTTGAATAGCTGCCTGGTTCGCTTCAGAGACTGTAAATCTATTGGTCATTTCCGCTTGGTTTGCCTCGGACACAGTAAATCTATTGGCCATTTCATCCTTCATAGCCAATAATATATCGGCCAGGGAGTGAGACGTATCTGGAGAACCTGGCGTTCCTGTTGTATCGACTGGTTTTTCCATTATTGTGTTATCTTCTGTGGTATTGAGAGAAGTGATGTTGGAGGCCTTAAGGGATTTCAGAGACACATCTGGAGGATCGTCTATGACTAAGGCTGAATATCTGTTTGATAAGCTCACTGATGGATGCGTACTTAATATCCCATCAGAGGCTGTACCAGGCACTTTCACAACATTGCCCATCCCCCTATTGAAGAGCTTACAGAGCTGGATGTTTCTGCCAATAGACTGCCCTGACCCACATTCTTAGGTATATCACCTACTGAGGCTGTAGAGGTAGACATGACTTTATAGTAAGTTTTAAGCGAGGGTGTAATTTTAACCTTAGAGGGAACGACCTTCTTACCCCTTCCTTTTCCCTTACTAACGTCAGCCCCTTTGCCTTTTAGGTTGACACCATCTTCCGTGAGAGTTCCCTTATGCCTACGCTGTCGCGTGGATGTTTTTACCTCAGAAATTCCTGAAGAGGTTTGTGGAAACAGACTGGGTTTGATAATGTCGTGATTAAATGAGTGGGCAACTCTTGTTCGTAGTGTATATCTATTTATTTTTTGTAGGTGATTATCTACTACCACAGGCCCACCTAACTTGCCAACTTCTCCTGTCTCCATACACTTTCCTTGTGTCTCACCCTGTACCTCTTTTACCTGGACTTTCTTCTCAGTTTGAAAGTTATATGAGCCAAGCGCCGGGGGTATTAAAGCTTCATTTTTGGTGTCTCCCGTAAGAAAGAAGAATTTCTTCTTACCTTCGTTACCGCAGTTAGAATGTGCGTCCTCCAAAGCTTTGTGCCTCCAGACTCGGCGACACCCTACCTGAAGGTCTGCAACTACTCCTGGAACACTGCAAACACGGGGAATTGGAGGCACGCATATGCTAGTACTGGCTCTGCCTCCCGCGACTCGGAACAGGAAAAGTGCTAAATCGCGCCTCCGCCGAGTCCGAGCTGCTTCCTCCCAGCGCCAGCCACTAACCACGCCGACTGCTCCACTCTCCCTACCGCCGATATCAGTGTGACCGAGCCTGGAAATCAGCTCCAGTCGCATTTCCTCAGGTACAGGGGGGGGGGGGGGGTCAAAAAAAGAAAGAGAGGGAGAGAAAAACTCCTCTAGCGGGGATCCATAACTATTTGATAGAACCCAAGGGGGAGCCGAGCCGCGGCCGTTTAGCTAGCGGCCGCCATGTTCCTCGGTGTTTTCCCGCCAGGAGAGAGTCATTAATGTAAAAATTGGGATCTGTGGTTTCTTCCCTGAAGGGGTAGAGACACGATTTTGACCAGTTTACTTTAAGCCCTGATACCCTCTCGAAGTTTCCGAGAGTGTCTGCAAGGGAGAGAGGTATGTTATGTAGGTCTTTTAGATAAATTAACAAATCGTCCGCATAAAGCGAGACGGCGTGTAGGCCATCTCCAAGCCAGAAACCCCAGTCCTCCCCTGCCCGACGAAGTCGTGTCGCCAATGGCTCCATCGCCAATGAAAAAAGGAGTGGCGAGAGGGGGCATCCCTGCCTGGTTCCTCTGTGTATCTCTATCTTGTCTGATATCAATTGCCCCATCCGAACCCTAACGGAAGGCTGCATGTAAAGTAGTTTGATCATATGTAAAAATGGGTCATCTAGGCCATAACCCTGTAACACTGTAAACAAATACGGCCACTCCAATGAATCAAAGGCCTTTTCTAAATCCAATACCATGCAGCCTTAATGAGGCCAGACGTCTGTAGCATACTGCTGCACCCGGAAGAGTCTACGTATGTTGAGGGATGTACTCCTAGTGGGGACGAACCCGTTTTGGTCAGTATGCACTAGTGACCTTACCAGTGGTGCTAGTCTCGAGGCTATTATTGATGCTAGGATCTTATTATCAGTATTTAGGAGCGCTAGCGGTCTATAGGATCCTAACAGTAACAGATCTCTACCAGGCTTAGGAAGGGAAATCAGCATCGCTTCATTTTGCGTAGCTGAGAGTGTAGAGTCAGTCAGCAAGGTGTTATAGGCTTTCTTAAGTTGGGGCGCCAGTGTATCTACATAAGTTTTATAGAACTCCGCTGGCAGGCCATCTGGCCCGGGTGTTTTACCAGTTGCCAGCGCACTAATACTAGCTTGTATTTCGTCTAAGAGGATAGGCTCGGCCAGCTCCTGTTGTTGTTCGGGCCTAACCTGTGGTAGTCTAACATCTGCTAAGTATTCCTGAATGTCATCGGGCGTGGCAAGAGTTACAGTTTGGTAGAGGAGAGCATAGTGAGTGGTAAATTCCCTATGGATGTCCCTTTGTGTGTATAGTGTGATTCCTTGTTTAGAGCGGATCGAGGTAACCGGCGAGGTGGTATCACCCGTTCGGATCAGCCATGCAAGGAGTCTGCCAGCTTTGTCTCCCGAGTGATGTGTACGGGCTGAATGAGCTGCGTAGTTAAGGCAACGAAGCCGTTCCAGCAAGTGCGCATGTGTCTTCTTCTTGTCAGTCAGATGTCTAGTCAATCCTGTAATTGCGTTACATTCATGTGTTGCTAGCTCGTTCTCTAAGGCCGTGAGCTCTTTCTCTATTTGTTTGCGCATTCCCGCTTGTGTACCTATACAATGTCCTCTAATGACTGTTTTGAACGCGTCCCACTCTATCAGTGGTGAGGACGCTGTGTCTGTATTTTCCTCAAAGTATTGTCCTAGTGTCTCTCCTACCGAATCTCGGTACGCCGCATCCAGTAGTGTGTCTGGCTGTAACCTCCATCGCGGTATTGGGGGTATACCTACGTTCCAGTTAAGCTGGAGAGTGTATGGATTATGGTCCGAGTGGGTTCTCCCCAGATACTGGGGTTCTGTAATTGCCGGTAAGAGTTCTTCAGTCACAAGTATCCTATCTAGTCTAACGTGTAATCCATGCGCTCCGGAATAGTAGGAGTATACTTTGTCGCCTGGATTCCTGTGTCGCCATGCGTCTATCAGATGCCACTGGAAGGTCCAGTTATTCAACGCTTTCATAGCAGCTGTCGTTGGCGCACCAGGCAATGGGGGAAAGGAGCGATCTAAAGTTACATCCAATACGCTATTGTAGTCTCCGCCCAAGATCATGGGAATACCATGCCAGGTAGCCAGTTTATTCGACAGGGTATCAAAGAATACCGCTTGTTCAGTGTTGGGGGCATAGATTGATGCAATAATAATTGGGTGTCCGTCGAGCCTGCCCTGCACTATAACATATCTGCCTTCTGTGTCAGTCAATACGTCTGCTATATGAAAGGGGGTACCCGGTCGGACCCAGATCAGCACGCCTCTGGCGTATGCAGAGTAGCCTGTGGCATATAGCTGTCCCCTCCACCTCCTCTGTAAATTTTTAACTTCTGTCCCTGCCAAGTGTGTCTCTTGGAGAAGTGCGATCTGGACGTGGTGTCTCTTGAGATATGAGTGGATTAAGTATCTGCGAGAAGGGCTATGAATCCCTCTCAGGTTCCACGTACAGATTTTGATCGGGGCCATATTGTCGTTACAGTGGGAAGGGCATGGTGCGTGTGTTGTGTGGAGGTTTCGTTTGATGGTAGGGTAAATATATTAATGAACAACTGTTGCTGAGCAGTCATGTTTACATTAATGTAGTCGCATTGATCCAACGTGCGTTGGATGGCATAACCATATTGAACTAAAACATGTAATACCAAAAGGGCGAAAATGCAACTAGCAATCGTCCAAACTGTAATTATAACAAACGACATTTCGATGATGTCAAGGGGGGGTTGCCGTGTATCAGTACAAGATATGAAGGTACTTGTCTCCCCTACAGGTTCCAATATTGAAGGCATCAACCGGGGCAAAAAGTCCGAAATTAATGTACATCATCTGCAGTTTGAGGGGTAATCTTCAGGAGGGTCACCGAATCTTGTGAAGAAAGAGTTCCGTCGGATAATTCCTCGTCACTGTCTCTGACTTGCATGCCAGTTTCGGACGACAACTCGCCCGGTCCTCCAGTGAGTTCTACAGCTGTTTGTATGGCGTTGTGTTGGTTTCGTTGTATTTGTTCTTCTGTGGGTCCGAGAGATTGTGCCTTAGGGTCTTTGTTGCGCCTACGTTCTCGTTTGTCTTTGCCCGTCTGGCCCTTCGAGTAGGTTGCTCTCGTACCATTGGGGCCTGAACTACCTCCTGCAGAATCCCATGTGTCCAACCATTCGTTCGCTGCCTCAGGGGAGTTAAAGAACTGTGTCTTGCCATTCGCTATCACTCGGAGTCTAGCCGGGAATAGCAGAGAATATTTGAGTTCCTGTTGTCGGAGCCGGCGCTTCACAGCCATAAAGAAGTACCTTTGTCGTTGGACCATTACTGTAAAATCTGGAAAGAACATGATGGTGCTGTTGCCCACTTGTATCTTCTGTAGTTTTCTGGTTTCCTGGAGGATAGTGTCTCTGTAATTCAGTACTCGGATCAGTAGTGGTCTGGGGTTGGCTCCTGGCGGCAGAGGTTTAGCCGGGACTCTGTGTGCTCTCTCTATTACGAAATGAGGGGAAGCGCATCTGCTGGAAGCAGGTCTCGAAGCCAGGACTCAACATACGCCACAGCTTCCTTCCTTCCTCAAGGCCCACCACGCGAACATTATTGCGCCTCGACCGTCCTTCTGCATCTTCGGCACGATTTTCTAAGAAATCCACATGGGCTTCGAGGTCTTTAATGTGGCTGTCCATGGCTGATGTTTGCGGCAGGAGCTCCGCCACTGTCGCTTCAGTTGCTGATGTTCTGTCCGCCAGGTTACGGTGGTCAGCGCGTAATAGGTTCAAGTCGATGGTCACCTTATCAATTTTGTCTCCTAGCGAGGCGCAAGTTTGGTCTAGTGTTTTATTCAGTTTCTCCACTGCAGTAAGTACTGCATCCAGTTTGGCTGTCATTAGTTCTGTTGGCCCTTCTCCGGCCATCTTGTCCGCCTGCGCCCTGGTTAAGGGGGGCTGGGCTGCAGGGCCCCCGGTTCCTGTTCGAGGTCGACCTCTGTGTGACATATAGCTCCTGCAACTTTGCGGTGATAGATCATCGGGCAATATAGCAGGTGGTATCTGACTCTTCTGATTGTCAACCAGTAGAAGTGGGGTATAATTGCTGCTTTGGGCTCTCAAGACACATTGATTAGCGTAGCTGGTACGTTTATTTCAGACCATGGGCCATGCAGATACCTTTGGCTATACACCATATGTTGTCTGTAAGTTTTCCCCCTATAGCCTGGAAGTCCTGCTGGGGCTTAATCAGGGTATTGACTATGCCCGAGTGGGTCAGGAGGGTATTTCGCAGTATCGAGGTAATATTTATGAATTGCGCTGCAACTAGTACGTGTGCCGGTTCGTTGGGCGAGAAGGGGCTCCTATTTCCCAATTCTCTGATGGCGTCTAGAACTGTTGTGCAAGGCGTGGATGTCTCTCAAGCACAGCAGCGGTGACAAATGACTTGGTAGCAGCACCGGTACAGGCTATACATAGGCAGTGAGCGCAGGAGCGTAGTCTCGTGTTTCCGCGCACCCCGGCAGACTTTGTGGCCTCTCAAGTATTCGAATATCAATCCAACGAGGTCTGGGCACAAACGCTGCACTAGAGAACCTCACCGTCTGCGTGTCAATCGGCCCGACTACCTCCGGCTCACAGGATGCGTCTCCGCGTTAATGCCTAATAGGTGCTGCGGGTGCGCTTCGCCACGGTCGCATGGGCCCCCATTACTTATCTGCTCCCAGTGCGATAAGATGTCGGGTGTTTCCGCTGCAATTTTATGCCGCTGGTAGAAACGTCGTCATTGGGCCTGGTGGGCGGAGCTCAGCACCGGCGTTGTTCCAGCATTAAGGCCGGGTTCCTCGCACTTCTGCCCGGCCTCGTGCCTGACGTCGTGGCCGCGGTTGCGGTATGCGACAGTCTCACACCTCATAAATCGTCAGCCGCACTCCGGACATGTTCAGAAGGCGTTTTCACCACAGGCCGGCCCCGGTTGAGTGCTGTGGCGGATAATAGTGACGGAGATTGGGGAGGTCGGATCGGAGCTCTAGTAGAGCACGTCCGCCGCCATCGCCTGCTTGGCCACGCCCCCCCATTTGCAGATTAACTCATAGCGCATATTTGCATTTCATTCAGGCAAGCAGGCACTCTGACACGAAGGATTGTTTTACCTGGCTGCCCGGCTTTGTTTTACAACACAGACTCAATTAATGAAACTTCAGCTGAAGCTTTTTAACAATCTGAATCAACCGTCCTGGGACGGTAGTCTTTTTACAAAATGAAGTTTCCAGGACTTCACGGCCCCCAGTAGGTTGCGACCCACAGATTGAGGACCTCTGCTCTAGGCAGACCTGCAAACATCACAGTTTCAGAAACTGCAAAGAAATACAAAAATCAAGGAGCAAGAATCTGCCTTAACCTCAAACAATTTGTAGCAACCACACCCGCTCTGCAGAGCCTTCAGTGTCTCCACTTCAGCTCATGAGCGTATTTAATATATTATGCATTAAGCATCACGTCAGTGTGGCCCAAGTACCTTCAGCTGTTTGCTTCATTGTTCCAACAAACAAGGAATTTGAGATTATCCAGTGCATCCCAACATGAACATATGCCAAAAAGAATTTTTGAGGAAAGCCATGTTTTTGAAATACACTGTCACCTATGGTGAGAAAGTCAATTCAGGGAAGATTTTAAAACCTTTTCTTTCACAGATGCGTTTTTTCTCTACCCCGGTGAACAACCCCTCAGTTAAAACTATTTTCATGCTATGTCTGATCTGCCTACACAGCCTAAACTGCTGTTTCTCTGTACCTTCGTTACGTTTTTTGCCCCCCAGAAACAACCCCTTTCCTCTGACACTCCTTTTTCATTCCTTA
This sequence comes from Calotriton arnoldi, assembly GCA_963921515.1. Taxonomy (NCBI): domain Eukaryota; kingdom Metazoa; phylum Chordata; class Amphibia; order Caudata; family Salamandridae; genus Calotriton; species Calotriton arnoldi. Next base: position 1,918,787 of record CAWUFW010002007.1, read on the forward strand.
CTTTTTCTTAACTTCATAATGCTCTGAAGTGGCTGTTTGCCAACATGTAAGCACTGTAGAAAAAGCAGCTATTGCGGTTGAATATAAGAAATCAGATGTGTATGCTACGCCTGCCTTCTGAAAGTGCAACAAGAAACAGATGATGTTTTGCACCGATCTATTCGTCTTGAGACCAATTATTTGACCTTTCGAAAACTCATAAAAACCTTTTTGTTCCCCTAAACACTGCTCGGAGTTCGTGATTGGACTGTTTTCAGCGCTGGGATGCCCCCGGGTAGCCACGCGCTCTAGAAATGCTGATTCATTCATTCATTTAGAGGCTCTATTTTTTTGTTAATACAATAATGGCCAAAAGGCTTCTACCTTGCCTCAGAATGTGCATATGTGCTGGACTTGTGTGCCCCACGCAGGATTAACATACATTCTGGTAGTTTAAGATACACAAAACTCTATGACGTCTGGTGCCAAATCGCTATGTTAATTTCCCTGAGATATTGATTCCCTCGGTTGACCTTGTGCTAAGTTATACGATCTATCCAGATGGATAGTTTCTGGTGCAGGAGTACAGGCATATCCAGAAGCACTGAAAACGAGGGCTGCCTTGTCTACGTTGGTGGGGCTAAAATGAGAGTCATCAATGTCTACTTAAGCTTCCTCTCGACATATGGAAGCAGAGGAAAAACATAAGCAAATCTCCCTGACCAGCTTGTTTATGGTACATTGTCCATGGACTGTGGGTATCTGGAGGCAAAGCATGGGCAGTTTTGGTGTTTTCTGCCGTGGTGAACAAATCGACAACGATCATCCCACATTTCTGGAAGTAATGCTGAAATACTGGGGATTCTTCTCCAATATCTGTACTTGTTGACATGTCTAGCTTACGGGAGCCACATGATCATTGCTCACCTTCCGCCAATGCTCCACTAAGAGCTGGATCTGACTGTGCATTGCCCAGTGCCAGATCTTTTGTGCTAATGCTGACAGTTGAGGCGAGTGCGTATCCCCTTATTTCCGAATGTAAAATACATGGTGGTCATTTTTTCTATCTTCATTAAGATTGCTTTCCTTTGAATGAGTGTGTCAAATATTGCCAATTGGATTGTTTTTAGCTCCTGAAAGGTAATGAGGCATTTGTTCTGTACCTGTGTGCAGGTACCCTGAAACTTCATGTTGTCCAGGTGCACACTCCACACTAGAAGTGAAGTAGCGACACATGAGGGTCCAGAAATGGTCTGCCCTGTGTCAACATTTTTGTCATTCCACCATGTGAGACTGTGCTGAACTCTGGGCTCTATCTTCCCATTGATCCAGTGCTTGTGACCATTGCCTGGACGGGTTGTATCTACTGATGGCTGATATTAGAATGCCTGATTTATGTGCTATGCATTGCTGGTGGCTGCAGTCCTCAACAGGCAACTGTTCTGAGCAAATGGATCCAGAATCAAGTAGCAGGTTCTGACTGCAGCACAACTGCCTAGCAAGGATGCCATCAACCACGAGGCAAGTTATACCCAGTTATCCAAGGTGGCCGCCAAATCTCTGGATCACGTAACAATTCAGATTGCTGGGGACCGTATTTTACGTCTAGACCTCCATGATTAATGATGAATGTTAATGTTTGACAGATGCTGATGGTGTAATGAACCTCCTACTGCCCTTTAATGGCTGACATTGTTATTCAGTCAACTATCCCATTTGATTGCTTCCAGCTTAGTGTGAGTTATTTTGATAGACTTGACAAGTAGATCATATCTTCCTTTTAATCCTGCTATTTTCTAGGAGTCCCTGGCATGCACCAAATAAACATATTTCTCAATTTCTTTTTTATAAATCTTTTTATTAACATATATCGGCATCTTAAATTCAATACAGAGGAGATTGCATGATCATACATCACGGAGACAATAAGTGAGAGCTAATGATAACTTTACATCATAGGGAAAGTCTACGGGGAGAGGGGATCATCATATTCAATATTACAAGGCGGTTGGCATATATCCCCACGGTAGGAGTTCCACAGTCCCCATATGCGAGACCATTTTTTGGGGCAGCCCCTAACCACATAAACTGTCTTTTCCCTATGCATGCACCAGTCGAGGTCTTTTTCCCAGGCCTCCACTGTGGGTGGGTGGGATGCACCCCATAGCTGCGCGATATTCCTTTTTGCGAGCATTAAGCCCAGAGTGACCCATTGTGTCAGAGAAACATTCAAGTCCGTAGGCTCCCACACATTGAGGAGGCACCTGCAGGCTTCAGGGTGAAGGTGTGAGGGCAGTACTGCATTAAGAATGTTGTGTATTTTCTGCCAATAGGGACGTATGAGGTCGCATTCCCATATAATGTGCATGAATGTTCCATTTCTCAATTTCTTTTATTTTCAAAGAATGTGTATATGTTTTTGACAGAAATGGCTGGTTTTAAATCTCTTTTGCACAACTTCAAAGAGGAGGAAGAGACTCCTTCCATGGACCACCAAGACTCTGAGATTGAAAGAGGCATCAGTAATGTTATAGGTGAGTATTCAGAGCTCACCAAAAGACACATAAGTGACCTGTTCCAGTCAAATATTGGGACAGGATTTTTTCTCTATCCATTTTTAGGTCTCGCCTATGCAGCGCGCATGCGCTGCATAGGAGGGCCTTTAGCCGTCGCTCTTCACTTTTTCAAGCACTGCACTCGTGCTTGTGGCGGCATCCACCTTGCGGGAGCGCGCAGCGGCGCGCCACAAGCACGAGTGTAGTGCTTGAAAAAGTGAAGACTGCTCTCCCAAGCGAGCGCCCGCCTACTGCTGCAGCCTGCAGGCTTTTTTTTAAACTTTCAGCGCGAGGCGCGCGCGCGCTTGTTAAAGTTTTCTGGTCGAACATACTGCGGGCAGTAATTACAGTTTTCATTATAACTTTGGCATAAGACACTTTGCTGGGGTATTGATTTTTTTTTTTTATAGGCATGATTTTTTTCAAAGACTATTTGTATAATCAAATGCAAGTAAAGTTTTGCACAGTAAAAACTTTCAAATCTTTTTGTGCTGGAGAATTAAACTTTATCTCTGTCACTAATCTCCACCCCACCTTCCCCCACTCTTAGTTTCTCTTACAAGCATCTGGTTCAAGGTCATTTCATTTTTTACACTTGAGGTACTTTGGAAAAGCTGTTTTCTTTAAAAGAAAAAAAAGACCATTAACTGAGGTCATTGTGCTATATGTGGCTCTACTAAGTTTTTATTCCATGAAATGCAGGTAGATGCACTGCACCTTCTCATGTTTGGAGCGTGTTGAATCTGGAAAATTATTTACACCTCTTCCTAGCCACCGATATAAATGGTCTTATGCAGGCTTATCTCCTCTCCACCAGGAGTGTGAACCAAGGGAGGAGCTAGCAAAGACAGTGCTAAACTAGAATAGACTGAAATGTGGGGGCTAAGAATAAGTGGCTTTGAATATGTAAAAAAAAAAATGTATTTTACAAGGCATACTGCCCCTGTATTTCTCGCCATACATCAACACTGTGGAGGTGGAGAGTACCAAGATATGCTTGTATTTCCTGCCCTACCAATTTAAGATGGGGAATGTTTTTGGGCCTGTTTTTCAACACAGAAGGCACCTTCTGTTTGCAAAAAGGCTGGAACCTGCCTCTGGGGAACACTCACTCTCCCCTCCTTTTATGTCTGTGGGACAAAAATACACCCTCATTACAATTGCATTTTACAGACAATATGTTTGGAAATACTTTTACTCCTTTTTAGGGTTGAGCCTGTGCCAGCGCATGCGTCTCGCTTGCGAGACACTATTGTTTACAAAAAGGGCTTGGAGCCCGCTCAATACTTACAACGGGTGTGCTTTAGCGTCACTCTTCCCTGCAGCGTCCCTAATTGGCTAGTCCATACGAAACGTCACTTCCATTGCTTGCTGTGGAGTATAGACCAAGCACAGATTAAGTTGAAACACTCCGTGCCCGTCTGCTGCTCCCAACGTGTTTGTGGTACTATTTCTTCTCCCGCTGCCGCTGCTTCCTCTATAGCGCTTTTTTTTTCTTGTTTATTAAATGTTTAACAGGTGTCTGTACTGTTTCTGAGCGACCCCGAACCACAGAGAGATTAAATGAACTGCTCCGATTCACACAGCTTGTTTAAGAGCGGAGCCAGGGTTATGAATTTGGTTCTGAATTCTAAATCTAAATTGAAAGCTTGCAGGCAAGAAGTTTATTACACCACTTCTTCTAATCTCAGACAGCTCACACCTTTTGGAGGTATTGTGTTTTTTAGTTGCTTCAATGTTATTGTTTTCCCTCCTCGTCCTTGCCCTGTTTTCCTTAATTCGGTCTTTCCCGGTAATTAATACGTATATATATAACTAAAATATAACGCTTTCTAGCTCGGCAGTATTTGACGAACGTTCATTCATCTGGTATGTTGTTTTTAGTGATTACGGAGCTATAAACACCTTCCTTTTGTTTTTGGCTGGTCTCACTTTTTTCTACATTCACTTACTTGATTTTTGGTATATGTTTTCTAATGTAGAGGATGTTTTAATAACAATACAAATATTTTATTAAAAAAACAGGTTGGCTTAATTGTGTAAGATTACGGGTCGGTCAGAATATTGTATGTGAAAATAACTTTATATTGCATACATATATGCTTGTTTGTCCGCTTTTCCTATTTACTCCTGTTGCTTAATGTATACATTGTAACAAAAATATGAAACTTTGTAGCGCTGGCAAAGTCCTCTTTTCGTTATAATTATTTTATTAGTTCATAATTCCAGTTCTAAAGTATGTTTTGGACGTGAATAAAATGATCTGAAAGAGACACGTTAGTGACAGATTCCTTACCTTAGAATATCCCCAGGCGTCAGGCTGGATCCGGAAAGTTTTGCGTAGCAGTACCCTTGCGCGTCGGTAGGCGGCGTCGTGCGGCTCCGCGTCCGTCGTCGGCGTCGTGATCGCCGGGATGACGTCGCGGGCAGTACTTAGGCGCCGCCCCTGCGCGCTGACGTCAGTTCTTCTTTTTCCGCGCCAGCAAGCGCAGATCCGGGAAGAGCAGTGCCCTGGTCAATTTTTGACCATACTTTTTGGTGATTTTTCACTGTTTTTTTCCAAATAAAGGTGTCGTAGGGATGCCCGGCTTCAAGCGATGCGGCGCCTGTGCGCGGATGATGTCCGTCACCGACCCGCATTGGGAGTGTCTCTTCTGCCTCGGCCGAGGCCACGACACCGAGTCTTGTCCCGAATGCCAGGCCCTCAACCCGAAAGCTTTGCGAGAGCGGTCTCGAAAGCTCCTCGAGGCCCGGCATTCGGCTCCACGGAGGCCCCGGTCGCGTGAGAGGTCCAGGGGTCGCTCGCGGAGTGCACACCGGTCGTCGGCGTCGAAGTCTTCTTCGTCCGGTAAGTCTAAGCACAAGAAGTCCAAGAAGCATCGTCGCTCTCGGACTTCGCCTCGCCGGTCTCGCGACTCGGCTGAGGCCCCTCCCGGCACCGTCCCCGCCCCGCGGCCCCGGACTTGCCTGTGGAGTCGCCCCCGCCATACCCGCCCTTCCCGGGTTCGGGGGCGGATCCGGCCAAGGTACAGGAGTTCCTGTCGGCCATGGCCCGCCTCTTCGGGCCGTCAGGCCCCTCCGGTGCGCCTTCGGGCCCGCGGGCCCTGATGGGGTTGCTCCGGCGTCGCCGGCGGCTCCGGCCCCGGCGTCGCCCGTGCCTCCAGCCTCGATCCCGGCTCCGGCTTCGGCCCCGGCCTCGATCCCGGCTCCACAACCCCCATCGACGCCGGTCGACCTCACGACACCTCCGCCGGCGCCGATGTCTCCGGTGCCGTTCTCGACGCCGCCCTGGGCTCCGGGCGGCGTCGTCCCCAGTTCCTTCCGGCTCCGGACATGGACCCGGAGCGGCGTCGCTCGACGCCGGCTCCGCGCCCGATGGGACCTTGGGTCCCAAATGTCCCTCCTCCTCCTTATTTTGAACCAGAGGAGGACCAGGAGGACTGGGAGGGGTCTGATGACCCTCTGACACGCAACTGTCAGTATGATGAGGACTGGACAGAGAGTCTAGGGAGGCCAGTGGTCTGGATACTTCCCCTGACACTGGCATGCTGTCTCCTCCCGTGGCTACGGAGGAGGGGGCCAATTTTGGTACGGTGTTGCGTAGGGCTGCTGGGGCCTTACGTCTCCAGCTCCCTACTTTGACGGTCAAGCCTAACATCTTGACAGAGGTGCTTCAGCCGGCAGCCTCCTCTGCGGAGACTGTGCTGCCGTTTAACGACGCCCTCACTGACGTTCTTTTGGGCGCCTGGTCCAAGCCCAACACAGGGGCTCCTGTGGATCGGAACGTGTCACGACGCCATCGCCCCGCTCCGGGCGACCCCTGTTTCTTTCTGTCCACCCCACTCCTGAGAGCTTGGTTGTCCAAGCCTCCGCTTCCCAAACCGCCTTCCCTACCGCTCCTCCGGATAGGGAATCCAAACGCCTGGATCAGTTTGGGAAGAAAGGTTTTTCTTCCTCCAGTGCTGGCTTGCGGTCCGTTAACACCGCTTGTCTTTTGGGCCGATATACCCACTCCCTGTGGGATTCGGTGGCGGATGTTTTGCCCCAGTGCCCTGAGGAGGTCCAGGCACTGCTTTCCCGCGCCATTGCGGAAGGAAGGGATGCGGCCAAATACACTATCCGTTGTGGCCTTGACACCGCCGACTCGCTGGGCAGGTCGATTGCAACGACGGTGGCGCTCCGACGCCACGCCTGGCTGAGAACCACTGGTTTTCAGGGGATGTCCAGAATACTCTCATGGACATGCCCTTTGATGGAAGTCGGTCTTTTTGGGTCCAAAGCAGACCATGCGTTGGAGCGCTTTAAGGACTCACGGGCTACTGCCAAGTCCCTGGGCCTTTCTGCTACACGCCCTCCGCTGCCTTCTGCTTTTCGCCCCTATCGTGGCCACGGTAGGGGCGCCCTTCACGTCAGCAGCCCAGCCACCGGCCCGCGCAGCAGGCGTCTTCGCGTGGCCGAGGACGTGGATTCCGCCGTGGCGGATCGGGCAACCAGCGTGCGGGTCAGGCCACCACCTCCAACCCGTCCGCGGCCTCCAAGCCCTCCTAGTCCCTCCTTTCAGGTGCACGGCACGCCAGTAGAGGCAGGGTCCGCCATCACCTTCCCCACTGGCGCACCATCACCTCGGACAGGTGGGTCTTGGACATTGTCCGAAGGGGCTACTCCCTCCCCTTCGAGACCACCCCCAGCCATGCCACCTCAATTCCACCGCATGTCAGGGGATCACTTGGTGCTTCTACAGAAGGAAGTCACGGCCCTCTTGACCAAGAGGGCCATCGAGCATGTTCCGACCCCAGAAGTAGGGCGTGGTTGCTACTCCCACTACTTTCTGGTGCCCAAAAAGGACAAGGAGGACATGCGTCCTATCTTGGACCTCCGGAACGTCAATCGCTTCCTCCGGAAGGAGAAGTTCAAGATGCTCACCCTAGCTCAGGTCTTGACTGCCCTCGACCCAGGAGACTGGTTGGTAGCGTTGGACTTGCAGGACGCGTATTTCCACATCCCCGTCCTGCCGGCCCACCGGCGTTACCTTCGGTTCACGGTAGGCCCCGAGCATTTTCAGTTCACCATGCTCCCCTTTGGCCTTACCAGTGCCCCTCGGGTGTTCACGAAAGTGATGGCGGTGGTCGCAGCTCATCTGCGCCGGGCAGGGGTTTCAGTCTTCCCCTACCTCGACGACTGGCTGCTGAAGGCGGGCTCGTCCCAGGCAGTCGTCTCCCACCTCCAGACTACGGCCGAACTCCTGCACTCGCTGGGGTTCTCCATCAATGTGCCGAAGTCGCATCTGATTCCTTCTCCACAGCTCCTTTTCATCGGAGCAGTTCTGGACACGACGCAGTTTCGGGCCTATCCTCCCGAACGGCGAGTCCGGGATATTCAGGCTATGATTCCGATCTTTCGGCCTTTATCCTGGGTTTCGGTACGGATGACCCTGAGGCTGCTGGGCCTCATGGCCTCCTGCATCCTGCTGGTCAATCATGCCAGATGGCATATGCGGGCTCTGCAGTGGGACCTGAAGTTCCAGTGGGCGCAGCACCAGGGCAACCTGTCCGATCACGTCCAGATCTCGGAGGGGACTGCAAAACAGTTGCAGTGGTGGCTCTCGAACCGGCAATGGGTCATGGGCAGATCCCTCTCCCTTCCCCAGCCAGAGCATACAGTTGTGACGGACGCGTCCCTTCTGGGATGGGGCGGTCACATGGGAGAGGCGGAGATCAGAGGCCTCTGGTCTCCGGGCGGAGTCCCGGCTCCATATCAACCTTCTGGAGCTCTGGGCGATCCGGCTTGCACTCAAGGCATTCCTTCCCTCTGTCAAAGGGAAGGTAGTGCAGGTGTTCACAGACAACACCACCGCCATGTGGTACTGCAACAAACAGGGCGGGGTGGGGTCTTGGACCCTTTGTCAGGAGGCTCTGCGCCTCTGGACATGGCTGGAACATCAGGGCATGTTCCTGATGGTTCAACACCTGGCAGGTTCTCTGAACGCCAGGGCGGACGAACTCAGCCGCAGGTGCATGATGGATCACGAATGGCGTCTTCACTCGGAAGTGGCGCAAGGACTCTTTCTACAGTGGGGAGAGCCTTGGTTAGATCTATTCGCCACCGAAGAGAACGCGCAATGTCATCAGTTCTGCGCGTTGGAATTTCCAAGGCGGCACTCGCTCGGCGACGCTTTTCGTCGCGAGTGGAGTTGCGGTCTGTTGTACGCCTTTCCGCCTATACCACTTCTATCCAGAGTGTTGAAGAAGATTCGGCACGACCGGGCCCAAGTCATTCTTGTGGCTCCGGACTGGGCTCGAAGAGTTTGGTATCCCGAGCTACTCAATATGAGCATAGATCCCCCGATCCGTCTGCCTCTTCGGGAGGATCTTATGTCGCAGCAGCAGGGGACGGTCCTCCACCGAACCTGTCCAGTCTACACCTGCTTGCGTGGAGATTGAGCGGCGGCAGTTGATTCCTTTCGACTTGCCTCCCGAAGTTTGTGATGTGATTCTGGCAGCCAGGCGTCCCTCCACTAAGGTGGTATACGCCTGCAGGTGGAACAAATTTGTGGCATGGTGCACAGCAAAGGCTGTGGATCCCCTTTCTGCCCCTCTTTCTGAGGTCCTTCTGTTCCTTCTCTCTCTGGCCCAACAGGGTTCTGCCCTGGGTACCATCAAGGGTTATCTTTGTGCTATCTCGGCCTTCCTCAGGCTCCCTGATCAGCCCTCCCTTTTCAAGTCCCCTGTTGTTAACAGGTTCTTAAAAGGCATTACTCACCTCTTCCCTCCTGTTCCGTTTGTAATGCCTCAGTGGGACTTGAACTTGGTTCCTACCTTTTTAATGTGCGCTCCCTTTGAGCCTCTGCATAACTGTCCTCTTCGTCTTCTGACTCTGAAGACAGCCTTTCTGGTGGCCATCACCTCCGCTCGGCGGGTGAGTGAGCTCCAGGCTCTATCTTGCAAACCTCCCTTTCTGTCTGTTCATCCAGACAAGGTTGTTCTTCGGACGCGTCCGTCCTTCTTGCCAAAGGTGGTTACTGCTTTCCACATTGGGCAGACCATCACTTTGCCCACCTTCTTTCCGCCTCCGCATCCTTCCAGAGAGGAAGAGAGGCTCCACCGTCTGGACCCAAAACGTGCGCTCTCCTTCTATATCAACCGCACAAAACACTTCCGGGTGGATGACCAGCTCTTTGTTGGCTACGTGGGCGCCAAAAGGTCGGGCGGTGCACAAGAGGACCATCTCCCGCTGGGTTACCTTGTGCATCAAGACCTGCTATTCTTTGGCCAAGAAGGAGCCTCCTGTTGGGCTGCGTGCCCATTCCACCAGGGCAACGGCTGCTACCACGGCCTTGGGCCGCGGTGTTCCGCTGCCGGTTATCTGTCAGGCAGCTACGTGGGCCTCGCTGCACACGTTTACTAAGCATTACTGCCTTGACAGTCAGGTCCGGAGGGACGGCTTCTTTGGCCGTTCTGTCCTCCAGGACTTCCTTGTCTGATCTTTGTTCGCAGACCCACCACCGGGGTTGGTATTGCTGGGGTATCTATTCTAAGGTAAGGAATCTGTCACTAAGGTGTCTCTTTCAGATGCACAAGTTACTAACTTGTGTAACGATATATCTGTAAGAGACAGTAGTTAGTGACAGATTCCTTACCGCCCACCCATCCTCCCCGTTCTGCGAACTGATTTCTAGGGTTAAGGACATCCCTTTCAGGGCCCTAGTATTTTTCAGACACCTGTGTCAGCTTCTTGCATGGCTCTGCGTTCCTGGCGCGGAAAGTCGTGTACAGAACTGACGTCAGCGCGCAGGGCGGCGCCTAAGTACTGCCCGCGACGTCATCCCGGCGATCACGACGCCGACGACGGACGCGGAGCCGCACGACGCCGCCTACCGACGCGCAAGGGTACTGCTACGCAAAACTTTCCGGATCCAGCCTGACGCCTGGGGATATTCTAAGGTAAGGAATCTGTCACTAACTACTGTCTCTTACAGATATATCGTTACACAAGTTAGTAACTTGTGCTTCGATGCCAAAACCATGGTCTGCACACTGACTGTAGTATAGGGGAGTCCAAAGTAGGTCCAGGACGGCCCGATTCATGCCTGAATTTAATTGTATTTACTTTTTATATAAGTTCCATTTAGATTCACAGTATGCACATTTATTTTATATGTATCCTGAAAATCTTGTATGGGTCCAGCCCTCCTAATTCTGCATTGGACACCCCTGCTGTAGCACTTATAACGATTTTCCAGAAGATATATAGAGCGGCCAGGCTTTATGGAATGTTGGTATCTGTGATGGGATATGTAACTAACTTGGTTTTTGCCATATTTTTTGTTGGGCTGCTGTTAGATATTCGCCATTTCTTAATTTTATGTGCACATAAGATCTGTCTGCATCGACAAGCCTCAACAAGACATGTAGTAGGAATAATAATACATAAAAGTATAAAAATTATATTATAATTTTAATGAGCTAGGGCCAGCAAGTCAGCTGGCCCCCAAAAGAATCATTCCAGAGCAACCCAGTAAAGGGACACCCCCTGGCACCCAATCGGGGGGGATTAGCCTGGGCAACCGGGCCATACCTTGGTCCCCTGGCGCAGCCACCATCCCCCCCACACCACCACGGGGCGTATCATGGGGTAGCCTCTAGGGCCATGGACAATTGCGGTAGCGGATGCCCCCAGCCCTTCACCTGTGACCATGTCACGCCTGCCCTGGGTTATTAAAAAAAACACCAACATCTTGACTCCGCCTGCGCTTAGATCTGTGATGCCCCACGTTGGCAACCCGTTCTGTGGTCAAAACATGAATCCTTAACCGCCTCCCAAGCTCAAAAGCAACAAGCATTGAAAATGCAATAGGTCTCGCCTTTGATTAAGTTAAAGCCATTTGCTTTGCTAATGGTATTGTATAGCAAAGCAAATGGCTTCAACTTAATGAAAGGCGAGACCTATTGCATTTTCAATGCTTGTTTAATACTGTATGCATATTTATTGTGAGTTAACTCTGCCTGGTCACTGGTTTGTGGTTCACATACCACATTTGTTGTTTTTAGGTCTTGCCTGAGCCAGCGCGCATGCGCTGCAAGGCGAGGCTTCTAGTAAGGGCTTTTCAACTCGCACCACACGCTCGTGCGTGTGCTTTTTTTTTCATCACACCTATTGGCCTTTGCGTGCGTCTTTCTAAGAAAGACAGCACGCAATTGGCCAAAGGCGTGTGCATGGCCCGCCTTCTCTCTGCCCTGGCCTAGGCAGCTCGGGAGAGCAGCAGCGCCATCTGTTTCCAATTATCTTAATTGGAAACAGATGGTGGTCGCGCTGGCCCTGGTGCAAATTCCTTTTAGCGCGCGCGCACCACTCCTGGGCTTGTTTTCTGGGCTTTTAAATCACTTTCGTTGTCATGCAGCGTGCCCCTTGTATTTCGGCCTTTGGCGGTAGTGTGTTTAGTAAAGATCCACGTTCATTTCCTGCTGGCGGGGTGGCCCGCACTGTGACAGGGCTCGTCCCGGCTGCAACGGTGCGGGGCGGCTCTCACTGAATGGTCTGGACGTTCCCTCAGCAGAAGTGGCGCCCATGCCCGGTGGGTTCAGTGAGAACCGACCCACATGCACGAGAGCAGGCTCCGATGCACAGAGATGAAATGCGCGTGCTGCGTGCCGCCTTTCAAACATGAAAATATGTGCGGGGCAATGTAATGCTTATGGATATAATGCGCGCACTGCACCACCATTCTTAAAGATCAGTGCACTGATATTTATACCTTCGAAATAAACCGTGCACCGCATTTCTAATGGAATGTGTTCGATGTGTTGCTGTTATCTGTCTCACTGAAACGTATGGGATGCATCACTGTTCCTTGAAATAAGATTTGTGCAGTGCACCACCAGGCCTACACAACGAAATATGTACAGTGCGCTGTTTTAGCAATGACATGTCTGCACTTGTAATTGTATTTATATGGCGCTTACTACCCCTGACGAGGCGTTGAAATGCACCACTATCACCAATAAAACGTGCAACACCCTGACATTGGCACTAATAAAAACGAGTGCAACAAATACCTTTTTCCCAAAAAATAAACTGTGTGCTTTGCAACACTACCCACGCCAAGGACGTGTGAAAGGACACACGTTTCCTAAAATGAAATATGTTGAAATGCTTGGCGTACGCTGCTAGTCCCATAAAAGAAATGTGCGCAATGGGCCTTTATTCTTATCAATGACGTGCACCAAGCGCTGCAGATATGAGTGAAACGTGCAGTGCACGGCTACTCCAAAAAATGAAATGTGTTCAGAAGGCGCCGAGATTCCTAAAACATGAAATGTGTGTAGAGCACCATCGGGCCTGAAAGTGAGCCGCGCACTGCTGCTGACATCAATAACATGTGTTCTGTGCACGGTGATTCACAGCAGTGAAATGTGTCCCAGACACTATTGATCACATTACTTGTGTGAGCAGGTTTCACTCAATTCCTTGTGCACAACGTCTCACTATTTATTGCAATCCGATTTGTGCAGTGCACCACTATGCGTAACAATAAAACAGTGTGCTCGGCCCTATCCTTTCTAAAACTGAAGTACGTGCAACGCACCACGGTTAACTGCAATGCCTGTCAAGCAACACTTTTAAAATAATAAAAATATGTTGAATGCATCACGATTCATAAAAAAGAAAACGGGTTCAGAGCACCCCAGTCGTATTCATGAAATGTGTGCAATGCCACGAGTCCTCAAATGAAAAGTATCCAATGCACGACCATGTAAATTAATTGAATGTGATCCTTCACCACTATTCCTCCAAATAAAATGTGTTCAATCGACTTAAAATGAAATGTATGCATTGGACTGCAATAAGTGCAATATATCACTATTCAAGTAAATTGAATATATCCAGTACACCACTAATGCTAAAATAGAAATAGTGCACTACTATTACTAACAAGCATTGGCATAGCCAATAGGTCTCGCCTTTGGGACCTGCTGCATAACTAAATACTTATAAGGTCCCAAAGGCGAGACCTATTGGCTATGCCAATGCTTGTTTCTCATTGGTCACAATATTGTCCCCCCGCCCCCCGAGTCACAAGGGTTGGTTTTTTTACCCCCTGGTGCAAGGACCAATGCGATTTAGAAATCCAGATGAACTGCGACCCATACACAACCCACTCAGCAGAACTGTGTAGGAAGTTTTTTCTGGTCACGATAAGTCCCACTAGATAAGTTCAGGGACACACTGGAACTCCAAAGCCTCTTTCGTCAGTAAATTGCACTCAAAATGGCACTAGAAACAAGGGTTGAACTTTAAAATGTTTATTTCTAAATCTCAAGTCCAGGGCATAAAATCTGAACAGTAACCATACTGAGTGAGAAAATAAATGCAGCAATGTATGACATGGCCAGCGAAAACAATATGATAATTCCTAGAATCCTAACATCTCATCGCTATTTCTAAGAGCTTTACTAAATATTAGCAGAAATATCAATCCTATAAACGTCCTTGATCTTATGGCAGCATTCATAACAAAAACAATAAAAACATGTCAGCCCAGAAAGAATGCAGACATGATACTAACACTTCTGCGGATGTCTAAAACTTCACACTTTCAACTAAAAGAATCTGCAAAAACGGAAGAGGCCTGTATGGGCCTTGTCACAGTGTTCACAACATATCCCTTTAGTAATTTGTTCCCCAGTGGATTATTCTTGGGAACCAGTTTGAGTAATGTGCCTGCCGGTGTAGTCCTTTCCATGATCCTCATTATCTTCATTCCTGAATCCCTATTCCTGCTCATGAGTCTGCCTCATTATAGAGCAGAAGGAAATGCAATCCAGGAGTATTCATTTATTTATTTTCTTACTGGATTTGTAAATGGCCCGCACTGGTTTGAGGCTGTGTCAGAATGCATAACAATCTTGTCTGATTCTAGTTGCATTATGTAGATAAAAAGCAGAGTTGTCTTTTTGTGGTCATAGTTGAAACCCTTATGTTCTGTTTAGTGTCTCTTCTGTCACCCTGTGAAGTCTCTCAATGTTGAAAGGAGCTATCTCCCTGACCTCTTTTTCGAGCAAAGCGTAAAGATATAGGAGTTTACTTGCCTCTTTCTAGCCAAGATCAGTAAAGAGCTGAAGCATCCCATAGCTATTACTTCTCTTATGCCATAAACACATTGCTGTTGCACATTCAGCTTTCTGTCTGGCACACAGTTTTTAAATGTCCACATAAAGTATTTCCTGGCGTAGAAGAATAAAGGCTTGTACATACTGTGTATACCTAAAAGTACATTATTTCAGAAGTCGTGCAGGAGCATCATGTGACACATCCAGCTTAGCCCAGCCAATCATAGCACTTCCCTGCTGCCAGACTCTATTGCCACCATAAGGACTATCTGCTCAGCCTACTTCACCCTTACAGCATCCTTGGACAAGGGCAAAGCGGACAGGTAAGAGCCCTGGACCAAAGTGCTACATCTCAGCTGAGGCTCCCACGCCATCTATATCAATGATCGCCCACATTCCACATGCACTAGGATAAAAAATTTGTAGAACTTGGATTAGCACATAGAAAAAGCATGTGGTCAATTACTTAGTTTCCCAGAATCATTTTGGTTTATTGTGAACAAGGCCACATGAAGTTACCAGCGTTTATAAGAACTTACTTCAACAATTCTCATGTGAAGAGTAGAACACAGAGCAAAGTGGTGCCTGGCACTGCAACCTGTCCCTGAGCTTAGATGAGGGTTTCTTAAGAGGCAGCAGCAGGAGGTGAGAAAGCATTTTGGCATTTATAAAAACACTGGCTGAATGTTGCTTTTCTCACTAAGCATATTTCCTTTCAAGTGTAGCCCACTTCATCTTGTAGGATAGCTCCAAGCCTAACTAGCCCGAAGGAACCTGCAAGACGATTTGTTATCTTCCATGGTAGAAAACACATATACTGTTGCCTTCAGTAAACCCAGCCAAAGCTGAGAAGGTTTTCAAAGGGATAAATGCCAGTTTGTTTGTGTATTTAAAACTATGTTGTTTTGCGATTGATGAAAATGTTGTGAAATTAGTTGGTAAATGTTGCAAAACATTAATGCATCCCATTCCAAACCTCCATTGATATTGAGATTCGGTAATTTGTTACAGAATCGCAATTTCGGTTTGATACATACGCAAAAGACGCTAGTACATCTGGCCCTATATTGCATAAGAGAAGAGCTACCAGTAGCCAAAGATGGTCTAATAGGGAAGGGAAATGGATGAAACCCCTAGTCAGCTTATTGAACTCAAAGCAAAGTTTTATGACCCCACCAGACATACAGAGCAAGCAGTGGGCGCAAGTCCCAGAGGCCTCTGGGCAGTTCTTCTGCAACAGCAAGATGATGGGCTTATGTCACATACGCCAGTCAATCACTCCCTGACACAGAGCAGCAATATTAGCAAATCGAGAAGGAAGCCATCACAGAACTGTGGGGACGTCAGCACTTTCACATCTACCTGTACGGAAATCACTTCTGCACATCCACTGATTACAAGCCGTTCCTCCTGCTCTTCTGAGGACCCAAATCAAAGTCGTCCCCTTGGATAGAAAAACAGCCTTGCATCATTTCAGCACGAACCACCCGTACTTCTGGACAAAACTGACCACCTCACTATCTCCATCTCCCTCATTCAGATCACACCTGCACATCAAGGACCACCTAAAAGAGAAACACAAACCTGTTGTTTCTCAAAGACTTCACTAGGCCTCACCACGAGGCCCACAACAATCACCCCCTTTGCTTTCTCATTGGACTTTCCAATAGAAGCCGTCTCAACTAAATATAGGCAGGACCCCTGGAATTATGGGGCAGAGGTGCACCAAATTATGCGTCAGGGTTGACTAAATTATGCAGCAAAAAAGTTAGTTAGAATGTGCTGATTATGCAGCAGATGATGAATGGTTTGTGGCAAATGCAGCAAATCCATGATTATTCGACAAACGCTGTGACCTAATCCCTTTGGCCCTCAATATAAGTAAGAATAATTTGTACAGTGAGTGTCATTCTCTGCCACGCCGCAGCACTGAGATACCACCCTTCAACTAATCAGTAATGCTGTCTTGTTGAGCAACCAGAACAATCCATGCTTCTTGTTCCTTGTTGAACTCTCTACAGCCTTTGATGCAGTCGACTATAAAAGAATGGTCTACACAGTAAAAGCGTGCATGGACTTCGCCACCACAGTCTTGCAGTGGTTCACGGCTCCCTCAAAGCAAGCTGTCATCTTCTCATCTGAAGATCTTAGAAACTTGCTGTGACCTGAGGAGTAGCCCAGGGCTACATCCTGTACCCCATCATTTTCAGCCTCTAAATGGAACCCCCAGAGAACCCTACTCCCCTATAGCTTTATCAAATCCTCCAAGGTGGACCACACGCAACTCTACCTGAAGGTTTCTGTGACGCAGCACATTAATTGACTCAAGACCTGTGTAGATATCATCTAGAACAGAATGTCCACCGTCTACCTAAATCTCTACCCGACCAACACAAAATCTCACCTATTCACCAACAGCAAACTACCCCAGTTTCAAGCCTGAATCTAGAAAATGAATTTGAATGGTTTCTTTCACCAGTTGACACCCAGCACAAACTCAGTTTGATTCATCATTAACAGAGGTCTCTCCTTCAAAGAGAACATCATCGGGAAAACTAAATCCGCATGGTACCAGTTCACCATACTTAAGAAGGAGACTCATTTCCTCCACAATGCTGAAAAACAATCCAAGTCTTCTCCCATCTGGAAAGATTCAACATCCTGCTTCATGGTCTCCCCGAGATCACACACCTGTTTAAAAGACCACCATATGCTGTAGCACGCCTTATTAATGACCTCATTATCATTTGACATTCCTCAACTCTCCTGTAATTTAGAAAGAACCTGATGACTCAACTCTTTAGAGAACATTTCATCCCTATACATGAGGATTCCTCACCCACAAACATTGTTGCTGGCTGTGTTAAGTTTTGCGATGCTCTCTAGCCAAGTTCATGATTTATAAGTTTATTAAAAAATTGTGCCTATGTGTAAGTATGTATATACCTATATATATATATATATATATGTGTGTGTATATGTGCACATATATATAAGTTGTTCGTAGCATGTGTTGCTGTAGATACACATGCTCTGCATACTCCTGCCGTCTAGTGGTGGGCTTGGACATTTGTAGGTTGTTTTTCTATGAAGAAGTGTTTTTCCAGTCATAAAGTATAGTGTTACACATCTCTTCCTTGGCAATGCTCATGGTCACCAACTCCTTGTTCAATTATTTTTTTCTGCCATCATGTTAGGACGTGTACTGCCAAGGCTCCGAATTCGATGCATTCCTTGCACACTTGTTCGGGCCCAGTGGGTGAATTCGTCTCTGATACTCGGGTGGGGGGCAAAGCCTTAGTCTTCCTTGTTGCTCTGTTACATCTCCCGGAAACCGACCCACTATTGTCTTTTAATAGCCAGGGCCTTTGGTTCTCTTCTGGACTATGTGCAGCTCGTCTTCAACTACTTCTCTGAAGAGGCGAATGCACACACAGTGATGGAATGAATGCCATTCCAAAACTGTCCCCAGTGCTACACGAAGTTCCTGTGGACCGACCACAAGGTGTGTGACCTCTACCACGAGCACAACAATACTGCATGTGAGGCCTGCCTTACCTTCCGTTCAAAGAAAACTCTTCGGTACTGATGAGACAGAAAGTGGGCACATCAGAGGATGCAGCATCAAGACTGCCGAAGCCCCAGACATCTTGGGGGAACACCCCTCACCCGATGTCGAGGAGAGTGAAAAAAACGGCCCCATGGGCATTCCACATGCCCATGGGGCCGCCTAGTCCAGAGCTTACCTTTTCCTCTTACTCCAATTCAGAAGAAGAAATTCAGACAGCTTTGTTTGTCTTCATGCCCTTCAGCCTCCGGACAAAGACCTCAGCACAGACCAGTAGTATGGGCAACACTGAAAAACACACCTGACCTTCCAGACAGCACCAGGTTGAAGCAGATCACCATCCCAAGGGGGTTGAGCATTGAGCCTACCAACTAAAGTGCAGACTTTGGCTAAAGGCCTTGGAGCCCGCAACTCCCCAACCCACAGGCATTGACCCTTTGTGGTTGTCAAACTCGAGGATACTTCACAGGCCTCCAGCCCCTTCAAACCAAAGACCCTTTTGACGCCAGTGCCGAAACAGGCCTCCACGCTATCATTGGTGTAAAAAATTGCATTAATGTCGATAGCCCCTTTGGGTCTGAAGACCCCAGCGCTGTTGAAGACTCCATCAGCACTAAGAACTCCTTCAATGGCAAGCTCACACGACTTGGAGCAACCCATCTTTCAGCGGCTTCAGGAGGAGCTGGATGGTAGGCAGAGAATACTGTTCATACACCCTCAAACGGGGAAATATCTACAAAACTGCCTCTGAAACAAGCCTACGGAGATTTTGCCTTGGAAGAGGACACTAACCTTTGAGGAAGAACGTGCTTTTGATCTCCTCCTAGCTCACAAGGATAAAAGGCACAAAGGCAGGGATTCCAGCCCTCCTCCTATTCCTCCTTCCTCCTCCTCCATCATTTCTTCCATTACCGCAACTCCTACATCACCACGCCACGATTGCCAGTGGGTTCCACACACTCTTCTTACGGGGAAGGCAGCCACTTCTCAAAAACCTATGGAACGATTATGATTTTGATCCCGTGGGAGAGCCAGACCTCGATAACTATTCGGTAACTGTATCACCCCCAGACACCACCTATTACCATGAGGTGATTCAAAGGGAGACCACCTTACTCAAGGTGGATATGCATGTCCTTCAGGAGGAAGATGATTTCTTAGTAGAGACATTGTCAAGGTCAAGGAGGACGGTACAATTCCTCCTCATGCTGAAAGGCACGTCAAAATCTGTCACAGACACCTTCAAAGAACTCCTGATGGTGAGGGTGGTAATGCCACAGGTTGAGAAAAATATAAGGCCTTCCCCAGTGACCCACCCTAAATCTGGGGTCTTGCCCCACCGACTCCCGACTCCCTGGTCATCCATAATGCATATGCCCAACAAGGAGAGCAAGAAGCTTGATGCTGCTGAGAAGAGGGTAGCCATAGGAGCCACCTCTGACTGGAGGCTAGCCAACTTAGTCGGCCTTCTCTCCCGGTACGATAGGTTTCAATGGGACGAGACACAGTGTGAGACGGCGCTCGAGGGAACTCGCTCCTTACCTGTCCCATCGGGTCAGCACAATCGATCCCCTTATCATCCCTGGAAATGGACTCGGGGACAAACCCATAGCGCGAGGTCCAAGAGAACAGTCCCATCTACCTGTCATGTTTCCCCACAGGAAAGACGTAACAGAGACTGTACGGCGGAAGGGGGAGGAGCCGACCACGGAAGTAGTCATCATCAGGAGGTAGAAAGGGGCGTGATCAGAGACGACGCGGAGGCGAGTGGAGAACAGCGTCCGAAGAAACCAGGAAGCGGCATCGGAGGTGAAGACGGGACGATCTCTCCAGAAGTCGACGAGCAGTGGAGCGAGGAGTGGTGGTGCCCTCCGGGGGATGCTGGGGTGCGGCCGCAACTCAGGAGAGTTGCGGCGGAGCCGGTGAGTGTTTCCAGCCCGGGAGAGGAGCGGGAAGGCATTGCGGGCGGCAGGAGGGATACGGAGCTAGCGGGGTCAGATTCACAAACTTGACGTTTCTGCTGCACGGCACTACGGATCCAAGACCACACCCCCCTCTCACTTTTCCGATATCCTGGCACATAGTCCATCGGTAAGGGAAACGATCAGGGCCAACTGAGACTGGGTGTTCTCACGTTAGGTTTCCTGTTTCCCTTACTCATACCAACGTGGTTGGTTTTTTCTTTATTACTTATCATGTTTTTTCGCTCTAGTTTTTGATTTGTGACACAAGACGGGTGTGGTGACGGGTATGTAAATAGCCCTACCCCTACTGACTACAGTAACTGACGGCTTCCTTTTCCTTTCCCCTATATGAGCCTCCGGGGAAGCACACACGATACCGAAGAACAGGACAAGAAGCCGGTGAATCCCCACCTGGCTGGGGAGAAGAAGGACCGTAGGAGTAGTAAAGAGGAAGATCTCGCTGTGATTCCTAAATCCCAGAGACTTGGCAATAAAACACGAATTATTGCTCGTTATATACAGCCTCCGCATCTGTTTGTCCGGCCCGCACTCTCACACACAGGAACTAGTTAAGCATCTCCCTGGGGAGTTTTTAAAGGGGGTGGAAGAATTAGTGGTAGAAGGGAAGACCATCTCGAGTGCCACTATCCTCTGCGACTTGGACTCCACCGACACTGCATCTCAAGGGGTCAACAACAGTGTCCTTATCAGACACCATGCATGGCTGTCTTCCACTGGATTTAAACATGAAATACAACAGCATAAGCTCAAACCATCCTTAGATGGTGAGCATCTCTTTGGCCCCCAGGTTGACTATATGTTAGAAAAAGCTCAAAAAGGACCCTGATGCTGTCAAAGCCGTGGGTGCCCTACATACCTCATCACCTAGAGGCTTCTTTCGGAAACAGTATATGGCTTATTACAAATCACCCTGCTGGACCCTCCTGCCTCATACTAGAGGCAGCAGCAATCACGCCACCAGCAGACACCACAAGAGTGCACCAGGGGTACCTGCAGGGACAACAGCAAGAGTAGTAGGGGCAAAGGAGGTTACAGCAAAGGGGCCTCCACCTCAAAACACTGACTTTCTCCACCTGCCCCCTCATCAGCATTTAGGGCAGACTACAGGATTTCCTCCCTCACTGGCAGGAAATCGCATCAGACTAGTGGGTATTATCAGTGGATCGCCATGCTTACTGCCTAGAACTTCTCACACTCCCTCCTTTCATCCCACCCTGCAGCTACAGCCTCAGCAGAGAACATATCAACCTTCTAGAGGAAAAGGTAAAAGCTCTCCTTCAAAAAAGGGGCCGTAGAACCAGTGCCCGCCACCAGCGGGGAAAGGAGGTTTACTCTCTCTACTTTCTTACCCCCAAGAAGGAATGTTCCCTCAGGCCCATTCTGGACTTCAGGCCCCTCACCCGGCACATACTTTCCAAATACTTCCATACAGTAACACTACAGGACGTTGTCCCTCTTCTTCAACAAGGCAACTGCACGGATGTGTTAGACTTGAAGGATGCCAACTGACGCATCCTTATTCATTGTGCCCACCAACACTACCTATGCTTCATGGTAAGCGGCCATCACTATCACTAAAGTACTTCCATTGGGCATTATTATTGCCCCAGTGCTCTTCACCACGTGCCTAGCAGTGGTGGCCACCCACTTAAGGAGAGAGATCATCCACTTCTTCCCCTACCTTGACAATTGGCTGATCAAGAGTGCAGGCAGGCATCAGTGCCTAATGCATACCAAGGCTACCATCTCACTCCTCCTCTGCCCCATCTTCACTATAAATGCCACCAGGTCTCACCAACAACCTATCCAAATTCAGCCCTTCTTGACACCCTCTGTGGGCTGGCGTAGGCTTTGCCTATGACTGATTTCAGTACCGCACCTAAGAAGGCTGGCATTCCAGCAGCTCTTTGTAAGGAAGTGGGTTTCTGTTGCAGTAACCCCCCCCCACTTTTTGCCAGACCACTGATGCACTTTGACTTGATGTGCCCTGGGTCCCTGCCAATCAGGTTCCCAGGGCCTGTGTTCTTTCCCCAAAACTGTACCCAATTGGCATCTCTGGCCACAGGTCAGCCCCTGGTAAATGGTACCACAGGTACCCAGGGCACTGTGACCAGGGAAGACCTCTAAGGGCTGCAGCACTTATTGTGCCACCCTTAGAGGCCCTGTACCTTTACACACACACACTGCCTTTGCAGGCTGCGTGTTTTGGTGCAGAACAAAGTGAAGAGTCGACATGACACACACCTCTGTGTGCCATGCCAACAACCCACTGCCCTGGCATAGGTCAGTCACCCCTCTAGTTGGGTGCACTATACCAGTGGTGAGGGTACAGGTGCATGAGCCCTGTACCCCTACAGTGTCTAAGTCCATTCTTAGACATTGTAAGTGCAGTGCTGCCATTAAGAGTATATGGTGCTGGGAGTTTGTCATTACGAACTCCACAGCACCATAATGGCTGCACGGAAAACTGAGAAGTTTGATATCAAACTTCTCAGCACATTAAACCCACACTGATGCCAGTGTGGGATTTAATGAAAATGCACACAGAGGGCATCTTTGAGATGCCCCCTGAAAAACGACCAGCCTCTGGTGGGTTCCCTGACTGGTACACACCAGCCTGCCACCACGAGACATGTTTCTGGACCCCTAGGGTGGGAGCCTACGCTCCCTGAGCCCAGAAACAAAGCCTTTCCTGGGCGGAGGTGTACACACCTCCCCAGGCCAGGAAGAGCCATCTGTGGCAGGGGAGCTTCAAAGGCCTGGCAGCCTTTGTAATGCGACCCCCAGCCTCTCCTGCTATCAGGAGCAGGCCCCTCCCTGTCTCCCTCCCTTTCGGCAGGAAGACAGGCAGGAAAAACTAGCCAGCCCAGGAGGTGTGCCCACCTCTGCCAACTCCACCCCTCAGGTGGGGGAGGCGAGGTGAAGCCCACTCTCCAGTGCTCGCCATCTTGCAGATGGCAGGCACTCCCCAATCAGGACTAGGGATTGTGCTCACTCCCCCACGTGGGGTGAGCACACCAAGGGTGTAGTCACCCTAAGGTCAGTAGCCCATTGGCGACTGACCTCAAGACCCTAAAACGCCCCTAAATACAGTATTTAGGGGCAGCCCTGAACCAGGAAGGCAGATCCAGCAACTACAAGAAAAAGAAGAGAAGAAGGACGAGAAGCCGTGCAGAGCTAACAAGAGGACGACGCCCACTGACTTGGCCCCAGCCCTACAGGCCTGTCTCCCCTCGAACCTGCTCCTGCAAAACCCCGGCGTGTCCAGCGGCCAGCAACCTCAAAAACCCCGGAGGACCTGCCTGCCTTCACTTTCCAAGCTGTTTCTCCCGTGAACACCAGACGTGTTTGAACTGCAGCTTCTGGTGCCAGCCAGGAACCGCGAATCCCGCACACTCTGCACCTGCCGAATCCGGCCCGAGCTCGAGTGGGCAAATACCCCGAGGAGGTACCCCCGGCGATCCTGACCCGAGATCCGGTGACCCCTGACCTGCCTCAAGCCTCCTGACGACTCCTGCAGCCCTCAATCCAGAGGACCCCCCCTACCGCGACCAGAGCGGGTAAGAAATCCGACGTCCCAAGGCACCCCTGCACCCGACGCCCCACGGCCTTGTATGCCCAACCCAGCGGTGCCTAACCAACCCTCTACATCCCAACTTACCCCTCGAAGTGGTGGTAGCTCCTGGAAGTTTTGCAGCGTGAATCTTTCTGGATTCACTATGCTGTGCATTATTCCGCCATCTCGTGGTTGGGTCCGGATTCGTAGTCTTTTCTTTCTTCTTTTTTTTTTTTGTTGTTGGCCCAGGTGGGCGGCGACGCCCCCACCATTTGGTGTCCTCGGTGACGTCGTCGCGCTTCCTGCGGAAGCTCCCACCTTTGGTCACCATCTTCAGATTCTTTTTTCCGCCGTGGGGTCTGGATCGTTGACGAGAAGTTCCAGAAACTTTGGACGAAGAATCTCAAATTCAATCATCACCACAGAGGATCGTTTCCTGAGACACCCGATGAGGAGACGAGTACCGGAGGCGACGAGAAGGACGACGAGGTAGAAGGTCCACAACCAAAATCTCGACGCCTACAGAGAATGCGCTCACAGGGGGCCCCCTGAGCGCGGTTATGGACAAGACACCGTTTAAGTTTTGCCAAAACTGTCACCACAAGTACGCCCAGAAGGACCAGCACCCAGTCTGCAACCTCTGCTTGCCGCTCGACCACATCAGCGAAAACTGCAAAGCGTGTTCGGCGTTCACCCCGAAAACCCTCCGGGTGAGAGAGAGGCAAAGAAGGGCTAACTACAACATGCAGGGCCAGGGACCAGCTCCGTCGCTCCGAGACCTGGGCCTCTCGAGTGGAGAGGAAGACAACATCGCAGAGGGACCGGAGGACTGCTCAGTCGTCGAGGTCCACAAGAAAATGTCGAAGGAGGTAAGGGAGACGTCGACCCCGAAGCACCCAAGCGACGCTCGAAAGAGTGAAGCCAAGGCCCCGAGCGACACTCTTAGAAGTGAAGCCAAGTCCTCGAAGGGAGCGTTGCCGCCGAAACACTCGACGAAAGCAACAGCATCCAGGGACAAACAGCCGAGCGGATCCTTCGGGAAGGACTCCCAATCGGCAAAAGCCTCCGAAAAACCAAGGGCGTCGAAGGTAACCTCCGAAAAGGAAGCCTCGACGCCGAGAAAAGAAGGCCCGGTGTCATCCTCGACGTCCGAGACCGCGAAGAGAGGCGCTTCAGCCATCGACGCCGAAAAGGCCCACGAGATGGAGAAAAAAAAGAAAAGGCTCAAAGCAGAGATGGCGAGCATCCTGCAACGGAAAAAAGACTTCACACGAAGCACTCGGGGAGGGCGACACCGAAGACATCAAACCCCCGAAAACCCCCGAACCGCTCGACGAACAGGGCGAAGAGGACTACTACTTCGAAGACGAAGAAGAGCTCCAGTCTTACCGGGACTCGACGCCCTCGGAAGCACAAGATTTAGACTGGCAAGACCTCGACGCAGAATCACCAGAAGAAGGGGTAGACTCTTATCCCTCGAGGCCTTCGCCGCCAGACGACATTGGAGTCTACAATGTGGTCGTCCAAAAGGCTGCAGCAACGTATGGCGTCGAAATGCAAGAGGAGAAGGCGAAGGCATGTTTCCTTTGGAAACCCTACTTCCTCAACAAACCAGGTCCCAGTTCCTACCCATGCTTCCTAGCGTCCTGGACCAGGGAAGGGAGGCCTTCAAAGAACCGGCAGTCTGCAAAGCTGTTACACCGAGGAGCGAAAAGAAGTACAAACACTCCTCAAAAGACCCTGCGTACATCCAAGGGTCAGTGCCAGCAGACTCCATTATCACGGCAACGGCCAGGAAAAGGGCCAATGTGCCCACTAACACAGGTCCACCTCCAGACAAGGAGAGCAAACGAATAGACCTCACAGGACGAAAGGTGGAGAGGAACGCAGCCATACACTGGCGCATCGCCAACTCCAACGCCCTCATCAGCAGGCATGCATACCAGCATTGGGATGAAATGAGCCAGCTCGTAACACACCTGCCACAACAACATCAACAAAGGGCTAATCACCTAGTGGAAGAGGGCAAGGCTATCGCAAACACTTGCCTAAAATCAGCCTTGGACGCAGCAGAGAACTCCAGCAGGCAGATGATGATAGGGGTGACTGAAAGAAGACACGCATGGCTCAGGATCTCGGGTTACAAACCGGAGGTACAAAGCAATATCCTGAACACGCCATTCGACGGCCAGAAACTGTTTGGAGCCCCAGTCGACGACAAGTTGACGCAGCTTAAAAAAGACAACGAAACTGCGAGGTCCATGGGAGCACTGCAGTTCAGGGGGATGCGAAGAGGAACCCCCTCAAGGCGGCCCAATGGTTGAGGGGGCAATGCGCCCGCCACTTCCCACCAATCTCCCCAACAAGGATACCAGGGGAACAACCAGGGCCAAAGCCAACAAGGACAACAACAGCAAAATTGGCAGTATCAACCCAGAGGACGGTCCTTTCGAGGACGCGGGTACGGACGGGGACAGTCCCGAAGAGGGGGTCAGCAGCCCACCTCAAAGTGACTCCGCAAAGAAACCAAACCCTCCCCTATCACCACCAAGGGAGAGGAGAAGTCAACAGAAGGAAAAACTATGAAACACACACAGCAAACAAATAAACACCGAGCATACAACCCCGGTGGGGGGCCGAATAGGAAACTTCCTCACACAATGGAGAGAGATTACCACGGACAAGTGGATACTGAACATCATACAGCACGGATACTGCATAGAACTCCAAAAACACCCCCCGGGCAGAAAACCAAGACACCGCCCACTCCCCGCAAGGGAGCTCGCCCTCCTACGTCTAGAAGCAGAGGAGCTGCTCAAAAAAAGAGCAATAGAACCAGTTCCAATCAACGAAAGGAACAAGGGAGTCTACTCAACGTATTTCCTGGTGCCAAAGGTAGACGAAACACTAAGGCCAATACTGGACCTCAGATTCCTGAACAAGTTCGTAAGAACTCAAAAATTCAAAATGACGTCACTTCAGGAAGTAATACCCCAAATCCAACAAGGGGACTACATGGCGACCATAGACATGAAAGACGCATATCTGCACATCCCCGTCAACCACAAACACAAACGTCTACTAAGATTCGTGATAGGCCAGAATCACTACCAGTTCACAGTGCTAGCCTTCGGGCTCAAGTCCGCACCAAGGGTGTTCACAAAATGCCTAGCAGCAGTGGCAGCGCACCTACGGAGAAAGGGCATACATGTATACCCCTACCTCGACGACTGGCTTGTGAAAGCAGGATCATACAGGCACTGCAAAGATCACATCAAACAAGTCATACAAACACTGTCCAGACTAGGTTTCTCAATACATTGGGAGAAATCATCAACAGAACCGCAGCAGATCAAGATATTCTTAGGGGCACAGATCGACAGCACACAGTCCAAAGTGTTCCCCAGCGAGAAGAGAACTATAGCGCTCCTGAGCTCATTACCGCAAGGGGCAAGTTCTGACAGTGAGGACGGTGAGCAGACTAATGGGGATGATGGCATCATGCATCCACCTGGTCCCAAATGTCAAGCTGCACATGAGACCGTTCCAAGAATGGATACAGCAACAGTGGTCACAAGCAACAGGGAGTTGGGAAGATCTAGTGGTTGTCACACACGCAGTGCAGCAAGAAATAGCGTGGTGGAAGGAAGAGAACATATTACAGGGGAAGCCATTCACACAGCCAACTCCAACAGTGACCATCACAACAGACGCCTCACAGCAGGGCTGGGGTGCGCACATGGACAGACTCCGCGTCAGGGGGCTGTGGTCACAACAAGATGCAGTGAGACACATCAACTACCTAGAACTAAAAACTGTGTTCCTAGCCTTAAGAGCCTTTCAGAAGCAGCTTTACGGCCAGAGAGTGCTGATACAAACAGACAACACAACCACCATGTTCTACATCAACAAACAAGGTGGAATACAGTCAGCACCGCTATCAAGCCTAGCACAAGAGATTTGGAGATGGGCCATCCCTCTAAGGATAGACCTACTGGCAATACACCTTCCAGGAATAGACAATGTAGAAGCAGACCGACTCAGCAGGCAGACGTCGGCATCCCACGAATGGGAGCTCAACCAACAGGAAGTGCAGCGGCTGTTCCAAAAATGGGGTACACCACGGATAGACCTGTTTGCAACACTCCAGAATGCAAAATGCCAACATTACGCATCCAGACAACCGGACCAAGGGTCCCTAGGGAATGCGCTATGGATAAGTTGGTCGAACGAATTTGCATACGCTTTCCCCCCGATACCACTGTTACACAAGGTACTCAGCAAATGCAGGAGCAGCAGAATGACATTCATACTGGTGGCACCTCAGTGGACCAGACAGACATGGTTCTCACAAATAATGGAAATGGCGCAGGAACCAGCGCACAGGTTCAGCAGAAGGAAAAACCTCCTGACAATGCAAGACGGAAAAGTGCTCCACCCAGAACCAGAGAGCCTCAGCCTAGCAGCATGGCTCCTGAGGACCTAGAATTCGCACACCTCAAGCTACCACCAAGCACTATGGCAGTACTCAGAGAAGCAAGGAGACCCACTACAAGGAAGTGCTACATTGCAAAGTGGAAAAGGTTCTCGCAATGGTGCCTTAAAGAGGGACTGCAACAAAAGGTCACAAAAGAATCAACGGTACTAAAATACTTAACGCACCTACTACACAGCGGGCTGAGCTACTCGTCACTAAGGGTTCACTTAGCAGCCATAGTGGCCTACACCAGGGGAGAAGCGGGGAAAAGTTTCTTCACCTCCCAGGTGGTCAAAAGATTCCTGGAGGGGGCTAAAAGAATAGCCCCCCCAAAAAGGATGCCAGCCCCGAGCTGGAACCTCAACACTGTGCTAACACAGTTGATGAAATCACCGTTTGAGCCCATACACAAGACTACACTGCACATGCTCACACTAAAGACGGCATTCTTGGTGGCTATCACGTCACTGCGAAGGGTCAGTGAACTGCAGGCTCTTACACTACAAGAGCCCTACTTGCAAATACACAAGGACAGAATTGTCATGAGAACGGACCCACACTTCCTGCCAAAGGTGGTGTCGCGGTTCCATATTAACCAGACAATACAGATACCAAGTTTCTTCCAAAAACCATCAACGCCCACAGAGAAGGCGCTACACATGCTGGACGCCAGAAGGGCAGTGATGCACTACATAGAAAGGACAAAGGAATGCAGGAAAACGAAACAACTCTTCGTTTCCTTCGCAAGCAGTTTCTTGGGACGACCAGTAACCAAAAATACCATCGCACGATGGATTGCGCAGGCAATACAACTCTGCCACAAGCAGGCAGGACAAGAATTAGAGGGAGCCGCCCAGGCCCACTCAACAAGGAAGAAAGGAGCAACGGTTGCGTTCCTAGCGAACACACCTATCCAAGACATTTGCCAAGCGGCAACATGGTCTTCCGTGCACACGTTCACCAAACACTACTGTGTGGATATCCAGATGAACAAAGAGGCACAAGTAGGACAGAAGGTCTTACAGCACATTTTCAGCAACCAATGCTCATCTTCCACCCAACCACCGCAATAACAGAAAACCGCTACAAAGTCTATGCACAGCATAGTGAATCCAGAAAGATTCACGCTGCAAAACTAATAGTTTCTTACCTGTCGGTGTAGTTTTGCAGCTTGAAGACTTTCTGGATTCACTAGCGATCCCACCCGCCTCCGCCAGGAAGATAACATAGGCGGTTAAGGGTAAAACTAGACTACATACAGAGTTTAGAGGGATCAAAAGGAAAATAAAAGGATAAAAGAAAAAGACATAGACATAGACAACAAAACAATAAGAGGAAAAGAAAAAAGAATCCGAAGATGGCGACCAAAGGTGGGAGCTTCCGCAGGAAGCGCGACGACGTCCCCGAGGACACCAAATGGTGGGGGCGTCGCCGCCCACCTGGGCCAACAACAAAAAAAAAGAAAGAAAGAAAAGACTACGAATCCGGACCCAACCACGAGATGGCGGAATAATGCACAGCATAGTGAATCCAGAAAGTCTTCAAGCTGCAAAACTACACCGACAGATAAGAAACTATTCGATCCTCGTCCCCGAGCCTGCAGTGTTTCTTTGTCCCAGAGAATCTCCATTGAAATCAACAGGGCACCCGACCTCAAAACAGCACCCTGCATCCGGCCGCCCTAGTGCCGCTGAGGGTGCCCCTTTTGTGTTAACTTGGTCCCCAACTTGCCCTGAGCTTATCCCTAGGAGCTTTGCTTCCACAACCCCGTGGCCTGCTTGCCAGCAGCCACCAACCGGAGTCCCCCTATCCTCCATAGGATAACATTGGGCCTCAACGCTCTGCACCCGGCCGCCCTAGTGCCGCTGAGGGTGCAACAACAGTGCATCACTGACCCTGGGAGACCCCTGAGTCTAACCCCAGAACCCTAACTCAAAAGACCGATTACTTACCTCGAAACCGATAACCTGTTTTTCCTCATAGGATAACATTTACACTTTTTTCTCCCAAAAAGTTTCTGTCGACTTTTGAAAACTAAGAATATTCCTTAAAAATCGCACAAATAACCTAAACGAATTTTCTCAACTATTTGCAGGAAAGGTCCCAGTGCTGAATCTAGGTATCCAGCACTGAGTAGGAAAAGTAACTTACCTGTGAATTGAATTTCCTTCCATAGGATAACATTGGTGGTTCTATGTGAAAAAGTTTGTGTCAACTTTTGAAATACAAGAATATTCTTTAAAAATCGTACATCTAACTAAAACGCATTTTCTCAACTGTTTTCAGGAAATGTCCCAGTGCTGAATCTAGGATCCAGCATTGTGTTAGAAAAAGTAATCCGAAAAGTAACTTACCTGCAATTTACAGGAAAAGCCTATGTATTTCAATGTACTGGTCCAAAAAGTTTCTAAGTGTGGACTTTTGAAATCTGAAAATATTCTCTAAAAATCGTACAAACTACAAAAACGTAATTACTTACCTGTTTTAAGTAAATGGGTTTCTGTTGCAGTAACCCCCCCACTTTTTGCCAGACCACTGATGCACTTTGACTTGATGTGCCCTGGGTCCCTGCCAATCAGGTTCCCAGGGCCTGGGTTCTTTCCCCAAAACTGTACCCAATTGGCATCTCTGGCCACAGGTCAGCCCCTGGTAAATGGTACCACAGGTACCCAGGGCACTGTGACCAGGGAAGACCTCTAAGGGCTGCAGCACTTATTGTGCCACCCTTAGAGGCCCTGTACCTTTACACACACACACTGCCTTTGCAGGCTGCTTGTTTTGGTGCAGAACAAAGTGAAGAGTCGACATGGCACACACCTCTGTGGGCCATGCCTACAACCCACTGGCCTGGCATAGGTCAGTCACCCCTCTATCTGGGTGCACTATACCAGTGGTGAGGGTACAGGTGCATGAGCCCTGTACCCCTACAGTGTCTAAGTCCATTCTTAGACATTGTAAGTGCAGTGCTGCCATTAAGAGTATATGGTGCTGGGAGTTTGTCATTACGAACTCCACAGCACCATAATGGCTGCACTGAAAACTGAGAAGTTTGGTATCAAACTTCTCAGCACATTAAACCCACACTGATGCCAGTGTGGGATTTAATGAAAATGCACACAGAGGGCATCTTTGAGATGCCCCCTGAAAACGACCAGCCTCTGGTGGGTTCCCTGACTGGTACACACCAGCCTGCCACCACGAGACATGTTTCTGGACCCCTAGGGTGGGAGCCTACGCTCCCTGAGCCCAGAAACAAAGCCTTTCCTGGGCGGAGGTGTACACACCTCCCCCAGGCCAGGAAGAGCCATCTGTGGCAGGGGAGCTTCAAAGGCCTGGCAGCCTTTGTAATGCGACTCCCCATCCTCTCCTGCTATCAGGAGCAGGCCCCCTCCCTGTCTCCCTCCCTTTCGGCAGGAAGACAGGCGGGAAAAACTAGCCAGCCCAGGAGGTGTGCCCACCTCTGCCAACTCCACCCCTCAGGTGGGGGAGGCGAGGTGAAGCCCACTCTCCAGTGCTCGCCATCTTGCAGATGGCAGGCACTCCCCAATCAGGACTAGGGATTGTGCTCACTCCCCACGTGGGGTGAGCACACCAAGGGTGTAGTCACCCTAAGGTCAGTAGCCCATTGGCTACTGACCTCAAGACCCCTAAAACGCCCCTAAATACAGTATTTAGGGGGCAGCCCTGAACCAGGAAGGCAGATCCAGCAACTGCAAGAAAAAGAAGAGAAGAAGAAGGACGAGAAGCCGTGCAGAGCTAACAAGAGGACGACGCTCACTGACTTGGCCCCTGCCTTACAGGCCTGTCTCCCCTCGAACCTGCTCCTGCAAAACCCCGGCGTGTCCAGCGGCCAGCAACCTCAAAAACCCCGGAGGACCTGCCTGCCTTCACTTTCCAAGCTGTTTCTCCCGTGAACACCGAACGTGTTTGAACTGCAGCTTCTGGTGCCAGCCAGGAACCGCGAATACCGCACACTCTGCACCCGCCGAATCCGGCCCAAGCTCGAGTGGGCAAATACCCCGAGGAGGTCCCCCCGGCGATCCTGACCCGAGATCCGGTGACCCCTGACCTGCCTCAAGCCTCCTGACGACGCCTGCAGCCTCAATCCAGAGGACCCCCCCTACCGCGAAGAAAATCCGACGTCCCAAGGCACCCCTGCACCGACGCCCCACGGCCTTGTGTGCCCAACCCAGCGGTGCCTAACCAACCCTCTACATCCCAACTTACCCCTCGAAGTGGTGGTAGCTCCTGGAAGATCCTCGTCCCCGAGCCTGCAGTGTTTCTTTGTCCCGGAGAATCTCCATTGAAATCAACAGGGCACCCGACCTCAAAACAGCACCCTGCACCCGGCTGCCCTAGTGCCGCTGAGGGTGCCCCTTTTGTGCTAACTTGGTCCCCAACTTGCCCTGAGCTTAACCCTAGGAGCTTTGCTTCCACAACCCCGTGCCCTGCTTGCCAGCAGCCACCAACCGGAGTCCCCCTATCCTCCATAGGATAACATTGGGCCTCAACACTCTGCACCTGGCCGCCCTAGTGCCGCTGAGGGTGCAACAACAGTGCATCACTGACCCTGGGAGACCCCTGAGTCTAACCCCAGAACCCTAACTCAAAAGACCAATTACTTACCTCGAAACCGATAACCTGTTTTTCCTCATAGGATAACATTTACACTTTTTTCTCCCAAAAAGTTTCTCTGTGTCGACTTTTGAAAACTAAGAATATTCCTTAAAAATCGCACAAATAACCTAAACTAATTTTCTCAACTATTTGCAGGAAAGGTCCCAGTGCTGAATCTAGGTATCCAGCACTGAGTAGGAAAAGTAACTTACCTGTGAATTGAATTTCCTTCCATAGGATAACATTGGTGGTTCTATGTGAAAAAGTTTGTCAACTTTTGAAATACAAGAATATTCTTTAAAAATCGTACATCTAACTAAAACGCATTTTCTCAACTGTTTTCAGGAAATGTCCCAGTGCTGAATCTAGGATCCAGCACTGTGTTAGAAAAAGTAATCCGAAAAGTAACTTACCTGCAATTTACAGGAAAAGCCTATGTATTTCAATGTACTGGTCCAAAAAGTTTCAAAGTGTGGACTTTTGAAATCTGAAAATATTCTCTAAAAATCGTACAAACTACAAAAACGTAATTACTTACCTGTTTTAAGTAAATGTCCCAGTGCTGAATCTAGGAGTCCAGCACTGGATTACAAAAGTAACGCAAAAGTAATTTTACCTGCATTTACCTTAAAAAGCCATTCATTTCAATGTACTGCATTTACTAAGTATTGCAACCTACTGCATCCCCTGTAAATCAAATCAAGTACAATCTTCATTGCTTTTTAAAACTGTGTACAACAAGTAACTTATTACTGAAAAGAATTGAATGCTTACCTGTATCAGGCTTGCTTGGTTCTAAAATAAAATAACAGTATATTTTTTATACAAAAACAATTGGCCTAGAGTTCAGTTCTTGAGTGTGTGAATTCATTTGCTGACTGAGTGTGTACATCAAATGCTTAACACTGTCCTCTTGATACTGCCTTACTGCTCAACCAAGCTACCACTATTGGAGAGTAAGGTTCTATCTAACTTTATCCTCTGCCTACCTTTGGGGACTCTTGGACCCTATACACACTGTACCTCACTTTGGTGCAGTATATATAGAGCCAGTTTCTTACATTGGTGGATCAGCGGTGGGATATACAACTTGCATTTGTTGGACTACTTGGTTACCACCTGATCACACGACAGAACTCTTAAATTGCCTTTAGAATTCTGATTTTTTCAAATTGGCATTTTTTTCCAAACTACTAAAAGTCTTGTTAGGGCCTTGCTTAAGTCCCTTTAGAATTTTAGAAAATAAAAAGTCACTATAGTCAAGGGTAGAGGGGTTAGAACTTTTTGTTAGAATGTCTCAAGAAAAGAACCCAGCTATTAGTGAAGATAATAATGACATGCAGGACATGGTTGAGGAGCTCGACCTCACCCCTTACCTTCACTTGTCTTTCAAGGAAGTAAGGTCCTTGTGTAAACTCAAAAACATAGCAATGGGCCCTCATCCAACCAAACAAAAGCTCCAGGAGCTATTGGCTGACTATTCAAAGGCCCACCCCTCTGAAAATGGTGATGACCAGTCAGAGGAGGAAAGGAGTGAGGAGGATGGAGATAGGAACCCACCTCCACCACTTCCTAGGGAAGAAAGGGTCCCTGCACCCTTATTTCCAAGAGTTAACGTCTGGGGACCTAGAGGCCACACAGGTGGCTCAGGCTCTGGTGGGGACATCGAGGACAGCCTCAATGAGGAGGACAACCTTTTAGCAAGGTTGGCCAAAAGACTGGATCTAGAGTCCAGACTCCTGGCTCTAGAGAAAGAAAGAAAGAAAGGAGATGGGTTTAGCACCCATCAATGGTGGCAGCAATCAAAATAATAAGGATGAAGAGCAATCTTATGATCCTAAAATCCCCATAGGGATTGTCCCTAAATATGAGGAGGGTGATGATATCACCAAGTGGTTCACAGCCTTTGAGAGGGCTTGTGAAGCCAGAAGGGTGAAGAAGACTTTCTGGGGGGCACTCCTTTGGGAACTGTTCTCTGGTAACTGCAGAGACAGACTCCTGACCCTTTCTGGGGCAGATGCTGGGTCTTATGACCTCATGAAGAGAACTCTGATTGAAGGATTTGGGCTCACAACTGAGGAGTACAGAATTAGATTCAGGGGGGCTCACAAAACCCAAAACCAGTCCTGGATTGATTTTGTAGACTACTCAGTAAAAACACTAGGTGGCTGGTTAACTGGAAACAATGTGCATGACTTTAATGGAATTTACAACCTGTTTATGAAGGAACACATATTAAGTAATTGCATTAATGAAAAGTTGCATCAGTACCTGGTAGACCTAGGTCCACTTTCTCCCCAAGAATTGGGAAAGAAGGCAGACCACTGGGTCAAAACAAGGGTCACTAGGACGTCCACTGGGGGTGACCAAAAGAAAGGGGTTACAAAGCCTCCCCAGAAGAGACAGTGAACCCCTTAAAGATAAAAGTAAGGAGTCCCAGGTAGCCCCCAAAAACCTGTCCAGGAGGGTGGGCCCAAAGACACCTCACAAACTAAGACAGGGTACCAAGGTAAGAATTGGGATCCCAACAGAGTATGGTGTCACACCTGCCAAAAGGCAGGACACCACACCAAGGACCCTAGCTGTCCTAAAAACAAAGTCCCTAGCACAGCTCCAGGGGTGACTAGTGTAGCTCCAGGGGTTGCCAGTGTAGCTTTGGAGGAAGGGTCCTCAGATGAGGAAGCCCTCATAGCCTTCAACTGGAAAATGGGGCCACAAGGTAAGCTGGAGATCCCAGAGGGGAGTAGACACTTCCACCACCTACTGGTGAATGGAATCCCAGCCCTTGCCCTGAGAGATACCTCTGCCAGTCACACTGTGGTGCATGACAGGTTGGTTCTCTCAAACCAGTATGTCCCAGGGGAAACAAAAAGAGTAAGGACTGTCCCAGGGGGTGTCACTGTTAGGCCTGTGGCTGTAGTGCCCCTAGAAGTAGCTGGGTCCCTTAGATGGAGAAAGGTGGTAGTCAGTAAAGACCTCCCCCTTGATTGTCTCCTTGGGAATGACCACCCAGAGGTTGGTCTGAGCCAAAGAGAGGTACTGGTCCAATGCCAGACCTCACCCAAGAAACCTGGGGGGGCTCAACCTGCAGCTAGTGCAGCTAAGCCCCAAAAGAAAAAGAAGAAACAGTGTAGGAAAGGTGGGCAACTGTTAGCCACAGTTCCAGTGGGCCATGGAGATTCCATCCCAGTAAGGGAGAACTCCAAAATTGGCACTGGTGAAGACACCCCTAGCCAACAAAAAGCCCTGACTAGTCAGGCAACTGTCCAGCCTGAGTTGGTGGCACCTCAGCTGGCAGAACAGAGGAGGGAAGAAGGGTGTTCCCTACCAAGTGTAGTGAGCCCCCACCCTAAAACAGCAGGCAGGCAACCAGAATCCAAAGAAGCCTGTAAGGTAGCCCCTTCACCTACCAGTGAGGAGCTAAAGGTGTGGTTCTGGGCACTGACAGCTGTCAGTAGCCTCTGCTGGGTGTTAGCCTTCATGGCAGCACTGTCCGTGGCATGGTGGCCTAGCCCCCTGCCAAATAGCAAGTTAGGCCCCTGACCTTATTGGTCATGGTGGGGTTGCTCAAGCTGTGGGTAACCTCTGTGGGTAAGCTGGGCTTTGCCCTAGCTAAGTTAGAAATTGCAGAGGTAGGCACCTCTGAACCCAAACTAAAAGATGGGGTGAAGGCACTAAAGAGATAGGAAAGGAGCATTGGGAATTAGGTCCTGAAACTATTGAGATAGGCCAGCTCCCTAAAGGGGCTGACCTGGACAGAAGGATGTAAGGCAGAGTAGGCCCTGCAACTCCCAAACCACTTCCTCTGCTCTTCCTCGCCTGAAAGACTAGGAAGACTCTCCCAGCTTTGGCTGAGTCTCCTGGCCTTTGGGCTTGGGGGGGACTTGTGTAAGGAAGTGGGTTTCTGTTGCAGTAACCCCCCCACTTTTTGCCAGACCACTGATGCACTTTGACTTGATGTGCCCTGGGTCCCTGCCAATCAGGTTCCCAGGGCCTGTGTTCTTTCCCCAAAACTGTACCCAATTGGCATCTCTGGCCACAGGTCAGCCCCTGGTAAATGGTACCACAGGTACCCAGGGCACTGTGACCAGGGAAGACCTCTAAGGGCTGCAGCACTTATTGTGCCACCCTTAGAGGCCCTGTACCTTTACACACACACACTGCCTTTGCAGGCTGCTTGTTTTGGTGCAGAACAAAGTGAAGAGTCGACATGGCACACACCTCTGTGGGCCATGGCTACAACCCACTGGCCTGGCATAGGTCAGTCACCCCTCTATCTGGGTGCACTATACCAGTGGTGAGGGTACAGGTGCATGAGCCCTGTACCCCTACAGTGTCTAAGTCCATTCTTAGACATTGTAAGTGCAGTGCTGCCATTAAGAGTATATGGTGCTGGGAGTTTGTCATTACGAACTCCTCAGCACCATAATGGCTGCACTGAAAACTGAGAAGTTTGGTATCAAACTTCTCAGCACATTAAACCCACACTGATGCCAGTGTGGGATTTAATGAAATATGCACACATAGGGCATCTTTGAGATGCCCCCTGAAAAACGACCAGCCTCTGGTGGGTTCCCTGACTGGTACACACCAGCCTGCCACCACGAGACATGTTTCTGGACCCCTAGGGTGGGAGCCTACGCTCCCTGAGCCCAGAAACAAAGCCTTTCCTGGGCGGAGGTGTACACACCTCCCCCAGGCCAGGAAGAGCCATCTGTGGCAGGGGAGCTTCAAAGGCCTGGCAGCCTTTGTAATGCGACCCCCCCATCCTCTCCTGCTATCAGGAGCAGGCCCCCTCCCTGTCTCCTCTCCCTTTTGGCAGGAAGACAGGCGGGAAAAACTAGCCAGCCCAGGAGGTGTGCCCACCTCTGCCAACTCCACCCCTCAGGTGGGGGAGGCGAGGTGAAGCCCACTCTCCAGTGCTCGCCATCTTGCAGATGGCAGGCACTCCCCAATCAGGACTAGGGATTGTGCTCACTCCCCCACGTGGGGTGAGCACACCAAGGGTGTAGTCACCCTAAGGTCAGTAGCCCATTGGCTACTGACCTCAAGACCCCTAAAACGCCCCCTAAATACAGTATTTAGGGGGCAGCCCTGAACCAGGAAGGCAGATCCAGCAACTGCAAGAAAAAGAAGAGAAGAAGAAGGACGAGAAGCCGTGCAGAGCTAACAAGAGGACGACGCCCACTGACTTGGCCCCTGCCTTACAGGCCTGTCTCCCCTCGAACCTGCTCCTGCAAAACCCCGGCGTGTCCAGCGGCCAGCAACCTCAAAAACCCCGGAGGACCTGCCTGCCTTCACTTTCCAAGCTGTTTCTCCCGTGAACACCGAACGTGTTTGAACTGCAGCTTCTGGTGCCAGCCAGGAACCGCGAATACCGCACACTCTGCACCCGCCGAATCCGGCCCGAGCTCGAGTGGGCAAATACCCCGAGGAGGTCCCCCCGGCGATCCTGACCCGAGATCCGGTGACCCCTGACCTGCCTCAAGCCTCCTGACGACGCCTGCAGCCTCAATCCAGAGGACCCCCCCTACCGCGAAGAAAATCCAACGTCCCAAGGCACCCCTGCACCGACGCCCCACGGCCTTGTGTGCCCAACCCAGCGGTGCCTAACCAACCCTCTACATCCCAACTTACCCCTCGAAGTGGTGGTAGCTCCTGGAAGATCCTCGTCCCCGAGCCTGCAGTGTTTCTTTGTCCCGGAGAATCTCCATTGAAATCAACAGGGCACCCGACCTCAAAACAGCACCCTGCACCCGGCTGCCCTAGTGCCGCTGAGGGTGCCCCTTTGTGCTAACTTGGTCCCCAACTTGCCCTGAGCTTAACCCTAGGAGCTTTGCTTCCACAACCCCGTGCCCTGCTTGCCAGCAGCCACCAACCGGAGTCCCCCTATCCTCCATAGGATAACATTGGGCCTCAACACT
The DNA here is from genome assembly GCA_963921515.1 of Calotriton arnoldi. NCBI lineage: Eukaryota > Metazoa > Chordata > Amphibia > Caudata > Salamandridae > Calotriton > Calotriton arnoldi. Next base: position 1,957,555 of record CAWUFW010002007.1, read on the forward strand.
CTGCACCTGGCCGCCCTAGTGCCGCTGAGGGTGCAACAACAGTGCATCACTGACCCTGGGAGACCCCTGAGTCTAACCCCAGAACCCTAACTCAAAAGACCAATTACTTACCTCGAAACCGATAACCTGTTTTTCCTCATAGGATAACATTTACACTTTTTTCTCCCAAAAAGTTTCTATGTGTCGACTTTTGAAAACTAAGAATATTCCTTAAAAATCGCACAAATAACCTAAACTAATTTTCTCAACTATTTGCAGGAAAGGTCCCAGTGCTGAATCTAGGTATCCAGCACTGAGTAGGAAAAAGTAACTTACCTGTGAATTGAATTTCCTTCCATAGGATAACATTGGTGGTTCTATGTGAAAAAGTTTGTCAACTTTTGAAATACAAGAATATTCTTTAAAAATCGTACATCTAACTAAAACGCATTTTCTCAACAGTTTTCAGGAAATGTCCCAGTGCTGAATCTAGGATCCAGCACTGTGTTAGAAAAAGTAATCCGAAAAGTAACTTACCTGCAATTTACAGGAAAAGCCTATGTATTTCAATGTACTGGTCCAAAAAGTTTCAAAGTGTGGACTTTTGAAATCTGAAAATATTCTCTAAAAATCGTACAAACTACAAAAACGTAATTACTTACCTGTTTTAAGTAAATGTCCCAGTGCTGAATCTAGGAGTCCAGCACTGGATTACAAAAGTAACGCAAAAGTAATTTTACCTGCATTTACCTTAAAAAGCCATTCATTTCAATGTACTGCATTTACTAAGTATTGCAACCTACTGCATCCCCTGTAAATCAAATCAAGTACAATCTTCATTGCTTTTTAAAACTGTGTACAACAAGTAACTTATTACTGAAAAGAATTGAATGCTTACCTGTATCAGGCTTGCTTGGTTCTAAAATAAAATAACAGTATATTTTTTATACAAAAACAATTGGCCTAGAGTTCAGTTCTTGAGTGTGTGAATTCATTTGCTGACTGAGTGTGTACATCAAATGCTTAACACTGTCCTCTGATACTGCCTTACTGCTCGACCAAGCTACCACTATTAGATAGTAAGGTTCTATCTAACTTTAACCTCTGCCTACCTTTGGGGACTCTTGGACCCTATACACACTGTACCTCACTTTGGTGCAGTATATATAGAGCCAGTTTCTTACACTCTTACCTCTTTTTCAGCCAAATTGTCATCTCATAGTCAGAACATTTATGCACCTTCTAGGCATGATCATCTCAAGCATCACCATAGTGCCCCTATGCAGTCTATAACTGCGCCCACTGCAGCAGTGCTTTTCAGCTCAAAGGTCACAGGCAGAGAGTCAAATGGACGATCTAGTATTGGTAAAGTCCAGTGCACATCGTTCTCTGCAGTGGTGGAACAACAACAACCTGTTGCAAGGCAGACCTTTCGTAGATCCCATTCTACAAGTTACCATTACTACATATGCTTCTCAAACTGGTTGAGGGGGCGCATCTCAACCATACCACTGTGCAGGGAGTGGGGGGCATTCATGAGCACGGGCACCACATCTGCTATCTTGAGCTCCCCACCATACATCTCAACCTCAAGGTTTTACTTCTGCTCATTCAGGGCAAAGTAGTCTTCATCAGGACAGATAGCATGACTGATATATACTACCTCCAAAAACAGGACAGCACTCACTCTCTCTCTCCCTGTTGGCACAGAACAGATGTCATATGGCACTCCACCACCACATCCACCTGATGGCAGAGTACCTTCTGGGGTGAACAACAACTTCACTGACCTGCTCAGCAGGGCACATCAACAAGTCCATGAGAGGGAACTCCACCCACAAGTCCTCCGCCCATCCCTTTGACGTTAGGGCACTCCAGAAATAGACCTGTTTGCCACCCTCAAAAACACAAAATGCCCAAACTTCGCTTCCAGGTACAGTCGATGGGCAACGCACTATGGATGAACTGGCTGTAGTTCTTTGCTTTCGCTATTCTGCCTCTCCAATTCTTTCCTTTGTGGTGTGGAGGATGCAATAGTCATATCAGACTATCATCCTTGTCCTCCCCTCTCCCCCTCCCTCCTTGGCCAGACAATCCTGGTACTCTGCTCTCCTCTAAATGTCAATCAGTCTCCAGGAGAAGCTCCCCAAAAAGCCAGACCTTCTTACCACAAACCAGGCTCATATCAGTCACCAAACATATCAACCGAGCGATTTGGCACCAAAGGTCCTGGAGTTTGGCTACCTGTGTCTTCCTAGGAATGCATGGACATCCTACGAGAATTTAGCAAACCTACCACACGAGCCTCCTATGCATCAAAGTGAGAAAGATTTATTGACTACCGCATCCACAAACACCTGGACCCCCTAAAACCTGCTGTTCAGAATCTGATACCTGCTCCAGCTCTAAAAAATCAGGCGTAGCCTACAATTCCATACTACCCCATTAGCAACGACAGCAGCCTACATGTAGAACAGGGAACATTCATCCCTATTCCACATACCTAGTCTTGGGAGGCCTCAAAACAGTCATTCCTCCCAGAGTTCCCCATGCTCCAGTGTGGAATAGTAATTAGAGTCCTTACCATACTCATGGGTCACCCCTTGAGCCCTTAGCTCTTGCCCGTCTTTGTGGCCTTTACATCTCTCAGACGTATTAACGAGTTATGTTATGTACGTATTAGTGAGTTCCATGTCCTTACATTACAGGAACCTTTCACTGAGATTCATAAAGATAGGATTATTCTCCATAAGAACCCTGAGTTCCGCCCTAAGGTAGTCTCCCCTTTTCATCTGAACTAGACCATAGAGGTCTCCGTCTTTTTCCCACAACCAGACTCAACAGCAGAGAGAGCCGTCCACACCTTAGATGCCACACACACGCTCTCATATACTACAAGGCAGACTATTTGTTTGTAGTCTTGCTAAACATACCAAAGACTGACCCATATCTAAAGATAACAATGCAAGATGGATAGTCAAGTGCATCCAAACTTGCTGCCACAAACCAAAAGAGCCCTCCCTATTGTATCTAGGATGCACTATACATGCAAGAAGACCTCAACCATGTTTTGTCTTGGAAATATTCCCCTAGCTGACATATGTAAAGCACCCACACACATTCACTAAGCATTATTGTGTGGATATCCTAGCCAAACAGCAGGCAATAGTTGGCCAGACAGTCTTAAGGACCTTATGTATCATCCACACATCAGCCACACATGAGCCACTGCTGCTAAGGGGGGTACTACTATACATTCTATGCAGTGCATGTGAATCTACAGCAACACATACTATGCACATAAAATCAGTTTATAGCGTGTAGTGCTGTAGATTCCCACCCGCCTCCCTGGAAGTGTGTGGCACTGATCTCTTCACTAATTAACTAGCTTCATTTAGCAGTGCACATGTGCACCATACTCCGTTAACTCACCACTCCACAGTACTCTCACCCGCTGTACGATAAATAATCTAATATTGAGTTGGTGCCCATAAGCACTGCCAGATCTAAAAGGGATCTGTAAAACATCTGGTCTAGAAGTGAGAGTGGCTTATATTTGACATTGCCTCAAATGTCCACCCTACCCCACCCCCACCCCCTTCAAGAAAGACCAAAGAGATGGTTATGGCTTAAGTTGCTCGAGTCCACAAATGAGTGTCAGTAAATTGTAGGCATAGGAAATCAGTTTTACTTGCTCTTTAGTGATGATCCACACTTTTCTAACAGCTTAGATAATTTTCTAGTACCCAGTATCTTTACTGTCCTCTTCAAAATGTTGATAATATTATGTTCGAGGCATGTGAGCTGCAGAGCTCACACTGTGCATTAGATCGCCATCTGGTGTTGGGCTCGGATGCTTGCACTTTGTTGTTGTCTTCGAAGAAGTCTTTGTAGTCATGTGATAGGTGACTCCTCCTTTGGACATTAATGCGCATGGGCATCGACTCCATCCTCAGATTGTTTTTTTCCGCCATCGGGTTCGGATGCAACTTCGACACTCCGGTTCGAAACTTGTTTTTTCAACGTTTTCACATCTCAAGACTTCATACCGACATCGACTTCTCGACGTCCCTTCCTCGATCTCCTTTCCAGCCGTCGACGCGGGCCGTTGGGCCCATCGACGCCGTAAGGCCTACTGCCCATGGAAAGGACGCCCTTCCGAAAATGCCCCCAGTGTGGAGCAAAGTTCCCCCACAGTGACCACCACAAGGTCTGTAACCTGTGCCTCTCACCAGACCATAACGAGGCTACCTGTCCAGCCTGCGCTTCCTTCCGCTCCAAAAAGACCATCCGCGATCGTCGAGCCCGAAGGCACATCATGGCGCAACGGTCCGCTCCGGAACCCGTCGATATCTTCGATGAGGGTCCCGACGTTCCAGAGGAAGACTCCGAAGACCTCACTATCGTCTCGGAGGCAGAGGACTCAGACGGTTCCATCACTCCAGGGCAACGTGTGAGTACTACTGCCCCTGCCCCAACCCCACCTACAAAACCGAAGGCACCGGTCAACACTTCGCCTACGGGCCCCAGTCGCGACCGTAAACGTGCTTCGGACGCCCGCCTTCCGGCTCGGCGCCGAAGAAGAAAATAAAGCCTTCCAGCTCCTCGGCACCGACCAAACCCCATGTGGCCGTTCTACCGGCACCTTCGGCGCCGAAGCCCAAAGAACACCCGGCGCCGAAATCCAGTTCGGTTCCAAAATCCGCCTCCAAACCCGCGGATCACTCGGCGCCGAAACCCAGGCTCCAAGACACAGCCCCTAAACCAAAGCTGGTCGAGCCCATACCGAAGCCGAAGGACCCCTCTACGCCTTCTAAGGCAAAGGAACATTTAAACAAGCCACCACGCTCGGAGCCGAAAAAGTCGGCGCCGAAGCCAACTATTCCACAAGAGGAACTGTTTCGACCGGATCCCATCGATCCTAATCAACAGAAACTGCATATCAATCCTAAAACTGGACACATTTCCTCTGTGCCACGCCACAAGCCTGTCCCTTCAAACAAGAAGGACTCTTCTACTTCCCCTATGCCTCCTTCTTCTCCTATACCTCTCTCTATCACCCCTCCTCTCCACATCCCTGTTACACCGCCTCAGCCTGTAACTTCTCCCCCACATGAATATCAGGACGACATGGGGTATGGTGATGACCCTGATGATCCACTTCTGGACCCAGATACCCCACCACAGGACGACTGGGGCTACAACCACCCCATAGATCCTACAGACCTCCCCAGCCCTCCACCTTATCCCACAAAACCATCTCCACCAGATGATCACATTGGTTTTGGGCAACTCATCCACAGGGCTGCTGTCTTTCACGGCGTGCATGTACACACCAACCAACCAGAGGAAGATTTCCTTCTAGACACCTTTGAACAGTCTCAAAAAACTGTTCAAACTTTACCCATGATCAAAGGTGTCATTAAACATGCACCTGACATATTCAATGACCCTGTAAGGGCCAGGATCCTTAACCCTAGGATAGATAGAAAGTATAGACCTGCCCCTGATGACCCCACCTACATCAAAGGTCAGCTCCCTCTTGACTCACTGGTCGTCTCTAATGCTCGTAAACGAGCTAATTCCCAAACTTCAGGGGATGCTCAGCCCCCTGATAAGGAGTCAAAATTATTAGATTCCTCTGGCAAACGGGTAGCTGCGCAAGCCACCAACATCTGGCGCATAGCTAACACCCAGGCACTACTAGCTAGGTACAATAGGGCACACTACGATCAGCTAGAGACCCTCTTGCAACATCTCCCTGATCAGTATAAAACACAGGCCACTGACCTCATTCAAGAAGGCAAACTTATTTCAAATGCCTCCATTAAGTGCGCCCTCGATGCAGCCGACACTGCCGCTAGGTCCGTCAACACTAGCGTACTCATCAGACGGCACGCCTGGCTCCGCATTTCAGGCTTTAAGCCAGAAGTCCAAACTACCATCTTAAATCAGCCATTTAACCAAAACCAACTCTTTGGTCCTGCTGTTGACACAGCACTAGAGAAAATGAAAAAGGACACTGACACTGCTAAGTCAATGGGAGCATTGCAGTCCCCACAACAACGTGGCTCCTTTCGCCGCTCCTTTTACAGAGGGGGCTCTAGGAACACCACCGCAGACAGTTCCTCTTCATATAGAAGCACCACCCAAACCTCTCCCAATAGGGGATACTTTAGAGGTGGGTACAGAGGCAACAACACTAAGGGCAGAGGTCGAGGTAATAACAACACCCGTACCTCCACCACTCCTAAACAGTGACTTCCCTCCGCTTCCCCCGACCACACCACCCCTGTCGGGAGGACGGCTCTCACAGTTCCTACCTGTCTGGAACTCCAGTACAACAGACAGGTGGGTAAGACAAATTATCCAACATGGCTACTGCCTGGAACTAACAGCTACCCCCCCAACATACCACCCAAGCAGCGGCCTATGTCCGCACACCATCTTACCCTTTTACAGCAAGAGGTACTTTCCCTGCTTCAAAAGCACGCCATAGAGCCAGTTCCTCTACTACAGCAGGGCACAGGAGTTTACTCCCTGTATTTCCTAATCCCCAAAAAGGACGGGACCCTAAGGCCAATTCTAGACCTCAGACCCCTCAATCAGTATATACATTCGGATCATTTTCACATGATCACTCTCCAACAAGTGCTTCCCCTACTGCAACAGGAAGACTTCCTTGCCACACTAGATCTCAAGGACGCCTACTTCCACATTCCCATACATCCTGCTCACAGGAAGTATCTAAGGTTCGTACTCAATGGACAGCACTACCAGTTCAAAGTACTTCCATTCGGAGTCACCACTGCTCCAAGAGTGTTTACCAAATGCCTTGCAGTAGTAGCGGCGCACCTACGAAGACAACAAATACATGTCTTTCCATACCTGGACGACTGGCTCATCAAAGCCAAATCATTCAACCAGTGTGTCCAACACACTCACCAAACAATACAAACATTACACAACTTGGGGTTCACAATAAACTATACCAAGTCGCACCTTCAGCCCTTCCATATCTGGGAGCCACAATAAACACTTCCACTGCTCTAGCTTACCCCAGCCCAGCCAGGATAGCCAGTATACAAACCCTTGTCCCCAGGTTTCAAATGCAACACTCTCTCCCAGCCAGAGTGTTTATGCAGCTAATCGGCATGATGGCATCTTGCATCTTTATCGTCCCTCATGCAAAACTTCAAATGCGTCCTCTACAGGAGTGCCTAGCGCGCCAATGGAACCAGGCTCACGGACATCTTACAGATCTGGTGTTGGTGGACAGCCGCACACATCGCTCTCTGCAGTGGTGGAACACCAACAATTTGTCCAAAGGGCGGCCGTTCCTAGAGCCGGTTCCACAAATAGTACTAACCACGGACGCATCCCTCACAGGATGGGGAGCACACCTGTTAGATCATACAACACAAGGCAAGTGGACCACTCAACAAAAGCTGTTCCACATCAACCACCTAGAGTTACTAGCTATATTCCTAGCTCTCAAGTCTTTCCAACTCCACGTACAAAATAAGGCTGTCCTGATCCGAACAGACAACATCACAGCCATGTACTATATACAAAAACAGGGGGGGACACACTCTCCACAACTGTCCCAACTGGCACAGGACATTTGGAGGTGGGCCATTCCACAAAAAATATACCTTCTAGCAGAACACCTACCAGGGGTTCACAATCAGATTGCCGATCTGTTAAGTCGACAGACACAACTGATTCACGAGTGGGAACTACATCCACAAGTTCTTCTACCCTTTTTCCAGATGTGGGGCCAGCCAGACTTAGATCTGTTCGCCACACACCAAAACGCAAAATGCCCAACCTTCGCCGCCAGGTTTCCACACCCGCAGTCCAAGGGCAATGCGATATGGATGAACTGGTCCGGCAGATTTGTGTACGCTTTTCCACCGCTACCACTGATCCCACTTGTAGTACGCAAGCTCCGACAACAGTCTCTAAAAATGATACTAGTAGCCCCCACGTGGGCACGCCAACCGTGGTTCACCACACTACTAGAGCTATCAGTAGTCCCATACCAAAGACTACACCTCTCCCCATCAATGCTAACGCAGAGCCATGGAGAGATAAGGCACCCAGATCCATCTCAACTGAACCTTGCGATTTGGCTCCTGAGGTCCTAGAATTCGGTTACCTTAATCTACCGCCAGACTGCATGGACGTTATTAAAGAGGCTAGACGCCCAACTACCAGAGCCTGCTATGCAGCCAAATGGAAAAGATTCGCTATTTACTGCACTAATAATAACATCCAACCATTGCAGGCCTCTACGCAAAACATCATTTGCTACTTGCTACATTTGCAAAGATGTAATCTTGCATACTCATCCATACGTCTGCACCTCGCAGCCCTTGCTGCTTACTTACAAAACAGGCAACACCTATCACTCTTTAGAGTCCCCGCCATTAAAACCTTTATGGAAGGCCTCAAGTGGATCATACCTCCCAGATTACCACCGTCCCCAGTGTGGAATCTTAATATAGTACTTACCAGGCTCATGGGACCACCTTTTGAACCCCTACATAAATGTGAGCTTCAATTCCTTACATGGAAAGTTGCGTTCCTAATTGCAATCACTTCTCTTAGGAGAGTCAGTGAGATACAGGCTTTAACTATACAAGAGCCCTTCTTACAAATACATCATAATAAGATAGTTCTCAGAACAAACCCAAAATTCCTTCCCAAAGTCATTTCGCCTTTCCACCTTAACCAATCAGTAGAACTACCCGTGTTCTTCCAAAACCCAGATTCCGTGGCAGAAAGAGCTCTCCACACCCTAGATGTCAAAAGAGCTCTAATGTATTACATTGACAGAACCAAGTCATTTCGCAAAACCAAACAACTGTTTGTAGCTTTCTCTCCACCACACAAGGGTAATCCCATCTCAAAAGCCGGGGTTGCAAGGTGGATTGTTAAATGTATCCAAATCTGCTACCAGAAAGCCAAACGCACATTAACAGTTCCCCTAGAGCGCACTCAACACGCAAACTAGGGGCCTCCATGGCATTCTTAGGGAACATTCCCTAGAAGACATATGTAAGGCAGCCACATGGTCTACAACACACACCTTCACTAAACACTATTGTGTTGATGTGCAAGCCAAGCAACAAGCTTTAGTGGGCCAAGCTGTCCTTAAAACCCTTTTTCAAACTACTGCAACACATACAGGTGACCACCGCTAGGGGAGATACTGCTGTACAGTCTATGCACAGTGTGAGCTCTGCAGCTCACATGCCTCGAACGGAAAATGCTACTTACCAGTATGCATCTGTTCTTGGCATGTAGAGCTGCAGATCCTCACACGCCCACCCACCTCCCCGGGACCTGTATGTGTTCCAGTCCTATCTTAATTAGATACACACACACATGGACATCTCTTTCCTTTTCTACTAACTCCATCACTCCCCAATATGGCGAAAAACAATCTGAGGATGGAGTCGATGCCCATGCGCACTAATGTCCAAAGGAGGAGTCACCTATCACATGACTACAAAGACTTCTTCGAAGACAACAACAAAGTGCAAGCATCCGAGCCCAACACCAGATGGCGATCTAATGCACAGTGTGAGGATCTGCAGCTCTACATGCCAAGAACAGATGCATACTGGTAAGTAGCATTTTCCTTATTATAAAATTGCATTTTATAACCTGGCCAAAAGCCCTGGGCTCCCAATTTAGTTCAGGCATTGCAAACCAAATCTAAAAAAGACTCCTGGTCCCCTCCCAGAGTGTGGAATCCTTATGGCGTACTGTAGCAAATACTTCATCTCATATATTCTGCCTTTTTTTCAGTCGATCCACTTGCTATACCTGGGATTTCACAGAATGTTTCTATTGAGAACAAAACCCTTCAGCAGGTGGAGATGGACAAGACAGGTAAATCATGTATATTGGTCAATAGCTTAATGTTGGAGTGTGAATGACATTTACTGGTACATTGGAGATAGATTCCTCATTATTTAAGCCGCTCAAAAAAGCGTGATCTTATAGTAATATAAAAACAGCACAAAATTATCATAACTTTGTAATCTTTCTAATTAAATATAAATATCAAAGGTAGGATGTGATCTATTCTTTGGATCAAGTATCAAGAACCAATATATGGATTTGTATGAGAGCAAGACATATATATATATCAATAACAATATGGTAAATAAAATCATGGTTTGAGGCAAAAAACATCAGTTGCTATACACAGATGATATGTTGTATGCCCCGGACATCGTGGAGGAGTTACCTGCCCTGTTGGAAGACACAGATGTTTGGAGCCTAGTCTCAGGCTTGCACATAAAGCGAAAGAAGTGTATTTCCATCGCCTATTCTCGCAACAGGCGTACAAGGGTAATTACTTCCTGAGGTGGATGACATACATTCTGCTGCTCGGGCATCCAGCTACCAGCTATACCACTTGGGTGCCTTGTTGATTAATCATAGTTTAGCTTGAGCTATGAACTCCTTGAAGAATGTGGCAGAATTTGTGTTGAGGCTGCCGAGGTCAGGATTGTGCCAAGGAGCATTTTGAAAAATGAATGTATGTCTCAGCACTTCTTTTACATGTGTTCCAGATGTGCTCTGGGCCCTATTCCTTTGGATAGTAGACCAGATCCTGGCTAGCTTAGAATGGAATTGTTGCAGGTTAGAGAATTGACTTACCTGGATGTGATGGTATCTCTTATCCTAGAAACAGAAGAACCAGGACTCACCAGTGGGCATGTCGATGGAGCTTCATATTTAGAAGAATAATATATGAGCTAGTGTCAACGGTTGTGTAAACTCCGACTAGGAGGAAGGGAGTCTCTCTTCTCCATCATGTGTTCTCCATTCACAGACTTAAACTTTGAATAGATCCAATATTTGCAAAATCCCAGCAGAATCGAGATATCACTGCATTCACTACTCTTCTGCAACCCATAGATGTTGGTAAGCTTTAAATGCTTTCCCACTGGATCAGATACTTTTTGGGACCATCTATGTAAGAGGAGTATCAATTGTTTAATTTTACCTGTTGGTGTGACAGACGTTCATACCATTCAATCGAAACATCTCTCCCTCCCTCTATATATGTTTGTAGCATATGTGGCTATACATTCACATACTTTGAAGACTCCTGTCCTCTAATGGTGGGCCTGGATGTTTGCAAGTTGTTTTTCTTTGTAGACGTTTGAGATACAAGACATGTTGTGGCTCCATCCTTGGTCCACAATGCACCAGGACACTCAGATTGTTTTCTTCCGTCATTGGGCTTGGACATTCAAGAGTGCACCTCCGGGACATACATGTTTTACAATTTGTTTTCTGTACCAGCTACTCGCCTTTCGAACTTTTTTAAGAGAGCAACACCACTGTTCCACTGAGAGTTTCTCCCTGCGCAGGCCCCGGGCATCTGACCCAACGGTGACTCATTGTCAGACTTCCACTCACTGCACTTTCGGGCTCCAGCCCTCAACAAACCTAGAGGCTTTTCGACTGTTCTTTGGAGAATACACCTGGGGTGAGGGTAAGGAAAGTACACCCTTTCACTTCTGCATTAGGTGTCAAACCAAATTTCTCTGGAGTGACCAGCATGATGTTTGTAATTTGTGACTCTCGCCAGTCCACTTCTGCAAGAAGACCCTCCAGTACCAGAGGGAACAGTTGTGGACTCACCTACAAGATGCAGCATCAAGCATCCTCCAAAATGCCCAGTACCTTCGGGCCAGATACCAAGTCAGTGCTAAAGAGGAAGAGGCTGGATCCTCTGGCATTTGAGCAGCTGAAGGAGGAGAGACCCAGAGTCCATCTTCTCGACGCCGCCCAGGCAAAAAGAGTAGGAGGTGAAGAACTCGCTGTAAAACAGGGACCACACCGGGACCAAAGACCACATCTACCTCCTGTGCCTCCTCAATGCCACATGCATCACAAGGTCAGGCGTAACCCCTGAAACTCCCTTCGACAGCAGGGCTCCACTCTTGTGGAAGTTAGGCTTCATACCACGAGTCAATCTGAAAAAGGCAGAAACTTTGGGTTTGGCTTCACCGACTGGCACTCCCTGGACTCGAGAGACAAGGTTGGCGCTCACCAGTGCCCTATTCAAGTATGCCCAACCATCTTGTTCTTTGACGCAGCCTCGACCCCAAGGCCATGAAAAGGCCCACTCAGAGTGGAAATTGATGACTGGGAGTCCATATTTCCCACTGGACCCTTACAATGAGCCCTTGGGCCCCAGAAAAGAGAGGACCTATACGAGTATTATATAATTGACCCTCCCAGAGGATCTGACTTTATACCCTACCCCGTAAAATCCTAACCACTTGATGATACCATGCCTACCATGTGGTAATTTATAGGGCTGCCCAGCAATATCGGATTAAAATGCACACTGCAAGACAATGACATCTTCCTCATTGAGACCACTACATCTTGATGCTAAAGGGAGTGCTGAGGTAAGCCATGAAGAATTTTAAAGAGCTGATAAAGGCAAAGATGGTCACAGTCCGGGTCGAGAAGTAGTTTGTCTGCTCTTGATGACCCTGTGTGTATCAGTGTCAGGTCACTCGACTCATTAGTCATACACACCGCGTAAAAGAGGGCATCCACTCAGGCAACAGGGGATGCCCCTTCCTCCAGCAAGGAGTCCAAGTACATAGGTACAACAGGCAAGCAGGTGGCACTCTGAACTGCCACCAACTGGCGCATTGCCAACTCTGTGGGTCTCCTCTCCCATAACAACCGTTACCACTGGGAGGAGATGAAGGAGCTGGTTAAGAACCTTCCAGAGGCCACAGACACGAGCCTATCAACAACATCAACAGCCCTTTCAAGACCCCCAGCACACCAAGACATTGCAATGGGGGCCTAATGGAGTAATGTGCAATGGCAGAGACAGAGATGGATCCTCTAGATGCACCTCAGCTGGGAAACAGTGACTCCCCATCCGACTCCCTCCCTTATTCACTCGTCTTATTTTGGGGGAAGACTGAGGTACTTCTTCCCTCAGTGGAAGGACATCACCTCAGATTTGTGGATGCTCTCCATTGTACAAGACAGGTTCTACCTTGAATTCCACTCCATACCACCCAACATTCCATCCCAACACCTAATCCTCAGCTCTGACCACTTCCAGCTCCTAAAGGAAGGGTTTCCGGCGCCCCTTGCAAAAGTGCCATTGAACGCAGAAAAGGGGTGTACTCCATCTACTACCTCATCACCCAAAAATTATGGCTTGCTCTGGCTGATCCCAGGCCTCTAGGCACTGAACTGGTTCATCCTCTCTGAACACTTTTACATAGTCACCTGCAGAACATCGTCCTGCTGCTACACTACGGTGTCACATCCCCATCAACCAAGGGCATCAGCAGTACCTTTTATTTTTGGCAAGTGTTCAACACAACCAGTTCAAGGTGTTATCGTTCAGAATCACTACAGCACCAAGAGTGTTCACAGTGCCTAGTAGAAGTAGGAGCTCAGCTACACTGAAATGCTCTATATATCTTCCCTTACCTGAATGACTTAACAGGTTAGAGGTCAACATCAATGTAAAAAAAAAACACACCTTCAACTTCAGCAGATCCTGCCCATCTTGTGCTCGGTTCTGTCCTCAGTAACAGTGAAAGCATATGCCAGTGAACAGAGGGTGATGGCAATCCAACACTGCTGCCTCATTTTCAGACACAATGTCCCCTCATTGTAAGAACTGTGATGAAATTGTTGGAGATGATGGTTTTGTGCATAATGATAGTAGCACATGCTAGATTGCACATGCAACCACTCCAGGAGTGCCAGGTGACCACGACCAATGCCGCATCTCTCATGAGGTGGGATGCTCACCTCCGAAATGACCCTACAAGGCACCTTGACCCCTTAGCACCTGGGGGTACCACTTCAACTACCTGGAACTGCTAGCCATCCGTCTAGCCCTCAGAGCCTTCCTCAAACTCATTTGGGGTAAAACTGTCCTCACGAAGACAGATAACATGGCAGTCTTGTATTAAATACGAAGCAGAGGAGAACCCACTCCCCCAGCTCACTGCACTGGGTTATAAGATCTGGCACTGCCACCTGCAACAACATTCACCTGTCAGTGGAGCATGTGCTGGAAGTAGACAGTGACTTTGTTGAACTGCATCACTCGCATTCTAGTAGCACCAACATGGGCAAGACAGAGCTGGTTTTCAGTGGTCCCCGAGATGTTAATCCACACTAGGAGCTCTAGCTGAGGCCAGACATTTCATTCAGCATCAGAGCCAGTTCAGACACACAGATCGCACGCAACGGAAACTCACAATCTGACACTTGAGTTTCAAGAGGTTGGTTACCTCAGACTGCAAGAGGAATGCAGGCGCACAAACCCACTACTTGTGCCTATATGCAGTTAAATTTGAGAGATCCAAGGACTATTGTATCTCCATATAGTTAGATTCCTTTAACATCTCAATGCAGAATATTGTTTGCTACTGCCTATAGATGTGCACAAGGCAGGGCTTGCCTACACGTTTGCACATTTACACCTAACTGCAGTTGCAGCGTTATTTACAGAATACACACCACTAAACACATTTCAAGGTTCCAGGTCTTCATGGTGGCCCTTAAAAGGGTACCACCCCCCAAAACGCCGCCTGCGCCTTTGTGGTCCCTGAGCCCCTTTACCCTTTGAACCCTTGCATTCATGCAACCCTATAGTTCTTGCCTTGGAAGATGGCTTTCTTAGTTAGTCACCTCCCTCAGATGCATTGGTAAGCTCCGAGCTCTTACAATACAGGAACCATCCATCCAAGTTCACAAGGATAGGTTAGTCCTTCGGACGAACCCCAAATTTTTGCCAAAGGTTGTCTCACCCTTTCACACAAACTAGATCATTGAGTGGCTCGTCTTCTTCCCGCAGCCACAGTCTGTAGAGGAAAGGGCCCTTAACACCCTATATGTTAAGAGGGCTCTCATACACGACATTGATAGGACTAAGCCATTTCATTAGTCCAATCAACGTTTTGTAGTCTTTGCCAAATCCCCCAGCAGCCAACTGATCTCTGGGAAGACTCTGGACTAAAGAGTCCAGACTTGCTATGCTAGGCCATAGCGACATTCCCTCTGACCCCTAGACCCACTCCACACACAAGAGGATGCTACTTTAATTTGCTACGTAACATCCCCTTAGAAGATATCTGCCACTTGGTCATCCTTCTGCTTTGCGCCCACACCCATAGCTATGCCGGATCCTCCAACCAGTCTCCAGCCCTTTTGATCCCAGCTCGAGCTACCGGCAGACATCAGACGCGCCCCCTCCCTGAACACCTTCAGGAAGACCTTCAAGACCAGGCTCTTCGGCTAACAGTTGGGCGTACCCCCACAGCCCCTCCCCCCCCAGCGCCTTGAGACCCTCACGGGTGAGTAGCACGCCTACAATTCCCCTGATTGATTGATTGATTGAGTGCTGCCATGAGGCTCCCACCTCAACCTTCTCTCTCTCGCTCTCTCTTGACCTTCCGCTCTTTCTGTGCGCTTCTTCTCCCTGACACTTTCTGTGCCTCTCATTTTTCTGTGGCTTTCTCTTTCCTTCTTTGCTCTGTCTGTGCTTTTCTCACTCATTCTTATTTTTCTTTGCTGTTTTTTTACCTTTTCTTTGCAGCTTTTCTGTGCTTTCTTACCCTTTCATTGCCGCTCTTGTGCCTTCTCTATCTCTCATTCATTCTCTGCCTTTTTTTTGTGCTTTCTCATCCTCTCTTTGCCGCTTTTTGTGCCTTTTCTCACTCATTCTCTTAAATTTTTTCCATTTTTTTGCTTTCTTTGCAGCCTTCTCTGCCTTTTTCGTTCCATTCTTGCCACTTTCACTTACCTCCTTGTTTTTCTTCCTTTTCCACTTTTTGGCGCCCTTCTCCCATGCTGCGTACCCTTCCCGCCGCACCCTCAACCCTGCCCACCGCCCCTGCAACTCCTCCCCTTCTTACTTAATGACCGCTGCAGCGCCGACCAGCCATTAAGCAGGTTTAGCATCGCCCCTGCCTTGCGCCTGCATCCTTACCTGTGTCCGGTCCTCCGACCAGGCCCAGCCCTTTCAAGCCCAGTTACAGCCATGCTACGAGGCTCCCCACCTCTTCTCTCTCTCTCTCTCTCTCTCTCTCTCTCTCTCTCTCTCTCTCTCTCTCTCTCTCTCTCTCTCTCTCTCTCTCTCTCTCTCTCTCTCTCTCTCTCTCTCTCTCTCTCTCGTTATGTTAAGCGGATTTATAAAGCGCATGGCTACCCCAACAACGGGGCTTCCCAGCGCTAAACATTGACATTTCACTCTTTCTGTGTTGCTTTTCTATGACACTTTGTGTCTTTCTTTGATGTTTTTTCTGTGCCTTTCTCTCTTCAGCCTGCTCTTGTGCCTTCTCACACTGTCATTAATTCTCTGCCGCCTTTTTGTGCTTTTTCTCACTCTCTCATTCATTCTTTGCTACTTTTTTTGTCTTTTTCTCTGCCACTTTTTATGCTTTATGGCCCTTTCTTTGCTTGTTTTTTGTGCCTCTTACGCCTTTTTTTTCCATTCCTTCTGCTTTTTGTACTTTATTTGCCTCTTTCTTCCTATTCTTGCCATTTTCACTTTCCTCCTTGTTTTTCTTCTTTTCCTGCTCTTTGACGCCCTTCTCCTGCGCTGCACTCCCTTCCATCTGCATGCATTGTTCCACCCACTGCCTCCAAAGCTTCTCTGTCTCTTTGTTCTTCCACTTTATGGTGTACGAAGTGCAAATATGCACAGGGGGTGCGCCACTGGCCCCCAAAGGCAAGCCCGTCTGCGCCCTGTCCACGCCAAGCGCCTGGATCTATGGCTCTACTCCCTCTCCTCCACTTCTCTCCTTGTCCTGAACCCGACTGAAGGGACTTTCTCCTGCCCCACCTGCAACTTCTCTGCCACCCTGCCACATCCTGACACATGTCCTTCATCACCCGACCCCCATCACTCCCTGGCCCTACCGCTCCCTATCCTGCCTCTTCCTCAACGCCTGCTCCCACACCGAACATGCCTCTGGAATCTGGGCTGCATGAC
This sequence comes from Calotriton arnoldi, assembly GCA_963921515.1. Taxonomy (NCBI): domain Eukaryota; kingdom Metazoa; phylum Chordata; class Amphibia; order Caudata; family Salamandridae; genus Calotriton; species Calotriton arnoldi. The sequence goes on from CAWUFW010002007.1 coordinate 1,974,560, forward strand.
CACTCACTGGACTTGCTATTCATGACAAAACCTATCTGACTCCCATGTTGGCTCCTGATATCGCCACAGCAATTCCTCCCAGATACAAGATCAGAAGACAAGACTAACAGACTAGGAGGCAGACTTGCCATCATCTACGAAGAGCACTTCTAGTGCTCCATTACCTCGGCAAACACCAACAGCAACTTAAAAACACCTGAGTTTAAAACTGCACATCACCATCAGCTACACCTTGAGCCCCACCCTCGTCTCCCAACAGGACTCCAAGCCAGCTTCGGAAGCATGCTCGGGGATTTCGTGACTACCTTGATACTCAACTACAGTGTCTTCATCCTCCTCGGCTACCTCAACTGCGACATGGAGGACCTCACAGACCCCAACACTAGCAACCTCCTGGAGGATCTGACAAATCTCATACTCACCCAGCGAGTGGAAGGCCCCAACCACGCCGCCTGACACTTACTGGATCACATCTTCACCAGCGTCCGCGAAATCATGGACACTCTCATACCCATCACCTGGAACGACCACACCCTTGTCCGCTTCACCATACCCACCTCTCACCACCACAAGAATGCATTGCCAAATCTTCACAGCATGACTGGAACAAGATCTCTGAAGAATCCTGGTCCTCTGGGCTCCTACACCACTGACCTCAGCGACCGCCCTAAAGCCATCTCCTTCTTCATCTCCTGGATCATCTACTGCGCAGACACCCTGGCCCCACTCAAGACCACCAAGGTCACCAGAACCAGACCACAAGCAAAGTAGTCCAGAGAAAAGTTCCAACTCACCATAAGCTACTGCAAGCAACTAGAACGAAGATAGAGACTAAGACAGGATAACACTGACAACAGCACCTACAGATCAGCCCTCAGACGATACCACCAACAACAATTCTGAGCCACCAAACGCTCCGCCCTCTTTGAGCGCATCAAAAACAGCACCAGCAGTGCCATCCAAATATTAGAGCCTTAACCTCTCCAGCAGGAAGCTCCACCAACATCCCTCCCTCGCAGGACCTTTTCATCCAGCTGTCCCTCTTCTTCAGCAGCAAGACCCTTTCCAGTGAAAGCCATGGAAAAGATCATGAAGAAATGTCTAGCTTCCCACCTCAACAACAACTAACTCCTCAAGATCATTCAATCCGGATTTGTGTTGATATGGAGTTTTATAACATTGAACCATGTACTCCTGTCTTAGAATGATATGCAATGTACTGTGTATCTGATGCTGCCACCCGGGTAGGATGGCAGCGAGTGCTGTAGGCCAGATTATTTAAAAAACAATTAAAATTGGTAAAAAAAAAAAAAAAAAAATTCAATCCGGATTCAGAGCCAGTCACAGCGCTGAGACCGCCCTCATTGCCGCCACGGCCGACTTCCGACTGATCATGGACAGAGGAAACACTACTGCCCTCATCCTCCTGGATATATCTGCCACCTTTGACACCATGTCCCACCCCATTCTCATTCAACGCCTATAGGAAGCCGGCAATCAATGACCTGCGCTCTGCAGAAACTGGTCTTTCCTTACAGGCCGCACCCAGTCAGCTTGACCCCTTCCACCTCAGCCACCACCAACCTTATCTGCGGAGTACCACAAGGATCCTCGCTTGGCCCTACACTATTCAACACCTACATGGCCTCACTCACCAGCACCATCTTTGCACACAGCATTAACGTTATATCGTATGCAGATAACACCCAGCTCTTCCTCTCCCTTTCTGACAAAACACCAAACACCTGGACTAACTTCACCACCGGCATGCTCGAAGATGCAAGATGGATGAAAAACAACTCCCTCAACATAGGCAAGTCAGAAGTAGTCATATTCGGCAAAGACACCCTGCTGTGGGACTCCACCTGTTGGACAGAGAACTTAGACCCACATTCGACTCAACCAACCATGCGAAGAATCTTGGAGTAGTAGTCGACAACTAGCTCGCTATGACCAACCAAGTGAACATAGTCTCCCCCTATTGCTTCCTCAGACTCAAGATGATCAAGAAGATTTTCAGATGGTTTCCTCTCAACAGTTGCAGAACCATCACCTAGGTGCTTGTCACCAGCACCATGGACTATCAAAACCCTCTGTGTAGGAATCAACACACATCTTACCAGAAGACTTATGACCATTCAGAACTCAGCTGCCAAACTCACAATCATTCTACCCCCCGAACCCACATCACCCCGCACCCCAAAGACCTCCACTGGCTCCCCACCCACAAACAGGCACTCTTCAAACTCCTCACACACCTATACAAACACTGTTCCAAACATCTTCATCGCCTTGCAAGCCACCTCTTGGAGAGGAACTGCTTTACAGTGGATTACTACAGTCCTACATGCTGTGGGAATTTCGAAAATGTGATTGTGGAAAATGTTACTTATCCTGTAACCTCTTTAGCAGCGCGTAGTGTTGTAGATTCACCTGCACCCACCAACCTCCTCAGAACCCTGCAATCATAGATAGATGTTTTCTATCTCATTCTTTCCCTTTAGAATATACAGCACACTCTTTGTTTGACACTGCTCTCCACTTATGATACTCGCTTGCTGAGCAATGTGAGGTGGTACCCTGGTGCATTGTGGACCAAAGGTCTTATGACTCAATCCTCAAACGTCTTTGAAGAAAATCAAGTTGCAAGATTCTGGGCCCAACACTAGATAGCAGGAGTATACAGAGCATGTGAATCTATAGTCCTACATGCTACAAACAAATATTTACAGGGTAAGTAACATTTTGAGGTTGCTGAAGCCCAGGCTTTTTTAATGAGAGTACGAATTTCTAATGAAAGCTCTCTGACAGGCCAGAGATTACCAGAATTCTCCAAGCCATTAGCAGGAGTTTCTGTGTGACAATGATTTTGTGACATTGACCCACTGGGTCCGACTGGAGGTGGGGAAGATTGGGAAGATCATCTCTAGTAGATCTGGGAACCAAATATCAGAAGGCCAAAATGGAGTAAGTATGATCACTGTAGATGACGCTCGTCTGATTTTGAATAGACAACATAAGATTATTAGGAATGGAGGAAACTCTTGGGTACAATCTTCGTTTGAAGGTTGGAGAAATACAGTCTCCAGTTGTACAATTGAGGAAGTTGTTCGTTGAATGTGGGCGCAAAAGGATCTATTGTTAGTAGACCTCAAATTATGTGGATGTACTAAAATACTGGCACATGGTGGTTCAAATCACTGTAAACCCTAAAATGACAGGAACACCAATGGTCCACTAAATTCACATGGCCCGGAAGACTTTGTCACCGAGATGTGATGATGGAGATATTCCTAGAATTGTTTTGCTAGCTGTGCCGTGCTGCTGGAACTGGGTAATCCTGAGGTGACTGAAATATCCCACTGCTGTCAGATTGTCCATCCTCAGGGTGGTTGTACCTGGGTGTTTTTTTTTTAACTAATCTTGATAGCAAAAGAGCCTGAAAGAAACTCTAAATTTATATGGATAGAGGTCTCCTTCTGAGACCATGCACTGCCATTCAATAACTGGCCGAACGAGCCCCCCATCCTGACAGATTTGCGTCGGATTCTAATAAAAGATCTGGGTTAGAATTGAAAATCGATTTTCCGTTCCAGGCATGGCGATGTTCCAACCACCAGTTTGCTTCTTCTTGTGTTTCATGGTTTAAAGGAATGACTGATGAGTAGCTTAACCCTTTACTCAAATGTCGAATTTTGAGTGTCTTATGGGCCTGGAAAGACTGCTCGGATTTGTTAAGAGAGAAGGCCGACTATGCGTGCTAAATGGCATAAAGATACTGGGGAAACTGATAATAAGTGTGAAAGTTCTTGCCAGATAGTTTCTAATTTCGAACCAGGAATTTTAATGTTACTTTCTTTTGAATTCACTAGAAACCTAGAAATCCTATGGGTTAAATGGAATAAGCAAAGATTTTGGTTGTTTTATGACAAAACCTAAACTTTATGAAAATGAAATTGTGGTCTGAAGATGAAGTAGAAGAACATTCTTGTCCTGAGATAAGAATGTTGTCCAGATGGACGTGTAGACGAAATCCCAGAAATCGTAGATGAGTTATGACTGGCATTAAAAGCTTTCTAAGACACCAAGGAGCTAAGGAAAGACCAAAAGGGAAAATTTGTTTTCCCACTAGAACTAAAGGAACTTATGATGCAGTTGATGAATTGGTACAGATAGACAAGCGTCTTTTAAATCTAGATGCACCATTCAATTGTAAGGTTGAAGCCAATCCCTGAGGTGAAGAATTGTTTATTTTTTGAAAGGATATTGAATTTTTGCAGATTGATAACTAGTGTTAGTTTCTTGTTTTTCTTTTTCACAAGTAAAAGAGTGCTCAAGAAACCTAATTGATTGTAAACTTTGTTCTATGGCACCCTTTGTCAATGATTCTTTTATTTCCTGTGGTATGTAATTTGTGAGACAAATGTATAGAGTGAGGAAAGGAAGTTTGTACTGGATCGTCTTAAAATTCTATCTGGTCTCTCATAACTGTAAAGAATCTGTGCACAATCGAAAACATGTTTGATCAAAAAAAAAGCTGTCTCCTTAGCCTTGGAGGTACTGGTCTTACACTTACAATTGGCAACATTTACTCTGGTAGAGCCTCTAACCTGGTTTCTGCCACCCACCCCATCTCCTTGGATGGTAGCAGATGAAGCTGTTGAAATGATACCAGTAATAGCCTGGTGTTGGGACTGTGTCAAACTGGCTCTAACTTGCATATCGGCCCCCTTTTCTGTTGGTTCACGACAAAACATGTTGGCCGAAACCTTTTTGAGGAATAGCTGGACTTGATCAAAGGAGTTTAGCATAGTGATGTATTTTGAGATGTCCTTGTTAAAGTTGTCCCCAAATAAATTACCTTAGGGGGGCGGAGCTTGCCGCAGCGCAAGATGGCCGCGTAGAAGAAGAGCTCCGCAAGCCATCGGCGCCACGCTGCTTATATCTGAAAGAGACACGTTAGTGATAGATTCCTTACCTTAGAATATCCCCAGGCGTCAGGCTGGATCCGGAAAGTTTTGCGTAGCAGTACCCTTGCGCGTCGGTAGGCGGCGTCGTGCGGCTCCGCGTCCGTCGTCGGCGTCGTGATCGCCGGGATGACGTCGCGGGCAGTACTTAGGCGCCGCCCCTGCGCGCTGACGTCAGTTCTTCTTTTCCGCGCCAGTAAGCGCAGATCCGGGAAGAGCAGTGCCCTGGTCAATTTTTGACCATACTTTTTGGTGATTTTTTCACTGTTTTTTCCATCTTTAAGGTGTCGTAGGGATGCCCGGCTTCAAGCGATGCGGCGCCTGTGCGCGGATGATGTCCGTCACCGACCCGCATTGGGAGTGTCTCTTCTGCCTCGGCCGAGGCCACGACACCGAGTCTTGTCCCGAATGCCAGGCCCTCAACCCGAAAGCTTTGCGAGAGCGGTCTCGAAAGCTCCTCGAGGCCCGGCATTCGGCTCCGCGGAAGCCCCGGTCGCGTGAGAGGTCCAGGGGTCGCTCGCGGAGTGCACACCGGTCGTCGGCGTCGAAGTCTTCTTCGTCCGGTAAGTCCAGGCACAAGAAGTCCAAGAAGCATCGTCGCTCTCGGACTTCGCCTCGCCGGTCTCGCGACTCGGCTGAGGCCCCTCCCGGCACCGTCCCCGCCCCGCGGCCCCGGACTTGCCTGTGGAGTCGCCCCGTCATACCCGCCCTTCCCGGGTTCGGGGCGGATCCGGCCAAGGTACAGGAGTTCCTGTCGGCCATGGCCCGCCTCTTCGGGCCTTCAGGCCCCTCCGGTGCGCCTTCGGGCCCCGCGGGCCCTGATGGGGTTGCTCCGGCGTCGCCGGCGGCTCCGGCCCCGGCGTCGCCCGGGCCTCCAGCCTCGATCCCGGCTCAGGCTTCGGCCCCGGCCTCGATCCCGGCTCCACAACCCCCATCGACGCCGGTCGACCTCACGACACCTCCGCCGGCGCCGATGTCTCCGGTGCCGTTCTCGACGCCGCCCTGGGCTCCGGGCGGCGTCGTCCCCAGTTCCTTCCGGCTCCGGACATGGACCCGGAGCGACGTCGCTCGACGCCGGCTCCGGCGCCGATGGGACCTTGGGTCCCAAATGTCCCTCCTCCTCCTTATTTTGAACCAGAGGAGGACCAGGAGGACTGGGAGGGGTCTGATGACCCTCTGACACGCAACTGTCAGTATGATGAGGACTGGACAGAGAGTCTAGGGGAGGCCAGTGGTCTGGATACTTCTCCTGACACTGGCATGCTGTCTCCTCCCGTGGCTACGGAGGAGGGGGCCAATTTTGGTACGGTGTTGCGTAGGGCTGCTGGGGCCTTACGTCTCCAGCTCCCTACTTTGACGGTCAAGCCTAACATCTTGACAGAGGTGCTTCAGCCGGCAGCCTCCTCTGCGGAGACTGTGCTGCCGTTTAACGACGCCCTCACGGACGTTCTTTTGGGCGCCTGGTCCAAGCCCAACACAGGGGCTCCTGTGGATCGGAACGTGTCACGACGCCATCGCCCCGCTCCGGGCGACCCCCTGTTTCTTTCTGTCCACCCCACTCCTGAGAGCTTGGTTGTCCAAGCCTCCGCTTCCCAAACCGCCTTCCCTACCGCTCCTCCGGATAGGGAATCCAAACGCCTGGATCAGTTTGGGAAGAAAGGTTTTTCTTCCTCCAGTGCTGGCTTGCGGTCCGTTAACACCGCTTGTCTTTTGGGCCGATATACCCACTCCCTGTGGGATTCGGTGGCGGATGTTTTGCCCCAGTGCCCTGAGGAGGTCCAGGCACTGCTTTCCCGCGCCATTGCGGAAGGAAGGGATGCGGCCAAATACACTATCCGTTGTGGCCTTGACACCGCCGACTCGCTGGGCAGGTCGATTGCAACGACGGTGGCGCTCCGACGCCACGCCTGGCTGAGAACCACTGGTTTTTCAGGGGATGTCCAGAATACTCTCATGGACATGCCCTTTGATGGAGTCGGTCTTTTTGGGTCCAAAGCAGACCATGCGTTGGAGCGCTTTAAGGACTCACGGGCTACTGCCAAGTCCCTGGGCCTTTCTGCTACACGCCCTCCGCTGCCTTCTGCTTTTCGCCCCTATCGTGGCCACGGTAGGGCGCCCCTTCACGTCAGCAGCCCAGCCACCGGCCCGCGCAGCAGGCGTCTTCGCGTGGCCGAGGACGTGGATTCCGCCGTGGCGGATCGGGCAACCAGCGTTCGGGTCAGGCCACCACCTCCAACCCGTCCGCGGCCTCCAAGCCCTCCTAGTCCCTCCTTTCAGGTGCACAGCACGCCAGTAGGGGCAGGGTCCGCCATCACCTTCCCCACTGGCGCACCATCACCTCGGACAGGTGGGTCTTGGACATTGTCCGAAGGGGCTACTCCCTCCCCTTCGAGACCACCCCCCAGCCATGCCACCTCAATTCCACCGCATGTCAGGGGATCACTTGGTGCTTCTACAGAAGGAAGTCACGGCCCTCTTGACCAAGAGGGCCATCGAGCATGTTCCGACCCCAGAAGTAGGGCGTGGTTGCTACTCCCACTACTTTCTGGTGCCCAAAAAGGACAAGGAGGACATGCGTCCTATCTTGGACCTCCGGAACGTCAATCGCTTCCTCCGGAAGGAGAAGTTCAAGATGCTCACCCTAGCTCAGGTCTTGACTGCCCTCGACCCTGGAGACTGGTTGGTAGCGTTGGACTTGCAGGACGCGTATTTCCACATCCCCGTCCTGCCGGCCCACCGGCGTTACCTTCGGTTCACGGTAGGCCCCGAGCATTTTCAGTTCACCGTGCTCCCCTTTGGCCTTACCAGTGCCCCTCGGGTGTTCACGAAAGTGATGGCGGTGGTCGCAGCTCATCTGCGCCGGGCAGGGGTTTCAGTCTTCCCTACCTCGACGACTGGCTGCTGAAGGCGGGCTCGTCCCAGGCAGTCGTCTCCCACCTCCAGACTACGGCCGAACTCCTGCACTCGCTGGGGTTCTCCATCAATGTGCCGAAGTCGCATCTGATTCCTTCTCCACAGCTCCTTTTCATCGGAGCAGTTCTGGACACGACGCAGTTTCGGGCCTATCCTCCCGAACGGCGAGTCCGGGATATTCAGGCTATGATTCCGATCTTTCGGCCTTTATCCTGGGTTTCGGTAAGGATGACCCTGATGCTGCTGGGCCTCATGGCCTCCTGCATCCTGCTGGTCAATCATGCCAGATGGCATATGCGGGCTCTGCAGTGGGACCTGAAGTTCCGGTGGGCGCAGCACCAGGGCAACCTGTCCGATCACGTCCAGATCTCGGAGGGGACTGCAAAACAGTTGCAGTGGTGGCTCTCGAACCGGCAATGGGTCATGGGCAGATCCCTCTCCCTTCCCCAGCCAGAGCATACAGTTGTGACGGACGCGTCCCTTCTGGGATGGGGCGGTCACATGGGAGAGGCGGAGATCAGAGGCCTCTGGTCTCCGGCGGAGTCCCGGCTCCATATCAACCTTCTGGAGCTCCGGGCGATCCGGCTTGCACTCAAGGCATTCCTTCCCTCTGTCAAAGGGAAGGTAGTGCAGGTGTTCACAGACAACACCACCGCCATGTGGTACTGCAACAAACAGGGCGGGGTGGGGTCTTGGACCCTTTGTCAGGAGGCTCTGCGCCTCTGGACATGGCTGGAACATCAGGGCATGTTCCTGATGGTTCAACACCTGGCAGGTTCTCTGAACGCCAGGGCGGACGAACCTCAGCCGCAGGTGCATGATGGATCACGAATGGCGTCTTCACTCGGAAGTGGCGCAAGGACTCTTTCTACAGTGGGGAGAGCCTTGGTTAGATCTATTCGCCACCGAAGAGAACGCGCAATGTCATCAGTTCTGCGCGTTGGAATTTCCAAGGCGGCACTCGCTCGGCGACGCTTTTCGTCGCGAGTGGAGTTGCGGTCTGTTGTACGCCTTTCCGCCTATACCACTTCTACCCAGAGTGTTGAAGAAGATTCGGCACGACCGGGCCCAAGTCATTCTTGTGGCTCCGGACTGGGCTCGAAGAGTTTGGTATCCCGAGCTACTCAATATGAGCATAGATCCCCGATCCGTCTGCCTCTTCGGGAGGATCTTCTGTCGCAGCAGCAGGGGACGGTCCTCCACCCGAACCTGTCCAGTCTACACCTGCTTGCGTGGAGATTGAGCGGCGGCAGTTGATTCCTTTCGACTTGCCTCCCGAAGTTTGTGATGTGATTCTGGCAGCCAGGCGTCCCTCCACTAAGGTGGTATACGCCTGCAGGTGGAACAAATTTGTGGCATGGTGCACAGCAAAGGCTGTGGATCCCCTTTCTGCCCCTCTTTCTGAGGTCCTTCTGTTCCTTCTCTCTCTGGCCCAACAGGGTTCTGCCCTGGGTACCATCAAGGGTTATCTTTGTGCTATCTCGGCCTTCCTCAGGCTCCCTGATCAGCCCTCCCTTTTCAAGTCCCCTGTTGTTAACAGGTTCTTAAAAGGCATTACTCACCTCTTCCCTCCTGTTCCGTTTGTAATGCCTCAGTGGGACTTGAACTTGGTTCTTACCTTTTAATGTGCGCTCCCTTTGAGCCTCTGCATAACTGTCCTCTTCGTCTTCTGACTCTAAAGGCAGCCTTTCTGGTGGCCATCACCTCCGCTCGGCGGGTGAGTGAGCTCCAGGCTCTTTCTTACAAACCTCCCTTTCTGTCTGTTCATCCAGACAAGGTTGTTCTTCGGACGCGTCCGTCCTTCTTGCCAAAGGTGGTTACTGCTTTCCACATTGGGCAGACCATCACTTTGCCCACCTTCTTTCCGCCTCCGCATCCTTCCAGAGAGGAAGAGAGGCTCCACCGTCTGGACCCAAAACGTGCGCTCTCCTTCTATATCGACCGCACGAAACACTTCCGGGTGGATGACCAGCTCTTTGTTGGCTACGTGGGCGCCAAAAGGTCGGGCGGTGCACAAGAGGACCATCTCCCGCTGGGTTACCTTGTGCATCAAGACCTGCTATTCTTTGGCTAAAAGGAGCCTCCTGTTGGGCTGCGTGCCCATTCCACCAGGGCAACGGCTGCTACCACGGCCTTGGGCCGCGGTGTTCCGCTGCCGGTTATCTGTCAGGCAGCTACGTGGGCCTCGCTGCACACGTTTACTAAGCATTACTGCCTTGACAGTCAGGTCCGGAGGGACGGCTTCTTTGGCCGTTCTGTCCTCCAGGACTTCCTTGTCTGATCTTTGTTCGCAGACCCACCACCGGGGTTGGTATTGCTGGGGTATCTATTCTAAGGTAAGGAATCTATCACTAACGTGTCTCTTTCAGATGCACAAGTTACTAACTTGTGTAACGATATATCTGTAAGAGACAGTAGTTAGTGATAGATTCCTACCGCCCACCCATCCTCCCCGTTCTGCGAACTGATTTCTAGGGTTAAGGACATCCCTTTCAGGGCCCTAGTATTTTTCAGACACCTGTGTCAGCTTCTTGCATGGCTCTGCGTTCCTGGCGCGGAAAGTCGTGTACAGAACTGACGTCAGCGCGCAGGGCGGCGCCTAAGTACTGCCCGCGACGTCATCCCGGCGATCACGACGCCGACGACGGACGCGGAGCCGCACGACGCCGCCTACCGACGCGCAAGGGTACTGCTACGCAAAACTTTCCGGATCCAGCCTGACGCCTGGGGATATTCTAAGGTAAGGAATCTATCACTAACTACTGTCTCTTACAGATATATCGTTACACAAGTTAGTAACTTGTGCATCTGGGCAATCCGATCGTCCAGAAGCCCACAAACACGCTCCTGAGCTGCCGCTGACCACTGGGCGCCGGCTGGTATAATCCTGCCTAGTGTGGTGACGCCCACACCTTTGTTAGCTACCTTAACCCTGGGCCGAGGCGCGAGCCTGAGTTGGAGGCCGGGCGCCTGCTCCACGTACAGCGGGGGAGTGCCCGAGGCCTTGCGGCGCACGATTTTGGTCTCCTGCCTTGCTGCCGGGAGAATTCATCTGCACTCATCACCCATTGGCCGCGTCTGCCCCGGACGCCTGCGGATGCCTCGCCGAGTTCGGCGCGGGACCCTGTGCACTTAGGGACGAGGTGTCCTGCGAGGTCTCGTGTGCACGGAGGGCCTGCCCGGAACGGCTCTGAGAGTCCCGGGGGACGGCGCGTCGCCCCCTGGCATTGCGGACGTCGGCCTGAATCCAGCGGCCTTGACCGGACCCTCGCCGGATACCTCCCCGGTGGCGCGGGGGAGGCCATGCTACAGACAGCTCCACTGTATGCGGTAAGCGTGGCCCCCTGGGAGCATGCGGCCTTGGAATTGGCCTCTCCACCCGGAGTGTGCCTCACCAGCTCCTTGCTGTTTCTTGTGACCCTTGGGCCCCCTGCCGGGCGGGCACAGTGTGTGGACTGGACTGCACGAGTGAAGGGGGAGGCTCCTATAGATCACTGCGCAACTTTACCACTGTTGGAGGGCTGGGGGCAGCCCTTGGCGCTCTGCCAGCTTTCAGCAAGACACCTGCCTATGCCAACTGCTGACTCCCTGCTCTGGCTGACCTGTTGCGAGTGCCCTTCTGAGCGCGCCGCCTGGTGAGGGCTCTAGTGACCGCTGAGACGTCTGTGTGTAGCATGTCCCGCCTGGGGTGCGTTGCCTGTGGTCTTGGACGTCCTTGGCCTGGGGCGTGCGCTCACGTCGGGGCCCCCCCCGTGGGGCTCATTCGTTTAGCCCCCGGTGGCCTCCTGGACGGACACTAACCCCTGGTGCAGTCTGGCTGGCGGTGCACGAGGATCTGAGTCGTCCAACTCCCTCAAGACACTTTAGTGGCCTGTCCCTACTTTATTCTTCCGCTCTAAATCACCATCAAGGCAGGGTCGATAGAACGCAAACCCGTCTCCCGTTTGATACAAAAAGTACTAAATCTAAGGAGGCAGACAGGGCGCCCTCAACAGATTCCGGCGCAGATCACTCAGATGACCCCACTGAGGTCAAACAAATGTTTGCCACTATACAAAAAAGTCTCCTGGCTATGGATGGGAAAATTGACTCACTGGTGTATCGTATTGACAGGATGTCAGAACGCCTAGATAAACAAGTGGAGCGCACAGACATGGCCGAACGTAGGATCACCGAGGTCGAGGAGGCCCAGACCGAGACAGACCTGGTACAAAAACAAATGGCTAAAACCCTCGCTACGCTTCAGGATAAGGCGGAAGACCATTTACTGAAAAGCTGCTCATCTCCTTATTAGGCCGTGATACCTTCTCGGAACTCTTTGTGATTGAGAGAGCGCATCGTTCACTGGGCCCGCGTCCCCCTCCAGGCGCTCCACCGCGCCCAGTGATAGCTAATCTTTTGAATTATCGAGATCGCGACTCGGCCCTGAGACGGGCCAGGGAACTGGGGCCCTCCACTATGAAGGTTACGCGATTTCACTTTATCCAGACTTCACTGCCAAAGTCCAGGACGCTCGTCGTCTCTTTAATCCCCTTAAGCGACAACTCCGGGACCACAACATCTCCTACGCTATGCTATTTCCGGCGAAATTAAAGGTGAATCTAGAGGGCTCTTCCCGCGTCTTCACAGACCCGAAAACTCTGCAAAAAGCCATGAAGGACATACTCAAGAAATCTACGTCGGAGGCTGTGCGAGAACACACGTCGGAGGCAGTGGAGGGCGCAAAGTGAGGCTCCCTTGAGGACAATGACTAGAACACTTTGACTGAGTTTCCTCCACACTGTAAAGTATTGGTTCCTGTTTTTCTAATGCCCGCATATTTTGCTCTGTTGCCCTGTTGAAATTGTGGGAGTGTCTTTACTCTTGTGTAGATGGGTTTCCGTGCCGATCCCCATTGGACTCACTCTTTACACCCCAAATAAGTTGAGGTAACCTGCAAGTTTCGCTTTGTGTGATAGGAAGTTATACAGGCTTGCACTTTGTAGTTTCCTTCTCGTCGATGCTATGTTGTATGTTCTTGATGGGTATAATGCACCACTGGGATTGTCGCTTATAGCGAGGAATACGTTCAGCCGGCCCAACTCAGTGGCTCCTCACTAATAACTGATTGCCTACATATGCATAATACTATATGGCTTGACGCCGGTGGCTGCCTGTGGTGCTTTGGTAACATCCGCCCCCGTGTGTTACACACTACATGGCTAGTCGCTATCTTTCCCTAGAGGGGGGTGGAGGGTGGGTACGACCAAGCCGTGCCACGATTGGGGTGACATGGCGTGGGTGGGGGGAGGTAGGGTTTGTTGTGAATTATTGTTTGTTTTCCTTGGGGGTATCTATATTTTTGGGTTTTTGGTATTATTTTCAGAGACACATACATAATGGTACACATGACGTCACTATCGCACGATTTGCTTATCGGCCAGATGCCCCTAGGGCACTTTCTGACAGTCGCAATCACGCTACACCGCTCTAAAAGATGGAGGCCACATTGAGGTTTCTGTCCTAGAACGTTAGAAGTCTCAAAGACCAACGTAAGACTAGGAAAGTATGTCGTATCTCACCAGGCACACTATTCATATCGCCCTTCTACAGGAAACACATCTCCCGATGACACATCTCCCGCAAACCCGAAACAAAATTCGTGGCACGATCCATGCTGCAGGTTTCACCTCACATGCACGCGGGGTCCTCACTTGGATCAACCCCAAATCTTGCCTCATACTCGAGGAACTGCACACTGACACTAATGGCAGGTATGTGGTGTCTAGATGTAAAGGGAGGGGCTTGGATTGCATATTAATTAATGTGTACGGTCCCAATCATGACTGCCCCCAGTTCTTCCACGACTTGCTCACGCTTGCTCGACGCCTGCCTGACGTCCCACAATTGTGGGGAGGGGACTTTAACTGCACACTCAACCCTGACCTAGATCGATCGGGGGTCCTGCAAGGCGCCGTTCGCAGGCGGCTGAGGCCCTTCTGGCAGCCCTGACGGAATTGCACCTCATTGATGTTTGGCGTGCCCGGTCGGGTGTGACAGGTGGCTTTACACATTACTCAGCGCCCCATAATCTCCATACCCGCATAGATTATTGGTTCTTGGCAGGCTCTCTTAGGCAACAAATATGCGACTGCGAGGTCTTCCCGCGCACCTACTCTGATCATTCTCCTTTGTTATTGACACTAGCTATTTCTGCCAGGCGTTCCCCCCCCGTTTACATGGCGCTTCCCCCCCATACGCGTTACTAGATGAAGATTTCAAGGCGGAAATGTTGGAAGCCATGGAGACCTTTTTTGCGACTAACCTGGGTTCGGTTCCGCACATTTCCACTATTTGGGAGACATTCAAGGTCTATGTCCGTGGGGAAGCCATATCTAAACATTCGGGGGTTCTGAAGTCGATTTAGGGGGCGGTTAACTCTCTTGGAGCAAAAGCTTTCGGATATAGAGAGAAATTTGGGCACTTCTGAAGATCCTTCTCTACAGACCGCACTTAAGGAAACACTTAAGGAATATCACATGGAGGCAGATAGAGAGGTCAAGTTGATGGGCAAATACGCAGTGGCGCGAGTATATGGGGAAGGGGAGCGACCGGGTTCGACACTGGCGAATCTCATGAGAGGGCCCCGCGACACTACTCAACCCATACAACTGAACACAGAGAACGGGGATACTGTTGTAGACGCGGATGGGGTGGCGGAACAATTTCGACAGTTTTACGCTGATCTCTACAAAGCTCGGCCTCACTCAACACCCTCTGACCTGCTTGAGTACCTAGAATATATAGTTACCCTGGCTGTTGGACTCACACAGAGAGTACCTGATGCGCCCCCTTGAAGTGTGGGAGATACATTCCGCTCTGTCCACCATGCGCTCAGGCAGCGCCCCGGGGCAAGACGGGCTCACTGTGGGATTCTATAAGGAATTTAAGGACCTCCTGACCCCCCACTTACTCACTCTGTTCGAAGAAATGAGCGAGGAAGGCATTATGCCCCCCTCGATGAGGGAGGCTCTCCTGGTCGTTCTACTGAACTTGGAAAGCCTCCACACCACTGCTCCTCTTGTCGTCCACTTTCCCTTTTGAATGTGGATACAAAGATCTTTGCTAAAATCCTAACTAATAGACTGAACCCCCTAATGCCGACTCTTGTGGGCGCCGAACAGGCCGGCTTTATACCAGGTCGTTCACTTACTCACAATCTACGCACTGTATTCGGAGCCATCCAGCATACCAAACCGGACACCAAGGCTGCTGCGATTTTTCTCGATGCTGAAAAAGCATTGGACTCTGTGGAATGGAGCTTTATGTTGTTGACCCTGGAGAGAATGGGGCTGGGTAGAGTCTTCATACGTCTGATCAACACATTATACACAGACCCAAGGGCCCGTGTGCGGGTGGAAGATGTAGTCATGGCCCCTCTGCAAATATCGCGGGGAACCAGACAGGGATGCCCACTCTCCCCATTGTTGTATGTGTTGGTGGCGGAGCCGTTAGCTTGTGCAATGCGTGAATATCACAGCCACAGGGGGATTCAGTACCCGGGGTATAACCTCATTATATCGGCATACGCGGATGACACTTTGCTCTATATACGCGATCCTGCTCAAAACGTATCTCCTGTCCTCCGCGAGGTGGTGCGCTTTGGTGAATGCTCTGGGCTGAAAGTTAATTGGGAGAAATCGGTTACATTCCCTCTCACCCCAGCAACGCTTCCTGATGAACTGGAATTTCCCCTGCAATGGATCACGGACCCAGTACGCTATTTGGGTATTCAGGTCCATACAGACCCGGTCCAGATATTCCGAGAGACTTACGGTGGGGCTATTGATAAGCTTGAGGAGGACATTGCGAGGTGGATCCGCCTCCCCCTCTCCCTTTTGGGCAGAATATCCCTCATAAAAATGGTGGTCCTCCCCAGATTTTTATTCCTGTTTCTTAATATTCCGATGGTATTACCCGCACAGTTCTTTAAAACTCTACAGACACTACTGATTAGATTGACCTGGGCTGACAAACAACCACGGGCCAGTTGGGCCGTTCTCACTTTACCATACTCTATGGGTGGACTTGGTGCTCCTGACCTTGACTTATACTATCGAGTAGCTCAGGCCTCACATGCATATCACTGGCTACACCAACAGACGCCCCCTCCGCATCTGCTCATAGAGCGATTATCTACTGCCCCTTCCCCCTTGGCAACGGTACTGTTCCATGCTCCGCGTCGCACTACAGGTGTCTTAGATTCAATCAACGCCACTACGCATGCTTGGCATAATCTTCTTAATCGACAAGCGCTCTCAATATTATACTCTCCAGCTACCCCTATCGCTTGGTGTGAATGGCTTCCGATGCTCACCGCACCAGAAATGATAAGCGCATTACATTCCCTGGGTCTGGACACTATTGGGGATTTCTTTGAGGACGGGGCCGGCAGAGACGGTGACAGTTTGTTACAGATCGAGCCCTTGCCGTCTGTCTTAACCACCTTCCATTACTTTAGAGCCCGCAGTGCACTCCGAGAATTGCTCGGAGAGGAATTGCAGGAACCCCCAGAGGTACACTCCTTCACAACTTTGGTTCGAGCTAATTCTCCGAAGCGACTGGTATCCCTGATTTATTCTAGAACCATAGAGCTGCGGCGTTACACGTACACAAAAGCTAGGCTTGAATGGCAGGCTGACCTAGACATCATGATAGATGACACTATGTGGACATACTGTTGTGTGGCCACCAAGCGGATCTCTCTCAATGGCCGGCATCGTCTTATCCAATTTAAATTCCTTAATAGGATATACCATACACCAGTACGACTGCGCAGATTTGGGCTGCGTGAGACTGCTGACTGTGAGAGATGCGGGAAGCTGACTTTATACATCTCGCCTGGTTGTGCCCCACTATAGCGACCTTTTTGCTACAGGTCTTTGCCGAAATAAGTGCAATCACACAAGAAACCCTCAGCCCTGACCCGTTACTAGCCCTGCTTGGCTACTCCAAGAAATTGCAAAAACCAATCGGACGTTTGGTCGATATGGCCCTATTAATCGCTAAGCGCGTCCTAACAATCCACTGGTCGCGCGGTCCCCCTCCCACCTTGGCACAATGGTCCAGAGACATGTTGTTCTGTAATACCCAAACTGAAGTGTATAGTGAATTGTTACCTCCCAGGAATCGCCCTAAAAACTTTTGGAGCCTGTACACCACTTATGTGACATCTTAGGCTCGAGAGACTCCTTCTCCACCTGCCACTACGAGGGGGGCTGGTCAATCCGAGTGACCCCTATTGGAATCGAGACACCTGTGGTGGGCTAGATGCCTGGATTTGGGATGATGTGTTCTCATTATTCAATGTTTGTTTTATTTTTTCTCTTTCTGAAATTTCTATAGGTTCAATTCAATTGGGACTCTATACGTTTATTTTTGGATTCTGTCTTCATTGCTTGTTATTATCTCATCAGCCTGGATTTAGTATAGTAGCATTGTGTACTTTTATATCACAAGTCATGAGAGATATTGTATGTGTATATGATTTTTCTTTTGTGTTGTATAAATGAAAAAGGAAAATAAAATAATTAAAAAAAATAAAAAATAACGTGCAATACTTAATAGTATTTACAAACATAAAAAAAACAAAAAAAACAAATGACCTTAGGTGGCTGGGCCT
The DNA here is from genome assembly GCA_963921515.1 of Calotriton arnoldi. Classification (NCBI taxonomy): domain Eukaryota; kingdom Metazoa; phylum Chordata; class Amphibia; order Caudata; family Salamandridae; genus Calotriton; species Calotriton arnoldi. Next base: position 1,992,101 of record CAWUFW010002007.1, read on the forward strand.
TCTTCCATAGAAACTAATTCTGTGAGCTTGGGATACAATTTGATAAAAAAACTCACAAGAAAAAGGGGTGAGAGGAAAGAGATCCCTCTTCGACCTCCCGCTCAGTACTATGATTTCACAAAAAGAAGAGGAATAATAGCACAACGTGAGGGTGGATGAGTGTAGGGGAAATGCACCAAATTGATAAAACTGCCCTCACACACAGTAAGCTGTGTCATGCTTCATCATAGGGCTGCTAACACACCTCGCGTCAACTAAACGCTGTAGGTGGAGCAATAGGGAAGGGAAGACAATCCAACATGCAGTGTCCGATCACAAGTGAGAAAAAAGTGCAGAGAAAGTGATATAAAACTGGTATCAGGGGATCCTAGTCATCATTTTAATATTGGGTCCCCTGTCCAGGTTTAAAACAAAAATGTGGATGCTAGGTTGGGGAGCTTATAATGAGACGCCAACCCCTCCACTCTGCTAAAACGTCGACATGTTTCCAGCCGGCAAAACTAATACCCGGCTTTCCTCAGGACTCTCAACACTGTGATCCCTAGGTGCTCACCCTCCCTCCTTTAAATCCAGAACTAAAGGGGATGTCACCTTCCCGAGTCAATGCTCGGTTGCAAAAAGTAGTAGAGCCCCTCGTTCTTGGAGAGGAACCTGTAAATGATTAAAAACACATAAATAACAAGTGATGTGTTGTGTGCAGTGCCCTTTATACAACAAATAATAAAAATTACGGTGCATCACCACCACACCCTCATGCCGCCCGACTGTGATATATGTCCCGCTAATTCTTGTCTGATTTTAAACTGATCTGGTGTTGGTGGGTACAAACCCCAAGCCCTTGTCAAGAACTTCAATTTGTGTATCCGTAAGGGGGGTTTCTGTTAGATTCATCACTAACGACGTCATTCCCGGCTCGTGCCTGGGGTTGGTTCCTTCGCCATACTCCTGGTCACTCTCTGTTCCAACTCCTCCCACTGCACCCCTGTCATACCCTTCTGTTTGCCCCTGCCTCTCTCCCGGCCCCTCCCTAAAAAAGGATTTGGCATCTGGGGAAATTGTGTCATTGGGCCTCCCGGTATCCCTGGGAATTGATGTTGGTACAACGGGGGCCAACCAAAGATGTTGTTGGGGTAGTGGGGGTATGGTCTGTTGAACTGCGGACGGGGACCGCCAAAAAACCCTCTACCTCTCCCCCTTCTGCGGGGCTTTTTATCATAATCACTATCCTCACTGCTGGAGCTAGGTCTATCTGATGTTCTACCCTCCCTACTGATGCCCTTTTTCCTATCATCCATTTTTTTCTGGATATATTCATCAGTAATGTAGGGATAAGCCTTTTCCCTAGAAAATTTCTTTAAGTCCTTCTGGAGTTTATCTACATTTGATCTTAATAAGTAGTCCTTGTGTTCTGCTATATCATTATTTATTTCCTCCAATTTCTTTTTGAAGGTAGCAGACAAAATAGTCGTCTTTATCCCTTGTTCGTTAGCCTGGATTTTGATGTAGAGGGCATCGGCTGTTCTCTTACCTGTATTTATAATGAGAATCAGCCAATGCCTCGTACACTTCCAGGCTATCAGGGACCAATCCTTACGGAAAACGGGATCCTCCAGAAAGATCAGAGGCTCATTAGTCACCAGAAGTTCTCTGGGCGCCGCATTCCCTCTCAAATACTCCGTTAAAATTGCTCCATGTAAGATAGTATTAACATGGGATCTCTTTAACTCTAAGAGTGTATTCCATCCTTCCCCTTGGGTCAGGACCTGGTTAATTGTGGTATCCCCGAGTAATGATGGCCCTCTGAGGATTTCTGCAGCCGCATCATCCCCAAACGCCAAACCCTGATCATCTGCCATGATCCCTAAGTGGAAATCCCACCTGGTATAAACCCAATTTAGTTTAGTATGGCAGTGAGCATGGGTAAATCCAATAGATGTAGACCCCTGCGGCTCAGCGGCCGCACGCTGCACAAAAACTCACAAGAAAAAGGGGTGAGAGGAAAGAGATCCCTCTTCGACCACCCGCTCAGTACTATGATTTCACAAAAAGAAGAGGAATAATAACACAACGTGAGGGTGGATGAGTGTAGGGGAAATGCACCAAATTGATAAAACTGCCCTCACACACAGCAAGCTGTGTCATGCTTCATCATAGGGCTGCTAACACACCTCCGCGTCAGCCAAACGCTGGAGGTGGAGCAATAGGGAAGGGGAAGACAATACAACATGCAGTGTCCGATCACAAGTGAGAAAAAAGTGCAGAGAAAGTGATATAAAACTGGTATCAGGGGATCCTAGTCATCATTTTAATATTAGGTCCCCTGTCCAGGTTTAAAACAAAAAATGTGGATGCTAGGTTGGGGAGCTTATAATGAGACGCCAACCCCTCCACTCTGCTAAAACGTCGACATGTTTCAGCCAGCAAAACTATAACAATCGAGTGCGGTGACTCTATTAAGCAAACCAAAGCATAAAGGTTGTCAATATTTCATTTGTAATTGCACATTACATACACACAGGTCTAAATATCCATTAAGTTCCCTATTGTGCAAAACCAGTGATGCTTGGATGCGATTCCAAAAACAAAGCGACGCGTTTCGGTGGTTTGACAGAATACACCACCTTCTTCAGGCTAGCAATTAGTTTTGGTGTCTCCCAACAATATAATCTAAAAGGGGAACATTCACATAAAATCAACATATTAGATTTTATCCCAAAAAACATTAATGCATGATATATCATATTACAATTATTCACTTATTTATATAACATATACAACAAATACAACAAAGACATATATATTACAATTTCAGTCCAATCCATGGTGATTCAAATTTAATAAAACCACATATCCCACACAATACACAACCTGAGCTTTAAAAAGACTTTTAGTATATCATACCAATCACATGATTGTTATTAGTTCTAAAAAAGAGTAAGGGACATTTCCACTCGTACAGCACCCCTTCTACCATACTCTAATGGTAATTCTAGTTGTAAAGAAACGTACCCACCTAAACTAATGAAAAAACAAGGAATTGGAAGAGGAAAATGTTGTATTCCTTCTTTTCTAATTATAATCCTCCACGTTAACCACACGGTCCCGCAACAATAATAATAGAGGTTGTTCTGTGGATACATTATACATCAAAGGAAAAAATGTTACCAGATAAATAAAAGAAAACCATTGTAAGTAGCATACATTCAAGTATAATTTCATTTTTTATCACTATCTAATAAATAACTGAAACTCTACCTCTAGCACCAATCCGAGATTATTCAGGGTTTAGGCTTATACTTCCAAACACTTCACAGATCTACTAAAGTCTTAGGTGCAGGTAAAACCATCCTTAGAACCCTACAAAAAACCGAATAATATAGAAAAAGAGAGCGATTTATTAAATCTGCACTTTTAATCTCCATTTCAACTCAGCAGGTTATTTTGTAGAATGAGAATAAATATAATAAGTGCATTACCAGATTATGCGCCCATTTGGGTAAGGCCACTGGAGCTATGGCTCGAAAGTTTATAAATGCCGAATTTCTGACAATAATGAAATCGTCAATTTTTGACAGGAGGACCTTTTAGAAGCCTCAATCGCAACGCTGATACCTGCATAAAAAACAATACTAAGGTAAGATATAGGTTGCCTCTAATTCCTACAACTCGTTAAGCTACCCCACAATGATTTTGATTGGAGGCATAAACCCATATTAAAATTACCTCTGATGTTAATAATCAAAACTTTAACAGCACACTTTTAATAAACTATCACATTCCCTTATTAAAGTCATGTATTGTCCTTTTTATGCTATATCTATTTCAGAAAACGACAATTTTTCGCAATTTGTTGCAATTTGTTGCAGGTGGCAAATTTAAAACTACTCCGATCCTAACCCTTAAAAACATTGTAGCTTATCTAAAAAAACGCTACAAACTTCTTATGTATCAAATATATAATCAATTTGTGTTCCAAACTATCACCCAATTATTCTCTTGTAACGCACTAACTCACCACTATCCTTAGGCCCACTACAGATGACCCCCAAACAAATGTAGAGCTGGAGGAACACTCGCCATACATTTATATTCTAAATTGTAAAAGATAAAGGAGCCCCTATTCAACTACTGCAGAGTAGGTACTTAACCCCAATAGGAAAGCTGAATGCCCATACTTCTAATAATTCCTACAAGTGATATTTCCCTCCATAATCACCTACCGGGACTAAAAAGTCTCCAAGCGTGCTCCTGCTTCTTGCTTCTTCCAAATGCTATAATAAATTAGACCAACCGGCCTTCCGACTTAAATACACGCTAACTTCCGGGTGCGTGACTAATTTATAAGAAATAGAAAGCAGACGCATAGGCCACAATGAAAGCCGCCATCTTGAAGATGATAAATGAGACCAACCGGCCTTCCGACTTGAATACACGCTAACCTCCGGGTGCGTGACTCATTTCTAAGAAATAGAAAGCAGACAAAAAGGCCGCCATCTTGTAGATGATGAATGAAACCAACCGGCCTTCCGACTTGGGTGCACGCTAACTTCCGGGTGCGTGACTAATTAGTAAGAAATAGAGAGCAGACAAAAAGGCCACATTAAAAGCCGCCATCTTGTAAAAGGTAAAAGAACCACTTTACCTTTGCTGCCGAAGTAGATAAAGTCTCATATCAATAAATCTATAACAGTGCCCGCAAATTTGCCGTATTAGACATGAACAACTATAACCCTTCGTAAAGGCTCTCAACTTCACTACAAACTCTGGCCTCATGCTGTCTCATACTAACAACCATAGAATGTGTTCCATTCCAACTTCGAACCCGATCACCATCTCAGATAAGGCTAAACATACTATCTCAATATTCTAAAAAAGACGATATTCCATAATACAAAACCTTCCAAAAACACTATTTCTTTATCGTCATTAGGTGAACCCTCAAAATAGATCTATTATCTGTTCAACCAATTATCCATTCTTCTTCAGATAGCTACCTCTATATAAAAATTATACACCGGGAAAGCATATGTTTATGCAAATATAGACACGAGAAAAGTAAAGTAAGAGAGTTGAACCCAGAATCATCTTATCAATTTTTCCCATTCCTCTCTCGAATTCAATCCATTTCTGATGGTATTTAGGATAGAAATGTACCATTGTTCTCTCGCTTTTCTTTTTCTTCAATGTTGCCCCTCTTCTATTCATCAGTACTCTTTCCAAGATATACCATTCAAACTCAGTCTCTTTATGCCCCATTTCTAAAAAATGTGCAACCAATGGAGCATTTAATTTTTTAGTTTTAATCGCAGATTTATGCTCCAATAAGCGTATCCTCAATTCTCTCCCTGTTTCTCCCACATACGCATGTCCACAGGGACACCGTAGTAAGTAGATGATATTTTTGCTCCTACAATTGCTGTGTGTGGGGGCTATGACTGTCCTACCATTATGTTTTAATTCTTTAGCCACTATACATTGGGGGCATATAGAGCAACTACCACACCGATAGTTGCCTTTTACTATAGAATTATCTATGGTTCTTTGCTTGTTCACTGGTTCCTCCCTATATGTATGGACTAACTGATTGCGCAGATTGATATTTCGTTTGTAAGCAAATAATGGTTTGTCTAACAACACGTTTTCATTATCGTTAATTATATTCCAATGTCTATTAACCACATTTTTTATTTTATTACTAATCTCATAAAAGTGACTCACAAATACTATTTTGGATGTTTGTTCAGGTTTTTTGGACCTGCAAACATAGCATCTCTATTAAAAAACCGTGCTCTTTTGAATGAATGGGATATCAACTTTTTAGGATAGCCTCTATCTTTAAGTTTTTCTTTCAATACTTCTGAATGTTTATAAAAGTCTCCTAATTCAGTACAATTTCTCCGGAGACGGAGAAATTGACTGAAAGGTATATTTTCTTTCTGGGATCTCAGATGAAAACTGGAATAGTGTAATAGTGTGTTTTTATCCATTGGCTTAGTATACAATTCTACTTCCAATCTTCCATCCTCTGCTTTAATTGTGATATCTAAGTAGTCAACACTGTTATTACTGCAATGGGCAGTGAATCTGAGATTATCATCTCCCAGATTTAGCCAAATAAGAAAGTCATTTAGTGTACTCATAGGGCCATCCCAAATAAAGAATATGTCATCGATAAAACGATGCCATTCACAGATATTTCCATAAAACGGTGCGAGTTCTTTATATATATGATGTTTTTCGAACTCGCCCACATACAAACACGCTAAACTAGGAGCGCAGGTAGCGCCCATACTGGTCCCTTTCTTTTGGCGGAACAGTTGATCTTTTTTTTTTTTTTTAAACAGATTTTATTTGTCAAGTTACGCATATATCGCAGGGCTCTGCACACCAGAGACATCTGCATAATCAAACCATACAAATATAATTGCAGTCGACTTTTCCAAGTATAATCAACAGAAACGCATACAAACAATAAAAAATGATATAGAAAACCCACAACTCCCGCCCTCCCCCACCCCTCCCCCCTTGGTCGCACAATATCCGCATAGTCCTGTCCACAACCTGTATACATAACCACAAGTATACCCCCCCCGGCCCCCGCATAGCATCTCCGTAAGCCTACTATGTACCTGCAAATTACCCCAGTGATTGAGCCTCTGCTGCAGCTGGAGGGTCCAGCCAAAGGCCCCGATAATCCGCCCACTGTTTCCAGATTTTGTAGTGTTTGCGCGGGCACCCCCTGGCCATAAAGATAGGTTGTTCCAGCCCCATGCAGAAGTCTAGGCCATTCTTCCATGCGGCCACCGATGGGGCCCGCGGCGCCTTCCACGCCTGGGCGATGTCCCTTTTCGCCAGTGTGAAACCCAGTTGCATGAGATGCCGTTTGTAGACATTTCCCCCTATCCCTCCACAATGTGAAGCAGAGCCAGCTGCGGCGTGCGGGGAGCTCCACCCCAGGACCTCCGAGAGACAAGCAAAGACCCCCCTCCAAAAACGGTCCAGGGAGGGGCATTGCCAGTCGGTATGAATGAACGTGCCCTCTTCTCGACCGCAGCGAAGACATTCCGGGGAAGCGATCAGCCCCGGGAACAGTTGATCTTTAAACAAAAAATATATTGTTTTTTAACACCATATTGGTACATTTTACAATACATTCTTTACTAGCTCCCTCTATGTTTGTTTTTTCCAAAATATCATGAATCACCTCCACAGTGGATTGCTGCGGGATATTTGTATATAAGGATTCAATGTCTAGAGTAACTAGACATTGAGTCTCCTTGCAGAATGGTTTATGTTCCACTAGACTAATAATATAAGTGGAATCCCTAACATAGGATTTAAGTTGGCTGACCAAGGGTTTTAAAAAGACATCAATGTATTTGCTGAGTGGTTCAAGTAGTGAACCCAAACAGCTCACAATTGGCCGCATAGGCGGATCATTATGATTCTTATGAACCTTTGGCAGTCCATATATTGCCGGTATTTTAGGATTATTATTATAAAGGAATCTAAATTCCTCATCACAGATCCACTCTTGATCTCTAGCTTCTACCAGAAGGTCACTACAATTCTTCACCAAATTTCAAGCTCTCTATTTTGTACTTTCTCATAATGTTCCTGGACATTTAAAAGTTCCAGCATCCTAGTATCGTAATCTTGAGTATCAAATACCACCACTCCCCCGCCTTTATCGGCGGGTTTGATTGTTATAGAGTAATCTTCTTTAAGGGTGCTGATCGCTATTCTTTGTGCCTTCTCTAAATTATGTGCTTGAGAGAACTCTGTTTTCATGATGTTTTGTATCTCTATATCAACCACCCTTTCAAAAGTTTCTATATTCTTCCCAACTTGTGCTAGGGAAGGAGTGAAGGTGGACTTAGGTTTAAGTCCAGTAATGTTCTGTGATTCTCTAGTAGGTCTTCCTTCAAAAAATCTTTTTAACCTAATTTTTCTAAAAAATGATCTCAAGTCTCTTTCTAATTGGAACCGGTTTACCTTAGCCGTTGGAACAAAACTAAAACCTCTACCCAACACATCCATTTCATTGTTATTAAGGGACCTGCTCGATAGATTAATAATAGGTATCTTGTCTATCGCCAATATCTTTGGCGTCTTGTCTGCATATATTCCTGAGGAGGCTGATTGCGAGCTAGTTGCCCCCTCATCTGGTTCCCGTTGTATCTGCCCCTTCTGTTTCGTTGTTCTAAAAAAATACCCTGTTCTTCATTAGGTCCCCTGTTATCCTCTTCCCTGTGTGTGTATTCTTCTTCACTGCTTGATCCGGAAGTTTCGGAAAACGTAACTCCCTTCCTGCCTCCCCGTGTGTATCTTGGTCTCCTATAGGCATTTCTGTCCCAACCCTGATCATTTTTTTGCTCATAGTACTTTTCCTTAAGATATGGATAGGCCAGCTCCTGACTAAACCTATTAATGTCCTTTTGAAGTTTATTTGTTTTTTTATTAATAAGGTAATCTCTATAGCCATCAACATCCTTCTTAATCTCTTCTAGTTTAAGTTTAGCATCATCTACGGCTGTAGTGTCTCTAAGTTCTAATTCTAGTTTTTCTATCGCTTCCCTCTCTAGGATAATTATTTCTTGAGCCGTCTCAATAATAAGAAGCATCCAGTCACGACTGCAGCGATTCGATATTTGTGTCCAAATTTCAAGAAATTTCCTATTTTCAATTAATAAACCGGGTTCATTCCTAATCTGTAACCCAATGGGTATAACACCAGTTTTGACATATTCAATAAGGAACTCTGCATGGGCCTCTGTTCTTATTAATTTTTTCTTTAGATTCAGTAGAGTACCCCATTTTTCTCCTTTACCGGCAATCACCATAACTTTATTGCCCTTTTTGGTATTAATTATCCTGTTATACTGTTCTTCATTAAAACCAAAAGTTTTAAACGACTCCATTCGCCTAAACAAACTAGGTCAAACAGTCAGAGAACAAAACAGACAGAGCAATGCCCAACTACTCTCCAGTCTCAACGACCGTGCACAAGATCCAAAATTAAAGAGAGGGGTCCTTCTTACCAAAGGGACAGGACGCCAAAAGCAAACAATATTCAAACACAGAATCCCTTTGGATTTCTCAAACACACACTGTATGTCACACCAATATCACAAGCACTCAGATCACCAACAATGGAGTTGAACACCTAGAAAATGTAATACAAAATATCTTTATTGATAGAATCCATTTAATATAGTTAAAAAATATATGTATATATATTATTATCAATTCTTTTCCTTATTAAAAAACACATATAAAAAACAATGTTGTTAAAAATACATGGGAGAATGCAACAAAAATTAAAATAACGATAACAATCGAGTGCGGTGACTCTATTAAGCAAACCAAAGCATAAAGGTTGTCAATATTTCATTTGTAATTGCACATTACATACACACAGGTCTAAATATCCATTAAGTTCCCTATTGTGCAAAACCAGTGATGCTTGGATGAGATTCCAAAAACAAAGCGACGCGTTTCGGTGGTTTGACAGAATACACCACCTTCTTCAGGCTAGCAATTAGTTTTGGTGTCTCCCAACAATATAATCTAAAAAAGGGAACATTCACATAAAATCAACATATTAGATTTTATCCCAACAAACATTAATGCATGATATATCATATTACAATTATTCACTTATTTATATAACATATACAACAAATACAACAAAGACATATATATTACAATTTCAGTCCAATCCATGGTGATTCAAATCAGAAGAAAAGAAAAGCGAGAGAACAATGGTACATTTCTATCCTAAATACCATCAGAAATGGATTGAATTCGAGAGAGGAATGGGAAAAATTGATAAGATGATTCTGGGTTCAACTCTCTTACTTTACTTTTCTCGTGTCTATATTTGCATAAACATATGCTTTCCCGGTGTATAATTTTTATATAGAGGTAGCTATCTGAAGAAGAATGGATAATTGGTTGAACAGATAATAGATCTATTTTGAGGGTTCACCTAATGACGATAAAGAAATAGTGTTTTTGGAAGGTTTTGTATTATGGAATATCGTCTTTTTTAGAATATTGAGATAGTATGTTTAGCCTTATCTGAGATGGTGATCGGGTTCGAAGTTGGAATGGAACACATTCTATGGTTGTTAGTATGCGACAGCATGAGGCCAGAGTTTGTAGTGAAGTTGAGAGCCTTTTACGAAGGGTTATAGTTGTTCATGTCTAATACGGCAAATTTGCGGGCACTGTTATAGATTTATTGATATGAGACTTTATCTACTTCGGCAGCAAAGGTAAAGTGGTTCTTTTACCTTTTACAAGATGGCGGCTTTTAATGTGGCCTTTTTGTCTGCTCTCTATTTCTTACTAATTAGTCACGCACCCGGAAGTTAGCGTGCACCCGAGTCGGAAGGCCGGTTGGTCTCATTCATCATCTACAAGATGGCGGCCTTTTTATCTGCTTTCTATTTCTTAGAAATGAGTCACGCACCCGGAGGTTAGCGTGTATTCAAGTCAGAAGGCCGGTTGGTCTCATTTATCATCTTCAAGATGGCGGCTTTCATTGTGGCCTATGCGTCTGCTTTCTATTTCTTATAAATTAGTCACGCACCCGGAAGTTAGCGTGTATTTAAGTCGGAAGGCCGGTTGGTCTCATTTATTATAGCATTTGGAAGAAGCAAGAAGCAGGAGCACGCAAGGAGACTTTTTAGTCCCGGTAGGTGATTATGGAGGGAAATATCACTTGTAGGAATTATTAGAAGTATGGGCATTCAGCTTTCCTATTGGGGTTAAGTACCTACTCTGCAGTAGTTGAATAGGGGGCTCCTTTATCTTTTACAATTTAGAATATAAATGTATGGCGAGTGTTCCTCCAGCTCTACATTTGTTTGGGGGTCATCTGTAGTGGGCCTAAGGATAGTGGTGAGTTAGTGCGTTACAAGAGAATAATTGGGTGATAGTTTGGAACACAAATTGATTATATATTTGATACATAAGAAGTTTGTAGCGTTTTTTTAGATAAGCTACAATGTTTTTAAGGGTTAGGATAGGAGTAGTTTTAAATTTGCCACCTGCAACAAATTGCAACAAATTGCGAAAAATTGTCGTTTTCTGAAATAGATATAGCATAAAAGGACAATACATGTCTTTAATAAGGGAATGTGATAGTTTATTAAAAGTGTGCTGTTAATGTTTTGATTATTAACATCAGAGGTAATTTTAATATGGGTTTATGCCTCCAATCAAAATCATTGTGGGGTAGCTTAACGAGGTGTAGGAATTAGAGGCAACCTATATCTTACCTTAGTATTGTTTTTTATGCAGGTATCAGCGTTGCGATTGAGGCTTCTAAAAGGTCCTCCTGTCAAAAATTGACGATTTCATTATTGTCAGAAATTCGGCATTTATAAACTTTCGAGCCATAGCTCCAGTGGCCTTACCCAAATGGGCGCATAATCTGGTAATGCACTTATTATATTTATTCTCATTCTACAAAATAACCTGCTGAGTTGAAATGGAGATTAAAAGTGCAGATTTAATAAATCGCTCTCTTTTTTCTATATTATTCGGTTTTTTGTAGGGTTCTAAGGATGGTTTTACCTGCACCTAAGACTTTAGTAGATCTGTGAAGTGTTTGGAAGTATAAGCCTAAACCCTGAATAATCTCGGATTGGTGCTAGAGGTAGAGTTTCAGTTATTTATTAGATAGTGATAAAAAATGAAATTATACTTGAATGTATGCTACTTACAATGGTTTTCTTTTATTTATCTGGTACCATTTTTTTCTTTGATGTATAATGTATCCTCCACAGAACAACCTCTATTATTATTGTTGCGGGACCGTGTGGTTAACGTGGAGGATTATAATTAGAAAAGAAGGAATACAACATTTTCCTCTTCCAATTCCTTGTTTTTTCATTAGTTTAGGTGGGTATGTTTCTTTACAACTAGAATTACCATTAGAGTATGGTAGAAGGGGTGCTGTACGAGTGGAAATGTCCCTTACTCTTTTTTAGAACTAATAACAATCATGTGATTGGTATGATATACTAAAAGTCTTTTTAAAGCTCAGGTTGTGTATTGTGTGGGATGTGTGGTTTTATTAAATTTGAATCACCATGGATTGGGCTGAAATTGTAATATATATGTCTTTGTTGTATTTGTTGTATATGTTATATAAATAAGTGAATAATTGTAATATGATATATCATGCATTAATGTTTTTTGGGATAAAATCTAATATGTTGATTTTATGTGAATGTTCCCCTTTTTTAGATTATATTGTTGGGAGACACCAAAACTAATTGCTAGCCTGAAGAAGGTGGTGTATTCTGTCAAACCACCGAAACGCGTCGCTTTGTTTTTGGAATCGCATCCAAGCATCACTGGTTTTGCACAATAGGGAACTTAATGGATATTTAGACCTGTGTGTATGTAATGTGCAATTACAAATGAAATATTGACAACCTTTATGCTTTGGTTTGCTTAATAGAGTCACCGCACTCGATTGTTATCGTTATTTTAATTTTTGTTGCATTCTCCCATGTATTTTTAACAACATTGTTTTTTATATGTGTTTTTTAATAAGGAAAAGAATTGATAATAATATATATACATATATTTTTAACTATATTAAATGGATTCTATCAATAAAGATATTTTGTATTACATTTTCTAGGTGTTCAACTCCATTGTTGGTGATCTGAGTGCTTGTGATATTGGTGTGACATACAGTGTGTGTTTGAGAAATCCAAAGGGATTCTGTGTTTGAATATTGTTTGCTTTCAGGAGGATGACCAGGCTCAGCCAATTCTTGTTTTTCCAGGTCTTTCCTAGATGTGGAGAAAAAGTTCATAATTTGGGGTCTATGACCAGGATTGATATAATTTGGTCGGCAATTATTGGTCTTGGGCATTCCGATCGTAATTTATTTTTCATCACTTTGTCCAAAAGGACAGAGAGAGAGAGAGAGAGATTTTCTTTTCCTTGGAAAATCTGGATAATCTTTTGTTTTTGCTGGGGTCAAACCAGTTTAGATCAGAATCGTCGTGTATGTCTGAATCTGTATCTGGAGATTAGGGAATCGCGTACGAATCTCTAGTCGCATAGACGAATAGTGGATCTGGAAAATGGCGCTTCATAGGGCATCTGTCTACCTAGCTTTTGGAGGGTCTTTTGGATGATGTATTGCCATCATCATCTAAGGTATTATCCACCTCAATCATGTCTCTTACAATGTTAGAACGTTACTGAGCAGATACAACTGGATATTGACGGCCTTTATTTTTCAACAAAATGTGAATTAAATTTGCCTTATTCAAAGATTACAGGAGAATTTTGGTTTTGGTCTGCTTCCACCAGCAGGTACGGTCTGCGCTGAAGTGTCCTGAACAATGAATATGTTGTGTCACTAACAGCATTTTTGACTGTGATATTTATGAAATTCTTTAAATTTTATTTGGAAATCTCTTTGCTGTCATCCAGTCATTTTATGAGGGTTTTGACATTGTTGGAATGTAATTAGAAACTCATCCAATTATCCTGGACAGAACATGTCCTGTAGTAAGAATTATGTTTAATATTATGTTTAAATAAGGATTTCAAGTTCAGCTGAAGGAAAAATAGGCCTTTTTGTTTTGTTTTCTAGAAGCTGGCCCAGAGGCTTGCCATAGGGTAGGTGTGCAGGCTTAAACCAGCAGGTAGGTTGGAGCTGGCTTGAAGAGAGTGTTGCTCGCTCCAACGTCAATTAGGCAGTGTGCTGGCAAGCACCAAGCAGAGGAACTCCCAAAGCGCTGAGAGGATTATTGTGCGCGAGAAACGCACGAACCCTCTCAGACCAGAGAAACAGTTTTGAAGAAACGGGAGCAAGAAAAATGTTCCGCTCATTAAGGTGGCCCAGCCGTACAGAAGTAAACATCAAGCTTCGCATCTTAGCTGCAAACCAGCATAAGTTAATCAAAAAATACAAATCACAGTAAGTAAAATATTTTTAACGATAATAAAATGAAGTAAATGGTAAAAACTTACCGGACTGACAGCAGCAAGAAAGAGGAAATGCTGTATTTGGAGGAGATCCATTTACAGCCTCATGGTGATGAAAGGTGTTTCCTACATTTGTCGTTCTGCATCAGGGTGTGCTGGGTAATGTAGTTTCGTTGGCCTCTATTCTTATGTTTACTACTACTTTATTTTTGGGCTGCTAATTAATAAACAGTAAGAAAGACTGCATATTATGAGCCTCTGGTCTTGACTTGAAATTTAAACAACCAAATGTTTTTCCCAAAACATCAGGTGGTTGAAATGTTCCTGATGTCTAGAGGAGAGTGCTCCGAAGTTTAGTTGTAAGAAATGAAAAGGTTCTCCCACCTTGTCTAGCCAGTCTGATCTTCAGAATAGATACAAGGTGAAGGGTGGCTGAACTAAAAAAACACGCAGGAAAATACTGTGAGAATTTATCCCTGATGTAAACTGGTTCTTTATTATTGATTGCTTTATGTCTGAAGCATAGGGCTTTGAACATTAAAAGATTGCGTGTGCGAAGCCAGTGTAATGCTTTCAAATGTTTTGAGATGAACCTATGGCGAGGAATCTAAAGGATACACTGAGCGGCTGTGCTTTCTACCACTTAAAGACTTTGGCCGAGATATTGAGGGTCTCCTATGTACAATAAATTACCATAATCTAAGAATGAGGAAATACGAGTCAGTCTTACACATGGAATGAAGAGGGAAACATTTTCAGAACATCTCTACAAGATGTGAAAGCACTTGGTCGCATCCCGGCTAATTTGAGAAGCAAAATAAATATTGTCAAAGAAGACACACACATTTCTACTGGAACTGATGGGTGAGTGAGCTGGGCCTGGCTCTTCTGGCTACGTGAATTAAGATCAAATAATAGTTTTCTTGCCGAACATCAGTGCCTCAGTTTTATGCCCTTTGAGTTTCAGGCAATTGATGCTCATCCATCCGATGATCTCAGACATGCACTGTGACAAATTAGCTTTGATAGTAGTATCGTTCTTTGAGATGGAAACTATAATCTGCAAATCATCTACATAGGAGACTCTGTTGAATCCAAAAGATCTTGCCAAGTGTTCCAAAGAAGTGGGACACTGGAACGAACCCTGAGGTACCATGCGTTGAGTGCAGAAAGATGAATATGGATGTCAGATCCCAGTCTGGCATCTGCCTGACAGGAAAGAGTCAAGCTATTTAAGAGCTTGTTTACTGATCAGAAAATCTTCTTCACAAGGCAAAACCACCAAATGTGAAATGGTGTCGAAGGCTGGAGAGAAGTCTCAGAATCACTGTGGTCAATCCGCCCTTGTTCAAAAGCATTCTATGCTATCTGCCATCGCCACTAGGGCAGTTTCAGTGCTGTAGAAAGGTCTGAAGCTGGACTGTGAAGAATGCAGAAAATTATTATCTTCCAAAAATGAAGATGAATTTTAGATTGGCCGCTTTTTCCAAAATCTTAGCAGGTAAAGCAATACAGAAATAGGTGTGTAATGTTTCAGGTCTGTGGGCCTGCTGTGGTTTCTTTAAGTGGGTACAATCATAGCTGCGTTCTAGGCATGAGGGACTACAGCAGTTTTGATAGATATATTTCACATATCTGTAACAAAAGGTACAATCTGGTCAACTGATAATACCAGATGATAAGAGTGCTGGGCATTTAAAAAAATGTGAAGGGCTGTCCTCGCACTCCACCAGGTGTCATGCTTCATCATAGACAGCTCTCTAAAAACCCGGTTTGATAGAGAGCGGGCCTACACCTGAATGCCGGGAGGCACTTCTAATCCTTTAAATGGGGACTTTTGTCCTGAAGAATGCCGCAGACTCAGAGCCATAGGCAGAAACATGTCGACGACGGTAACAGTGGGGATGGGGTAATAGCTCCCCAAATCCCCACATTCCAGTATTTTAATACCAAGTAATACACCCTACGATAAAAAGTAATTTGGGGTACTACATTAATTTTTAATTCACTATTTCCGCGGGCCCCCACTTAAATGATTAGAAGTGCCTCCCTGTCTTCAGGTGTAGGCCCGCTCTCTTTCAGACCGGGTTTTTAGAGAGCGAGGGCTGACTATGATGAAGCATGACACCTGGTGGTGTGTGAGGACAGCCCTTCACATTTTTTGAAATGCCCAGCACTCCTATTATATAGTGCTTTTATGGACACGGTAACGCAATGTAAGTGACTACAACTTTGGGGTAGCTTCTACAGTGTGTACACAAACACAATGTGGTGCCTGATTTTCTACTATCTGGAGGAAATTAGTAGGTGAGCCGTAACAGATGGTTTGTGATGAGCTAATAATGTAGGCTGAGGCATCTGGGCAGGAAATATCCTGACAGATGTAGATTACGTCTCTCAGAGTTAGGTGCATTGCACTTACTACTAGACAAGTTTACACTTATCATTGTGCGATGCATAGCATTTTGTATCAGTGGTCTCTGTTATATTAGCTAATTACTGGACTTAATGGGTATTGCTTAGCCCTAGATTTCCTGTGGTAAACAGTCAGAATATCGAGTCTTTAATGTCGACTTGCACTAATATCGAGTGCAAAATATCGTGATACAAAAATATCGACTGTCAGAATATTGTGGTCAAGAATATTGAGTCTAAGGTAAGTAATATCGTTTTTAACTATATCGAAGTCATTAATATCGTTTAAAAAAATATCGAAGTCATTAATATCGTTTGCAAAAATATAGTTAAAAAATATCGTTTTTTTAGTTAGTGTTATGTATTTTAGTATGTTTTTTAAATGTATGTGTTCTATTTTTATGTCTAAGTATTGCATTTGTTTTTTAATATATGTGTTACATTTTTAGAAGTTATTAATTTTACTTTAAGTAAATTTTGCGTTTTAGTTCCGTAGCGGGTTGTGGGTTTATAGGGGAATAGGGTGGGAAGTAATTTAATTATAATACATTTATTAATAATTTTTTGAAATTATTAATTTTATTTTAATTAAATTTTGCGTTTTAGTTCCGTAGCGGGTTGTGGGTTTATAGGGGAATAGGGTGGGAAATAATTAAATTATAATTAATTAATAGTAAAAAAAATATTAATTAATATTTATGTATTTAATATTTTATATTGTTAATTGTGGTGATTAATGTACTTTTAATTATTTATTAATTGGTTGTTAATTATTAATTAATTGGTAATTATGTTAATTGTGTCATTTTTTTAGGCGTGTGTTGTGGGTTGATAGGGGAGTAGGGTGGTGATGTAATTTAATTTTAATAATTTTTTTATATTTTTAATATAATATTTATTTAATGTTATTTTATAGTGTTAATTGTGTGAATTTTTATTATTATAAATTGTTTTTACTTTGCTTGTTAATTGAAATTTAATTAATTAATTAATTATGTTAATTGTGTCACGTTTTACAACATTGATGGTGTCATTTATAGGGGAATATGTTGGGAGGTAAATTATTTATAATTAATTATTTGTTAATTAATGCTAATTAAATATTAAATATGCTAATTGTGAAATAATTTTGATGTGTGACTTGTGGGGTTTATAGTTGTAAATGTTGGATGGAAATTTTTTTAAAGTAATTAATGATTTGTTGGTAATTGTTATTAATTTATTAATGTAAAATTAGTTATGGAAATTGTATAAATATTTTTAGGTGTGTGTTTTGGTGTTTATTGGGTTAGAGGGTGGAAAGTAATTTAGTTTAAATAAATTAATCATTAGTTGATCATTAATATTTATTTATTAATTGATAAATATTTTGGTAAATGTTTTGTTTTTATTTTGTTTGGGGATTTAGGTTCAATAGCTGTAATCTTTGGTTTTATCCCCTCCGCTATCCAACACTTTCCCTACTGTTGCACTCATTGGAGTGGGAATAGTAATTTATTCCCCTCCGCTATTCAACACTTTCCCTACTGTTGCACTCGCTGGAGTGGGAATAGTCATTTTTATCCCTCCGCTATCCAACACTTTCCCTACTGTTGCACTTGCTGGAGTGGGAATAGTAAATTATTCCCCTCCGCTATCCAACACTTTCCCTACTGTTGCACTTGCTGGAGTGGGAATAGTAAATTATTTCCCTTCGCTATTGATGGAGCAAGGACTCACAATGAGACTTGCTCGGAAGCAATCCTCTCACAGTATTAATTAATTTGTACTAAAACCTTGTAATGTCTTTATTAATAATGTGCAACACAAACATATTTATCTAGAAGAAGCTTGCCTATGTGTTTTCCACTAATAAGTAATCCTTGTCTAATCCAAAATGGCCGCTAAAACGCGGGAATTCTACTGCGCATGTGTCAACCATGTCACATGGTATGACGTCTTTCTTTGCTTGGAGGGAATCTTTTGCTTCTGCGCAGTGTATGCTAAAATGGCCGCTTTAATGTTCTCACATGCTAAAGCTTTCGCATTGCTGCAATTAATAATGTGGTATTCTAAAGCTACTAATGCGGGATAGACATTTATAAATAAATGGAATTAGTGTAGAAGTAGGAAGTATACAGTGAAAACATTTATTTTTGATTATTATGTTTCTTCTTTGACTTTCTATTAGTTCGTAAAGTGGGCCTGGGTTGGCTAAACAGCAGCTCGAGAGCCATGTGACCTGCGCATGCGCTCTGAAAACTAACAAAGCAAAGCGATGAAGTCAACTTGGAGGATGTCCAAGGACATGACCCGCTGATCACCTTCAGAGTTCAACTAAATGTCCTATGAAATGATACATTTTATATATATTTTGAATTAATATTGGTGTGAAACGGGTGGGAAATAAAGCAAATATATTAATTGAGAGGGGCGGGATTCTAAAACAATGGGCTTAAGAAAATTGAACTAAATCGACATGGTGTGAGGATCAACCCCCTGTCCCTCTCCAATCAGAATTAGTGGGCCCATAATTTTGAAACATTAATGGGAGGTCCATGGGCATAGAAGGGTATAATAGATATAGAATTAGCTAATTAGTTAGCAGCAGAGGCGTAGAGGCTCAGCACGCAGACGAATATAGATGCTGTTGCAGAACAAACAGACTGAACCGCTGTCCGAAGAGGTCGTGAGGTGGGGGCTGCGGACCGTATTAGAGGGAGACGCGGAAGAACCACGAGGAGGAACGAAGTGTCAGAGAGGGGAACAATGCAGGCGTCGTTGGTAGAGAGGTCATCTATCCTGTCCTGAACCTGGTCCGGATTTCTTGGTCTTCATCCTTTCTTAGGGACCCTCTTTCCAACTCCTTGGCCAAGGGGTTTGGTTTTCACACCATTAGGTAACTTTAAATGCGTAATCTTTAGTTTGTACTGCTGTCTCTATCTTCTCCTTTCTGAGGGACCGTCATTTGTAATTAATAGGTGACTATACAGTGTGCTTCCTCCTTGATATGCGATTAAGTATTATGTGGTTTGTATTTTACTCTGCTAAATAATTTTAGATAAACATTTTAAAACTTCCTGAGTCAGTGGTTATTTCAGGTGTTTGATGAAATTATGTTTTGTATGATCTCATATCAACCCCAGTTATCAAAGGTCCATTGGTAAGTCATTACTCTTCAATCAGAAAAGGTAATTGGTAGCAGGGATTTTGATAAAGAGTACAACTGACCCCACCAGCGGTGATTGCTAGTTAGTGTGAATGAATAGGCCCAGGTGAGTGTTTAGTGTATGAATGCTTGATGCTAGTAACCCGCTGGATCAGTTTTCTGGCTATCAGAGATGGTTATACTTTGTTAATTAGGTAATGAGAATTTTATTTTTATGAACTAACATCCGTTTAAAAAAGTTTTGTTTTATGTTGTCTAGAAATCCCCGGGGAATTTGAATAGCGGATGGTAAGTGGAAACCATACTGCAGTGAGGTTATCTGACAGGCAGAAATAATACTGAAAAGTTAAGCAGGGCTATCAGTACTTGTTAGGGATTCTGTGTGTGTATGAGTGACAGCAAAAGAATACGCTGGTGACATTTTTGATGTTATATCGCCTAGAAAGGGTAACATTGAAGGAGTAACAGGTATTTCTGAAGCCTACGTGACGAGTAAACGGAATGGTTTTACTCGTAGTGTATGTCTAGTAAACGGAAAGGTTTTACTAAGTGTGAGAAAATCTATCCTTTTCAATTTAGGGAAACTGACAAGATAGCGAATGTTTTATGTTGTTACTGAATTTTAATGGAAAGTGTTGAGGAATTAAAGTTTGCGTACGATTTTTGTAAAGGGAGGGTCAGCTGCGGGAGTAGAAGCTGACGTCACAAGCGCCGCGCTGAGATTGGCTGAAATAGCGGGCGTAGAACGAGTCTTGTAAAGGAGGGGTCAGTAGTCAGGAGTAATACTGACGTCACAGGTGCCGCGCTGGGATTGGTCGACACAGCGAGGGACAGAGAAGCGCAGGTTGTAAAGGAGGGGTTGGCAGATAGAGTGAATAGACATCACAGAAAACCCGCGCTAGGATTGGTTCCGAGACAATTGTTAGCTGGAATTTGATTGGTTGTCAGAATAGAAGTTGAAATATTAGTGGACAGTGGAGATTGTATGTGGAAACACGATCCGACTTTGATAGGAACACGTCCAGACAGGAGATTTTTAGGTTTTGCAGAATATAATTCAATACATAGATATCTACCCAAAATGTACGGAGAAAAGAGAAAATTGTCATTCTTACAAAAGATTAAAAATTATTTTAAGAAAGATAAGCCAATCAAAACCAGGGAAGAAATTCTCATTCCACCAGCAAAAACGCCCGCCTCATTCATGATGATGGAGAGGGGTTATCATACTTGTGTATGGTTAGAAAATTGGATAGAATATACAAAAGATGATGGAGTACTAGCTTTCCCAGAGAATGGTACTTTCAATGGGAGAATTCTTCAAAATTTAAGAATGAGAATGAATGAATTAGAACCCAGACCAAGATTAACACAGTACGAAGCCCTAGAAGAATGGGAGACAGAAGCATTTGAGCGTGATAGACCCAGGAGCAATAGGGGTTATAGGGGATTTTTTCCTAGATACCAGAATGGGACAAGAGAAAGTCAGATGAAACAGTGGAGACGAGCGATGATTACTGAAGGCTTGTATCCTGTATTTATGGCTGATGAGCAGCTAGGGAGCAAATGCAAAGAAAAGACTAAACACATGACAGGGTTTGGAGAATCCGAAGATGAAGTCATGGAAGAAATATTAAAGAACCCACCACCATACCAGGAAGAGCTGGGTGGATGTACTCCCAAGTGCACCTGTTTTGAGAACACCGTTAGTACCTCGAGTACTGCATAATCCACCAGTTAATAGAGTACTTCAGGATAAGGAAAAAGAGGCTTTAGACAGAAACAGAGCAGAATTAATACAGAAAATAACACAGTTGAATGTACATCCTGAATCCCTGACTATACCTGTAACCATTGGTCCCGTGGTCCCTTTATACGGAGACAAAGTAAATTGCCCGAAGCCTCTAGCTATGACTACACCTATGGATATTCCTAAACATGAAGCTGTAATAATTGATGATCATATCAGTGACTGTGAATCTATGATTTCACTAATGGATTTACCTATTCGAGAATCCGCAAATAGCACCCCCAGAAGAACCACACCTGGTTGCTCAAAGGTTGTAAATATAATAACATCTTCAGGAACTAAAAGTGCAACAGTAGTAACTCCAGAAGACTTAGAAAGATGGGCACAAGGAATAGACAGACCGAGTTCACCCCCAAAGATCTTGGACATTTATAAACTAAAAGTCGAGTTAGAAGAAATGATAGCAGGCAACGTAGGAGTAGATTGTCTAAATACCTACAATGAAGAAGAATTATTGTTCGTATGTAGGAGCATAACCAGAAATGTAAAAATATTCCATGAAAAGTTAACGGATTTGGCCACAGAGATGGGAATTGAAATAAGGAAGTCAAAAGTGTTGCAGAGACCATATAGAGCAGAATTTACTGACAAAGATTTAGAAAATATGAATACATCTGGTAGAAAATTACAAGTTAAAGAATTAATGACAGTCTTACAGAAATGGGGAGAATTGGATAGATGGAGAACTAGATGGACAAAGAAAAAGGAAGAAGCACGTTCGAATAGAATGACATCTGAGTATTTATTGAAGGAAACAGGAAAGGTGGAACAGATGTATCCAATGCGAGAGGTTCCAGGAGGAGGCTATGCCCATGTCCCATGGAGTAGGCAAGACATGTTGTCATTTACAAATGATTTTCCAAAATTGAGAGAAAAACCAATTGAATGGTACAAGCCGGTTGAGAGGTTTTTGAAGGTTTCAAAGGTTTTGTTAAAGGACCTAGATGGTTTGTTTGACATAGTGGTACCTGCCGATTTATGGACAGACTGTAAAATTACAATCGACTGGCCTAGTGAAGAATATCCTAGGGATCCAAAGACAGGTGCCCCCATCAAATGATGTGATGAAAAAGTATCACCAGGTAATAACTTATTTGAAAGGGAAAATACCACCAAAAGAAACAGTTTGGGTGAAAATAGACAGAACAACCCAAGAAGCAAATGAATCGGTACATGCCTACTATGAACGTTCATTACAGGTGTTCAAACAGTATAGCGGTTTTGAAGATATTGGAGACAAAAATATGAGTCAGTTTGTCTATCGATTTGTTTATGGTCTAAAACCAGAGATTTGTCAGATGATTAAGCAACATATGTTATGTTGGCAGGGAAAGCCTATCAATGAGATTTTGAAATATGCTAAATATTGTGGGGATGACATTGAGGATAGACGCAAGAAACTACAAGAAAAAGTGATGTGGGCTCAAGTGAAAATGGCTGAGTGACAGGGAATTAATTTAGATAATCCAACAGAAAGTCAGGGAAAAGAATCTGGATCGAATGATGACACAGGAAATGGTGGAAAGGTAAGAGGACGAATGAGTAGAGAAGAGGCTAAAAAGAAATTTCCTTGTCATGGATGCGGAAAGTTGGGACATTGGAAGAACGAATGTAAAAACATTCAAAATAATAATGGCCCAAATCATAATTTAAATCCACAGACGCAGAATGACTCACAGCAGGGTGTAAATCCTCAGAGTCAGTTGCCACCTACCCCTATACAGGGTAATGTAAGCAGAGCAAAGCACGGTACAGACGTCGGATATCAAGGAGGAAGTGGTAAGAATGAATATGTAACTTCACAGTTTCTTTTACAGGATGATTTTAATCCATATGATTATCATTGACGGTGCCTAAGAGAGGGGGAGAAGGAGTGCGTACTTGGCGCATCCTTGCCGGTAGATCAGTCAGGTCCATATGTTGAAGGGAAAGTAAAAGGTAATGATATCACCTTTCTTTTGGACACTGGTGCTACCCGTTCTACTGTAAGAACAGCAGACATCCCAGACCTCCCTCTCTCTGGAGAAGCTATCCAAGTGGTAGGTGTAGCAAATCAAAGATTAGAACACCCCTTACCGAACCTATGGAAGTAAGAATCAGAAATTTCCGAGAAATGCACCAATTTGTGGTGTGTGTGACTAGTCCAGTAAATTTATTGGGCAGAGATTTACTGTGCAAAATGAACTGCACTATTTTCTGCACACCGGATGGTGTTGCAATACAGACCCCGGATGAAGATCATGTTTACAAATTCATGATAGCCAAGCAAGGTACGGAGGTAGATGAAATGTTCTCCTTGATAACAAAAGATGAATTACCAGAAGAGTTAAAAACTACAGTGAGTTCAAAGGTATGGGATTTTACTGGAAAAGAAGTAGGTCTGATGGCAAATATAGACCCAGTAAAGATAACTGTAAAGGAAGGCGCAATTTTCCCAAATATCAGACAGTATAAAATGAGTGCTGAAGTGAAAGCAGGAGTTACTGAGGAAATTGGCAGAATGGTGAAACAAGGTATATTAAAAGAAGTTATGAGTAGCCCTTGTAATTCGCCAATCATGGGTTTGAAAAAGCCTAGTGGAAAATATAGGATTGTTCAAGATTTACGGAAAATTAATAAAATTGTGGTACCTTGTTGTCCTATAGTACCAAATCCTGCAGTGATCCTATACCAAATACCATGGAACGCAGAATGGTTTACCGTAATTGATCTATGCCAAGCATTTTTTTCAATTCCATTGCATCCAGATAGTCAGTATTTGTTTTCGTTCAAATTTTAAAATCCCGTTTATGTGTGGAATCGTGTTCCTCAGGGGTACACAGAAAGTCCCTCCATTTTTAATCAGATACTGAAAAAGTGCCTAGAAAAAGTAGTAATGCCCAGGAACTCAGTCTTGGTACAATATATAGATGATTTGTTAATCGCATCTAGAACTCATGACGATTGTGTTACCGACTAGATTGCATTACTCAATCATTTGGCTGAGGAAGGTCACAAAGTGTCACCTGAGAAGTTACAATTTTGTACAACGGCAGTTAAGTATTTGGGACACCAAATTGAGAGAGGAAAGAGAAGAATAACCTCTGAGAGAATAAAAATAATTAAGCAAATGAAAATGCCAGTAACAAAGAGAGGTGAGAATGTTTCTTGGAATAGTAGGATACTGTCGACAATGGATTGTAGGGTTTTCACTACTAGCAAAGCCTTTAATTCAGTTAACCAAAAAGAAAGCAAAGGATCCAGTTGAATGGGATGATGAAAGTGCCAGTGCATTTGTAAAATTAAGAAATGCTTTGTGTGAGGCACCTGCCCTGGGCATGCCTGACTATACAAAAGAATTTACATTATTTTGCTATGAAAGAGAAAGTTGTGCACTTTCAGTCTTAACACAAAGACATGGACTGGACAGACGTCCTATAGCATATTTTTCTGCTACATTAGACCCAGTGGCCGCAGCATTGCCAGGCTGCTTAAAAGCAGTAGCTGCTACCTGTATGAGCATTGAACAAAGTGAGTCAATAGTAATGGGACACCCTGTCAAAGTGTTCGTCCCACATGCAGTTGTGATTCTGTTGACAAGAACTAGAACCCAGCATCTTACACCTAGTCGGATGACAAAATATGAGCGAATAATTCTAGGAGCTGAGAATGTGACCATAGCTAGGTGCACAGTTGTAAATCCTGCAACACTATTACCAGATCCATATTATGAAGAAGTTAGGGACGACACAGAACATGACTGTTTGGAAGTCACAGAGTTGTGTACCAAGCCGCGCCCTGACATACAGGAAATGCCTCTTAAGAACCCAGACAGGGAGCTGTTTGTGGATGGCTCATGCCTTAGGCATGAAGATGGCAAATTGAGTGCAGCTTATGCTGTATGTGAACTTACCAGAATAGTTGAAGCATCCTATTTACCAGGAGTCAAATCTGCACAAGTAGCTGAATTAGTTGCTTTGATTAAAGCCTCCAAAATTGGGAAAAATCTAAAAGTGACCATATTTATGGACAGTCAATATGGGTACGGGGTTGTGCATGATTTTGGCCAACTGTGGATGCAGAGGGATTTCATGACTTCTTCAGGATCCCCAATCAAAAATGGGCAGTTTGTAAAGGAATTATTGGAGGCAATACAATCACCAAAAGAATTGGCAGTGGTGAAATGTGCCGCACACCAGTCAGGAGATGACTGGGTGGTAGCCGGTAACAGATATGCAGATCTAATCGCTCAACACTGTGCGAGAAATAGAATGGCAGTAAACAGAAAAGTCGAAAGAATGGGAATCAGCTGCCAACTTATGCTATGTTCAACACCTGAAACATGGAATGATGTGAGACGATTGCAGGATGATGCTGAAGAGAGTGAAAAGGATGTTTGGATGAAAATAGGGTGTACCCGAAGAACAGATGATGATGTGTTGGTTTATCTAGATGGCAGACCAGTCATGCCTGATTGCCTAATTTCACACATGGCCAGAATGTATCATGGAGACACACATGTAGGAAGAGATGCCATAATTAGATTTTTCAGACAAAATTGGTACAATCCCAGGTTTAGGGCTGCAGCAGAGAGCCTTTGCCAGAGGTGTTTAACTTGTCAAATGAATAATCCAGGAAGGAAAACAGTAGTTGGTCTGGGAAAAATTGGAAAGGCAGAAGGCCCATTTGTGAGATTGCAGTTAGATTTCATTCAGTTACCACCATGTAAAGGACTGAAATATGTACTTGTCATAGTGTGTCTGTTTTCAAGGTGGGTGGAGGCTTACCCTACCAGGAGGAATGACAGCATAACAGTTGCAAAACTGTTATTACGAGAACTCATTCCACGGTTCGGTTTCTCAGTAACTTTGGAATCAGATAGACGGAGTCACTTCAATAACGATGTAATTCGAATAATCTGTGAAGCATTTAAAATTGAACAGAAATTGCACTGTGCATACCGCCCAGAGGCTTCTGGAATGGTTGAACAAATGAATGGCACAATAAAATCAAGATTGTCAAAAATGTGTGCATCCACATCGTTAGATTGGCCAGATGCGTTGCCTCTTGTCTTAATGGGACTCAGAAGCATTCCTGATAGAAATACAGGATTGAGTCCTCATGAGATCATCATGGGAAGAGCAATGAGACAAGCCCATGTACCTGGCAATAAACTGCTGAACATAACTGATGATATGGTTCTAGATTATTGCAAAGCATTGGCTGACCTAGTGCGTTCTGTCTCTCACCAGGTTGGAGAAGACGCAGTTTCCAGGCAGCCTGAACAAGAGCATGATCTGAACCCCGGAGACTAGGTGGTAGTGAAGCACCACACCAGAGAAACGTGTTTATCACCCAGGTGGGGCGAACCTTGTCAGGTTATATTGGTTACAAACACAGCAGTGAAATGTGCAGGTTTACCTAATTGGATTCATGTAAGCCATACCAAAAGGGTGCCTGCTCCTGAAGAGAGAAATCCTCAATCAGCATCAATAGCTGAGGAAGCAGAAGGTTGTACAGCTGAAGAATCCCAAGTGATAGATTCAGAAGTAGCTGAAGAAAAACAACTGAGCACAAGCCAGGACTGGATACCAGTGGTTGATATACCTGAAGTCTTTATCAAAACAAGGAGCAGAGCTAGATTAGAGGAAATTAGAGTGGACCAGATAGGTGAAGAAGAACAAGCTCAGGATAGGGAGGTTGAAACTATAAAGGAACCTGAGCACGCCCAGATAGGGAAAGGAAATTGGGCTCAAACTGACAACGAAATAACAGAGTTTGAGCAGGGACAGACAGGTTCAGAAGAATGCGGTCAGGCTGCAGAAGTATAGAATGCAATAAGCCCTGATCAGAACCAGTTAGGACAAGAAAATCACGTTTAGGGAGAAGAAAACCAATAAAACAACGAACGTGAAAATATCAAGCAAGAAAACGTCAATCCTGAACAGGGCCAGTTAACAGAGACGCACATTTAGGCAACTGAAGGAACAACAATAAGACCTGAACAAGGGCAGATAGAGAGGGAAACTGAAAACAAAGACAAACAAATTGTGCCACACATTAATGTGAATAAAGGAGTATTTGGAAAAGACTCAGAAGGTGAAGGTACAGTGCAAACCAAGAAAGTCGGAAAGGGGGATCATTGGCCTAGTGTCATTAAAAGAGTGAAATATCATATAGTAACACGAAGTGAAGACCCAGAACAAGTAAATGAAGTAACAAGCTTAACTGGACAAACAAGTGGGACTGAAAAACGAAAAAGCAAAAGATTGAAAATCGTGAACAATAAGTTTAAAGGTCCTGATTGGACTTATGTAATTCTCGAAGACTGCGAAAGTTCAGAGAATAGTGAAAGTGGTGACGAAGGAACAAGTGCAGAGCTGACTTATGAAAAAGAAGTGAAACCACCTTGATAACGTTAAAGTTTTGAAGGAAAAAGAAAGAAGAGAAATCTTCTTGGACAAAAATGACTGACGACAGAGTTTCTGGGAGACCGAAACGGAAATGTTGTAAAAGATGCTGTGCTATATGCATATGTAGTCTGGTAGTGGTGCTTATAGTGTGGTTAGTTGTGATTGTAGCAATTCCTTACCTTATGATAATGGACAAAAAGAGTAACAACGATACCAAGGGAAGGATAGATAACCTGAAAAGTGATAGAGTAGAAATTGAAGCAGAAGATGAACCAGATTTTCATCACGTTGTAACAGATAACGATACTAGCTTAAATGTTTTTACTAAATTATTGTTTCAGTACGTAGATACAATGGATGTTAGTGATTGTTATGTCTGTATGAAGTTACCTGAATCAGTAGCAGAAGGTTTAACCTATCATCATTTGCCTTTAACTTATGGTATATCATGTAGTGTATTAACTAGTTTATTTTATAGAACAGGGAAACTTCAGTATTATTATTCAAATATAGATGTGATATTTTCAGAGGTTCCTATTCGAAAGAATCTGAACCCAGTGCTTAGTAGTCAAGATGCACAATTAATGGGAGAATTTTTCTTAACGATGAAGTCAATAGACATAACACATGCACATAGAAGCAATCTAACCTGTTCATTACGTGAAGAAGAAAAGATATTTTTAAACTTAGTTGAAGATAGAAGACAGAATTTCCAAAAGAAAGCGTCTGAGCATAAAGCTCACCGCCCACCTTGGGCTGAAAAAGAGGGTATTTACACACCTGGCAAGGCTCAAGCTTCTATGGCTCTCGATTTTGTAAAGAAAGGGAAAATTTGTCTTCATAGGTTAAAAACTGAATATAACAATGTTTTTATTGGTACCAGTGAATGTGAACACAATTTCTTAATTCTTGGAGCTTGGGGACTAAAAGGAGGAACAGATTCAGTTTTTCCTGGAATATATTATGTGTGTGGGAATAAGGCTTACTTTAGGCTTCCTGCACGGTGGTATGGAAGTTGTTATTTTGGAATAGTTTTTCCAAAAATATACCACGTAAAAAGAAACACTGGGAGCAATGAAAATAATAGTGAACTAACACGTAGTAAGAGAGCTAGTTTTTCAGAAATTGTAGGTGATATATTTGGTGCATTGATACCTTCAGTGGGAGTAATTCTAAACTCAAGGAGAATATGTAAATTGTCTACAATGGTTGATCGTTTATCAACGGATACTGCTGGAGGATTTCTAATGATTAATGCTGAGATGGTTGCAATTAGATCTATGGTTATGCAAAATCGACTTGCTCTTGATATATTATTAGCAAAAGAGGGCGGAGTCTGTAAATTGTTGAAAACAAAACATTGTTGCACATATATTCCGGACAAAAGTACAGAAATCGGAACATATATAAAGAATATTACTAAACTTGAGAAGGAACTGAAACCACTGGAAGTTGATAGTGTATGGGAAAGATTGACAAATAGCATTGCGTCAATTGGTACCTGGTTTACTAATGTAGGGAAAGGACTTATAGGTCAAATAATAGTACCATTAGTAGGGAATAGCAATAACAGTATTGTCAATAATGATATGGTGCAAATGTTGTAGAAAGAAGGAAACATATAGGGTGACAGGAAGAGGCAAGAAAAGAAAATTTGAAGAGATTGAATAAGAAGACCTGAGAAGTGAAATTTACAAGAAACTGAAGGGAAAAGATAAGAATGGACAGTGTAAAAATGAAAATGTGACTGAAATATGCTAAAGTTGGCATCTGGTTGTAGGTAATTTTGATGGCTCAGAAACGCCATCAGAGAGGGGATTGATGGAGCAAGGACTCACAATGAGACTTGCTCGGAAGCAATCCTCTCACAGTATTAATTAATTTGTACTAACACCTTGTAATGTCTTTATTAATAATGTGCAACACAAACATATTTTATCTAGAAGAAGCTTGCCTATGTGTTTTCCACTAATAAGTAATCCTTGTCTAATCCAAAATGGCCGCTAAAACGCGGGAATTCTACTGCGCATGTGTCAACCATGTCACATGGTATGACGTCTTTCTTTGCTTGGAGGGAATCTTTTACTTCTGCGCAGTGTATGCTAAAATGGCCGCTTTAATGTTCTCACATGCTAAAGCTTTCGCATTGCTGCATTTAATAATGTGGTATTCTAAAGCTACTAATGCGGGATAGACATTTATAAATAAATGGGATTAGTGTAGAAGTAGGAGATATACAGTGAAAACATTTATTTTTGATTATTAATATGTTTCTTCTTTGACTTTCTATTAGTTCGTAAAGTGGCCCTGGGTTGGCTAAACAGCAGCTCGAGAGCCATGTGACCTGCGCATGCGCTCTGAAAACTAACAAAGCAAAGCGATGAAGTCAACTTGGAGGATGTCCAAGGACATGACCCGCTGATCACCTTCAGAGTTCAACTAAATGTCCTATGAAATGATACATTTTGTATATATTTTGTATTAATATTGGTGTGAAACGGGTGGGAAATAAAGCAAATGTATTAATTGAGAGGGGCGGGATTCTAAAACAATGGGCTTAAGAAAATTGAACTAAATTGACATGGTGTGAGGATCAACCCCCCTGTCCCTGTCCAATCAGAATTAGTGGGCCCATAATTTTGAAACATTAATGGGAGGTACATGGGCATAGAAGGGTATAATAGATATAGAATTAGCTAATTAGTTCGCAGCAGAGGCGTAGAGGCTCAGCACGCAGACGAATATAGATGCTGTTGCAGAACAAACAGACTGAACCGCTGTCCGAAGAGGTCGTGAGGTGGGGGCTGCGGACCGTATTAGAGGGAGACGCGGAAGAACCACGAGGAGGAACGAAGTGTCAGAGAGGGGAACGACGCAGGCGTCGTTGGTAGACAGGTCATCTATCCTGTCCTGAACCTGGTCCGGAGGTCTTGGTCTTCATCCTTTCTTAGTGACCCTCTTTCCAACTCCTTGGCCAAGGGGTTTGGTTTTCACACCATTAGGTAACTATAAATGCGTAATCTTTAGTTTGTACTGCTGTCTCTATCTTCTCCTTTCTGAGGGACCGTCATTTATAATTAATAGGTGACTATACAGGGTGCTTCCTCCTTGATATGCGATTAAGTATCATGTGGTTTGTATTTTACTCTGCTAAATAATTTTAGATAAACATTTTAAAACTTCCTGAGTCAGTGGTTATTTCAGGTGTTTGATGAAATTATGTTTTGTATGATCTCATATCAACCCAGTTATCAAAGGTCCATTGGTAAGTCATTACTCTTCAATCAGAAAAGGTAATTGGTAGCAGGGATTTTGATAAAGAGTACAACTGACCCCACCAGCGGTGATTGCTAGTTAGTGTGAATGAATGGGCCCAGGTGAGTATTTAGTGTATGAATGCTTGTTGCTAGTAACCCGCTGGATCACTATCCAACACTTTCCCTTTTGTTGCACTCGCTGGAGTGGGAATAGTAATTTTTACCCCTACGCTATCCAACACTTTCTCTAACGTTGCATTCGTTGGAGTGGGAATAGTAATTTTTACCCCTCCGCTATCCAACACTTTCCCTACTGTTGCATTCATTGGAGTGGGAATAGTAAATTATTCCCCTCCGCTATCCAACACTTTCCCTACTGTTGCACTCGCTGGAGTGGGAATAGTAATTTTTACCCCTCCGCTATCCAAAACTTTCCCTACTGTTGCACTCCCTAGAGTGGGAATAGTAATTTTTACCCCTCCGCTATCCAACACTTTCCCTACTTTTGCACTTAATGTGGTGTAAAATGTAGTTTTAAAAATTAATAAATATTTTAATTTATAATATATATATATATTTTATGTTACAGGTGTATATATATATATATATATGTATTTATAATTTTTAATATATTTCTAACATTTTATAATTTATTAAAATAATTATTTATTAATTATTAAGTAAATATATATATTACATTTTATATATGTATGTTTAATTTATTTTTACATTACATTTATTACTTATAATTGTTAACATTTTCTAATAATTCTAAATATTTCTTTTTAAGTTATATGTATTATTTAATTTATTTTACATTATTTTTTATACATTTAAAAAACCGATATTTTGTACTTCGATATTTTAGTTCTTACCATTATGAAGATAGGATGTCGATATTTTTGACATTGATATTTATATCCCGATATTTTGGGAACACGATATTTTGTCACTTGATATTTTGTCAGTGAACCATTTCCTGTATGAAAAAGTGAGGGAGTTTATATTCAAGAAATGTACAATATTTATCTGTTAAAGGGAAGCTTATTATGTACCTTTATTGGAACACTCAACAGCTTCCTGAAATAGGCCTTTGATTTGGAGCATTACCAAATTATTACTTTTTCCACATTTCTCATAAACTATTTTACTTTACTTTACATTCTCCAGGGCCCCAATCAGAGACTGGAAAGATGAACGGCAATTGTTTCCAAATGTGCTCACTCTTAAAATACCTAAGAAACCACACAAACGAGAGACTTTTCAACTGCGCTAAGTGTAAGGAGAAATTTACCAAAAAGGGACATCTTGTGGTTCATCAAAGAAGCCATGCAGAACAGGGATTTTTTCCCTGCAAAAAGTGTGAGAAGAATTTTACTAAGATGTCAAATCTTGTAACTCATGAAAGAGTACATACAGGAGTGAAGCCATTTCACTGCACAGTGTGTTTGTAGAGCTTTACTCAAAGCTCACATCTTATAGTGCACCAGAGAACACATACAGGAGAGAAGCCCTAAGCACTGAGTGTGAGAAGAGCTTTAATGCAAAGTCAGATCTTCAAAAGCACCTAAGAACGCACACTGGAGAGAGGTCCTTTCACTGCACAGAGTGTGAGAAAAGCTTTAATGCAAAGTCAGATCTTCAAAAGCACCTAAGAGAACACACAGGAGAGAGGCCTTATCAGTGCATGGAATGTGAGAAAAGCTTTGCTCAGCAGCAACGTCTTGTAATGCTTCAAAGTACACATATAGGAGTGAGGCCTTTTAACTGCACAGTGTGTGACAAAAGCTTTTCTCAAAAATCATATCTTGTGGAGCACCAAAGAAAACATACTGGAGTGAGCCCATTCCGCTGCTTAGTGTGTGAGAAAATCTTTACTCAAAAAATAAGTCTTTTAAGGCACCAAAGAATCCACTCGGGTAAGGCCATTTCACTGTAGTGTGTGTCAAAAAAGCTTTACTCAAAAGATAAATATTGTAACCAGAGAATACACACTGGGGTAAAACCATTTATCTGTACTGACTGTCCAAAAAGATGTACTCAAAAGTCATGTCTGCTACGTCATCAAAGAACTTATAAGGGAGGGGTGTCCCATCATTGCACTTAGTGCAAAAACCTATACTCAGAAAAATGTTTTGCAAATAAGCAGAAGATCCAATGAGTTGCGTGGCCTCTTCTTTACACCAAATGTGTGAAGAGACTCATGCATCAGTCACCTTCTCCAGCACTTGAGTATTCACATGGTGCAAGTCCACGTCCCTACAGTGAGTTTCAGCAGAACGTTGTGCTGAAGGCTGGTCTTCAACATCACCAGTGTATTGAGACAGAACTTGGGTAGTGCCTCACTGCTACATTTCAGAGGAGCTTCAATGTGAATGCTTTATTATAATAACGCCCAAAAATCTACACATAGGAGCACTGATCTGTTCCTGCACCAAGTGTGAAGCTGTGGCGTGTTTGAAACAGTTTTAACAAAGGAAACATGGTTCATAAATAACATTGGATTAATAAAATAGAGAAGACTAAAATACAACTATAACCCAGAAGATGTAATCCTTCAAGTTTTTTGTACACCTTCATTCAGCTGTCCAATAGTTTTGAGTTATTTTAACTTGTATTACATTCTAAATAATTTTTGTGTTCCAATATATATTGGTTAATTTTTTAAAACAAGTACAGAGCACGAAAGGTGGCATGGACCACAATTGCATCTGTAAGCAACAGAAATAAATAAATAAATAATACAAATTCATCGAAACAGCTAATTTCCTGCTGGTTGGAAATCCATCCTCAACATGAATATGTACAATGTAAATAGTCAGATGCACATCCGTGCCAGCAAAACCCAGTGACCATCTGCCTTTCACCCAGTAGACCTGTGACCCGCTCCATTGTCCAAATTATTTCTGATGATTTTCTTTTTGTAACTTTTTTGGGGGTTTTCATCATTTTTTTGAGTAGAACATTACATCATTGTCTATCGAGAGTTGTTATTTCTGATGATGCTTACTTTAGTGAGGAATAGCGTCTGGCTTTTGATCCAGGGTTAAGAAAAGCTTTCCTTACTCATTCCAGTTCTTTTCACCTTCTCTCAGTGGGACTGCTCGCATCTGGTAAAAATAGGATCCAAGAATCATGAAACGGGACCTTTCCTTTTTTTTTGGGGGACTTTGCTTAGAGCACGTTCCTTGAACGCCTTACTGTTGAGCTATAAAACATCTCTCTTTTCGGAAGGGTCTTAAAACATGGCTATTCCAGAACAGTACCTGACTAGCCCTCCCTTACTAGCCCTAATTGCCGTTCAGCGCTGGGATGCCTTTGGGTAGCTATGCGCTCTATAAATGCTAATTAATAATAATAATAATAAAGTGATTGTGGAACCACCCTACCTTTCTTGTTCCCATCTTGGACTTTCACTATGTTAGCCTACCAACTTCATTTACTCCACACCCCTACAGGGCCTCTATTCCAGGATGTCTGGCTAGTTATAAAGAATAAGTGTATAAGGCACTGCCCACACTTGCTTTAAGGATTTCGATTTTCCTCTGCATAAAACCTAGTTTTTCTCCGTCTACAGTATTAAAATGGTGTATCTAAATCCCCACTTATCTAATCCTCTTAACTTATCACCCCCTTTGCCTATGATGAACTACTATGAAGTAATCTGCTCCCTACTTACATCCTGCTCTAAACGTATTATAATTGGGGTTTTAACTACTCTGGTAAAGATGCCATAGCAGCCCCAAAAGATAAAACATTCTCTAATCAATTGACTTCTCTTAATTACCCCCAACATTTTCATCATCCAACCCATGTGAAAGGGCACATTCTAAATCGTATCTGGACCTACAATATCACATAGACTTAACTTAACAAAGTCAACCCGTATGTGGTCTGACCTTCCCCTTATTAGATTTTCCTTTTTCATTCCTGGCATGAGGACTTCAGTAAATGAGGCAACAAAAAACTTACACTCATGGAAAACAAAATTGGCCTGGAAACAACGGACCAAATATTAAAAGAATCACATTACCTTTTAATAAATTCCTTAAGCGATCAAAGTTAGGCTTTTGATAAGTATATGAGGAGGGTATCAGATTTACATGCACCTTTGATCTCTGAGAAAGTTACTAAATGGAGTCAACCTGCTCCGTGGTACTTCCAAGACCTAAAAAATTGTAAAACAAAGCTATGGCAACTTGAAGGCAAATGGAGAAGATATGGTTAGGAGTTTTCCAAAAAAAGATTTAAGCAAGGATTGGCCTAATATAAAATAGTGTTTTTAGCACCAAACAAAACATCTTTAGTAACACAATTAGTGTGGTCACCAGCTTACTAAAGACAACATTCCACATTTAAAAAAGCTTTCTGATACTACAAAAATATATCCTGACAGTCTCTCTACAAGAGTTGTTCTGTGATCAGGTAAACACTCGCTTTGTGGATACAGTTTCTCTAATTAGAGCAGATATTGAGAAAGGTTACTTCTCACAAGCCTCAACTGAGTTAGAGGCCAGCCAACCGAAAACAGCTGTAAGGCAGGAACTGATTAGCAAACCCGGGCAAGGCTTGTTAGCCTTCCATGTGAACAACAACTGTGTGTCGTCTGCATAGGACACAATTTTGTCCCCCCATGATTCAGCCACCTCGGCTAAAGGAGTGAGGTAGATGTTAAACAGGGTCGGGCTTAAAGCCGAACCCTGTGGGAACGCCCCCCTTCAATGAGCACGAGGAAGCTGAAAAAGGGTTGCACCAGACCTCCTGCCCCCTCCCCTCTAGAAAAGATGCCAGCCATTTCCAAGCCAAAACCCTGATGCCAATCGCGTGAAGCCGGGTCAGGAGAATCTGATGAGATACCGTATCGAAGGCGGCCGACAGATCTAACAGTATCAGCAACGCCTTCTCGCCTGCCTCCTGTTTCAGTCGGATGGAGTCCCCCACTTCTAACAGAGCTGTTTCCGTACTGTGGTTAGGGCGAACGCCCGACTGGCTGGGGTGGAGCAGGCCATTCTTTTCCTGAAAGGATGTTAGCTGCTGGTTCGCATGTCTTTCCAGTAGCCTCGAAAAGGCTGGAAGCAGGGAGATCGGCCTGTAGTTAGCCGGATCAGAGGGATTGGCCGGGGCCTTTTTTTTAGCAAAGGGATAACTTTGGCCAACTTCCATTTAGTGGGGACCGTAGCATCAAGGAGGGGAGGCATTTACTAGCTGATTCATGTGCAGGTTAATTGCCTCTGCTCCCAATGCCAGCATGGAGGCGGGGGCCAGATCTAAAGGAGAGCCCGATTTAAGGCCTTTTAGCGCCATGAGAGAATTTTCCAGAGAGATGGGGTCGAAGGAGTCAAGGGGACATACTTCCCAAGTAGCGGTTCCAATGTCTTTAAGAAATTCTTGAGTACTGGCCCCTTCTAAGGTCGGCCCTATTATGCCTGGATCCATCGCAGGTGGAGGGAGGCTGGCCTGGATGGACACAATTTTTTCTTGAAAAAGGAGGCCAGTGTCTCAAACCATTCCTTAGTGGGAGGCTCTATATTGGAGCCTACCTCCGGTGTGGAAAAGGACCTCACGATTTTAAAAATCTCTTGCGAATGATTGCCTGCCTTCAAAATTCTGGCTTCAAAATAAATCTTTTTTGCTATTTTAATTTCTTTATAATAGTTACCTAATTCTGCTTTATAGCCTGATTTAGCTGATGGCCAGTAATTAGTCCTCCATAGCCTTTCTTTGCGTTTACATGCCAGTTTAAATTTTTTTAAGGATGGGGTAAACCAAGGACTGGGCACTTTGTACCGAGAATGTTTAGTGCTGCTTTCCGCAGTCAGAGAGTGGTAGGCGGACTCAATCCAGTCTTCAACCAGACCTACGTCAGTGTTAATCTTGCCAGTCAGAGAAGGACTAGTGGCATCCAGCTTATTAATCAGAGAATCCGCTTTAGGTTTGCCAGGAGCCCTGACTGTACGGGGAAGTATGCTCTCTTTGAGAGGAGCCTTACTAAATTTTGGCCACCTGAACCTAAGGAGAAAATGATCGGACCAAACTAGAGGCACAGGATGGTCAACAGCAAGGGGCATAGAGGTGAATATTTGGTCCAATGTATGTCCGGCCAGGTGAGTCGGGGCATTAATAGAAGGCGTGAGGCCCATGGAAGCACAGTTCTCCATCAGAATATGGATCAGTTAGCTGATCACAGTCCATGTGTAGATTAAAATCCCCCATCAAAACACAGTGTCCGTACCTCAGGACCAAAGGCGATACTATTTCACAGAGAGCCGGGACAAAGCCAACCGCTGTACCCGGTGGTCTATATATAAGGCCCCCTGATATAGATTGTTTGGAAGAGAATGTTAGGGTAAAACCCATTATCTCTGCCATCTCCAGGTTCACCTGGGGCAGCTGGGTCAGGGTGTAACAGTCTTTAAATATGATAGCTACCCCACCCCCCCTACCCTCTTTTCTGTCTTTCCGTACAATTTTATAGCCCTCCGGGATGGCTGTCCACATATCTGGGCCCGAGGACTCTGTTAGCCAGGTCTCTGTTATAAACAGAGCATCCAGGTCTTCCTCCCCAAGCAGATCATAAATATCAATAGCATGCTTAGTTAGAGAGCGTGCATTTATAAGTGCCGCTTTTAGTGACGGACCCAGCTCTGAGTCTTCACGGGGGCTAAATTTAATATTTTTGAGAAGAAAGTTGCAGGAGGTGCATCGGTGTACCGAGAGACCCAAGGTATCCATACTCAGGGGTGTGCAACTGGGGATAGCGTTCCAAGAATGAAGTTGTTGGGAAGTATAAGTCAGGAGGTGCTTACCCAATTTGCAAGTTTTAGCATAGTGGCTAGCGCTGGTCGCTTCCCGGACGCTGACGGGCGCAGACTGGCTTGCCTTTGGCGCGTCCGCGCAGCGGCCCGGTTTAAATGCATTGGCCTAATCAGAGCCGAAAAAGCTAGAGCGCGCACTGACAAGATGGCCACTCTAGCTGTCCTAGTAGGAAAAATGGCCTCCACCCAACAACACTCGAGGTGGCAGGCAGGAAGACCCCCACCCGACTCCCGTACCAGCACAGAGAAGGCGGGTTGTAACAGTAAGTACTGCTACGTGCAATAGATATGACACATCCAAATTCAATGCAGTACAGTAACAGTCAATTCAGTGCAGTTAATATAGTAGCTTTAGTTATAAAAGCATACCCCCAATCCCCCGTGGTCAAAGTTAATCCCAATAAAAACGAGTAAAACGCTGCCAGTAGGAAAATAAAAGCAAGAGGTTCAGCGCATAACACACGCTGCTAACCTTTTCTGACCTCAAACTTGGTAAGAGGGCAGCTCGGGCCTCGAGGGACGTAGAAACCCACCTCCTGTGTTGCTGGGATCTTCGGAGTCCGTAGGTGCTCAGGGGCAGCAGACTGGTATGTCGTGATGTGGTGCCTGCAGATGCAGGGGAGTGACTCCTTCACTCCAAGGGAGATTGTCTTCAGTTGTCCTTGATGCTCCACATGTCCTGCACGGATCCTGTTCGGTGCACGGGCACAGACGATGCAGCAGACTAAGTGGGAGACGGAGTTGGGCCCAAACGAAGTCCAAGTGTCAGATGGTCGAAATTCAGTGGTGTCTGGTTCAGAATCTTGTCCACGTCGAATCTAGGGACCTACAGCCATGTAAGCCCTTAAGTACCCACAGGAGAGGGTTGGACAGATTCAGGGTACCCTCCTAGGGGAGGGTCTGGACAATGGGGAGGATACTCCCCTGTCCTTTGTCCAGTTTTCTGCCAGAGCGGGAGCCAATGGCTCCCAGGACTGGTTTGAGCTGTACTATGCACAGGGACACCAAATGTGCCCCTCATGCAGACTTTCAGGCGCTGGCAAGCGCACCCACCCATCCCCAATACACTAAACCCTGTCTGGGAGGTGGTCACACCTCCCTGTGACAGGATGCCTAATGTCCTGCCTTCCTCTGCTCGAGCTTGGCTCAGCAGCAGGCGGGCAGAAATGTGTCTCTGGTCAGCAGCAACCGTTTTATGCTGTCCGGGACTAGAAGGCTGGTACCGGGAAAACCAGGGACTCCACGAAGCTCGCTTCTGAGGGGTGCAATCATATCCCCCACACCGGTTACCGGTGTGGGGGTATGATTCCAACATGTTTGATACCAAACACAATAGGGTTTGTTTCAGCCGTTTTAGAGTTGGTCATCACGCGCCTGCGTAATGCCACTCTATGTTAGCCTATGGCTGCATTACTGACAACCCGGGAGAATGGACTCCGTAGGCTGCAGGGGTGTCCTGCTCATCCAGGGGCACCCTCTCACTTAGAACCATGCACCGTGCCTTCAAGATTGTAAAGGCCTGCTATTGGGGTGACTTGTAGGTTTTAAGTGCAGTGACCCTTCTATATAGTAAACCTATATCTTTCGTAAGTGGTGCATGCACCAACTTACACAGGCTGCAATGGCAGGCCTATAGTTCTATTTTGCATGGTCTCTCATGGGTGGCATAATACATGCTGCAGCCCATGGGAGACCTCTGGGGTACCTATGCCCTGGGTATATGTGTACCATATACTAGGGACTGACAGGTGTACCTCAGTATCCAATCTGGAGTGTACCTAATACAAAGTATAACAGTTTTAGGGAGAAAGCAGATAGACTGGGGTCCTGATTAGCAGGATCCCAGTCAGACTAGTCAAAAACCAGCGTAGCACCAGGCAAAAAATGGGGGTACACATGCAGAAGGATCCTACCTTCCTACACACTTTCCATCATAAACAAGGACCAGGGTATATGGTGTCCAGCAAGGTACAATGTAGTATTACAACATTCTACTACATATGACATAGTTCTACAGCATCTAATTACCTAGTACAACTTGACACCTCCTTGCCCTGAACCTGACTGAAGGGGCTTCCTCCTGCCCCACCTGCCACTCCTCCTGCATCCTCCCTCACCCACATGCCACTACTATATGCATCACACCCACCACACACATCACACATGGCCACGATCATCCGACACCCACCACTCACTGCCCCTACCTCTCCCTATCCTTCCTCCTCAAAGCCTGCTCCCACAACAAACATGCCACTGGAATCTGGGACCTGCTGCCTGACCACTCACTGAACCTGCTATTCCTGACAGAAAGCTGTCTGACTCCCATGTTCTCTTCTGATATCGCCACTGCAGTCCGACTCAGATACAAGATCAGAAGACAGGACTAACAGACCCGGAGGTGGACTCGCTATCATCTTCAAAGAACACATCCAGTGCCCCATTACCTCCACAAACACTAACAGCAACATAGCATGCTTGATTTTCAAACTCCCCATCTCCATCAAACACATGCTTAACCCCATCCTTAGCTTCCCCCAGACTTTAAGCCAGCTTCGGAAGCACACTTGCAGATTTCACAACTCCCATAATACTCGAATTCAGGGCCTTTATCCTCCCTGGTGACCTCCACTACCACATGGAGGACCTCACCAACCCCCAATATAAGCAGCCTCCTGGAGGATCTGAAAAAACCTCAGACTCACCCACTGAGTGAAAAGCCCCACCCACGCTGCCTGTCACTTACTGGACCGCATCTTCACCAGCTATAGCAAAATCACAGTGGACAAGTTCACACTTATCACCTCATCTGACCCCACCCTCATCCGACCCCACCCTCATCCACTTCAATATACCCGCCCCTCACCACCTCTGGAATGCCAGTCCAAATCTTCACAGCGTGACTTGAACAAGCTCTCGGAAGATTCCTGGCCGTCAGAGCTCCTCCACCACCAAGCACAACACCTGGAAAACCTACCCAGCG
Source organism: Calotriton arnoldi (assembly GCA_963921515.1). Classification (NCBI taxonomy): domain Eukaryota; kingdom Metazoa; phylum Chordata; class Amphibia; order Caudata; family Salamandridae; genus Calotriton; species Calotriton arnoldi. The sequence continues at coordinate 2,032,886 of CAWUFW010002007.1, forward strand.
CAGTCTCCAACTTCAACTTCTGGATCATCGCCTGCTCAGATACCCTGGCCCCACTCAAGACCACCTAGTCCACCAGCACCAGACCACAAGCAAAGTGGTCCAGAGAAGAGTTCAAACTCACTGAACAGTACTGCAAGCAACTAGAACGAAAAAAGAGATTAAGCCAGGACAGCACTGGCAAGGGCACCTACAGATTAGCCCTCAGGCAATACCACCAACACATCAGAGCCATTAAAAGCTCAGCCCTCATCGAGTGCATCAAAAACAGCACCACAGAAATCTTCGCCATTGTATTGTGAAAGACTTCACTTCTCTAGCAGCAAGCTCCACCAACATCACTCCCTCACAGGATCTCTTCACTCACCTGTCCCTCTTCTTCAGCAGCAAGATTACCAGCATCAACAACAACTTAGAGCTCAAATTAGACTGCTCCACCCATGTAGCTACCCTACCGTCACGTTCAACACCCAGATGACCACACTGTACACCTGGCCAATCTTCACCACTCAAGAAACTCCAGTGACCATGCGGTCCATACACTCGACTGCCCTCAGGCCGCTGCCATCATGTCTTCACTAAAGGTCTGGACCCCACCAACACTGCCCTCACCCCGATCCTGAATAATTCAACCAACACATACACTTCCCTGGATTCCTGGAAACCCTCCTCCAGAACCCCTCAGCGGACCCTAAAACACTAGCCAACTACTGACCCATCTCCTTGCTACCCTTCCTGGTGAAAGTCATGGCAAAGATCATGACAAATGTCTAGCCTCCTAGCTCAATGACAACTACCTCCTTAACACCACTCGGTCCGGATTCAGAATCAGTAATAGCACTAAGACCATGCTCATCGCTACCACGGACGACATTCGACTGATCATGGACAGAGGAGACACTGCTGCCCTCATCCTCCTGGATCTATCTGCCGCTTTTGAGACGGTCTCCCACCCCATCCTCATTCAACTCCAATAGGAGGTCCTTCCTTACAGGCTGCACCCAGTCAGTCAACTTCACCTCTTCCAGCTCAGCCACCGACATCATTATCTGCAGAGTACCACAAGGAGCCTAGGGAACTAACTCTGAGACAGACTGAGGTGAAGTGGATTTGTAGACTACGGTCTTTCTCACAGGGTCACAACACAGACAATGAGTTCCATTATTTTCTAAGATGAGGTTACAAGTTGTTAGTGGCAGTCTGTCTTTTGCTGTATGTTGACTATAATTGGGTTACCCTTCAAGCGATGCACTGTTGGGGTCAGTATGGCCTCAATGAAAAGACTTGAGGTTTTTTGCTCTTGATCGCTTTACTGGGGGCCACCCAGTTTCTGTGACAACTAGCACCACTGCGCTCTCATCAGTGCTTTTTGTTCTTTTGGCTATCTACAAGTCTAGTTAGCACAGTCCATATGCTTTCATCGTGAGGCGATGTTCTTGATTTTCAGAAAGCATTTTTACAATCTGGTATGTTGGGTAGAGGTTGACATCGCTGACTCTCAAATTGGAGTCTGAACACCCTAGACCTTTTCATTATGGCCTTGTTGTGACCGTATGGCATCTGTGGAGGTTATGCAATTAGTCTCTTATTACTATGATTTTGATTGCAGCAGCCACATTCTACAAAGTTTAGTTTCGTTTGCGGTACTACGCCTTAGGTTATTGTTGACTTTTTGGCTTGTTTATAACTTATGACGTTTAGTGAATCTTTGGTCTCACTTCCTGTTTTTTCGTGATTTTTCAATTATGGCCGCCACGTTTTCCATACTGCTCACTGTGACTGTGGCATTTATAGAAATAGAACGACATTCCGCCCTTCTCACATGCTATTTAGGACTTATCAGGTTCTTACCCTTTTGATTGTTCCAACATGGCCGCCGCGCCTGACACACTTTTACTTTGTGTCGTTTACGCTTCTTGGAACATATTTTACCATTCAGTAGGACCATTACTCATCGCATCTATATTGGCTTTTTGAACTAATTTTAAACATCATAACTTCCATTTCTTATTATGACATAGCACTGGGACTTCCAGCATGGTCGCCGATTATTTCGCATTTCCTTAGTGTTCTGCTACTATGGTTACAGCGTAGATTAACCAGCGTCTCCCTGTCCTAGCGTCTTTAAACCGTTTGACGCCTATGATTTTATTGCCCGTTCCAACATGTCTGCCGAATTTCTTTTACACTCTTTGCGTTCTGTTACCATGGGCTGACCAATCAGCGTCTTTTTCTCCCGGCTTCTTAATAGCGTTTGGCGCCAACCGTCAAACTGCTCGCGAATACAGTTGGTGTGGGGACAGCTTGCTGCACATTTGTGGTAAGGGACACTACATTCTTATTGATGTTTTCAAGGTTGCGTATCACTGTTTTGCTGTATGCAAATTTGGCGCTTAGATTCCATGAATATGCACATTCACTGACCAAGCGTGACTAAGCTGATACGTTTGTTTGCCCACTCCTACAGCTTTCCAGATACAATGTTATATTCTATTGCTTGTTGTATTTTCTCTTGCGATTTCGGTACTACACCACGTTGGTTGTTTTTCCTTCCAGTAAGTGCATTATCTCTTTAGTGGTTGGGTCACCTGATATGTTAAGTTTCGATGTTGACAGTGTTGATATTCACGGCCTTTGGCCACGTTTGATAATTGTGACACTATGTCCTTGAATGTTATTCAGTTTTTGCTTTTGTTATGTAGGTTCCTGTATTGTTTACCCCTCAACATGCTGCTTTTGTTGATGTTATATATAACGGTGTCACTGCACTTTTTATGAACTCTTATCAGGAAGCCTATTATGGGGTTTCTAAGATATTGCTTTGCCTTTTAATATGCCTCCTTTGTTAATTTTGTATATAATGATGGCATTAGATTTTATATGGGCTCTCAGCGGGAAGATGATTTGAGGACTGTTAAGATACCGGCTTGCATCGCGGCAACTTCCTAGGCTCCATAATATCTTGACCCTTGTGGTAGACTTATTCTTTGCTGGTGGCCTCCTTTTTTCTCTTTTCTTTTTTCTTTTGCCTCGTGCACGGGGTTTTTTGCCACCAGTATCTGAAAGCTTCTTTACATTGACACAACGCCCCTTGAATTAATGAAGATGACATTTTTATTAGTAAAACAGTAATTTCTTTAATATCTTGCCTATTTACATTGAGCTTATATTCAAACATTAAATTAATTTATTTAGGCACTACTAACGGGCTATCAAACTCATGGCCATCCGTATGGATCATTATTAAAGAAAGTTTTCACAGATGGCTTATCTTTCCATACACAAAGGACAAACTTTATGAACACATCGTACGAAGTATTGGGAATATGCCAACAATCTATTTATACTTGGAAAGGTATGCTCTATTACCATCCACATATATATATTTCTGCGATACTCTTTCCATTATAGTTCTCACGATTTTGGTTACAAAGAATATACTCACTATCATAGCAAAAATAGCATAAATATCAGGTGTGTGCCCCGGTCTGATGTATAATCTTTACGGATACAATTTTGTATCTATTTTTCTTTGTCTTTGTGATCCTATGTGATCCCATTTATATTCCTTATAATTTGTGGATTGTTTTGCATATATTTTATGTATTATATTTGTACAAAGAGTTGCGATTGGTGCTTAGTGTTGAAGAGTTGGGATTTTTCTCTTATCACATTATTTTTGTGGTCATTCAAGTCTTGAAAATACATGTGTGCCGTTGTCCATAAGCAAAAGACAGTCTATGCCAGTTTTATGTGTGTACTGTTTTTTAGTATGTCTATCATGAGTAATTATCCATGTTGTATATTTTTTGTCTTTTTGTGTTATGTATGTATATTTATATGTATATATATGTATTGTTTACAGCCCAGATGAAGTTCAAGTTACCTATTTGAACGAAACGCGTTGGCTGGATGTTTTTATATGGAATTAAAAGATCGGAAAATAAAATAAAAAGGAACACCTATCACTTTGACGTTTTGTGTTCTTCTGGATAAGATTATTACTGGTGCACCATTCCAAATCAAGTACAATTACCACAAGGATCCTCACTCAACCCTACACTGTTGAATGCCTACATGGCCCCACACACCACCATCATTCAAGCACATAGCATTAACATTTTATCTTATGCAGCTAAAACTCAGCTCATTCTCTCCCTTTCTGACAAAACACCAAACACCTGGACCGACTTCACCACCTGCATGTCCGTAGGCGCAAGATGGATGGAAACCAACTGCATCAAGCTCAACATAGACGAGACAGACTTAGTCATATTCAGAATATTCCCTCAAAATAGTCCCTCATATTCCCTTGTCGTGGGACTCCACTTGGTGACCAGCTGAACTTGGACCACATTTGACTCAACCAACCATGCGAAGAATCTTGCAATAGTAGTCAACAACCAGCTCGTTATGACCAACCTATTGAACATAGTCTCCTTTTGCTTCCACATGCTCAACAATTGCAGAACTATCACCCAGGCTCTTGTCACCAACAAGCTGCACTACGGCAATGCCCTCTATGTAGGAATCAACACACAATTTACCAGAAGATTTAAAACCATTCAGAACTCAGCGAGAATCACACTCGGACTACCCCTGCACCCACATCAACACGCACCTCAAACACCTCCACTGATTCCCCATCCACAAACAGGCACACTTCAAACTCCTCATGCACATATACAAAGACCTGCACATCATCGGCCCAACATTAGCTTCCACAAACCTATCGGACATCTCCACTAAGCTAGAATCTCACTTGAACACATCCCCCGCATACACAGAAGCAGATCCAGCTGTAGTACCTTCTCCTACCTTTCTCCCAAAGCCTGGAACGACCTACCTCTGTACATCAAAGCTGCCTCCTCAGTTTTTTAATTCTGCAAGAAACTGAAGACATGGCTCTTTGACTAGCTTCAGCCCAGGCTTGGCCCACACAACTCTTGCTATCAGTGCCAGGATACTCTCCCTGGTGAGTTGTGCACTGTATAGATACACATAACATAACCATCACTAACCAACCCTATTTGAATTTTCTAACCCATAGGCTTTACTTACCCAAGCTGTCCCAAAAACACTGTTTTAAACATCCACTTCATCTGCTCGCAAGCCATTGCTTGGAGAGGGAACTGCTTTACAGTCTTTTCAGAGTGTGTGTTTCTACAGTCACAAATGCTGTGAACGGAAAGTGTTACTTATCCTATAACATCTTTTTGGAGCGTGTAGTGCTATAGATTCGACTGCACCCATCCAACCTACCTCCTCAGAAGCCAGCGGTCATAGATGTTTTCTACCTAATTTTTCCTTTTGGAATGTACAGCATATTCTTTGCTCCACACTGCTCTCCACTTAACACTACTCGCCTGCTGAGCTTTCTGAAATGGAGGTGATGTCCTGGGGAATAGTGGATCAATGGTCCTGTGACTCAGTCCTCAAACTTCTTTGAAGTGAAACAAGTTGCAAATATCCGGGCCCACCACTAAATGGCAGAGGATTATGCAGAGCATGTGAATCTACAGCACCACACACTATGAACAAATAGTTACAGTGTAAGTAACATTTTGAAGTTCTTGGGGCCCAAGCTTTTTAAATGAGGAGAAGAGTTTCTAGTCAAAGCTCTCTGACAGACCAGGGATTGCCAAAATTATCCAAGCCATTAGTTAGAGTTTGTCTGTGACAATGAGTTTGTGATGTTGACCCACTGGGTCCCACTGGAGGTGGGGAAGATTGGGAAGATCATCTCTAGTAGATCTGGGAACCAAATCTGAGAAGGCCAGAATGGAGTAATTATGGCCACTGTGGATGACTCTTGTCTGATTTTGGATAGACAACGGGAGATCATGTTATGTTACTGTCACTTGTAAATCGCACGTACACAGGACGGTTTCTTGGTGCTGAGGTAACCCTACCAAGTTGGCAATCATAGCGTTAATTATAAGCTTGCTTAAAGAGCCATGTTTTTAAGTGCTGTCTAAATTTCCCATAGTTCAAGGGTAAGGCATTCCAAATGTGGGGTGTGGGCTATAACTGAGAATCTGAGCCCACCTGTCCTTTTCTTTTTGAAGTGAGGGATTGATAAGTAGTGCAGGTGGGTAGATGCTAAATTTCTCTTAGGGATGTACTTTTGGATACGGGAATTTATGAAAGCTGGGCATTTCATGTGGAGGGATTTGAATATGATGCAACAGACCTCGAAGGTTGATCTCTGAGCGGCTGGAAGCCAGTAGAGATTTGTCAACACCGGAGTAATATGGCAGTGTCTTGGAAGTTGGTGGATAAGCTGAGCTGCCTGTTTCTGGACGGTTTGGAGCCTACGAGTGAGGCAATTGGAAATGCACAGGTAAAGGGAATTTTCATTAGGAATGGAGAAAAACCTTAGGGGCGATCTTCATTCAAAGGTTGGAGAAATACAGTCTCCGATTGAAAAATCTGATTGCTTTATGTCTGAAGCATAGAGCTTTGAACATTAAAAACTTAAGTATGGGAAGCCAGTGTAATGCTTTCAAATATTTTGAGATGAAGCTATGGCGAGGAATCTAAAGGATACACCAAGCTGCTGTGTTTTCTACCACTTAAAGTCTTTGGCCGAGATATTGAGGGGCTCCAATGTACAATAAATTACCATAATCTAAGAATAAGGAAATAAGAGTCAGTCTTACTCATGGAATGAAGAGGGAAACATTTTCGGAATATCCGCAAGATGTGAAAGCATTTGAGAAGGAAAATAAATATTATTGTCAAATGAGACACCCAAATTTCTACTGGAACTGATGGGTGAATGAGCAGGCCCAAACTGTTCTGGCCACCTGAATGAAGATAAAATAATAGTTTTCTTGCCGAACATCAGTGCCTCAGTTTTATGCCCTTTGAGTTTCAGGCAATTGGTGCTCATCCATCCGATGATCTCAGACATGCACTGCGAAAAGTTAGCTTTGATAGTAGTATGGTTCTCTGAGATGGAAACTATAATCTGCAAATCATCTACATAGGAGACTGTTGAATCCAAAAGATCTTGCCAAGTGTTCCAAAGAAGTGGGACACTGGAACGAACCCTGAGGTACCATGCGTTGAGTGCAGAAAGAGGAATATGGAGGTCAGATCCCAGTCTGGCATCTGCCTGACAGGACAGAGTCAAGCTATTTAAGAGCTTGTTTACTGATCAGAAAATCTTCACAAGGCACAAGCACCAAATGTGAAATGGTGTCGAAGGCTGGAGAGAGGACTCAGAATCACTGTGGTCAATCCGCCCTTGTTCAAAAGCATTCTAATATCATCTGCCATAGCCACTAGGGCAGTTTCAGTGCTGTAGAAAGGTCTGAAGCTGGACTGTGAAGAATGCAGAAAATTATTATCTTCCAAAAATGAAGATGAATGCATATTGACCGCTTTTCCCAAAATCTTAGCAGGTAAAGCAGTTGAGAAATAGGTGTGTAATGTTTCAGGTCTGTGGGGCCCGCTGTGGTTTCTTTAAGCGGATACCTGCCTTGTAGGCTTGAGGGACTACAGCAGTTTTGATAGATATATTTCACATATCTGTAACAATAGGTACAATCTGGTCAACTGATAATACCATAATATAAGCCAGACCTTTCCACAAATGTCGCATGAGTTATCTTTAAAATGAGATGAGAGGTCAGGTAGACGACTAGCAACTGAAAAGTTTATAGAGATTTTTCAATTTTTTGGGTTTTTTTTAGTAGCTAAATTGTCGCACAACGACTGCGAAGGATAGATGGTAAAAATGCTAACAGAATAATTGGCAAGATTATGTACCTTGGCAAATAGGCCTCTGGTGGGGGTTTTCGAGTTTTCAATTTTAGAAGTATAACAGGGGCTTTAGCAACTTTTATTAAAAGCTTGTTGCTCCTAATGGCTGCTTTACATTCAAGTTTGGCCTCATTAGCGTATATTTTTATCCATATTTGTTCAAGGTTTCTGCTTTGATATTTCATATTCTGTAAGTTGTCAGGGAACCGTGGGACAGAATGAGTTTGTCTTTTCGACCCTACCTTGCACACGGGAACCACAAAATCAAGCGTGGATATAAGCCATACATTGAAATTTGTAAGAGAAAATATCAATGTCACCATTAACACAACAAATATTATTGTTGAGTGTTTTTTCCAAGGTGATATTGTTAATCTAGGGGAGTTTTTGATAATTGACTTCTTGGGCACATGATAAATGACGTTATAACGATCTTGAAAGGGACCACTTTGAGATCCCACCAAGTCAGGGAGGTGGCTTATCTGCCTCTACAAATCTATGGTACACAACAATGGGATCAGCAATATGCCCCGCAATATGTATTGGGGAATTTACTAATTGCGAAAAGCTGAAAGTATAAGGATTAGCAATATCAACAAAATTAAAAAATGTATCTCCTAAAATGGGAAAATTAGAGGCGATTCTAGAAAGGAGAGTAAGGCATTGATGAAATTGCTACTAGAACCTGGGGTGGGGGGATATAAGAGCCCCAGAATGAGAGATCATGGGGTTAGATTTAGGGGTAAATAAGAGCCCTTTGGAGCACAGGAACTTTTCAGAGAGATGTTATGCTTACAATGTTTTTTTCTGCCAAACAGTGCAACAGTGAACATGTCACTCCCTAAACGTTCAGTATTCAAACGCTGTAAGGACTGTGGGGGGCCAGATGTCATTTTACAACCTCTATGTGGTTTGCATCTAGTGTCTAGGCTCAAGTCATGACTCTTAGGCCTGCAAGTCATGCCAAAATATGCATCCAAAGGCCTTTAAGGAGACGAAGGCTAAACTCTTTTATGGCACGTGCCAAGAATGACAGGAGGGGCAGACGCAGATCAAAGCCTCAGTCAAGGTTAAGGTCACAGAGGTCATCAAAGTTGAGATCTTCCTGCATCAAACATAAAAAAAGAGAAGATACATTAGCTGGAAGAAAAAGAGAGGTAAGTGTCAAAGGGTTTCTCCACTCCCCTCCTCTTAGGCTCTTTTTCAGAGTGGAGCTGGTTGAAATCCAGCCACCTTTGGAGCCAGCACCTGGCACACAACCCTACCCCAACATCTTCGCACCCGGTTCGGAGCCAGCACATACCTGGATTGCATGTAGAAGTTGTTAGGCCAGCGATGGTTCCCTCTGTAGTACCTTTGGGTCCCTTTGGGTTGTCATGCGGTGTTCTGTCTGCAGGTTTTCCCACAGCGCAGGTTGCACCCTTTATGCCACTGTCGGTGGTGCAGTTTGCTCATTTGGTACCTTTGATGGTGCAGGCACTAACTGCCGCCAAGCCTTGTACGCCACTGATGCGGATCATGGTCATGACTCCGACACCGTCAGTGATGATACAGATGACGGAACTGACTCCTTCGACTTTACTGCCTCAGGAGTCTTTTAAGAGATCAAGGAGGGAGCCACAATGCCTCCTAGAGGAACAGCCATGTAAGGTGAAAAAATACTCCTTGTCTGGCCTCTTTGGCATGGCTTCAGACGAGGATGACCCAAGAGACTCCTGTGATATCCCTGACGGGTTTCTGGAGTTGGTGGAGGGCAATGAGTTCGACACTTCATCCAAGCTGGAGTGGCCTCCTACAATTTCCACCATTAGGAAGGCAGCAGAAACATTGGGTGTATCCTTGCCAACGGTGGAAACTAGGGAAATGCTTTTTTTTTTCTTTTTACAAAACACAGATTATATTAATTAAAGATACTGCTTTAAAAAAAAGTCTTGTCTCCGTAGACTCCACTGCCTGCGCACCGATGCCTACTTATGAACCACTACCTGCTCCATCCAATGCTGCAGACATGATTCCTAAAAGGAACAGCTTACCTTTTGGGAATCAGTTACCACCCAAGCTTGGGCATTGGTAATTGATGGTTTACGACTGTAATTACAGTGTCAAACCATTGATCTGTACCAACTCATAAATAGGAAACGCGTCCCTTTTACTCCCCCCTCATATTTACAGTTCGGAAAAGGTCTCAAAAGCTCTTTACAAATTTGAGAAGAGCTCATAAAACCACTTTTCATTGTACATCCCTTGTGTGCTTGCAGTCCCTGTGACTTTGGGAATCGCAAGGGCTTTGGACATCTGGTCCTAAAACCCCTAAAATAGAAATTAAGGCACTACAAAGAGCTCTGACAGATATCTGTCATCCATGCAGCAGAAAAGAAGGATGCACTCTTTATTCCTATACTGCATTGTTTGAAATATTGTGCTCTGGTTATTCTCATTGCTGCTAGCTGAGTTTGCTTTAAAGATTGTATGTATAATATTAGGCTCTATGACTTGCTTTAAAATTCAGATGGACCCAGTGATGATTGTTGGCTTTACAGGCAAACAAAATGTGATGCCTGTTTATCTAATATCAGGAGGAAATTAGCAGGTGAGTCACAATAGATGATTTATGATGAGCTGATAATGTAGGCTGAGTCTTCTGGGCAGGAAATATCCTGACAGATGAGGAGTACGTCTCTCAAAGTTAGATGCATTGCACTTACTACTAGACAAGCTTACACTTGCCGTTGTGTGATGCATGGCACATTTATATCACTGGTCTCTGTAATATTAGCTAATTACTGGACCTAATGGTTATTGCTTAGCCCAGGAATTCTTGTCTGGAAATGTGAGGGCATTTATATTCAAGAAATGTACAATATTTATCTGTTAAAGGGAAGCTTATTATGTACCTTGATTGGAACAATCAACAACTTCCTGAAATAGGACTTTTGATATGGAGCATTACCACATTGTTATTACTTTTTCCAAATTTCTCATACACTATTTTTCTTTACTTTTCATTCTGCAGGGCACCAATCAGAGACTGGAAAGATGAACGGCAAAGGTTTCCAATTGTGCTCAATAGAAAAATACAGTAGAATCCACTCAAACGAGAGACTTTTCAACTGCGCAAAGTGTAAGGAGAAATTTACCAAGAAGGGACATCTTGTGGTTCATCAAAGAAGCCATGCAGAACAGAGACATTTTCCCTGCAAAAAGTGTGAGAAGAGTTGTACTAAGATGTCAAATCTTATAACTCATGAAAGAGTACATACAGGAGTGCAGACAGTTCACTGCACAGTGTGTTTGAAGAGCTTTACCCAAAGCTCACATCTTATAGCGCACCAGAGAACACATACGGGAGAGAAGCCCTATCCCTGCACTGAGTGTGAGAAGAGCTTTACTCTAAAGTCATATCTTCATAACCACCTAAGAACACACACAGGAGAGAGGCCATATCAGTGCACGGAATGTGAGAAAAGCTTTGCTCAAAAAATAAACCTTAAAAGGCATCAAAGACTCCACTCGGGGTAATGCCCTTTCCCTGCACTGAGTGTGAGAAGAGCTTTAATGCAAAGTCAGATCTTCAAAAGCACCTAAGAACGCACACTGGAGAGAGGCCCTATCACTGCACAGAGTGTGGGAAAAGCTTTAATGCAAAGTATGATCTTCTAAAGCACCTAAGAACACACACAGGAGAGAGGCCTTATCAGTGCACGGAATGTGAGAAAAGCTTTTCTCAGCAGCAACATCTTGTAATGCATCAAAGTACACATACAGGAGTGAGGCCTTTAACTGCACAGAGTGTGAGAAAAGCTTTTCTCAAAAATCATATCTTGTAGAGCACCAAAGAAAACATACTGGAGTGAGCCCATTCCGCTGCACAGAGTGTGAGAAAATCTTTACTCAAAAATAAGTCTTATAAGGCATCAAAGAATCCACTCGGGGGTAAGGCCCTTTCACTGCACTGTGTGTCAAAAAGCTTTACTCAAAAGATACATCTTGTAAAACACCAGAGAATACACACTGGTGTAAAACCATTTATCTGTACTGACTGTCCAAAAAGATTTACTCAAAAGTCATGTCTGCTACGTCATCAAAGAACACATAAGGGAGGGGTGCCCCATCATTGCACTTAGTGCAAAAACCTTTACTCAGAAACATGTTTTGCAAATAACCAGAAGATCCAATGAGAAGGGCGGCCTCTTCTTTAACCAAATGTGTGAAGAGACTCATGCATATGTCACCTTTCCCAGCACCCGACTATTCATGCGGTGCAAGTCCACGTACGTACAGCGAGTTTCATCAGAGCGTTGTACTGAAGGCTGGTCTTCAACATCACCAGTGTATTGAGACAGGACTTGGGCAGTGCCCCACTGCTACATTTCAGAGAAGCTTCAATGTGAATTCTTTATTATAATAACGTCTGAAAATCTACAAATTGGATCCCTGATGTGTTCCTGCCCCAAGTGTGAAGCTGTGGCGTGTGTGAAAGAGTTTTAACAAAGGAAACATGGTTCATAAATAACATTGGATTAATAAAATAAAGAAGACTATCATACAACTGTAAACCAGCAGATGTAATCCTTGAAGTCTTTTGTACACCTTCATCCCATTGTCCAATGGTTTCGAGTTCTTTTAACTTGTATTACGTTCTGAATTATTTTTGTGTTCAAATGTATCTTGGTTAATTTTTAAACAAGTACAGACCACGAAAGGTGGCATGGACCACAATCGCATCTGTAAGCAACAGAAATGAATAAATAACTAATACAGATACATTGAAACTGCCCATTTCCTCCTGGTTGTGAATCCATCCTCAACATGAATATGTAAAATGTTATGTGTCAGATGCACACCCGTGCCAGCAAAACTCAGTGACCATCTGCCTTTCCCCCAGTAGGCCTGTGACCCGCTCCATTGTCCTATTTATTTGTTATTTCTGATGATACTTACTTTAGTGAGGAATAATGTCTGGCTTTTGATCCAAAGTTTAGAAAAGCTTTCCTTACTCATTCCAGTTATTTTCACCTTTTCTCAGTGGGACTGCTCGCATCTGGAAAAAATAGGATCCGAGAACCATGAAACAGGACCTTTCCTTTATTTTAGAACTCTGCTTAGAACAAGTTCCTGGAACACCTTACTGTTGAGCTAATAGTGATTGTGGAACCACCCTACCTTCTTGTTCGGATCCTGGATTCCACTATGTTAGCCCACCAACTTCACTTACTCCATACTTCAGTGGTTCCCAAACTGTGTGCCATGGCTCCCTGGGGAGCCGTGCACCAAGCACTTTAATGCATTTAATGTTGAAGGGGTTGTTGGCTTCAGTTAAACTAATTAGACTTAAACACCTGATGTCGATGATTTGTAAGTGACATGCCTAAAGCTGTAAACGTAGCGCTTAATTGATGGCATGTCGAGGGAGATGACCTCCATATTTCACTGGATCCCCACATTCCAACACTCCCAAAGTAAGCGGAAGATGCCTGATTTATTTTGTTAGACTCAATAGTTTCGTTTTTTTCCGAATGCATTTTACACCAATGCAAGTTATCAGGAAAGTACAGTTGTCCTGTCTATTAAACACACTAAGTATTATTAAGTATTGGCATTTGTACTTGAATCATAGATACTTCCAGTACACATTTCTTTCAGTACACACACATTTCCAGACAGAGGAATTTATTTTACTTGCATTGATTTGGAGGCAATTTTAGAGAGGAGACAGCAAAAATAAAGTTGTATGTGGTTTAAAAAATCGTGAGTCACCCTGCTGAGACAGGTGTGTTGGCACGTATGACATGGGTAGAAATGGAAGTGCATGCAAATATACTTCAGGCGCCTACATGCATAGGGGTGCTATCTAGCACTGTAAGTGGGATAAAAAAGTTTGAGAGGGTACTCTAAACAAGCATTTGCAATGCAATGGATCTCGCATTTATGCGAGTTTAAGCTATTGGCATTGTAAATGATAATGCCTTTATTTATGTTTTAAAAACAAAAATAAAGGCATTGTTATTTGCAATGTCAATAGTTCAAACTCGCCTAAATGCGAGACCTATTGCATTGCAAATGCTTGTTAGATTAGTGAGTAGAAACGCTCTCTTTAGGCCCGCACGGCAAATTAATTAAATAAACATGCGCAGGCGCTAAAGTGAAAGCGGACCGCGCTGCAAAAAAAAAAAAAAATAGTGCTTACCGACTTTTGAAGGAGATCGTGTAACGCCACAAGTAAAAGATCCAGTCCTCATGGGAGGTAACAAATGGCGACAGGGCGGTAAAAAGGAGGGACTAACAAGCCTCATTATCAATCGGTAGCCAGCATTTACCAAGGAGAATGACACCAGCCAATCAAAAATATGGGCGGAGAGAAGGCGAGGCTTCCACAGCATACTAGACTACTGCATGTCTCGCAGAGTGAGCAGCGCATGCGCGCTGCCACTCGGCTCGACCTAAAAAGGCATGGGCAAAGAAGTGTAACTAGGAATATTTTATTAGAGGCGCTGCCTTAGTAATACGAAACACACTGCGTATATGATTATAATACCTTCATCAGCTTCATCCCAATTATTTTCAGGGAGAAAAATGCAAGTACTCCCGAGGCTGGGCTTACATCACCCCACCCTCCAAAAAAAGTAACAGTGGGGAGCCACGGGCAATGGCCAATGGGTCAAGGGAGCGGCGGGTCGAAAAAGTTTGGGAACCACTGCCATACCCCTACAGGGCCTCTATTCCAGGACGTCTGCCTAGTTATAAATAATAACTGTATCGGCACCTCCCACACTTGCCTTATGGATTTTAATTTTCCTCCGGTATAAAACCTAGTTTTTCTCCACCTACAGTATTAAAATGGGTGTATCTAAATTCCCACTTACTATCTAATCCTCTTAACATATGAATGATATGAATACATCCATGATGAACTACTATGAAGTAATCTGCTCCCTACTTACATCCTGCTCTAAACGTATTATAATTGGGGTTTTAACTACTGTGCTAATGATGCCCTAGCAGCCCCGAAAGATAAAGCATTCTCTAATCTATTGACTTCTCTTAATTACCCCCAAAATATTCATCATCCAACCAATGTGAAAGGGCACATTCTAAATCGTATCTGCACCTACAATATCACATAGACTAACCTAACAATGTCAACCCGTATGTGGTCTGACCTTCCCATTATTAGATTGTCCTTTTTCCTCCCTGGCATGAGGACTTCAGTAAATAAGGCAACAAAAATCTTACATTTGTAGAAAACAAAATTGACCTGGAAGCCATGGGCCAAATATTAAAAGAATCACATTACCTTTTATTCAGTTCCTTAAGCGCTCAAGGTGAGGCTTTTGATAAGTGTTTGAGGAGGGCATCAGATTTACATGCACCTTTGATCTCTGAGAAAGTTACTAAATGGAGTCAACCAGCTCTGTGGTACTCCCAAGGCCTAAAAATTGATAAAACAAATCTATGGCAACTTTAGGAAAATGGGAAAGACACTGTTAGGCGTCTTCCCAAAAAAGAGGTTAAGCAAGGATTGGCCTAATATAAAATTGTGTTTTTAGCACCAAATAAAACATCTATATTAACACAATTAATGCGGTCACCAGCTTGCTAAAGACAACATTCCACATTAAAAAGAGCTTTCTGATACTACATAAATATACCCTGACAGTCTCTCTACAAGAGTTGTTACATGATTAGCTAAACACTCACTTTGAGAATAAAGTCTCACAAACCTCAACTGAGCTCACCCTTAGCCCAAGAAGGTATCTGCTTTCAAGACACTATCATTGGATGGTCTTCCTTCAGCAATTTCCAAATTAAAATCTGGTTCTCCTTTAGCTGCATGTCTACCTTTTATTGTAAAACAATGTTAACACAATTGCCACTCCGCTTCTCTCCCTCCTTTTTTTTTGTTACTTTATTTAAGAGATTTTCAGAAATGCAGAACATGCAAATGAACATAGATGCTCAGAGTTATAAGCATTGCAGATATGGCACATGACTAATCAATAATGGAAGACACATCACACAGTATTTCCCACATGGGAAAACCAGAATAGTGCATGATAGATGAAAGACATCACATAGGCCAAAAGGCTTGGGGGGGAGGGCACAGTTCCATACTGATAACATTTATTTAATATGGGTATGAAGGGCCAGGGTCGGTAAGCCAAGAAACATCAATTAATCTGAGTCATCGGATTGCTGGGAGAGCAAGTATTCCCGTAACGGTGACCATATGTCTTTGGGTCGAGAGGTATGAGGAGGTGTGCATAGTCTTCACTTATCTTATCACATTGTGATATGCTCTTCAGCCAGGCAGAGTCTCTGGGGCAGTGTCTGCTGCCACAGTGGAGCGCTATTTCCTTCTTTGCAAGCAGGTACATAATGGAAGTGAATCATCAGGTGCCTAGTGGAAACTCATGTGTGTACCCCAGTAGTGCCGTCAGCAGAATGGGCGTCAGTGTGTTGTCAAGCATGGCGGAGATGGGGAGAAGATAGTGAACCAGTAGTGACTGATTAGTGGGCATGTCCAAGTAAGGTGAGCAAAGTCTGCATCCGGCCCAGGGCATTTGGGGCACTGAGATGACCAAGTGGAGTCGATGCGTTCTAGGGCTTTTGGTATCACGTAGGGCCTGAGGAGGAATTTAAAATGCAATAGTTTAAGTTTATAGTTGATAGAGACAGCTTGATCTGGGCGCAACAGTATGACCAGATCTTATCCAAGAGTGGGCTACCCAAGTCAGCCTCCCAGGCCATCCGGACCCATCCAGTAGAATCTGGTTTCATGGCAAGGCAAGCATGGTAGAGTCTAGAGATCAGTCACCCGCCATCATCGTCAAAGATAAGCAATGTTAAAGGGGGGAAATCAGCTGGGCCAAAGGATAGGAGGGCAACTTGGAGCGTAACGTATGATGGAGCTGCCGAAGTATGTAATGGTCCATGTGCGAGGTGTCAACGAGTCGGAGGGTATCTGCATGTGAGAGTACATGGCCATCTGGGAAGAGATCTCCCATTGTGCGCAATTCATCGCACTGAAGGAAGCATTGAACTAGTTTCTCCTGAGTGAGGCAGAGCCAGGGGTTGTTGACCAGTGGTATATTCGGAAGGTAGAGGAGACACCCTCCTCCCCCCCAGAACATGGCGAAGTTTCCACCATCCTCAGCTAGCGGTAGATTGTGTTTGTGTATTGGAGGGGTCCATAGGAATTCCTTCCAGGAGTATGAAGGAAAGAGGAATGTCGCCAGCTTGATCTCTTTCCGGCTTAATATGGGAGATCCATGCATCTTGTTGATACCAATGATATGTATACTGGCATTATGCGGCCAGGAGGTACAGCTGGGGGTCAGTAATCCCAAAGCCATCATGCTAATAAGGGAGGGTCAAGGTATCTCAGCGGATGCTGGGCTGGCGGTCGGCCCATAGCAGTCGTAGAAGAAGACCACATAGTGTGGCAAACAAATGCTGCATTAAGGGCAACAGGATACTGAGAAAAAAATAAAGGAATTGGGGGAGGACCCCAATTTTAATAATAACTATTTGGCCAGCCATAGAAAGCGGAAGCGTTATCCAGTGTGCCACCTGAGTGGAGAGTTTATCAGCGGATGGGCCGTACTTAAGTCGGCGGACTTTTCTGTGTGGATATGTATACCCAAATATTTAGTGGAGTGGGCACACCATATTAGGGGATTTTTGAGGGCTACCAGTTGGGTCCACTCAGTTTATGGAAATAGCTCTGATTTAGCCCAATTGATACAGAACCAGAGAGGGCCCCATACCTCAGGATTTCACGAATCAATGGGGGGAGATTGTCAGAAGGATGGCGGACGAAAAGCAGTATGTCGTCAGCATACATAAAGAGTATGAAGGGGCCATGGGTAAGTTGTAGTCCACGGTGTTGGTTCTGCTCCTGAAGGTGGTGGTCCAGGGGTTGCATGGCAATAATAAAAGGAGAGGAGAAAGGGGGCAGCCTTGTCTGGTCCCCCTGGCTATGGGGGAGGGGCATGTGAGGGAGCCATTCACCCACAGGCGGAGTAGAAAAGCATGACCAGAGATATAAAATTACGGGGAAGGGCTAGTTTAGTCAGTGTTGCCCTCAAGAAAGCCCACTCCAGGGAGTCCAATGCCTTCTCTGAGTCTAGCAACACTACTGCTGCGGGAACTGTGGGAAGACTGTTCAATATGGCAAAGATTGTCCGTAAATTAAGAGAGATGGACCTATGGGGAACAAAGCCGGACAGGATAGGAGAAAAAATCTGTTCCATCAACAAGGAAAGTCGAGTGGCGACGACCTTTGCTAAAATCTAATTGTCAAAATTAAGAAGGAAAAGGGGGTGATAGGAGGAACATAATTGGGGGTCTTTGCCACGTTTAAGTAGAAGTGTAAGTACTGCTTTCCATAAGGTAGGTGGTAAGAGGCCTGCCTCAAGGGACTCAGCGTACAGGGCGATAAGGTGGGGTGTCAGTAGGTGCTTATGGGCCTTGTAAAAAGCAATGCTGAGGGTGTCCAAGCCAGGGGCTTTGGACCCATCGAGAGACTCTATAACCTGTATACGTTTCTCACAAGCAACAGGCTCACTGAGGAAGCACTGCTGGCTACTGGAGACCCAAACCATTGCGATCTCTGCTAAATAATTCACACTCTCATCTGGGTTGCCAGTGAGGCAAGAGGAGTAGAGTTGGCCATAATAGCGCAGAAGCTTGGCCAATATACCAGCATTGTTGGACACAGTGTCATCAGTGGAAGACCGTAATTGAGTTATGTATCCACCGAGATGGTTGGGACGAAGCAACAGTGCCAGGGTGTGACCGGGGCACTCCCCCCTCGCCATAGCGTCTAGCTGTGGCATGTTTACCCAGAGATGCCGCTTCCCAAGCTGCAAGGTCCTGAAATTTGGACATGAGGACTGAGCACTGGTGGAGTTGCAGAGAGCAGTTGGGTCTCGATCCGCACTGTTTATATCCTGCAGTTCTGATACAACCCGGGACAACTTTTGAGAGCAAATGTCACGTAGGATACCGGCATGTTTGGAAATGCATACACCACAGATATATGCGTTAAATGCTTCCCAGAGGGTGGCCTGGGTTGTTACAGAGCCAACATTGAGAGTGAAATACTCTACAACCACGTCACGAAGCTCAGAGCAGAAAACTGTGTCATGAAGGGCCCCACTCGGGAATCGTCAAGTCCGCTCCAGGCCGCCACTGTAGGTTATCTGTATTGTTAAGTGAATCGGACAGTGATCAGATAATGTACGAGGTAAGTGTGCTACGTCTTTTTTTTTTTTTTTTTTTTTTTAAGTTTTGAAAACCTTTATTGAAACAATAAGATGTCATCCACAGCAGAATGCCCACATCCCTGAAAGGGCCGGCACAGCAAGGCAATGTTCAAAGAGTTACGACAAGAGGAAGAGGGACAACACAGCATGCCGCCTACAACCACATCGGGCCGGCCGCGTCAGTTGGCATAGGAGCATGGTAGGATCAGGGATTTCAGTGGAGGCACGTGGTGTAGAGTAACATCTTTCAAACTACAACTTTCCACTCTTGTGTCGTGTGCTCTATAGCTATAACTTGTGTGATATGGCGTAGTTCATGCCTGGAACTATGGAGTATTGTGTCCAGATAACCCCGAATACACTGTGCAGCGTGTGTGTCGCCTTGGGGGGGACCATTTCTCACCTGTGCGTCTCATGTCTGTGGGATAGTGAGGGGGGGGGCCGGTGAAAGCGTGCCCTCAGCGCGTTCCAGTAAGTATGTCTGCAGAGGTGCCCAGATATCCCGGGGCCGGGAGGAGGGAGGCAGGAGTTCAGCGTATGTATGTAGTTGTTCTTGGCAATAAATGAGGTCTTGAAGCCAATCCTTAAATTTCGGTGCTCTCCCTCTGCCCCATCTGCAAGCGATCTTTCTCTTAGCGAGGAGGAGTGCGATGGATATGTATTTTCGGATTTGGGTCGCTATAGGTGCAGTGTATCCCAGGAGTGCAGTCAGAGGGTCTACCGGGATGTGCGTGCCAGTCATTAGGTCTAATGCTGTCATTACCTCCGACCAGAATCGACGGATTGGTGGGCAGTCCCAGGCTATGTGTTGGAAATCGGCTCCTTCACTGCCGCATCGGTCACATTTGTCATTGTCACGAAGTCGCAGGCGGTGTAAGCGCGCCGGTGTGTAGTAGAGACGATGGATGAATTTGTAATGGAGGAGGCGAAATTTGCTGCTAGCAGAGATTTCCCCTGTTTGCCTACAGCAGAAGGACCATTGATCATCAGTCAGGGGATGGCCCAGTTCTGTTTCCCATCTAGTCTTTGCTAACGGGGGGTCATATTCTCTATTGTCCCGGACTGTACGATACAATAGTGAGACAATATGGGAAGGGGTGATTTGTTGTAGGAGAGTGTGCAGGGGGGACATGATAGGGGGTTTCTGAGGGAAACAAGGAGTAAGGGCTTTTACATCCTGTCGCAGTCTAATGTAGTAGAATCGTTCCAGGGGGGAGGGGGTTGTAGGGCCAAAGAATTCGTCGCACGTGCGAAATTTACTCTTTGCGTACAGCTGTCCCCAGGTGTGGATTGACAGTTTGCGTAGTAATCTGCGGCATCCGCCCTCCTGTGTCACCTGGATATCTTGCCTACCGGCCAGGGGAAGGAGGGGGGAATATAGTAAGGGGGTGCGTGTGATATTCGCTAAGTCTCGCCATGCGCTGGTGGTGCATTGGACGGTGGTGGAGGCGTGACTTCGCGTAACTGCAGGGGTGCTTAAGTACGCAGTGCTGGGAATAGGGTGCATATATCCGTCTTCAATGGCCAGGTGTGGCATATAGGGGGGGGGTGTATCCAGTAGGAGGCGAAGTGGGCTTGAGCACAGATAAAGTACAGTTCCAGGTCTGGTATTTCCATTCCGCCCTCACTGAAGGGACGTGTAAGGATATCCCAGCTGCAATCTAGCCTGTTTACCTCCCCACACAAGCCGAATGAGTTGGCTTTTGATGGTCGAAAAGAAGTGGCGGCTAGGGGCATAGGGAATATTTATAAATAAATATAATAGTTTGGGCAGTATGACCATTTTTATGAGGGCGGCTCTTCCTGCCATGGACAATGGCATTGCAATCCAGCGTGTGATTTTGTCCACCAAAGAGTTCAGTGCACTGCCGTAGTTAGCCTTCATTAATACTCACGATTGCGTGGATATGACTATCCCTAAATAGGTGAGTGTATCATCGCACCACGCTAGGGGTAGTCCGGTACAAATCTGGGAGTGGAGTCAGTGAGGGGGTAAATTTGGGATTTTCCCCAATTAATATTTACTCCGGAGAGATGCCCAAAGAGGAGGAACTGTCGGAGGATGGGATTCAGGCTCACCTCCGGGTGCTGCAGATAAAGGGTAAGGTCGTCTGCGTATAATGAGATTAAAATTTGCCGTTCAGGGTAGATGAGGGCATGTGCGCGAAAGTGTTGGCGTATCTTGGCAGCCAAGGGCTCGATAGCCAGGGCGAATAACAGGGGGGACAAGGGGCATCCCTGTCTGGTTCCCCTGGCTATAGTAAAGGGAGCCGAGCGCTTTCCGTTGATCATTACCGTGGCCTGCAGGCCATTATAAAGCAGGTTTATCCAGGCCAGGAACGGGAGGGGGAACCCCATGCGTCGCAGAACGAAGGCTAAATAGTCCCATTCTAGGGAATCGAATGCCTTAGTGGCGTCTAAAAAGATGGCAGCGGCGTTGGTGTCGGGCTCTATATCGTGGAGAATTGCAAAGAGGGTACGCAGGTTGTGAGATGTGCTTCTAGTCGGCACGAAACCCGACTGATCGGGAAGGACCAGGACAGGCATGAGGGGGCTGATGCGATTGGCGATTAGCTTAGCTAGGATCTTGGCGTCCACGTTGATAAGGGACAAAGGCCTATATGAATCCACCAGCGTCGCTGATTTCCCCGGTTTGGGCAGGGAGATGATAAGCGCTTCACGCATCGATGGAGGTAAGATGCCTGTCTCTCGGGCTTCCTCGAGTACGTGACGTACGGCAGGGATGAGAAGATGTCTGAATATTTTATAGAATTCGGCCGGAAGGCCATCGGGTCCTGGGGCTTTGCCCGACTGTAATTGCATAATTGCGGAGATTATTTCCTCATCTTCATGTGGGCTAAGAGGGACTCTCTCTGGCCGTCCCCCAGCCATGCAATAGCTGTGTCCTCGAAAAATGAGGTGAAATCCTCAGGGTGCCTTCTATGTGTCGTATACAGTTTTTTGTAAAACCTCTGGAAGGTGTCTACTATGTCAGAAGTGCTCCTGTGGAGCTGACCCTCTTCATCCTCTATCTCTAGGATCGTGTTGGCAAATTGGGGGGGGCGGGTCACTGAGGCTAGTGCTCTCCCTGGTCTTTCTCCCTCGCCGTAGCGTCGGGCCCGGTGGTACTTCCCTCTAAATTTACACTCCCTTTCCGCCGTTTCTTGGTATTCATTAAGGAGGTCATGTAGCTGAGCTTTCGGTTCCGGAGTGGGTGAGTTCCGGAGAGTCACTTCTGCCTGCTTAATTGTTCTCTCTAGTTTCTGTAGTGTATTTCGAATATCCTTTAAAACTCCGCCACTTTTAGCTATGCAGATACCTCGCATGGTGACCTTAAAGGCTTCCTGTTAGACCTGTCAGCCCTAGGGTGGTCTTTCCCTATTTTCTTTCCTTTTTCGCCTCCTTTTTGCCACCATATTTTTACTGGACCTAGGTCTCTGGGCACCTTGCCACTGCTAGCCAGTGCTGAGGTGCAGGTGCTCTCTCTCACTCAAGATGGCTGCCACAGGCCCCTGCTACTGCAGAGGGGCCTGACACGCATACACACTAGTAGCCAGGGTCAGGCTGGGGTATAGGGATACAGTATCCATTCCATCCCCGCCTCTGGGCCACATAGCCAGGCATGTAGAAGGTTCCAGAACCTTCCGGGCTGTGGGAGGAGTTATGTTTTGCCGCCTTTGGGAGAGTCACCTGACCTAGGAGTATAAAAGGCTTGGAGGGAAAACTTTCTAGTCAGTTGATGAGGCACCACTGAACCTGGGAGAACCTCCGCCGGAGTATAGGCTTTAGGGCCTAGGGGGGAGACCTACACTACTGCTGCTGACAGGGCTGAGGCCCTGCTGTAGTAAGATAGCTGAGGAACGCCCACCACCCACTGACCTTGCCCAGTGTGAGGGGACCCAGGGAACCACCTTCAGCGTGCGGGGAGGAACACCAAGCACTCCCAGACCACCAACTCATCCCCCCCCTCATAAGAAGAAACTTCTGACAGGAAACTTTGACAAGGAACCTATAACAAGGAACTTCTGACAAGAAACTTACAACTAGAAGCGCCTAAGAAGCAACCAAGCTGAAGCAGTCGCAAGACCCCTTAACTTGAGGAGGCCTGACCGTCCAGCAAGGCCTAAAGCCTAGAACTGCCCAACTGGGGATCACCAGGTAAAGCGCCGTACCCTGAAGCGCTAAACCTTCACCCCCTATTCACTTTTGCCTGTTGCTGGGCTGCCCCCAAGTACTTTGCCAGTCAGCCCTGCCCACAGGCTGCTGGTGCACCCTGCTTTCTGTTGCCCCTCAGGTCACTGACCTTATGAAGGAGATCACCGCCGGCCGCCGCCGCCTGAGAAGAGGCACCGTGTGGTGAGGTGCGCCGTCGCGCCCTCATCGGGGGAAGCGCTGAGGTAAAGGAAGCCCCTCAGGTGTGTGAGGTGAGGAGCGCCGTCCGCGCCCTCACCGAAGCCTCCAGAGACTGGGCCCTGGGCCCTCATCGCCGCCGTCGCGGCCAAAGAATCATCGCCGCCGCCGAAGCGGCCAAAGAATTGCCCCCGCCGCCGCCGCGGCCGAAGAATCGTCTCCGCCGCCGCCGCGGCCAAAGAAACATTGCCGCTGCCGTCGTGGCCCAAGAATTGCCCCCGCCGCCGAAGCGGCCGAAGAATCGTCGCCGCCGCCGAAGCGGCCCAAGAATTGCACCCGCCGCCGTCGCGGCCAAAGAATTGCCACCGCCGCCGTCGCGGCCCAAGAAATCGCCGACGCGATCAGCAGCGAGGCCTCCAGGCCCCGCAGACGCCGTTGCCGAGCAACCAGGGGTCGCCGGGCGTGACCCAGGAAGGCTGCGCACCGATTGGGCGCCGGCCCCCAGTCACGCCCCAGCGCCGAAGTAAGCCCGGGAAGAGCCCCGGCAGTGCAGAGGGAGACGGGGAGCCGGCCGGAGAGGACTGCCGGCTCCCGCTCCCTTCCCCAGCAACCCTGAGCCCCCACCTGCACTTACCCTGATCCCGGGGGCCGGAGGAGGGTGATCCCGGCCCCCGCAACGTGCCGCATAGTTACTCCCTGATCCCGGGGGCCGGAGGAAGGCAATACCGGCCCCCGCAACGACCCGCAACACCGGCCAGAAGGCCGAGGCACCCCGACCGGGCCCCGCCCGACAGAACACGGGCCGGCCCGGAAGATCGCCAGTCGCCCTGAAGCGCGACCAACGACCACACCGCAGGTGAGCCCTGGAGGCCCCTAGGGCCCATAAGACGCCACTGGGGGCCGGGGGCCACTATTAACCCTTACGAATTTAGTCCTACGAGGCGAGGCCCCAGAGAGGAGTGGGCCTGGCCGGAGTTAACCCCTGAGGGACCTAGAAGCCCCAGAATACAGGACATGTTGAGGGATTCCCCACATAGTTCATTCAGGTAATGATGATGCCCACAGTATTTAATAATTTATGCCGATGCCTATTATAATTACTGCCTAGGCCATGGTTTTAACTGTTAAGTCTTTACCACAAGGGGAAAGTGTTTAATGGAGTTGAGCTGAAGTGTACACCGCCAAGAGTTGAAGTATTTTATGTTACAGGTGTACTGGAGTTGCGACGCCCACTGTACTGAATGTGGGTGCGCCTAGATTAATGCAGGCCTATTTAAATGTAACGTGAAAAGCCTTCTTTTAAATAATTGAATATGCTAAAGTGAACTGTATGTTTAGGCCTATGTTTTATTAACGTACCTTGAGATCATTATTAAGTGCTACGTGTAGGAGATAATTCCTGCGGCCTCTTAGTGGCCTACAATGTTGATGAGCTATGCAGCTTTATTTAAAATGTGCACCAGTTGAGTAATATAATGAATTTGAATGTAGATCTGAATTAACCTGCCTTATCTGATGCCAACTTAATTTATTTATAAAAGATCTTGATTTTAAATACAAAAGCCTGGTGTGGTGTCATGTTATTGCGTTCGCATTTGTGAGTCAAAGTGAGAGTGTGCTGCACAACTGCCTTACACATTGCCTTCGCGTGCCTTTCCCGCTTCACGCCATGCTACCGTGTCGGACTCGGTAACCCCGGTTCCAACATTTGGTGTTCAGCGGTTGGATAAGGACTGGTGCTTGTGCAGCACCCTACAGTGACTCAGTGTGCGCCGCAATTAGACACCTATTGTAATGAGAGTGCTAGGAATTCTATGGTAATTGCCGACTGTGTACATTCCTGTGTTAGACCTGTTACCTACAGTTTAGAACCCCTTCCTTAAATTGTCTGGGACCCCACCTAGGAGGATGGAGTTTGAGTTAGCCAACCTAGAAAGGTATACGGTGACACAGCTCAAGGAGTTCTGCCTAGAGAGGGGGTGGCCGTCAAGCGAGGCGCCAGGAAGGAGGTGCTTCAGAAAGCTTTGAGGGCATGGGTAATGGCCCACCCGGAGGGAAGAGGGGATGAGGAGCAGGGGGAGACAGACAACCCAGGAGAACTGGACCTACTGCGCATTGATGTTAGCGAGAATGTGTTGCCAGGAAGACGTTCCAGGGCAGGCAGTAGTGCGTCAGGGGGAAGTTTGTCACCAGAGGAATTGGAGGACAGAAGGGAGCAGAGGCAATTAACATTAGAACTTGCTAGGATGGAAAGAGACGGAGAACAGGCAAGGCTAGCCATGGAGGAAAGGAAGCTTGTACATGAGCTTAGCCTGAAGGAGCTAGAGCTCCGGACCTTGCAGATGGAGATGCAGGGCAAAATGAATGGTGGCAGCGTACCTGCTGGGGTTCCACAGGAGCCCAAATTCTATTTACCCAGAGAGGTGATGGCCAGTTTTAGTGTAGGTGATGACATCGACAAGTGGTTGGCGGCCTACGAGGTGGCTCTGGTGGCCCATAGAGTTCCTGAGAGCTACTGGGGGGAGGTCTTTATAGGTACATACCTCCACTAGTAAGGGACACACTTTTAACTTTGGATAAGGGGGAGCAGACTAACTACCCTATCATGAAGGAGGCCCTGCTCAAGAAGTTTGGCCTCACCCCAGAGAAGTACCGCCAAAAGTTCCGCAACAGCCACAAGCTTCACACACAAAACTGGGTGGATTTTTTTGACTATGCCCGGAAGGCATTGGAGGGTTGGGTGCGTGGCAGCAACGTTGACAATTACAAAGGGCTGTACGACCTATTCTTGAGAGAGCACCTCCTAGAGAAATGTTTTCCGGAGCTGCGCCAGTACTTGGTGGACCGCAAGCTGACCAATCCTAGGGAGCTTGCGGAGGAGGCAGACACGTGGGTCAGCACTCGGGTGTCCCACAAGGGAGCCGGGGCGGACCCCCGAAAGGTGGACAGGGGCTCCCCCAGAAGAAAGAGGGGGAGATAAAAAGAGGGAGTTCTTTAAAGGTCCCCAAAATAAACCGCCTGGGAGAGGGGTAGGTTCCCCATCCCAATCTGGATTCCAGAAACCCACTTATCCTGACAGGAGTCAGCAGCCCAGAACTGTCCGGTGCTACGAGTGCGGGGAGGTTGGACATTATAAGGGGGATCCCAAGTGTCGCAAGAGAACCCCAGCCCCCACAGGAGGTAAGAGCCCCGGGGTGGCCAGTGTAGCGCTTGGGGAGGAGTTGTCCCTAGGTAGGGGAGGTGAGTGGACAGGCTTGACCTTAGTTTCCCTGGGGGATAGAGAGATCATCCCACGGGTTCAGGTACCCGCGAACACTGCCAAGTATCGGCAGAGGGTCCTGGTGAACGGGGAGGAGGTGGAGGCTCTGAGGGACACAGGTGCCAGCATGACGATGGTGAGACGTCAGCTGGTGTCCCCAGAGCAGGTGATTCCTGAGGAATTCCACCCAGTTGTTATGGCTGATAATAGCCTGGGTCATTACCCCGTGGCCCAAGTTCCCTTTGAGTGGGGAGGAGTATCAGGTCTGTTGAAGGTTGCGGTGAGCCCTGCCATGCCAGTTGACTGTCTGCTGGGCAACGACTTGGAACATACTGCCTGGAGGGAGGTAGAGTTCAATGCCCATGCTGAGATGTTGGGATTACCAGGATGGACTTGCGTTGTCACGCGGTCCATGGCTGCCCGACAAGGAACTCAGCTGGGGTTGGAGCCTGAAAGAATGGCCCAGCCCACTGCTGGACGAGGAGATGTCCAGGAGGAGACACCCGGTGAGATGGATGGGGAGCCCGCGGAGGTGACCCCGGAGTCCGCTGAGGTGGTTGGTTTTCCCGTGGGGGACCTGCCGACCCCTGCAGAGTGGCAGGTGGAAGGAGGGCCTACCCGGGAGGAATTTTGCCGGGCGCAGAAAGAGTGCCCTACGCTTGAAGGCATGCGGCAACAGGCCGAAGCCCAAGCAGCTGGAAACGAGACTGGTAATTACCATGTCTACTGGGAGGATGGTCTCCTCTACAGTGAGCCTAAGGCTCCGGTGCATGGGTCCGCCCGAGCCGTGGTGGTCCCCCAATGCTACCGAGCCTTTCTGCTAGAGTTGGCACACGAGATACCACTAGCAGGACACCTGGGCCAAGACAAGACGTTTGCGCGTCTAGTCCCACATTTTTACTGGCCCAGGATGCGCGTCACTTCTGACACTTTTTGCAAGACTTGCACCACTTGCCAAGCGAGCGGCAAGACAGGGACGAAAGTGAAGGTCCCTCTGGAACCTCTCCCAGTTGTCGATACCCCTTTTGAGCGGGTAGGGATTGACATTGTCGGGCCATTGGACCCGCCGACTTCTGCAGGACATAGGTTCATTTTGGTGCTGGTAGACCACGCCACCCGGTACCCGGAGGCAATCCCTCTGAGGACCATCACTGCACCGGTGGTGGCGCGGGCCCTGATGGGGATTTTTACCCGAGTGGGATTCCCCAAGGTCGTGGTGTCAGATAGGGGCACGAATTTCATGTCGGCCTACATGCAGGCCATGTGGAAGGAGTGTGGAGTGACCTACCGGTTCTCCACTCCTTACCACCCCCAGACGAACGGACTCGTGGAGCGCTTTAACAAAACCTTGAAGGGGATGATTAGGAGCCTACCCGAGGACTTGAGAAGAAAGTGGGACGTCCTCTTACCCTGTCTGCTCTTCTCCTACCGAGAGGTGCCGCAGAAGGGGGTCGGTTTCAGCCCCTTTGAGCTGCTCTATGGCCACCCCGTTCGGGGGCCCCTCAGTCTTGTCAAGGAGGGGTGGGAGAAGTCTTCCTCGAAGCTTCCCCGTGATGTGGTCAGCTATATGCTGGCATTCCGCAGCCAAGTGGCCAAGCTGTGGAAGGAGGCCTCGGACAATCTAGAGGCAAGTCAAGCCGTCATGAAGAAATGGTATGACCGGAACGCGCGGACGGTAGAGTTAGACGCTGGACAGAAGGTGTGGGTCATGGAGCCAGGAGAGCTTAGCGCCCTCCAGGACCGGTGGACTGGGCCGTTTGAGATCTTGGAAAGGAGAGGCCAGACCACATATGTCGTTGATGTGAAGACCCCACGTCAACCCCACAGGGTGTTCCACGTCAACCGCCTGAAGCCCCACCAGGAGCGTTCAGAACTCACTCTCCTAATGATAACAGATGGAAGTGAGGAGGAGGAGAGTGAGCCTCTTCCAGACCTTCTGGCGGCCCATGAGAAGGATGGTTCGGTAGAGGGAGTGGTCCTCGCCCCATCCTTGACCCCAGAGCAACAGAGGGACTGCCGCCAGGTCTTGGGGCAGTACGCCTCGTTGTTCTCCCTCACGCCTGGAATCACGCACATGTGTACCCATGATGTGGACACAGGGGACAGTCCGCCAGTAAAAACCAAGTCTTACCGGCTGTCCGATAAAGTCAAGGCTAGTATCCAGGGTGAGGTTACCAAGATGCTAGAACTGGGGGTGATTGAGCCTTCCAGTAGCCCTTGGGCTAGTCCGGTGGTGTTGGTGCCGAAAGCGGCCCCACCGGGCACCACACCAGAACTTCGGTTCTGTGTGGATTACCGTGGACTCAACTCAGTCACTAAGACCGACGCTCACCCGATCCCTCGGGCGGATGAGCTCATTGACCGGCTGGGAGCAGCCCGGTATTTGAGTACCATTGATTTGACGTCAGGCTATTGGCAGATAGCCATGGCGGAAGGAGCAAGGGAGAAGACTGCGTTCTCCACCCCCGAGGGCCACTTTCAATTTCGGGTGATGCCCTTCGGGTTGAAAAATGCTCCAGCCACTTTCCAGCGGTTGGTGAACCAGGTGCTGTCTGGCCTAGAGGCCTTCTCTGCTGCCTACCTGGATGACATAGCTGTCTTCAGTAGCAGCTGGGAGGACCATCTGGAGCATCTCCAGGAGGTGCTACAGGCTTTGCAACGGGCTGGTTTAACCATCAAGGCCAGCAAGTGCCAGATTGGACAGGGATCTGTCGTGTACCTGGGACATCTGGTGGGCGGAGGTAAGGTGCAACCCCTCCAAGCCAAGATTGAGACCATCTTGGCCTGGGAGCCCCCCAAGACCCAAACAGAGGTCCGAGCTTTTCTCGGCCTCACGGGGTATTATCGCCGGTTCGTCAAAGGATATGGAACCATCGTGGGCCCATTGACGGAATTGACTTCAAAGAAGCAGCCACGCAGAGTCATCTGGACGGCTGCCTGCCAGGAAGCCTTTGAGACCCTCAAACGTGCAATGTGCACCGCACCGGTGCTCAGGACTCCAGACTTTGGACGGGAATTTATTGTACAGACAGACGCTTCTGAGCATGGCATAAGAGCTGTGCTCTCGCAGCTGAATGACGATGGCCAAGACCAGCCAGTGGCCTTCATTTCCCGAAGACTACTCCCCGGGAACAGCGGTGGAGTACCATCGAACGAGAAGCCTTTGCTGTGGTTTGGGCTGTCAAGAAGTTGAGGCCATACCTTTTGGTTGTCACTTCCTGATTCAGACCGACCACAGACCCCTTCGCTGGCTCATGCAGATGAGAGGCGAAAACCCCAAATTGTTGAGGTGGTCCATTTCCCTCCAGGGGATGGACTTTCGGGTGGAACATCGACCCGGTGTAGACCACGCCAACGCTGACGGTCTCTCCCGGTTTTTCCGCCTTAGCGAAGAGAACTCCCTAGAGGTTGGGAAGCTCTCCCTCTTTCGGCTGGGGGGGACGCGTGTTAGACCTGTCAGCCCTAGGGTGGTCTTTCCCTATTTTTTTTCCTTTTTCGCCTCCTTTTTGCCACCATATTTTTACTGGACCTAGGTCTCTGGGCACCTTGCCACTGCTAGCCAGTGCTGAGGTGCAGGTGCTCTCTCTCACTCAAGATGGCTGCCACAGGCCCCTGCTACTGCAGAGGGGCCTGACACGCATACACACTAGTAGCCAGGGTCAGGCTGGGGTATAGGGATACAGTATCCATTCCATCCCCGCCTCTGGGCCACATAGCCAGGCATGTAGAAGGTTCCAGAACCTTCCGGGCTGTGGGAGGAGTTATGTTTTGCCGCCTTTGGGAGAGTCACCTGACCTAGGAGTATAAAATGCTTGGAGGGAAAACTTTCTAGTCAGTTGATGAGGCACCACTGAACCTGGGAGAACCTCCGCCGGAGTATAGGCTTTAGGGCCTAGGGGGAGACCTACACTACTGCTGCTGACAGGGCTGAGGCCCTGCTGTAGTAAGATAGCTGAGGAACGCCCACCA
The DNA here is from genome assembly GCA_963921515.1 of Calotriton arnoldi. NCBI lineage: Eukaryota > Metazoa > Chordata > Amphibia > Caudata > Salamandridae > Calotriton > Calotriton arnoldi. Next base: position 2,063,498 of record CAWUFW010002007.1, read on the forward strand.
CCCACTGACCTTGCCCAGTGTGAGGGGACCCAGGGAACCACCTTCAGCGTGCGGGGAGGAACACCAAGCACTCCCAGACCACCAACTCATCCCCCCCTCATAAGAAGAAACTTCTGACAGGAAACTTTGACAAGGAACCTATAACAAGGAACTTCTGACAAGAAACTTACAACTAGAAGCGCCTAAGAAGCAACCAAGCTGAAGCAGTCGCAAGACCCCTTAACTTGAGGAGGCCTGACCGTCCAGCAAGGCCTAAAGCCTAGAACTGCCCAACTGGGGATCACCAGGTAAAGCGCCGTACCCTGAAGCGCTAAACCTTCACCCCCTATTCACTTTTGCCTGTTGCTGGGCTGCCCCCAAGTACTTTGCCAGTCAGCCCTGCCCACAGGCTGCTGGTGCACCCTGCTTTCTGTTGCCCCTCAGGTCACTGACCTTATGAAGGAGATCACCGCCGCGGCCGCCGCCGCCTGAGAAGAGGCACTGTGTGGTGAGGTGCGCCGTCGCGCCCTCATCGGGGGAAGCGCTGAGGTAAAGGAAGCCCATCAGGTGTGTGAGGTGAGGAGCGCCGTCCGTGCCCTCACCGAAGCCTCCAGAGACTGGGCCCTGGGCCCTCATCGCCGCCGTCGCGGCCAAAGAATCATCGCCGCCACCGAAGCGGCCAAGAATGCCCCCGCCGCCGTCGCGGCCGAAGAATCGTCTCCGCCGCCGCCGCGGCCAAAGAATCATCGCCGCCGCCGCCGCGGCCCAAGAATTGCCCCCGCCGCCGAAGCGGCCGAAGAATTGTCGCCGCCGCCGAAGCGGCCCAAGAATTGCACCCGCCGCCGTCGCGGCCAAAGAATTGTCACCGCCGCCGTCGCGGCCCAAGAAATCGCTGACGCGATCAGCAGCGAGGCCTCCAGGCCCCGCAGACGCCGTTGCCGAGCAACCAGGGGTCGCCGGGCGTGACCCAGGAAGGCCGCGCACCGATTGGGCGCCGGCCCCCAGTCACGCCCCAGCGCCGAAGGAAGCCCGGGAAGAGCCCCGGCAGTGCAGAGGGAGACGGGGAGCCGGCCGGAGAGGACTGCCAGCTCCCGCTCCCTTCCCCAGCAACCCTGAGCCCCCACCTGCACTTACCCTGATCACGGGGGCCGGAGGAGGGTGATCCCGGCCCCCGCAACGTGCCGCATAGTTACTCCCTGATCCCTGGGGCCGGAGGAAGGCAATACCGGCCCCCGCAACGACCCGCAACACCGGCCAGAAGGCCGAGGCACCCCCGACCGGGCCCCGCCCGACAGAACACGGGCCGGCCCGGAAGATCGCCAGTCGCCCTGAAGTGCGACCAACGACCACACCGCAGGTGAGCCCTGGAGGCCCCTAGGGCCCATAAGACGCCACTGGGGGCCGGGGGCCACTATTAACCCTTACGAATTTAGTCCTGCGAGGCCCCAGAGAGGAGTGGGCCTGGCCGGAGTTAACCCCTGAGGGACCTAGAAGCCCCAGAATACAGGACATGTTGAGGGATTCCCCACATAGTTCATTCAGGTAATGATGATGCCCACAGTATTTAATAATTTATGCCGATGCCTATTATAATTACTGCCTAGGCCATGGTTTTAACTGTTAAGTCTTTACCACAAGGGGAAAGTGTTTAATGGAGTTGAGCTGAAGTGTACACCGCCAAGAGTTGAAGTATTTTATGTTACAGGTGTACTGGAGTTGCGACGCCCACTGTACTGAATGTGGGTGCGCCTACATTAATGCAGGCCTATTTAAATGTAACGTGAAAAGCCTTCTTTTAAATAATTGAATATGCTAAAGTGAACTGTATGTTTAGGCCTATGTTTTATTAACGTACCTTGAGATCATTATTAAGTGCTACGTGTAGGAGATAATTCCTGCGGCCTCTTAGTGGCCTACAATGTTGATGAGCTATGCAGCTTTATTTAAAATGTGCACCAGTTGAGTAATATAATGAATTTGAATGTAGATCTGAATTAACCTGCCTTATCTGATGCCAACTTAATTTATTTATAAAAGATCTTGATTTGAAATACAAAAGCCTGGTGTGGTGTCATGTTATTGCGTTCGCATTTGTGAGTCAAAGTGAGAGTGTGCTGCACAACTGCCTTACACATTGCCTTCGCGTGCCTTTCCCGCTTCACGCCATGCTACCGTGTCGGACTCGGTAACCCCGGTTCCAACACTTCCCATACGGTAGAATATTGCGAAACCGAATTATCGTTCCGGGGGAAAAATTCGGAGATTTCCTGCTCAAGCTCATCTTTAAATACTGGGTCTAATAATGATTGCGGATTGAGTCTCCAGGAAAAGTATGGTGGGTCTTCGTGAGGTGGCATAAGAGAGAGAAGGACGGGTGAGTGATCCGAGTATGTGCATGAGAGGTGAGATGCATGCGCCAACCAAGTTGTCAGCCCTTTATCTATAAGCCAGCCATCGATGCGGGACCAGGAGGAGTGGGCGGTGGAATAACAGGTCCCCTCTCTGGCTTGTGGATGTAGGGTCCTCCAGGCATCCGTGAGACTATGTTCCTCCATAATACCTTGGAGGGTCTCCTGCGCGTTGGAGTAGTGGCGAGGTTGTGGGTGTGATCTGTCTAAGACCGGGTTGATGGTCACATTGAAGTCCCCTCCCCATATGAGGTGTGTGGAGCCTATATCCATTATCTTGCCCCAGAGTATGCGGAAGAATTCCGGGTCATCAGTGTTGGGCCCATAGCAGGAGACTAGTGTGATAGATTGCGCGGCGAGTCTACCCCAGAGAATACTATAGCGGCCCTGTGGGTCCCCATATGAGCCAATGGGGGTGTAGGGGATCGAGCGTTTCACCAATATGAGGGTACCCCGGGCATAAGACGAATAGGACGAGAAACATTTGGTGGTGGCCCAGCGAGCTGCAAAGGTGGGGGGTGGGTTGGGGGCGAGGTGTGTTTCTTGAATCATGGCACAGTGGATGTTGTGACGCTCCAGATACGAGAGGATGTGGCGGCGTTTGCGGGGATCCCCCAGCCCTCTGATATTCCAGGTTAAAAAGTTATATTGGGTGGGTTTAGGACGTGTCTCCATTTGTATCGTCTAATTCGGGTGCATGAAGTATGTCGAGGTTATATTCTGAATTTACAGCATGAACAGATTCTATTGAGTTGGAACAGTAACACTCTATATAAAACCGGTCCCCATGACCTCCCCCCTCCCAACAACAATTCGTAGCCTTCTCCCCAACAGGGGGCAGAGGGCTCAACAAATTACCCATGTATGATACGAAGTACGTAGGGTTCACCTGATGGGTGGATTCCAGAGGGCGGACAAGTTCTCCTCGTCGGCCATCTTGCTTGGCGCCCTCTAGCGCCCCCCAAGTGTGCTACGTCTTTCGTCCAGTGCATGACATTAGCAGTGAGTAGCCAATAGTCAAGTCTTGTCCAGATGTTGTGGGGCAAAGAATAAAACGTGAAGTCAGGGGAAGTAGGGTGCCACATGCTCCAGATGGAGTATGTGGGTATCAATGCTGTCACGGAGAACCCCCCTGGCCAGTAGTGTCCACCGAGGATTCTGTACCATGCTGAAGTCCCCTCCCATATGGATAATGTCTACTTCCACTCGCCCCAGAAGAAAATACACGGTCTGATAGAAAGCGGGCGTGTCAATGTTGGGGCCATAAACATTCACAAACAGGACAAAGTGGTACACCAATATGCCGGCCAGTATGATGTAGCGGCCTTCAGGGTCTATGAAGCTAGCAGTGAGGGAGAAAGAGACACTTTTTATGGATGAGGATGCATACCCCCCTCTAATAGGAGCTGTAGCAGGAGAAATAACGGTGTGTCCCCCACGTGGAAGCAAATGTGTGAGAGGCCCGGGGAGGGAGATAGGTTTCTTGAAGAAATGCTACTTTAACCCAGTGGCGGAAGAGGTATGAGAGAACTTGTTTCCTCTAACGCGGATTGTTGAGGCCACAGATGTTCCATGTGAGAAGGGTGATATCTATCAGATTCTTCTGGCTGTCAGGGGGTGTCCTCCAAGGATAATAAGAAAGGGGAATTGTGCCATGTTAAGAACGGATACAGTGAATACCCAATGAGCAACGCAACACAAACAAAACAGAAAACATCTGAATATAAAATACCCACCCACACTAGACGAAAGGACATTGAGCGAATCCCTTAAACAATCAAAGCAAAGACAAATATCCCAACAATCAACATAGTGGTGTACACCTCTGGGGGGGAGACAACACTCCGGTCAGCACAGACCGCATGTACAGTAATACCCGAAAAGGAAATGGTAAACAGGATCACAGTTGTAAAACATTAATCAAATATAACTGAGAGGCTGCAGTGGAGCCCGGGGGGGGACAGAGACCACGGCACCCTCCCCAATGTAGGCGATAGGGGGGTGTTTCAACAGGCCTGGTACTAATGCGCAAAAAAATAAAAGGGCAATGAAAAGTCAAACATCAGTTAGTTGAACGTTACCGGTGTGGTGCGTCTGGAGGAGGCACCATTAGCTGAGTATTGTTTACAAAAGGCCACAATGTTCGCAGTTGTATTGAATAGCCGTTGACATAATTGAAGCCGCACAGGATCCAACATAGCGTATTTGAGGATGATTTTATGCAAAGTGTTCTTAGCATCAGAGTATTTGCGGCGCACTTCTTGGACGGCAATGGTGAGGCCAGGGTCCAACGAGACATTAGAGCTCTGGTACTGCAGCGGGCCATGTTCCAAAGTATTCTTTATTGTACACAAAATCTGGTACCATGTAGCATACATCAGCATCACAATTGCACTGCTTCTCTCTGTACCTCCACTGTCCGAATGCCCCCACGTTCCACATTCCATCATAAACAAGGACCAGGGTATATTGTGACCAACAATGTAGTATTACAACATTCTACTACATATGACATAGTTCTACAACATCTAATTACCTAGTACAACTTGACACTTCCTTGCCCTAAACCCGACCGAAGGGGCTTTCTCATGCCTCACCTGCCACTTCTGCATCCACTCTCACCCACACACCACTACTATATGCATCACACCCAACACACACCTCACACATGGCTCCAACACCAAACATGCCACTGAAATCTGGGTCCTGCTGCCTGACCACTCACTGGACCTGCTATCCCTGACAGAAAGCTGTCTGACTCCCACGTTCTCTTCTGATATTGCCACAGCAATCCCACTCAGATACAAAATCAGAAGACAGGACTAACAGACCCAGAGGTGGGCTCGCCATCATCTTCAAAGAACACATCCAGTGCTCCATTACCTCCACAAACACTAACAGCAACATAGCATGCCTGACTATCAAACTCCACATCACTGTCAACTACACGCTCAGCCCCTCCCTTAGCTTCCCCTAGACTCTAAGCCAGATTCGGAAGCACACTTGTGGATATCGCCACCCCCATGATACTCGACTGCAGTGCCTTCTTCCTCCCTGGTGACCTCAACTACCACATACCGCATCTTCACCAGCTTCAGTGAAACACAGTGGACAAGCCCACACTTATCACTCATCCGACCCCACCCTCATCCACTTCAATATACCCGCCCCTCACCACCGCTGGAATGCCATTCCAAATCTTCACAATGTAACTCGAACAAGCACTCGGAAGAATGCTGACCCTCAGAGCTCCTCTACCACCAAGCACAACACCTGAACAACCTACCAAGAGCAGTCTCCAACTTCAACCTCTGGATCATCTCCTGCTCAGATACCCTGGCCCCACTCAAGACCACCAAGTCCACCAGAACCAGACCACAAGCAAAGTGGTCCAGAGAAGAGTTCAAACTCAACAAACAGTTCTGAAAGCAACTAGAACGAAGATAGAGACTGAGCCAGGACAACACTGGCAAGAGCACCTACGGATTAGCCCTCATGCGATACCACCAACAAATCAGAGCCACAAAAAGCTCAGCCCTCATCGAGTGCATCAAAACCAGCACCAACAGCACCATGGAAATCTTCGGAATTGTATTGTGAAAGACTTCACTTCACCCACCTTCAGCAGCAAGATTACCAGCATCAGCGACAACTTAGAGCCCAAATTAGACCCCTCCACCCACGTGGCTGCCCTACCATCACGTCCAACACCCAGATGACCACTCTGTCCACCTGGCCCATCTTCACTACTCAAGAAACTCTAGCGGCCATGCAGTCCATACACTCCAGACCGCCCTCAGATCTTAACGTGGACCCCACAAACACTGCCCTCACCCCGATTCTGAATAATTCAACCAACACATCCTTTTCCCCGGATGCCTGGAAACCCTCTTCCAGAAACCCTCAGCGGACCCAAAAACGCTAGCCAACTTCTGATCCATCTCCCTTCTACCCTTCCCGGTGAAAGTTATGGAAAAGATCATGAACAAATGTCTAGCCTCCCACCTCAATGACAATTACCGCCTTAAAAACCACTCAGTCCGGATTCAGAATCAGCAATCGCACTGAGACCGTGCTCAACGCTACCACGGACGACATCTGACTGATCATAGACAGAGGAGACACTGCTGCCCTCATCCTCCTTGATCTATCTGCTGCTTTTGAGACGGTCTCCCACCCCATCCACCTTCAACTCCAATAGGAAGCTGGCATTCAAGGTCCTTCCTTACAGGCTGCACCCAGTCAGTCAGCTTGACCCCTGTCATGTATTCCATACACGGCCTATTGTAGTTTTCCCTATGTTAGTCTGACTCTGCACGACACAGGCCGCATTAGCTTTGCACACATTACTACATAATCTTGTTTGCTTTTGTGCCACACTATATTTTCACACAGAACCTGCAGTTCTTTTCTCATTCTGTTCTTTCCTGGGATTTAGTCTGAACACTAGACACCGTCAAACAACATGTCCCTGTTATTATGTTCTGGTCAGGCACTCACACCTAAAACAACACAGAAATACAGCTGTTGGTTATGAACATGTGAACCTTGTCATATAGGTATGCACAGCAATGTAACAGAGAGAGAGAGACAGATATTTCCTGGCAGAACATCACAGCTGTATCTGAGATGTAGAACGTCTATCTGTCTATGCTAAGGCATGGGGTCTGCTGCTAAACCCAGAGATCTTTGCTGTATAATCAGTTTGCTTCTGTAGAAGGGGACGGGGGTTAGGCTATTCTGTCTTATAATATGACACGGCTTTTCATAATATATGTTTTTTTGACAATGCTGATGGTATTTTTGCTAGGCAGTTGTTTTCTAATTGTGGCACGTATACTGCATTTCAGAGCACGAGTTTCAATACACATTTCAAACTTCTTACGTGTCTCTTTAATATCTTATTGTGGACGAGTGTGTGAGCTAAAGGGAGAGTCCTGCCACCGCGATCCCTGAGAGGGTCGGGAGTGTTGTGTTGTGGGGTGTCAATTCACATGTTCCTCTGGTTATGAGTAGGAGGGCACGTGAGACACTTTAGATAGTTGGACTCGGGCTCATGGTACTCAGGTGGTATGGTGACTCAGTCCCTAACTACTGATGTTCTATGGTCCCAAGCATAGTTCTGTTCCTGAGCAGAATCCCTACAACACCCCTTTCAGCTCAGCCACTACCATCTTCATATACAGACTACCACAAGGATCCTCACTCAACCCTACACTGTTCAACGCCTACATAGCCCCACACACCACCATCATTCAAGCACATAGCATTAACATTCTATCATATGCAGCTAACACCCAGCTCATTCTCTCCCTTTCTGACAAAATACCAAACACCTGGACCAACTTCACCACATGCATGTCCGTGGGCGCAAGATGGATGGAAACCAACTGCCTCAAGCTCAACATAGACAAGACAGACGTAGTCATATTCAGCATATTCCCTCGACATATTCCCTTATATTCCCTCGCTGTGGGACTCCACTTGGTGACCAGCTGAACATGGACCCACATCCGACTCAACCAACCATGCGAAAAACCTTGCAATAGTAGCCGACAACAAGCTCGTTATGACCAACCTATTGAACATAGTCTCCGCCTTTTGCTTCCACACACTCCAGATGCTCAAAAAGATTTTCAAGAGGTTTCCTCTCAACAATTACAGAACCCAGGCCCTTGTCACCAGAAAGCTACACTGCAGCAATGCCCTCTATGTAGGAATCAACACACAATTTACCAGAAGACTTCAGACCATTCAGAACTCAGCTACCAGAAACACACTCAGACTACCCCCTGCACTCCCTGTACCCACATCAACCCACACCTCAGAGACCTCCACTGGCTCCCAATCTACAAACATGCACTTTGCAAACTCCTCATGCACATATACAAAGACCTGCACATCATCGGCCCCACATTAGCTTCCACAAACCTATCCGACATCTCCACTAAGACAGACTCTCACTCGAACACTTCCCCTGCATACACAGAAGCAGATCCAGCTGTACTTCATTCTCCTACCTTGCTCCAAAAGGCTGGAACGCCCTGCCTATGCACATCAAAGCTGCCTCCTCAGTTCTTGAATTCTACAACAAACTGAAGACATGGCTCTTTGGCTAGCTTCAGCCCAGGCTTGGCCTAAACAACTCTTGCTATCAGTGCCAGGATACCCTTCCTGGTGAGTTGTGCACTGTACAGATACACATAACATAACCTAACCATCACTAATCAACCCTATGTGAAGTTTCTAGCCCATAGGCTTTAGTTACCCAAGCTGTCCAAAAAACACTGTTTCAAACATCTGCTTCATCTGCTCGCAGGCCATTGCTTGGAGAGGGGACTGCTTTACAGTCTGTGCAGAGTCTGTGTTTCTACAGTCAAAATGCTGAGAACTGAAACTTTTACTTATCCTGTAACATCATTTTGTAGCTTATAGTGCTATAGCTTCTCCTGCACCAGCCTACCTCCTCAGAGGCCAGCGGTCATAGATGTTTTCTTCCTCATTTTTTCCTTTTAGAATGTACAGCACAGTCTTTGTTCAACACTGCTCTCCACTTACACTACTCGCCTACTGAGCTTTCTGAGATGGAGGTGGTGTCCTGGGGAATTGTGGATCAATGGTCCTGTGAATCAGTCCTTAAACTGCTTTGAAGTTAAACAAGCTGCAAATGTCTGGGCCCAACACTAAATGGCAGGGTTATGCAGAGCATGTGAATCTACAGCACTACGTGCTACTAACAATTAGTTACAGGGTAAGTAACATTTTGAGGTTCTTGGAGCCCAAGCTTTTCAAATGAGGGTAAGAGTTTCTGATGAAAGCTCTCTGACAGACTAGGGATTACCGAAATTCTCCAAGCCATTAGAAGGGGTTTGTGTGTGACAATGAGTTTGTGATGTTGACCCACTGGGTCCCACTGGAGGTGGGGAAGATTGGGAAAATCATCTGTAGTAGATCTGGGAACCAAATCTGAGAAGGCCAGAATGGAGTAATTATGGCCACTGTGGATGACCCTTGTCTGATTTTGGATAGACAACGGGAGATCATGTTATGTTACTGTCACTTGTAAAGCGCACATACACCGGACAGTTTCATGGCGCTGAGGTAACCCTACCTAGTTGGCAATCATAGCGTTAATTATAAGCTTGCGTAAAGAGCCATGTTTTTAAGAGCTGTCTAAATTTCCCATTGTTGGGAGCCATCCTAATTTCCAGGGGTAAGGCATTCCAAATGCGGGGGGCAATAACTGAGAATCAGAGCCCACCTGTCGTTTTCTTTTTAAAGTGAGAGATTGATAAGTAGTGCAGGTGGGAGATCTTAAATTTCTCTTAGGGATGTACTTTTGGATACGGGAATTTATGAAAGCTGGGCATTTCATAAGTAGGGATTTGAATATGATGCAACAAGCTTTGAAGGTAGAATTCTGAGCAACTGGGAGCCGGTGGAGATTTTTCATCACTGGAGTAATGTGGCAGTGTCTTGGAAGTTGGTGAATAAGCCGAGCTGCCTGGTTCTGGACCATTTGGAGCCTACGAGTGAGGCAATTTGGAATGCCCAGGTAAAGGGAATTTTAATTAGGAATGGAGGAAATCCTTAGGGGCGATCTTCGTTCAAAGGTTGGAGAAATACAGTCTCTGATTGAAAACTCGGTCGTTGATTGTGGACGCAAAAAGATCTATTGTTAGTGGACCTCAAATTATGTGGCTGTACAGAAATACTGGGACATGAGGTTTCACATCACCATAATCCCTAAAATGACAGGAACACCAATCCCCCATTGAATTAAGATGGACCGGAAGACTTGCTGCTGTCACAGAGAGGTGTTGATGGAGATGATATTCCTAGAAGTGTTTTGCTTGCTGTGCCATGCTGCTGGAACTGGGTAAGCCTGAGGTTATGTTATGTTATGTTAAAAGTTCTTGTATAGCGCACGTACACCATACGGTTTCATGGCGCTAAAGAGGCAAAGAGAAGGTTGCAGAAAACTGAGGCTAGATGTTAAAAGATTGGGCAAACAGACGGGTCTTCAGCTTTTTTCTGAACTGTGCATAGGTAGAAGTCAGTCTAATCTCCACGGGGAGAGAGTTCCAAAACTGGGGGCCTAGGACAGCAAATCTAAGGCCTCCGAGCTTTTTGCGTTTAAAAGAAGGAATAGTCAGCAAATTTTGATGAGAAGAACGCAAATCCCGGGAGGGGATATATCTTGAAATCATAGACAAGATAAAAGCAGGGCTGCAACCATGAAGAGCTTTAAAAATGGTGCAACCCAGTTTGAAAGCACACCTTTTAGCCACGGGAAGCCAGTGTAAATTTTTCATTATGGGAGTCACATGCTGCCATTTTGGTTAATGAAAAATGAGTCTGGCAGCTTGGTTTTGAACCAACTGAAGACGTTTTAGTTGGTAAGAAGGAATGCCACAGTATAAAGAGTTGGCATAGTCCAAACGGGAGATCACCAGGGCTAAGATGACCAAGGTCAGAGCTTCCCTGGACAAAAATCTGCTGATCTTCCTTATTCTCCGTAATTGGAAGAAGCTCATGGAAACTACTGAGCTTATTTGGGCATTCATTGATAGATCACTAGAAATCACGATGCCTAAGCTTTTGGCAGAGTCCGCAGGCTTCGGGGGGTTACCTAGAGAAGATGGCCAAAAATTGGAATGCCATGGATTGGAAGGGCCGGCTGTGAGAATCAGCTCAGTTTTATCGGGATTCAACTTGAGTTGGTTGGAATTCATCCAATCACTAATAAAAATCATAGTAGATTGAAAGTGGGTAACAGACGATAATGACGAATCGATTTCGAACACCAATTGGAGATCGTCCGCATAGTTGAATGTCCCAACCCTTTTTTCTCTTAAGGAACGAATTAGAGGGAGAAGATACAGATTAAAAAGAAGGGGGGAGAGAGAGGAACCCTGGGGAACCCCACAGGTTAGTTCCCTCTTGTTGGACGAAAAATTAGCCAACCGAACTGCTTGACAGCGGTTACTAAGGAAAGAGGAAAGCCATTTCAACGCCAGACCCTGGATCCCGGCACTTCCGACACGGTCCACCAAGATATTGTGGTCGACCGTGTTAAAGGCTGCTGACAAATCCAGGAGAACCAGGGCCTGGGGGATGCCGAGGTGACTGAAATATCCCTCTGCTGTCAGATTGTCAATACTCAGGATGATTGTACCTGGGTGTTTTTTTAAAACTAATCTTGATAGCAAAAGAGCCTGAAAGAAACTCTAAATGTATATGGATAGAGGTCTCCTTCTGAGACCATGCACCACCATTCAAATGAGCCCTCCATCCTGACAAACTTGCATCAGATTCTAATGGAAGATCTGGGGTAGAATTAAAAATCGATCTTCCGTTCGAGGAATGATGATGTTCCAACCACCAGTTTGCTTGTGTTTCTTGGTCTAACTGAATGGTATCTGAGTAGCTTAACCATTTTCTCAAATCTCAAATCTTGAGTCTCTAAAGGGCACAATAATGAAGAGGGCCTTGAAAGACTGCTTGGATTTGTTAAGGGAGAAGACCAACTATGCTAAATGACATAAAGATACTTGAGAAAGTGTGAAAGTTCTTTCCTGATAGTTGCTAATTTCGAAGCAGGAAGTTGAAGATTACTTTATTTTGAGTTCATTAGAAACCCAGGAAATCTATGGGTTGAAAAGGAATAAACAAAGATTTTAGTTGTTTTATGATGAAACCTAAACTTTATGAAAATGAAATTGTGGTCTGAAGAGTATTTAGAACTTTCTTGTCCTGAGATAAGAATGTTGTCCAGATAGATGTGTAGGCGAAAGCCCTGAAATATTAGATGAGTTACGCAAGCCTTAAAAGCTTGCTAAGACACTAAGGAGCTAAGGAAAGGCCGAAAGGGAGAATTTGTTTTCCCATTGCAACAGAAGGAACTTGCGATGCAAAGGATGAATTGGGGCAGATAGACAAGCACTTTTAAATCTAGATACACCATTTAATTGGAAGGTTGGAGACAATCCCTGAGGTGAAGAATTGTTTCAATTTTGAATGGGGATTGATTGAATTTTTAACCCCTTGACCGCGATCGGAATTCCGCTCGTGTGCTGGACATTCCGATCGCGGGTGGGGTCGTGACGAGCTGAGCTCGTCATGCGCACAGCGCTACCGCGCAGCATGACGAGCTGAGCTCGTCATGAGCACGGAAGGGGTTAAGGATTGATTACTGTTCTAGTTTCTTGTTATTCTTTTTCACAAGTAAGAGTGCCATGGAAACGTAACTGATCATAAACTTTGTTCCATAGCACCCTTGAGTGAGGAAAAAAAGTCTGAACTAGATCGTCTTAACTTAACCCCTTCGCCTTTTTTTTGCTATTTGGGGTAGTTCGCGCTTAGGCCCCTGTAACTTTTTGTCCACATAAAGTATCCACGTTAAATTTGCGTCCTTTTTTTCCATTACCCTGAGGATTCTAAAGGTACCCAGGGTTTGTGGATTCCCCTGGAAAAGACCCAGAAATTAGTCAAAATACAGCTAAATTATTATTATTATTTTTTTAATAGGAAAAAAGTGCTGCAGAAGAAAGCGTCTATTTTTTTTCCCTGCAAATGGCATCAACAAAGAGGTTGTGGTGCTGAAATCACCATCTTCTCAGCTTTCAGGGACAGGCAGACTTGTCAGAAAACCAACATGTTCAACACAGTTTAAGCATTTTACTGGGACATAGCCTATTTTCACTATTTTTTGTGCTTTCAACCTCTTCCAGTTAGTGGTAGAAGTGGGTGTAAAAGCAATAATGGATCCCAGAAAGCTATACATGTCTGAAAGTAGACATAATTCTAAATTCAGCAAGGGGTCATTTGTATAGATCCTTCAAGGTTTTTTTTTATAGAAACTAACAGTTCAAAATAAAAAATATTGAAATTGAGTTGAAAAAAACCAGCCATTTGTGCCAATGTTTTCACCTGTAACTTCTTCTAAGTATGACAGATTTTTGAAAGCAATATACTGTTACATCCGCAGGACCCTTCTGGTTGTGGGGATATATAGGACTTGTAGGTTCACTCCAGAACCCAAAGAACCCAGAGCCAATAACTGAGCTGCAACTTGCAATGGTTTTTCATTGTGTACCGGGTATGTAGGAATTCATTTGGTAAAATATAAAGAGTGACAAATAGGTACCAAGGAAACCTATATATTTCTGAAATGGTAACAAAATATAGAGTTTAGAAGCAGTGGTTATTTGCACATCTCCAAAATTGTGGGTAACCTTACAAGCATGTGAATTAGAGGTCATTTTTCAAAATGGATTCTTTTTTACAAATTGTCTTACATTTCGAAGGCAGAAATGCAAAAAAAGTCAATTGGTAATAACACTTGTTCTGCTATTCTGTGTTTCCCTAAGTCTCCCGATAAAAATGCTACCTCACTTGTGTGGGTAGGCCTAGTGCCTGCAACAGGTAACGGCCCAACACGCAACGTGGACACATCACATTTTTACAGTAAAAACTGACCCTTTTTTTGCAATGTGCCTAGCTGTTGATTTTGAACCCTAGCACAGCAGGCACCTAGGGAAACCTAGCAAACCTATACATTTTTAAAAACTAAACACCCAGGGGAATACAGAATGGGGTGACTTGTGTGCCTCTCACCAGGTTGTTACCCAGAATCCCTTGCAAACCTCAAACTTTGTAAAAAAAAAAAAAACATTTTCCTCACATTTCTGTGATGGAAAGTTCTGGAATCTGCGTGTATCCACAAACTTCCACCCACCCAGCATTCCCCAAAGTCTCCCGATAAAAATGGTACCTCACTTGTGTGGGAACTTGGAAGGTCTAGTGTCCGCGACAGGGAAGATCCCAAAACGCGACGTGGACACATCACATTTTTCCACTGAAAACTGACCCTGCGTTCGCAGTGTGCCTAGCTGTGGATTTTGAACCCTAGCACAGCCAGCACATAGGGAAACCTAGCATACCTATACATTTTTGAAAACTAGACACCCAGGGGAATCCAGGATGGGGTGACTTGTGTGGCTCTCACCAGGTTCTGTTACCCAGAACCCCTTGCAAACCTCAAACTTTGTAAAACAAACTACATTTTCCTGTGATGGAAAGTTCTGGAATCTGCCTGGATCCACAAACTTCCACCCACCCAGCATTCCCCATAGTCTCCCAATAAAAATGGTACCTCACTTGTGTGGGTAGGCAACGTGGACACATCATATTTTTCCAGTGAAAACTGGCCCTTTTTATGCAATGTGCCTAGCTGTGGATTTTGAACCCTAGCTCAGCCGGCACCTAGGGAAACCTAGCAAACCTATACATTTTTTTTAACTAGACACCCAGGGGAATCTAGGATGGGGTGACTTGTGTGGCTCTCACCAGGTTCTGTTACCCAGAATCCCTTGCAAACCTCAAACTTTGTATAAAAAAAAACACAGTTTCCACACATTTCTGTGATGGAAAGTTCTGGAATCTGCGTGTATCCACAAACTTCCACCCACCCAGCATTCCCCAAAGTCTCTTGATAAAAATGGTACCTCACTTGTGTGGGTGGGCCAAGTACCCGCGGCAGGGAAGGGCCCAAAACGTATTGTGGCGACATCAAAATTACCAATCACAAAATGACCCGGTTTTGCGAGTGGGTCACCTGGGTTTTTGGCCCCGGGCTCAGCGGCCATAAAGGAAAACCTGCCAAACCCAGATATTTCTGAAAACTAGACACCCGGGGGAGTCCAGGGAGGTGTGGCTTGTGTGGATCCTGCAAGGTTTTCCTACCCAGAATTCCCTGCAAATCTCCAATTTAGCTGAAAAAAATCACATTTTTCCCACGTTTCTGTGTGGGAAAGTTGTGGGATCACCGGGCTGACACAAATTCCCCACCACCCAGCATTCCCCTTGGTCTACCAATAAAAATGGTACCTCACTTGTGTGGGTGGGCCAAGTACCCGTGGCAGAGAAGAGCCCAACTTGTATTGTGGAGACATCAACATTAGCAATCACAAAATGACCTGTTTTTGCAAAGGGGGCACCTGCGTTTTTGGTCCTGGACTCGGCGGCCATCTAGGGAAACCTCTACATTCAAAGACGATAGTCATCATACTGGCGGGCAGGGCGAAGACCCCTCCTTCCCCTGCACCTCTCACACTCCCTTCTTACTATGCAGTCCCCACGTGACATGATTCGCTTTCTTACACTGAATGTGAGCGTCATGCACACCGCCCGACAGCGTTACTCTTGCATAAAACATCAACATGCGCAAATAGTCTACCTGCAAGAGACACACACAATGAAATAAGAGATAGATTGCCTACGTAAACGCTGGAGAGGCTTTCTCTATGCAACTACCTACTCTGCATATGCCCGTACCGCTTTGATCTGGATCAGACCTGGCAACCCCTTTCAAGTACTTGACACCACCATAGACACAGTAAGCCGCTATTCAATCCTGGAGGGGTTCCAAGATGGCTCTCCCCTGCTCCTCAACAGCATCTATGCCCCCAAATCCTAACAGGAGAACTTCTGGAATGCCCACTCCACTCTACTGGATCACAAAACTGCACTTCCCTGGCTTCTTGGCGGTGGCTACAATTGCGCTTTAGATCTCCACCTCGACAGGTCACACCCTCCCCTCCCACACACACCCCCGTACACACAAACAGCATGCCTGCATAACTGGGCACAACAATGGTCACTGGTTGACGCTTGGCGGTCCCACAACCCCACTAGCAAACTTTACTCATTCTACTCAATGCCTCACAAACTCCACATATGCCTCGACCGCTTCCTCTGTTTGTCGCCCCTGTCTCCTCTAGTACGTCACTTAGATTATTTAGGCTGTGAGGCCTCTGACCATGATGCCCCTTTCGTGGACATACAATGGGCAGCCCCAAGGCCGACGACCCCAACTTGGTGACTTCAACGCGACTGCCTAGATGACCCAGTCTTCCAGGAACAGCAGGGCACCCATATCTGACATTACTTTACTGAGAACGATGGAACCGGCCCTCCACGAGAATGGTGGAATGGGACGCTTTTAAAGTGGTGACAGGTGCCCTCTGCAGACAACAAGTAGTAGGCATTCGTAAAACTCTAGACAAAGAAATAGCAGACTCTGAGAAACACTTTGTGGACTTGAGCAAGGTGGCAGATTGCGACCCTGCGAAGATCCCGCAACTCACAACGGTGAAAATGTCATGCACACTGCTCTTGGAACGCCTCAGCTGCTTAACTTCACAGCCCAGGTGGCTTAAGTTCACAGGGAAGGGGACAAGTCCAGCCGACTCGTAGCCTGGCTCACGTGGCAGGAAAACACGACAGCCCCCATCACGGAACTGATTACACCCGCCGGTGCCCCATTCATGCACAAGAAGAAATACTGCAATTATTCCACACCTATTACTCCACACTGTACCACACTCTGTTTGAATCTTCTGTGGAGCACTCCCGTGCATTCCTTGCAGGCATCACTTTACCCCTTATCCCCACCCCAACTAGACTTGCGCTCGATAATAAAATAACCACAGAAGAAATCACACAGGTGATCAGGGACTTAGTCCGCAATAAAACCCTGGAGCTTGACAGCCTACCGTTCAAGTATTACAGCACCTTCTCTGCACTTCTGGCGCTGAGACTGGCAGACATGTATGAGGCTGCGTTGAACGTGGGCGAAATCCCCCAATCGCTCCGGGAATCACTCCAAGGGTCGATCCCTAAACCAGGTAGAAACATGACACAGCCATCATCGTATCAACCCATTGCAATTTTAGGAGCTGATTACAAAATATTGGTTAAAATACTGTCAGATCACTTTGCTGGACCTAATCCACATAGGCCAGAATAGGTTCATCCCCAGACGCAGCACCTCCCAAAACATTCTGGTTATTTCATGTACAAGACCATGTTAAAGGATGAAACCTACAAGCAGCCTGTTTGATTTTAGTCCTGGAGCACGCGTTTGACACACTGATGTGGCATTACCTTTTGCAGGTCCTAACTCGAATGGGAGTTGGACCATGACTTCTCGCATACACTCGACTTCTCTACCCGAAATCTCGAGTGCACCTCGGACATCTCATTTCCACCCTGATTTTGGTGAGCAGAAGAACGAGACAGGGGTGCCCCCTCTCGCCATTACTTTTCGCCCTCGCAATGGAACCCCTAGCCATATGCTTATGGGACGAGGGTCGCGGGTGGGGAATACCCATGGAGGACAGGACACAAGCGGTGTTCAAGTATGCCGATGACCTCATCTATTTAAAAGCCATCACATCAGACCTTTCCCCACTACAGAACACATTAGATACATTTAGACGGACTCCGAGTGAACTGGGGTAAATCAGCCATACGCTCGCTCCATCCCGACCAACCACTGCGATCTGTACATCTATGCGAAGCCCCCCTTCGCTGGCAGGGAGCGGCTACTTGTTACTTTGGGATTCATCTCTACCATACCCTCTCAAATATATTCGACGGGAATCTTCAACGGGAATCTTCGGGTGGCACTGATGGACATTAAAGTGCAAATGCACTATTGGTGGTCGCTACCTTTTGCCCCGGTTGGCAAAGTGCCACAGGCAAAAATGATTGCACTACCCCGCCTACTCTACTATTTCACAAATCTTCGCATAATCCGCTGCGCTCCTTCTTTAAGGACTCCTTACTGTGCAGTCTGATTTGGGGAAACAGGCAGCGCCGCTTAGCCCTTCGAAAATTGCAGCTTCTGATAGACTGAGGAGGGCTAGGTGCCCCATCTTTTGAGGCGTACTTTCTGGCAGCGCAGTTACAATGACTTTCACGCTGGACGGCTGGGAGGTATATGGGGGAGACGTGCAATGAAGATGGCATCCTTCCCCTCCCAGCAGTCCACCGCCTCTTGCTCACAAGAACTACGCCCCCTTCTTCGTGACCTCTTCAGCTAGCAGGAGCGTGGGCGTGTATGGCGAGAATAGATCGAATATCACTGGGATGGCCTGTTTATGCTCCCGCACTGCCCCTGGTTGGCCTTTCTAAATTCCCTGGGTTCTTTACACACCGCGATCTAGACCCTTGGACAGAACACTCTATCTACACAACCGGAGACCTCTTTCTAAATGGCCAGATCCTCCCATTTGACCAGCTAGTGACAGATTATGATCTACCCCCAAGACAATTCCTCCTACACCGTCAGCTCACAAATACATGCCACCCCCTATGCAATGCCACGGAGGCAGAGCCTGTGACACACCCAGTACTACAAACTATACTTACAATGGTTCCCAGATGTCACATCATCACCTGGCTATATAAAGCCATTCGCGACTTAACAATGCTTCCCTTGGACCCCTCCGACACAAATGGGAGGACGTGTTTGGGCACGTAATGCATGACAAAGAGTGGGCGATAGCCTTGGAGTTCCCTCAACAGGTGTGCTGCAACTCGCGCTTTAAAAACCTTCATCTTTTCCTGCTACACTGAGCATACCTCACCGCACCCCAAATTGTTTTTTTTCCACAGGCAGGTGCATGGTGTCCCCACTGTCGGGTTTTGGATGCAGACCTGGCACATACGCTTTGGTCCTGCCCTGCCCTCCATCCGTCCTGGAAAGAGGTACATGCCGTACTGCAGCAGGTTACATAACTCACAGACATTTACATCTGGGAAGCATGTTCACAGGCACCGCAACGAAGCTGACTGGTCTGCTGCTCCTGTCATCCTACAGACTTCCCGAGGCTCAGCAACACAGGTGGTGGTTCTGTGGCTCGCCAGAGGACTGACCTGTCTTCCCTGCAATTTGGAGGACAGTATCCCTTGTCAGAGTGGTTGGGACCAAACCCCTGTCCACCGCGTCGACTTGCTGTTGCCGAGGCCTGTTGGATCTCCACTCCAGAGATCTTCGGGCTACAAGAAGCTCCAGCCTCCAGCACCTCATCCCTCGAAGATCAGCGTCCTCACTGCATCCTTTGCACCGTGATCCTCCATCTTTGGTGAGCTACCTGGGGTCTTCTTGCGACTCATCTGCCTTCGGCCTGTGGATCCTCACGAGGGTCTTCTACTGCTTTGGTGGGCTCCCCTGCTTGCTTGGGGCCTGCTCTGACTCTTCTGCACTTGGTGAGTCCCTTGAACCTTGCTGGTCCCAATGATTGCATCTTGTCATCTTCCATGCTAGTTGCGGCTACCAAAGCTTGTTGGTGCTCCCGTCGGACACCGACATCCGTCATGGGACAGCTCGTGCACGGCTCCTGGTCTTCCTCAGCATCGCCATGTCCCCACAGCTGCAGCAACAAGGTCCTCGTCAAATCTCCTGAGGTCCCTGCCAAGGGTGGGCATTGTGCTTCGGTGCCTCCTGGTCACCTCCGAGTGGCATAGACTCTGTCCCATCTGCTTGCAGGTTCTCCTCTTCAAGAATCCACCCTTGGATCCCACCGGACATCTTCACAAACTTCTCCAGAGGCCTTTTCTCCAAAATCTTCCATTGTCGTCTACAGCAGGATTACGTATTCTTCCACAAACTCGTTTTCTGTAAAGAGGCATTTAAATCTTGCTCTTATCTCTTCATGTTTGCTGGGCATTCAAAGACAGAGGTCAAATGTCAGGCGCTGTGTTCGAAGGCGCTTATTTACTATACTTTCTCTGACTTCAATGAGAGGGTTTACATGACAATCTTATTCTTCTTTCTTTTCCCTGAAGCACTCAATGACAGTGCACATTTTATTCTGCTGTCTCCCTTATGATCTCTTTCAACCCCAGTTGACTTCAAGTTAAAATCTCACTCTGTGACCCACACCACTTCTGCTCTCTTCTGTTTTACTTTTTTATGTATATAGCATGGACTCTGCCACCGGTTATGAACTATGTGCCCTGTTTCACAGGACATTGAGCTGACACCGGCACTTGAGCCTGGTTCCCCAGCTCCAAAGTCGGTAGTCCTGTTCGTAAGGCTACATCAGCTCCTCATACATCCCCCACGACTCAGTTTACTCATCTCATCCGTGCCCTCAGTGTTGCTTAAACCCTTCCCTACCTGCTTTCCATTTAATTTAATAAAGTCAACAGATCCTTAAGCCGAGACATGTTGAATCTGCCAGTGCTTGTTGCTAAAGTTGCTGTTTTCAAATGCACTCAGTGTAAACAGGTTTTAATGTTTCTGGTCAGTTGATTTGCATATGGCTGGGTCGGTATGCAGACATAATATCGAGTTTTAAATATCGATATGCCATATTATCGATGTTTAAATTTCGATGCGACAGAATATTGACCTGCAAGAATATCGTCAACAAGAATATCGACATGCAGGTAAGAAATATCGTTTTACTTAATATCGAAGTTAGTAATATCGTAAGTAAAAATATCGTTGTTCATAATATCGATTTTTTTTTTAGTGTTTTGTAGGTTAGTATATGTGTTAAAAGTATAGCTTATTTTTGTAATGTATGTTTGAATTTTTTACAAGTAATTAATTTTATGTTAATTAATTTTTGCATATTTTACTTCCGTAGCGCGTTGTGGGTTTATAGGGGAATAGGGTGGGAAGTAATTTAATTATAATATATTAATTAATAATTTTTTAGAAGTTATTAATTTGAAAAAAATATATATATTGCGTTTTAGTTCCGTAGCGGGTTGTGGGTTTATAGGGGAATAGGGTGGGAAGGAATTTAATTGAAATTAATTAATTAATGATTTTATTAATTAATATTTTTGTATTTAATAATTTATATTGTTAATTGTGTTAATTAATTGGGTATTAATTAATTTTAAATTGGTTATTAATAATTACTAATTAATTGGTAAATATGTTAATTGTGTAATTTTTTTAGGAGCGGGTTTTGGTTGTATATGGGAATAGGGTGGGAAGTAATGTAATTATAATTAATTAATTAATAATTTTATTAATTAATATTTATGTAATTAATATTTTATATTGTTAATTGTGTTAACAATGTTATTAATTGGTTATTAATTGGATATTAATTATTAATAATCAATTGGTAAATATGTTAATTGTGTAATTTTTTGAGGAGCAGGTTGTGGGTTGATAGGAAGTAGGGTGAGAAGTAATTTAATTTTAATAAAAAATGTATTATTTTTTTATATAATATTTTTTAAAGTTATTTTATAGTGTTAATTGTGTGATCTCATTTATTTTTGATGGTTTTTAATTTGCTAGTTAATTGTTATCAATTAATTAATTAATTTTTAATTAATTATGTTAATTGTGTAATATTTTATAAGATTGGTGGGGTCGTTTATAGGGGAATATGGTGGGAGGTTAATTATTATTATTTTTATTTTTTTAATTTTATTGAGCAGAGCATTAGGTTCATGAAGTACATAGCATACTTAAAAACATTATCATTAAAACCAGTTTCTACAAAAGATCAAAATGACAGCCTCTCAATACATAATGAATAATAAAAACACAAAACAAGTACAAATTTATCTTATAACATAGCAGCAAAGAAGAAAATTCCTGATACGTCTAAAGTGCAGTGCCAATAAAGTGCTAGTGCCATCTTATCACCTAGAGCCATCATGATTACAACATTTTATTAAAAAACAAGAACTTTTGGCTATAGCGGCTCATTACATCATTGGAGGTTAATTATTTTTGACAAATTAATTATTTGTTAATGAATGTTAATTATTTTGCTGGAGTGGGAATAGTAAATTATTCCCACCCGCTATCCAACACTTTCCCTACTGTAGCACTCGCTGGAGTGGGAATTGTAATTTTTACCCACCCGCTATCCAATACTTTCCCTACTGTTGCACTCTCTGGAGTGGGAATAGTAATTATTATCCCTCCCCGCTATCCAACACTTTCCCTACTGTTGCACTCACTGGAGTGGGAATAGTAATTATTACCCCTCCCCGCTATCCAACACTTTCCCTACTGTTGCACTCACTGGAGTGGGAATAGTAATTTTTACCCCCCCGCTATCCAACACTTTCCCTACTGTTGCACTCACTGGCGTAGGAATAGTAAATTTTACCACTCCGCTATCCAACACTTTCCCTACTGTTACACTTGTTGGAGTGGGAATATAAATTTTTACCTCTCCGCTATCCAACACGTTCCCTACTGTTGCACTCACTGAAGTGGGAATAGTAATTTTTACCCATCCGCTATCCAACACTTTCCCTACTGTTGCATTTGCTGGAGTGGGAATAGTAATTTTTACCCTACGCTATCAAACACTTTCCCTACTGTTACACTTGGTGGAGTGGGAATAGTAAATTATTCCCACCCGCTATCCAACACTTTCCCTACTGTAGCACTCGCTGGAGTGGGAATTGTAATTTTTACCCACCCGCTATCCAACACTTTCCCTACTGTTGCACTCACTGGAGTAGGAATAGTAAATTTTACCACTCCGCTATCCAACACTTTCCCTACTGTTACACTTGTTGGAGTGGGAATATTAATTTTTACCTCTCCGCTATCCAACACTTTCCCTACTGTTGCACTCACTGGAGTGGGAATAGTAATTTTTACCCTCCCGCTATCCAATAGTTTCCTTACTGTTGCAATTACTGGAGTGGGAATAGTAATTTTAACCCCGCCGCAATCCAACACTTTCCCTACTGTTACACTTCGTGGAGTGGGAATAGTAAATTATTCCCTTCCGCTATCCAACACTTTCCCTACTGTTGCACTCTCTGGAGTGGGAATAGTCATTGTATCCCCTACGCTATCCAACATTTTCCCTACTGTTATAGTTAATGTAGTGTAAAGTATTTTTTTACAAATAAATATTAATTTTAATATTTTAATTTATTATATATATATATATATATTATTTTTATATTTATATTACAGGTTTATGTATATATATATGTATTTATAATTTGTATTATATTTCTAACATTTTATAATTAAATAAAATAATTATTTATTAATATTATTAAGTTAGTATATATATATATAATTTTTTTTAATATGTATGTTTATTTTTTTTATATATTACCTTTATTATTTATCATTTTTAACTTTTTTCAATAATTCTAACTGTTTTTATTAATTATATTTATTATTTAATTAATTTTATATTATTTTTAAGACATTTAAAAAAAACGATATTTTAAACAACGATATTTTAAACAACGATATTTTGGTTTCGATATTTTTGTACTTACCTTTGTAGAGATAGGATGTCGATATTCTGTCCATCGATATTCTGTACTCGATATTCTTGTAGGTCGATATTCGGTCCGTCGATATTCTGCCAGTGATCCGGCTGGGTCTGAACTGGGTTTGCGAAGTGAGCTAAAGAACGATGATGGATTCAACCCAGATCTGTGACTGGGGGTGAGTGTCTGAAAAGTTTGAGCGCTCCGTCCATCAACTCCTTTTGTTTGCTCTGGTCGTTTAAGGACACAGTGGATGTGCGCGGTTTGTTCACGTGGTCTGGCACCAATACTTTTGGGTCAAAAGAGCAGACTGCAATCTTGAAACGGGAAATTATGTTTACATCATGATTTATTCATCGAATAAGGTGAAAATTCCATCACAAAACTGATTTCTCATAAAGTGGCGATATTCTGTCTACAAAGATATGCAAAGTCCATTTGTTTATAGATTGTGCAAACAAATACATGCAGATGTTTGCCAGCTGCTGTGCCACAAGTGCCCTGGGCATGCACTGTCTGCTCCTGTGCAGCTCGCCTTAGTGGCTTCGCTTTAGGGGTGCCCAGCAACAAGCATTGGCAGAATGAGTTAACAAGTACCAGGGAGATGGGTGCCAGGTGCTGCTCTTTTCTATGTTTTAATTCAACGGAGCGAGGGCTTCTCCGTGACGTCCACCTTATATTTCTTTTACAGAATAAAATGATAAACACAAACAAGCAGCCCTACAAACTAGGGCTTGAATAAGGCAATAATGAAGCAGATTGCAGTCCGATCTTGTTGTGCTGATGGTGACTGGAGCATGTTGGATAGATGGAGAACAGCCCAGCGACAGGCGCTAAATCAATTGATCAATGGCATCAAATAGTGGTTGACTAAAGTAATGAATAATCTTGGCCTTCCTGACCCCCACCTACGAAGAAACCATTCATCTTTGGACCCTGGTCCACATGTTTTAGCATCCCCCAGCTGTCCTGAGGCATTGTCTATTGGGGCGTGGGGCGATTATGCCCCATTCTTAGGGGTTGTAGCTAGGAAGAAGAAGGCGTGAAATATTGTTTTAAATAAAAAAGAAATAAAACAACTTTGCCAAATGTCTTTCATTTTCTGTTTGTAATTGACAATTTTAATGACTGTAGGGCTCAGAGGAACAATCAATCAATCATTAGGTCTTGTAGAGCGCGACTTGTCACCCCGGGGGGTCTCCAGGTCCTTTGTTTGTAGCACAGCCCTTGCACCTAAAAGCCCTTTCCACACACCACTCCTCTTTAGCATCTGTCCACCAAATAAGGTGCAGAGGGGCCAGTTAACTGTTAGTGGTGGAGCAAGGTGTTTCCGAGCACAGCTCAGGTGCCAAGAAGGCCCCCCCAATCCTCCTTAGCATCTCCCGCAGCATAAGGTGCAAAGCAAAGTGTCTCCTAACACAGCCCGGGGACCTAGAAGCGCCCATACTCCTTCATATTTCCCGCAGAATAAGATGCACAGATGGCAACTTGCCGGTGCAGAACGAGGTGTTTTCGATGACAGCATGGGCGCCTAGAAGCCCCCACACTCCTCCTTTGCATCTTCCGCAGTATAAGGCGCATAGGGGGCGTCTTTCTGGTGCAGCCCGGGCACCTAAAAGTGCTGCTGAAACATCCTTCTTTAGCATCTCCTGCTGTATAAGGTGCAGAAAGGGCATTGCATTGTATTGTACTATACAATGACAGACCATACCATACCTCATCATGACAGGCCATACCATACCGTATCATGATAGGCCATACCATACCTTATCATGATAGGCCATACCATACCTTATCATGACAGGCCATACAATACTGTATCATAACAGGCCATATCATACCTTATCATGATAGGCCATACCATACCTTATCATGACAGGCCATACAATACCTTATCATGACAGGCCATACCATACCGTATCATGATAGGCCATACCATACCGTATCATGATAGGCCATACCATACCTTATCATGACAGGCCATACAATACTGTATCATAACAGGCCGTACCATACCTTATCATGACAGGCGATACAATACTGTATCATGACAGGCCATTCAATGCCGTATCATGACAGGCCATACAATACAGTATCATGACAGGCCATACCATACCTCATAATGAAAGGCCATACAATACCTTATTTTGACAGGCCATACAATACCGTATCATGACAGGCCATACAATACCATATCATGACAGGCCATACAATACCGTATCATGACAAACCATACCATACCTTATCATGACAGACCATACAATACTGTATCATGACAGGCCATACCATACTTTATCATGAAAGGCCATACAATACTGTATCATGACAAACCATACCATACTTTATCATGACAGGCCATACAGTACCGTATCATGACAGGCCATACCACACCACACTACACCATAAAATACCATGACAGGCCATACCACACCATACCATATAATTACAGCCCATACCATACCTCATCATGAAAGGCCATACAATGCCGTATTATGACATGCCATACTATACTGAATCATGACAGGCAATACAATGCTGTATCATGACAGGCCATTCAATGCCGTATCATGACAGGCCATACCATACCTTATCATGACAGGCCATTCAATACCGTATCATGACAGGCCATACCATACCTCATCATGACAGGCCATTCAATGCGTATCATGACATGCCATACCATACCTCATCATAACAGGCCATACAATGCCGTATCATGACAGGCCATACAATACAGTATCATGACAGGCCATACCATACCTCATCATGAAAGGCCATACAATACCGTATCATGAAAGGCCATACAATACCGTATCATGACAGGCCATACAATACCGTATCATGACAGGCCATACAATACCGTATCATGACAGGCCATACAATACCATATCATGACAGGCCATACAATACTGTATCATGACAAACCATACCATACCTTATCTTGACAGGCCATACGATACAGTATCATGACAGGCCATACCATACGTTATCATGAAAGGCCATACAATACTGTATGATGACAAGCCATACCACACCACACTACACCATAAAATACCATGACAGGCCATACCACACCATACTATATAATTACAGCCCATACCATACCGTATCATGACAGGCCATACCATACCAAATCATGTCACGCCACACGTTTCCATACAATGACACGCTATACCATATCATACCATACAACTGACAGACCATACCATAACATACCATACAATGACAGACCATACCATATTGTACAATAACATGCCAAACCATAATATACAATGGTAAGCCATACAATACTATACAATGACAGGCCATACCACACCATACTATATAATTACAGCCCATACCATACCGTATCATGACAGGCCATACCATACCAAATCATGTCACGCCACACGTTTCCATACAATGACACGCTATACCATATCATACCATACAACTGACAGACCATACCATAACATACCATACAATGACAGACCATACCATATTGTACAATAACATGCCAAACCATAATATACAATGACAAGCCATACAATACCATGTCACACCATTGCACACAATGACATGCCATACTATACAATACCATACAATGTCAGGCCATATACCATACTATATAATGACAGACAATGCCATGCCATACAAAATAACTATAAAAATTTGACAAAGCCAGGAGATCTCGCAAAGGCGAGACCTTTTGGCTTTGCCAATGCTTGTTCATCCCTGGCATGAGAACTTCAGTAAATAAGGCAAACAATACACTAACATTCATGGAATAAAACTGGCCTGAAAGCGCTTTTATCAAATTCTTTAAGCGCTCAAAGTGAGGCTTTTGACAATTGTTTGAGGAGGGCATCAGATTTACAGGCACCTTTGATCTTTGAGAAAGTTACTAAATGGAGTAAACCAGATCCCTGGTACTCCCAAGACTTAAAAATTGGTCAAACAAAGCCTTTCGCAATTTTAGGAAAATGGATACGATACTGTTAGGAGTCTTTCAAAAAGAGTTTAAGCAAAGATTGGCCTATTATAAATATTGTTTTTAAGCACCAAACAAAACATCTATACTAGCACAATTAGTACAGTCACTAGCTTACTAAAGGCAATGTTCACATTAAAAAGAGGTTTCTGATACTACAAAAATATACCCTGACTGTCTCACTTCAGTTGTTCTGTGATCAGCTAAACACTCACTTTGTGAATAAAGTGTCTTATTAAAACAGAGATCGAGACTGGTCACTTCTCGCAAACCTCAACTGATCTCACCCTTAGTACCAAGAAGGTTTTTGCTTTCGAGACACTATCATTGGATGGTCTTCCTTCAGCAATTTTCAAATTGAATTTGGGTTCTTCTTTAGCTCCATGTCTACCTTTTATTGAAAAACAATTTTAACACAATTGCTACTTTTGTTCCCCAGTCCATCAAATATGTGTCCTTGGCCCCTCTTCTTAGGAAACTATCTTGAGTCAATGGAACTGAGAAATATTGACCAATTTCATTACTGACAGCAGAAGCTAAAATCTTAGAGTATCATATTTCGAAACAAGTGAGCAACTTTCTTTAGGAAACATATTTCTTGGACAACTTCGCCCTGCTTCTGGCACTGAATTCATTCTACTGTCTATTGTAGATGATTTAAGAGCTAACTTGGATCAAGGGCATATCAATGGACGGATCCTTTTAGGTTGTCAGCAGCTTTCGACGGTGTAGATCACACCATTCTTTACGAGTGTCTACCGGCAGCGGGATTTGAAGGCACCACTTTTAAAGGACTTCAATGATTCCTCACTGATTGAACATAGTCGGTTAGGCGCTGTCCTTGTAATGCTACGAAAAGGAATGTTAGGTATGATCTGCCACAAGGATCGGTTTTATCCTCACAACTTTTTAACATATATGTGTGCACGCTCGCAAAGCTCTAGTAGAGAGAGGAATTGAAATATACACCTATCGCAATGATACCAAATCATGATGTGGCTTGACGGTAACCCTTCTACGTATGCTGCATTCCAATAGACTACGAGATTCCTTTTGAACTGGATGGTTAGCAACTGGTTAAAAATTAAACGTGAAATCCAAAACGTTGATAGCCAACGGTGAAACAGGATTATGGCTTAATGCATATTGTCTGGTGGAGATGTGCTCTCTTCCTGTCCCTTCTACCTCAGTAAAAAGCCTAGGAGTTAAAGCAGATAATAAACTTTCCTTATTGAATCAGGTATTGTTAGTGGTGTTCCCATGCTTATTTCATCTGAGGATACTCAG
Organism: Calotriton arnoldi; assembly: GCA_963921515.1. Classification (NCBI taxonomy): domain Eukaryota; kingdom Metazoa; phylum Chordata; class Amphibia; order Caudata; family Salamandridae; genus Calotriton; species Calotriton arnoldi. Next base: position 2,092,223 of record CAWUFW010002007.1, read on the forward strand.
AAAACACCTACCTTATTTAACAGAGGGCGCAAAAAGAACAGTAGTTGCTCTGATAGACCGATCTCGAAAAGGAAACGCCAATTCTTTGTATTTAGGAAACCTGACCTATCTCTTAAATATGTTACAGGCAGTTCAAAACACAGCAGCACATATGATTCTTGGAGCTCCTTGATTCTTTCACAGCGCCTCGAGACCCTCACGGGTTATTTACCGTGAGAATCGTTCTCACTGCCCTGTGGAGTGCCGCAGGGGTCTTCATTGAGTCTTCATTGAGTCCGACACTTTTTAACATTTATATGTCCTCATTGGCGCCCCTAATTGAATCCTTTGGCTTTAGTCTGACATCCTACGCGGATGACACCCAAATTGTGGTGTCTATACGGCCAGTAGAGCTTCCCGGGAACTGCGTCCCGGCTCCAGGATTGTATGAATGCCGTGGGGGTCTGGATGGCCCAAAATTGCCTAAAGCTCAACTCCGGTAAAACGGAGGTTGTGCTGTTTGGCAACAACCCCAACTTCTGGACCCCTGACTGTTGGCCGGATGCTTTGGGCCCCCTTCCCACTCCCAGTAGGAAGGTGAAGAACCTGGGAGTGTGGATTGATAACAATCTTAGCTTTAGGGATCAGGTGAACACAGTGGCGTCATCAACTTCCTATATCTTGAGATCCTGTAGGAAAATAATGCCACTGTTGCCCAAAGACACGCAAAAAACAGTCATCACAGCGTTACCAATGTCCAGATTGGATTACTGTAACAGCCTATATCTCAATATCCAGGAAGGACTGAAGAACAAATTACAGACCCTGCAGAACGCGGCAGCTAGACTTCTGACTGGCATACCAAAATACGCCTCAATCTCGGCTGAGATCAAAAAACTTCACTGGCTGCCGGTTAGGAAGCGCACTCAGTTCAAGGCCTTATGTTTGGTCTTCAAAGCCCTTCATGGAGTTCGGCCAGACTACTTACAACAGCGATTACGCTGGTATGTACCGAAAAGATCTCTGAGGTCATCAGATGCAAAACTGGTGACGGTGCCTTTGTAAAAAAGCTAATTGGGGGGGCAGAAGCTTTGTAGCCAATGCAGCCAAAGCATGGAATGGCCTCCCATTACACCTCAGATGTATGACCAATCTACTGGCCTTTAGGAAAGTATTAAAAACATGGCTGTTTATTAATTAATCTCATCGTTACCCCTTCCACTTTAGGCCCCGGCAGGACTTCACATAGCGCCAGGACACCTTCGGGTAGCAGTTAGCGCTCTATAAATGTCACTAACAATAACCGTGCTTTATAAATATTTGATTGATTGACACCCTTCTCCTCCATCTTCATTGGCATGCATTTAGACAACATATTCTTTTTAAGGCTGTCTGCATTCTTTTTAAAGCACTACATGGAACTGTTCCTCCCTTCATCTATAATCAGTTTAGGAGATACATTCCCAGCCATACTCTTCACTCAATGGCCCCCCACCTCAGCTGGTGGTGCCGAAATGCTTGAAATCAAAAAACTGGTGGCTATAGTTTTCTGTCTCTGAGACCACTTTTTGGAATTCCCTGCCAGCTGCAATTTGTTTTGAATCAAACCGTTTATCATTTAGACGATCGATTAAATCCTGACTTCTTCTGCAAGCATATTTTGAGGTATATTATGCTTCCTGATTTTTAGGTTTACAGCTGTCTTTTGTCTGGTGCCACAGGAAAGCCATTGGTGCATGTGCTTTATAAATAGCCAGTGGCGGCTGATAGGGAACGGTGGTGGGGGAAGGTGGTGGGGGGGTTAGGCAAAAAAAAAAACGTACCTGGTGGTCGCTGTCGCCAGTGTTACAACCCTCCCCACTCACCTGAATACCAGGTACCGCCGGAACGAAGAGAGCCACCCCTCTCACCTCTGGATCAATCCTCCACACCGATACCACAGTATGGGCGATTGGTCCCAAGGGGGAAAGGGACGAATTATCACACCACCCTTGGTGTGTTGGAAAATGAAGGGACGATACGGAGTGTAGTGTTGGATTGGGGCTTGAACAAGCTGGAAGGGCGTACAGACAGCGTCTGTAAGGGAACGAGAGGAGAGCCGTAAGGAAGGTAGAAAAGCACGTGAATCATGGGATCACGGTAGGGGAAGAATTAGTTTCATTCTGATGAGTAACGATGTGTTGATCCCGAAGGCCTAGTTATTCTCCACAAACCATAAAAAGGAACTCTGTTCAATGAGGTGCAATAGCCTCTTGCACCTCTATGCAAACCAAGGGTGGAATAGTGAAACGCTGTAACTCCAGGAACGGTTGTTAGCAGTCCTGAACCAAAGTGCTGGCGTTTGTTCCTGAATCCCAACACAATGCTCCAATTCCACTACTTTTTTGTTGGAGGCGGTGCTGCCGGCTCCTACCGTGCGCCTCTACAACAGAACAACAAAAACAAAAGAAAGAAAAGAAATATTACTTATTCACACTCGGCTTGGAAGCCGAGATGCAAGTCCGGCGGCTCCTGCCGCTTTGAATTCTATTTGCGGCTTCGGCCGCGTTGAGGTAAGGTTCGGGCGGCTCCTGCCGTTTTTGAATTCTTTTAGCGGCTTCGGCCGCGTAGCAGAAATGTTTGGCGGCTCCTGCCGCTTTGAATGCTTATCGCGGCTTCGACCGCGTAGCAGAAATGTTTGGCGGCTCCTGCCGCTTTGAATACTTTTCGCGGCTTCGACCGCGTAGCAGAAATGTTTGGCGGCTCCTGCCGCTTTGAATGCTTTTCGCGGCTTCGACCGCGTAGCAGAAATGTTTGGCGGCTCCTGCCGCTTTGAATGCTTATCGCGGCTTCGACCGCATAGCAGAAATGTTTGGCGGCTCCTGCCGCTTTGAATGCTTATCGCGGCTTCGACCGCGTAGCAGAAATGTTTGGCGGCTCCTGCCGCTTTGAATGCTTTGAAATCCTCTGATAAAAGAAGAAAAGGGGATGGGGATAGGGAGAGAATGGAGGCACGCTCCTGCGCCCTCACAAAGGATTAGTCTGGGGGTATGACGAATAGAGAGGCACACTCCTGTGTCCTCGCGAGTCTGGAATTAAGTAATCGTCCATAAAGCTAAGCACCTGTGTCATGCACTGAAGGCTCTTATATAACCACAACCCCCTATCACCTGACTGGCTGCTACCAATGACAGGGGACAGGGAAGAAAGAGAGATAAAAAGATAAAAGGTAGTATTGGGAACAGGGTGTGAAAGGGGAAAGTGGTAACAGCCAGCCTCCGCCTCTCCTATGATGCAGGAATCAGGAGGCTCCCAGGCTCCCAAACTCCCCTGACCAATCACAATGCTGCCTTGCAGCAGAGTTGTAATTGGTCTGAGCGCCGTGGTTCAGTGCTCAGAGAAGGTATGGGAGGGTGGGAATGTTCTCCACCCAAGCTGTGCAATACAGCCTGTGCAGAACATGCAAAGAGCGCATGACTGTTTGGCCGGCCCGAGATGGCCAGCCAAACAGTCATGCACACTTTAGGTGCGGCAGCAGCCACTCCTCCTCCCTCGATGTCACAGGAGCCCGGCCCGCCCCACCCTAACTTAACCTGGCTGCATTGCAACTGCAACACTAAGAATAAAAAATTAAAAACGTTACGTTATTATCATTTTATTTTTCCTTTCAAACTGCTTTAAAGCAGTGGGGCGATGCTCCTCCACCTTAACGGAGGAGCCGCCACTGTAAAAAGCTAGAACATCAATTTGGAAACCTTCCCTCGTAAAGCCAGTTCTCTAGCCATCCCTCCAAATAGCCCTTGAGATCTAATCCTGCAATGCCGGATGAGAATCCAGTGGCCTTCTAGTAGGCAGATTTCGAGTAATTCTTGCCCCACTCAGTGCAACTGTGAAAGTATTTCACAGTTCAGGACTTTGTGTAAAGTTCTTCTGTCGTGTTCCCTGCTGTTTTAGGAGGGGGGGGGGGGGCACCTGCTAGATTTCCTTAAAAGACAATATACAAGTTGTACCATTTTCGAGAAAAGGAGAACTGGCAGGTGTTCCTCACTCCTCTCTCTAACGAGATATGCAAAACTACGTGAAATATTTTGTTACCTATTTTCTTTCTACGCTGGAAAAGCACTTGAAGGTAATGCAAAGCAGCGCGTAGCGCTGCTTAACATTACTTAGCACCAAGGGGGCGTACCATGGGTAGTGCATGGACGTACCCATGCAACAACCCAAGGTTTCTGACGCTAAACCCAATTTACTTAAAAAAGTAGACAAGGTTTAGCGTCAGAAAATAGCATCCATTTCAGATAGGCGCTATGAAGGAGAAATGCTTTTTTCTACTATATTTTCTGACTTTGCATGTGTGGTGCACTGTACAGCACACATACAAAGTGGGAAAAGGTTTAAAGCTAGTCTATGCAGTTTTTTTGTACTGGAAGGGCACCCTTCCAGTACATAATCTATGCTAGACTCACGGAGACACACTCGCACTATGGTGCAAAGGTATGTCCGTGGCACGTGGCCTCACATTTCTGCACCGGCATTAGAGAGAGGGGAGGAAATATGGCGCTTTCCTGCTCTCTCCTTCTCATGCAGCGCAGCATTTGCGGCTGCAGCACTCTGCTGCACGATAAACTGGTCTCTCCCTCTCATGCAGTGCAGCATTTGCGGCTGCAGCACTGCGCTGCGTGATAAACTGCTCTCTCCTTCTCATGCAGCGCAGCATTTGCGGCTACAGCACTGCGCTGCATGATAAACTGGTAAATCTGGCCCAGTGTGTTACATGACAGCCAAAACCTGTTTGAGAATTTCTCATCTGCAGGGTGACAATACATTGTAGTGTAGCTCCTATTTCCCTAATAGGCTCTGCGCATTGGAATAATATCCCCTATAGGTTTGACATAGGACTAAGGTCAGTATGTCCCTATCGAGTATATTAAACTTAATTACTTGTGCCAGCTAGCTCAGAGGCCACTAGAAACTCCTTGACAAACAAGAAGGGAGTAGTTTCTGGCAGCCGCAAAACATGACAACTTTGTTTCCCTTTAGAATCAGAACGTGTCCCAGAGTCGTGGAAACAATAGATAACTATTTCACTCAGCTCAATGGTGCATGCTTAGTTTTCCTCAAAGTTACACAGAAAGAATAGACGGGCGTTTCAATAAAAGATTTATTGAACAGTCTTGTTTCTCGTGTAAGTTAAATGTGCTGTTATGATCACAAGACAGTATGCAAGACAGCGTAAGCAGTAGAAATAAATAATACTGCGCTAGCATGATCTTTAGTAGATATTCATTTACATAAATAACACAGACTAAAAATGCGAGTACTCATACGATGCGTTGCTAAGCTAATTCTACCCCAATGTACCTAACCTAACCTAGGTGTAGGGAGAGGTATGAAGTAGGTGAAGTATTCCTTACTATGGTATACTAAGAGTATGTTAAGTCTAGTATGCCTAGTATGCCTAGTATGCCTAGTATGCCAAGAGTCCCTCTAGGTTCTAGTCAGCTCCATACCTTAAGAATGAGAGAGGTAGGAATCTCTTGCCAGACTCGAACTCCAACACCCCGCAAGGGAAGTCAGATCACTGGAAGCTGGACTCTCTGCGTGCAGGGATGACAGCGTCTTCTCAGTGCGTCAGGCCGGGAAACGGGCTCCTCTGAAGTCGAGGTCTCCTCTAGTTTACAAGGGCTAGGGAAGGTATATTTATACCTGAGAGGTACCTCAGAATGTTAGCATTGACGTGAATTGGACAGCGGAAGACGTCATGAATGAAACCCTAAGGTATAATGGTTCATGCATAATAGATGAGTCCTTGAAGAAATCAATAGTCCTGTGCTAGGGAAACTCCCGAAGCCTAAGGGTCTGTTCTTCAAGAACTCGTTGTGACGTTAGGGTGGACGGATGTCGGAGACCATGCCTGTATTTGGAGTGCACGGTTTAATGCCTAAATAAGGACTGGGATTTTATGCCTATATAAGGGCAGGGCGAATTGTGCCTATATAAGGACATGATACAGGAAAGCCCGTGTATGGATACCCTAAGAGGAATACAACACCCACTCCACTTTTGTGTGTACGATAATACTAAAATGCTAAACATTTAAAATGCTAAACATTAAATGGAGTACCGCATATTGCTAAAATATTTCATAAAACCATTTAAAAGGCATTTAAAAAACCTATTAGAATGCAAAAGGTACTGTAGATTTGAAGCATTGCTTTTCATTTCAGGCATATATTTAAAATAAAATACAATATGAATGAAATTAGCAGTAATATTTACATTTGACAGAAAATGATCGATAAGTTGTTCAAAAATCAAAGTCATTTCATGTCATGAAAATGAATGAACTTTTTTAGACAAACAAGATGACTAAGGGCCCGATTCTGATGCGGGTTGGAAAAGCTTCCCGACCGAGGGCCTGAATCTGATGCGGTTAGGAAGGCCTCCTAACGGCATTTGCTCCTTCCAAATCGGATCGGGAACGTGTCTTCCCGACCGAGGACCCAATTCTGATGCGGTTAGGAACAAATGTTCCCATTGAAGTCAATGGGAGTTCAACCAAATCGTATCTGGAAGCATCCGGATGCATCCTACTCCGCCGGTCGGACTTTCCCGATCCGAGTGGGTCGGACACCATTTCCCAACCGATTCGGTCGGGAAGCTTTTCCAACCCGCATCAGAATCGGCCCCTAAGTGTCTGTGGAAGTACCGCGAAGTCTGTACTATAAGGCTAGTTCTACTTTAAGCAGCTTGAAGTGCCATTTTAGTTCGAAAAATGGGAAAAAGTTCAATTTTGGGAAGAGTTCCAAGTTTTTGAAGTATGAAGGCCAAATTGTTACTGCATCTCTGGAACACTGTGGGCTGAATCAGAGTCAGTTTACGGGTCTGGTGTAAACATGAGATCATCTATTTCCGTAGACAAAACATCGTCCACTGAAGTTGGTGTCAGTTGGAACACCTCGTGTAGTAGATTAATTGCACAGAGATGTGAAGCATCGCTTTCAGCATAGGTTGTCGCAGCAATGTTCGCGTCCGTTGTTACCTGTGTGCCTGTAGATCTTTCTCGTACCTCAGCAGCAGCCGGAAGCGTCTGTGAGATCTCAATGAATGCTGACATCAGGATTGGCAGCCTCTGGGGACAACACAGAGCATGGGCCGTTATCGGGACCAGCAGAGTATCGACATCCGTTGGCGTTGCTGATGGAAATGTTAGACAGGTGTCCAACACGCATTCTTCACCGCATAGCAGGCATCGTAGAACAGGTAAGATGCAATCTTGCCAGATTGGTCTGAATGACAGGAACCACGTGGTATTAAGGTCCCGTAGACGAGTCATGCCCAAAAGCTGTACTATTCGCTCACGGCACTTTCGTTCAAGGAGAGCTTTCTCCATTTCGCTCGGAGTGATGTCTGCGAATAGGCTGGCCATAGCGTAATAGCAGGAAGAGAAATAGAATTCCGGCAACAAGTGCTAGAATTGATGGTATGCCACCAAACACCGAATGTGCAAAGTTCGGGATGATTCCCAGTATTGCCTGGAAAGGTGCTAACAGACCGGAACAGATGCTCTTAAATACATGTACAATTCCGGTTGTATTAGACATGTTAAAGATACGTCCTATCATTTCCACGAAATGTATAGGGCAGTTTGTACGTATTAAAGTCTGTATCTCAGCCGAAGTCCTTGCTACTTGTAGATCATAGGTTTCTTTGGCCGAGGTCAAAGGCACTGTTTGCTGTAAAAGCATGGCTTTCATTCTGCTCAAAGTATCAAATCTTATAAAAGAGACATTCAGCGAAGGCCATAGAGGCGACTCCCTGACTGTGTCTATTGGGGCAAACAATACTTGCATACAGCAAGTGACCCTGGAGTTGACCGTTACTAGATATGGGATGCCTGGCAACATGCCGCAGCAACTCTGATCATTCAACATGAGGTAACTCCCATTAGAAAGTTGTCCAAACGTTGGATTAATCACAGCAGCTGGTGTACCCTGATGATGGCAAGACAAATTTGCCACAGAACCATTACAAGCCGCGAGTAAAGAAATGTCCTGACATATAAGTGAACCGCTCAGTGCACGTTTACAGTGTGTACCGCTCAAAAACACTTCACGATCCCCACTCCAACATCTATATGTATACGGTAAATCCCAAGATGTCTTAATGTATTCCTTACCCAACCTTTCATATTTGCCTGCTTGCATTTGTCTGAGGCAATACTGAAACTGAAAAGTAGTCACAGGTAATGTGATTTTGCCATGAATGAGCCATTCTGTAGCTGGTTTTTCTGCCACTGTGAATGGTAACTTTTCCAGTTTTTCAATGCTCAGCACTGTATACTTTGCTCCTCTTTGTGCCAGTTCGATCTGTTTATCAGTTAGATTGTATTCTGCAAACAGAGCCGATGTGTTAATGAAACGCCAAGGCACATAGCCCGCACGCAAAGATTGCAGCGTCCAGCTTAATAACACAATAGAACGTAATTGAGATTGGCCTTGTTGTAACATCGCCGAATCTTGTTCTAGTATGTCGATAGCAGAGGATACAATGCCATCCAATTAATATATTCTGGAGGACAAAGTTGTTAACCCATTGTCGACCACAGAGAGGGTTTTCTCTAAATTAATACGATCAAGTTCACGTATTCGTTCTGCGGCCTTCATCTGTGACACTTTCCATGCTTCATTATAGGCAGCATAAATGCCGGCATATATGAAACGTTTTTGACGCGGTTTTCTTGGTCCAAGCAAGAATTCCCTAATGTCTGCGTCTTCTTTAAGGAAGGATAAGTGTTGTTTCACATCCTGTAGTGTAGATTTCTGAAGCCAATCGAGGCATAATTTTCCTACACTGTATGTTGTTACTACCCCCGGATGCTGTCTTTGGACGTATCTTGGGTCTGGCCTATGAATAGTAAAGCCCTGAGTTTTATTCAGGAATCTTTCCTGACAGTTGTTCGTGTCTGTGGGCCAGATCAACCATTTTTTCCAATCAGGATTAGATCTGTTGAGTTGTAGTATATTGTCAACTGTCACCACTGCCCGTGTATTATTATCACTGGCAGGTGTTGGTACAGAAGGTGTCTTCATCTCTTTGATCTTGGCTAGTCCAAGACAAGATGTTTGTTGGACAGTTTCATTCAAAAACATTATTTGTTCAGGGATGATACACGCTCTAAATAACGCTTCTATCCCCTGCACTTGCCAATCTTTAGTACCCCACACAGTTTTTGTGTCTATTGTGTCTTTCCATAAGTCGAAACCCTGTCTAGACAGTTGGGCAATAAATGTTGCAGAGTAAATCTGTTTCGTATTTGTTAACATAATTTTCAGTCCTGTTTTGTTTACATTTTTATAGTAAAACGTTTCTGGATCAGATGTATTGTATCCTGAAAAATATGGAAACTTGTTAGCAAATGTTTTTGAACTACCGTGTGGTGGTGTAGGACAATGCTCCCATTGGTTAAACATAAACACATTTCTAGGATATGCAAAAAAATGATGACCATAGTGGTTATAACAATACAGTTGTTCATAGTCTGATGAACCCTCTAAATATTCATTTTTGGAAAATGCAGCAGATTTTTCTAGGTCAAACATTATGTCGTTTACAGTCTCAAAGTCCCAATCATCAGAATAGGTACTGGACGAAATTAGATCACTTAGTGAAATTTTAAACAAATGTGGAATGTTCAATTGTTCCGTCGGGCCAAAGATATCAAAATCTGTTTTGTCCCACACTATACCATCCTGTATAGGAACAGCTGTGATGTTCACTGATGACAAGTCTCTTGCTTCACAATGGGAAGATTTATGAGGTTTCAAAAGTACGTTCACGTCTTTTCCTTCAGTATTCACATGGATGTATCTGCCACTTATAAGCACGCTCACAGTTGTAACCAAAGCTAGCCAGAGCAGGAAAACAAAAAGTCCAGATGTAATCCAGAGTTCAATCCATGGAGAAACCAAATAAGTCTTTTTCAGAAAGTGAAGAAAGTCTTGTACTTGCTGCTTGAATTTCAATGATGCTGGTGTCGTTTCAGGTTCACTCGGATCTTCTGAGAACGTATCAAAGTTAATGAAATAGCCAGAAGCAGTTCTGTCAATTGTTGGAATTGCATCAGGATTTGTAGAAATCGCTGGAACCAGTTGATCACTCGCTACATTGGTGTAGACAGGTGTATTTGGATGAACTGTTACTTGGTTTTCAAGAGGGATGAGTTTCATTGCATTGTTGCTTAGTCCTTCATCTGTTACTGCTGAATTCTCGATTGTTATCAGTCTTTCAGTCTGAACCTCTTGGATAGTAGCGAGAGGAGTGCGTCTGCTACTAGGTCGGAGTCCACGAGGCCTACTATTTAGTATTGGCCACATACTGTGGTTTGATGAGGTCGATGGACACAAATCTTTTCTCCTTTCTTCCAGCAAGGGGCGGCAGAAGTACTGTTCTTGTTCCTTGAACTGCTAGGACAGGTACTGGTTGTCTGTAAAAAGGTCCAAATTCCTTCTTGTCCGCAATTTTTTCTCTGACTAGATCCCCAACTTTTGGAATCCAGACAGGCCTTGTTGGGACCGCCGGTTTTTTCCCAGTGGTGGTTGGCTGTAGGAATACGTTGCTTTGTTTAGTTCTTAACTCATTCAGTTCCTGTAAAACAGCCAAACGATCTTTGATATCAAATGTTTTATTTTCCACCACTGTGCCTACGTGATCGAGATCTGGTACCCACATTCTTGTCCCAAATAGGACCTCATATGCAGTGACCCCCCCTAGAGAACTTCTTGGCAGGTTGTTCAATGAGCGTTGGACCCCATAAAGATGTTTGACCCACCCATCACCCGAACCTAATACCCTAGCTGTTATAGACTGCTTTATGTCCCGGTTTTTCCTTTCCACAACTGAATTTCCCTCAGGATGGAATGGAGAGGAGTACTGCAATGCAACGCCCAGACTGGCCATGGCTTCTTTGTAAGCCCGAGAGCTAAACGCAGGGCCCTGGTCAGAATGTAGCGTGCCTATTGCGTATGTGCCGATAAAGCCTCGCAAATCTTTAATAACAGTTCGAGTGTCAGCCGAGCGCTGAGGCCATGTCCATAGGAACCTTGATTCAGTATTTGTGGGATTGCACTTGTCCAGTAGGACGCAGGCGCGTAGATAGTCTAATGCTGTCTAACAATGGTGTCTGTAATGGGCGGCTACATTCGTAGCATGGTGTCTGGTGGATTCCTCGCTGTAATTTACAGTCTAAGCAGTTATTGATGAATATGTGTTTTTCTGTATTCATTCCAGGCCACCAGTACATCTCTTTTAACGTCAAAATTGTTTTAGAGATCCCTTGATGTGACAGACCCTCCCCCAAATGTGTTTCATAAATCAAGGCTGCTCTACGTTCCATGTTTGGAATTACCCTATCCCCCACTCCAGGGATTCGAGCAAAAGGAACGTTGTTCGCATCAATTACATAAGAGTATTTGAGTGGAAATTTTTTGGTAACGCTGCACTGCTGCCCTTGCTTGAAGCATTGACAGCCAACATTATCTCACCGTCTATTTTTGTTTTTGAACGAGTGATCGCAGCTACGGAAGCCGTCTGAACAGCCCCCTTTGCGGCTTCGTCAGCCAATGAATTCCCTGCAACGTGAACGCCATCACGTTGATGACTCAGTGTGTGGATCACGTGAGCCTTTGGTAGTTCGTTCTTTAACTGAACTACTTGTTCCCAAAGCATTTTGTGCTTTATTGTGCCACCTTTCGCATCTTTGAAACCATTTTCAAGCCAGTTTTGTATATATTCATTATACGACTGAACACAGTAAAAGGAATCGCACACTATCAGTGTGGGGAATTCTCGATCTGTACTTTCAAGTGCCAGTTTGAATGCTTGTAGTTCAGCTCGCTGAGCTGTACAGTCTCCTAGAGACTGGGTTTTTGTGACCATAGGTCTGAAGATGCCATCTCGCATGCGACCTTTAACGATTGCACACGCTGCACTGTAAGCTTGCTTACTCCCTGTTGCGGGTTGTGCGGATCCGTCAGCGTAAATTATGAATTCGTACTGATCGAGAGGCAGAATCTCAGTGGGCAGAGGACATTCTTGTTCATATTGCAGGAATGCTTGTGTTTTTAAATCTGGATCAAAAACATATTCAACATCTGTTGCAGCAAGAGAATTAACCCATTGTATCCATCTTGGATGTAATGCTTTAGCATTTGGAATGCTTGCTTTTGTGACCGCTTCTAAAGCTGGTACTGGGGTTACGACAATAATGCGTTTCCCTTGGGCTAAGGCTCTTTCTTTTGCTACAGCGGTTTGAACTGCTGTTAAAAAATTTTCAGTTGAACTGAAGCGCATTTCCGCTTGTGTGTACAAATGAGATTTGTATGCAATTGGTATTTTCTCACCCTCATTGAAGGTTAAGTAGGTGAATCCACATTGACCCGAAATTATTCGGATCACCAAATTGCGTTGACTTACGCGTGTTTGTAAGTGATTTGTTGCTAACATGTTAGCCTGGAGTGAACGCAAGATTTCTGTGTGTTCGTTTGTCCAATTGTTGATTGAAAAATCAGGTTTGATTAATGCGTAGAGAGGTTTAACCCTTTCTGTGTAATTTAGAATGTATGTTCTTCCAAAGTTTAGGAAACCCAGAATGGATTGTAAGTTTTTTTGCGTTTTGGAGGTTGGAGCAGCGCACATTTCTCTAGAAAGTTAGCTGCCAAGCTCTTGCCTTCACTTGAAAGCTCATATCCTAGAAATAGGACATTGAGATGGGCAATTCGGGACTTTTTAAAGTTAAACTTGTAGCCCTCAGAGGCGAAGCCCAGTATAATGGTGCTCACCCTCTTCAAGTGTTTGTCCAGGTCATCGTCTGTCAGATAGATGTCATCGACATAGGACAATGCCTCATTGTCATAAATTTGTAGTAACTCCGTTACCCTCGCTGAGAATAAACCTGGGCTGTTCTTGAACCCTTGTGGGAGTCGACAAAAGTGACGCTGGGTCCCCATTATGGAGAATGCTGTTAAGTACCTGCTTTCAGGTGCTATGTTTTGACAAAAGAAACCATTTGAGATGTCTAATGTTGTTTTGTATTTTTTACGCACAATGTTATTCATTAATGCTGTGCTATGTGCATTTTGCACTGCAAAGGTTTTAGAACAAGTGTTTAGGTGTCTGTAATCCAAAACTAGACGATATGTATTGTCTGGTTTGGAGACAGGAAACAAAGGATTGTTCATTGAGGAGGTGCATGTTTCAATCACCCCTTGGTATTCAAGTTGATCTAAGATCTCCCTGACCTGATTTTTAGCTTCTTGCTTTATTGGGTACTGCCTTTGTGCAGTTGGTTCATGTTTCAGATGTATTTTATGGTGAGGTGAGTCCTCATCCCATCCTACATGATTTTTATATAATGCTGGGGCCTGGGCTACTGCCCATTTCCTGGCATATGTATATTTTAGGTGAATTGGAATATGGTTGGAGAAGGCAGGCATAATAATGTCCTCGCCGTGTGGGCACTCCCTGACAAATTGTGGTGGCCAGTCTTTTTCTGCTAGAAGTATGTCATAGCCCCTTGATAGTCTTTCCCAAAAAGTGCTTTCACCTGTCTAGGTATGTCTCCCTCCATCCGGAGTGTTATTTCATATAACTTTTGTGGAGTACTAACCCTGGTGTCTACAGTCTCAACTGTAATGTACTCATTCAAGTCCACTATCACCAGAAGTTCCTTCAGGTTCTGGCGAGCTATTGTGACTTCTGCTGCACTGTCCAGCATTGTCTGAGCCCATTCTCCGTTCTTGAGTTGGGTTCTCAGAATTCTCGGCATGTCTGATCTTCAGACCTGCTACTTTCTTTTTGGAGAATTGAGGTTTTGTTTTGCTTTTCGTAGCGTGTTTTTCTTCTTTGGATTTTACGCGTTCTTCTCTATGTTCTGACCGTCCTCTTCTTTCCGAAGTCTGTGATGAGATCTGAAAGGGACGAGAGGAACGTGTATCAGTATCTTGATACCTGTCAGGTTTTCTCAAATTATCCCTATTGCTGAGGTTATACCTCCTTTCAGAGGGCTCCAAATACAGGCATGGTCTCCGACATCCGTCCACCCTAACGTCACAACGAGTTCTTGAAGAACAGACCCTTAGGCTTCGGGAGTTTTCCTAGCACAGGACTATTGATTTCTTCAAGGACTCATCTATTATGCATGAACCATTATACCTTAGGGGTTCATTCATGACGTCTTCCGCTGTCCGATTCACGTCAATGCTAACATTCTGAGGTACCTCTCAGGTATAAATATACCTTCCCTAGCCCTTGTAAACTAGAGGAGACCTCGACTTCAGAGGAGCCTGTTTCCCGGCCTGACGCACTGAGAAGACGCTGTCATCCCTGCACGCAGAGAGTCCAGCTTCCAGTGATCTGACTTCCCTTGCGGGGTGTTGGAGCTCGAGTCTGGCAAGAGATTCCTACCTCTCTCATTCTTAAGGTATGGAGCTGACTAGAACCTAGAGGGACTCTTGGCATACTAGGCATACTAGGCATACTAGGCATACTAGACTTAACATACTCTTAGTATACCATAGTAAGGAATACTTCACCTACTTCATACCTCTCCCTACACCTAGGTTAGGTTAGGTACATTGGGGTAAAATTAGCTTAGCAATGCATCGTATGAGTACTCGCATTTTTAGTCTGTGTTATTTATGTAAATGAATATCTACTAAAGATCATGCTAGCGCAGTATTATTTATTTCTACTGCTTACGCTGTACATTATTTATCTTGCATACTGTCTTGTGATCATAACAGCACATTTAACTTACACGAGAAACAAGACTGTTCAATAAATCTTTTATTGAAACGCCCGTCTATTCTTTCTGTGTAACTTTGAGGAAAACTAAGCATGCACGATTGAGCTGAGTGAAATAGTTATCTATTGTTTCCACGACTCTGGGACACGTTCTGATTCTAAAGGGAAACAAAGTTGTCATGTTTTGCGGCTGCCAGAAACTACTCCTTCTTGTTTGTCAAGGAGTTTCTAGTGGCCTCTGAGCTAGCTGGCACAAGTAATTAAGTTTAATATACTCGATAGGGACATACTGACCTTAGTCCTATGTCAAACCTATAGGGGATATTATTCCAATGCGCAGAGCCTATTAGGGAAATAGGAGCTACACTACATGGTGCCCAACGTTTGGTAAGGCGGTAATTTAACGCTAGATACTGAGTAACTCAGCCGTGCTTTTTCTCTCAGAGACCCCTACCCATATACTCCAAAAGACGTCTGGAGTGGGCAGGGTTAAGTATCCACCACGGCTACATAGGGAAACACCCTATATATTAGCTGTTTGGTTTGGTCAACGTTGAAGGATACAGTGTTCCAAAATATTGTGCACCTTATCTTTGTTCCTTTGAAACTTGTTCTACATTTTTTCAAACAACAAAATGCCTGGCTCCGACACTGAGACCGGAAACGGTGGAACTGCGGATCAGCCAGCTGCAACAGCTTATAATATCACAGGTTTTATTGAAACCGAGGAGGGTGTTATAGACATCCCTCAAAACTTAAGAAGAGCCATCACTCTAAAACTTATAAAACACGGTCTGCCACCAAGAGGTGGTAGAGCAGTTTTTGTGATAGAGGCACACGAATCCTTTCAGACAGAGGTATTCTATTCATGGGTAATATTTCCTGAATCCAATCCAGTAACACACATGTTTCACTTCTACAAAGAAGATGATCCACCAGAGGAATACATTCCTTTCGAGGATATAGAAATTCCATTAACATACCAAGAGCATCAGCTCTGGTTTAAAGGCGCCCTAAAACATCACAGAAACATTACCAGGCTCGGTCCACTAGGTAGACCAGGAGCAACATGGCCGGTTCTAGCCGGCTATACACCTCATCCCGACATTGAAGAAATGTCAGACGAGGAACTACTTGTTCAACTACAAGAAATAATAAAAATCTACAGACAACTGGTCCAATATGTCATGCGGACTTTCACAGTCCAGCAACCACTGACACTTCCAAATCCAACTCCCCAACAGGGGAATACACTAAAAATTACACCATAGACGCTCTACGCAGTCATGGGTAAAATGCCCACAAAACGTGAGCAAATTCCATTCTGGATAGCTAAAAAAATTACTCAAATCGAAGCAGTATTTCCAAATACTAGCCCGTATGAGAAACACAGAATACTAACAATCAGTTTACCGATGGGGATCACACCACAACTGGAAGACTGCACCACTTGGGGCTCAGTCTTTGCTGCCATCTATACTAAAACACATGGTATTTCGTCAATTGCGGTAATCCCAGATGTCCTGAAACAAATTCAAAACGAATACGGGGCAGAGCCTGCTCTAAATTTAGGTATGAAATTACTGAAAAATTTCGACCAGGTCTCAACAATAATATTATCTAATATTAAAGGGGAGGCAGCAGCAGTGGCGATCCGCCAAAAATTAAGGGAATTCGATATTACAGAACATCAAACTGAACTACCCAGAATAATTGAACAATCTTATGCAGAATTAGGCAGAGATAGTTTGGGTGGAAGACCAGTGAAGCCGAAACTATCTGAAAGTCCTGAGAAGGACTCAATTAAACAAACTCCTACATCTTCTAAAAAGAAGTGGGAGACTAATAAACAAAATTCAAACGAGAAACGTTCTCAATCCCGAGGTAGGTCTCCTCAAAAGGAGCCCTCTGAAAGGAGGTATAACCTCAGGAATAGGGATAATTTGAGAAAACCTGATAGGTATCAAGATACTGATACACGTTCCTCTCGTCCCTTTCAGATCTCATCACAGACTTCGGAAAGAAGAGGACGGTCAGAACATAGAGAAGAACGCGTAAAATCCAAAGAAGAAAAACACGCTACGAAAAGCAAAACAAAACCTCAATTCTCCAAAAAGAAAGTAGCAGGTCTGAAGATCAGACATGCCGAGAATTCTGAGAACACAACTCAAGAACGGAGGATGGGCTCAGACAATGCTGGACAGTGCAGCAGAAGTCACAATAGCTCGCCAGAACCTGAAGGAACTTCTGGTGATAGTGGACTTGAATGAGTACATTACAGTTGAGACTGTAGACACCAGGGTTAGTACTCCACAAAAGTTATATGAAATAACACTCCGGATGGAGGGAGACATACCTAGACAGGTGAAAGCACTTTTTTGGGAAAGACTATCAAGGGGCTATGACATACTTCTAGCAGAAAAAGACTGGCCACCACAATTTGTCAGGGAGTGCCCACACGGCGAGGACATTATTATGCCTGCCTTCTCCAACCATATTCCAATTCACCTAAAATATACATATGCCAGGAAATGGGCAGTAGCCCAGGCCCCAGCATTATATAAAAATCATGTAGGATGGGATGAGGACTCACCTCACCATAGAATACATCTGAAACATGAACCAACTGCACAAAGGCAGTACCCAATAAAGCAAGAAGCTAAAAAACAGGTCAGGAGATCTTAGATCAACTTGAATACCAAGGGGTGATTGAAACATGCACCTCCTCAATGAACAATCCTTTGTTTCCTGTCTCCAAACCAGACAATACATATCGTCTAGTTTTGGATTACAGACACCTAAACACTTGTTCTAAAACCTTTGCAGTGCAAAATGCACATAGCACAGCATTAATGAATAACATTGTGCGTAAAAAATACAAAACAACATTAGACATCTCAAATGGTTTCTTTTGTCAAAACATAGCACCTGAAAGCAGGTACTTAACAGCATTCTCCATAATGGGGACCCAGCGTCACTTTTGTCGACTCCCACAAGGGTTCAAGAACAGCCCAGGTTTATTCTCAGCGAGGGTAACGGAGTTACTACAAATTTATGACAATGAGGCATTGTCCTATGTCGATGACATCTATCTGACAGACGATGACCTGGACAAACACTTGAAGAGGGTGAGCACCATTATACTGGGCTTCGCCTCTGAGGGCTACAAGTTTAACTTTAAAAAGTCCCGAATTGCCCATCTCAATGTCCTATTTCTAGGATATGAGCTTTCAAGTGAAGGCAAGAGCTTGGCAGCTAACTTTCTAGAGAAATGTGCGCTGCTCCAACCTCCAAAAACGCAAAAAAACTTACAATCCATTCTGGGTTTCCTAAACTTTGGAAGAACATACATTCTAAATTACACAGAAAGGGTTAAACCTCTCTACGCATTAATCAAACCTGATTTTTCAATCAACAATTGGACAAACGAACACACAGAAATCTTGCGTTCACTCCAGGCTAACATGTTAGCAACAAATCACTTACAAACACGCGTAAGTCAACGCAATTTGGTGATCCGAATAATTTCGGGTCAATGTGGATTCACCTACTTAACCTTCAATGAGGGTGAGAAAATACCAATTGCATACAAATCTCATTTGTACACACAAGCGGAAATGCGCTTCAGTTCAACTGAATTTTTTTTAACAGCAGTTCAAACCGCTGTAGCAAAAGAAAGAGCCTTAGCCCAAGGGAAACGCATTATTGTCGTAACCCCAGTACCAGCTTTAGAAGCGGTCACAAAAGCAAGCATTCCAAATGCTAAAGCATTACATCCAAGATGGATACAATGGGTTAATTCTCTTGCTGCAACAGATGTTGAATATGTTTTTGATCCAGATTTAAAAACACAAGCATTCCTGCAATATGAACAAGAATGTCCTCTGCCCACTGAGATTCTGCCTCTCGATCAGTACGAATTCATAATTTACACTGACGGATCCGCACAACCCGCAACAGGGAGTAAGCAAGCTTACAGTGCAGCGTGTGCAATCGTTAAAGGTCGCATGCGAGATGGCATCTTCAGACCTATGGTCACAAAAACCCAGTCTCTAGGAGATTGTACAGCTCAGCGAGCTGAACTACAAGCATTCAAACTGGCACTTGAAAGTACAGATCGAGAATTCCCCACACTGATAGTGTGCGATTCCTTTTACTGTGTTCAGTCGTATAATGAATATATACAAAACTGGCTTGAAAATGGTTTCAAAGATGCGAAAGGTGGCACAATAAAGCACAAAATGCTTTGGGAACAAGTAGTTCAGTTAAAGAACGAACTACCAAAGGCTCACGTGATCCACACACTGAGTCATCAACGTGATGGCGTTCACGTTGCAGGGAATTCATTGGCTGACGAAGCCGCAAAGGGGCTGTTCAGACGGCTTCCGTAGCTGCGATCACTCGTTCAAAAACAAAAATAGACGGTGAGATAATGTTGGCTGTCAATGCTTCAAGCAAGGGCAGCAGTGCAGCGTTACCAAAAATTTTCCACTCAAGTACTCTTATGTAAGTGATGCGAACAACGTTCCTTTTGCTCGAATCCCTGGAGTGGGGGATAGGGTAATTCCAAACATGGAACGTAGAGCAGCCTTGATTTATGAAACACATTTGGGGGAGGGTCTGTCACATCAAGGGATCTCTAAAACAATTTTGATGTTAAAAGAGATGTACTGGTGGCCTGGAATGAATACAGAAAAACACATATTCATCAATAACTGCTTAGACTGTAAATTACAGCGAGGAATCCACCAGACACCATGCTACGAATGTAGCCGCCCATTACAGACACCATTGTTAGACAGCATTAGACTATCTACGCGCCTGCGTCCTACTGGACAAGTGCAATCCCACAAATACTGAATCAAGGTTCCTATGGACATGGCCTCAGCGCTCGGCTGACGCTCGAACTGTTATTAAAGATTTGCGAGGCTTTATCGGCACATACGCAATAGGCACGCTACATTCTGACCAGGGCCCTGCGTTTAGCTCTCGGGCTTACAAAGAAGCCATGGCCAGTCTGGGCGATGCATTGCAGTACTCCTCTCCATTCCATCCTGAGGGAAATTCGGTTGTGGAAAGGAAAAACCGGGACATAAAGCAGTCTATAACAGCTAGGGTATTAGGCACACAGATGAAGGCCGCAGAACGAATACGTGAACTTGATCGTATTAATTTAGAGAAAACCCTCTCTGTGGTCGACAATGGGTTAACAACTTTGTCCTCCAGAATATATTCATTGGATGGCATTGTATCCTCTGCTATCGACATACTAGAACAAGATTCGGCGATGTTACAACAAGGCCAATCTCAATTACGTTCTACTGTGTTATTAAGCTGGACGCTGCAATCTTTGCGTGCGGGCTATGTGCCTTGGCGTTTCATTAACACATCGGCTCTGTTTGCAGAATACAATCTAACTGATAAACAGATCGAACTGGCACAAAGAGGAGCAAAGTATACAGTGCTGAGCATTGAAAAACTGGAAAAGTTACCATTCACAGTGGCAGAAAAACCAGCTACAGAATGGCTCATTCATGGCAAAATCACATTACCTGTGACTACTTTTCAGTTTCAGTATTGCCTCAGACAAATGCAAGCAGGCAAATATGAAAGGTTGGGTAAGGAATACATTAAGACATCTTGGGATTTACCGTATACATATAGATGTTGGAGTGGGGATCGTGAAGTGTTTTTGAGCGGTACACACTGTAAACGTGCACTGAGCGGTTCACTTATATGTCAGGACATTTCTTTACACGCGGCTTGTAATGGTTCTGTGGCAAATTTGTCTTGCCATCATCAGGGTACACCAGCTGCTGTGATTAATCCAACGTTTGGACAACTTTCTAATGGGAGTTACCTCATGTTGAATGATCAGAGTTGCTGCGGCATGTTGCCAGGCATCCCATATCTAGTAACGGTCAACTCCAGGGTCACTTGCTGTATGCAAGTATTGTTTGCCCCAATAGACACAGTCAGGGAGTCGCCTCTATGGCCTTCGCTGAACGTCTCTTTTATAAGATTTGATACTTTGAGCAGAATGAAAGCCATGCTTTTACAGCAAACAGTGCCTTTGACCTCGGCCAAAGAAACCTATGATCTACAAGTAGCAAGGACTTCGGCTGAGATACAGACTTTAATACGTACAAACTGCCCTATACATTTCGTGGAAATGATAGGACGTATCTTTAACATGTCTGATACAACCGGAATTGTACATGTATTTAAGAGCATCTGTTCCGGTCTGTTAGCACCTTTCCAGGCAATACTGGGAATCATCCCGAACTTTGCACATTCGGTGTTTGGTGGCATACCATTAATTCTAGCACTTGTTGCCGGAATTCTATTTCTCTTCCTGCTATTACGCTATGGCCAGCCTATTCGCAGACATCACTCCGAGCGAAATGGAGAAAGCTCTCCTTGAACGAAAGTGCAGTGAGCGAATAGTACAGCTTTTGGGCATGACTCGTCTACGGGACCTTAATACCACGTGGTTCCTGTCATTCAGACCAATCTGGCAAGATTGCATCTTACCTGTTCTACGATGCCTGCTATGCGGTGAAGAATGCGTGTTGGACACCTGTCTAACATTTCCATCAGCAACGCCAACGGATGTCGATACTCTGCTGAACAACAAAATGGCCCATGTAATTTTGTAGGTGCACATGCGTAATGATGCACGCACATACAAAGTAACTCGGCAGCTGTGGCCACATCATTCCACCTTTTTTCAGTTTTTCTTTTCTCTTGGTTATGCGATGTAGCATCTTGCCTATGCTATACAGCACTTCTAAAAGACAATCGCAAAGCCAACATGTCCCATAGGTGAGACCTATTGCTTTGCCAATGCTGGTTAGAGTTTGCCCTGATCTCTGTGATCACTGTTGAATTTTGTGTAATAATTAAAATCATTATGGATACACATGATTTGCAGATGAATACTGCATAATAAATAGTTGTACATAGTAAAATACCAACTCCTGTGTGTGTCTGCTGTTTTTTGGGGTCAAGCAAGGGCTCCATGTTGTTGTATTCCTCTTAGGGTGTCCATACACGGGCTTTCCTGTATCATGTCCTTATATAGGCACAATTCGCCCTGCCCATATATAGGCATAAAATCCCAGTCCTTATTTAGGCATTAAACTGTGCACTCCAAATGTCTATAACACCCTCCTCGGTTTCAATAAAACCTGTGATATTATAAGCTGTTGCAGCTGGCTGATCCGCAGTTCCACCGTTTCCGGTCTCAGTGTCGGAGCCAGGCATTTTGTTGTTTGAAAAAATGTAGAACAAGTTTCAAAGGAACAAAGATAAGGTGCACAATATTTTGGAACACTGTATCCTTCAACGTTGACCAAACCAAACAGCTAATATATAGGGTGTTTCCCTATGTAGCCGTGGTGGATACTTAACCCTGCCCACTCCAGACGTCTTTTGGAGTATATGGGTAGGGGTCTCTGAGAGAAAAAGCACGGCTGAGTTACTCAGTATCTAGCGTTAAATTACCGCCTTACCAAACGTTGGGCGCCATGTAGTGTAGCTCCTATTTCCCTAATAGGCTCTGCGCATTGGAATAATATCCCCTATAGGTTTGACATAGGACTAAGGTCAGTATGTCCCTATCGAGTATATTAAACTTAATTACTTGTGCCAGCTAGCTCAGAGGCCACTAGAAACTCCTTGACAAACAAGAAGGGAGTAGTTTCTGGCAGCCGCAAAACATGACAACTTTGTTTCCCTTTAGAATCAGAACGTGTCCCAGAGTCGTGGAAACAATAGATAACTATTTCACTCAGCTCAATGGTGCATGCTTAGTTTTCCTCAAAGTTACACAGAAAGAATAGACGGGCGTTTCAATAAAAGATTTATTGAACAGTCTTGTTTCTCGTGTAAGTTAAATGTGCTGTTATGATCACAAGACAGTATGCAAGATAAATAATGTACAGCGTAAGCAGTAGAAATAAATAATACTGCGCTAGCATGATCTTTAGTAGATATTCATTTACATAAATAACACAGACTAAAAATGCGAGTACTCATACGATGCATTGCTAAGCTAATTTTACCCCAATGTACCTAACCTAACCTAGGTGTAGGGAGAGGTATGAAGTAGGTGAAGTATTCCTTACTATGGTATACTAAGAGTATGTTAAGTCTAGTATGCCTAGTATGCCTAGTATGCCTAGTATGCCAAGAGTCCCTCTAGGTTCTAGTCAGCTCCATACCTTAGGAATGAGAGAGGTAGGAATCTCTTGCCAGACTCGAACTCCAACACCCCACAAGGGAAGTCAGATCACTGGAAGCTGGACTCTCTGCGTGCAGGGATGACAGCGTCTTCTCAGTGCGTCAGGCCGGGAAACGGGCTCCTCTGAAGTCGAGGTCTCCTCTAGTTTACAAGGGTTAGGGAAGGTATATTTATACCTGAGAGGTACCTCAGAATGTTAGCATTGACGTGAATCGGACAGCGGAAGACGTCATGAATGAACCCCTAAGGTATAATGGTTCATGCATAATAGATGAGTCCTTGAAGAAATCAATAGTCCTGTGCTAGGAAAACTCCTGAAGCCTAAGGGTCTGTTCTTCAAGAACTCGTTGTGACGTTAGGGTGGACGGATGTCGGAGACCATGCCTGTATTTGGAGTGCACAGTTTAATGCCTAAATAAGGACTGGGATTTTATGCCTATATAAGGGCAGGGCGAATTGTGCCTATATAAGGACATGATACAGGAAAGCCCGTGTATGGACACCCTAAGAGGAATACAACAACATGGAGCCCTTGCTTGACCCCAAAAACAGCAGACACACACAGGAGTTGGTATTTTACTATGTACAACTATTTATTATGCAGTATTCATCTGCAAATCATGTGTATCCATAATGATTTTAATTATTACACAAAATTCAACAGTGATCACAGAGATCAGGGCAAACTCTAACCAGCATTGGCAAAGCAATAGGTCTCACCTATGGGACATGTTGGCTTTGCGATTGTCTTTTAGAAGTGCTGTATAGCATAGGCAAGATGCTACATCGCATAACCAAGAGAAAAGAAAAACAGAAAAAAGGTGGAATGATGTGGCCACAGCTGCTGAGTTACTTTGTATGTGCATGCATCATTACGCATGTGCACCTACAAAATTACATGGGCCATTTTTTTGTTTACTGATTTGAAATGGATTGGTAAATGTAAAAAAAAAATGAAAAATACGTCGTACAAAAGCACTTTTTAAGGCAGAAGGTCTGACAGCAATTTTCTGCCTGGTATGCCCCATTAAATAAAAAATACAATATTTTTTTATAAGATGATTGCCATGGGGGCAATGGTGGAGCCAGTGAGTAGATGCAACAGGATGTGGGTAAAAGGACGTGAAAACCAGCACAGAAGAGAGAGCAACACAGGAATGGAGGAGAAGCAAACGAGTAAGAAAGCAACATGGAGCAGGGTGAGGGAGGGAGTTTGGAGTCGAAGAAGCACGAGAGAGAGAGCTGCAACATGAATAAGACAGCAGCCCAGAGCGTGTGAGGTGAGTATTTGGCAAATGGAGAATCACTCGAGGGAGAGAGCTGGAAAAACATGCACTCTCAGGGAGTACTTAAGACTGAAGGATAAAGTAGTTCCCTAAAAGTGAGCAGTGGAAAGATAGAAGCAAACTGATCAGAGAAATGGTAAATAGGCTATGCTCCAGGAGAGGAACAAATACAAAAAAACAAACTGGGACAAGTAAAAGCCATAGAATAAGAAGCAGGCAAATGAGAGTGACAATAAAGCCAACCAACGATAAGCAATGGGCGGGCTGTAAGCATCTGTAAGCGCTTAGTAAGCCCACAATAGGTCTTTTGCAACCAGACAGCTGTCTGGGAGGCTCGACCTAAAAAATGCAGAAAATCCATCCTTCAGCATGTCCCTGCAGAAACCGGTCCACGTGTTCCGTCTCTACGTGATTCTGGCACCTCTTTTTACCTTAGTCCTCACTGATCCTCTGTAGAGAGAGGAGAGGGCGTTGCTGCTCCTCTCTAATATTGCTACTTTTGTACGCTAACACTGCCACTTTGCAGAAGTGAATGAAAGGTATACAGTGTAACTGTCTCTTCTTCCTTCCATGTCAGATCTGCACAAAGCCATCTCACATCACTGCTGCAAGTTCAACGCATAAATCAGAGAGCAGAAAGTTAGTTTTCCTTCTCTGCCTTGTTAGAGTGAACAGAGGCTAAAATGGAGCTGTAATAAAAACTTGGTGATCGAGCACACATTTGTTAGAGTTACCACTCATTCGGTTTGTTCACTTTCTATGTATGTGTGTGACACACCTATACTCTGTAATGTGGTAGCACACCCATGTTGTCATACAGTCAGGCCTTTTTGTGTGTAGCACCTAGGTGTTTTGCAGAAAAGCCTTGCAACACATACCACTACACTTTAGTCATAGCTATCTATGGCTCCAGTTTAGTATTTAGAATTATGTTTTAAAAGGCCGTAGACAGGCACTATTTTCTAGATTAACCAGGTTTACTGAGCGGAAGGAAGGCATACCTTATATACAAAAAAACACAAATGAAGCAAACTATTTTTACACACTTTTTGCTGTGCATACAATAGGAAATGGAGCAAACGGATTGACTTAGGGCCTGATTGAGATCTTGGCGGACAGATTACTGCATATCCCGTCCGCTGAAATATAAATCCCATAGGATATTATGAGATTTATATTTCAGCGGATGGGATATCCGTCACCGTTGTTATGGGGTAACCTGTCCGCCTAGATCTAAATCAGGCCCTTTGTTCCATTTTTCACTTTTGAAAAATTGATAATTATATAATTTTCCAATTCCTATTTTGTAAACACAGGAAAAACAGTGTGAATGGGTGTGATTTGTTTTATGACATCATCTAGAACTTGAGGTTTGAGCAAATTATTTTTTGCACAAGTAGCAAATAGTGCTGCACAGCGGATTTACTCCATTTTGTGGACATCTGTAAAACTATGTGAAACGACCCCTCACATCTGCTAACGGTGGCCTGCCTGAAGCCACACAGCTTATGTGATAGGAATCTGAAGAGACAGGTTTAAACTGTACAAACCTTCTCAAGTGATACTAAAAATGTCGTTTTCTTGACATTAGTAGCTTGTATATCAGGGTTAATACATAAAGTCAGGCTAGAAGCTGATTGGTCAGTGTGTGTCCCTGAATACTTTAGCATCACTGACTCGATTCAAACACATCTACTCCAATTTGATGTCAGAAGAAGAAAATGGCACCAGTTCATCTACAGAAAAATCATCTAACACTGCTCTCCGGTGGAAGGAGACTGTAGCATTAGTGACCATAGAGCCTGCCAGTAATCTAAGTGGTTGGCCGTCTGCAATCTAATGATTATGGAGGGAGGAAAGGGCATGTGAGGAGGATCAGGGATAGTAGTTAAGTAGCATTAGTGACAATCTGAAGGTCAGTGATTCTATGCATGATGCTCTCCCTGACAACCACGGTCATCTGCATGTTCAGAGTTTGAAAATGGAAATACCAAATCAGCCTTCCTTCCTTCCAGGTCCGTAAACTGGGTACCGCCTCATTTGGCAATAATTACATCTGTTATTTACAGTGATTGGAAGTGGTAGAATGATGGTGTGAATGTCGATGTAAAAGGCCAAAAAACAAAAATGATTCGCACCTCCAATCCAATTAAGACAATTGTCTTCATCAGGTGGTCTTGCTGCACTAGGTTGTATTCTTAATTTCGTTTGTGCTGCTTCAGTCCCTTTCTGAAGTGATATGGGCAGGGAAACAGATCTGAATATGCACCAGCCCACAGGGAGCAGCATTTTTAGCCCCTTCCTGCGGGAGCGAGCAATTCCAACTCCTGCTGGATGCGGGGAGCCAGCTTGGGCCACGGGGGCCTTGGGGCTCCCCCCACAGCCCCTAACAAGGATTTTGTGGCTGCTTTAGTTGGGCACCAGGGCACCCACCCTTTGTTGGCCGGGCCCCAGGAGATGAGGTCCCCAGGGCCGAAATAGACCCGGGAAGGGGGCCACATGCCCCTCTCCCACATTTTGATAAGGCTGGACCCTGGGGGTTGGGGCCCCCGGGGCAGAAATTGGTCCGGGGAAGAGGACTGCATGCCTCCTCCCCTATAAATATAATGGTGGGCCCGGGGATGGGGTCCCCGGGGCCAGAAATGGCATGGGGAGGGGGGCCATGTACCCCCCCCGCCCACAAAATGTGCTGGGCCTGGGGGATGGTGCCCCCGGGGGCCAAAATAAGCCTGGGGACTTTTTGTTAAATAAAACCTAGAAATTCACAGAAAAAAAAAGGTTAAACAGCAACGGTTTCTTCGTGAGGGCGAGGGCGTGATAAAAGGATTTTTTTTAAACCCTTAGAAAGTCACTGAAAAATCCAAAGGTTAAAGTAGCGCTATAGTTAGGTGAATATGTCAGTGACAACATTAACGTTTTGAACTAAAAAAAAACCACAGGAATTCACCAGCTATAGTTAGCAGCACTCACTATAACTTGAGCTCCCGCCAAGCACTGCTTATGACCTCACATATGACATCGCTCATGACATGTTCTATGACATCATTCATGACATCACTGATGACATCATACAAGCTTAGTTTTCCTGCAATTGGTCTGTAAATTACTTTGGCATTAGAGGCCTGACAGTAAGTACAAATAGCTCAGGAGAATATCAGCCATCATTACTGCCATCACAGACACAACTCCCTTAGGTGTAGAAAACATGCATTACGTGCTACATTGACCCTATACCATAAACTTTACAGCTAGCATAGTTCACAATAACAATCAACCACCAATATATAGTAAGCCCTCACTGAGTACGGAGTTCAATCTGTGTACAACTGTTCAGAGAAAGCCAGGTTCTTAAAAATAGTGAATGTCAGTTCCAAAACAAATGACCCACCATGGACAGTTTCTATCTGTATCAAATACCTGAAACTCACCGAACCTACATTGAGAAATTAAGTTGATATCATTAGAGAACTGAGTACTGTAAACAGTGCTTACTTTATGGAGAGAGTTTGATTTATACCACACTGTTTGCAACCAGTTAAACTTTCATAAGAAACATACCACAGAGTATTAAAAGGTATCTAAGAACAGTGTACACTCTATGCAACAGTTGTAAAATAATGACACTATTTGCTAAAAATAACCATGATCTGAAGGTGCTAAACACCATACTACACCCTTTATACTGTCCTGAAAACTGTACAGGCAACCCATCTTCTCAAGCAAAACAAGCACATGTATGTAGGTTATTACCTGGTGCACACAGTCTTGTAAGTTACCTAGAAATTGTCATACTGACACGATTCTAATAACTCAAGGCTGCTTAGAAAAGGTAGTATTTACTACGTAGAATCCTACTAAACTTTTTCTGCAGTACCAAAGTACGTGTGTGGAACATAATGAACACAAGTCTTCAACTGTCACCTGCACACTGTTACCCTTGATTACAAAGATTTATAACGTGTTCAATACCTCTACACACCTATGAGGCATTAGTTGCACATAAGATTTGTAAACACTTACATCCATTAGCTGGACTCGTGCTGTACAAAATTAGGTAGACAAGTAATATGGGATTTACCTGCCACTATGTAAACTATGAAACAAACTAGCACACTCATTGGATGATGTCATCAAATATGTCATTTGAGATGTCATCAGGAAAGTCATAGAACATGTAATGGGTGATGTCATATGTGAGGTCATAAGCAGATCATTATAATTGCATTCATATGGTGCTTACTACCCCATACGAGGCTTTGAAGCGTCTTAGGCTCTGCAGCAAGCTGCTTCGAAACCCAAGGTTAGTGGTTAGTCCCGTGGTTATTGTCGGTTATTGAGATTTGTCTTGTACCCTCAAGGCAACGATTCAATGCATCTGCTCCTGTTTCTTTGTGGTAGATTACATTGATAAGATTTGCGTGTGGTCATTACTGGAAGAAATGTGAGTTCATGCAGATGTTTGGTGGGTGTAACCAATGAGACAGAGGAGAGTAGGAATTGTTAGGTTTCAAAGAAGGAGAGGTTGTGATCTTTGAAACCAGGTGTAAGCAATTTGCAGAAATATGAAAATAGAAGTGAAGACAGGTATGCCTCTGATATACAGTAGACTGTGCTCAGATAGAAAAGGCATGCAGAAGATTGAAAGTAGGGAGAGGGTCATTTAAAAGAAACAAACGTGAGACAGCAATCTGAAGTTTTAAGTCAAGGTTAGTTTTTCATGCTGGGTTTTAGAAATTCGTTCTGAGATATTGTGCAATCTGGTAAAGCTAAACTATAGCAAGAGACATTATCTTCATGTGACATAGTGCTATATTAGCTCATTTTGATAGGCACTAGAATAAGTGAAATAGTATGTCCACTACTAGCCAACTACTAGGCCCACCACTTCAGGATGGGACAGTTGATCAGTTCTGGGTTTGGGAGCGTAAAAAACTGGGTGGATGCATTTATAGGGCAATATTGAGAGCTTTAGGCTGGGCTCAAATGAAGCAGTGACCAAATGATCAGAAGAAGGTTATAGAACACATTGGGTAAATGTTGAAAACATCATAAAGGAGAATCTGCAAATGCTGGAGCGAATGTCTTCTGATGCTCACCCTTAAAGTTTGACTCAGAGTATTAATTACAAAAGCAAGGTGTGATCCAATGAGGATGCCCATTGTTTGGTGTGGCACATGGTGAGGGTGACATCAGCTTTCCAGCCAGTGGAAGTGCATTGTTTGCATTGCTGTAGCAGGAGGGAGGAGACCTACACACTGAGGTGAAGAGAGTGGAAATAGGGCTCCACTAGATATTCTATGAGGCTTTTTGTTATCAAGGAGCTGCTGATTAACCTTCCTGAACGCTGCATTTGGGGGACGTCTGGAGTGAGGGGTGGAACTGCAGGCTTGTGAAAAGGTGAGGAACCCTTTACGCAAGGCCAGTTCTTTTGTCTTTCCCTGATTACTGGTTCAAAGAGGCTAATCTCACATCTCTTGTGTGCCTCTGTTGTTGGTGTTCCATGGAATTAGAAGATCATTAAGTGAGAACAACTCTTGACGCATGTTCGCTTGCTCCTCGGGAATTTACTAGTTCAGAGCTTTAGGATTTCCTTAAATTAATTTTCCAGCTCAACACCAAAGAGTGGTCTAGCTTTTTTGGGCGAATGGGGGCAGATGCCAACTGTTCAAATCATGTTAAAAAAAATTGATGTAGTTAGCTGACCTTGCATAAATACTCCAGGAGCATTGCCACTGTTTTAAGGTCATTTTTAGATCACATTAGTGCACATAAAAGGGTAATTTCTGAAATGTGCCTTATGACTGTTTCGTAAGATACATGTATCTCACGACTGCTTTGTTTTTTTAACCAGTGATAAATTTGCACACTAAGCATCACACAAAAAGGAGATGTCACACATCTGTAAATTAAACATTTTCAGTTATGTTTTGGTATAAAAGAATGGTTTTCTGAGGTTCTTTGATGCCAGAATCAGCTATGGGAGTTCTTTTAATTTGGGGCCTGCACTGCCATTTACTACTGTGTGGTCCTGAAGGCAGGGATGGGTCCCTTTAAGCAGTGTGTGGTCCTGAAGGCAGGGATGGGTCCCTTTAAGCAGTGTGTGGTCCTGGAAGCAGGGATGAGTCCTATATCCATGTGTGGTCCTGGAGGCAGGGAAGGGTCCTTTTAGCCGTGTGTGGTCCTGGAAGAAAGGATGGGTCTCTTTAGCTGTGTGTGGTACTGGACGCAGGGATGGGTCCCTTTAGCCGTGTGTGGTCCTGGAGGCAGGGATCGGTCCCTTTAGCCGTGTGTGGTCCTGGAGGCAGGGATGGGTCCCTTTTGCCGTGTGTGGTCCTGGAGGCAGGGATGGGTCACTTTAGCCGTGTGTGGTCCTGGAGGCAGGGATGGGTCCCTTTAGCCGTGTGTGGTCCTGGAAGCAAGGATGGGTCCCTTTAGCTGTGTGTGGTCCTGGAGGCAGGGATGAGTCCCTTTAGCTGTGTGTGGTCCTGGAAGCAAGGATGGGTCTCTTTAGCCATGTGTGGTCCTGAAGGCAGGGATGGGTCCCTTTAGCCGTGTGTGGTCCTGGAGGCAGGGGTGGGTTCCTTTAGCCGTGTGTGGTCCTGGAGGCAGGGATGGGTCCCTTTAGCCGTGTGTGGTCCTGGAGGCAGGGGTGGGTCCCTTTAGCCGTGTGTGGTCCTGGGGGTAGGTCCCTTTTGCCATGTGTGGTCCTGGAGGCAGGGATGGGCCCCTTTAGCTGTGTGTGGTCCTGAAGGCAGGGATGGGTCCCTTTAGCTGTGTGTGGGCCTGGAGGCAGGGATGGGTCTCTTTAGCCTTATGTGGTCCTGGAGGCAGGGATCGGTCCCTTTAGCTGTGTGTGGTCCTGGAGGCAGAGATGGGTCCCTTTAGTCGTGTGTGGTCCTGGAGGCAGGGATGGGTCCCTTTAGCCGTGTGTGGTCCTGGAGGCAGGGGTGGGTCCCTTTAGCCGTCTGTGGTCCTGGAGGCAGGGGTGGGTCCCTTTAGCCGTGTGTGGTCCTGGAGGCAGGGATGGGTCTCTTTAGCCGTGTGTGGTCCTGGAGGCAAGGATGGGTCTCTTTAGCCGTGTGTGGTCCTGGAGGCAGGGGTGGGTCCCTTTAGCCGTGTGTGGTCCTGGAGGCAGGGGTGGGTCCCTTTAGCCGTGTGTGGTCCTGGAGGCAGGGATGGGTCTCTTTAGCCATGTGTGGTCTTGAAGGCAGGAATGGGTCCCTTTTGCCATGTGTGGTCCTGGAGGCAGGGGTGGGTCCCTTTAGCCGTGTGTGGTCCTGGAGGCAGGGATGGGTCCCTCTTGCCGTGTGTGGTCCTGGAGGCAGCGATGGGTCCCTTTAGCCGTGTGTGGTCCTGGAGGCAGTGATGGGTCCCTTTCGCCGTGTGTGTTCCTGGAGGCAGGGATGGGTCCCTTTAGCCGTGTGTGGTCCTGGAAGCAGGGATGGGTCTCTTTAGCTGTGTGTGGTCCTGGAAACAGGGATGGGTCTCTTTAGCCGTGTGTGGTCCTGGAGGCAGGGATGGGTCCCTTTAGCTGTGTGTGGTCATGGAGGCAGGAATGGGTCCCTTTAGCCGTGTGTGGTCCTGGAGGCAGGGATGGGTCCCTTTAGTCGTGTGTGGTCCTGGAGGCAGGGATGGGTCCCTTTAGCCGTGTGTGGTCCTGGAGGCAGGGGTGGGTCCCTTTAGCCGTGTGTGGTCCTGGAGGCAGGGATGGGTCTCTTTATCCGTGTGTGGTCCTGGAGGCAAGGATGGGTCTCTTTAGCCGTGTGTGGTACTGGAGGCAGGGGTGGGTCCCTTTAGCCGTGTGTGGTCCTGGAGGCAGGGGTGGGTCCCTTTAGCCGTGTGTGGTCCTGGAGGCAGGGATGGGTCTCTTTAGCCATGTGTGGTCCTGAAGGCAGGGATGGGTCCCTTTTGCCATGTGTGGTCCTGGAGGCAGGGGTGGGTCCCTTTAGCCGTGTGGTCCTGGAGGCAGGGATGGGTCCCTCTTGCCGTGTGTGGTCCTGGAGGCAGCGATGGGTCCCTTTAGCCGTGTGTGGTCCTGGAGGCAGCGATGGGTCCCTTTCGCCGTGTGCGTTCCTGGAGGCAGGGATGGGTCCCTTTAGCCGTGTGTGGTCCTGGAAGCAGGGATGGGTCTCTTTAGCTGTGTGTGGTCCTGGAAGCAGGGATGGGTCTCTTTAGCCGTGTGTGGTCCTGCAGGCAGGGATGGGTCCCTTTTGCCATGTGTGGTCCTGGAGGCAGGGATGGGTCCCTTTAGCCATGTGTGGTCCTGAAGGCAGGGATGGGTCCCTTTAGCCATGTGTGGTCCTGGAGGCAGGAATGGGTCCCTTTAGCCGTGTGTGGTCCTGAAGGCAGGGATGGGTCCCTTTAGCCATGTGTGGCCCTGGAGGCAGGGATCGGTCTCTTTAGCCGTGTGTGGTCCTGTATGCAGGGATGGGTCCCTTTAGCCGTGTGTAGTCCTGGAGGCAGGGATGGGTCCCTTTAGCCGTGTGTGGTCCTGGAGGCAGGGATGGGTCTCTTTAGCCGTGTGTGGTCCTGGAGGCAAGGATGGGTCTCTTTAGCCGTGTGTGGTCCTGGAGGCAGGGATGGGTCCCTTTAGCTGTGTGTGGTACTGGAGGCAGGGATGGGTCCCTTTAGCCGTGTGTGGTCCTGGAGGCAGCGATGGGTCCCTTTAGCCGTGTGTGTTCCTTGAGGCAGGGATGGGTCCCTTTTGCCGTGTGTGGTCCTGGAGGCAGGGGTGGGTCCCTTTAGCCGTGTGTGGTCCTGGAGGCAGGGATGGGTCTCTTTATCCGTGTGTGGTCCTGGAGGCAAGGATGGGTCTCTTTAGCCGTGTGTGGTCCTGGAGGCAGGTGTGGGTCCCTTTAGCCGTGTGTGGTCCTGGAGGCAGGGGTGGGTCCCTTTAGCCGTGTGTGGTCCTGGAGGCAGGGATGGGTCTCTTTAGCCATGTGTGGTCCTGAAGGCAGGGATGGGTCCCTTTTGCCATGTGTGGTCCTGGAGGCAGGGGTGGGTCCCTTTAGCCGTGTGTGGTCCTGGAGGCAGGGATGGGTCCCTCTTGCCGTGTGTGGTCCTGGAGGCAGCGATGGGTCCCTTTAGCCGTGTGTGGTCCTGGAGGCAGCGATGGGTCCCTTTCGCCGTGTGTGTTCCTGGAGGCAGGGATGGGTCCCTTTAGCCGTGTGTGGTCCTGGAAGCAGGGATGGGTCTCTTTAGCTGTGTGTGGTCCTGGAAGCAGGGATGGGTCTCTTTAGCCGTGTGTGGTCCTGCAGGCAGGGATGGGTCCCTTTTGCCATGTGTGGTCCTGGAGGCAGGGATGGGTCCCTTTAGCCATTTGTGGTCCTGAAGGCAGGGATGGGTCCCTTTAGCCATGTGTGGTCCTGGAGGCAGGAATGGGTCCCTTTAGCCGTGTGTGGTCCTGAAGGCAGGGATGGGTCCCTTTAGCCATGTGTGGTCCTGGAGGCAGGGATCGGTCTCTTTAGCCGTGTGTGGTCCTGGAGGCAGGGATGGGTCCCTTTAGCTGTGTGTAGTCCTGGAGGTAGGGATGGGTCCCTTTAGCCATGTGTGGTCCTGGAGGCAGGGATGGGTCTCTTTAGCCGTGTGTGGTCCTGGAGGGAAGGATGGGTCCCTTTAGCCGTGTGTGTTCCTTGAGGCAGGGATGGGTCCCTTTAGCTGTGTGTGGTCCTGGAGGCAGGGATGGGTCCTTTTAGCTGTGTGTGGTCCTGGAGGCAGGGATGGGTCCCTTTAGCCGTGTGTGGTCCTAGAGGCAGGGATGGGTCCCTTTAGCCGTGTGTGGTCCTGGAGGCAGGGGTGGGTTCCTTTAGCCGTGTGTGGTCCTGGAGGCAGGGATCGGTCCCTTTAGCCGTGTGTGGTCCTGGAGGCAGAGATGGGTCCCTTTAGCCATGTGTGGTCCTGGAGGCAGGGATGGGTCCCTTTAGCTGTGTGTGGTCCTGGAGGCAGGGATGGGTCCCTTTAGTCGTGTGTGGTCCTGGAGGCAGGGATGGGTCTCTTTAGCCGTGTGTGGTCCTGAAGGCAGGGGTGGGTCCCTTTAGCCGTGTGTGGTCCTGGAGGCAGGGATGGGTCCCTTTAGCCGTGTGTGGTCCTGGAGGCAGGGATGGGTCTCTTTAGCCGTGTGTGGTCCTGGAGGCAGGGGTGGGTCCCTTTAGCTGTGTGTGGTCCTGGAGGCAGGGATGGGTCCCTTTAGCCGTGTGTGGTCCTAGAGGCAGGGGTGGGTCCTTTTAGCCGCATTGCCTTCCTCTGCAACACCTGCCCGATGTTTTGAAGTTCTCATTCTCTGTTCTTCCAAGATCTCCTGAATACTCTTATATTTGAAGCGTGGGGGCATGGGAGAAACAAGAGAAGCGAACTTTAGAAAAGGATCTTGGATTGTACAGAGCCCTGTTCACTTTCCTTCCTCCACAGATACTTTGCTGTCTCCGAGACAGGGGTCGCAAGACCAGTGCCAGATGTAGCAAAGAGTGAGCCAGAGGCAGCAGCTGCTACTTTTGGAAACCTATAATTACTTCTTAGCATAGCATAGCACAGCACATGTGCCACCAGCGCAGTCATTCGACTGGGAAAGGAAGGTATCTACTACATGGCCACAGTATAGGCCATTGAGAATAGAGTGTGCCTTCCCTGTGTAACCCAGACCTCTCGTGTCCCCTGCAAACAGCAGATCCAATGCACAAGGTATTTAATTTGCACAACTGACTGTGACAGCCATGTGTCTATGCAGTAATTTTCAGTCAGTCTTGGAATGCCTGGTTAATATTAATATGCACCAGTCTAACCCTTCTCCATCACCCTTCTCCACCAAACAACATTGCACTTAGTATACAATGTGTTCCCAAATCTTGCCATATTTGCTTATTGTTACATGAACAAGCTGGGTGGGTAAATGCCAAGAAGTATATCTGTTCAGCAATGTAGTCCTCAGCAGTTTGGCCTTCTTTGGACCCACGTCTAGGTTAGCTCATGCACCAGAAGCTATGTCAGTACTAACGTGTCAAGAAGTGCACAAACATGAGATGACACTACAGAGGGAAGCATATGTATTTGTTTTTAATTGTTACTTTTTGGCTGCTTTATATACCTGAAACTTGGTCTGAGGGTGTTAGATAGCTTTATGATAGCCAGTGCTTAATTTGTAAAAGGTTTTTCTTAGGTGGCTACAGCCACTTCTTCCATTTGTCCACCCAGCTACATTCCTGGCACCACCCAATTATACCATTGTCGTGACCACTGCTTACATGGACAATGCAAAATCATTCAAAATCAAAGATTTACTTCTGCTTTAGAATCATGGCACGGATCATTACAGTCCATTTATTTCACAGTACTATACATTAAAATAAAGGTGTTTGAATGAAGTAAAGGTATCATATCTACCAAAATGACAACACCTTAACAGAAACTGCAATGCCTGTACTATGAATTGAGGTCTAGTGCTCTATGGACTTCACTAACGACTTCCACAAAACTGCATTAAATCCAGAGGCCCAACTACCATGTAGAAACACATACCATGTACACCAAAACTAATGAGGATACTTAAAATGACCGTAGAGAACACAGCCAAAAGCCATTTAAACAATCGTAAAGACTCCAGGAACAGCTCAAATGGGGACTAAAACATCCCCATAATGCTGCCAGACTCATGCAGGTCAGCTACTGGGGAGCGCGCACTGGCAGACATAGTCCTGCACACAGCTAAAAGGAGGATTGTGCGGCCAGAGAGCCGTGACCGCGACACGTCAAGGGCTGTTTTATGTTCGGTACTATGTACTGAGCTAGGCAGCAAGGCGAGCGCAAAGACTGCACTTTCATATATTCATCACATGGCCCCCCTGCCAAGGCTGCCCTGTGCCTGTGCTTTCACAGCCTGCCTCGCTCAGTTCAACGATGAGCCAGCCCCCTGGGAGGCTCAGACACGCTGCAGATTAAGAAGGCCTAGTGATGAATAGATGTGGCAGCATGGCACAATTATTTGTGATTTCCCAGGGTTATGACAACAAGGCACAATGACATCACTATTGAGATGAACAATACACATTCATAATTTGAACCAGATGGGCCAGTCTGTGGCAGCATGCCACGCAGTTAGCCAGCTAGGTATTTTGAACAGTTATTGGGTATTCTGAGCGAGGGACAAAAAATGTATGGTCCTGGCCCTGTGAATGAAGTGCAGGTGCTGAGCACTGGAAACCATTGGCACAAAGTAAGCACTGACAACAGCTAAAATATAGTTACAGGAGAAAAGTGCTAAAGTAGCCTAGCAGTTATAAAAGGCCTTGGAGCAAAACACCCTAATATGTACTGATGACCATGAAGATGAAATAAGAAGGGGAAATGCCTGGTTACTTACCGGTAAAGTTCATTACTCCGAGTCTACGACCTCCCCGTCACAGTCCTTACATCTATGAGCGTTAGCTACACCCCACAGCCTTAATCAAGCAAAAACACATACAGATCCAATCCCTTCCCTCTAGGTCGGACCCACATCCTGTGGGATATAAAACCTCTGACCTCACATTCGGAAATCCTATAACCCAAAGCCAATGAAGCCAAACACCGGGAGGGAGGGATGGGAACCTGGACTGTGACGGGGAAGTCGTAGACTCAGAGTAACCAATGTCACCAGTAAGTAACCAGGCATTACCTCCTCGTCCGACCTCCCCGTCATAGTCCTTACATCTATGAGCGTATACCCAAGCAACAACTGGCTTCATACAATACCGGTGCAAAATACCGAAAATGATCACAAAGGCCACAGAGACGCACAGAAGGAACGGTGAACAGCACACATAACATCACCAAAACATGCAGAAACCTCACCGCCCACCACCAATCCGTAAAGCGACAGAAAAATGCGTGGTAAACTCCAATTGGAGGCCTGCAGATACCTGCTGTGGAAGCACCCCACAAACTCTCTCAAGCAGCGGGCACCCCCCAAGTAGAGCAACCCCTCATGGAGACAGGCACAGACACACTTAAGAGACTCAAAAGCTGCAACAACAGCCCACAACAGCCACCAACTGAGAGCAGACACAGAAGGCTTCAGACCCTGTCCAGCCAAACCAAAAGGAACAACAAGTGAACCCACAGCACAAAAGAATGAGCAGGAGACAGAAACACCCAAAGTCCTGGCTTACATCCCAACTGTGCAGAAGAACCTCATCCGCAAGCGGAATGTCAGAACAAAAAACAAGCAAAATCAACTCCACCAAACAAAGGAAAGTGGAAGGCACCGAAGGAAACTAAGGAACCAGCCCCAGAACCACCCCATCCAGACCAGGTGACAACAAAGGTTCCCAACACAGCAAGGAGGCTAACACGTATATGTTGTGCTAAAGAGCACGTTCACCCCAAAGGGCAGTCTGGTGCAGAATAACAGACGGGTATTGATAACCAACTCAATGGTACTCATTTAATTGACCCACCAGAAAACACCATGATGGGGAGAAACGGAAGAGAAACCACCACCAAAGGCACCAATTGCAAGGCCAGCAACCCCCAACGGCACATCCCAAGAAGGAGACTGTGACCATACCACGGGGGTCAAGGAAAACAACCCCACAAGAGACCTGCCACCAAAGGCATCATGCCACACATCCCGGAAATCCAACAGCTTCCCTCTGTGCACACTACGGGGAAATTGCCAAGCCCAAACAAAACCGTCTTGAAGAAAGTCCAATAACACAATCATGTACACAGGAAAAGCCAACCAATGATTTCCAGAACACCATCCCCGAAAAGAAACCCAACCCCCAGCAGAAGAATACCGCAGAGCCGGTGAATAGAAATACAAAATAAAGAGAGCAACCTCAGGAGAACAAACCAAAAACACAAGGTTCAGCCACCCAACAGCTAGCCCACCTAAGGAAACCATGCCAGACCCCCCCCCCCAAGACAGACAGGGAAATCACAGAGGACACGGACACACGGGAAACCTCCAGCATGGCAACACTGCAAACAGCAACAACAGAGGAAACCAAGGCCCCCCGCCACAGCCTGGAGCCACCAGAACAACAGAAGCTTCATCCCTGATAAACCAAAACAGAACCCACCGAAGCAGCGCAATTGGAGGAAAGGCAGACATAAACCCCCCCAGGGAAAGTACAGTGCATTCACCGCCCAAACCCTGCTCGACAGATCCAATGCAAAATTGGGCCCACCACGTGACCCCCGTGCCACGAACAGATCCACTTCTAGAACCCCAAACAAATGCACCAGAAACCCAAACACTTTCGATCCCAATGCCAACCCGAGCGGGAAGGAAAAAACCAGCTCAAACATCGGCATACAGCACCACAGGAAGAAGAATTGCACTCAGAGACAGACACTGTACAGCAAAACTGTCACACGAACATATCCAAAAAAGCCACTCAGACACTCCCTTGAAGACACAAAGCATCCCACCACAGGGTCCAAACTCAACAGCACTTTCTTTAGCACCACCACTGAGAGAAAGTGAACCAGCGCCAACAGTACCACCCTAATGCCAAGAGGTGGAAGACCACTGAGCCACCTGGATAGACCAGCGACCCGGAACCGAGCAGAGAGCAATGACAGCCTCCCAACCCAGTATGCTGGTATCTGGCGTCCAGACCACACACAGCAGGTGCACAAACGGAGAACCCTTCTCCAGATTCCCCACATCCAAGCCAATGCTTGCAAGCTCACCTGTCCCCCCGGAATTTGTGCGCCTAATCCGGCGACCCGGGCGACCAAAGCAGAAGGATGCGACACAACAAGGAAAACAAAGGCAGCTAGGCCCAAGGAACAAACCTGTGCATTCACAACTAATTGACCTGCCATGGAAGCAAAGGAGGCCAAGACGGCCGTCTGTATGGACACAAGAGACATTTACCAAGTCTCAGAAAGAAACACTTTCCATATCATTGTGTGGAAAAACCCATCAAGAAACAGCAGTTCCTGCAAGGTAATCAAAGAGACACCACCAGGCCCATCAACCAACTGAACCTTGGCAGAAGACAGCAGACCATCAGAAACCGGGCCTGAGCAGGAGAAACAGAAGAGGAACATAACAGCCAGTCAACGAAGAAAGGGAACACCAAGATCCCCTGAGCATGTAACAAGCCCATCAAAAGGGTCAACACCAGTGCGAACACTCCAGGAGAAACAGAAGACCAAAGGGCAACATCGGAAATGGACAATGACCCCCGCCCACACAGAACCTTATACACGTTAGCGAAGCCTGGTGAACGGGCACAAGAGAAAACACATCCCACAGATTCAGAGATGCCAGAAATTCCCACCCGACAGAAAGTGAGAATTATATGCAAAGACACCATCTCGAAAGATTGGCGCGGGATGCAGAAAGGCACAGCTCAAACATCCAACACCGGCTGGTAAACTACAGCCGGAGTCCACACCACGGCATAAGCCACAACCGTCTCTGAGCCACAAAGGATGCGCCAGCTGAAGCACCAAGAGAAACGGAAGAAAAAGCTGGGCAACTATTGCCCCAACACAGCCAAGGACACAGAGGGATCCTCATCCTGAAGCAATCGCCCGGAAAACCCAGACAGGCCACCAGCCATGACTGAAACACATAGCTGGCATATGCAGCTGAACAAAGTGGCAAATTAGAAGCAGCGAATTACCCCAAAGTGGTGCGCTACAGACGCACCAGCGGACCACCACCAGGCGCCTCTCCACGCTGGAGAACAGAGGTACATAGACCTCGTTACACAAAGCTCCATGCCAACAACGCAGGACAGGAGCCAGTCCTGCTAAAGCAGGGTCTCTGACCTCCATATAGTGGGAGAAGCCAAACCCCCTTTCCTAATCCACTTTTGGCGGGAGGAAAGGTGGGAAAATGAGTTAGATGAGGAGGGTCCCCACTACACCACCCCTAGGGCGAGGCAGGCAATGTGAACCTCTCTCCTGAAATTCCACCATCTTGGGATGGTGGGAAAACAACCTATCAGGGCTAGGGTAGTGCCTCACTAGAGGGTGTAGGCACCCTAAAGGTAAGTAGCCTATTGGCTACTACCTGCCTCCCCTTGTAATGCCCCTAAATTCAGTATTTAGGTAGCACTCCGAGACCTGAACATCAGATTCGACAGACAAAAGAAGACCAGGACAAAGAAGAGCCACTGAACAAGAACTGAAGCCCTGCTGCAGAAGAAAAAGGAGCCAAACCCTTCCTGCTGCTCCACGAACTCGACAATCGCTGCCTGCTGTGTCGTCCTGGACCTGCAAGGACTCCAAGAACCCAAGAGCACCTACACCCTTTGAGAAATCGCTGTGAAGCTCCCTTGGAGTGAAGGTATCACTCCCCTGCGTGCCGCAGGCACCAATCCTGTGAAGGCTGGTTTGTCGACCTGCTGCTCCTCGATGCAGCACTGAAGCAAGAAAAGGTACAACAGCTCAGGAGGGTCAGATATGTTTCCTACCAAGTTTTGAGACACCAGGACTAAACGGAGCCGAGCCGCAGCAATACCTGGGGTACCAGACCCCTCACGGCAAACACCGAGAAGAAGGGTCCACTCCGGACTCCCAAAGCACCAGAAGCAAGCACTCGTCGAGAGATGTCGAGACACCCGAGACCCACTTCCTGAGTGGCCTAGCTGTTCCAAGATTACCTCTCAAAGCTGCCTGATCCTGACCGCGAGTACCAAAAGACGCATGGCGCCCGGCTGACCTGTTCGCTCTGCACCAGACCTACCGGTCCCGGCATCGACTAACCTGTTGTGCTCCCATGGTCCCAGGCCCTTGTGACTTCCTCCCTCGAAGGAGCCCCTTTAGACTTACCTGTTTTCAAGTGTCCCCCTTTGTCTTTGCACACCAGTTTCCAAGATCCTCAGCACTCTGCCCCCGCCCGATCTGGGTCACTTTTGAACTTCTCCTGCTGGAACTTTGGACCTGGTCCCGACATCGACCTAAAACGAGAAGGTAAACTTCGTGAAAGCATGGCCTGATTTTCTATGCATTTTTCGACTGTGCATAATTGCACATAAAAAGTGATATATTTTCCGAAGCTTGGAGAATCATAACTCCGAAAGTACTTACCTTAGCACGGTGTTCTTGGTCTTAAAAATTCTATAAAATTAATATTATTTTTATAAATTGGTCTCGTATTTATTTTTGGGCGAGTGCCTTATTATCACCTCTTTGGAGAACAACAAATGCGTAGCACTACCCTCTGATAAGCCTGACTGCTTCACACCTCCCCCAGGACAGGATGGGCTTTCTGGACAGGAAGTTTCAAAGGCGATGCCCAGACCAACCCGAAATTAAAAAAAGGGAGCAACAATATCATCGGGACTCTCACAAAGTGCCCCTTTTCGCCTTCCCCCTGTAACAAACATTATTAGGAAGCCAACCACACCAGAGCCCCATCAAACTGCATGACACCCGGGGCCGAAAGCACTGCATCCCTGACACTAACATAATCTGAGAGGTCAATCCAGCCCGATAGTGCATCCACTTTGACTATCGTAGGCAATACCCCCACAAAACCCTGAAGAGGGTATCACTAAGTCAGGAATCTCAGGAAGGCAGGGCAGGCCAAATCTTTCCACTCACCCCCACAGAACCAACTGGACAGATTATTGTAAAGGAAGAGACCCAGGCTCCCCCCGCCAGTAGATAGCAAAGAATCCCACGAGTCCGCTGCACCCAGGGTGTCTGGAAACGCTAAAACATGCTGCAAGAAACTGTAAGGCTCCGAGCCCTGAATAACCGTCCCCTCACCTCCAGCTCAGAATCACTGTCAAGAACCGGATGCCCTGGGGAATACAACCACACAGTTCTAAGAACCACAGAAACCAAGGAAAGAAACGCTGTTGAAAGGCAGCCCCAACAAAATTATGCCCATCCGCAAAAGAAGGGGCAGCCGGGGGAACAGGAACCACCTCTTAAACAACATACTGTCAGTACTCCATAACAGAGTACCAAAGAAATCCCAGCAACAGACACTCGAACTGAGGCTCGCGCTGCACAAACACCATGCGAGCCACACAAATTAAATAACACCACAGAGGAGACTCGCGCAACCGAAGTACTGCCATGCGGGACCCCTGACCAAAAGCAAGCCCCCGGAGACCTTGCGGCAAATTTAAAAGGACGGCTTTACAACACCATCCCTCCACCGGTGTTACTTGAACCCTTGCAGTAGGGAGGACTGAGATTCCAAACAGCCACAGACACGACTCTAAGCTATTTCTCCTGGCTCCCCGCGCCCGGTTGACAACGAAGACCAAGAAGAGGCTCACGCTGTCCCAGCCAATGCCAGCGCAGCCTTTCGACCCTGGCCCCATAAGAACGCGCCAACAGCCACAGCCGTACACGGCGCGCTCAGAGCACAGAGCAATGTGCCCCCGTTAAACGGAGCTCTAATTCAAGGAACACCGGCAGAGAACGGGTCCTGATAAAGCAGGCACTCCAACACCCTGCAAATTCCAGTCCCACAAGTAGCCGCTAAAGGAGACCAATATATACCAACCTGCATATCCCAGAGACATGCGAAACCACAAACCTGCCTGACGACGTACTGCAGAAAAAAACAACAGGATTTCCGGATGTATGGTCAGATGTTTTATATCCCACAGGATGTGGGTGTGGCCTAGAGTAATGGGATGGGGTCTGTATGTGTTTTTTGGTTTTGCTTGATTAAGGCTGCAGGAAGGAGCTGACGCTCATAGATGTAAGGACTGTGACGGGGAGGTCGAAGAGGAGGTAATAAACAATTGAGAAGAAAACAAGTCAGGTAAGTAGAAGGTAAAAAAGGATACACTGTGGCATGAGACTTAAAACAAGTAACAACAGCAGTTGAGGGAAAATGAAGCACACAGTTTAGTGAGGTAAAGATACAAGACATTTCAAGAGGGCAGGTTCGAGTCAAAGGAGGTATGGTCTAGAGGGGTGAAGAGAATAAAGAGATACATTTATGTAATGTAAGGGCATAAGTAACAGATTAGACCAGATGAAACAACAAACTTGTGAAGGAGGAAGCAACTTGGCTAAAGGCAAGAGGAGAGAAGATTTTGACCATTGAACAGCTCTTCAGAAGGCAAGGTGGCCAAGAGCTGACAAACGGAGTCAAAAAGGAAGTGGCTGGGAAAGAGAAGTTTCAGATCATTTTTGAATGTAGAATGAGTGGTGTTGTTGCATAGAACAGGCAGTCGAGATTTCCAGATCCTTTTAAAACTTTCTGAAAAGGAATGGGCCTTGGTATGCTCTTCTTTCAAGGCAGGCAGTCCAAGAGGAAAAGAGTTACCACTTCAGATATGGTCTAGTAAGGAGACGTGGATGAGTACAAGGCATTATGGGTGATGCAGGCTGTCTTGTTAAGTGTTCTAGTTCAATGGAAATACACTGTAGTGTAAGTAAGAAAGTTACAACGTGAAATGCTGCATGCATAACTGTGCTTGAGGTACTGTAAGGTGCACTTTTGGTAAGCTGGTAAGAATAGAGTTGCCTTAGTCAAATCTTGAAATAAAAAGGGTTAGAACTATTAAAGTTTTTTCTGACTCCTAAAATGGGATTCCTAATGTATACCAATTCAGTATCTAGAAGGAGCAAATACTGAATTGGTATATTATGTATCAGTGTTTTGCAACTAAAATCTGGTTGGAAAGCAGGCCCTGTTCGAGCAAGGGGACTGGGTGGGCCAGGCCCACCCAAACATGACCTTTGGCCCACCCAGTCACGGCACAAGAGGCCATGGTCAAGGCACCTGTTAAGTGCTTCCTCCATCTCAATGTTGGAATGTTGGAATGCTTTTTCACTGTTGTTACAAATTAGGCAGTGTGTTTTGGGGGTAGAGGTGAGTGAACCAACAAATTGACAGGGAGAGC
This sequence comes from Calotriton arnoldi, assembly GCA_963921515.1. NCBI lineage: Eukaryota > Metazoa > Chordata > Amphibia > Caudata > Salamandridae > Calotriton > Calotriton arnoldi. The sequence continues at coordinate 2,136,328 of CAWUFW010002007.1, forward strand.
TCTAGAGCTGAGTTAAGGCTCTGGCTTGACTCTTGGAGCCCATGCACAAGCCGAGCTCTGAAAATGTTTGCTATGTAAAACATGCAACAAACATCACGTAAATATGATACTGTCTCTTCAAAATTCAAAAAAAGTGTACTGCTTTAACACATGGAAGCTTTGACATTAATATGTCACAATATAACGCTGCACTGAGAAGTATTTATTAAAAGAGATAGTTTTTAAACAAGAGCTTAGTCATTCCTGCCCCCGGCCTCACACTGGTGACAGTGCCATTAGTGAACCAAAAGGCAAGACAGTTGTCTCGTGGACCCTGTATGTGGCCCAGATTATTATAGAGCAACATTAGACTATTAAATCAAACACAATAGGTTTTTGTATAGTTGTTTTTTTATAATTCATATATTTGAATGTGCTTTCCTGCACAAATATTAAGAAAAACGAGTTTGGGTCAAATAAAATATTTGCCTAAGATCACACAATTTAAGTGGGGAAGCTACAATTTATCCAGGTTTTATGTTTTCACTTTGTACAAATTTGCCTCTATTTGTCTATCCTTTTATGTTAATACTATGTTTTTACCCCTCTGTGCAATTTTTATTTTGTGCGAACTCGACCTAGAGGTATTGAAGTGATTTACATGGACACCAGTTACATTACACACGGTCACATTCACTTCTTTTAGGCACTGGAGATCTGATTTACCCAGAATCACAGGATGTTCAGCCAACGCCGAGACTCGAACCTAGAAGCTCTCGCCGCAATGCCACATCCTGGGTAGATTGAGGGTGGCAGGCAGAAGGTACATGAAAGCTCGGCTCGTTGTGGGCTTGAAGGTCCAAGAGCACCTCAAGCTGTGCCAGAGCCAGGCTTCAAGCACAGATCAAGCTTTCAATGGGTTCCCCATCTCTAGTTGAGAGAGTGGGGACAGAGGTTTACCTGCCAATGTTGTAGCAAGTGCAGTGACACCAGGGCCAAGGCCTGTGAACGGCCTTCAGCACCAAAATTATGGTCTGTGTGGGGGTTCTGAGAGTGTTTATGTATTTTAGCTTGTGTACGACGCATGCATTAATATATTGCAGGATGGGGCATGTATTATACTATTCAAACAGTAGCAGTGCCAACCTTATTGGATAAGCATCCACCAGGGCGGGAGAATCATTAATGTCCCCCAAGAATTAATGTGGAATTACAATGCCTAATAGAGTAAGGGCCTGATTCATAAAGGTAAACGCACACCTTTGTGTAAGTTTACTATTTTTTTGTATTTACAAACTACAAGTTTATTTGTACTACCAGTAATTTTCCGACTCTGGAGATGCCGAGGTCGGGGTGGAGAGCTCTGCACATAAAAAGATAGGACAAGCCTAACCTTTAATGTGCGAAGTATCTGCCACGAGTGCAGAGTCTCCACAGTCATAAAACTACTATCGTAAACTTTAACTTGTAGTTTATGAATATCACAAATAGTGTACTTACACAAAAGTTTAAGTTTACCTCCTTGAATCAGGCGCTAAGCGTGTCTGTCTGTTTTCTGCCAGATGCTGAGGTGAAGTAAATAACTGTTATCTCAGGTAAGATATTGTACTGGGCTGAATTTGTTGTCACCAGTATGGCAGAGTTACAAATGTGAGCATTTCATATTCTGATATCTTGTTGTAGTACATTGCACATTCTAAGGTTACAGTCAACGCCACTGGAATTATGCAATTTTATGCCTGTGGTGTTTTCCACAAAATTATTGTTTTTACACATTTGCCACATAATCTATCATCTACTGCTTGATCTGCAGATTAAAAAAAATCCTGGATCAAAGTTACTAAAAAATGCTGCAATACGTGTTGTAGTGCAGTTGAAGACCCATTGCAAAGGTTGCCTGTTCACCTTTCAGTTGCTTATTGCTATACTTGTGTGTTAAACTTGAATTAATGAGGTGCAATCGAGGCCCAGACAGTGTTAACCAGTGTAAAACAAATAACAAAATAATGAAATGATAGTATAACAAAATGTCACTGCCTTACACCACATAATTTACCTTTTTTTGCTGCATAATTTGGTCAACTCGGCTGCATAATTTAGTCTTACCCTACCACATAAATTCAGTAGCCCTGGTGATACTATTTGTCTATCCACATCTACTCGTACTAGGACTGATCATAATTAATTTCACTACAGGGCTACGAGTTATGCAATGTAGGATGATATACACACAGTGGTATTAATGTTAATTATCGAGACTTAACTCAGAACTAAATAACCCTAGCCAAGAACCTTCGGCTCATCCTTGACTGCAAACTCAACATCACAGCCCAAGTCAACGGCATCAGTGCCTTATGCTTCCACAGACTGGAGATGCTGAGGAAGATTTTCAAATGGCTCCCAGTAATAATGCAGAAAATCATCACCCACAGTCTTGCCACCAGCAACCTAGACTACAAGAATATCCTCTATGCTGGGATAAACAAGCATCTCATTGGGAGGCTGCAGAACATCTAGAACTTGGCAGCCACAATCACTCGCAACTTCCCAAGACACTCACATATATCACCTCACTTCAAGGAGCTACACTGGCTACCCATATCTAAACTAGCACATTTCAAACTCCTCACCCAAACTTTTAAGGCACTATGGCCCAGCATACCTCAACAATATCATCTGCTTTCACAAACCTTCCAGACACCTCAGCTCGGCAAGACTCCTATTTGCACACATCTCACCCAGATGGATAACCAGATCCGGCAGTTGAGCCTTCTCCTAGATTGCTCCTAAAGCATGAAATGACATGCCGTTATACATCTGAGCCTCCTCTTTATTTCTTGAATTCCACAAGAAGCTGAAGACCCGGCTTTTCGATTAACCACAATAGCACCAGGGCTCCCACGCTCCCCACAGCCAATTACAACGCTGCAATGCAGTGGTCTGAGCGCCGGGACACAACGCTCAGCCAGGGCCTGGAGGGGTGGGCATGTTCTCCATGCAGGCTGTAATACAGCCTGCATGGAGAACAGGAAAAATGTGCATGACTGTTTTATGCGGCCCAAAAGGGCCTACCAAATTCATTGCACACTTCGGAGGGTTCTACCACCCCTCCCCTACTCTTCAGCCCCGCCCCACCCCCTCATGCAACCTGCCGCAGCAGGAGGACAAAATAAAATGATAACATTAGTTATTACCATTCTATTTTTTCCTTTCTTTTGCTGCTTCAAGGCAGTGGGGCGACGCCACTGAGTAGCATGTATGCCAGGCTCACACAGGCCTCCCAGTCCTGCCAAGTGTCACGCATCATGCGTTAGCCTAACCCATTGGAAGGCAAGTCCCCGCATTGCCGCATTAAAAATAATTATCACGCATATAGCGCCTGTCGTACTTAGCTGTCAAGGCTGGAGAACTGCAGTATTATAATTAGCACTCTGAGCAAAGCCGCTGTCTACGCCAGTCCGCACTGCTTGCGGCTGGGGGCTGGCTCAGCTGCAGAGATACATTCACCCTCAGCATTTGGGATCACATGCGCACGTCAGGAGAGTGGCTGCAATGATTCGCCCAATGGCTGCGCAGCCGAGACATGGCACTTAAAGGCGGGCCGGGTTGGCGCCAGTTATGTGCAGTTTGGTAGCAGAAAGTAAGTCCTGCCGCTGTAGTTAGTGCTCGCACCGTTTGTGTTGTGCGCTGAGGTGTCAGTAAAATATATAACTTCCTTGATCGTGCCGCCGCCCGTGCGATTTAGTGCCTGCACTGCAACTATACCTCTTGAGAATGCGGGCAGCGTGAATCCGACCTTACCGGACCCTTCAGTGATGATTGCGCTCGCTCTGTGATTTAAAGCAGGGTCAAGCTATGTACCACCTTTGACACACTTACTTTTCAAATCAGAATTTCCTGCTCGCCCGTCCTCCAAGAGTTCATTGCCGCCCCTGTGCCGAGTTGGATAATTACAGGAGGCCGGTGGTCGGCCTGTCACCTGCTGACCTCGACACTTCCTGCCTTTTTAGTCCCTGTCGTGGGGGATCCCTGAAGGTTGTGTCCCACACAGTGTGAGTCTGAGAGCAGGTGCTACGTGTCTTTAAAAGGCACAACAAGCACGGCTCTCGAGACAGCAGTGCCATTTAGCAGATTATATCACGGACATCACTACCTGAAATGTATCCCGATTGCCAGCAGATGTCTGCGACCAAGGAGTGTGACAGACTCCAAGAGAATATGGGGGACCCATCGCCAGCAGTCTTTAGATTTTCAGCCGCAGCACTGTGACTCGTTAAACTTGGTAAGAGTAAAAAATTAAAGCTGCTGACATTTTAAATGTTCATGCTAAGGTCGGAGTTGAAGTTTTATTAGATAGCTGCCAAGGTTTCAGATTGCTATGTGTGACATTTTCATAATTTTAGTGTAATTTTTTATATTTATATGTTTCCCTCATCTTCATTGCTTGATTTTGCTCGCAAATAAGTGTCACTCATATTTGTTGAAATGTCACTCATAATTACACTACAATTATGAAAATGTCTCACATAGCAATCTGAAACCTTGGCAGCTATGGCCTCCCTCAGCAGAGCCCTCCAGGTGGTACCACATGTCCGGTCCTCGACTGCGCATGACAGAGCGCGTGCCTTCACTCTGAGCATGCGGCAGATAAGAGCTCTTCCTTTCACTTTCCGCACGTGTCTAAACCCAATCTCTAGTGTCTGCGCAGGCGCGATCGACGGGTTCTTCGTGGGAGCATGCGCAAAGAGAAGAACGTGCCTTGGGATATGTTGCGCATGCGCGTTACCCGCACACTTATTCGCGCCGGACTGGCTCGCCCTTGTTGTTTTTTTATTTTAATCTGGCGCGACCTCGACCCGAAGGTATCGGAGCGCTTTACACCAGCACCAGGTACACCTCACAAGGACACATTCTGGTAGGCGCGGGGAGAATAAGTGATCTGCCCAGAAATACAGGAAGCGGAGCCGAGGCTCGAACCCGGGTCCCCAGCTCCGCGGTTGGCTGCTCCGGCCGTTCGGCCACAACCCCTTCCTCTTGTTTTGGCGGGAACGGAGGCCTGGCCGTGTCTGAGGCGAGGTGGGAATCAGAAGAGGTAGGATGTTCAGCAAGGTCTGCGCGACTCTAAAGATAAAGGGTGAACAAAATATAGCATCTTAAGGGCGCCCAGAAGGGAAAGGAAAGTCCCGGGCCGGAAGTACCCTCCCCCCCCTCTGTGAGCACCTCAGACCCCGCGAAGAGCCCTCGCCGCCGACGGGCGCTGTGGTAAACATCCCCTTGTGTGTGTGCGCTGAGAGCGGAGTGACTCTCCTCACACTCACAGGCTGGGTTCAAAGCTACCAGCGCTGCTCGCAATTTATTTGTTTAAATCTTTTGTTCCAGAGCCGAGTCCGCCTGATATAAAGGACTGTGAATCTGGTTTATCCCCTGGAGTGGGGCCGACACTGTTTAAAGCTCCGGTCAGGGCACAAGTCCTAAAAAAAGAAGTGGGGACACTGACCAAGTTAGGCAGCGTGCAAGTGACATCACGACGCGTGCCATCAGAGCACATGACGTCATGACGCGTGGCATCACAGGAAGTGACGTCAGATCCGAAGATCTCACACATATGTTTATCAGGTGCATCATGAGTACATTTACTTAACATATGAGATTTGGAGTCGGAGTAGTGCCAAAAAAGGGGCGCAATCCTGACGCAAAATCTGGGCCTCAACAAATAATTATTTTTTAAACCCTGCCACAAAGGAATTGGCAACAAGGAAAAGCATGGTAGTAGAAGTTTCTGCTAAATTGGTTGCAAAGTCTGCATTTTAAAATATTTTATGGTGTTAAGGCATCTGCTGCAGAGTTACCCAGTAACTCTCAGGGGATAACTTTGGAGCTTAACGCATTTGTTGGAGAGATCTGTGTTTAGTGTAGTCACAAATTTGAATCAAAGTAGTATAGAAGATTAAGTTGTCTCCTTCAAAACATAATCACCCACTGTCCTTTTTTTTTTGGGGGGGGGCGTTTGGGGACTGTTGAACCTCTATTGTGTTGCTACCTTCTCCGGGTTTGTTATTCATGATATCGCAACACACATGGTGTGCATCTTATACAATGTTGTGAGCATAAATGTACCACTTAATTATGCAATAGTGCTCTGATATGTGTATGTTATAACGTGCCAACTTAATATGCAATAAAATGTTTAAAAAAAAAAAAAAGTTATCTCCTGCAAAGCATATCATGTAACATGCAGATCATCGATTTTTATTTTATGTAGATGGGTAACTGGATTACTGCTTTGAACACGGAGATCCTTTTGTTAGTTGCAGTTAATAAATTGTAATCCTTCTAGTAGACCACAGTGAGTTATGAAGGGTATTTGACTTCTACACCCTGACTCTCTCATGTAACACATCTTGTACTTTGATTTACGCACTTGCATGATTTATTTGGAATGGATAGTGAGTATGTTATGTAAAGCGCTCTAACACTCTGCATTTGGATGAGTAGCGCTATTAAAGAAATAAAACAGTGCTATTTGAATTATTTGTCTAAATACTGGGACGGACCAACCCATCTGACATTCTTAAAGTGCATGCACTTATATACAACAAAGTAAAAAGCATGCATCTCTTAAGTACCTGTGAAAAGATAACAAGCTGTGTGCTTTTGTTTCCTCACCAGTGCATTTGCGAGGTTCCAGGAAGCCTCCAGCCCCATACTCAATCAAAAGGAGGCCTGATGGCCCCTTAACTTCTGTCTTTATCTGTGCCCAGCTGGAGGTGAAACCCCACCCCGCAGCTGCCTGCACGTTGCTGCTGGGAATGGAAAGTAGAAAACGTGCAGGAGCTCCTAAACGTGTCCCGGTGTCTCAAAACTACACAGGGACAAGTTCAACATATTTCTGTGCGGCCCAACTTCTTAGCAGGGTGGACAGCGTCCACCCTGTGAAAATAGTGGGTGGACGCCGTGTACCTGCGTGTACTCCAGACTCGTGCCCTGGCTCCAGTCCTTAAGAACGAGGGAAGGGGTTTGCCCGGTAAGGAACGCTGGGCCTGGAGCTGCAGGTACGCCAAACAAAGGAAAACATTATTACTTTAAATTAATTAAACGCCACCATTTGAATCATTCACCAAAAATGGTTATGATTTTATTACATCACAGAGTTGCATAATAGCCCGAATATAAATGACATGTATCAATATGAAGCATTTAATTCAAGTCTGGTGACAAGAGGGAAAAGTGCAAGGAAAAGGGGAGTGTTTGTGGAAGTGAAGTGAAAAGGGAAGGTGGTGTGCATATGTGACATCATTGATCCATATATACAACCTAACCAACCAGATGTCTGGCAATTATAAATTTGAAAAACATAACACAAAGTATCCGATGCAGATAATGAATCTCTGTCATCAGTGTCTGAACACAAGAAAGAAACAACGTCAACGTTTCGACCCCTAACATAAACAGCTGGTTTGATGCCTTGTGAGTGGGGTCTTCCTCAGGACGGGGATAAGAGTTAAGAGTGAGCACCTAAAGAAAAGGGATAATATTACAGCGGTGGCATTCAACAATGGAGACAATGAAGTCTAACATTAAATATATGTGAATTAATTTACCAGAAGAAAGTACAAACAGCTGGGCCTCGCGGGCTCCTGAGGAGAAAGGGTATAGACAGAGACATCAGATTCAAAAGAGGAGGGAGGAGTAAAATAAATTACAAAACAGAGCACAAAAAGCTCTGAGGACTTACTCAGATAGGTCCACAATTCTTCAATAATTCAAGTGAGACGTCGAGGTTGTTCAGTAACCTCTGACTGAAAAGGAAGGAAAAAACCATCTGAGTGATGGACTAAAGTGTGAACCGGCTAATATCATGTGTTTCATCTCGCGCAAACGTAATTGATCTAAGGGAGCGTGCCTCGGTGATGTAGTAATAATGAACTACAGGATTCGTATTATAAACAATCCCAGTGAAAATCATGGCAAAGGCACGAAAAACATTGTAACATAGGCACGAATCAAAAATGAGCACCTGGCACAATGACGTCCGAGTTCACTGCCCGGAAAAACAAAAGAGGCCACTGTTGTCGACCGGAATCATATGTTAAATCTCACAACAATACACTATTCAGAAAGAGTACCTCAGCGGTTTAATGACACAAAATCCATCAAATCTTTAAAGATTACGTGGCAAAGGCGCGAATGATATTGCTAAATTGCAACATGACCAAGAAATGAATGATTGTGGCTCAGATTTAGAAAATCACAATAAAAGGCCCCCGTAAATAATCTTCCCACTCCTGCTGTCCGAGTTGCCAGACTTACAGACAGCATGTGTCAGTTTAAAAATTAACAATGGCTGACTCTAGCAGAGCCCAGATCCTAATATAAGAAGAAACTAGGAGCACTGACATGTGTCAACATACCTGTAGGCTGCTGCATCATAGACTGAAAAACAGCTAACAGTGCCTCCCTAAACTTAAAAGTCACAGTCAAAGCGTGCACGCAAGGCACGTCTGGTCTAAAAAAACGATCGATGGTTTACAACTATTAAGAGTGATATTTACAGCCCATATAAAGGTCTGTTCACATTATCTTAGAAGTGAAAATAATAATAATGAATCCCTTTAAAAGTCATGATTTACAGACAGCAGTATCAGTATTTAGAATCAACAGTTGCTAAATCTAACAAAACCCAGAACCTATTATTGGAAGAAACTCGGAACACTGGCGTGTGTCGACATACCTGTGGGCTGCTGCATCATCGACTAACAAACAGCTAACAGTGCCTCCCGGTAGCTGCCTTGACTTTAAAGGTCACGGTCAAAGCGTGCACGCAGGGCACGTCCGATCTGAAAACGATCGATGTTGTACTACTATGAGTAAGAATAAGATTTACAGCCCATTTAAAGGTCTGTACACATTGTCTTGGGAGTGAAAATAATGATAAATCCCTTTAAAGGCATGATTTAAATAAAAAGTATATTTAGAAAAGAGAAAAAGAGAAAGAAAAGAAACACTGTCTGCGTTTCTGGGCACAATTATAATTCCGTAAAATATACTAATGGACTGACAGTATTTACTTATTTATGTGTGAACCAGTGTGTGGGTCTCAGTATAATTCACAAATATAGATGGCATATTCAGTACATAATTGCATGTTTACAATGAGATATATATACAGCGCCATTAAAGGTAGAGTGAAGTCTACAGGGTCATAATTAGAAAGCACTGTCTGCATGTAGCAGCGCACAATATATGAGCAAATCTAGGGCTCAATATATGAGCAAATCTAGGGCTTTGACAAAGGCCAGCATGTTTGAATAACATGTCCAAATAATATTCACAAATATGGATAACATATTCAGTACATAATTGCATGTTTACAATGAGATATACATGCAGCGCCATTAAAGGTAGAGTGAAGTCTACAGGGTCATAATTAGAAAGCACGGTCTGCATGTAACGGCGCACAATATATGAGCAAAATCTAGGGCTTTGACAAAAGCCAGCATGTTTGAATAATTTAACATGTCCAAATAATACATTGTCCTTTTAAGGTTTACAGAAGTCAAAAGGAAAAAGGAAAGGGAGACACATGTAGCCACGATAAGACATAGACAATAGGGAAACCGTCATGGTAAGGAACAACAAATGGCCTATGCAGCACAGGGGTCGAAACGTTGACGTTGTTTCTTTCTTGTGTTCAGACACTGATGACAGAGATTCATTATCTGCATCGGATACTTTGTGTTATGTTTTTCAAATTTATAATTGCCAGACATCTGGTTGGTTAGGTTGTATATATGGATCAATGATGTCACATATGCACACCACCTTCCCTTTTCACTTCACTTCCACAAACACTCCCCTTTTCCTTGCACTTTTCCCTCTTGTCACCAGACTTGAATTAAATGCTTCATATTGATACATGTCATTTATATTCAGGGCTATTATGCAACTCTGTGATGTAATAAAATCATAACCATTTTTGGTGAATGATTCAAATGGTGGCGTTTAATTAATTTAAAGTAATAATGTTTTCCTTTGTTTGGCATAACATGTAAATGCAGTCCACTGTGACATTACTCTTTTGTACCATAAACTACCCGGGTCCAGTGGCCTTTCGGGTTACCCCATTATTGTATTACTCTGGAGCTGCAGGTAGGCAAGGGGTAGTCGGTGCCCCAACCACCATAAATCTCAAGTCTTTTTCTTTCCCATGTACGCTTTATATGCCATTTAATATTTCACGCTGTTTTATGATTTTACAAAACAAAATACTATTTACTCTGTGAATAAACACGCATTAACTGAAATATTGAAAGAGAACCCTACACCTTCATTGAGTAGGAAAAAAAATATTGATTCAGTACAATTGTTGCAAACAAATTGGGAGCTTTTGCACAGCTGGCAGAAGGATCTTAATGTAAACCTGATGAAGGAAATTGACCAAGGCTTGATTTCACTAGGCAAAGTTGCACTGAATGTATTTTCTAAAGTTTTCATAGTCCTTATATTACTGGACATATTGTTGGTTTAGAGTCCTAATAATTAATTAACGGTATTTAAAAAATAAAATGCATTTAAGAATTTCTTTGAACGTATATTAAAGAAATATAACAAATCCTAACCATAACCCCACTTTAATTGATTATTTATTTTTGAAAAAAATATATTTAGTTGAATTTTAGATTGACATAGGGTTGTCTATTTGACATTTTCTGTCTAAATTTCACTTCTGTGCCGTCTTGCCCCACCCCTGCTACTCATGGCCTCTGACCTTGCGCTGTGGGGGTTATCCCCACTACCCCCGAAGTGGCAGTGTCCAGCCTCTCATGATCAAGGCCTTTGACTGGGTACAGCTGGGATTGGCTGCAGGCCAGAGCCTCTAGCAACCTCCCATCTTGATTGGAGCCAATCCACACTGTGCATGCCCTTGGCAGCAGGGTTGGTCAAGCACAACTGTAGGGTGCAAAATTCAAATCTTGAGACCTCCAGGAGAGTCCATGGTATGCAGGGAGGGACCAGGAATTTGCAAACCCTTTTATTAGGACTCGGTGCTCTTGCAGATTCACCGAGCAATGTTACTTATTAAGGAAACAGCTTTTTAGTTGACCCAAGCATAACCAACACACTAGCTGTCAGCAGTGTGAGACATATAAAATAACTGGATCTCTAGATCACTTAAAACTTCACTTTTATGTTTTACCAGATCTTCTTGCATTCTTCTACGAGAAATGAAAAGGACGAAACGGTGCTTCATGGACAAAAGGCACTCCAACAGTAGGCGCAGCCGTGTACATCCCCCAAGTGAGTGAGAAGGGTACCTACCTGCCTTTTAAGTTTGCGCTATTGAATACTACATGCATAAATATGACTGATCAGTAATCAGACCGGGTTTTTTCCTCACAGTCAATGTGTAGTAATCCTTACTCGCTGATGCACGCCTACAAATGCATAAACCTGCACATGGACAAAGACACATATGCATTGATGCATGCATGAGATGGGGCAATGTCAAGTATAAGCCACTCTCATTTCTAGACTAGATGTTTAATAGATCCCTTTTTAGATCTGGCAGTTGTAGGAAGCTGTCTCTGTATATACTATATACCGACATGAGATATAGTGGAACCCCAAAGGTAGGCAGAGGTAAAAGTAGATAGCACCTTACTCTCTTTGTGGTAGTGTGGTCGAGCAGTAAGGCCTTATCAGAGGACCGTGTTAAGCATTTGTTGTACACACTCAGTCAGCAAATGAATTCACACACTCAAAGACTGAAATTCAGACCAATTTGGTTTTGTATAAAAATATTCTTTTAGTTATTTTATTTTCTAGAACCAAGCAAGCCTGGCATAGGTAAGTGATATTTACTTTGCAGTAAATATACAGTTGTAATACAGTTTGGATTGTAATTGTATATGCACTTTGTTTTGCTTTACAGTATTGTTATTAAGAAATGCAATGCTTTTTAACTACAGTACATATACTTTGAATGGGCTTTCTAGTAAAATTACAGGTAAGTTACTTTTGAGATTACTTTTCCTACACAGTGTAGTATACCTGGATCCTACACTGAGACATTTCCTGGAAACAGGTAAGTAAAATCGTTTTGGTTAGTTAGTGCAATTTTAAAGAATTTCTTTAGGTTAGGTCAAACTCCACACTTAGCAACTTTTCACAGAAAAACAGTCAATGTTATCCTAAGGAGTAAAATAAGGTTATCGGTTCAAAGGTAAGTATTCGGTTGTGGGAGTTGGTATTCTGGGGTTAGACCCAGGGGTCCCCCAGAGTCAAGGATGCACTCTTGTTACACCCTCAGTGGCACTATGGCGGCCGGGTGCAGAGTGCTGAGGCCCAATGTTATCCAGTGGGGGATAGGGGGCCTCCGGTTGGTGGCTGCTGACGAGCAGGCCACAGGGTGGTGGGATCAAATCTCCTGGACTTAAGCTCAGGGCAAATGGGGGTTCAAGCCAGCACAAAAGGTGCACCCTCAGCGGCACTGGGGCGGCCGGGTGTAGAGTGCTGTTTTGGCGTCGGCGTAGCTTTTAATGGAGAGTCTCCAGTTTGCAAAAACACTGCAGGCTCGGGGACGAAGGTCTTCTGGGTGCGACCACCCCTTGGAGAGGTAAGTTGGGATGCTGGGGGTTGGTTAGGCACTGTCGGTTGGGCCACCCAAGGCCGTGGGGCATCGGGTGCAGGGGTGCCTTTTAGGGTCGGATCTTCTTACCAGCTCCTGGTCGCGGTTGGGGGGACCTTCCGGTTTGAGGCTGCCGGCGCCGGCTTGAGGCAGGTCAGGGATCACCGGATCTCGGGTTAGGATTGCCTGGGAGACCTCCTCGTGGTGTTGGGCCACTCTGACTTGGGGCGTCTGGTGTAGAGTGGTGCAGACTCGCGGATCCTGCCGGAGCTGGAGTCTGTTGGTGAACAAATCCGGAGTTCACTGGAGACAAAGTCTTCTTTTTTTTTTTTTTTTGGAAGGCAGGGCAGGTTCTCGGGGCTCTTGAGGTTGCTGGCTGCAGGACACACCAGAGTTTTGCTTCTGCAGGTTCGAGGTGGGGAGTAGGGGGGTAGGGTGTCAACTCCCACAGGCCTGTTCCCTTTTCTCCGGTCCACCACTGGCTCCGGACCATGGTCGGCACCCCAAAAAGGCAACTGAGCTGATAACACTCCCTTCACCAGGACTGAAACCTTGACCGGCCTTGCGCTGTCAGCTTCGCTGATGCCGGACCGAAATCGGCATTGCCATCCTCTGAAATTACTGAATCCTTCATTGAAAGCACCAAGACTCATCTATTCTCCGAAACCCCTGTAGAGTCCTTCACTGGCATTCGGTGGCAAAACTACCATTGTCAGCAGGCCCTGACGACTCTGAGAAGCTTTTGCTCAGGGTCTCCAAGAAGGGGTCAACGCACCACAAAAAAGACAATTATAAACCCATAGACTGGGAAGATCTCGACCAAGTTGCCACCTAAGGCGCAGGGCACTCCTCCTAGGAAAGAGAGGTAACCTTTGAGGAGCAGCATGTTCTGGAGCCTACACTTCCTCCTAAGCACAGCAAACGGAAGGAAAGAGTAATTAGCCCAGTGCCAGCTTGTTCTCCCTTAGCACCTCTTCCTCCTCCACTCCACCTCCATTGTCACTGCCACCCGTGCCACCTCCTCCAGAGGGGTCACTACATTCTTCTGGTGGCAGGGGAAGCCCTTTGTACCATGTAGACCCCTATGAGGTCCTTTTCGACAGTCTAGGCATGACCCGTGGGACGATCACACTGTCTATTTTCTCCACCCTCCCCTCCAACACCGGAGTCAACAAACGCTGCCACTACTCCTCAACAAAGCACACAGCAGCAAACATGCTGCTGCCCTGCATACCCCAGAATCACGGTAGGACCTTTCTCCTGCACCCATTGCGAATTCACCTGCAACACCTCAGATGCCGACACTGCCACCAACTTCTTCAAAAAGACCGATGCATACCACCACCCCGCACCAACTGTCCACCATGCTCCTCAACGTCGGATCGCTCAGGAAACACTCCACCTAAATCTGGGACCACCTCAGCAGCAACACATCTGACCTTCTCTTCCTGACCGAAACATGGCTCAACCCAGCCTCCACCCAGGAGATCACTGCAGCCATCCCACCCAAAACCAGGCGGAGGACTCGCAATCATCTATAAAACCATGATTGACTGCTCCACGGACACCAACATCTTGGAATACCTCCTCTTCAAAATACGGACTACTACTCCACCCTTAAGAGAACCCTCACCTACCGTCCCGAGCGGAATTCTGCAACCACATCACAGACTTCATCGCTCCCTACATCCTCGGCGACCTCCATTTCTACCTGGAAGACACCACAGACCCTAACTCCACGGCCCTCTTCGACAGCCTCAATAACCTCTGACTCACCCAGCTCATTTAAGGACCAACCCACACAGCAGACCACAACCTCGACCCCATTTTCAACACCACCGTCCCTCCCTTTCCTCCACCCTTCCCATGGCCCGACTGCTACATCATACATTTCAAGATAACCGTCCACCAAGCCACCCCACCAGAAACACCTAAAGCGCCATCAAGACACTGGGGCAAAATATCTGAGGAAAACTGTTCTAAGACCCTACAGGAATGCCCACCCAACCACACTTCTAACCTCTATGTCAACACCAAGCTCTTCAATAAATGGCTTGCCGACTGCACCAACCACACCGCTTCTAACATAAATGATATCTACAAAAACAAACTACCAAGTTGGTACACGAACGACCTCAGGGAGTCCAAACGTCACTACAAACAACTTGAGAGAAAATGGAGACTCGCCAAAAACACCACCGCAAGATCACATATAAAGCTGCCCTCAACCTCTATCACCATCAACTATAAGAAGCAAAGAAAAAGACCATAATTCTCAGACTCAAAGCCAGCTTCAACAACGGCAAATAACTCTTCACCATCGTTCAGGAGTTCTCCAATCCCGCAACTGCCAACCTTAACATCATCCCACCTCAAGCAATCTGCAACGACCTCTCAAAATTCTTCGAACAGAAGATTGCCAAGATCTATAACACATTCTACCCTCCGCATACTGATACGAACTCCCCCGACCAGCCAGACACTTACTTCATATCCAAACAGCAGCTAAGCAACTGGAAGCCCCTCTTGAACAAAGAAACCACCGCCCTGATGAATACCATCCACTTGGGAGCCCCATGCCCCCACTTCATATACAATGTTGGAAGAACCATCATGTCCCCCGCACTCACCGCTATCAGCAACACCATCATAACCACCGCGACCTTCCTGTCTTGCTGGAAAAATGCAGAAGTGAACGCCCTATTGAAGAAACCAACAGCAGATCCCAACACCCTCTGCAGCTACAGACCCATCTCACTCCTGCTTTTTCTAACTAAAGTCATTGAGAAAGTCATCAATACACAACTTGCGGACCACTTCATCTGTGACCCCTTCTCTTAGGAAAATTTCTTCCGTTAAACTTCTGACGGATGGTGAAGTAATACTATTTACAAACTCCACTTCTGGCCATCGTGAGTAATAGTCTATTACAACTATTCCATGCTTTTTCTAACCATCATTCATTCTCCTAGTTCCAATGATATTCACAGCTAATTTGGACCAATCTTTTTCTGGAACAGGTACAGCATTGATAGAACTTGGAACAGTGACCTGTGTTTTGTCACTAGCAACACAATGCCTACACAGCTGTACATACCTCTCCACCTCCCTGTCCATGTCCGGTCACCAATAAGTATCTCTTACACGTCTTTTCATTGCACGCATATCTATGTGGCCTTCATGCGCCACCTCAATTACTTTCATCCTCGAAGTCTCTGGTACAACCAACACGCCTGCTCTGCGAAGCACACCGTTTAAAACTGAGAGCTCAGGGCCCACATGCGCATATGCATCCAACATGGATGTGACAATTTTGTTTTTGGGCCAACCACCTTTCACATGCTCCCTCGCCTCCTTTAAAACGATATCTTTTTCAAGTGCTTCACTCTACTCCTGTTCTGAAATGACATTCCTGGTTACATTAGATAGCTCATTAATTACTACTATTTCGTCCTCAATATTGTCCTTTTCACCTTCCCACCCCCCCCCCCCTTCTCATTTACTGGCAACCTAAATGGACAATCTGCCATAATGTTCTTGACATCTGGTATATACTCTAACTTGTAGCGTTAACCTTCAAGTCTGTACTGGCATTTTGCTATCCTAGGGCTAGGTCTTGCTGCCTCTTTTGTGGTGAACATGTCAATAATGGCTTATGGTCCACACATACCACAAACTCCGAACCCCACAGATCTTTGCGGAAATGATCAACTCCCCACCAACATGCCAATGCCTCGCAGGCAGCAACATGAGATGTCCTACGTCAGGCATGTAAAGGACAGGTCGGGCAGCAATGGCCAATAGCGATGACGAATGAGGGGGTTGGTCCAACCCCAAAAGTCGCACTTCCCAATCACAACTTAATTTAAAAAGCCGCCTGCAACACCGTAAACCTCCATCCTGCGCGCCACCTCGACTGAACTGGACGTCGCCTCAAGGAAACTCCAGCTCCTCTCCATCCAGGCTCCTCGCTCCGCCAAAGATGACGAAGATGCCAAGAAATCACGGTGGGACCCTGCCAGTCTGATCGTGGCCAATATAAAGATGCCATGCACAAGTGATACTTGTAAATCAGTATATATATATTCAGGAGCATCAATGTACATGGACTGGCAGGGAACAGGCTCACAGCACCTGTCTATCCCACATTACCAGGTGCACATTCCAGTGCTTCCCTCATAACCTGACATACCACATTATAGCTCAGAATCAAAGATCCCAACAAGTCACAAATTTTAACCAAAGACTTGGGATTATGACGTAGGTAGTCGAGATGAGGTCTTAAAAATACTGCACAGCTTTCTTTCTGCAGGAGATACGTAGGTGTTGGGGGGGCACACCCTTCGCTGAAGAATTACTCCATCATAGTGTAATGAGAGGGCACTGGGCAGCATATGACCTCAAGTTCCATCTCCATACAGAGTCAGATGGGAGGAATTCTAGGTACTTCAGAAAATATGAAACCGAAGCTTGAGAAATCAATCAGGACACCATACAGAAGAGCTTTCTCTTGTCCATCTTCCAACATGTTTTTACCTGATATGCATGTATTTGTGAATGCCCGAGTTAGCCATGAATCTAATGAAATCTAAGCAGGGTGTAATGAGGAGATCAAGGAGATGACAGGTGTCCAGTGATCCTGGCTCTACCTCTGACCGCCTGTAAAATAAATGGATGTAAGTAGGCCAGTAGGGAGTTGGAGAGGAGCAGGACACAGTCGAGCTCATGTGATGGACAGTGAAATAATTCTTTAGCTTTCCATCATGATAGTAGAAGAGTTCAACACAGTGATGGTCTCAGATAGCATCAAAGAGGAGAAAGGGGCCTATTCGAAGGCCGATCAGTGCTCTGAGGAAGATAAAAATGCATGCTGGCTGGCAGGCAAGTTAGCTTTTCACTTAGAATCACATGAATATATAATCAGTCCAGGAATGACATTGGACCTCCGCTTGTAGTGACTTCGCTTTAGGGTTAATAACAATTCACTGTTCTGCCCAAGCTGGCAAAGAAAGAGGGTACATATGAAAGCAAATATCATGGCACCAGCTCTTTCAATCAACTTCACTGAAGCTTAAAACAATCTTACATTTATAATCTTAAAAAATGTATGGTATTTAGTACTATAGTAAGATAGTACTCCTGCTCTGAGAAAGTAAGAAATACCCTCTGCCCAGCAGGTAAGTTCTCCTTCTACATGGCATCGCATGAATACATAATCAGTAACCGGAATGACTAACACTGGACCTGAGATTATTGTGGATCTGCTGTTAGGGTTACTTCGCCATTCACTGATCTGTTCCGCTGGGAAAGAAGGAATGTAAACACAATTTGACGAACTTCACTAGCGCTTATAAAAATATTGTTCTAAAATCTTTCAAATTTAGTCACAGAATGCTGTTCACAAATTGCGACTGTCATTTATGCAACCAGTAACCATTTTTAAGGACCAAGCTTTGTACTGACTGAAATAATTCTTTGGTTGTCCCATTATTACAGAAGAAGAATTCAACACAATGATTGTTTCAGACGGCATCAAAGACGAGCGGGGGGCCTACCCAATTGCTGATCAGTGCTCTGAGGAAGTAAAAAATACAGTCGCCTTAGCAGGTAAGTTGTCTTTCTACATAGAATCGCATGAAAATATAATCCGTCAGTCACGAGAGCAATGATACGACAGGTGTCCAAGGCCTCATCTCCTGCTCCAGTGACTGACATGAATGAGTGTAATATGTCCTGTAAGGTTTGAAGAGGGCCAGTACCAGCTCATGTGACTGACTGTGAAATGGATGTAATGAGGAGAGCAAGCAGGCGACTGGTTTCCAAAGCTCCACCTCCTGTTCCAGGAACTGACTGTGAAATGAATAGATGTAATGAGGAGAGCAAGCAGGCGACTGGTTTCCAAAGCCCCACCTCCTGTTCCAGGAACTGACTGTGAAATGAATAGATGTAATGAGGCCAGTGGTGGGTTGAAGAGGACCAGGACATACTCCAGCTGATGTTACTGACTATGAAATAATGCTTTGTTTTCTCCATTATTACAGAAGAAGAGTTAAACATAGTGATTGTCTCAGACAGCATCAAAGAAGAGGAAGGGAGCTATCCCATTGCAGATCAGTACAATGAGAAACGTAAAAATATCTTCTGCCCGGCAGGTAAGATGTCTTTCCACATAGAATCACATGCATATATAATCAGTCCAGGAATGACATTGAACCTCCAGTTTTTAGTGACTGCTTTCGGGTAAATAACAATTCCCTGTTCTGCCCAAGCTGGTAGAGAAAGAGTGTAAATATAAAGGCAGATATTATGGCACCCGGTTCTTTTAACCAACTTTATTGAAGCTTAAAACAATCTAACATTATAATTAGGGCCCCCGTTTTTATGGTATTTATATTTCGGTCTGTATTTACCATATTTATGTTTTGCTCATTTTACCTGAATTTGTCTATATTTATTTTAAGTTTTGTGAAAAAATGCAGCGGAAATGTGTATATTTCTGCATTTATTTAACCAGTTAATGTACACTGGTGCCTGAACGCCTAACAGGTTTCAATGATATATACACACTCAGAAAACATGTACATTTGAGTATCGAGGTTGTGCAAATCTGCTGCTGTTTAAAGCTCATTACTAAAATTCCTTTTATTTTTTTAATCCCCTTGTCTGTCAATCCGCACAGCTATTGCCCTGACAGTCATGATTGACAGCCTTTAGAATCACTCATAAACAGCCCTATTTTCCTTTAAGCCACATTTAAAAATAAATACAGACAGGAAAATAAATGGTTTTCTGGCTGTATCTGTAAAAATCAGTAAATCGGAAAACAGGAGCCTTAATTATCTTTAAAAGCTTATGGTATTCTAGTATACTGTAGTAAGATAGTACTTCTGCTGTGTATGGGTAGAGTTTAGAAAGATGACATCATGGTACCTCAGCTGTGCTAGGCTTGACTTAACAGAGACGGGTATGGTGCCACTATAGAAACCAACACTCATTACAGTGTATCTTAAAGTAGAGACCAATAAATAATCTGCTGTTCCTTTATAAAACCATCGAGAAAGCAGCCACTGTCCGGCTTCTAACATTCTAATGTAGACTGGCTTCAAACTCCGTAGAAGCACTAACTCAACCGTGCTAGATGTGCATATAGAAATACTGTTTTTTACCATGTGAAATGTAGTGCATTTGTTCCACCATGTAGTGGTTTGGTCTGGAATTGTCTTTTTTCTTTGTTTTTTTCTTCTTCTTGTTTGCATCATTGTGGACCACCTTTTGGTGTAATGTCCATCCTCCTGTAACATCAGATATATACCCCGGAAGTTCCTGTGCGTGGCCGCCATCTTCAGATTGTTTTTTACAATGTTGGGTCTGACTGCAAGATGGAGGAGCTTTGAAAGCATCACGAAAATTCAACTGATTGTCAAAAGCTTGAGGAAAGAATACAAAAGTACACTAAGTTCTACCCCAAGTGCCACCACAAATTCACCCAACTAGTTACCCAATGGGTCTGCAATTTCTGCCTTCTGAGGTAACACCGCAAGGAGGGTTAGGAGGCCTGCGAGGAGTTCCAGCCCGATTTGTCCGAAAGATAGAGAAAAACAGAGATGGGCACATTATGCCATGGTGGAATATGAAAAAAAGCCTACCTCCCTATAAAACCAAGGCCTGACCAGCGAAAAGGAGGAAAATATAGAGGAAACTTATTTCTGAGGGGGGTCAAATGTCAAAGAGAGTCATCTACGCCAAAAAACTGGAGGCATCGAAGGATGCCAACCCTAAGAAGTAGCATAAGATAACACCCTAGTCAATGACCTCGAACTCCAGTAGGTTCTCCTTAATATCAAAGCATTTTGCGATTGAAGGACGGCAGAGGGACAAAGAGCCACGCAGATCCAATCCCAGCGACTCCAATGGGAGCAAGCCATGTGAAACCTCATCGATATAAGGAGGCAATCTTGAAGGGGAGAAGGAGCCAATGACTCCTATAAGAAAAACACAACCGACATCTGATGCTCCGCACCATGCGCTTAAGTCAAATGCAAGAAGTGATGGCTCAAAGCCAAAATAGTGGCACTCCATCAGAGGAATGATTAAGATAAGGCGCTGAAGGGGTTTCGGATCCAAGCAAGGCCACTGGACCCAAAATAGCTCCAAGAATAAAAGGCTACCATAAAGCATTCCACCACATCAGAACCCCTTGAAGAACAACAGGAGGAGTTCTTCCACTATGTGGACGAATGTCATGCTACAACCTTCGAGGGCCAAGGACCACAGGATGAAGTCTGGCAAGATCTTTAAGCAGACTCTCGGAGAAAGGAGTGAACACTTGTCCTTTAAAGTTCTTCACTGCCGAATGACCTGGCAATGTACAACGCACTCGTGAAGAGAACTGCAGATCTCTATGGGGTGCACTTCAAAGAAGAGCAGGCCAAATAGTTTTTCCTCCCAAAAATGCTCATACCATCTTAAAAGAAGAAAGGCTACCTGCTGATGCTCCCAAGCAGTCTCAGCCAAAAGAGAGAGGCCATTCAAAGACCTAGCTTCCTCAAAAGTGTTGACTCCTTGAGTTGACAGAGTACAGACACTCCTAGGGCCTTGCCTTCATCAAGGGAAATATGGCTACACGCTCACTGATAGTCACTGCAGCCAGAAAGAGAGGCCATGCCCCCCACATTAATGGGATCACCACCAGACAAGGAGAGCAACCAGGTGAAGATGGTGGGGAGGAAGATGGAGATAGTAGTGGCCTTCCAGTGGAGAATTACCAATTCTAGTGCGCTCCTTAGCCACAATGGTCACCAGCCATGGGAGGAGATCGAGCAGAATATGCAGCACCTTCCTGATGTGATGAGTACAAAAAAAGGGTAAAAGCACATTTGCAACAGTGAAACACCACTGGCAAAGCCTGCCTCAAGTCTGCCCTTGATTCAGCGGCTACGACAAGTAGACAAATGTACACGGGAACAACCCTGAGAAGGAACGTCTGGCTGCAAGTTTCTGGGTTCAAGCCCGAGGCTCAAACCTTGGTCTTCAATATGCTTTTCACTGGTGATACCCTTTTTGGCTGGAGGTGGAGGAAGCAAATAAACAGAACAGCGAAGGCATTAGATGCCCTTCAGTTTCAAGGAGCTTTAAAGGGTGGAGTCATAACAATAAAGAGAAGGGGCATTTTTCTGCACAGTACCCCATACCTATCCGTTAGGCAGCCATCATGCCAACAAGGCATGCCATCGCAATGGCAATACCCTCCAAGACAGCCCGTTAGTGAGAGAGGACAAGCCCTGATGGTCTTGGGGCCTGCAGCCAAGTGACCTTCGCCACATACACCCCTGCACATGATACAAGTAAGGGGCAGGGTAGTGGGCTTCCTGCACAAATAGAGATCAATTACCTCAGACAAATGGATACTGAATATAATAGAGCATGGTTATTTCTTTGAGATGCTAAAAAAACACCCATAATACCAATGGCAGTGTGTTGGAAATGGCCGTTTTTGCAGGGTTATCCCCAATTTTTTTGCTTTTTCCTCTTCTTTTTCCCTGACCTGTTTGTGTTGGTTTTAGGACTCTTGGCACTTTACCACTGCTAATCAGTGCTAAAGTGCATATGCTCTCTGTGTAAATTGTGTTATGGATGGGTGTTTCCATGATTGGATATTTGATTTACTTGTTAGCCCCTAGTAAAGTGCACTGCGTGTGCCAGGGCTGGTGAATCAAATGCTACTCGGGGGGGCCTGCAGCGCTGGTTGTGCCACCCCCGTGAGTAGCCCTGAAAACGGTAACTCAGACCTGCCATTGCAGAGTCTGCGCGCAGTTTGTAACTGCCATGTCGACTTGGCCAGTGCACACACTGGCCGGTCCCTAACCTTCCCTTTTCTTACATGTCAGACACCCCGCAGGTAGGCCCAAGGTACCCCTGTGGGCAGGGTGCAGTGTATGTGAAAGGTGGGACATGCCCTGGTGTGTGTGGCATGTCCTGATAGTGAATTACAGCCAATTTCGTTTTTCACTATTGCAAGGCTACCAGTTCCCCATAGGATAGAATGGGAGGTTTGTTTATAACATCTTATAAACATAACTGGCCCAGGGAATTCGGTAAGAAAATAGAATTTAGTATGCCTGAACTCAGAATCTAAAGATGCATCTTTTAGTGAAGGTGATTTTTACATTCTGTGTTTGAAAATACCACTTTTAGCAAGTAGGTTTTCTTGCTCAGTCATCCTGTGTGCCTCTGCTGGAATGTGGATTGCCTGTCTGGGTTTTGGATGACAGAAGGCTGGGGGGCTGGAGGGGCTCCAGATAGTCTAGGTAGGTCAGGAAAGGGCTGAATAGACCTGGGCTGCGATGGGGGAAGGGGGAGGATTTCCTTGCACCTCAAAGGGCCTGGTCTGCCTCTGACAATGCCGTCTCCACCTCCTGCCAGGAAATCACACCAGAGCAGGCAGAACTGGTTCTGGCCGAGCACAGGCCCTCTCTGCCTAAGAGATCAAAGGATTTTTGGACATAAATACTGGGTCCCAGACCCCTAAACTTTAGAACTCATCTGGAACAAGAAGACTGCCAAGAAGAAGAGCCGGAGACGCTGTGAAAAGGAACGACTGCTTTGCTGGGCTGACCTGCAGTGGCTGCTTCTGTCTTGAGCAGTGAAAGGCCTGGACTGGACTTTCTGCAACCTAATTTGTGAGTCTCTCCAAGGGCTTGAGGTAGAGCTTGCCCCCTGTTCACGAAGTCTCAGGAACAGCAAAGACTTCAAGTTCTTCTACCGGCAGCACTGGGGACTGTGCGTTTCGTGCTGCAACCAGAAGAAACCCAACTCGACGACGTCTACGACGCCGCTGCCGACTCCGTGTCCTGAAGGCACCGCAGAGAGTACCGCTGCAACGCCGCACCGCGACCCTGGTCTCACTGATGACGCCTGTTGACGCCGCCACCGAGCCGCTGCTCGCACCGCGACCTGTGGGCACCGCACTCTGTACCGCCTTGCTTCACGCCGAAGCTCTGGCACCGCAGAGGGCAACGCCGCACCGCGACCCTGGTCTCACCGACGCCTGTTGCCGCCGCCACCGAGCCGCTGCTTGCACCGCGACCTGTGGGCACCGCACTCCGCACCGCCTTGCTTCACGCCGAAGCTTTGGCACCGCAGAGAGCACCGCCACAATGCCGCACCGCGACCCTGGTCTCACCGACGCCTGTTGATTCCGCCACCGAGCCGCTGCTCGCACCGCGACCTATGGGCTCCGCACCGCCTCGCTACACGACGACGCGGGGGCCTTCCTGACGCCGCCACTTCAAGCCGAAATCGACGCCGCTGCTTGCACCGCTCGTAAAGTTACACGACGCACCGCTCTCATCCCGCAACCTTGGCCTACCGATGCCATCGACTTCAGCTCGTCAGCCGACGACAGCGTTTCAGCAACGACGCCGCCGCTGCTTGCACTGTAACCTGCTAGCACCGTGACGAGCACCGCCTTCATCTCGCACCACGACCCTGGTCTCCCCGACGACGCCATCTGGAGCAGTCACCGAGCCGCTGCTCGCACCGCGACCTGAGGGCACTGCACGCCGCACCGCTGCACTTCGCACTGCAGCACACGACGCCTGCCGACGCCCGCGCTCCTGACTTCATCAGAGAGGAGATCGACCTACAACGCGTGTGACTTCGAGGGCCCCGACGACTCCTGCACCGACCTCCGGAACCGACGCCTGCGGACGCCGTGTTTTCGGAAGCTCAACGAGAGGTCATCGACGCCCTGCATTTCTAAAAGGTACTGTTTGCTGGTCTTCCGACACCGTAGCTGGCCCGCGACGCCGCGGTCAGCCAGAACTGTTTGGATTTGTTTGCTCACGACACCGTGATAGCCCCGGACGGAGCTATCGACATCAAGGAACTGTTTCAAGCGTATTTTGATAATTGAAGATTTTTGAGTACTGTATTGTGGATTTTTATCGTTTTTGGTGTTGTCTTAAGTATATAAAAATATTGGATATTTTTCTAAACTGGTGTGGTGTCCTTTTGTAGTGCTTGCACTGTATTACTGTTGGTTATGTGGAAATGCTTTACACACTGCCTCTAAGATAAGCCTGACTGCTCGTGCCAAGCTACCAAGGGGGTGAGCAGGGGTTATTTTAGGAGTGTAACTCCCTTATCCTGACTAGAGTGGTGGTTTCTGCCTGGCTTTGGCACATGCCCTAGCCTGCCAAAAATCCCATTTCTAACATTGGTTGTCAGCGGTGAGGATAGGACTTGCGTTTGCACTTGACTTAGTGATTGGTGTGCACTACTACCATATCGCAGACCATTACGTGCCACATACTGGTTCTTTTTCTTTTTGGCCTATTTTTTGATCTTGCCAGTTTTGAACTTGCTACTTCATCATGCCGGAATCAATTGTATCATCTGTTGCATCCTTGGAAGTGGCCTTTGAGGAGGAGAGGTTAAAAACCTACAATGTGAAGGAATTGAAGGTGATCTGCAAAAACCTCAAAATCCAAATCAGGGTCTAGCCAGAAAAGAGGAGCTACAAAAGGCGCTGAGGGCCTGGGTAGCAGCCAGACATGCTAGTGAGCTGTCTGGAGATATTGGCATGAGGCAGAGGAGCCTATTCCAAGGGTGGATGTGCTTTTGGGAGGGGGGCACCCTCTAAACCAGGGAGCAGCAGTCTGTCCCCAGAGGAGCTGGAGGACAGGCGGGAAGCGAGGAAGTTCGAGTTGGAGAAACTCAGGATAGAAAGTGAGAGGGAAGACAAAAGAATAGCCATGGAGGAAAGGAAGATGATGTTAGACCATGAGTTTAAAATGAGAGAGCTGGACTGGGAAGCCAGTAGGGCTAGGCCCGGCCCAGATGGTGGCAGCAAAAGTGTTAGGTCCAGTACTGAGGATGAGGTGCACGCGCACACACACACACACACAGATTTGGGGCCCTGCTTCAAGGAGGGGGTTGACATACACCATGGGGTTCAGGATTGTGAGGGTACTCCAGTGGTGCGCAGTGTCCCTGAGGTGGATTAGGGAACTGGCACAGGGGATCATTTTCCTGGTAGTGGGAGGGACACTCTACTGACTCTGGATGAGAGGTGCAGGGCGAGGGGTTCCCCCATGATAGAAGCCCTAGTAAGTGAGTATGGAGAGCCGCCAGAAGAGTATGGGTTAAGAGACAGCAACAGTCAGACACTGTCTCACCAGTCTTGTGAGAATGATGTGGGGTACTTGTCTGAGGCACTGGATGGATGGGTGAAGGGTAGTTTGGTAAACACGTGTGGGGCTGTGTGATTCAATTGTTGGAGAGCATATTTTAAGTCCCTGTTTTCCAGAGCTATGCCAACACCCAGTGGATTGTGAGTTCTCTAACCCCAGGGAGCTTGCACTGGAGGCAGACCTTTTGGTGGATTCCAGAGGGTCTGGAGAAGCATCTGGGGGTGACCCGGAAGGAAGTGGCTTAGGTATTTCCCAACCAAGGGTGGTGGGAAAGGTTCGTGGTAGCCCAGATAGGTCCCGGTGTTGTGGGAAGGGTGTAGGGACTCACGTCCTGTCTCCGCGGAGAAGGAGTGGGAAGGGGCTGCGGCCCAAGGTGCCCGAAACCCGGTCCCAGAGCCTGGGTGGTTCCAAGAGGGAACACCAGGTGGGGAGCCTAGGCTGTACTGGTAGGTCGTCTGTTGAGGGGGATCTCCTAGTGGCAGGAGAACGTAGAGTATCTGTAAACAGAGCTCCAGCGGTTCTGGTGTCTGGCGGTGCTGCTCCTAAGTGGAGGGTGCAGAAGTCCGGATGGAGGGGTGAGAGGGGGATGTGTTCCCCAGTGGGAGAACCAGTGGGTATGGGGCCAGCCAGAAGGGCTGAGCCTCCTAGGAGTGACCATGGTGATACCACTTCTGTCTTGGGGGATCTTCGCGCCCTGTCAGATGGACAGGGGTCGGGAGATCTGTGCCAGGCAGACTGTCACACAACACATGAGTCATGTGTTACCCTCAGGGGGGGCCATGCGTGCTCCCAAGGAAGTCCTGGTGCGCCGGGCAGGTGCTCAGCCGCAGGGCTTAGTCCCTGGGTTGGGAGGCCAGGTTCAGGTCCTGCCTGACCTGGAGGGAAGGACGACTGTAAGCAGTGTCCTGACCGGTTTATCTTCTAGGGGTACCACTCCCGGTGGGAGGGTGCAGAACTCTGGAAGGGGGTGCAGAGGGAGGGAGTCCTGGCCTCTGACCCCGGTTCAACCTGAGGGGTTAGATCCGAGGGTGGTGGATCAGTTGCAGGGTCAAGGCCCTGAACTGGTGGAAGAACTGTGTAGGAGGTCTGGTTCCAGCGTCCTGACAGTTTTTGTTTCTGGGGGTGCTTCTCCTGGGAGGAGAGTGCAGGACCCCAGAAGGAGGGGTGAGGGAAAGAGAGCCTCGCCCGAGACCTCTGGTCAGGCTGAGGGTACAGACCCTGGGTTGGAGGACCAGGTTCAGGGTTTCCCCCCCCCCTGACCTGGGGGAAGGAGCGACTGTAAACAGTGCCCCTACCAGGTTGTCTTCTGGGGGTGCCGCTCCAGCTGGGAGGGTACAGAGCCCCAGGGAGGAGGACCGGGTGTGGGGGAGCCCACCCCAGTCCCTTGTTCAGCCTCCGGGTACAGACCCTGGGCTGGTGTACCAGTTGCAGGATAGCACCCCTGAATTGGTGCGCGAATTGAGCAGGACACCTGCCACAGGTGCCCTGACAATTCTGGAGGGGTGTACCGCTCCAGGTGGGAGGGTACAGAGCCCCAGGGAGAAGGAGAGGGTGTGGGAGAGCCCACCCCAGTCTCCTGTCCAGCCGCAGGGTAGAGGCCCTGGGCTAGTGGGCCAGTGTCAGGATGCCATACCTGACTTGGCAGAGGGGAGAGTGGAGAAAGGGTGCCAGGCACCTGGGGCTCCCGCCCCCCACTCTGACGCCACAGCGGTTGGAGTGGCCTGAAAGGCCTAAGGCCTGGCTCTCATCACTGACATTTGTCAGTGGCCCCTGTGGCTGGCTGTCCTGGTGGACAGAGTTGCCCCTGGGAGGGGGACCGGAGTCCCACCCCGGGGGTGGACTGGGCCACACCATTGTGTTGGCCATGTGGGTACTGACTGCCTGTTGGGACACATCTGTGAGCCAAGTAAGTTTAGGTGCTGCACAGATGGGGTCCACAGGTGAGGAGAAGGGTCCCCCATGGGTCAGCTTAGTGGGCCCTGAGAGTATGGATAGAGGAATCCAACTAGGTGCAGGAAGGCGTAAAACGGGAAGGAAACCCTACTGTTGCGGGCCAGGTTCCGTGTTCTATCGTCCCAAGCAGGGAAGCCCATCGAGGTATGGATTGGTCTCCCCTGGCTTTGGGCTGGAAGGGGGTTGTGTTGGAAATGGCCCTTTTTGCAGGGTTATCCCCAAACATTTTGCTTTTTCCTCCTATTTTTCCCTGACCTGTTTGTGTTCGTTTTAGGACTCTGGGCACTTTACCACTGCTAATCAGTGCTAAAGTGCATATGCTCTCTGTGTAAATTGTGCTATGGATGGGTGTTTCCATGATTGGATATTTGATTTACCTGTTAGCCCCTAGTAAAGTGCACTGCGTGTGCCAGGGCTGGTGAATCAAATGCTACTCGGGGGGGCCTGCAGCACTGGTTGTGCCACCCCGTGAGTAGCCCTGAAAACGGTAACTCAGACCTGCCATTGCAGAGTCTGCGCGCAGTTTGTAACTGCCATGTCGACTTGGCCAGTGCACACACTGGCCGGTCCCTAACCTTCCCTTTTCTTACATGTCAGACACCCCGCAGGTAGGCCCAAGGTACCCCTGTGGGCAGGGTGTAGTGTATGTGAAAGGTGGGGCATGCCCTGGTGTGTGTGGCATATCCTGATGGTGAATTACAGCCAATTTAGTTTTTCACTATTGCAAGGCTACCAGTTCTCCATAGGATAGAATGGCAGGTTTGTTTATAACATCTTATAAACATAACTGGCCCAGGGAATTCGGTAAGAAAATGGAATTTAGAATGCCTGAACTCCGAATCTAAAGATGCATCTTTTAGTGAAGGTGATTTTTACATTCTGTATTTGAAAATACCACTTTTAGCAAGTAGGTATTTTCTTGCTCAGTCATCCCGTGTGCCTCTGCTGGAATGTGGATTGCCTGTCTGGGTTTTGGATGACAGAAGGCTGGGGGGCTGGAGGGGCTCCAGATAGTCTAGGTAGGTCAGGAAAATGCTGAATAGACCTGGGCTGCGATGGGGGAAGGGGGGGAGGAGATTTCCTTGCACCTCAAAGGGCCTTGTCTGCCTCTGACAATGCCGTCTCCACCTCCTGCCAGGAAATCACACCAGAGGAGGCAGAACTGGTTCTGGCCGGGCACAGGCCCTCTCTGCCTAAGAGATCAAAGGATTTTTGGACATAAATACTGGGTCCCAGACCCCTGAACTTTAGAACTCATCTGGAACAAGAAGACTGCCAAGAAGAAGAGCCGGAGAAGCTGTGAAAAGGAACGACTGCTTTGCTGGGCTGACCTGCAGTGGCTGCTTCTGTCTTGAGCAGTGAAAGGCCTGGACTGGACTTTCTGCAACCTAATTTGTGAGTCTCTCCAAGGGCTTGAGGTAGAGCTTGCCCCCTGTTCACGAAGTATCAGGAACAGCAAAGACTTCAAGTTCTTCTACCCGCAGCACTGGGGACTGTGCGTTTCGTGCTGCAACCAGAAGAAACCCAACTCGACGACGTCTACGACGCCGCTGCCGACTCCGTGTCCTGAAGGCACCGCAGAGGGCAACGCCGCACCGCAACCTTGGTCTCACCAACGACGCCTGTTGACGCCGCCACCGAGCCGCTGCTTGCACCGCGACCTGTGGGCGCCACCACCGAGCCGCCTTGCTTCACGCCGAAGCTTTGGCACCGCATAGAGCAACGACGCACCGCGACCCTGGTCTCACCGACGACGCCTGTTGCCGCCGCCACCGAGCCGCTGCTCGCACCGCGACCTGTGGGCACCGCACTCCGCACCGCCTTGCTTCACGCCGAAGCTCTGGCACCGCAGAGAGCAACGCCGCACCGCGACCCTGGTCTCACCGACGACGCCTGTTGATGCCGCACCGAGCTGCTGCTTGCATCGCGACCTTTGGGCACCGCACTCCGCACCGCCTTGCTTCACGCCGAAGCTCTGGCACCGCAGAGAGCAACGCCGCACCGCGACCCTGGTCTCACCGACGACGCCTGTTGACGCAGCCACCGAGCCGCTGCTCGCACCGCGACCTGTGGGCACCGCACTCCGCACCGCCTCGCTACACGACGACGCCTGGGCCTTCCTGACGCCGCCACTTCAAGCAGACATCGACGCCGCTGCTTGCACCGTGGTTCGAGGGCACCGCTCGTAAAGTTACACGACGCACTGCCCTCATCCCGCACCGCAGCCTTGGCCTACCGACGCCGGCGCCATTGACTCCAGCTTGTCAGCCGACGACAGCGTTTCAGCAACGACGACGACGCTGCTTGCACCGTGACCTGCCAGCAACGTGACGAGCACCACCTTCATCTCGCACCACGACCCTGGTCTCACCGACTACGCCATCTGACGCCGTCACCGAGCTGCTGCTCGCACCGCGACCTGAGGGCACCGCTGCACTTCGCACCGCAGCACACGACGCCTGCCGACGCCAGCGCTCCTGACTTCATCAGAGAGGAGATCGACCTGCAACACGTGTGACTTCGAGGGCCCCGACAACTCCTGCACCGACCTCCGGAACCGACGCCTGCGGACGCCGTGTTTTCGGAAGCTTAACGAGAGGTCATCGACGCCCTGCATTTCTAAAAGGTACTGTTTGTGGGTCTTCCCGACACCGTAGCTGGCCCGTGACGCCGCGGTCAGCCAGAACTGTTTGGATTTGTTTGCTCACGACGCCGTGATAGCCCCGGACGGAGCTATCGACATCAAGGAACTGTTTCAAGCGTATTTTGATAATTGAAGATTTTTGAGTACTGTATTGTGGATTTTTATCGTTTTAGGTCTTGTCTTGAGTATATAAAAATATTGGATATTTTTCTAAACTGGTGTGGTGTCCTTTTGTAGTGCTTACACTGTATTACTGTTGGTTATGTGCAAATGCTTTACACACTGCCTCTAAGATAAGCCTGACTGCTCGTGCCAAGCTACCAAGGGGGTGAGCAGGGGTTATTTTAGGAGTGTAACTCCCTTATCCTGACTAGAGTGGTGGTTTCTGCCTGGCTTTGGCACATGCCCTAGCCTGCCAAAAATCCCATTTCTAACACAGTGGCTAACTCCAGAGAGGAATTACTCCATCTACAGCAGGATGTAATGCAAGTCCTGCTAAAATGAGCCATAGAAAAGGTTCCCCAAAACTAATTTAATCCAGGCATCTAGATCAGGTTACTGACTTGTTCCACAGACAGATCAGTTCTTAAGGCCAATAGTAGACTTCGGGCAACTCATGCGTAAGAACTGTGTTTCAAAATGACTACGCTACAGGAGGTCATATCTCTCCTGAAATGAGATGACCACATGGCCATTGTGGACTTAAGGCTGTTTACTTCCATATGCCAATGAATCACAGCCTCTGGGAGTACCTCAGAAGTGGGGTGCATAAGATACATTACCAATTTAAAGTGGTACCTTTTGGCATAATGTCACTGAGTTTTCACAAAGTGCCTGGCTTTGGTTGGCTCACACCTAAGGAGGCAGGGAATACACTTTTACCCCTTTCTAGATTCTATACTGATGAAGGCGAACTCGCAACACCAATGTCAAGAGAATATTTGCATTGTAATGTTTAAACTCTACAAGCTGAGGTACACGGTACGTCTAGACAAGCCCTCTCTGGTCACAGAGCAAGAGACCGTGATTTTTGGGGCTAGAATAAATTCAAGGAGGGCAAGCACATACCCAATTCCCAGGAGAATCTTGGCATTGAAGGCGCTAACTCACCTCTACTAGAAGAGGCATTCTCTGACAGTGAGAACGATAATGAAACTGATGGGAACAACGGCATCCTGCATACCACTCCTCCCACAGGCCAGACTGCACATCCGCTCAATTTAGGAACAGTTGCAGAACAAATAGTTAAAGGCCACTGAGATTCTGGAGGATCAAGAGGTTGTCACAGAGAGATAAAATAGTGCCACACGGGTCATTTTGCTGTTAGGAGACCCTCAACGCCTGGGGCTTGCAGTGTCCAACAGAGTCGGTCAAGCAGTGGCAGCTGCTGTGGCATTTAAGTGGTGAGGCAGCGCGGGGAAAATAATAAAAAAAATAATGCTTACCTGCATTCTGTACCGTCTGTGCTCTTCTGGCCTCTGCTCCTTGACTCCCGGCATGCCACTGGGTCCCCTACGCCAAATTCAAAGCTGCTCTCATGCTGGTATCACCCAGCATGAGAGCAGCGCAGTGATTGGTGTGAGCGCCCTATTTAAGCACTCCCTAAGGGACTACGACCCTCTGCTTGTTCGCCACCCGGCTGTCAAGTACAGCTCGAGTGGAGAGATCTTGGTGAACATGATGGTTTGGCCGGCCTTAGAGAGCCGGTCAAACTGCCATGCGCACTTGAAGCAGTGCCACCTCTCCTCCTCCTTCCTGAGGCTGTGTCGACGTGTCGGAATGGACGGGCCAGCCCTCTGCTCAGCTGCAGGAAGTAAGCGATGAAAAAAAAATGATAACCTTTATTATCATTTTATATTTCATTTTTCACTGCTCAGAAGCAGTGGGGCGACGCTGCTCCGCCTTAGCGGAGGAGTTGCCACTGGGGTCAAGCACACAAATGTGTTGGAGCTCAAGACACTTTTCCTAGCGCTGAAGGCCTTTCAGGCCCAGATAAATGGAAACATGGTGCTAATCTAAACCAACCACACAAACGAAATGTTCTATCTAAACAAACAGGGCAGAACAATATCTTAACCTCTGTCCAGCTGGCCTAGGACATATGGAAGTGGGCCAGCCAAAGAGGCACAACCCTGCTGGGCGTACAAAAGGTATAGGCAGACAAGCTAAGTAGGCAAGCAAACACAACCCATGATGTGGAGCTAAAGCAACCGGTATAAAATATATGTTCCGCGCTTGTGCCACCCCTGACCTAAACCCGAAATACACAAAATATCAACACTTCGCATCTACGTATCCATATTACTGTTCCAAGGGCAATGCCCTATTGGCAGACTTGTAATGGACATTTCTGTACACTTTCTAACTCAATAACGTTGATTCTGATGGTAATGGAGTAATGCAAATAGTCAACCAAGACTCTCCTTAATCCTAATTACTCTGTAATGGCGGAGAGAAATGTGGTTTTTGGACTGAATGAAGATTTTTTGGGAAGTAGTATTAAAACTTCCTGCGGTTCTGGACTCCTTCACGGCACAGGACAGACAGGTCTGTCACCCAGAGCCCTCCAGCCTCAACCTGGCAGCCTGGCTCCTGAGTACTTAGAATTCAGACACCTAGACCTCCCACAAAGAACTATTGAGATCCTCAGGGAGGTTAGGAGACCAACCAGGGATTTATTGTCAGTAGAACTAGGGTCACTACAGTCATCAGATACCTAAAATACTTACTGGATGAGAATTTAACTTACTTGTCGCTTAAGGTACACCTGTTCACAGTTGTAGCGTACGCTTCTTTAGCACAGCAGTCATCAAGAGATTCCTAGCAAAGAAGGGTGCACCCCAAAGGTCAGCGCACAGGTCCATGTAGAACCTAAACTTCTGCATCGTAAGATCTTCATTGATAGTAATAAACCTTGAATAATTCCGTGCTGCCTGCACGGACCCCGGAACATCTTAATCCATATATGTAGAATATCCAGGAAAAAGATCTGTATAATGTTCATCACTGAAAGACCTTTTCCATTCATTTGTTGTGTAGACTGTCAGTTGTATTTTCCTGGAGCATGCTGGTAGAGACTGCAGGAGGCAGGAACTGCAGAGCTTACAACACTTTTCATAGGAAAAGGGACTGTATCGAGGCAAGATGGCGGCTGACATCTCAGCCTTGTGAGCCGGCTCCACAAGCTCCCTGAGCTATACCCCTTCACCCTGAAATGCTGACTTCGGAAGATATTTAACGAGAGGAAATAAAGGCAGAGAAGCAGAAAAAGTAATACCTGGATCTTTTTTTAAAAGGATGATCTGGCGGCTGCAGTTTTTAAACTCTGGAATACCGGCTCCCTTGCGTTGGGTCCCGACGAACCCTCTCTACTGGGCCACTGGACAGCTAACCTGGTCGTGGCTAACAAGCTCGATGGGGCCGAAGGCGTCAGGCAAAACGACCAGGACACGCGGCGGTCTACCTGCGACTACCGGTAGCCCCTCTAAAATCGATGGGGGGCCGGAGAAAAGCCACGCTGTGACGGGGAAACCTGCAGGCAGACAAGGAATCAGCGGAGCTACGGAGCGCGAAGCAGAGAAGGGAGGCATAGGTGGAGGAGACCCCGCTGCGCGCCAGAAACACAGTGTCCTCATTCTTCCGCACACAGCAATCAAAATCAAAAAATGCGGGAGAGGCAAAATCGGCGGAAAAAACCCAGGGTAAGACTTTGAATCCAGCGGCTGAGTCTCTAGTCTCCAATGTCTGTAGTGATGTTTTGAGTCACGGGCTAAGCATGGAGGCTACCGGGGCAAACAAGCAAAGCTCGATTAATACTGATAATACTGCTGAACTCGCCCTGGTGTCACAACACATCCCTGCAGGTATGGTTGAGTGTGCAGGGGACAGTTTGATGCTGGTAAATTCCAACTTGGTAGAGGTGGGGGATGCTGATAAACGGCCACAACGTGATGAGACTCAAACACAAGGTATTGTGGGTGATGTAGTTTGCCCCAGCAATACTCCGGGAACCTTGTCGGGTGTGTTTGCGGCAACTCCTAGGACAATTTCTAGGACAGAGCAATCAACAATAGCTGCACAAGATCTAGATCGGAGCTCCCTCGGCCTGGGTAAAGACGGCGAAAGCGGGGATTTTTTTTTTCTCTTTGTCTGACCCATCCCTTTCCTCTGGAGAAGAAAGTCTCGAGGGGGGGGGTGGGCGGATGAGAATAGTGACTTGGGTACCCCTGGTCCGAATCCGGAAGAATATGACTTTGTGGGCGACAACGCCTCAAAAGCGCCAAATACTGTCCGTAAAACTAAATGGAACTCTCTGGGCCAAGGTAGAGCACTGGCATGGGATTACACTCATTCCCCGAAACTGGACGAAGGAAATGGGTCAATCGGAGTAGCTGGACATGATCAACTCCTAAATCAAGATCAATTAGGAAAAGTCACTCTAGCTACTATTTACCAAACCATTTTAGCCCACAGAGAGGAGACACGGGCTGAAAGCGCAAGGATTCAGGGAGGTTATCGCAAAGTCCAAAATGCAATCCGCAGGGTGGCAAAATCTTGCTCAGACTTTTCTGTAAGAATTGGCGAAGCAGAATCCAGAATATCAGCAGTGGAGGACGAACTAGCAGGGCAACGAACTCTGATTCAATTTTTGGAAGCTCAGAAACAACACTACCTGGAAACTTATGGATCTAGAAAACCGAGCAAGAAGGAACAACCTCCGAATATTAGGAGTCCCGGAAGGTTTGGAAGGAACTGATGTTCTTCGGTTTGTTCAGGAATTATTTAGTGAGGCATTTCCGGACCTACAACAGTGGGACTAGAAGAAAGAATTACAAAGGGCTCACCGTTTCCCGTTTAAACATACTAAAAAGAACAGCCAAACAGGAGATAAACCCAGGGCAATTTTGATTTGTCTTAATAACTTTCTTGCCCGGGAGGCTCTTTATGATTTAGCAAGACCCAACAGAAAACGGAAGGGTAAAGGCTGTGAGTTTTTTGTCCGGCCAGATTATTGTCAGGGGACGGTAGAAAAGAGGTGGCAGCTCTGGCAGCTAATCCCGGGCTTCCAAGCAAAAGGGGTGCAAGTAATTTTACTTAATCCGGCTAGCCTGAAAGTAATAGCCAATGGGATTGCAAGGTTTTTCACCTCTGAGATTCAGGCAAAAGAATTCCTGGGCACCCTACAGGGCGGTAATGCTGACGGTTTGGGTTAACAATGTTGCATATAATATAGATTGCTGAAGTTTTTCTTTTTTCTCTTTTTTTCTGCCTACAGATCTTTGGGGCGGGGGTAAAACTCAGGGAGAGGGAGGGGGTAGGAGCACGCTCGTCATCACTGAGGGCTATTCGCCCTTATGCCCATAAGTTGGGGGCCAGGGTGGGTGTGACGGATGGGTGGGTTGGGTGGGTGGACAGGGGAAGGGGGGGTGGGTGGCGGTGGTGGGTGGGGGATGGGGGAAAAGTATTGTTTTGTTTTCACTGATTTTTTTTTGCTAGGTATGTAACTTATATTTGGAATGTAGTTGATCAGTCTGTCTATTGGTTTGCAGAGCTGTTTTTTTTTTTTTTTAGGTGAAGATGGCTAATATCCGAATTTGCTCAGTCAATATATGTGGGCTTAATGATAAAAGGAAAAGGGGAGTTTTGGCAAGACAATTACAACTCATGCATATAGACATAGTATGTCTTCAAGAGACCCACATACAATGGAACAATCGCAGATGGCTGGGGGATGTTGGATATGAATTATTGGCGTGTACCAAACAGAGTATTAATATTAAAGGGGTGGCAATCCTAGCCAGACATGGTCTATGCTCATATAAACGGGTTAAGACAGATAAGCAAGGCCGCTGGGTAATAGTGGAGATTTTAATAGCTAATCTTTCGTTTACATTGTGTTCCATTTATGGGGCTAATCTTGATGATCCAGATGTCCTTAATTTTTTAAGTGTGGAATTAGCGCTTTGGCCAACCCCCTTAATATTTTGCGGAGATTTTAATTTACATCTAGACAGCCATTTTGACCTATGGGACTTAACCCCACAAGTCTATCAAGGGAAGAAGCCTAGGGTTTTTCGAGCCTTGCAAGGGTTAGTAACCGAACTTGGGTTGGCTGATTGCTGGCATAAATCTAACTCACGTGATCCTGGCTTTACTTATTATTCTGCCCCCCATAATAAACATGTTCGGCTAGACTATTTTTTTCTGTCTAATCAAATAGCGCATACTAGCAGAATCAAGATATTTCCCAGAATAATATCTTATCATAACCCCTAATTACTGAACTTCCAGCACAGGGTATTAAAAAGATCATTAAGCCTGGACTTTTGAAAAAGCTTTTATTGGCTGTCACATATCGTTCTCATATGGCAAGTTGGATAGTGGAGTTTTTCTCTATTAACCGAAACACCGCTTCTATTAGTACAGTGTGGGATGCCTTTAAGGCCGCCGTTAGAGGGGAAACTCTTAGCTTTTCAATAGCACGACAAAAAGTAATACATGATGAAATCAATGAATGGATAAGACAATTAAGGATAGAAGAAAGTGAGTTAATCCGTAACATTCAGAAGGGGGCGGGCACAGAAGTCATTCTGCAGAAGATTGCTATCCTTAAATCTAAACTTTACAGGAATTTCAGTAAGGAACTGGCGGCCAAGTATATACAACAGAGGACAGAGTCATATGAGCTGGGGAAAACACGGGCAAAGTTCTTGCAAAACGGACTCAACCTCGATAAACAGCTAACCGCATACTTAAAATACAGAACCTAGATGGTCAGATCCAGGACTCTCCGGATGGTATTCTTAGGGGATTTAAGGACTTCTATAATCAACTTTATAAGCAGGATCTCCAAACGTCTCAGGGCCCTGACGGACAATTGGAGGACTACCCAGGGGATCTATTAAGTGAGTTTCTGAGAGATATTGAAACCGGCAAAGTCTCCCCTGATCAAAACATGGCATTAGAAATCCAATTCACCTGGGAGGAAACAGAGCTAGCGATAACCTTGTTGGCAGTAGGCAAAGCAGTGGGTCCTGACGGTATTCCGCTGGAATTTTATAAAACTTTCCGTAAGGAACTTAAAAATGACATCTTAAGGTTACTCGAACATGCTCGTAGCAATCAACAAATTCCCGATTCCTGGCGGAAAACTACCATCATTGTTTTTAAGAAAAAAGGAAAGCCTGAACTAATGCCAGCTTCTTACCGACCAATAACATTGATTAATGCTGATAGCAAAATATATTCTAAACTTCTGGCAAACCGATTAGGACAGGTTATCACCCCGTTGGTGTCCCTAGGTCAACATGGCTTTATCCCGGGGAGGGATACAACAGACCATATACGTCGGGTGGTTGCAATATTGGACTGGGCACAGGCCACGGGTGCACCGCTAGGAGTTCTCCTCTTGGACACTGAGAAAGCGTTTGACAGGGTCTCCTGGCGGTACCTGTGGTCTGTTCTACAATGGAAGGGGTTTAGCTCGGGGTTTGTTCAGGCGGTTAAAGTGCTGTATTTATCACCGGAGGCAAGGGTTCGGATTGCAGGGCGGGAATCGGAGGCGTTTACAATTAGCAGGGGCACAAGACAGGGCTGCCTCTGTTCCCCTCTTTTATTCGCCCTTTATATCAACCCTTTTTTAACAAAATTGGAGAACTACACTCTGATTAAGGCAATGGAAATCGGTGGGGTTAAGTACAGAGCATTAGCCTACGCTGATGATATTGCCATACTTACTAGCGATGCTTGCTCTGCGTTTTTAGCTGTCAGGGATCTAGCGGCCCAGTTCGGAGCATTTTCTGGGTATAAGCTTAATGCCAATAAGACCCAAATCTTATGTTCTGGTTCGCTATGCCCTTCAGATTTTCCGGTTGTTACGGAAGCAGACTATCTAGGTGTGACAATCTCTACCCAAGTAGAAAACATCCCAGATTTGAATATAAAGCCGATTATTAACTCAACCAATAGGCAA
This sequence comes from Calotriton arnoldi, assembly GCA_963921515.1. Taxonomy (NCBI): domain Eukaryota; kingdom Metazoa; phylum Chordata; class Amphibia; order Caudata; family Salamandridae; genus Calotriton; species Calotriton arnoldi. The sequence goes on from CAWUFW010002007.1 coordinate 2,174,697, forward strand.
TTAGAGAGATTGGATCATTTACATCTTTCCCTAATTGGGCGTTGCAATGTTTTAAAAATGTTAATTTTACCCAAGTTTTTGTATTTATTTCGAACAATACCCCTTGAATTTTCATCCTCTCATTTTTTAAACATTGAAAGGATGTGTACCAGATTTCTCTGGGGAGACCAAGAAAAGCAGCTAAATGGCTGATGCTTCCCAGCCAGAAAGGGGGATTGTCTGTCCCTAATTTTCTATTATATTACTGGGCAGCATTTCTCCAACATATGACGATACTTCTTGTGGGTTCTGGGGCTGATGTACCGCTGGCAAGCAGCCCATCTATATATGAATTATGTTTGGGGAAACAGGCAGTGGGCTGCTTGGCAGCGATTTTCGAACCCAGTTACTACAAGAAGACTCGGTTTAAGATCTTGAGGGCAGCTTACAAGGTTTGGAAACAGGTTCAACGGAGGCTAAAGATCCCAAATTTAAATGCCTATTCCCCACTGGCGAATACACTAATTCTTCCTCCAATTTTTCGTGATCAGGTCACATACAACTGGAGGAATAAAGGTCTTTCAGTAATGGGAGATCTATATTGGCATGGCCAATTGGTACCTTTTTCTACTTTGCAGGATAAATATGGGCTGGGAGGGGGAGATTTTTTTAAATATCTTCAAATACGAAGCTATCTCGAGAAAGAAAATCGGAGGGTACCCTTCAACACCGCTAAAATCCCTTTGATCGAACTAATGATGAAAAAAAAGCCGGTTAGGGAAATTATATTCTATCCTGCTTGAATGTTTTCCTGATGATCTGGCGGCACAATCATGTAAATGGGCTAATAAAATGGGGGGGATTGAAATAGATCTAGAAGACTCCTTGTCACTAGCTAACCAGATCTTAATTACAGGTAGCCTAAAAAGTCAACATTATATGTCCATATTTGACCTGTATTACACTCCTGCTAAGATTGCTAAATGGCGGGGTGCTCGAGGGGGAAAATGCAACAGATGTAATCTTATAGCTGCAGATACAGTACATATGTTTTTCGCATGTCCAAAGCTAACTGATTTCATTCAGGGTATAGAAATCTTTTTTTTACTGTCTTTAGGGATCCCGGTTGCAATCAATCCAGCTCTCATTATCTTTGGAATAAGTAACGATGTGACAAATAATTGGACAAGGTCAACTGCAGAATTAGTGTTTATTGCAATGGCTATTGCCCGTCTCTGTATAACATCTGAATGGATTTGTGTTGACCCTCCTACAGTTTCTAATTGGCGTGCATGACTTTTTGCAGCATATAATATTGAGGTTGCGATTTATAATTATTTGGGCCGTAAGAAAAAAGATAGGGGGCTATGGATGTGGGCACCAATCTCGAACCTTATGGACTAAATTCAATCGGCTATGTTCTGTTTAATTTTTATATTTCTGTTTATATTTAACGAGAGATTTGTTTTTGTATAAATTGGACATAATGGATGTTTACATAAAATGCTAATGTCTTGTATGAAAACAAAACAATAAAAAAAAAAATTTATAAAAAAAAAAAGGAAAAGGGACTGTATCAGAAAGTCTAGATGCAAAGGAAAAAACAGCCTGTTAGGCCAACACTAGAATAAGAATCACAGAGGGACCCCATCCCACAATGCACTGCAGTGGCAGTTTGCCTGAGAGAGTCAGTTCTTTTTTCAGGCTCCTTTTGTCAGGGTCTCAGAACAGCTCTGGTGAATTTTTCACCTTTATTAATCTTCTAAAACATTTATTAGTGCGTTTCAAAGCTTTATTCTTGGCATTGTGACATCTCCTTTGCCAAGTAGGTCATTTTTGCATTTTTTTAGGAGAAAAATGCCTCCTCTCTTCTAAAAGTGCCCTGCCTGTGGCATAAAGAAAGCTTCCTCTGATGCCCACAAAGTTTGTGTGGTATGTCTGTCTCCTCAACACCTCTTTAAAGGCTGGGACATATGCAGTAAAATGTAAAAAAAGGACACTTGAGGACAGAGAAGGCATCTGGCTTCGTGGATGAATGGAGGATTTGAAGGCAGACAAGGGACGAAGTAAAAGGAGAAGATTGGAGAGGTCTCCCGTATCATCCTTCAGAAAAATAGGAATACATCGGATAAAGACTTAAAAGGAGATCTAAATCCGAAAAACCTCATTCTCAGCACCGTCATCGTCATGCATCACCTTCAAAGCATTCAATCTCCACGCTGAGGAGCCTCCTGCCGTCGTACTCGCCTTCAAAGGACGGCTCAACATCGCCAGCACACCGACACTGTTCGACATCTCTATCGACTCCAATGTCTTCTTCAATGCTGAAAAGAGGTACAACACCGCCGTCACGCTCTTTCTCGGAGTCAGAATCTCTTCTGTCGTCACACAGGCTTAGATCGGTGTCACATTCTCATCGCTCGACGTCACATTCTCATCGCTCGACGTCACATTCTCATCGCTCGACGTCACATTCTCATCGCTCGACGTCACATTCTCATCGCTCGACGTCACATTCTCATCGCTCGACGTCACATTCTCATCGCTCGACGTCACATTCTCATCGCTCGACGTCACATTCTCATCGCTCGACCTCATACTCTCATCGCTTGACTTCACGATCCCCTCATTCGGCGTCAAAATCACAGCACACTTCGACATCGAAACTGTCCACATCAAAAAGACAGGCATCTTCATCAAAATCTTCTGTGTCGCCTAAGAGACCGTGTATGATGTCGAACACTCCTTTCTCTACATCGAACATCATTCAAATGGAGATCTCTTCATCTTCTTCACACTGGTCTGGTTCATCCCAGCATATAGACCCTTTTTCACCGGAAAAGGATGCAAGTCTGCCACCTATACGTCCTGTTATTTCTCCTTCTGATCCTTTTCAGGTCCCTTTAGACCCTCTGAATATTTATCCGGTGTCAGGGCATTCCAGAGCGACATCAATGTCTCCTATGCGCAAGTAGAAAGCTTCTTCCCCCATAAAGTCTCCTGCAAGACCTAAATCTCTCAGTCATCCACTAACATTGTCTACTCCATCACGAACAGGATCTCCAGATTCCTCCTCTTCGTATACATCAACATCACTGCCTCGATCTTCATCTACTTCTTCACCTGTTGATGACATTGTCACTTTTCAAGATGCTCTAGTTAGAGGAGCTTCTAAGCTCAATATTCAAGTTGATGCTCCGCAACCATCAGTACCTGTTATTTTAGAAACTCTACAGCTAAGAGCTAAACCAAGGCCTCTTCTTCCAGGCCTCATAGGCATTGTACATGATAAGTTCCTTACTCCAACTACTGTAAAATCTGCCTCCCCAAGGCTTTTAAAGAAATACAAGCCCTCAGGATCCAGACTTCATCAAGGCTGATCCTAAACCAGATTCAGTAATTGTAACGGCAGTATGCAGGAAGCGTGCTTCTGCTCCAAAAACCACATCGTCACCTGATCGAGAAAGATGGATGCTATTGGAAAGAATATGTGGTATAGCATCTACACATATGCATAATGCTATTTCAGCCGCATTACTGGGCAGATATCATCGAGAGATTTGGGAAGGGATAAAAATCTTTTATTTCCGATCGACCAGGTCACAGGCAACAGGATTATATAGAAATGATCAGAGAGGGCTGTCTAATTTCAAATCAGTCCATCAGCGCTGCAGTTGATTCTGTTGATCTGTCTGCCGCTGCCTTTTGCCATGGCCTTTCATTAAGACGTACATCCTGGCAAAGACTCCTGTTTGAAACCAGACGCTCAACTGAAAATAGCTAATCTTCCTTTCTCCGGATCTCCCTATTTGGGCAGCACACTGAAGACGAAATGTTGTGCATTATAAAAATGAAGTGGAAACGCTCAAGGCAGTGGGTTTGAAAAATCAGAAAAAATTCTTCAAACCCAAGGACAAAAGAAGTTTTTACTATACAGTTCAAACCTCTAGGTGGTCTTACCAATACCAGCAACAAAAGAGGCACCCTCAGCGTACCTTTCAAAACGGGTACCAAAGACGAAGATCATCTCCACACAAGCTCTCGCAAACCAAGGGTAAACCTTCCCCGTAAACGAAGATCATCTCCACACAGCCCCTCGCAAACCAAGGGTAAACCTTCCCAGTCAAAGCAATGAGGATCACATACCTACCTCCCTACAGTTGCCCACTCTGATGGGGAGAAGTACAGTTCCATTGGAAAGAGTGGACAAGGATTACTACAGACAAATGGGTCCTAAATATAATTCAAATTGGCTACGCTCTGCACTTCACCAGTGCTACACCTTTTGCACGACCTTAAGCAAGAAACCGCTATCCTACTGCACAAGAGAGCCATAAAGGTAGTCCCACTACATGCGTGGGGCAGAGGAGTCTTTCCGAGATATTTCTTGATCAGAAAGAAAGATCACTTCTGTCAATTTCGGTCAATTCTAGACCTCAGGCTCCTCAACAAATTTATAAAGAGAGAGAGGATCAGAATGCTTTCAGTGCATCAAATTTTTCCACATTTGAGAAAGAACGATTGGCTCTGTGCTGTAGATCTACAGGACGCCTATTTTCCTATTCCCACTCTACCCCGTTAGACAGTTTCTCCGATTTCGAGTGGGCTCTCATCATTGTCAATATGCAGTGCTCCCCTATGGTCTAAAATCAGCGTCATGAACCTTTTCCAAATGCATGGCAGTGGTCGCGGCCCAACTGAGAAAACCAGGTATTTTCGTATATCCTTACCTGGACGACTGGCTCATCAGAGCAGAGTCTTTTCAAAAAGCAAAGGAAGACTACGATGCCACAATATCTCTTCTGCCAGGCTAGGTCTCTAGGTCAATTCACAGAAGTCCATTGCAAATCCAGTTCAGTGCCTAACATTTCTAGGAGCTATTCTGGACACTCCAAAAGAAAGTGGGCATCCTTCAGAGGAGAGTGTGTCCTCAATTCAGATGAAATGTTCCCAAATTCTTAACCTACCAAACCTACAGTTCGCATGGTAGCATTACTGCTAGGTTCAATGGCTTCTTGCATCAACTTTGTACCGTATGCTCGCTTGTGTACAAGACCTCTACAGACATGTCTTGATGATCAATGGTCTCATAGAACAGGCCTTTGGGAAGATCATATTCTCCTGACACCTAATGGACGTCAGTGCCTATCATGGTGGACCAACTCGGACAATCTACTGATGGGGGTTCCTTTTCAGAAACCAATCCCATCCCAGACCATCATCACAGATGCATCTCTAATAGGATGGGGTGCCCACATGGACAATTTATCCATCCATCCAAGGTCTGTGGTCCCAAAATGAAAAGAAATACCATATAAATCTTCTTGAAATGAAAGCAGTTTTTCTGGCCCTCAAAGTGTTTCTTCCATCTCTGCAATCAAAAGACATCATGGCTCACACAGACAACACCACCACAATGTTTTACGTCAACAAACAAGGTGAAACAAGGTCCAAGCAGTTGTCTCACTAGGCGCAAACTCTATGGCACTGGTCTCTAGCGAGAGGCCTCTCCATTACAGCTGCTCACATTCCAGGAGTTTTAAACGTGGGACCAAATTTCCTCAGCTGCTTCACCGAAGAAAACCATGAATGGGTCCTTAACGAGGAAGTCGTAGATGCCATCTTCCAAGAATGCGGCACTGCAACTTTAGATCTATTCGCTACCACTCAAAATGCCAACACTTCGCATCCAGGGCTCCCGAACCGAAGTCTCTGGGCAATGCCCTTTTGATAGACTTCTCAACCCCATTTGTTTACGCCTTTTCACCAATCCCGTTAATTCTGCGGGTGATACAGAAGCTACTGAGATCACGCACCACAATGATCCTCATACCTTCGGACTGGCCAAGACAGTGGCGGTACACAGACCTGCTCCACTTATCGAGAATCCACCACAAGCGTCTTCCCCCTCAGATCAGACCTTCTATACAAACTTCAAGGCAGAATTCTCCATCCCTCGATACAGTCACTGAATTTGACAGCATGGCTCCTGAGGTCATCCAATTTGGACATCTAAATCTTCCAAAAGAGTGCATGAACATTCTAAAAGAAGTAAAGCGCCCTTCCACAAGGGCTTGTTATGCTTTTAAATGGAAACGTTTCTGCATTTGGTGTCGTTCAAAGAACTATGATCCCATCGCAGTACAGGAAGATGTCATACTGCCCAATTTATTACATCTAGCCAAATCTGGCCTACCACTCTCCTCAGTAAGAGTTCACCTAGCAGCTATGACTGCGTGTTGTAAATCTCCTACACGAGTCCTTTTTCAAAATCTCAGTGGTCAAAGACTTTCTCAAAAAGGTTTTCCCTCCTCGCAGAAACCCCCCTCCTCCTTGGGAGTTGAACATAGTGTTATCCAAATTAATGGGTCTGCCCTTCAAACAGATCCATAAAGCATCGCTGCAACACTTGTCAAAGAAAACCGCTTTTTTGGTTGCAGTTACCTCGGCTCGTAGAGTCAGTGAATTGCAAGCTCTATCTTCTGTAGAACCCTTTACATTTTTCCAGCACAATAGGGTTGTTTTACGTACACACCCTTCTTTCATGCCTAGGGTAGTCTCCGATTTCCATCTCAATCAATCCATCACTCTACCTACCTTTTTTCCAAATCCCTCTGCTGCAGCGGAGAGAACATTACACTCCCTTGATCTTAAGAGTCCTTCGTTTTTACTTTGACAGATCAAAATCTATAAGGAAATCTTCTCTACTGTTCATAAATTATGGGGCCATGAGACAAGGTTTTTCAACCTCAAAGCAATCTATATCTAGATGGATAGTTTCATGCATTACACAATGTTACCAGGAAAGCTGCGACCACAGCTTGGGTGAAGCAGGTACTTGTTCAGGACATTTGCAAGGCAGCAACTTGGAGCTCTCTGCACTCATTCACAAAGCATTACTGTTTAGATTTGGATTCTCAAGCGGACTTGGACAAGGGACATTAAGAAAACTCTTCAAATAGGGTTTCTTGGCTTTCTACTGTACTGATTGCTCATGACGGCCTCCCTTGTACAATCTTTAAGGTCTCACAGGATAGGGAATATATATATATATATTTATTACCTACTGGCAGTCGCCAGTAGGTAGTTATAGTTAGGACCTCGTTTCTGTTCAAAAAGCGTTTTTTCTTTTGCCAATATCTTTGGCGCCGTTTGACAAATCTTCGCGAAATTTTCCAAAGAAAAAGTTCACTCAGGTCAGCTCCTGTCTTGAAAGTATCGGGGTGATTCGTCAAGCGGGGGCTGAGAAATAAGGGGGTCCCAAAACGCGTTTTCCCCATGTTAATTTCCATAGGGAATTTTATTACAGGCTACAGCCCGAACTGCTGAACGCAATTACACCAAATTTGGCAAAAAGGTAGTTCTTGGTTCAGAAAGCGACCTTTTTTTTAAATGGTGTAAATCCGTTCAGTAGTTGCTGAGAAATAAAAAAATAAAAAATATCGCTATCTGAGCACCGAGGAGGGTTCGCGAACCCGCACAAGCTCAATTCTGATTGGCTGCCAACATTCCAAACTAAAATGTGTTGGCAGCCATCTTGTGACTCGGTAACCGATTCACAAGAAAACAGTACAAAAAAAGGTGAAAACAACAAGAAAAGGGGGCAGGGTAGATACACCCTGACCCCCTAGGCCTGCTCAGGGGGTCCTACAAGGACCCCAAGGCCCAAAAAAAGCATTTTTTATTAAATTGGCAAATTCGCGCTGGATTCGCGAATCCGGGGGGGAAAATAAAAAAAAACACGAAGCGTGCGCGCTTCGTTTTTTATAAGCCCCCTGGTGGGCCAGGTCCGGGGATAATGCCTAATTAGCGGGGGTCCGTGGGGGGCCCCCGCAGCCCCGGGGACCGCCACCTCCCCAGAGCTTAGTTAATTGTATGCGGGGGGCTCGCGGCAGCCCCGGGGACCACCACCACCTCACCGGGGCTTTGTTTTACAAAATGCGTGGGGGGGGGCTCCTGCCCCCTCACGCTGCCCCGGGGACCGCCACCTCCCCGGGGCTTTCTTTATTAATGGGGGGGGGGCCTTGCGGGCTGATGACGTCACATATTACATCACTCATGACATGCTCAGTGACATCACTGATGACATCACTGATTATTAATTATTTTCTACCCTGCCTCCATAAAAAGACCAATACCGCTACAAAATCAATGCACAGCATGTGAATCCAGAAAAGATTCACACTGCTAAATGAAATAGTTAGCTGTAGGACTAGTTTTGAAGCTTAAAGAATTTTCTGGATTCACATGTGACCTTCCCAGAAATGAAGGAGAGTGACATGAGAACAGTGGAGGAAGAAACACACTAATAACAAAGTTTAAAGAATTGCAAGCCACCAGGGGAATAAAGTATCTGAAGATGGCAGCCAAGCACAGGAAACTTTTGAGGCACACATCTGATGTCACAATGGGACGTACAAATACCACCAAATAGTAGTTGACGACGATACCCACCACAATACAGAGAAAGGAAACACTATTTCGGACCTAATCACTACGGGGCTAAATAAATATTCAGCATGAGGATCAAAAAAAATCTTCAATTTGCAAACGACTCCTGCAAGTAAGTAACCAATTCGATATTACGGACAAAGAGACCCGACCTTTATTATGTGAGGTGAATTTGTGCAAGGAGGAGAGCAGGAAGGCGACAGGTGTCTTGGTCCCCATGTCCTGCTCCAGTGACTGACTGTGAAAAGAATGAATGTAATGCTGAAAACTAGGAGAGGATGTGGCCTAACGGTTAGAGTGGTAGACCTCGAAGCTGGGTAATAGGGTTCGAGTCTCGGTAGGATGCTCAACATCCTGTGATTCTGGGCAAATCACCTAATCCCCCCCGTGCCTAACAAAATGTCCCTCTGTAACGCAACTGGTGCTGGTGTAAAGTGCTCTGATACCTGCGGGCCGAGTTCGCGCTATATAAAACTCTCAACAAAGAAAAAAAAAAAAGGTGACGGAGGTCAAGGGCCACTTCTCCTGATACAGTAACTGACTGTGAAATGAATGGATATTGCGAGCCAGCAGCTTATGTGGTTTAGTGTGATATGAATTGATGTAACGAGAAAAGCAGGAGTCGGCACAGATGTCCACGGAGTCACTGCCTGCGCCGGTGACTCACTTTAACATTAATAAATTTGAAAGTAATGGATGTAATGAGGAGAGCTAAGATGTGACCTGTGTCCAGGGCCCTATCTCCCGCTCCAGTGACTGGTTGTAGAATAAATGGATGTAATGAGGAGAGTAGGCAGGTGATAGAAGTGTCCAGGATTCTTTCTCCAGCGACCTAATGCGATGTTTTTGGGTATAATGAGGCCAGTAAGTTTTGAAGCGGGCTAGGGCACAGTACAGCTCATGTTACTGACCAGAACATGAAGGGATTTAATGAAGTCAGTGGAGAGTTGAGGAGGACCAGGGCCTACTTCAGCTCATGCCACTGACTGTGAAATAATTATTTGGTTTCCTCATTACTACAGAAGAAGAGTTCAACATAGTGTTGGTTTCAGACGACATCGAAGAAGAGAACGGGACCCGTCCCACTGCTGATCAGTGCTCTGAGGAGGATAAAAATGCTTTCCGCCCGGCAGGTAAGTTATCTTTCTACTTGGAATCACATGAATATGTGATCAGTCAGAAGAATGAATGACATTGGGCCTCAGTTTATTGTGACTCTGCTTTAGGATTAACAATTCACTGCCATAGCCAGGGTGGCAGAGAAAGAATGTAAACATAAAAGCAAATAATATGACGCCCAGCTCTTTTAATCAACTTTACTGAAGCTTAAAATAAATTCTTAAAAGCTTATAATATAATATTGTAGTACTGTACGGTAGTATACTAGTTCTCCTGCTGGTTAGTGATAGTTTAGAGAGAGATGGCGTCATGGTATCCCTGCTGTGCTGGGGTTGACTTTCAAGGCACATTTATGGTGCCACTAAAGAAATCAACAGTTATTCCGGTGGATCTTAAAGTACGGATCAGTAATTAGCCCTCTGTTCCTTCTTAAAACCATCAAGAAGCAGTCTCCCTGAGGTCATGGCCGGCTGGCTTCAGATGTAGAGGCACTGAAAAAGCTCTGCTAGGTGTTCCTTTAGAAATACTGGCTATTACAGAGAAGGGAGAGACTACCTATATTACTTGAAATGTAAGGTGGATTTTGTAGAGCTCCTGAGCCATATGTTAAAGTAGTTGGTGGGGGGTATCAAGGTAGGTTGTACAATGGGGCCACTCCTCTGCTTGGCAGAACAGCACACATTTCAACAGGTGATCTTTGTTTCAAGACCTGTGCTGCACAGCCTACTACAGGGCTTGTGTCTCCCCCTTATACTCTTTAACATTTCCATCAAACCATTACGTGATTTTTTTTTTTTACTGGTGTCCCTTGTCCAGTTCTAAGATAACCATAGCCGCACCATGGTGATGCTAACCATAAAGTAGCGGAGGTCTTCTGCTTAGTTCAGCTGTGGATAGGTGACAACATCTCAAGTCTGAAGAACTATTTGACGAAATCTAGTAAGTAATTATTTGCTGCTCGTAAGGCCGAGGAGAGGGCTATCACGCCTACGGACAACGTTAAAATCATGGGTTTTTGAACAGTGGACATCTATGGCTTACCAAATCAACTCAGTGGACTCTTCTAGCAGTTATCTAAAACTCCTCCGATAAATCAAACATCGTGTGCACATTTTGTTTTTCACTTGTTCACTTCGTTTTTAAAGTCTCTCATAGACCATACATAATTCATATTGACATCTAGCACTTTCGTTTTTCTTCTATACAAGATGAATTATGTATTGTCTGAGAGACTTTAAAAACGAAGTGAACAAGTGAAAAATGAAATGCGCATTAAGGTTAAAAGCAGGAAAGACGCACACTGACATGGCAGCCAGTGAAACTGGTATTTAGACCAAGTAGTTTGCAAGTCCTTCGTTGCTGGCTATGTCTCTGTGGTGCTCCAGTGAAATCAACTTGGACGCAATTTAAACAAGTGCTATGTTTTATGCCGCAAGGAAAAGCACTGAAGAAGGCTGTGTGCTTTGATATATATATATATATGATCTTCTTTCTCTATTTTTTTATAGTTATGGCTACCCTGGGGGCTGATTGTGGCCCCCACAGAAGGCACATGACTATAAATTTAAAACAAAATCCCCCCACGGGGGGACCGACCCCCTGCCAATATCGCCGGCATTTTAATTTCTTTTTTTGTAATTTGAATTACTTTATTTTTTTAATTTTGCCCCCCCCCTCCCCAGGGAAAGCCAAATATTTTTATTGAAATTGCCCCCTGAGGCGACCCATCCCATGAGGGCCGACCCCCCTCCCCCCGCGATCCACGGCCAGGAAACCCTTTCAGGAAGGCCTCTTTTGAAAGGGGTCACTCCCCTTTCAAACGAGGCCTCCCTGAAAGCTGGGGAGGCCGTTTTCGGCCTGATTTCCCCATCGGAGTCGAGCGTGGCCTTACCTGTGGCTGTCCTATGCTCCGGTGTGGAAATCGGTGACGTCTGAGCGCCTCGCGGCGCGCTGACGTCACAGATGGGCGGGGGGAGACGCAGTAAGCCTTCCGCGTCTCCCCCAGGGGAAATAAAAAAAACAAAAAAACAATGGGGCTCTCCCTGGTGACGGCCAATGGACATGCGCCGCACCAGGGAGGTAGTGCTTGCGTCGGCCAATAAAAGACGCATACTTTCATATTCCGGTTAACCCAGCTCATCGCAAATACCTCAGATTTGTGATAGCGGGAAAACACTATCAATTCAAGGTACTCCCGTTCGAAGTGACTACTGCTTCCAGAGTATTCACAAAATGTCTGGCAGTAGTGGCGGCACATCTCAGAAGACAACAGATTCATGTCTTCCCATACTTGGACGACTGGCTTATCAAAGTCAGCACACACCAAAAGTGCTTATACCACACTCCAACTACATTACACCTACTCTGCCAATTGGGTTTAACGGTAAATGCTCAAAAGTCTCACCTTCGACCTACACAAATGCATTCTTATCTGGGAGCAACTCTAAACACTTCCACAGCTCTAGCTTCTCCCAATGCAGCCAGAATTCGAAATATTCAAAAACTGCTACTACAGTTTCAAACCAATCAATACTTAGTAGTCAGAATATTCATGCAACTGCTAGGAATGATGGCATTCTGCATCGCGATAGTGCCTCATGCAAGGTTGCACATGCGTCCTCTACAGGAATGCTTGGCACATCAGTGGAATCAGTCGCAGGGTCAATTGACAGATCTAGTGTTGGTAGACAGCCGCACCCATCGCTCTCTGCAGTGGAACACACCAAACTTATCAAAAGGGCAGCCCTTCCTCGACCCTGTTCCACAGATAAGGCTTACAGCAGACTCATCTCTCAGAGGTAGGGGAGCCCATCTTCACAACTTGACAATTCAAGGTCTATGGGACCAGAAGTACAAAGCTCTGCGCATCAACTGTCTAGAGCTTCTAGCTGTATATCTAGCACTGAAAGCTTTTCAGTCTCCCCTCATAGGGAAAGTTGTCCTAGTCCGCACCGACAACATGACAGCAATGCACTATGTACAAAAGCAGGGGGGGGGGGGGGGAACACATTCTCTTCAGCTGTCATACCTCTGTCAGACAATTTGGCGTTTGGCAACTCATCACAAAGTTCATCTTCTGGCAGAACACCTCCCAGGAGTGAACAATCCGATTGCCGACCTCCTAAGCAGAAGGCGGCAACAAATACACGAGTGGGAACTTCATCCCCAGGTTCGCCTTCCATACTTTCAAGAATGGGGATTTCCACAAATAGATCTGTTTGCCACAGTGGACAACTCAAAATGCCCAAGCTTCGCCTCCAGGTTCCCACACTCTCTATCCAAAGGCAATGCCCTATGGATGAATTGGTCAGGGATATTTGCCTACGCTTTTTCCGCCTCTCCCTCTCCTCCCATTTCTGGTTCGGAGGCTCAGGCAAACATCCCTCACACTGATTCTAGTGGCTCCCACTTTGGCCCATCAGCTGTGGTTCACGACACTCTTAGAACTGTAGTTCCACATCAAAAGCTGCACAATTCCAGCCTTCTCACGCAGAACCGTGGAGAAGTCAGACACCCAAACTCCAAGGAACTCAATCTAGCGATTTGGCTCCCGAAGTCATAGAGTTTGGTTATCTTTACTTGCCTCCTGAATGCATGACCATTCTTAAAGGAGCAAGGACACCTACTACCAGAGCATGCTATGCAGCTAAATGGAAAAGATTTGTCATATATTGTACTAATAACAATATTGATCCACTAGATGCATCCACTCAAAATATCATTTGCTACCTTCTGCATTTACAGCGTGCTGGTCTAGCCTACACTTCCATTCAACTACATCTTGTAGCAGTAGCTGCATATTTGAGGAACAGACAACATCTATCCTTGTTCAAGGTTCCAGTAGTTAAAGCCTTTATGGAGGGCTTTAAGAGTGTTATACCACCCAGGACGCCTCCAGCATCCGTTTGGAATCCGAACATTGTGCTTACACCGCTCATGGGTCCACCTTTTGAGACATTACACAACTGTCCCCTATAGTGTCTTCCATGGAAAGTGGCCTTCCTCATTGCGATCGCTTCATTTAGGAGAGTTGGTGAGCTACAGGCTTTAACCTTAGAAGAACCCTTCTTTCAACTTCATTAAAGACAGAGAAGTTCTTCGCACCAACCCAAAATTCCTTCCCAAAGTTGTTTCTGCTTTTCATATCAATCAATCAGTTGAGTTGCCTGTGTTCTTTCCTCAACCTGATTCTGTAGCAGAAAGAGCTCTTCATACTCTTGATGTCAGAAGAGCTTTACTATACTACATTGAAAGAACAAAACAATTTCAGCAAAACAATTGTTTGTTGCATTTACTACACCTCACAAAGGCCATCCCAGCTCTAAAGCTGGTATTGCAAGATGAATTGTTAAATGCATGCAAACCTGCTACGCTAAAGCTAAATGAACTCTGTCTTTACCTCCTAGAGCGCATTCCATTCGTAAAATAGGAGCATCTATGACCTTTTTAGGTAACATCCCTATAGCTGACATTTGTAAAGCAGCAACATGGGCCACACCACACACTTTTACCAAACATTACTTTGTGGATGTGTTGGCACGTCAACAAGCCAACGTAGGTCAAGCAATGCTAAAAACACTTTTTCAAACAGCTGCAATATTTACTGGTTAGCCACCGCTTTGGGAGAATACTGCTATATAGTCTATGCAAAGCATGTGTATTTACAGCACACATGCCTCGAACGGATTATGCTACTTACCCAGTAAGCATCTGTTCTTGGCATGTAGAGCTGTAGATTCACATGCGCCCTCCCACCTCCCCGGGCACCTCTAGTTGTTGCAGTCTTGCATTACTTACATTATATACGCATAGACATCCCTATACTAAATTTACTTACTCCATTCTCACCCTTTTGCGGTAAAACAATCTAACTATGGAGTCGATGCCCATGCGCACTATCACCGAAAGGAGGAGTCACCTTACCACGTGACTAGGACAGACTTCTTCGAAGAAAAACAACTTGCAAACATCCAGACCCACACTAGATGGCAGGAGTATGCAAAGCATGTGAATCTACAGCTCTACATGCCAAGAACAGATGCTTACTGGGTAAGTAGCATTATTCTTCCACCTGCCCCTTTTATCATGCCCCAGTGGGATCTTAATTTGGTTCCCAACTTCCTGATGTGTGCACCCATTTGAACCCATGCACAACTGCCACCTTCGGCTGCTTACCATCGAAACATCCTTTTAGTGGCAATAACATCTGCCAGGAGGGTGAGCGAATTGCAGGTTGTATCATCCAAGCCTCCTTACCTGACCATCTTTCCTGACAAGTTGGTGCTTCGCACTAGGGCCTCTTTCTTGCGGAAAGTGGTTACACCATTCCATTTTGGGCAATCTGTGACCCTGCCCACTTTCTATGCATCTCTCCAAAGAAGAGGAGGGACTCCACCGTCTGGACCCAAAAAGAACGTTGTCGTTTTACCTTGACCGCACAAAAGAGTCCCGTGTGGATTACTGTAGGAAGCTGGCTCCGTATATGGTATACCACTACGTGGTTATACTGTGCCCAGAGTACGGGGTTCCCCAAAAGTGTACAGGGCTCAATGTAAAACCCTAAGTGCTCTATTAGTGGTAGTGTGGCAAGCTGCCTTAGGCCTAACACAAAGTGTAAGACATGTATTTTACAACATTAACCAATAATGGACACGCAATCCAAATAGGAGATCCACACCAATTTTAGAAAAATAAGTTTTGTTTGTACTTTATTTTAAGACCAAGATCTTCGTAATAAGGTATGTAGGTTTTAAAATAGAAATACTTTTCACTTTCAAAAGTCGACACTTCGAGCAATTTCTGAACAGTTCAGTGGAATCCTATGGAGGGAAAACAGTAATGCGGTTATACAGGTAAGTACGCAATTTATAATTTGTCTTCTGGACCAAAGGTCAGCAAGGCGCAAGGGTCAGGTGAGTACCAAAACTGCACCACCAGCGGCACAGTGGCGGCCGGGTGCAGAGGTCAAAATCTGAGTTCAGCCCAATGCGAATATAGCATGTTACAACGCATGCTATTACATCGCATTCTTTTACAACGACCGCACGGTTAGAACGCAATACCTTTACATCGCAAGTCATTAGATCGACTTGCTGTAGGGGGCGCGCTGGATTTAGGAATAGTATAATTTACTATTCCAACTCCAGCCTGCGCAACAGTAGGGAAGGTGTGAGAATAGTAAATTATACTATTCCTTAGGTTAGAACACCCCCTACAGCAAGTCGATCTAATGACTTGCGATGTAAAGGTATCACGTTCTAACAACTTGGTCGTTGTAACGACCACGTTGTAAAGGTAACGCGATGTAATGACAGCGTTGTAAAAGCTGTTTCCCGCCCAATGCATTTCAGTGAAGGCTGGGGGTGCTCGAAACCACGCTGCTTGCAGGTAGGTAAATCGGTTGCAGGGGCCAAGATTTGGGGGTTAGAGCAAGCACAGGGGGGAGCCACAAAGCAGCACCAAACATACACCACCAGCAACGCAGGTGCGGCCGGGTGCAGGGTGCAAATTCGACATCAGGCGCCCAATGCGCTTCAATGGAGACTCTGCATTCGACAAACAGGCTACAGGCCTCACACTGGAGGTTGCAGGAGGGATACCAACGGCAGCAGAGGTAAGTAGCGATGTAGAGGGTTGTGGGGGCACTGTCGATTCAACTCACCAAGACCCAGGGACTTCGGGTGCAAGGGTGCCTTTAGATGTCGGAGGCTTCTTACCGGAGCCTTTTACGGTCAGAGGGGAGCCTCTGGATTCAGGCTGCAGGCATCGTCATGGAGTCTAGGAGGGATCCGGATGCGTTGGGTGCAGTGTGGGCAGGACTCTCGGATCTGCAGGGCACCGGAGTCCTTTGTGTTGTATTCTTGGGGACATAATCACGGTCTTCAGGAAGTCTGGTCTTTTTCAAAGTTCTGGCAGTCTTCCTCCGGTTTCTGGAAATTGCAGTCTGCAGGACAGGCATTGTCTTCTTGCAGGGTAGGGCTGGGGCCAAGTCAGTAGTAGTCTTCAGGCTTCGCTGCATGGCGCCTTCTTCGTCCTTCTCCTTAGGTCGCAGGTAACTCGTTTCCAGGTCTGGGGGAGCCACCTACATACTAAATTTAGGGGTGTCTTAGGGGAGTAGCGGGTAGGGCCAATGGGTACCTCATTTGGGGTGACTACACCCACTATTATGCCACACTTCTGTGGGAGGGGGCATAGGCCTAGCCCTGATTGGCGAAGTCCCCTCATTTTCAAGATGGAGGGGGACTGAAAAGTGTGCTTAACTTTGCGCCCCCCCCCCCCCTCTGAGGGGTGGAGTTAGCAAAGGTGGGCACACCTCCTAGCCTTTCTACGTTTTCCCACCCAAAGTGGGGGTGTAAACTGGGGGCTGCCATCTGCTACTAGCAACAGAGACTGGGGGTTGCATTACAAAAGCAGCAGGCCTTTGAAGCTACCCCTTCAAGCACTGTTCCCATCCTGGGGGAGAAGGTGTGACACCTCTGCCCAGGATGTGCATTGTTTCTGGTCCCAGAACTCCCATTTTCTCACAATGACCAACTCTTCATGGGGTATGTGGGGGCAAAGAAGGGTCGTGCTGTACAGAAAAGGACGATCTCTTGATGGGTCATCCTTTGCATCAAAATCTGCTATGCTCTAACCAAAAAGCAGCCTCCTTAAGGCTTGAAGGCTCATTCTACCAGAGCTAAGGCTGCTATCATGGCGCTGCAACGTGGTGTACCAGTCCTCGACATTTGTCAGGCAGCAACGAGGGCATCTCTGCACACGTTCACTCAGCACTACTGCCCAGACTGTCAAGTCTGCAGGGACGGCCTTTTTGGCTGCTCTATCCTGCAGGACTCCCTTGTCTAACTTGTCCACAGTCTCTTCGGGGATGGTATTGCTTGGGTATCTATTCAAAGGTAAGGGGTCTGCAGCTAGATGTCTCTATCAGACTGACAAGTTACTTACCTTTTGGTAATGCCTTATCTGGTAGATACATAATCTAGCCGCAGATTCCTTACCGACTCACCCATCCTGCCCGCACTGTGTCCCGGTTCTTAGGGTCAGGGCTGATGTTTAGAAACACACCAATGTCAGTGCATTTCATGGCTCCGGGCTCCTGGCATGGAAATTTGTGAAAAGTAACTGACGTGAGCGTGCCGAAGTGGCGCCTATATAGGTGATGCGGATGTCACAACCGCGGAGATGATGCCAACGACTGCACGCAGAGCCGACAGACGCTACCTACTGGCATGTAAGGGTATTGCTCAAAGAAAAATCTTCCGGATCCAGTCTGACACCTGGGGAAAGTCAAAGGTAAGGAATCTGTGGCTAGATCATGTCTCTACTAGATAAGGCGTTACCGAAGATAAGTAACTTGTCCTTTGCTATTCTTAAGGCAGGCTAGAAGGGTATTATGACAAAGGACAAAGTTAAAATCTTGGGTGTTTGAACAGTGGACGTCTGTGGCTTACTAAGTCAACTCTGTGGGCTCTTCTACCGGTTATCCTCTAAAACCCCAGAGACACATTAAGCACCTTTTGAAGAACAACATATGGTCACTGTTACCAGAGCCATTGCGAGTGCCAAGATCCACTGTTGTAATGCTCTTTATTTGGGGTCCTCCTAAACCAATATTAAAAAATTGTAGGATTTACAGAACTCAAGGATGGGTAAAGATATTTCCACCAGATATTGCATGTCCTCTGTTCTCACCAGTTTATATTGGAATCCATTTTCAGTCCTTCTTGTTAGTGCATATAACCGTTCATGGCTCAGCCCCTGATTATTTTAAAGCTCACCTGCAGGCTTACCATTCAGCAAAAGATCTACTGTCCAAGGATAAATACTTCGTATTTTTTGTTTTCACTGTACTGATAAAGCGCATTGACACCAGAGCATTCCAGTGCGGAAGTAAAGAGCGAATATAATCTGGTAAACACTGGGCGTGGGAGGCTCTGCAATTTTGGCACCCCAAAACTTTACCTAAACAGAACACCTACAAATTAATGAATCAGAGACTCTTAAACCTCAAATTCACACGGTAATGTGTCCCCTAGGTAGGTCACCTCCCAACACATTGGCATAGTCAAAAATACAGTCCATTAAATAAAAGGGCCCACTCAGTGACTGAGTTCTAGATCAGTGAAATGTAAGGATTTTCTTTTTCAAAATTCAGTTGAAATGAGGTACAGACTCCATGAAGGCTCTTTCTTAGCAAATAGATCATTACAGAGTAATACAAAATCAAAAATATTGTAAGTCCCAAGTGGGTAACAAAATTAAAAGAGAATCGGACAGTATCCCTAGCTGCATCTAAGGTTTTGGGAAAGTCTTCTGGGTCACCCCCAAAGTCTAGCTTTTTTTTTTTTGTAATACATCTCTCATATGAAATCACTAAAACTACAGATTCATCGTCCTGTGATTGAACATGTTACATTCTCGCAATCGGAGCACATTGTTATTAAGCATCTTATTGACTAAGTCCTATCCCACTATATGAATATTGATTCTGCGCTCTCTGTTAATGCCATCCGGAGATGGTAGAAAAAGCTAGATACATGAACAGCAGCAAGCTATTATGAATGAATAGGATACAGTGAGCTAACGGAAGGATCTGGAAGTAAAGATACACTTTTGTGACCAAGCAGAGGAAGATTCATCGAGAACAACATGAATAATGACAATGGAAATAAACAAACATGACTCTGCTTGACTGTGTGCTGCAGAAAAAAAAAACCTGTGAATTGTGCAGGGGGACGATAGGAGAGAAAACCAGTTTGAACAAGATGACTGCTAGGCCCAAATTGAGGTCTAGTTAACAAGGGTCAGGGAAACACACTTCTACATTACATAGCAAACTTGTTTCAAAGAAAACAATAGTGTATAAATATCTACATGTGTGTGTAAAACCATATTCTACCTGTTAATAATGCACAAAAACACAAATGTAGAAAAATCCTTATCCCCGCTATGACATAAAGGTTGATTAGCCAAGTTTTGAGACTCCTCTCTGAAAAGCATTATACTCTTGTCTAGTTTTTGATCAACAGAAAGCTAGCTTCAGCATTTGGCAGCTGCCACTGAAACTCTTACCATCTACCCGCAGATAACTCATGGAAGGTACCAACAAGAGTCTCTGGTTAGCGATATAAGGAGCCAGGGCCTAACCGCATAGAACTGTACAGCTGGAGGCATGAAATCCTGTGGTGTTTTAATCTGAAGTGCCCAATAGCAGTCTATTGAGTGCCTTTCCTTTTCGACCTAGTTTTCCCACAGTTCCTCTCTCACCCAATTTACATTCCTTCATGTGTGACCAGCTTCATAAAAGAAAGAGGTGTTTTCTTGTCAAAAGAATTTCTAAATCGCCAAATTCATTATTTTTAGGACTCAGAACTGGTAATGTGACCTAAAATGAGAACGGAGAGGAAATTGTTCTCATTAAACACCTTTTCTTAGGATACGAGGCTTTTTTGTCCAGCTGTGCCCTTGGTTTAAAGGGAAAGCAACATAAATATTTAGCTAAATGTGTATAGTATACATTTAAAAAATGTGAACTCCAGTAAGAATCCTAGAGGCACAGTATCTCTTCTATACCAATAGATTTGTATGTTGCAGTTTCGTGACTTTAGATTCCTAGTGAAAAGTAGAACTTTCTCATTTGACTCTTCATATGATGTATATTGTCGTGCTTATATAATGTCTTTATATTTGTGGTGTTCCGGTCACTGGAGATTTATGGTTAAAATCAATAAACATGTTTTTTTTAAAGTAGAAATTTCTGGTGTGAGATAAACAAGTGTTTTGTAAGTTGTTCAGTTTG
Organism: Calotriton arnoldi; assembly: GCA_963921515.1. Taxonomy (NCBI): domain Eukaryota; kingdom Metazoa; phylum Chordata; class Amphibia; order Caudata; family Salamandridae; genus Calotriton; species Calotriton arnoldi. The sequence continues at coordinate 2,195,044 of CAWUFW010002007.1, forward strand.
TTCCCTGTTTGAACAAAGTTTCGGTTTAAATGGGATATTCCTGGTCATTGTGAGGCACTGGTGGTAGACGGTTAGATGGTGTTAGACCCCACCCCCACTGCATGAAACGCCTGCTCACAACTGTAACACCTTCCATTGCAGTGGGGGTGAGGGAACAAATAAGGCAGCTCAGTAGGCAGGTGAAACAGGCAGGGTGGGGCAGAGACGAAAGGAGGACACTCAGGAGCATATTTACAGGGATTTAACGCCGCCATAGCATAAATGTTTTGGTGCTTTGGCGGCTTTTTTTATCGCCGTATTTACAATTTGCTGCTAACTACAGTTTGTGGCATTTTTCTTACGTTAAAGTGAGTTTTCAACATCGCCACTTCTGTTTTAGTGACTTTCCGAAAATAAGCTGCATGGTAGGCGTTCCCATGTAAAAACTCCTGCAAAACACACAACGCGACATTTACAAGGATTCCCTTGTACGTTGCAAAACCCAAAAAACTGCTGCAAAGTCCACATTGACGTTACATGCCACAAAAACAAATGACTCAAAAAGATTCTGAAAGCTCATCAACAACATTGAGAAAGGGGTTGGCGTAGCGAATAACGCAAACATCAGTGAGTCTGAGTGGGTTTAATATCTAAAACTACAGTTTAAGGAATGCTTTCTGGATGTAACATGTCTTCAAGGGCCCTATGAAGATACCTTGGTACCATGTGAAGAGTCCATGGGGGAGGTAGAGAAATGTATGAAAGTCACAGGCTGATTGTGCACCTGGCCCAAATGGGCTACTACAAGCACTCTTTCAGCATTTCACATCAAGGTGGGCAGCATTCTTGGCGCCAATGTTTAACTACATTTTGGCAAATGATGTTATCCCTAAAAGCTGGAGGGGCTCAATAATCCATCCCATTTTTAAAGGAGGATTGGCACGCTCGCCCAGTAATTATTGTATAATTGCTCTCATGGATGTAGAGATTAAATATCTGTTCGAGGCATGTGTGCTGTAGATACACATGCTTTGCAAACTCTTGCCATCTAGTGTTGGATCCGGATGTTTGCAAGTTGTTTTTCTTCAAAGAAGTCTTTCCAAGTCAGGAGGTAAGGTGACTCCTCCTTTCGGTGATAGTGCGCATGGTCATCGATTCTATTGTTAGATTATTTTCCGCCATCGGGTTCGGACGTGTATTACTGCGCTCTGGTTCGAAACCTTTCTTCGGGTTCCCCTCGACGCACAATCCTCTCTACGGTATTGTTTCGTCCGCAGTTCCCACTTCTCCGCGTATCGTCTCGGAAAACAAAATCGACTTCTCGATCGGAAAACTTCGTGGATGGCCTTCGGGCCTAACTGCGTCGGGTCAGCTCTCCTTTGATGGAATGGACACCGTTCAAATTCTGCCCTCAGTGCCACGCGGAGTATCCGCGCACTGATTCACACAGTGTGTGTAACTTGTGCTTGTCTCCAGAGCACAAGGAAGAAGACTGCAATGCTTGCAGATCGTTTCGATCAAAGAAAACACTTCGCGATTGTCGGGCTCGATGTCGAGAGATGCAGCATCAGAGCATCGAAAAACACGCCGGACATCTTCGATGAAGATTCCGTTCAAGAAGACATTGAGACATCAGCGGACGAAGAGGAAAAAGCCTTCTCCATGCAGGATTCCGACTCGGAGCTCGAGATAGACCTCGGCTTGGAAGAACTGCCGCAGGGACAAAGTGATGTGAGTACGGAAGACCCCTTACCCCTTCAAATCACTCCCCAAAATCACAAGGCTTCTGCACCACCTCTGCCTTCTGGCCAAGGTCGGCACCGAGACGACGTTTCCGACTCCCCGCCTCCGGGCCCAGCTCTGAAACAGCCAGTCAAGCCTTTCGGGCTCTGTACCGAATCAGCAAAAGCGAAGCCCTCCGGGTTCCAAACAGAAATCCAGCTCTGAGGCGAAATCCTCCATGCGCAAAGCCAATCAGCCTTCAGAGCCGAAAGGTCAGCCCACGCCGGCACCGAAAATGTCGACGCCAAAACAGAAAGATGTCCCTTCGGACCCGAATTTAGACATTATCCCATCAAACAGATCCTTCGCAAAAGAGACTATATATTAACCTAGAGACTGGTCACATTCATACCAAGCTGCCTCAGAAACATAAGCTTCCTGTTGAGACAATCCCTACAAGATCCCTTTAAAAATGAAATCTGTTGTTATTGCAGTTCAGGGGGGGGGGCGTGGCTTGCAGCCGCGGAAGATGGCCGCGGGTTGCTAGAGCTCCGCTAGCGGTCAGCGCATAGACCCGTCACAATCCGAGGGCAATTCGTAACGAAAAATCGGAGATCTGCTGCACTGAGAACGGGGGCTGGCCGAGGACGCTTGGAGCGGCCGTTTTTTGACCGCTCGCGCCGGAAAATTGCTCCCGCCCCCTCATATCAACAACATGGCGCCCTGACGCCGCAGTAGCCGGAACCTGAGGCCGTTGACACTGGCCTGGAGGCTTGCCTGCTTATCGCTCAGTGGATCCCGGACCTGTGGCAAGCAGCGGCAGCGAGAACATACCAAGCGCTGCGGGAGGCGGCCCTGCAGACTGCCCGGTGAGTGCGGGCGTGGCGCGGAGTGACCGCGAGTGAGGATTAACGGCAGCGGGCGGCCTGACTCTAGGCCGCCGTGAAGGAGGCGCCGGCCCGATTGCTGATCCTGCTCACTGGGGGTGAGTTGGGCCCGAGTGCAAGTGGATCCGGGCGACAGCAGCATTGGCCCCCCCCCCCCTGTAGTGAGAACCAGCGCAGGCTTGGGATTCTCAAGTGGCCTGGAATTACTGGAGAGAGCGAGCAGGGATCCGAGGTGGAGGGCCTGGCACTCTTTGCACTGTAAGCTGTAGGCAGTGTTTAACGTCGTTGAAGGAGGCATTTGGTGAGACGGGGACCAGCCCTGAGGGGACTGCCTGTTGCCCATACGCTGTCCTGGGGTGGCGACCGGGACAGAGGAGTGGTTGGAGACCCGGTTTCTCCCCGCATAGCTAAGCTGCACCTGCTCGCCTGGGAGGTCCCTCCTGCTATCGCATCTTGCCCGGGGCTTGCCAGGGACATGGGCCGCAATAGACCACTGGGCCAGGGTCAGACCAACCAGATCGACAGATATACGGTGGCCATGGGCAAGGATGACGGGGCTCAGGGTGGGAGCCAACAAGAGGATCCTGAAGCCACTGGCCCGACCCATCCCTGAGGGACATAATGGCTGCGATTCGTGACCTCAGGGGAACATTGGAGCCCAAACTAGACTGACAGAGGAGGTCAACCACCTAAGGGCGGATTTCAGAAAAATGTCCGACAAAGTGGCTGCGGCGGAATCGGGCATTGGGGGCTTACAGTCGAAAACCCAAAAGCTTGAAGAGAAAGTGGCGGCACTCACCAGAAATCAGGCTGACATCTTCGCCAGGCTCGAGGATCAAGAAGGGCGGGCCAGGCGCAACAACATTCGCGTGGTGGGGGTTCCGGAAGGGCTGGAGGGGCCGGCCGTGGACTGGTTCATCGAAGATCTGATATTGAACCATCAAAAACGCAAACGCCTATCCAATTTCTTCTCTGTTGAGCGTGCTCACCGGGCGCTGGGAGGTAGGCCTAAGCCGGGGGCCCCCCCACGCACCATCATTGCCCGCATTCTGAATTTTCGGGACGCCATCCTGCAGGCGGCGCGGTCGTCAGGAGACCTTCGCCTTGAGAATGCTACGATTCGATTTTTCCCGGACTTCACCCTGCGCGTCCAGCGCCAGCGTCGATCCTTCGAAGGGGTGAAGAGAGCCCTCGGGGAACAAGGGGTGAAATACATGATGCTCTTCCCTGCTCGTCTCAAAATTATGGATGGACCTAAGGCCTATTTCTTTGAATCGCCGGAGGAGGCCAATGATTGGCTGGAGGGTTGGCGCACAGTCGGAAGGAAGGGAAACCCCCCAGAGATCGAACCAGTGACCTAGTGAGCAGGACACTGACAACACCGAGAGACCCGCAGCGGGCAGTCAGAGCACCGAGAAGAGAGGCATGAAATAATCTGGGGTCGCGCAGCCACTGAGACTGTACGGTATTTCCTTTCCTCAGTCCTGACATCTCGACGAACGGGGAGGTATAGTTGGGAGGGGGGCGATGGAGGCGGGTGGAGCCTCTCTAGGTGAGAACTGTTGGACTCCTATGTTGTTACTCCGGGGGCGGGAAGCCATGGGGGGTGCACGACTTCAACGGGGGCCCTCAACAGGGGGTTGGCCATAGTAACATTCCACTGGATTGCCCTAATACCAAAAATGTTCATGGGGGTGGGACATTCGCTAGTTTTGTATAATTCTTCTGGCTGACTGCAAGTCCATGTTTCCTCTTACATGTTGTGTGGGGATGTAGTGGGGCGACAGGCACTCTGCATGTTCATAAGGTGGGAGGTTGGGGGCCCATCTAGCAGGGAGGCAGGGTGGGGGGGAGTTGGTGAGGGGGGGGGGTTTGTTTCAGGGGTTTGTATGTTATGCTCGTGTCCAGTACGGTCCTTTAGCAGGTGGTGTTCTGTCCGATGACACAAAAGGTCCAATCACTTATCCGATGCTTTCAACTCTCTTTGTCTGTAATGGGTTCCCAAACTAAGTGTACCACATTGACGTGGAATGTGAACGGGCTGGGTAACAAAATCAAGAGGACCCTAATCTTACAATGCCTTAAACGACATGCTCCAGATGTGGTCCTCCTCCAGGAGACGCACCTGTGTGGAAACAGATGTAGGGCCCTGGACCGCTTTGGTTATAAATTGGTTGTTCACGTAGGGTTCACGTCAGGCTCAAGGGGGGTGGGCATCCTGATCCGCAATGCCCTACCAGCGGTCCTGCTGGGTACATGGTCTGACGATGCGGGCTGCCTTGTAGCGGCGGCAGTGAAGTGGGAGGGTCGCACAGTTGTCTTCTGCTCCTGTTATATCCTGCCGGGCCTACACTCATCCATACTTCCACGGCTGGGCTCATTCCTGGCGGATCTTCCCCAGGGGCTTCTCCTGTTGGGGGGGGGGGGCGACATGAATGCGGTAATGAATGCTGCTTTGGACCGGTCAGGGGATGGGTCTGGATACAGAGGGGAACAGGGCCTGGAGGGCTTTGTCACGGCAATGGGCCTCAGCGATCGGTGGCGCACACATCACCCAACCAGTAGGCAATACACTTTTTACTCAGCCCGACACACAACATCTTCAGATTTGACTATTTCTTCGCTCGCTTCGACCAGATGGGAGCCTTTACTGACCCCCGCATCTTGGCGCATGGTCTGAAATCCCACGGGCCGGTTGAGGCCACACTTCAGGGCCCGTTCATCAACAGTGCCTCCTTCCCGAGGATTGACCCGTGGCGCCTTCGCGATCAGTCGATTGGCGACAAACTCCGAGAGGAATCGCGGCTCTATATTGAGGAAAACCAGGGCTCAGTGGACTCCCACGTAACGCTGTGGGAAGCCTACAAAACGGTGTTGAGAGGGCAGGCACAGGCATTGATTGGCGCCCAAAAAAAGGAGGAACGCTTGCTGATCAGCTAAATTGAACAAGACATTGAGCAAATGGAGGGGGAGGCCGATACAGCCTCCACGGTCGACCTCCGTCATAGACTGACCCTCAAGCAACGGGAGAGCTTCGTTCCCTAGCAGAAGAGGAGGCACGGGCTTATGCGCTGGCCACACAACGCCGGTTATATGATGTGGGAGATAAATCCCTAAAGTTGCTGGCCTGGCTAGAGCGGCGCGATGGGGAGCGCTCATGGGTGGCAGAGGTGATTGACGAGTCGGGGACCCCAGTATCCACCAGTATGGCCATAGCGGAGGCGTTCGCGTCCCATTTTGAAAGGGTTTATTCACCAGTGTGCGCCAGAACTGAGAGCGACTGTGCGGAATTCCTGCAGGATTTCCGGTTGCCGCATCTGTCCTGTGATCAGAGTGACTGCCTTGACGCGGACCTCACGGAAGAGGAAATTAGTAAGGCCCTTAGTTCACTACAGTCCGGGAAAGCATCTGGGCCCAACAGGCTCCCGATAGAAATCTATAAGAGACAGGCAAATATCATCAACAAACCCCTTATTCAGATGTTCTCGGAAGCTCGAGAGATGGGTACGCTCCCCCCCGATCAACGGGAAGCTACGATAGTGGTGATTCACAAAGTCGGGAAACCACCGGATCGCTGCTCCTCGTACCGCCCCATCTCGCTCATCAATGTGGAGGCCAAGGTTCTGGCCAAGGCCTTGGCGGACAGACTGCTGTCGGTCCTTCCAGACTTGGTGCACGTGGACCAATCTGGGTTTATGCCCCGTAGGAGCACCCGTCACAACCTGCGACGTCTTTACGGAGTAATATATATGACGGAGGATGTCGGTGATACGCAGACGGCATTGATGTCATTGGATGCATCAATGGCATTAGATAGTATCGAATGGCCTTACTTATTTATGGTGCTTCAGAAATGTGGCTTTGGCCCAACCTTCTGTGCATGGGTGCGTCTCCTCTACGAACAACCGATGGCTCGGGTTGGAGTGAATGGGACAGTGTCCAGGGTGTTTCCCCTTAAGAGAGGCACCAGACAGGGCTGCCCCTTGTCTCCTCTCTTGTTTGCCTTGGCCCTGGAGCCGTTGGCACACTGGATCAGGAGGGACGGGTCCTTTTGGGGCCTGGCTCTGACGGATGACTGGGAGGAGCGTATTTCTCTATACGCTGATATCGTACTATATATGGCGCGGCCATACCACTCGATAGCGCGGGCGCTACATCTTTTTGAGCTGTTCGGCAGCTACTCCGGGTACACTATCAACTGGGGAAAGTCGGTGATCTTTCCTCTGTCGGGGGCCCCCCCCGTGGGTCCCTACTAGATGCCCAGCCACCGTCGCTGCGGATGGCTTCAAATATTTAGGGGTATACATAACTCGGGATGTGGGGGAATTTTTTCACAAGAACCTTGAACCCCAGTTGGCTCGCCTCGGGCCGATGTAAGTCTTTGGAGATCCCTCCCGCTTTCCCTTATAGGCCGAGCAGCACTATTTAAGATGCTCGCTCTGCCGAGGCTGCTGTATATCCTACAAAATACACCGTACCCTGTCACCCAGGGAGTATTTACGCATATCTCGCAGGCAGTGCGGGCACTGCTCTGGAACGGTGGGACTCCCAGAATAGCTCTCAACAAACTTACCAGGGGGGTATACGACGGGGGCCTGGCCCTCCCCGACGTGCGACTGTACTACTGGGCCTCCCAGCTCCAAGTAGTCAACGATTGGGTGTACGCAGACAGCTCCGAACCGGCCTATAGAGTTGACAGACTGGTAATGCCTAAAGGAAACTGTGAGCATTTGCTCTATGCTCGGAGAATAGGGAAAGAGTGGCCTGCGCATACTAGGGTGGTGGTCCAGTGCTGGAGAGAGGCGAACAGGTTTTTGGGGTGGACGGACAGACTGACTGGCAGAACCCCATTGTGGCTGGGAGATCAACTGCGAGAGGTGTCACGACTGACTGGCTTTGGGGGGTGGAAATTGATCGGGATAGATTACCTGGGTGACGTCTGGAAGGGCTCTGCTCCCCGCTCTTTTGCCTACCTCAAGAAGGAGTACGATCTTCATGATTCACAACAATACCTCTACCTACGCCTTACACATGCCATTCGCTCCCACATGAGCAATGACACTTCTATTCCGGAGTATTCCCCCATGGAAGACAGGTTATTGTTAGATCCCATACTAGGGAAGCCCACGTCCACCATCTACCGAAAACTCATAAATAATATGTCCGACCCACTGGTGAAACTCAGAGAGACATGGACCCGTGATATAGGTGCCATCGAAGACGACGATTGGCAAGACGCCATACAGAGCCCGCGTGAGAGAGCCATCCGTCCTAGGTTCAGATTGGTCCAATTGAAAATACTCCACCGCATATACTACCCTCGCAAACACCTATACAAATGGGGCAGGAGCCCATCGGCCCTTTGCGTGAGGGGTTGTCGGGGGGGGGGGGGGAGGCACCTTCTACCACATACTATGGGAATGCCCCGCTATAGTCCCTTTTTGGTCCAGAGTGGCAGACACAATGTCGGTGGTCGTGGGCGCATCTGTTCCGCTGGAGCCGAGATGGTTTTTATTGATGATAAAGGGAGACTCGGACTGGTCAAGACACGTGGAACTCTGGTTGGCATTAGCGGTGGGGGTTGCAAAAAGGAACATCGCCAGGGGATGGGGCTCACAGACGCCCCCGTCATGGGAACAGTGGAGGAAGGACCTAGATTGGTGCCAACGTGCCGAGGAAACCATATATAAGAGATGGGGATGTACGAAGAAATGGAAAAAGATTTGGGGACCATGGCGAAAGTACAGGGATGGGGGAGGAGGGGTTCGAAGAGGGACCATACAACTGTTAAGGTAACTGTTCGTTCCAATTGTGCACTGCTGTACTATTTTTGCTGATCACCACTATGCTATCCTGTACTCTGCTCGTTGCTCACTGACTGTTGTGACTTGGTACTACGAGCTATGTTAATAAATAAACAGAATTAAAAAAAAATGAAATCTGTTGCTACCAGTTCTTTTCATCTACCATCATCATCCCCTCCACCTGTAAATCCTTTGCAAATCACACCTCCGGATTCTCCACAATCTCACCATGATGATGACAATGATGATGATGATTGCGGGGTGGGGGCATATTTGCCAATAGATCCATGGCTAGATTATACAATTGATCTCCCAGCAGATAATGACCCAGACCTTTACCCAGCCAAGCCATCTCCTCCAGACAACAATGTATCCCACCAGGAACTCTGCCAGGGCTGCACAATATCATGTGGTGGCACTGCACAGAGAATCATTAGAAGAAGATTTTTTATTTGAGACTTTAGGATCCATACATAGGTCGTCACAAACACTTCCTATGCTTAAGGGCATTATGAGACACGCTGATGAAATTTTTAAGGACCCAGTACGAGCATGCATCTTGACTCCTAGGGTTGACAAAAAGTATAAGGCCTCCCCAACAGACCCAGTATTTATCAAGGGCCAGTTGCCATTATATTCACTGGTAGTGTCTAATGCTCGTAAGCGGGCTGATTCCCAAACATCAGGGGATGCTCCTCCACCAGATAGAGTCAGTAGTTAATAGACTCTTCTGGCAAGCGCATAGCAGCTCAAGCTGCAAATCAATGGCGCATTGCAAATACACAGTGCTTTTTAGCCAGGTACGACAGGGCACACTGGGATGAAATGGAGCAATTGCTTTAATATCTCCCAGATGAGCATAAAGCTAAAGCGCAGGGCTTAGTAAATGAGGGAAAGCTAATTTCAAATTCCTCCATAAGGTGTGCTCTAGATGTTGCTGATACCGCAGCTAGAGAAGTTAACACTAGCATTTTGCTTAGGAGACATGCTTGGTTAAGGGGTTTAAGCGAGAGGTCCAACAATCCATTCTTAACACGCCATTTGACAAAAGACATCTTTTTGGTCCTGACGTAGATCAAGCGTTAGAAAAGATGAACAAGCATTGGCATAGCCAATAGGTCTCGCTTTTTGGACCTTATAAGTATTTAGTTATGCAGCACAATATCCTTGGTGCAACAACATCAACCGTTGCATGGCTAAACACTTATAAGGTCCCAAAGCGAGACCTATTGGCTATGCCAATGCTTGTTTTTTTACAACACTTTCAAAAAAACGTGTCTTGAAAAGAAAAAGAAAAACATAAAATGCAATGGTGACCCAACACCCACCCCTATCTTTTGCCTCGTTGTCTCTCACCCACTGCCCTCACTGCTGCCACAGAACGTGTTGGCACAGGGGCCGCAGCTGCCGGCCTGCTTGTAAAGCACAGGAGACAACTGGATGGCGCCCACTGCTGACTCTTGGCCCATAAACATGTCTAACACCTCAAAAAACAGCTGTGACCGGGACGCACTTACCGGAAATGAGTTTTGAAACACTTTAACGTTACGTTGCTTTTATGGAGGCCATTTATAAAACACTTTACAGTCAACGTGTTTGTAATGTAAACCGTCACCGTCTTTAACTAATGTTATCGACGCAGTGTCTTTATTTCAGCCAAAGTGCGAGTAAAGAACTTGAGAGACAGAACATCGTTCACATAAAAGTGGACTTTGAAGCGCTCTGCAGACACGCCTAACATGAAACCGTATAAAGAAAGCACTTTCATCACTTGGACATAGTTTAGAGACGCAGACACAAACTGTCTGCAGAGTACTTTAGAGTTGCACACAAATGTTTCCAAAGCTACAACACCTTCTATGCAAACTATTTAAAGCACTTTAAGATTCAATGCGCCCATGTGGCGTTTCTTTAAGCATTCTAGACCTATAACGGACTTTTAAATAAAAAGAAACTGCGAAGCAATTCTGAGACACTGTGCCTTTCACGCGTCATAATAAGCAAATTACAGAATCGTTTCCTTTTATAGAAACTCCCCCCAAACAACCCACGGACGCAGCGTTTTTTATGCAAACTGTGGAAAGCACTTTAAAAGCAAAGTGTCTGCCATACAAAGTGTACTTAAAGCACTTTACAGGTAGAGGAAATACTTAATGAAACTATCTAAAGCTCTTTCAGAACTCGACGTTTCACGCACACTTCCTCCGAGCCTTTTGCAGACAGCACCTTTCATACATCTAGTATATTCAGCACTTCAAAGGCTCAGCGCCTCAGCAATAGGTAGGCTCTCTCTAAAGTACTATGAAAACTGCCTTTTTATACAAACTGTCCTCCAACCACTTTACTAACACAGTGAATAACACACAATGCACTTTATGGGGACCGTCTATGTAACATAATCTGGATCTAAAACACTTAACACACCGAACGGTTTTAATAAAAGTGTTTATAAACGCATTAAGGACACTGCGCCGTAAGTGCAAACTGGCTGCAGAGCCTTTCACAGACACTACATAGTGCCCAACATACAGACTCTCTCGAAAGCAGTCAACCAGGCGCCTTTATATAGACACGCTTTCACCAAAGCACTTTACAGATTCCGTGCTTTTCACACCAACTGTTCAGTGCACTTTAATAAAGCACCATACACACTGAAATCTATATCCATGGCACTTTAAGGACACCTTGCATTTCATTAGCGCAGTCTGCAGAGCCTTTCACAGACCGCACCTTTCACAAGTCGTGGATACACTGACGTTTGCACAAGCGTTCACCACAGCACTTTACAGTCACGCTGCTTCAATGAGCAGGCACGGCACCATTAACATGGCATTTATATAGCACTCTACAGAGGGAATCTTAAAATCATGTATAAATCACCCAACTATGCCTTTCAATCATAAGTTATATGGCGCTTTAAAGAAATAGCATCTTTCAAACGAATTACTTATACAACAGTCCGTAGGAATACATTTTTCACACACATTGAATTGAAAGCACACTTTCTTATTAAACGTATGAAGCATTTTCCAGGTAAAACCTTTCAAACAGTGTTTTAAAATACTAAAACAGCACCCTTTTATTTTTAAAGCAGTCAAAGCACTGCATAAATGTAAGTGTATTTAAATCACCTGAGAAAGGTCGCGCTATTCATTCAAACTGTCTGCAATGTATATTACATCAACCGTGCCTTGCCTCCAAACAGTCAAAGTTTTCCAATGCACAGTCTGAAACTTCTGTACAATTTGACAACAGACAGAGACCCCTAGCCGAGTTCTCATCTCAAACATAACAGGCCCCCAGGTTTGGTCTGGCTCATATCGTGCATAAAAGGAAAGCCGCAAAGCTAAATATGTCACAGTGTAAACTAATTAGTTTCATGTCACCACGGGACCGGAAGCTGTATATTTAACTGAAGGCCCCCATTGTCAAAAGGGCCTGTGGCCGACAAGTTTCGGTCTCTGTAAACTGATGCTGGAGCAGGAGATATATGTTCTAATGAGATGTGACGACTGGACAGCGGGGTGGACTCATCAAGAAGGTAGGGGCTGACTTACTGGGGGGGGGGGAGGGGTTCTAAATGCTAGGATTGGTAACACGTCCGAAGAACATCTTTGCTTTAATCTTATCCCGTCTTTCACATTAAAATCACTTACACAGTTATAGGAGGTAATTTTATCCTTTAGCACAGATCCCACCATGATCTTCATCCAAACAATCTCCCTCCTGGTAGAGGCGTTTCACCAAGAGAATTCAGTACCCAAGTGGGAGACCTAGTGAGGACGCTACCCACTATATCACTCCAGTGGAGATTATATCCACCGCTGGTTGGAAATAGTGGTTGAGGCTTTCCCAGATAATCCTTGCGAGACCCTGGTATCAAGACCGCTGTGGTTCACTCTTTTTGATTTGCGTAGTATTATATTTGGAAAGAGTCAAGCATTCTTCCGCTTCGGTCTCCTCCCTATTAATTTACAGGAAACCATTGTCCGCAATTGAGGTTCCAGATGAGATCAATTTCAATGCATAGATAATGTAATCTTTAGAGTTACAGTCCTGGCTTGTTTCAGCTGCAGCAACTTGGAATCGTGTACCAGATTAGTCTATTGTAAAAGGAATAGCGAAGACTGAAAACATGTTGTCGTAGAGACACACCGACCATTCGCGATTCATGGCTGAAGGCTATTTGCAAGGGTGGCCAGCAGCAGGAAAGGGGTGTTTAGAGGAGGAGGTTTGTGAAGGCTACGTCTGCAGATAGCCAGAGAATAGGTTTACACCAGTGGTGGAAAGAGAGCTTTGACTACAGAGACTGTTGGGAATTTACGAGGCAGCACCAAAGTGGATGCCTGCTTGTGCCCCAGGGGGACTGCTGAGTGCGTGCTCCAGCGGAGTCTATAATTGCTTTAAAAACAAGCACGGAATCGAAGCGGGGCGAGCGAGCGCAGCAGCCTGCAGAGCTGACCAAACGCTCGTGCGTCGTGGCTGGCCTTTGGATATGTACGCGCGGCAGACATGTGTTTCCACTTATCGCGCCCGCGTCTGGGCACGATAATTGGAAACACATGTTTGCGCGCGTACCCATCCCAAAAGGCCAGCCACGGCCTCGCAGCGTTTTGGGACTGCTTTTAAACCCGCTTACTAAAAGTCTTCGCCTCTAAGCAGCGCTTGCGCGCTACTCGAGGCTCGACCTAAAAAGGACACTGAAGTGGCCAAGTCCATGGGAGCGCTCCAGTCCCCGTCAAATAGAGGCTCCTTTCGTCGTTCCTTTTACAGAAGGGGTTCCAAAACCACATCCCCAGACCAGAATACCTCACCTATAAAGGGAATACCCAGTCCTCTCCCTTAAGCGGATTTTTTCGAGGAGGTTATAGAGGGAACAACTTTAAAGGTAGGGGTAAGGGCAACACACACTAACTCCCCTTCCCCTAATAAGCAGTGACTTGCCCACATTTCCCCCCCCGACTATACCACACCTGCCGGGGAAAGACTTCAACAATTTCTCCCCATTTGGCAATCTATAACAACAGACAAATGGGTGATTGGAATTATCCAACATGGTTATTGCCTGGAGCTTACCAGTACTCCTCCAAACATTCCACCTCAATCTCACAAATTGTCTCCAGAACACATACAATTGCTCGAACAGGAAGTGCAATCTCTCTTACTGAAAGGAGCAATAGAGCCAGTTCCAATACAGTGCCAGGGCTCAGGGGTTTACTCTCTCTATTTTCTCATTCCCAAAAAGGACGGTTCCATAAGACCTATAGTGGATCTCAGAGAGTTAAATCATTCTATACTGTCAGAACACTTTCACATTGTGACCCTTCGACAGGTGCTTCCACTTTTACAAAAGGCAAATTTTATGTCTACTGTAGACTTAAGACTCATATTTTCATTTTCTAGTTCATCCGGCTCATCGCAAATACCTCAGATTTGTGATAGCAGGCAAGCATTATCAGTTCAAAGTGCTTCCCTTCAGAGTGACTACAGCACCCAGAGTATTTACCAAATGTCTGGCAGTAGTCTCGGCTCATCTCAGAAGACCGCATATTCACGTCTTCCCCGATCTAGACGACTGGCTCATCAAAGCGAGCACTTACCAAAACTGTCTACAACACACACAGATCACAATAGACCTGCTTCATCAACTGGGCTTCACCATCAATGCGCAAAAATCTCACCTGCATCCATCACAGATGCAGTCTTACCTAGGAGACACTCTAGACACAGTCCAAGCTCTAGCCTCTCCCAATGTAGCCAGAATTCGCAATATTCAGGCTATGGTACTACAGTTTCAGTACAACCAAGCTTTACCAGCCAGAGTGTTCATGCAACTGCTGGGAATGATGGCGTCTTGCATTGCAATTGTACCCCATGTAAGACTTCACATGCGTCCCCTACAAGTGTGTCTAGCACGTTCGTGTAATCAGTCGCAGGGACAATTAACCGATCTAGAGTTGGTAGACTGCTGTACCCATCACTCTCTGCAGTGGTGGAAACCACAAAACTTCTCAAAAGGACAGCCTTTCATCGACCCTATTCCACAGATCGTGCTCACAGCAGGCGCATTTCTGACAGGTTAGGGTGCTCATCTCCAAGATTATACAATACAAGTCCTGTGGAGCAACAAGCATAAAAGCCTCCACATCAACTATCTAGAGCTTCTTGCAGTTTTTCTATCGCTCAAAGCTTTTCAAACCCACCTCAAAAGCAGGGGGGAGGGGTTCCTCTCCAACTGTCAAGACTCGCTCGAGCCATTTGGAATTGGGCGATCCATCACAAGATTGATCTTCTGGCAGAACACCTCCCAGGAGTAAACCATCAAATTGCCGATCTCAGCAGAGGGAGACAGCAAATTCACGAGTGGGAACTTCATCCCCAAGTTCTCATTCCCTACTTTTAACAATGGGGATTCCCACAAATTGACTTGTTCGCCACAGCAGAAAACACAAAATGCCCAAGCTTCGGCTCCAGGTTCCCACACCTGCTCTCAAAGGGCAATGCCCTATGAATGAACTGGTCAGGGATATTTGCCTATGCTCTTCCGCTTCTCCCGCTCATTCCCTGAGTGGTTTGGAAACTCAGACAAACATCCTTTACACTAATTCTAGTAGCTCCCACATGGGCCCGTCAACCTTGGTACACCACTCTGTTGGAGCTGTCAATAGTTCCACATCAAAAGATGCACCTCACCTCCAGTCTCCACACACGGAACCATGGAGAAATCAGACATCCAGATCCCAAAGAACTGAACTTAGCGATCTGGCTCCTGAAGTCATGGAGTTTAGTTATTTAAATTTACCACCAGACTATAGGAATATTCTAAAAGAAGCAAGAAGGCCTACTACCAGAGCTTGCTATGCAGTAAAATGGAAAAGATTTGTCGTATACTGCATTAACAACAAAATCAGTCCTTTAGATGCTTCTATCAAAACATTTTCTGTTACCTGTTACATTTACAGCAAACTGGACTAGCTTTTACATCTATTTGTTTGCACCTAGCAGCGGTAGCTGCATATTTGCAGAATAGGCAACATCTGTCACCATTTAGAGTTCCAGTAATCAAAGCTTTCATGGAGGGATTGAAAAGAGTAATAACACCAAGGATTCCTCCTGCCCCAGTATGGAATCTCAAAATTGTTCTCACGAGGCTCATGGGTCCATCTTTTGAACCATTTCACAGGTGCCCTTTGCAATTTCTCTCATGGAAGGTTGCTTGGAAGCAAATCACAAAAAAACAAATGTGATGGCTCTTAATCCGCGCATCAACAAAAATTGCAAGTGACATCTCAGTGGAATTAAAAATGAGGAGGCAGCCACATACGTATATCTAGGGGTAAAAATAGACGCAAGTGGCACATTTGCATCCCAGAAATGGGCGATTAAGAGGAAAGCGCAGGCAATCAACTACACATTCTCATCACTGACGAGCCATCTGAGGCCATGACCTGAAACCCATGGGTGCAGTAATAAAGGACAAACTGAAACCAAACCTTGCGTACGGATCAGAGATAATGTTAGGTACTGAGGCTATACTACTCAACAAACTAGTGATAAGATCCTTTAAACAAACCTTTCGGCTACCCAGATCGGCCCCACCTGCGCAAGTTTGTTTGGAATTTTCATTAGTAAAACAGTCGCTCTCGAGATGTCCGGCACTTGTAAAGCTTTGCTACAAACTTCGTGCAGGTGCTGATGATACGCTGGCTAATAGAGTTTGGTTAGAAATCAATCACCAAAGGGAGAAAGGTGCCTATAAGAAATATCTCGAACAGCATCAGGATGCTAGATTTGGGTGATCTATGGAACTCTAATATATCTGGGCAACCCTTCAAGAAAATGGTAAATAAGTCAATTAAACTGCAAAGTTGGACTGTAGACAAAGGTTGACCAGGCGTTTACATGGGTGGCTGGTGTTGAAATTCTATTCAACCCTAAGCGAATCGTCACTTCTTGCAGCCCCCTACCACTGGAAGGTCAAACAGTTGTTCCTGGCCCTCAGGCTTGGTGAGATACCGACACTAGACTTCCTGCCAAAATGGAGGAAAGGCGCCCTAGGCGAAGACCAGAGCTACCGTCTATGCCATCAGGGGATTGAGACTCTACAGCATGTCATATGTATTTGTCCAATACTAATTAAACAGCGAAGATGTCAATTGAGAAGAGAGTTCATCGATCTGGGGATCAGGTCCTGCAGGACTGCACTGATAAAGGCATTGGACCCAAGAAACCTAACGCTGAATATTAGATTAGTGCAGTTCCTGGCAGTTTTAAAAAACTTTATCAAGCATAGGCCTGGTCCTGGGTTGACTGGGGGTAGGGGGAGCTGTGACTTGATTTGATAACCGCCTAGGGAGTTCATGGTTGTGTTGGTACGGGCTGCTGAGTAATTGATACATGGCTTGGTCAATCTTGTGAAGTTTTGTTAATCATGAACGGGTAAATTGATATGTAAGGACTGGCTGCTAGGGAAAGCGACAAAAGTTGTTCCCTATCCCGCCATGATATGGTCATATTAGCCTAACAAGCAGTCATCTTTTTGCACTCTGGCACTTTATTTGCCCTGCAGTCTGGCGCACAGGCACTTTAACCGCTTATAGTCCTGCACACTGGCATTTTATCGGTAGATTTGCAACTAGCCGCACAGTCGAGTATACATGCTCCCTTTAATCAGGGAAAACGCTGGCTTATGAGGAATTACTTTTAGATCTGTTGGTATGTGTCTTCATTGGTTTGCCTTATCTGGTCCCTCACTAACGTTTTGTATACTGTTATTTTTACTATTATAATTATGTAGGGCAGAAAATAATTAAATTGTCCTCCAGTTAAGAAGTGCAATGGTTGCTCTGACATAGAAGTGTTTTTTTAGAACTTTTTAGCTATAAACCCTATAATGTATGATTTTTGCAATGTTTATGGTTTTCATTGACTAATATACTGCTTTCAATTCAATTCTAACGTCAATACTTGCCTGGTCTTAAAAATGGTGCAAACACACCTGTATGTAAGGAAGACAATCCCAGATCATCATTGGCAACCTCGACGCCACGGAGCTTCTGCAACTCGGAGCACCAAGAAGACCACCACCACCGCCGCCGAAGAGAGCGGGTCTACCGCCAGAGGATTACCCTCATAGACCTCCGGCCAGAGGAGGTCATAGCCCATTACAGGCTAAAAAGGGGCTCCATTCTCCGCCTCCTCACCCAGATTGCGCCAAGGCTGCAGGCCACATCCCAGCGCAGCACAAACATCCCTCCACAGACAAAGCTACTTGCTGTGCTGCACATGCTGGCTTCAGGGACTTTTCAGCCAAACACAGCCAGAGTGGCCGGAGTTTCTCAGGCATCATTCTCCAGGTTCCTAACCACTGTCCTGGATGCCATCATCAGCTTGACGCCGCAGTATATCCACTTCCCCAACACTGCACAAGAACAACATACCAACAAACAAGGCTTTTATGCCATTGCCGGTTTTCCGCATGTGTGGGGGGCAATGGACTGCACACATGTGCAACTTGTGCCTCCTGCGGACACTGCCCACATCTACAGAAACAGGAAGAACACCTACTCCATGAATGTGCAGGCAATAGTTGACCATCTTGGTGTGTTCCTGAATGTCGTGGCCAAGTACCCTGGCAGTGTACATGATTCTTTTATCTTCAGCCAATCTGTCATCAACCAGCGATTCCAGAATGGCACCTATGAAAATGGACTGCTTGTTGGTGAGTACAACTTGAACACACTACACACCTCAATCCACTCAATCATGTAGGTCAGCTAATTTAAATTGCACATATAGGAAATTGCATTGTGCATGTATTGTTTCTGTTTCAACTGTAATACACAATCGCTTAATGTCAAAGCACAACATAAATGTAACTAGTTCCACCAAGGGAGTAGCCTGGAAATGTACTTACAACCCACTTTGTCACTCAAGGAAAACATGTCTTCCAAAACTCATTGGGCTAAATTTACAAGCAATTAATGCAGCGCGGTACCGCAAGCCATTTGGCTGCCCGTGCTGCGTTAATTCCGAAGCAAAGGTACGATACGACCGATCCCTCTGCTCTCCCCTGCGCTGGCGACAAATTAGCTGCCATGCATCAACGCAGACACCCTTGCAACATGGTGCAAGGGTGCCTGCGTCGTGGGGAGGTTTGTTGTTGTGCATGAAGGGACAACTTCCTGCACAAAAACAATCACGAGGTGATTTCCTCTTCGTATGTGTTTATGCAGAATGCAGCACATACAGAAAGAGGAAATAAAAGCAGCCATTTAAAAAGATATATCCTTGTTGCGCCTTCCTACGCCTCCCCTGGTAAGCTGTATCATTCTGTTGCATTTCCAGGCTTACCATATCTTGTAAATCTGATAATGCGGCAGAAGCCATGTGTGTTGCCTGGTAACACGCACAGCAACACCCATGGCATGAACCTTCCACATAAAAGTTTAACGTGTAAATGGGCCATTTTCTAGGACATGAAAAGCCATGCAGGTAGGCTTTAGATGTCCTTCTACGTGTGGGACAGCATGTTGCTCCGCCGTTGCATCACAAAAAGTGACGCACCTGCTGCGCAAGGGGCTTGTGACTAAGCCCCATTGAGTCAACATTTACCATTCCAGTGCCTGTGTTATCTCTCGTTAGTCCAGTGCTTCACAATGATGGATATTGCAGATGTACATTTTAAGTAATGTGCTAAAAGTGCACATTCGGCAGTGACATTTGCTCACTACATACCTCACCTATATTAAATATGGATGTTCTTAAAAAATTGGATTAATTTACTCGCATTCCATGTGCATCATTAATGTTTTTCAAGTCATACCTCACTTTGGTGCATGCCCTCAACATAGTGTTCACCTTCTACCTTTCAGTATTGCTCATTGTACATGTTCAGAAATTCTTAAGCTGCTTTACAATTTATCATTGTTTGACACTTTGGCTTGTCCTGTTGGATAATCTACCTCCATCACTTCCATTGTCCCTTCTTACCTTCTTTCATCAACTTTGGTTTTTCTTCCATTCATCCAATCTTCATTTGCCTATGTTCATTTCCTTGCCCTTCCACCCATCACTCAGTTCCATGTTAAATCTGATTGGTCTTCTTTCCAAATTACTCCGTCAAATTTGATTGGTAATCACATAAATCATAATTGTACTAGGATGTGTATTACCTAAACCCTATTTGTCTTTCCATCCCTCACACTCCTTTTATGAAATGAAATGAAAGGCGGTATTTGTAAAGCGCTAACTGTCACTCCGAAGGGAGCATCCTGGCGCTGATACTGAGGTGAGATGTAGCTCTGAGGGTCTTAAATGAGAGAGAGGCAAAGTTCGTCTGTTGCTCCAAAGATCCAAGTTTTTAGAGCCTTTCTGTATTGAGTTTCAGTTTTTAGCATTCTCAGTTGTAAAGGCAGTAGGTTCCAAGCTCTGGAACCTAATACTGCCATTGTTTTACCTCCTTTTGTTTTGCATCTAAAATTGGGAGGTCTGAGCAGGTTGGCTGACGAGGACCTGAGAGTTCTGTTTGTAACGTAGGGGGTGAATCTAGATGAGAGGTATTTTGGTCCTATCTTGAGTAACGCTCTGAAGGTGATTAGAAGGATTTTAAACAGTATTCTCTTGTGTAATGGGAGCCAATGAAGAGTTTTGAGGGCTGCAGATGCGGAAGACCTTCGAGGAAGTTTTAGAACAAGACGTGCTGTTGCATGTTGGACTACTTGGAGTCTTTTAATATTTTTTTGCTGGCTCCTGCCAGGAGGCTGTTGCAGTAGTCAAGTCGCGAAAGGATTAAGGCGACTGCTACTGATTTCCTTGCTGCAAGTGGGAGTAGGTCGAAACATTTTCTCAAGGATCTTATAAGGCTGAAACAGGTCCCTGCTACCTTCACTGCGTGTGGTTGGAAGGTGAGGGCGGAGTCAATCTGCACTCCTAGATTTCTTGCTACCTTCAGTGTCTCAGGCGGGGGTGATGTACCCTCTGGCCACCAATCGCTTGGTAGAAATGAGACTTCTTTCCCTATAGGTAGGATCTCAGTCTTGTTGGTGTTGCACCTAAGGTGGTTGTCCTTCATCCACTGAAGGACCTTGGTCAAACATCTTTTGAAGTTAAGTTCTGCGTCCTTGGAGTTTTGATCTAGCGATAGTATCATTTGGGTATCGTCTGCGTAGGAAGTAACTTCGATCCCGCATGATGCGATCAGTGAGATGAGTGGAGCCATGTAAATGTTGAATAACAATGGGCTTAGCGTGGACCCTTGAGGCACCCCGGTTGTAATGGTGCGTTCGACAGACAAGAAAGTTCCCAGGGACACGACTTGTCTGCGTTTGGAAAGGAAGGATTTTATCCATTCCAAGACTGTATTCGAGATACCGCTGGATTTGAGTCTTGATATGAGGATGCTGTGTGATATGGTATCAAACGCGGCCGATAGGTCGAGTAGGATCAACACAGCCTTCCTACCTCTGTCTGCTATCATTTTTAAAATGTCGGTGATTTCCAGAAGTGCAGACTCAGTAGAGTGTTTGGGACGGAAGCCAGATTGTTGGGGGTGGAGGATGTCGGCCGTCTCTATAAAGTTGGATAATTCTTTATGAACACATTTTTCCGTGATTTTACCTAATGAAGGAAGTAATGATATAGGGCGAAGGTTAGAAAGTACAGCTGAATCAATATTTGGCTTCTTTTTCAGGGGTTTCACTATCGCTAGCTTCCAGTCATCAGGCACGGTCCCTGAGCTTAAGGATGAGTTGACAATCTGATTTATGACTGGGTTAATTATGTCTACGATTCGGTGGAGAATAACGGGGGGACAGGCATCCAGGGGAGAACCTGATTTGCATGCTAAGATTGCTTCTCGGGTTTGGTCCAGTGACACAGGTTTAAATGACCACATGGAGTGTTTGGTGGCTTCAGGTTCATGCTTGGGGACGGTGTATTTGGTCTGGACAGGGTCCGTAGTGAAGTCCTTTTGAATATTCATAATCTTTTCTTCAAAAAAGATTGATATTTGTTCGCATAGCCTCTGGGACGGGGGTATTTCTTTTTGAGGCGCTTTAAGATTGGTATAGGACTGTACGACCGAAAAAATAATTTTTGTGTCTAAATTAGCTTCTAGTATTTTGTTTGAGTAGTATTCTTTTTTGGCTAATTTGATCTGTGTATGGTAAAGTTTTCTGCTTATTTTGTACGCTTGTTTTTCTGCTGCGTCCTAACATCTTCTCCATTTACGCTCTTGTTGTTTACATTGGATATGTGCTTGTTTGAGAGTGGGCGTAAACCAGGGGGTTTGCTGGGACGTTTTTCTTTTCATCATTTAAAAAAAATTCTTGGTTTTAGCTTGTGGGATGAGCTCATCACTGACAGTAGTCATCCAATTATGGAAGAGATCAAAGCATGACCTATGTTGCATGGGCACTCCAAAGTTGATCATGCTTCAATTACCTTATCTTTCACACTCATCTTCAGTCTGTCATCATTCTGTCCTGCTGTTGCGATGGCTTTGTAACTAACAAAATGTTATCCATCAAGTGTTCATAATTCCTGTTTTGTGGGTCACAGTTCCTAAAACCTCTGATTCGCAATCGTAGCATAATATAAAATGTTGCCACTGCTGTTAAGTCCCTTTGCCCTTACAATGCCAGTCTTGTCACAGATGTCACTTCAGAATGGGATGTCAAACGCATCTGTCACAATCTCCCATGCTCAATCATGTATAGCGTGTGCTACCCTATGGCCAGATGTTGGTGATGTTGTCATTCAATAAGACATTGTGGGCTACTGCAACCAGTTTCATGGGATGAGGGACTGTCATCTAGGATGATGCTATGGTGGAGGACATGGTCACTGTTCCACTTGCTGATCATGTGAAATAATGTTGAGCGTTTAAAATACCAATAGATAATCAGTAAGGCAAACCACTAGAAAGGGCATCACTCACTTTGCAAATTGCAACATTGTCTTACATGGACAGTTGGTTACCCTGCAACACTAATGATGTTGTGAGACCACTACCTCAACATACCGGTCTATGTATAGCATCCAGTTCACTGTGTTCAAGTGGTGTGCCACCCTCCAAAATCCCAACTGAGGATACTGAAGTAGAGGGGTGATCCTCTTATACACCATGATCAGTCCCTGTTACCTGTATCACATATTGGAAGAGGGAGTAATTCAGCTTACATTTCAAGGTTTGTGGCATATGCAGTGAAAAATAACACAACCACAATGCGGCAGTGGTTTCAGCTCAGTCATGCAAACACGTCATTGATAAATTATGTATGAGCATGAACAACATGGATGTTATGTATGTCAAACGAAAGCACATACCAACACTTTGCTCTGCATTCAGGTCATCTCAGCCCTCTACACAATCAACTATGTACAGTGGCACACCAAACATGATGAACCATGTGCACATCCAGATATTGTCCCGAACATTTATGTACGCACACTTTATATTGACATAGCTACAACTAGGCAATGAGAAAGCTATCCATCCCTGTTGTGAACTCAGTGGCCCAGAAGGTGTCCCCAGGACCAAGAGGAGAGATGACATTACACACTTCTATGAGTAAGCAAGGCATTCACAGACACTAATACTGCAATAATCCTGATAGACAATGCTGCTTAACAGAACACAAATAATCAAATAAATAGCTGTCAATGTAAACAACCAGAAAATATTTTAGAGAAAGTTCATCATCCTAGCTCTCATCCAAGGGAACAGACTGTACTGCAAGTACGTGTCACATTGCATACACACAACACATCTCCCATCACAACTAATAACTACGTCTACAAGGGCATTTTGTGTGTCATAGTGGTAAACAGCACTGCAGATGGCAGCACAAACACACAATGAATGGCTAACAAACATTGGCAAAGATATGGTATACACTTGCATCAAGGTGTCTTGCCTTTTGCACTGTATGCAGTATACTTGTCACATTGTCAGTGTCGAACCTCTATACAACACATAGTAAAAAATGTATGGTCTTTAAAAAAATGGCCACTTATCACGAACATGAAGATCAAAACTCACAGGGTCAAAAACATCTGCGTTCATGTCCATGCCTGACACATTTTAACTTTTACATTCAGAAAATTAATTGTAAACTTTTTGCACTAATGAAATTAACTCCTACAGCCATTTTCATGTGTCATGAGAGCGTAAGGATGATGAGTGACACATTTGTGTAAAGATACCCATACATACTGACAATTACACTATGGAGGTATTACAGAGGACCAGGCCTATGACATTTTAGTGATGTGTATGCTGTAAACCGTAGGCAAGTGAATGGCATAGATGCAGTTAATTTGTCCGTACCACACCGTGTGGAAGGTGAATGTAG
The DNA here is from genome assembly GCA_963921515.1 of Calotriton arnoldi. Classification (NCBI taxonomy): domain Eukaryota; kingdom Metazoa; phylum Chordata; class Amphibia; order Caudata; family Salamandridae; genus Calotriton; species Calotriton arnoldi. The sequence continues at coordinate 2,218,792 of CAWUFW010002007.1, forward strand.
AATGCTGCACACTGGACACAAAGTATAAAAATTTAATCTGTTCCATCATGATAAAAGACTCATGTAGCTTTTCTCCATTTTCTTTTACAGCTGACCAGGGCTATGCACTATTGCCATGGGTGATGACACCCATCAAAGTGACACACACACAGGCACAGAGAGACTACAATGTGGCACTGGGCCGCACAAGGGCCATAGTTGAAAGGACATTTGGAGTCCTCAAATCAAGGTTTCGGTGCCTGGACCTTTCAGGTGGAAAGCTCCTTTATAGTCCGGCCTTGGTCTGCAAGATAATAATTGTTTGTTGCATATTACACAACATTTGTGTAAGGACAAATACACCTCTGCCTGAAGAACAAGAAGAGATGGAAAATCCTGATGATGGGGAGGAGGAAGAAGTGGATCCAAGCCAACCTTCAACTTCTGCAGCTGCAACATCGAGGAGGGATGCCATCATCAAAAACTTCTTCTCCTAATGTCACCTCACTGTTATATTGCTTATGTATAGCTTGGCACCTATATGTTCACATCATGATGTACTATAATAAACAATAACTTCACCAAAATATAGTATGCAGAAGGTGAACAATCTGGAAAACTTACATGCTACAACCAACAGTGTCACACAGAGCAATCACCTAGCAACTTATATGACCCCAACTAAACCATGACCTGGATTGCTAAAATGTGTAGTACCTTGGAAGGACATAATGACTCCGACTCAGAAATCACTTTATTCGATCGGTTTTCATACTGATCATAAAAGTTCAAATATACATAATTCATTGATTTTTCCGAATTAAAATATAAAATATTCAGTTAAACAGTCATTAAAAACAGCTCATAATTCATTTCAATCAATTGTGCAATTTCAAGGCATAAAAAGTACACAACACAGTAACAGACAAGGTGATAAGACAACATTCGTAAAAAGAACATTCCAGGGCGACATTGCCTGAATTTATATTTACGCATAATTGGCAGTAAGAACCTTTTTGCGGTGTTCCGAGTAGAACCTATAGAAAAAGAAGATATGTAGATCGGATTGAGAGGAAATACCATCACATGGACAGAACGGTAAGGTTGTATAGAAAAAGTGCCTGATGAGTAACCCAACATACAAGGTATAAGATTTAATCGAAACCTAGTTAAAATGAATCTATGGCGTGAGTTTATCACCATAGACTGGTATGTGGGTTGCCCCGTGCTAAAGACCGGGCCCTCAAGATAGGCTCGCACCATACATTTGGCATTATAATTTTTAAGCCTTTTTTCAGCCATATAATTTTAAAAAAGCAGGTTTTGATTGTTTTTTTTTAACACTCAAGCAGTTACTTGGCGTTTCAAAGATAGTATCTAGACCCAAGGCAGTTAGGCTATTTTTGACATAAACGATCCAAGGGAATCTCTTTACATGTTCCAGTGCGAGACAGTCTACTATGAATTGTTCAGTGAGGTTAACGGATTCCCTTCTCCAGATGGAGTGCCATTGGAGAAGTGGTGCCAAACATATCTGGTCTGATATAAAGGGGACATTCAGCTCAGGGTGGCAGGTAAAATTTGCACAACTTATAGGGAGACCCACCAGTTTTTTCCAAAAAGTATCTTCTATCGATTGGATAGCTGCTGGGTTAGTATGTCCCCATACACCAGCACCATAGGTAGCTACTGAGGTAGACTTCGCAAGGTATACTTTTTTACAACGTCTAGTTGTTTCGACCCTAACTTTTTGATGAGTATAAGGCGTTAATATTTTTTCTAGCATTAAGCCTCTGTTAGTCACTATGAGAGCATGTTGTCATTCTATCAAATGTCACCCACAAATAAGCGAACGTATAACTGTGCCACTTTCCGCCCTGCTATGTAAAAAGATGGTGCTTTCTTTGCCTTATGGTCTGTCACTAAAATAAAAGATTTTTCCTCGTTAGTTTGTAAATCTAATGTTTGCATTATCTTCACATTTGTTCCTAAAAGCTTCTGAAGTGCCAGGCCAGTGCGTGCAATTAGGACCGCATCATCAGAGTGAAGGAGTAGGGGTATGCGGACCTTATACATAGATGGAACATCCAGGGCTGATTCTAACATGGGGGGGGGGGGGCCTCCACACCATTAGTATAAACTGAAAAGAGAAAAGGGGCCAGGACACACCCCTGGAGAACCCCCGCCCCTATTGATGGGGAACCATCTAGTGCACTCTCCCTTGTTTCTCATAGCGGACACAAGCCGCAGCCCTAGTATATAGCTGTCTGATGAAAGAGATAATCGCTTTGTCAATACCCATCTCCATCATGATCCCCCACAAATAATCGTGGGCAACACTAAGGCTGCGGATAGGTCCATAATCGCCAAATAGAGCTTGCCTTGTTTCGCTTGTGTGTATTTAGCAATAAACAAGCTCAGATTGAGGCACTGGTCCTGTGTACCTTTGCCCTTCTTGAAACCATATTGGGTCAGGATCAGAACCTTGTTGGTAATGACCCATTCCTCTAATCTGTTCAATATAACTACCCAGAAGTTTGGCCGTACTGTCAAAGTGAAATGGGCGTGTAATTTTTTGGCTCCAATTTATTGCCCTTTTTAAAAATATGTATCAAAATGGATGTTAGCCATGACTCCGGTGTACCCACACTGGCTATCACATTAAAAACATTAGTCAAGACTGGTCCCCAAAGGTCAGTATGCTTGGGAAAGAAATCTATGGGTGTTCCGTCCGGACCCGAGGCCTTCTTGCTAGAACACTGGGAAAGAGATTCTTTGATCTCAAGATGATTGAAAGTGAGAGCGTGGTTAGCATTTAGGATAATATCCTTCGAGGGCAGAAGCCTTCCCTCACTATTGCCTCCAAATATTTTTGTAAAATGGGCCACCCAAGATTCTTCATCCACATGATTATCTAAATTAGGATCTGAAGATGGTTTCAAGAAAGGAGCATTAATTACCCTCCAGAAATCCCTGGAGTTGTTTGTGATGGAAGCCTGGTAAAGTTGTTCCCAGGCTTCCCCCTTCAATATTTTTAGTCTAACCTTCCTTGCTTCTTTATACCGCTGACGGGTAAGCTTGACCTGAACCACATCTCTTGGGTCGCTCCGATTTGGGGCAGAACCACTTATTTTTTTTACATCAAGTTGACTCGGAGGCAGTCACAACTCTAGTTGGATTATTAGTTATTTCAAGACCGGTCATTATTTCATTATATCTATTTGCTACAACCCAGGGGACGATTTACACCTTATTAATTTTCCCCCACTAATACGATCCCATTTTTTCTTGTTACGAGGGGTTTTACATGCTTTGTCTGCTGAACATGAATCTCTTCCCAGAACAAATAGCAGGATATATCCACATGATCGCTAAAAATAGAGAAATTAATTTTAATATCGGCGATTGACCTTTTGAGGGATGCTGATGCTATTAAAAAAGCCAATAGTTGAGCCATTGGCACTAGAGCCAAAGGTTTTTTGGAGCAATCCTGTGCTTGCAGAGATGGGATTCATTATTTCTAAATATTTTGTGATGAGTCTGTTAAGTAAGTCACCGTGCAAGTTATGGGCAAAATGAGGTATAGCCCCTCCTTCCTCGTCAATTTAGCCACATATCGATTTAAAAGAAAAACAACTGTGTGCGTTAAAATCACCTATCCATAAAACACTAGGTGTCTTCTTGCAGTTATTAAATAAATCATTCATTTTCCCTTCAAGTAAGTCTACAACCTTTGCTATCTCTCCCCCAAAGTAATTGTTATAATTTATTAGAAGTGTTGTAAGGTCCCCTGGGCCTTTGAGGTGAAATAGGTTATAATATGGGGAGTCCATTGTAGGAGGACAAGACTTCCAATCTGAGGGTATTCTTCACCAGAGTCAAAATGCCACTGCTCGCGGACCTGATTTTGACGGGATAGCCGATGTGTGGAACGTGCGATGGCCATCTATGGGGCCTGTTTCCCAAATCTCTTGTAGACAGATCAAGTCAAAGGTAGTTATATCTGGATTCCATCCTTGATCAGTCCATTTTAGGCCAAGCCCTACAATGTTCCACATTATTAGCGAGATCCAGTCTTTGTCCGTGGTAAGTTGCGTGGGATGGTCCAGCCTATCTATGGCACTGCTAATTACTGTGTTGGAATTCTCCCCCTTGGTTCTCTGTCAGTCGCAGGCTTCCAGATCTGCCAGTGCAGTAAATGGATTACTAGTTGGTAAGGGGTTGGATCCATGCCTCATATAGGGCTGATAAACTAATGAATAACGAAGACTGACAAGATCTCTAGGCCCCTTTACCATAGGGCTTTGAAATATTGGTTTGTAAAAAAAAAAAAAAAAAGCCTAACGGCAATACAAACATCTGCGATGCCAACGTTGGAACCTTAGGTAATAGGTTCAAGAGATTTCGGGCCAAAATGGGTGACGTAAGATAACACAATCTCCCCTGATTGTTTTTTCGGAGTTTCCCACCCAATCCACCCTTCTCATCATTAGGCTGGTGGTGGGGCCTTCTGACTGTCCATTTACATGCTTGTTAATCCAGTGGCATGCTTTAAGGATTAGTTGGTCAGTGGTTTCCTTTTGGGTGCTTTTTAATTCAGGAGTGTTAGCTAGGATAATCCCATAGGGACGATGTTAGAGATGCCCTCCGACCTTGAGGCTAAATTAGAATGCCACGAATCCCATAAGGATCTCTGCAATGATGAATGTGGTGCTAAATCCTCCTATGAATGGTAACGAGTGGGATAGGAGCGGAAAGTAGCAGTCACAGGAATTGATGATGATATTTGAACGCCTTGGATCGGGTGCAGGGATGACTAAATGTCTTACGGCCCAATGACTTGTCTACCGCGACAGTATTAGGGATATAAGATGTTTTTGCTGCATCTTGGGAATCTGTGACCTAACCCTCTTCTTTTAGCAATGACTTATTAGCTCCTTAACTGCGTTATCAATGGCCTCTAGGCGCAGGTAAATTGGGTGTAATAATGATGAAATTTTATCGTAAAATTCGGCCCAGTTCGGAATCATTAACGTTAGCTCATTGGGCCTGGTTTGAATATCTGGTGTTAACGAGGTTGCCTTAGCCTTTCTGGCTCTTTTAGCGTTAATAGGTTGAGGGGCTTTGGCGCTGCCTCTTTTCCTTTTGCCTACAGGGTCAGTGGCAGAAGCAGTTATAGAAAGTGTTGTATGGCCCAGGGTAGAGTGGGCAGGTCAAGAGGGAAGGCATTACAAACAACCTCTTGATTCGATGATGACTGCACCTCAGGATTAGTAGGTAATAAAGGCCCTCTATCACTTCCCACTGAACTCATTGAAAGTCTCCTCTCTGTGAGGGCAATCTCCTTAGCTATTGCTGTATTTGCCTTAGCCAGAAAGGAGTCTAAAGAAGTAAAAGTTACCTCATCAGTGGGCAGGTGGGATGTCTTCTTCTTGCCCATCGTTGCACAGTGATCCTTTTGTAGGCGTTAGAGGAGGGGGGCCAGCCTCCGATGGGCGTGGACAGGCCTGCCCTAAGCCTGGGTGCGTCCCCGCGCCCCTGGAGCATGGCGCTGTTTTAAACAGGCTTCGCTGCAAGGGCTGTCGTGAGCTGTAATCTCCACCAGCTCCAGCAGAATGGCTTCACTCCCTCTGGAGTCGGTGAGAAAAGGATGCAGGTACGGCCCCTCGCTGGAGCGTGGCGCGGTTTTAAGCAGGCTCCATTGCGAGGGCTGTCGGGAGCTGTAGTCTCCACCAGCTCCAGCAGTACGGCTTCACTCACTCCGGAGTTGGGGACAAAAGGATGCAGGTACGGAAGGACATAATGCATATGGCCCATCATTGTGATATACAATGTGCTTGTGTTGTGCCATAAGCACCATCAGGTCCATCTTCTCATAAGAGATTAGGAGTCAAGACAATGTGTGTATGTTGCATCGATGTAGTTGGGACCACACTGCTCAAATCCATTCCAAAGTTTAGACCAAAAATATCTGTGTGTAAACTGTGCCACTGGAAAAATGTGTTTGAGGCATGGGTGCTGTAGATAGACATGCTTTGCATACTCCTGCCATCTAGTGTTTGGTACGGATGTTTGCAAGTTTTTTTCTTCTAAGAAGTCTTTTCCAGACACTAGGTAAGGTGACTCCTCCTTTCAGTGATAGACTCCATTGTTAGATTGTTTTCTTTCTGCCATCGGGTTCGGACGTGGTTTGCGGCGCTCCGGTTCAACACGGTTCTTCAGGATCTGTCGTGTAGTTCTTATAAATCTATATAAGATCTGCGCATTTAGACAACATACACTGCGGGCTTGGTGTCTGAACTGATTCCAGACACCCCCACCGGGTATGTTGGCCTGTATGCCAGCTAGCTCCCAGTGCCACTAGAAACTCCTTATCAAGAAGAGAATAGTTCTTGGCAACTATCGAACAGGACAACCCCGATCCCTCAATCGTGGAAACAATGCAATACTTTTCGCTCAGACACTCATGCTCACTTAGTCTCAGAGATATACACAGAATAAATGATATGGACGTTTTCAATAGGTATTTATTGAACATTCGTCATTGTAGTGTAAAATAGGTATGCTGAAACAATCACTAGACAGTAACATATAAATGATGAGAAGCACTAAGAAAGTAAAAGGATGGTAGTTTTCTACCATTTTGCTATAATCATGAATACAGGCAAGTATATAAAATACATGACAATAAAATGTGTACTCCTATGATACAATCCTAACTAGGTGTACCTAAGTGTACCTAGCATGTGTGTAGGTGTTAAGCCAAGAATCCCTCTAGGATAAAGTCAACTCCATTACCTGAAGTGAGAGACTGTGGGACCCCGTCTTGGTCTCGAGTTGGACACCCCGCAAGGGATGTTTAGACACTGCAAGCTGGAGTGTCTGCATGCAGGAACCTCAGCGTCTAGTGTCGGTGTGTCAGCATGGAAGTCGTGATCTCCTCTGACTATCTCAGCAAGATGTGATGTTTATATACCCGAAGGTATCCCCAGGGGTTCTACCTTGCTGTGCCACTGTCGGACTTAGGATGACGTCGGGAATGAACCTTGTACATAGTTATTATGCAGGAGATGATAGTCCTGCTGTGTTTCCGAGAATCCAGAATCCTTATGCATAATGTATGAGGCTATTGTTCAGGGAAAACCCCACGTTCTGTAAGGAGTACTGTAACTAGGTAAAGGGACAGTCCTAGAAGCTGTTATGTATGTAATGTAGGGACGAATATAGGTGAAAGGTTGTGATGTTACGTGGGCCTATATTGGGGTACCTATATGGAATATAACAACCACTCCTCGTCCGATTGGACGACATAATTAATTCTGACGTACTACCTGTCTAGGCACAGGTACGCAAACCTATGTAATAAAAACAATAGTTCTGCTAAATTTTTTACAAATGTTAAAAAAACTCAAAAAACAAAAAGTGCTAAAAACAGAAATTGTCACTCATGCAATAGCTCTAATGTGTCCGTATATATAGTTAGAACGACTACAAGCATTGGAAAGCCATGCAGGTCATAAAAGTGTCAATTTGTTTTTGAGTTCATATTTGGAGTTTGTTAAAAAAAGGCCGAATTTTTCCCAGCACACGACGAGCCATGTTTGTGTCCTGGCTGGTAGACGCAACATCGCTGATGCCTGCCTTTGCAGACGATCCGTTTAACACCTCGCAGAGTATGTCATTCGAGCACAGATTATCTACCGTACTGCCTGCAGCCGATGCTGGGGCAGCCTGTGCACCATCCAAAGCCTGGGTCTTTGTGAAGGAGCCAGTGTCCATTCCAACAGGAGCAGAAATTTCCTGTGGTGGCTCCAAGAATGCTGCCATCAACATAGGAATACGCTGGGGACACTGCAGAACATGGGCCGTTATCGGGTCCAGCAACGCATCAACGTCCGCTTGCGCAACTGATGGAAGTGCCAGACACAGATCTAACACGCATTCTTCTCCACAGAACAGGCATCGGAGAACAGGTAAGATGCAGTCCATCCAGACTGGTCTAAATGACAGAAACCAAGATGCACTTAGTTCCCATAGGCGAGGTGTGCCCAGATGGTGTACCATGCGATCACGGTATTTGCGCTCGAGGAGTGCTTTTTCCATCTCCTTGCGTAGCAGAAAAGGTACAATCAGTATACCTGCTATTAGAAACAGGATCTGCGGAAGTCCTCCAAAAATGCTTCCGAATACGGAGTGTATAAAGTTTGTTATAACTCCGAGGACCGTCTGAAAGGTGCTCGACAGTCCCAAACCTATGGTCTTAAATAGGTGGACTATACCCATCGTATCAGACATGTTAAAGATACGATTGACCATTTCTGCGAAATGGAAAGGGCAGTTGGTACGTATTAGTGCCTGTATCTCGGCTGAGGACCTTGCGATCTGGAGATCAAAAGTCTCCCGGGCGGAGGTTAAGGGCATGGTTTTCTGTAAAAGCATGGCTTTCATTCTGCTCAGAGTATCAAACCGTATTAGAGAAACATTCAATGAAGGCCATAGCGGCGCCTCCCTGACTTTGTGTCGGTGGAAACAATACTTGCAATACAGCAAGTAATCCTGGAGCGCACGGTTACTAGATATGCGATGCCCTTAAGCATCCCACAACAACCTTGATCGTTCAGCATCAAGTAACTCCCACCCGAGAGAAGCCTGAATACCGGAGTGATCACAGCTGCCGGGGTACCTTTCAAATGGCAGGATAGGTTTGCCACTGAACCATTACAAGCTCCGTGTAGCATAATATCCTGGCATATGAGAGATCCACTCAAAGCGTTCTCACAGTTAGTACCGTTTAGGAACACTTCAAGATCCCCACTCCTGCATCGAAATCTGTACGGTAATTCCCAGGATTCCCTGATAAATTCCTTACCCATCTTTTCATATCTGCCCGCCTGTTGTTCTAGGCAATATTGAAACTGGAAAGTTGTGACCGGTAGAGTTATGTGGCCATGGATTAACCACTCTGTGGACGGTGACTCGGCCACAGTAAACGGTAATCTGGCCAGTTTTTCAATATGCAGCATTGTATATTTTGCTCCCCTCTGTGCCATTTTCATCTGTTTTTCTATTAGAGTGTATGCAGAAAACAGGGACGTACTGTTGATAAACCGCCAAGGCACGTAACCAGTGTGCAATGATTGCAGCGTCCAGCTCAATAAAATAATAGAACGTAATTGTGATTGCCCGTGCTGTAGTATGGAGAAGTCCTGTACTAGTACGTCAAAAGCAGAAGATACAATGTTGCCCAGTGAATACATTCTTGATGTTAAAGTAGTCATACCATTGTCAACTACGGCTAATGCCTTTTCTAAGTTAATCCTATCTATTTCTCTTAACTCTCTGCTGCCTCTTGTTGGGAGATTTTCCAAATTTCATTATAGACCGCATACATGAAACGTTTCTGACGTGGCTTTCTGGGGTCTAATAAAAAATCACTTGGGTCCACATCCTCTGATAGTAAGGATAAGTGTTGTTTCACCTGTGTTCGTGTTGAGGTTTTTAGCCAATCGAGGCATAACTTCCCAACACTGTATGATGTCTCTTTGTACATAGCGTGGGTCTGGCCTATGGATACTGTACCCTTCGGTGGTACCCCATAATCTTTCTTGACATCTGTTAGTGTCTGTGGGCCAAACCAACCATCCCTTCGAATTGGGGTCTGATCTATTGTATTGTAGGATGTCCTCTATCGTAGCCCCTTCATCTGATGTAATATTTCCCTCGGTATGTGTTGGTGTAGGAATCCGAGGTGTGTTCAAGTCCTTGTTCTGGGCTATCCCAAGACAGGAAGTTTGTTGCACAGATTTGTTTAGAAAAATCATCTGCTAGGGAATGAGGCATGCTCTAAATAGCGCTTCTGTTCCCTGGACTTGCCAATCCCTAGAACCCCAGACTGATTTTAAGTCTATAGTGTCTTTCCATAAGTTGAAACCCTGTACAGACAGTTGGGTAATGAAGGAAGCAGAGTAAATCTGTTTGGTGTTTGTTAGCATATTTTTCAGTGCTGATGTAGGTGCCACCTTATAATATGAGGTCGGGTCAGAAATGTTAAACCCTGAAAAATATGAAAATTTCTGTGCAAACGTTTTTGAACTGCTTTTTGGTGGTGTAAGGCAATGTTCCCATTGGCGAAAATTGAAAACATTCCTAGGGCTACTGGATTTATGTAGAAAGTGATGACCGTAATGTTGATAACAATACATAGTGTAAAAATCTGATGTCTCTTCCAACATTTCATTGCTAGAAAATGCGGCAGATTGTTCTAAATCAGACAACATATTATTCACAGTTTCAAAATCCCAATCATCCGAAAATGCACTGGAGGTAATGATATCGTTTAAGGAAATTTTAAATAAATGTGGTATTTTAAAAGTTCTGTCGGGCCAAATATATCATAATCAACCTTGTCCCATACTATACCATCAGGTATAGGAACTGCTGTAATGTTCACTGATGACAAGTCTCTTTGTTCACAATGTGATGAAACATGAGGTTTCAGGATCAAGTTCAGTTTTGATGCTGCAGAGCTTTGGCGAAGATAAGACCCATTAATAAGTAAGTGGAAAGTAACAACTAGACCTACCCAGAAAAGAAAGAAAAGTATCCCGGTGATTATCCAAAGTTCTATCCAAGGTGACACCAGGTAAGTCTTTCTAAGAAAAGTGAAAAAGTTGATTTGTTGTTGAGTTTTTGGGGCTGGCGTTGTTTCAGGTTCACTTGGATCCAATGAAAAGGTATCAAAGTCAATGAAATAGCCAGATGCAGTTCGATCTATTTTTGGTAGCTAAGCAGGTTTTGTTGAACTTGTAGATTGCTCTTGTTGAGACATGTTTATGTAGGCATCAGTGTTGGGTTGAATTGAAATTTGTCTTTCATTTTGATTTTGATTTTCTGTTGCAAGAGGAACGAGTTCCATCGCATTGTTGTTCCAGTGCTTTGTAAGGGCGACTATTCAAACGTGATGAGCCTTTCTGTCTGAACTTCCTGTATGGTAGGAAGAGGAGGACGTCGGCTACCCAGGAGCCCACGAGGCCTACTATTCAGTATCGGCCACATAGTGTGGTTTTATCAGATCAATGGAGACAAATCTTTTCTCCGGCAAGAGGCGGCAGAAGTACAGTTCTTCTTCCTTCAACTGCCAGGACAGGCTTTCTGTAAGATGGTCCAAATTCTCTTTTGTCCGTTATCTTTTCTCTGACCAGATCCCCAACTTTAGGAATCCAGAAAGGTCTTGCCGTGACTGACTTTACTTCCCCAGTGGCGAACCATTTCACTTGGACATTGCTCTGTAGAGCCAGCCCTTGATTTATTCAGTTCCTGTAAAACAGCCAAACGTTTATTGATGTCAAGAGTTTTTCATCTGCCACTGTGCCTTCACAATCTAGGTCAGGTACCCACATTCTCGTCTCAAAAAGGACCTCATAAGAAGTGATTCCCCCCCGAGACCTTCTTGGCATGTTGTTTAAGGCCCTCTGAACCCCATATAGGTGATTGACCCAACTACCACCCGCGCCTAATCACCTAGCTGTTAATGATTTCTTTAAGTTCCGGTTTTTCCTCTCCACAACCGATTTTCCCTCTGGATAGTACGGAGAGGAGTACAGCAATACTACACCCAAACCTCCCATGGCCGCCTTGTAAGCCCTAGAGCTAAACGCGGCCCACAGTCAGAATGTAATGTGCCAACTGTGTATGTCCCTATAAAGACTACTCCTAATAACCCGCAGCAGACACGACTGAAGGCGGTCCAGTTACGGAGTCCGCCTTACCCGTGGAATAAATTGCTAGACACCTGTCATATAGCAGAGGATACAACAACATTTAAGTCAGACCCAAATACTACCTATTGTAACTACTGTAGACGTTACCCCTAAGAAGTATACAGGTAATTATATCGAGTTGACCAACTTGGTTTACTGGAACGTCTCGGGTATTAGATCTAAGCTAACAAATCCGCTATGTGCTAATTTAATTTCAAAGTTTTCCATCATGTGCTTTCAAGAAACTTGGATTAAGGATGCTGTTCATATTAATGGTTATCATACTCTCCATACCTGGGCTGTGGCAGGGAGTCACGGGAGGGCAAAGGGGGGTTTGTCTACCTACATATCCTATATGGTAAATATAAGAAAGAGCTGAAATCGGCTGAAACATATTATCAAATCGATTGTATTGCATATGGACAACAAGCACTGCATTGTTTTGACAAATTTCTATAATAATACTCCGGCCGATCAGATTGGGATGACATTGAAAAAACTAGATAATGACTTAAAATCCATTTACAGTGAAAGTGAAGGAGACACGTTCATTATTTGGGGAGGGGATTTTAATACTGCTCTGTGTCCAAATAATGGAAGGGAAGTATGCGGTTTCAACGCTGAAGAGGGGAACAGTGATGCGCACTTTCCACACTCACAATACGGCGAATCGTTAAATGAAGTATTGTGTGGCCATGACTTAGGTTTTGCAAATGAGATCTGTGTTACACTTGTACCCTTCAAATGTACCTTTAATGGTAGAGGATGTTCTACAATAATAGATTATATTTTGGTATCTAATCGATACGCTAATAGAGTTAAGTCATTCACTACCCATAATATTGTGATCACTTCCCACAGAGCGTCTCTTTCTCACATAAGACAACAGACTCGCTTTGGGGCTAAACCTTCCCACGTTCCTCAAAATTTATCATTAAACAGGGTGAACAGTTAAACTTTGCGATGGTCAACGGTAGACCCTCTAGAAATTACAAGGAAGGTTATAATGAAGAGCAAATCTGCCTTTTCAGCTTGTCTAGATGAAAATGCCACCCACAAAACAGTTTTGACCTCGTTCCAGTACATTACTGGGGACGTAAAAGAGGCTTTATTTGTACAAAATAGAAAATCAAATAAAAAAGGGTAGTTTGATGCAAAATGCACGCGGGCCTATGCCAAACTAAAATCTGAGATACACAAAACTCAGTGAAATGTATCTGACATAAGACAGGCAAGGAGGGACTATAAAAATGCACTTATGGTACGCAAGGCGACATTGAGAGATGAGGTCTGGACGGCGCTGCACGAGGCATCGCTGTCTAAAGACGGCGCAGACTTTTGGAAGGCTGTTAAAACCCCTTTTCTGGATCCTGGGGATGCACCATCCATTGAAATTGCAATAACAGACGAGCATTGGATGGAGCATTTCTCTAACTCATTTAATAAAGATACATGTGACAGTATCCCAGAAACCCAAACACTTGCTGATGATGATATACTAACATCATCAACTTCAATTGACCCCCAGGTAACCCTGGATGAAGTCAACCGTGCAATCATGGCAAGCATGAGTGGGAAGGCTCCTGGGCCAGATGGCATCCTAGTAGATTTATTTAACAATAACACTGCGTTATGGGGCCCACTGTTAACCCAGGTAATTACAGCTAGTTGCTCCTTCCGTCTAATAGAAACGTGGTCGGAATCAATTCTAGTGTCAATATTTAAAAAAGGGAATCACCAAGATCCTGCCTGCTATAGGCCGATATCCCTATTAGATTCCTTGGCAAAAGTAGTCGGGTGTATTGTGCTCGAAAGACTACAGGATTGGGCAGAGGAACATAAGATTACCTCTGAGTTACAGTTTGGGTTTCGCAAGGGTCTAGAAACCGTGGGACAAAGCTTAAACCTGAACATTATTATAGGAAAATATACTCTAGTAAAGAAGGGCAGGCTGTTCCTAGCCTTTGTTGACCTCACTGCAGCCTTTGACTGCGTGAGGCATGACAAGCTCTGGAAGTTTCACCATGAACTAGGAGTGGAGCCTAAAATCATTCTCTTTTTAAGAAAACTATATAGCAATGCTAAGGTGAGGGTGCGTTACGGGGCTAACAGATTGTACTGATCAGTTCCATATCAGCAATGTAGTAAGGCAAGGCTGTGTGTTGGCCCCCTTTCTTTTTAATCTCTACATAAATGGTTTAGGCCAATTATTGGCGACCAAGTGTCACGACCTCCCCCAAATAGGACGGCCCATCCCCTCTTTATTGTACGCGGATGACGCCGTCCTGATGTCTCGCACTCAAATGGGCCTACAAAGAGTATAAAATAGTTTCTCAGCTTTTATGCACGATTTGGGTTTGAGGGTAAAAACATCAAAAACCTTTGTTATGAGGTGCAACACTGGCAGCCGTAAATGTAGAGATATGTACATCGATGAACAGAAAATAGATTTTACAAATAGATTTAGTTACCTGGGCATGCTATTTGACCAAAATGCTACTTGGACCCACGCGGTGCAAGCCAGAAAACTGGCTTTCATGAAAACCACCGCCGCCCTAGTTAATTTTGCAAAAAAGCTGGGCAGGAGGCCGCAGCTCGAGCTATTGCAGATATATAGGGCCAAGTGTGTCTCGAAGGCCATGTATGGAGCAGGGTTTTGGGGGATATTCTGATCTACAGGCTTTGCAAGTTGTTGAAAACATGTTTTTAAGATATTTTTTGGCAGTACCTCTTCATAAGTCTGTCATTCTGAGCTGTTACAGATCTTGTAAAAGTGTAACCAATCCGGCTATGGCACAGGATATGGACATCTGTAGATACCAACCTTAATAGGGACATTTTAAATGACATATTTAAACTGGAGGGTGTTTTAGGAATAGCGTGGCTAAAGTATGTGCGGGATTTTATGAGTGATCTAGGCCACCAAGAGTTTTACACTAAACCGAGTACGATGACCAGTTGGCCAAGAAAAGTGTTAAAAGCTAAAAGTTTGTCTCTACTTGAATCACTCAGATTAACAGTAGAAATATAAAAGCCTACAGTACTGTATAACCAAACTATTTTAATCACGCACAGCATTCACCCTCATCTTACTCTTGTCTGTGGTACCTCTGATAGATTGCTATTGACAAGATTTAGATTGGGGACATTACACAGAATAATAAGTTTCCCAAAGATGAATGATTATTCAAGAGTAATGCAACTGTGCCCTTGTGACGATTGTTCAGAGCAAACAACACTTTACGCGGTTTTATTCTGTAAATTTTATAATGTTCAAAGGAAAAGATGGATTTTACCCTTTCTAAAAAAGCTCTGTCTTAAACAATGTCGTCCCGCCTTTTTAGCGCTCCAGTTTTTAGAAAATGAATATATAGTTTGGATCTTATCAATGTTTTTAAAAAGTCTAGTAAAATGTAGAAAGTCGATTTTAATGTGACTGTTTTATTAACTACTAAATGAAACATCTAAAGAGTCCCCAAATAAGTGACTTTTAAGGTTAGCACTTTGTATTGATATAATGTATGTTTATTTAATTCATGTTTCGTTCTTTGTTGTGATCCTGTGTGTAATACATACATGATTCTATGTGCTTCTATGATTTTCTAAACAGAAATCGAATAAAGCTATATTTGATTGATTGACTCGCAAATCTTTGATAACAGTATGAGCGTCAGCTGAGCGCTGAGGCCATACCCATAGGAATCTTGAGCAGGAATCCACTGCAACCATTATGTACTTGTAAGCCCCATCAGATTGTAAGGGGCGCAGTGGTCCAAATAAACACACACAAGAGGTCTGTCTGATATCAATAATGGTGTCTGCGCTGGACGTGTTATGGTGGAGCCTTTCATCTGTTGACGGATGTCACACTTTAAGACTATGGGGCCGATTCCAATTCGGGCCGGAAAACGTACCGACCGACCGACTCGGATCGGGAATCTATTCCGACCGACACGTACCGGTGCAGCCCGACCCGCCAAGTACGATGTAATGCATGCGATTTACGACCGACTCGCACGGAACACTAGCCGAACGACCGAACCGCACGGAAAACAGCTACCCGGCCGGAAAAAAACGCGAATCGAACCGACCGACATGCACCAGGAAGGAACCCGAACGAAACGTACCCGCAAACTCCGACCCGCACAGTACGATGCAATGCGTGGAAAACCCGACCTAGTCGCACGGAGCTCAAGCCGTACGACCGTCACGCATACAAAACAGCGAGCCGAAGCAACCCAACACACCGCGACCGACGCGTACGCCGCACATAAAACACAGCTGAAATACAGCGTGAACGAGTCGGAGAAGCTCGCACGAGACCAACTCCAGCGTCCTACTCGGTCAGAAGAACGTCTCCTACATGCACAAAAAGTACAAAGGAAAAAACACACAAAAAAGGGACAAACAAGCAATTTCAAAGCCAACAATACTGGGTGGGGGGGACATGGAACAAAGACACACCCACAACTCCACCCATATAAAGGCCACAAATCCCTACCATGATCCTTTGCAAATTCGAATTACCTGTCAAGACTCAACACCAACAGACAGCAACCACACACACACACACACACTCACAGCTCATCCATCACACAAGCCACACACAATCAGCACCTCAACAAATAGCACCCTTACATACACCCAGCAAAACCCACACTCACTCAACCTCACTTGCACACCCACCACCCATCACCATGCCCCCAAAGAAGAATCCAAAGTTCCTAGATAGTGAATTGGAAGTCCTGGTAGATGAGATCCTCAGGGTAGAGCCACAGCTGTTTGGTACACTGGTCCAACAGACCCCCATGTCGCAGAAAAACCAAGATGTGGGAGAGGATCGTCGACCGGGTGAACGCACAATCACCATGTTTGCGCGCAAAGGAAGACATCCAGAACAGGTGGTATGACGTGCGCAGGAGGGTCAAGGAGCTACTGAAGAAGGACTACGCCCTGAGCCAACACACCGGCAGTGGCCCTCCTGCCAAACCTGTATACCTCAGGCCCTGGGAGGAGAAGGTGCGGGCCATCCTACCACCAGTGAGCGTATATGGACTATCAAACATCCCAGAGCCTGGTGAGTACACAACAAATGTACACAATATTGTGTGACAATACACACACATCACTGTCAAGGGGATAGTCAAACCATGCACCCTTAGCAAATACACACCAACCAAAAGATAATCATCCCAAGATGTGTATGTCAGTCAGATAAACACAACACATGCCATCTCATAGTGATATGTAACTGTGTCATGACATGTACAAACACAACTACAAATACAGCTAGGCAGTGGCACAAATCTAACCAACAAACACAGTCAGATATGTAGCCACCACTACAACACCACCTCACAGGGAAGCCCACTGAAAGGAAGGAATTCTGTGTATGCTGGCCAAGTCAGTGTAGCCAATAGCATCATGGGAGTTGTAGTCACAGATATTGCCCACCCTCACAATGCGCCCATCAACACCACTATGAACCATGCTCACATCACAGGGAGTGGAAAACAACTGACAATATGGCTGACACTGGCTACTGCTGTGGGGAGCACAAGGCCCTGCTGGCAACTGTGCACCAACCAACAGCAGGACACCACTGACTGACATCCTGAAAGCAAACTTGCACTCCCTGCAATGGAAGCACGTCCCATGGTGGGATATCTGGCTGGGTGGGAAGGAGGACTGACAGCACCGACCATAGTTACCAGCAGCTCTTCTCACGCCCCCCCCCCTCCCTAACACAAACTCCACACAACTCACCTGGGAGAATGCATTGCCTCACACTCTAATCAAATATCCCACAAAGAAGCACCACCCTGGGTTATGCTGTGTGAAGCACAGGGACACACATGGGACTTGTAGCCAAACTAACCCCAGGATAACACTGTCAGCCATCTTGTCAGCACAGGCACACTACCCCACAGGGAAGCAGAGTCAAAAGGAAGGAAGCATGGGCATGCTGGGAAGGGGGGTGGAGGCAATAGCATGATGGGAGCGGTAGTCACAGCTCAACATCCCCCACCCGCATGGCCCAGCAGGCTCACACTCAAGCATGCACACCTCACAGGGAGTGAAAAGCCACTTCAAAGATGTCTGACAATGGTGCTCTGATGTGGGGATCACAAGGCCCTGCTGGGAACTGGGCACCAACAAACAGCAGGACACCACTGTCAGCCATCTTGCCATTGCTGTCACACTCACACACAGTGAAGTCCACTCAAAAGGAAGTAAGTATGGGCATGCTGGGAAGTGGGGTGGAGGCAATAGCATGATGGGAGTGGTAGTCACAGATATTGGTCACCCTCACAATTGGCCCATCAACACCACCCTGAACCATGCGCACATCACAGGGAGTGAAAAGCCACTTCAAAGATGTCTGACACTGGTGCTCTGTTGTGGGGAGCACAAGGCCCTGCTGGGAACTGGGCACCAACCAACAGCAGGACACCACTGTCAGCCATCTTGCCATTGCTGTCACACTCACACACAGTGAAGTCCACTCAAAAGGAAGTAAGTATGGGCATGCTGGGAAGTGGGGTGGAGGCAATAGCATGATGGGTGTGGTAGTCACAGATATTGGTCACCCTCACAATTGTCCCATCAACACCACCCTGAACCACGCGCACATCACAGGGAGTGAAAAGCCACTTCAAAGATGTCTTGACACTGGTGCTCTGTTGTGGGGAGCACAAGGCCATGCTGGGAACTGGGCACCAACCAACAGCAGGACACCAGTCAGCCATCTTGCCATTGCTGTCACACTCGCACACAGTGAAGTCCACTCAAATGGAAGTAAGTATGGGCATGCTGGGAAGTGGGGTGGAGGCAATAGCATGATGTGAGTGGTAGTCACAGATATTGGTCACCCTCACAATTGTCCCATCAACACCACCCTGAACCATGCGCACATCACGGAGTGAAAAGCCACTTCAAAGATGTCTGACAATGGTGCTCTGATGTGGGGATCACAAGGCCATGCTGGGAACTGGGCACCAACAAACAGGACACCACTGACTGACATCCTGAGAGTCAACCTGAACCCACTGCAAGGGTGGCATGCTTCATGGTGGGATAACTGGGCCTGGGGGGAGAAGGAGGTCCGGATGTCCACCAAATACAACCAATGCTGGCCATGTACACACCCCAATATTCATATTGAAATGCTCAAAGTATGCAGGACAATGTGCTACACCAATATCAACCTCTGACTGTGACAACTTAGGACAATGCAATGTACAGGCCCGCATCCAGAGGTACAGTCACAACTGTCAGGTGTGTGAACCATTGATGCATGCAGAAACATAACATACATTGTGTGTGTATCCCAAAAACAGGTGACGATGGGGACACAGCAGCAGACGCTGAGGAGTCCCTGTCCCAGGCTCCGGGGGACACGGAGCTCACTGGTGTGGAACAGCCTCTGCCCTCCTCTGATGACGAAGACCTACCTGGCACCTCCGGAGTGAGTCATCATGCAGCACCAGCAGGACCACCAGCTGCACCCCCTGCACCCACCCCTCCAACGACTGACAACACACAAACCACCCCTTCCGACACGGACAGACCAAGGACCACCACCAGCACACGGACCCTGGCCCAACGTGGAGCTATGGACACCAACACCAGCAACAACCCCCAAGGGGGCCCAGGGTCACCTGTGCGTGCCACCGGAGGTCCTGCACGTGTCGCCAGGGGTGGTGGGAGGGGTGGGAGACATATGTCGCAGCTTGCAGAGGGGTCTGGACTGCATGATGACCCACAACTGGTACGCATAGCTGATGCGTACCAGACCAGCACCGGAGAGGTCAGCCAGGTAGTGGGGATCCTCAGGGACATACAACAGCAGCAGGCTGCTCATCATGCCCTCTTGGGCTCCCACATGTCCCGTGTGGAGACACACATGGCTGGCATGGAGTCCAAGTGGGACACATTGCAAGAAATGACGGCGGTGCATAGGGACATATTGCAATGCCTCCGCCAGATTTGCACCAACATGTCAACACCTCCCTGTGTGCCAACAACATCTGGTGCTGCAACAACTGCAACTGCCACAGGGAGGGAGGATGACTCTGGCGGAGAGTCCCCTGCACCGCAGCAGCCTGCACTTGAGGGTCCCCCCCCAAAGAAGAGGGGTCGTCCGAGGAAGGGCAACTGAGAGGCCGATGGCCATGCACAACTCCCAGGAAGCCACCACCTGTTCTGGAAAATCACCTTTGTGCGCAAACTGTTCACCCTGTCGAATGCAACACAACTCTCCCACATGACATGGGGAGTACAAGTTGGACCAATGTATCAGATGACTGTGGACTTTACTCAGGACATCTCTGCTACCAGGACTTCCAAATCATCTAGGAACTTTGGATTACAATCACAATGTACAGCACCCACCATCCTGGGCACTATACTCACACATGCATGTCAATAAACTCACTAATACACCATACTTGCCTCTGTTGTGATTCCAACGTGGTTTCTGTCATGGAGATGATGATCTGCGAAATGACACTGTGCATGCTAACTGCTACAGCAAGTACAAGACCGGCATGTGAGTCATGGCGACGTGACACATATGAGGGAGACACACCACCAGGGCTACACAACACATACACACCAAGGCCATCTGACTCATCGCCAGGAAATACGGTGCAATGCACAGACACAACACCTATTCACAGTCTGTGTTAACTAGCCCACTGGTGCAGTAAGCAAATGTCAGTCAGATGTGTGACCACAGACAACGCACATCACAAAGTGAAGCACAGGTTTATTACACAATTGCAACATGTTGTAACCACTACAGATGCAATGTAATCACACCTGGCAGTGGGCACACAGTCAACAAGTGTAGAAGGAAGGAAGTCCATGGGTGTGGCGCACATCACCTGTAGGGAAACGACAGCTACCACCCTGGAAGTTGAATCACGGTGTCGGGGGATCACAGTTGACCAAACAACTCTGAAAGTACCCTGTGAAGGACAGAAATGACACACAGTCAAAAGCACTGAAGAACAGGACAGAACTGCAATACTCATGCAAAATACATGTCACAAGATACCTAGACAAAACCAAGTTAGCATGTGAACACTGTTGTGGAGTACAGACTACCTGTAAGGACACATCGCTGCACGCATACAGTCATGTAGCACATGGACACACTCAAACAGCAACAGCACCACCAACACATATCACGCAAACTCACATCATTGACATGACATCTCCGGATACTCACATTCAGCTGAAGAAGTTGGTGATGAGCTGTGTGAGGACATCACCCTCATCATCATCACCATCACTGGCATCGTGGCCCAGGCCAGGATCCTCCACAGGTGGCGGATGTTGGTCATCGTCATCCAGGATGAGAGGCAACTCCTTCCGCACTGCCAGGTTGTGTAGCATGCAGCAGATGATGACAATCTTGCACACCTTTGCTGGGGCATATGGGAGGGCCCCTCCTGTCTTGTCCAGGCAGCGGAAGCGGCTCTTCAGGAGACCAAATGTCCGCTCAATCACTCTCCAATGTGCCTCATTGTAGCGCATCTGGGCTGGTGTCACAGGGTTCCTGAGGGGCGTCAGCAACCACGGCATATTGGGGTATCCGGAGTCACCTACATACGGACAATTGCACATTAGCGGAGTTGGAAAAGAGGGTGGAATACTACATTGCAGAACACACACAATGGTACAAAGTCGATGCACACCGACAAGCCAGGCACGCTGGTTCCGCATCTGTGACCTCATCCTCGGGATGCGACTACTCCTCATCACGTAGGCATCGTGTGCAGAACCGGGGAAACGGGCACACACGTGTGAGATGCTCATATCTGCAAGACATACCACCAGTGCATTGACCGAATGGTAATGTTTGCGGTTTCTGTATGCCTGCTCATGTGCCTGTGGTGGTACCAAAGCCACATGTGTCCCATCAATGGAGCCAATGACATGCGGCATCCTCCCCAGGGCATAGAAGTCACTCTTGACGTCAGTGAGTTGTTGAAGTTTAGGGAAATAGATGTACTGGTTCAGGTATCTCAACATAGCCTCCAAAACATCGCGTAGCACACAGCTGAACATGGTCTGTGATATCCCACCAGCAGACGCCACAGTGTGTTGAAAGGTACCGGTGGCAAAGAAGTGTAGGGCTGCCATCACCTTCACTTTGGGGGTCAGCGCTGTGGGGTATGTCCGTTCAGGTTGCAAATGTGGGGCCAACCGCACGTCAATTCCTCAATCAGCGGCCTGGTGAAGCGGTACCGTCGGATGCAGTCCCGCTCCACCATGGATGCAAGGTCAGGGAATGGTCTATGGACAGCTGGTGCCCTGCAGTGCATAGGTGAAGAAAGAAAGATTGTCAGTCACCCCACATACATGGCATTGACCATACTCAATATCACATGATACATCATTGTGAGACACAAGTACATGATGTGTGCTGTACCGTAAGGACATGTATGGCACCTACATGGCCAACATCTAACATCACAGTTCAACAAGTGTCGTCAACAAGTCCCAGGTTGTGCCATGGGATATCATTAGGCTGTGTCACTGTTCCCATGTACTGCTGTCACGTTCCAAACACACACCACAGTGACATGTGAGGACAGATGTGCCCCAGGCATCACAGCTCATTGACAGGTAGATTCCCAGGGACCCTGTATTGCCACATGGACACTGGCATGACATGGTGCATCATGAATACACCACAGCAAAACAACTATGAGCCCCACAGGTAGTGGTCCCTTTTGCCTCGGCAGGACAGACATGGACGTCTGTGACATACACACGCACAACATCAAAGTCCATGCACGAACAACGTGGATGTGGAGACTGTCCCCCATTGTGCACATGGAATCAGAGACATTGTAAACACAACATGCACACAGACTGTGGAGGGCCATCACTATCGTTGCAATGGGTCAGCCTGTGACGTACATACCGTCCCACATGGGACTCAGGGGGTATGTGACATGACACACATACACAACCTGGAAATGTGACCATGCCACATGCTCTGAACTGAACAGTTGCACATCACAGTGGTCATGTGCACAACACACAAAGGATTCTGTCCCAATGAACACGTGCACAGCCTGGGAGTGGCTGCCCCCAAGTGCCACCCCTAAAACCACATGTTGACCCCCATACACGGAAAAGTTAATGCAGCCTTACATGCCTTAGGATACAGTGTGGACAGGCTGTGCTGTTGTAGGTGTGCCCCTGAGTCCCTGGAACGTAAATGTGGCTGGCATACGTTCATCTGTGACAGGCATGGTGACATATGCCAGTGACATGTACAGGGACGCAATGTACAGCAATGGACCGATCGGTGCGCACGCATTGGCCATTGCATACAATGTGAGCGGGTACGCGTTGTCATCCGATGTACGCGTTGTACAGCAATGGACCGATCGGTGCGCACGCGTTGGCCATTGCATACAATGTGAGCAGGTACGCGTTGTCATCCGATGTACGCGTTGTACAGCAATGGACCGATCGGTGCGCACGCATTGGCCATTGCATACAATGTGAGCGGGTACGCGTTGTACAGCAATAGACCGATCGGTGCGCACGCATTGGCCATTGCATACAATGTGAGCGGGTACGCGTTGTCATCCGATGTACGCGTTGTACAGCAATGGACCGATCGGTGCGCACGCATTGGCTATGGCCTGGCATGGCAACGGACGTGTTTTCAAACCTTCAACGAGTCTGATGCAGTGAATTCAGTTGGTCACCCACAACAATGTTGCAAAATCATGGGTCTCATGAAGTTGAACTTTTGAAGGATGCTGTGGGCGTGTGTAAGTGGTGCAATTCCATGGATTGGCCAGATTCAGAAGATGCAAACGACTTGGACCTATCACGTTGGACACATGGGACAGTATCTGCCTCTGCAGCACACATATAATGCTGGCTGTTCCCCTGAGAGCTCACTTGCCTGCACTACATGCTCCAGGACGACATCTGCCACCACCACCACTGCTGCTGAATCTGCATCCTCTGGATCCTGCAATGGCACGTACTGTGAAGAGAGCGCCAGCCTTCAGCACTGAGGAGAACCAGGCCCTGCTGGACAGCCTCCTTCCACAGTACAGCAAGCTGTATGGGAAACTAGGGGAGCAGGTGAGTGTGCTGTCCACTGCCTTACTAAATGTGCATGTTGTCTGACTAGCAAGACTTACAGTCTGCACGCCACTGGCTAGCAGGCTCACTGAGTAGTTGTCACCCCCCATAGTGTGTAGTTACATGCACTGAACAGGTATAGTGCAGTGACAGTGCATTTAAACGAGGTTTAACTCCCCAGGCAATGATACCATGTAGTAACTGCTGGCAAACTGTTCAGGGCCATAGTTGCACTGCTGTGTACATGATGTGCCCCTGTGATTGAGACATGTATATCCAACTGTGTAATGCACGGATATATTGCATGTGTACTAATGGCCTTTTCACTTTGTCATCCTCACAGGTTGATGCCCACCAGAAGCAGAAGATATGGCTGACCATCGTCCGGGCAGTGAGATCCGTGGGGGTCTACAAGCGCCGGATCCGCAACTGCCAGAAGAGGTGGCAGGACCTTCGGGGCTGGACCCAGAGGATCGCACGGGTCCAGCTGAAGCTGTCGCCTCCTCGCAGGAGGGGCGGACACCGGACACTGACTCCCCACATGCTCAGGATCCTGGTGGTGGTCTTCCCTGATCTGGAAGGGCAGCTGAAGGCCAGAGAGCAGCAAGGAGGGGGTGAGTCCATGACTGCATTGTGAACTTTGTCTGCCATGCTATGTGCCCTCCTCTGGCCTGGTTAAACTTCCACAGTACATCAGTCATGTGGTCCAGGACCCATGTCCCTTTATTGTGCACTGCCCACTCCTCATCTGATACCCAGGTGTGGCCCTTACAGTCAGGGAATTGTGTCACTTGGGTACTGTGTCCTTGCATTTTGCTTAGCTCAAGGTGGGGGACAGCATTTGTTCCCCTGACTCTGTGGTGGGCATCATGGGTGGGTCCATTGCTTACACAATGCCTGTGTTCTGACATGTAATCTGCGTGTTACTTTGATATGTGGTCCAATAGCTGATCTGATTCACCACATGTGCCTGGGGTATTTGGCACACACCCATGCTGCGGGTGGGAACAATGTTTGGGCCTCAGGAGTATGTATATCAAGTGTGTCACACATACTTAGCCACCTGCCTACTGTCCAGGGCTCATCCCTCATTCACGTGGGGCAGGACAGTCATGCCTACTCCAGGCCATACAATACACTTTGTACTCCCACTCCCGTGTATCAGCTGACACGTTGCGCTCAGTGATATGTCCCCTCAGGTGTCTGCCTCTGTGTCATTGTGCTGTGGCTTCGTTGTCAGGTCTACTGTGGTGTTTCTCGGTTAGGGCTCAGCATGCCACCGGAGATGTGTCCATAGGGGACGATACTTGTGTGACACATAGGTGTTTGGACACTTGACCGTGCAGACTGGGGTATGCAAATGTGAAGTTCAGGCAGCTGTTTCCCATTCACAGCAGATTGTGAGGTGCTCAGGTTCCGAGGGTTGTGTTACAGGTCTCCCATATGTCCAATTGGTATGACGTGGACAAATAAGAGTTCAGATGATGTGGTGTGTGGGGGATGGACATGTGCACTTGTCAGCTACAGAACTTGCATTCCCCATGACCTAGGATTGTGACACAGTGCAGACTGTTGGCTGGCTGGCCTGCCCATGTGACTGGAGACAGTGATGTATGACTTAGCAGGCATGCCTGTGCCATGGCATTAAACTTCCAATGTGTGATCCTGCAGGGGAGTGACATGTGCCACAAGCACCCCATTGTGGCAATGACTATCAGGACATGGGTGCATCATGGTGTCTGGTGCTGGTATGCATCACATGCATTTCAAAATAGACTGGCCATCCCTTCATCCGGACCTCTGTACTGACTCAGTGGCAAGAGTTGTGATGTGTGCATGTTCACATACTTCACCGTGTTCTCTGCACTGTCCAACTACTGTGCAGGTGGTGCATGTGTCCACACTGGGGTATTGCCATCCGACAGACACCAGACAGATGGGTGCAAGGCCAGGAGGGATGTGAGTGCCATGGTTGACCATCAGACTGACAATTGGCTTCTCCTACTCTGTTTGGGCACTTTTGGCAATGTCCAACTAAGGATGCCAGGGCTTGGTCTGTAATGTGCTGTACTTACTTTGGTGTGTGCGGTCGGTGCAGGTGACTGTGTTGTCTGTTTCCCTATTGTTTGCAGATACATCCACGGCCACAGGAGGGGACAGCCCCACGGACCAGGAGGAGCCGCATAGCCAGACTGGATCAGCAGCCGAGGAGTGGTCGGAGGGACCCAGTGGCACGGAGGGCGAGGGGAGCCACACCGAGGAGTCCTCAGCAGCATCCACCTCAGCTGAGGACCACAGCAGCTCGGAGGATGACTCCCTTGTGGAGGCGGGTGTCAGCAGCCCCCACACCCCAGCTAGTGTTGCTGTCCCCGCCACCACCACCACCGCCCTCCCATCGGTTCCCATTCCAGAGGTCCGTGGAGGCTCCCGTGTTCGGGAGCGTGTCTCCTTCGTGCCAGGCACCGCACCCCCTGCCCCTGTGTCCCCTGCTGCCCTGAGTGAGGAGTCTGTGTACCTCCTTCGCCAGCTCCATGTAGGGCAGACAGCAATGCTGAGTGTCCTCCATGCCCACACCACTCTGTTGACTCAGCTGGTGTCGTTCATGGAGGGCATCTCTTCGGGCATGTCTGCCCTACAGAGGAGCAATAGGTCCATGGACTCCTCCCTGACGGCAGCAGTGTCCCTCCTCCAACAGTCCCTCACCCCTCCTACCTCTGCCCCATCCACACTCCCCAGCACCCTACCTGTCCCAAGCACACCGGCACAGGCACCCACCAGCACAGACACAAGCAGCACACAGACACACACGCCAAAATCCACACGCACGCACAGTCAGGGGACTGAAACCACACTCACAGGGGATGGGGCACAGGCACACACACAGCATCCACGAGCACTGCGCAGTCCTCAGATACCTCTCCCTCCAAGGCCCATTCCCATGCCTCACCTGCAACCCCACCTACACAGCGGCTCTTCCTCTCTGACCTAGGCCTCTTCCCCTCCAAACCAGCTGATCCAGCATTCAGGGGGAAGAGGAAGCCCACCCACACAGAGGGGAGTGCCCCTCACCCCCGGACACCCTCCCCCAGGCGCAGACAGACTGAGCCCCCCCATCCGCAAGTCCCCCCAGACCCGGAAGAGCAAGACCCCTCCGCCGCCCTGCAGCTCAAGCACCAAGTCTCCTTCCTCCATCCCTCAGGCCCCCACTCCACAGGTGCCCCCACCACACCCTGCCCCAGGTTCCCCCACCCACAGATACACCATCCCCAAAATGATCCGGCCTTCTCCCCCTGCCACTTGCTCTTCCAGCACCACACCCCCGCTGCGCATGTCTGTGCCACTGGTGTGGAGACGGTGTCCTCCCCTCTGTCCTGCCCACCTTACCTGAACCCCATTCTCCTCCCCTGGAGATGGGCACTGCAGTGGAGTCCACTACCACCCCGTCTGACTTGGGCACTGCAGTGGGGAACCTGTCCACTCCATCTGCACGGCCCACTGCAGTCGTGCCGGCACCCACACCATCTGAGTCATGCCCCCCAGTTGTGCCGGCACACACCATGTCAGACACCTCCACTGCAGTTGTCAGTGACTCTCCAGCACCCACCACCCCTTTCCTGCCTCCTTCTGGTGAGCCCTGATCCTGTCCCTGCGGTGCCTGGCCTGCCCCCCGTATGCCCCTCCAAGGGGAATGTCCCTGGTGTGTAGCAGTGCAGGCATGCGAAGGGTGACATCTGGCACTGTCACCCTGTTTGGACTCATATTATGGACTGGCCATTGGCCTTTGTTATATTTTTCTTTCGCTTCTCTCACCCAAATGCTGAATAAAGCAACTTTCTGTTCTCTAGTGGTTTTGCTTCTGATGTACATGTTGTTGATGATGCTAACCGTGCCGTTGCTGCAGTGATGGTGATTTTTGGTCTCATGAAAATGAAGTGTTACTGTGCAGGAACCCATGTGGTCCACGGGGAATGTGTCCTATCCTGTAGTGTATCCATGTCATCCTTTGCAGCAATATGAGGGTGTCATGTTTTCAAGATTTGGCAATGCGAATTCCTAGGTTTTATTTGCAATATCACATCTGTGGCTTACAGCCCTGCACATCTGTTGTGCTTGCCATTGTTCAATTAGTCTACTTCCCTGACCGTGTGGCCATCTCCACTGGACATGCAAGTTTGGGCATCAATGGGGAAGGACTCATCTGTGTTATCAGTGCAACTTGCTATACATGTGTGTTGGATCTGTGCTGATGATTTCGGTGACACTCCCATGACCAGGCTGATATGACGGGAGCCTTCATTTAGTGCTAATTGTTGACTGTGTGACCAAGTGTTCTGCTGACATGATGGAGCCCTACTGAGGCAATGTATGGCACAGCTTTCCTCACACAGGAGTGGAGTCCCCTCATGACAGTGTGTAATCCTGTGACATACCTGAGCCCAAGGTGTGTGTTGTGTGAGCATGTCTGTGTGTGTTCACTTCCATTTTGCTGGGCAGGCTGGGATCCCTAGTGATGTTCCTGTTTGTGATGCGTGCTGAGTTGACCTATGTTCCCCCAAAGTCTTCTCCCTGGGTTCTCTGTGATGTGGGTGCATGGCACATTACTGGTCATCAGGGTGTCACCCATAGGTGTGTTTGCTGTCAGGGCTGAGTTTGTGGGCAAACGCAGATGGGACACAGTCAGGATTCCCCTTGGCACTTGTTGTTTACACCTGTCATGTAATTTCCAGTTTGTGTTAGCTTTCAGTGATTGTGACACGTTGTGTGTGTGACTGCTGGCACTCCTCAGGGTCAGGGCTGCAATGTTGGAAGTTGTCTATGTGTGTTCTTTGTGGGTGACCTTGGCTTCTTCATTGGTGTGGGACTGTGGCCGGGATGCCATTGGTTGGTGTGGTATTGACGTCATGTCCATGTACGGCGTACTGTGCAGTGTGTCAGACATTCAGGAGTCTTGTTGACTGGCCATGTGTGATGGGTTTCTGCAGCTTAGTTCCCACCACCACCCCTGGGATTGTCATGGGTGCATGTGCAATGTCACCAGTGCATGTGAGCTTCACTGCTGCACATTGTTGGAGGTCGAGGTGTGTGGTGTTGAGTGTGTGCAGATGAGAGTTGTTGCCCGGCTAGGCCCCTGCCTCCATGTTGGCCTTGGCTGACAGGCCGTGCTGATTGATTTGTGCTTGTGTAGGTGTGATGGTAGTTTGTTGCTCAGGACACATGACTGTGTTTCACAGTGTGAACGACATCTAGCTTTGTCATCACAGTGGGATTCTCATGCAGCCCCGGGTCACCACATTGTGGGGACCCTGGGGGTAGTGCTGTGGTGGGTCTGTGTCTTGCTGTGTTAGTTGCTGTTCCTACATGCTTGTGTGACATGTGTGATTTGTGCTCCCTCTCATCTAACAATGCCTGATTGCCCACATAGGGGATTTGGATCCATGAGTTACTTTTGTGTGGCACTGTATGCGCATCTGTGTGATTGGTATTCCGGCCTCATCATGTGTTGTGTGGTTGCCTGGGGACACTGGCACCCCCCCCCCTCACCTGTTGTGTTTGATGTGCAGTGTGGGGCTGCCTGTTTGTGTTTGTACATCTGCACCACTGCATTGGCATATCTTTAGTGTTCCATTGGCTGTATGTTGTTTGGTGGGTTTCACCTGCTGTCCCTGGGACTCCTAGGACATCAGTCAGCACAATGTTCATGGTTTGTGTGTCCCATTGCTGCCATGGTATGGTATCTGTTCACCTCACATCTACAGTCTCCACAGGATGTCTACATTTGTGTGCCCATTGGAGCAGATATGTGGTTCTGCATTATGATGGTCACTTCTGTCATTGTGTTATTGATGAATGTTGACAGTGTCATCCCCCATGGGTGATGTTTGTCTGCACATGGCCAAAGGTATGTCTTATTTGCACTGCACTGTTAGCCTCACCCAATATATGTTGCTATGGGACACGAACACTACTTTGCCACTGGTGTGTTTGTTGTTCTGTGACCAGGATTCAGCCATGCTGTTTGGCAGTTGCAGCTTTTTCCATGGCCACACTTACCTTATGGTCACTGTGATGATGGGTGTTTGGACCCC
The DNA here is from genome assembly GCA_963921515.1 of Calotriton arnoldi. NCBI lineage: Eukaryota > Metazoa > Chordata > Amphibia > Caudata > Salamandridae > Calotriton > Calotriton arnoldi. The sequence continues at coordinate 2,248,742 of CAWUFW010002007.1, forward strand.
ATTGCCACAATGTTCAAGATGTGCTTCAGCTATGGACCCCACACTTGCATTTTGGTCACTGTGATGAAGGGTGTTTAGACCCCATTGCCACAATGTTCAAGATGTGTTTCAGCTATGGACCCCATACTTACATTTTGGTCACTGTGATGATGGGTGTTTAGACCCCATTGCCACAATGTTCAAGATGTGCTTCAGCTATGGACCCCACACTTACATTTTGGTCACTGTGATGATGGGTGTTTAGACCCCATTGCCACAATGTTCAAGATGTGCTTCAGCTATGGACCCCACACTTACATTTTGGTCACTGTGATGATGGGTGTTTAGACCCCATTGCCACAATGTTCAAGATGTGCTTCAGCTATGGACCCCACACTTACATTTTGGTCACTGTGATGATGGGGGTTTAGACCCCATTGCCACAGTGGTCATGGTCTGCTTGCATTGTGGAGGCCACACACATTTATGTGTGACACATGTGATAGGGGGTCACATTGTATGTTCAATGTCATGTTCAGTGTTGTAGGCATTTGACAGTCTACACACGCTTGTCATGGTGTTGGGGGGATGTCTTTTTCTTGCATTCCTTATGTTGGAGTGTGCTGGTTGTGTCATGCATTACCCATCCTATGAGTGGGGGTGGTGTTGGTGGTGGGCATCCAGCCCCCATGAGTAGGGGTGGTAGTAGTGGTAGGCATCCAGCCCCCCATGGGTAGGGGTGGTAGTAGTGGTAGGCATCCAGCCCCCCATGGGTAGGGGTGGTAGTAGTGGTAGGCATCCAGCCCCCCATTAGTAGGGGTGGTAGTAGTGGTAGGCATCCAGCCCCCCATGGGTAGGGGTGGTAGTAGTGGTAGGCATCCAGCCCCCCATTAGTAGGGGTGGTAGTAGTGACAGGTATCCATCCCCCCATGGGTTGGGGTGGTAGTGGTGGGCATCCAGCCCCCCCTGTGTAGGGGTGGTAGTAGTGACAGGTATCCATCCCCCCATGGGTAGGGGTGGTAGTAGTGACAGGCATCCAGCCCCCTATGGGTAGGGGTGGTAGTAGTGGTAGGCATCCAGTCCCCCATGGGTAGGGGTGGTAGTAGTGGTAGGCATCCAGCCCCCCATTAGTAGGGGTGGTGGTAGTTGTTGGCATCCGGGCCCCTATGGGTGTATATGGCATTGGTGATAGCCATCCCGCCCCTATGGTGCTGCTGTTGCTGGTGTAAGTAATTTCTGCATCCCTATGTGTGTGTGTTGTGTCGGGTACGTGTGGTTTGTTTGTGTGGTGGGTGTCTGTAGGAAAGTGGCCCTGTATATACTGAACCAAAGTAAGGTTCAGGGTGCACAGGATCCACAGTCCCCAGAGGTTTGGCAGAGGCTAAAGTTAGATGTAACCTTACTCTCTAAAGTGGTAGCTTGGTCGAGCAGTAAGGCAGTATCAGAGGACAGTGTAAAGCATTTGTTGTACACACTCAGTCAGCAAATGAAGCCACACACTCAAGAACTGAACTCTAGGCCAATGGTTTGTGTATAAAAAAATGATATACTTGTTTTATTTTAGAACCCACAAGAGGTATTGCAATATGCTTTCTCAGGATGAGATGCTTTGGTTAATCACCTTACAAATAGGCATTAGACTTTTTGATGGTAGTAATCACAGTTGGTGCAAGAGGCAACACAGGGTCAAATACAATGGAAAATTGTGATTAATTACAATTAATTACTTTGTAGATTACTTTTCTAACCACAGGACTGGATCCTGGATTCAGTCCTGGGACACTTCCTGTAAACAGGTAAGAAAAAGCGTTTTGGTTATTGTAGTGATTTTTGAGGAATATTACTGTATTTCAAAAGTTGACACAGAAACTTTTCTGGGTAAAATTACCAATGTTATCCTATGGAAGGAAATGCAGTTTGCAAGCAAAGCAGGTTTACGTTACTTTTGTAATCCAGTGCTGGGTTCTCTGGTTCAGCACTGGGGTATCTATCTAAAACAGGCAAGTAATTACGTTTGTATCGTTGGCACGATTTTTAAAGAATATTTGTAAAATGCAGAAATCGACACTTAGAAACTTTTTCAACAAAAGCAGGCAATGATATCCTATGAGAGGAATTTCGAGTTACTGGTAAGTACGGTAAAAATTACTTTTCATGGTTGGTACTAGACTAAAAGAGGCAGTACTGACGTCTCTCCTGATAGCAGGTGAGTAGTTCGGAATTCGTTACTGTTGTGATTTTTAAACAATATTTTAGTATTTCAAAAGTAGACACTTAGAAGAAATTTCACAGAAAACCAGTCAATGGATCCCTATGGAAGAAAATGGAGTTAGCGGTAAGTAACGTTGTGATAACTTTTTAGGGCCAGTGTTGGGCACCCCGGTCCAGCACTGGGGCCTCTTCTAATACCAGGTGAGTATTTTCGTTTTCGTGACTCGGTTGATTTTAGGTGAATATTTTAAAGTTTCAAAACTCCACACTTAGAAGAAATTCCAGGTGGGAGCCAGTCAGTGTTACCCTATGGAAGAAAAGTGAGTTATCGGTCTTTGGGTAAGTACTCGACTGGCAGAGTTAAGGTTCTGGGCATAGACTCAGGGGTCCCCCAGTATCAGGTAAGTACAGTTGTTACACCCTCAGCGGCACAGGGGCGGCCGGGTGCAGAGTGAGTAGGCCCAATGTTATCCTATGGCAGGCAGGGGGCCTCGGGTTGGTGGCTACTGGCAAGCAGGCCACGCGGCTGTGGGAGCTGGGCTCCTGGTCACTTGCTCAGGGCAAATGGGGAAGTAGGTTAGGGTAGAGGTTGCACTTCCAGGGGCACTCGGGCGGCTGGGTGCAGGGTGCTTTTCAGCCGTCGGGCGCTCAATGTTAACCAATGGAGATCTTGGACGGTGAAAAAAGGCTGCAGGCTCGGGGACGGTGGCTCTTCAGGGGCGACCAACACTTCGGGAGGTAAGTTGGGGTCTTGGAGGATAGGTAGACACCCAGGAGTTGGGCACAGGGGGCCGTGGGGCGCCGGGTGCAGGGGTGTCTTTTGAGGTCGGGAAATCTTACCCCCTGCTGGTCGCGGTTGGAGGGGTCCCTTGTCCTGAGGCTGCAGGCGTCGTCTGGGTCGTCGAGGAGGGTCCTTGGGCACTGGATTCCAGGTCAGAATCGCCGGGGGGACGTCCTCAAAGTCTTTGTTCACTCAAGCACAGGCTGGGCTCGGCGGGTGCAGAGTGTGCAGGTTTCGCGGTTCCGTGCCAGGGCCGGGTCTTTTGTAGTTTGTTTCTTTTGAACAGTACCACTGCTCGTGGGAGTCCCTGGGTTGAAGGCTGTGGCACAGAAGTCAGGTCCTCCAGGGTTTTTGAGGGGGCTGAGGCCGGGGTTCCGCAGGAGCAGGTTCAGAGGTCGACAGGCCGGTAGGGCTGGGGCCAAGTCAGTTGTCGTCGCCTCCTTGTTAGCAGCTGCACGGCTGGTCTTCTTGCTTCGTCTTCTCTTCTTGTTTTTGGATTCGGGAACTGAGGAAGGAAGGTTCAGGGAGCCCCTAAATACTGAATTTAGGGGTGGTTACAGGTAGGTAAGGGCAGGGACCAATGGGTCCCTTCCCTGGGGTGGGTACACCCCTATTCTGCTCCTCTCCAGTGGTAGGGGGCAGGAGCCTGTCCCTGGTTGGCTGGGTCCCCCCATCCTCAAGATGGCGGGGACTCGAGTTTGTGCTTCACCTCGCCTCCCCCACCTTAGGGGTGGAGTTGGCAGAGGTGGGCACAACCCATTTCCTGCCTCTGGTTTTCCCGCCGGTTCTCCCGCCAGAAGTGGGGGTAGAACCAGTGGGGACCAGTTTGCTGGAAGCAGCAAATGGTCTGGGCAAGCTCAAAGGCGGCAGGCCTTTGAAGCTCCCCTGCCCATCCTGGGGAGGAGGCTTTGGCACCTCGCCCCAGGATGCGCATTGTTTCAGGCCCCTGAGAGCAGAGGCTCTCGACCCAGGGGTCCAGAAACATGTCTGGTGGTGGCAGCCTGGGCAGCCACTAAGTCCGGACTCTGGAGGTCGGGTTGGTTTCAGGGGGCATCTCTAAGATGCCCTCTGGAGTGCGTTTACATTAAATCCCACACTGGCATCAGTGTGGGTTTAATGTGCTGAGAAGTTTGATACCAAACTTCTCAGTTTTCAGTGGGGCCATTATGGTGCTGTGGAGTTCGTAATGACAGACTCCCAGCACCATATACTCTTAATGGCAGCACTGCACTTACAATGCCCAAGAATGGACTTGGGCACTGTAGGGACACAGGGCTCATGCCTCTGTGCCCTCACCACTGGCATAGTGCACCCAGCTAGAGGGGTGGCTGACCTAGGCCAGGGCAGTGGTTTGTAGGCATGGCACACAGGGATGTGTGCCATGTCGACTCTTCACTTTTGTTCTGCACCAAGACACGCAGCCTGCAAGGCAGTGTGTGTGTGTAAAGGTACAGGGTCCCTAAGGGTGGCACAACAAGTGCTGCAGCCCTTAGGGGCCTTCCCTGGTCACAGTGCCCTGGGTACCCATGGTACCATTTACCAGGGGCTGACCTGTGGCCAGGGATGCCAATTGGGTATAGGCATCAATGCAGTTTTAGGGAAGGAACACAGGCCCTGGGTACCTGGTTGGCAGGAGCCCAGGGCACACTCAGTCAAAGCACATCAGCAATTCAGCAAAAAGTGGGGGCATACCATGCAAGAAAGATGGCACTTTCTCACACAACCCCCCCAAACGAAAGATGATGAGACTAACCTTGCCCTAGGGAGTCTTCATTGTCTAAGTGGAAGAACCTGGAAAGGCCATCTGCATTGGCATGGGCAGTGCCAGGTCTGTGTTCCACTTCAAAGTCCATTCCCTGGAGGGAGATGGACCACCTCAACAGTTTTGGATTTTCTCCTTTCATTTGCATTAGCCACCTGAGAGGTCTGTGGTCAGTTTGAACTAGGAAGTGAGTCCCAAACAGGTAGGGCCTCAGCTTCTTCAGGGACCAAACCACAGCAAAGGCCTCCCTCTCAATGGCACTCCAACGCTGCTCCCTGGGGAGAAGCCTTCTGCTTATAAAAGCAACAGGTTGGTCTTGGCCTTCATCATTGGTCTGGGATAGGACCGCTCCTATCCCTAGCTCAGAGGCATCAGTCTGCACAATGAACTGCTTGGCATAATCTGGTGCTTTTAGAATTGGTGCTGAGCACATTGCTTCTTTCAGAGTGTCAAAAGCCTTTTGGCAACAGACTGTCCAGTTTACTTTCTTTGGCATCTTCTTGGAGGTGAGTTCTGTGAGGGGAGTCACAATGGACCCATATCCCTTCACAAACCTCCTGTAGTACCCAGTCAAGCCAAGGAATGCCCTGACTTGGGTCTGAGTTGTTGGAGCTGCCCAGTCCAGGATGGCCTGGATCTTGGGCTGTAAGGGTTGTACCTGGCCTCCACCAACCAGGTGGCCCAAGGACACCACAGTGCCCTGCCCTATCTGGCATTTGGATGCCTTGATAGTTAGGCCTGCAGTTTGCAGAGCCTTTAAAGCCTTCCCAAGGTGGACCAGGTGATCCTGCCAGGTGGAACTGAAGACAGCAATATCATCAAGATAGGCTGCACTAAAGGACTCCAACCCAGCAAGGACTTGATTCACCAACCTCTGGAAGGTGGCAGGGGCATTCTTTAAACCAAAGGGCATAACAGTGAACTGAAAATGCCCATCAGGTGTGGAGAATGCTGTTTTCTCTTAGGCTCCTGGGGCCATGCCAATCTGCCAGTACCCTGCAGTTAAGTCAAAGGTACTCAGGTATTGGGCTGCACCCAATCTGTCTATCAGTTCATCAGCTCTTGGGATAGGGTGTGCATCTGTCTTGGTGACAGAGTTGAGACCTCTATAGTCCACACAAAACCTCATCTCTCTTTTCACCCTGTTGATGAGGTTTGGGGACCAGAACCACTGGGCTAGCCCAGGGGCTCTCAGAGGGCTCAATAACCCCTAGCTCCAGCATCTTGCTGACTTCAGCTCTGATGCTTTCCTTAACTTGGTCTGACTGACGATAGATCTTGTTTTTGACAGGTGCACTGTCACCAGTGTCCACATCATGGATACACCAGTTTGTCAGACCAGGGGTCAAGGAAAAGAGCCCAGCATACTGCTGCAAGACTTGCTTGCAGTCAGTCTGCTGTTGGGCAGTGAGGGTGTCTGAAAAGACAACTCCATCTACTGACCCATCTTTTGGGCTGTGGGAGAGGAGATCAGGGAGAGGTTCACTTTCAGCTTCCTGTTCCTCATCTGTCACCATCAGCATGGTGATGTCAGCCCTGTCATTGTAGAGTTTTAGGCGGTTCACATGGATAACCCTTTTGGGTGTCCTGCTTGTGCCCAGGTCAACCAAGTAGGTGACCTCACTCTTTTTCTCTAGGATAGGGTAAGGGCCACTCCACCTGTCCTGGAGTGCCCTTGGTGCCACTGGTTCCAAAACCCATACCTGTTGCCCAGGTTGAAATTCAACCAGTGCAGCTTTTTGGTCATACCAGTGCTTCTGAAGCTCCTGGCTGGCCTCAAGATTCTTGGATGCCTTTTCCATGTACTCAGCCATTCTGGACCTTAGGCCAAGCACATAGTCCACAATGTCTTGTTTGGGTTCTTGGAGAGGTCTCTCCCAGCCCTCCTTCACAAGACAGAGTGGTCCCCTCACAGGATGGCCAAACAGAAGTTCAAAGGGTGAGAAACCTACTCCCTTCTGTGGTACTTCTCTGTAAGCGAAAAGCAGGCACGGTAGTAGGACATCCCATCTCCGTTTGAGTTTTTCAGGGAGTCCCATGATCATGCCTTTCAATGTCTTGTTGAATCTTTCAACGAGGCCATTGGTTTGTGGATGGTAGGGTGTAGTAAACTTGTACTGCACCCCACACTCCTTCCACATGTGGGTCAGGTAAGCAGACATGAAGTTGGAACCTCTGTCTGAAACCACCTCCTTAGGAAACCCTACCCTGGTGAAGACACCAATGAGGGCCTTGGCTACTGCAGGAGCTGTAGTAGTCCTAAGGGGAATAGCCTCAGGATACCTAGTGGCATGATCCACTACCACCAGTATGAATTTGTTCCCTGAGGCTGTGGGAGGTTCCAGTGGACCCACTATGTCCACACCTACCCTTTCAAAGGGAACCCCCACCACAGGTAGTGGTATCAGGGTGGCCTTTGGATGGCCACCTGTCTTGCCACTGGCTTGACAGGTAACACAGGAGCTGACAAACTCCTTCACCTTTTGGTGCATCTGGGGCCAGTAAAAGTGGCTAACTAGCCTTTCCCAAGTTTTGGTTTGGCCCAGATGTCCAGCTAGGGGGATGTCATGAGCCAAAGTTAGGAGGAACTCCCTGTACTTCTGGGGCACTACCACTCTCCTGGTGGCTCCAGGATTGGGGTCTTTTGCCTCAGTGTACAGTAATCCCTCTTCCCAATAGACTCTGTGGGTACCACTGACATCTCCCTTGGCTTCTGAAACAGCTTGCTGCCTCAGGCTGTCAAGAGTGGGACAGTCTTGCTGTCCTTGGCACAGCTCTTCCCTAGAGGGTCCCCCTGGGCCCAAGAGTTCAACCTGGTAAGGGTCAAGCTCCAGGGGCTCAGTTCCCTCTGGGGTATCCAGGTTCTCTCCCTGAGGAGAGGGGTCCTGCTCTTGTGGCTGTGTAGAAGCTGGTCCCCCAGTCTTCTTTCCTTTTCTCTTGGTAGGTTGGGCCATCATTTCAGGCTCCAACACTATTTCTTCACCCTGCCTTTTGCTCTGTGCTCTTGTTTTTACACACACCAATTCAGGGATGCCCAGCATGGCTGCATGGGCCTTTAGCTCAACCTCTGCCCAGGCTGAGGTTTCCAGATCATTTCCTAGCAGACATGCAGCTGGTAACTTCTGAGAGACCACTACCTGCTTCAGGCCAGTAACACCCTCCAGCCTAATGTCACCATGGCCATGGGATGACTAGTGGTGACACTGTCAGCATTGGTGACTGGGTAAGGTTTCCCAATCAAGTATTGCTCAGGGGAAACCAGTGTGTCTCTCACCATAGTGACACTGGCACCTGTATCCCTCAGAGCTTCTACCCTAGTTCCATTCACCCAGGGGTATTGTAAATATTTCTTTAAGTTGGGTGGCCACACAGCTACAGTGGCAAACTCCACTTCCCCTAGTGAGACTAGACTCGCCTGAGTGTATCCCCAGATTTGCTCAGGGCACTCTTCTGATCCCATCTGTAGACTTGCTGCCCCAGGAGTAGCTGTACTGGGTGCCTTAGGGGCTTTGTTGTGGTGGCAAGATTTATCTACAGTTAGGTGTCCTAACTTCTTACAGTTATTACACCAGGCCTTTAAGGGATCAAAGTTCTTCCCCCTATAGGGCTGAGGCACATAGGGAGTAGTTTGGGACCCACCCCCAGAACAGGTTTTTGGGGCCCTTTGGAAGACTCAGACTTCTTATCTTGGGGATTCTCACCACCTTTCCCCTGGGGAGGTTTGGTGACCACCTTCTTTTGGTCACCCCCAGTGGTTGTCCTTGTCACCCTAGTCTTGACCCAGTGGTCTGCCTTCTTTCCCAATTCTTGGGGAGAAATTAGACCAAGGTCTACCAAATGCTGATGCAACTTTTCATTTGTGCAGTTACTTAATATATGTTCCTTCATGAACAAATTGTACAATCCAGTAAAATCCTGCACACCATGTCCAGCTAACCAACCATCCAGTGTCTTTACTGAGAAGTCCACAAAGTCAATCCAGGACTGGGTCTGGGTTTTTTGAGCCCCCCTGAATCTAATTCTATACTCCTCAGTAGTGAATCCAAATCCCTCAATCAGAGTCTTCCTCATGAGGTCATAGGACCCTGCATCTGGCCCAGAGAGGGTCAGAAGCCTGTCTCTGCAGTTACCAGAGAACAGTTCCCACAGGAGTGCCCCCAGAGAGGTTTCTTTACTTTTCTTATTTCACAAGCCCTCTCAAAGGCTGTGAACCATTTGGTGATGTCATCACCTTCCTCAAACTTAGGGACAATCCCTTTGGGGATCTTAGGTTCAGAAGTTTCCTCCCTATCCTTATTTTTGGTATTGCTGCCACCATTGATGGGTGCTAAACCCATCTCCTGTCTTTCCTTCTCTAGAGCCAGGAGTCTGGTCTCTAGGTCCAGTCTTTTGGCCAACCTTGATAACAGTTTGTCCTCCTCACTGAGGCTGTCCTCAGTGTCCTCTCTGGGACCTGGACCACCTAGGTGGCCCCTAGGTCCCCAGAGGTTTTCTTTTGGAAATAAGGGTGCAGTGCCCCTGTCTTCCCTAGGAAGTGATGGAGGTGGGTTACCATCCCCATCCTCCTCACTCCTTTCCTCCTCTGTTTGGTCATCACCATGCTCAGAGGGGTGGGCCTTAGCATACTCAGCCAGGAGCTCCTGGAGCCCTTGTTTGGTTGGATGCTGGCCCATTGGTATATCTTTAAGTTTGCATAAGGACCTTATCTCTTTGAAAGACAAATGAAGATAAGGGGTGAGGTCGAGCTCCTCAACCAGCTCCTGTATGTCATTATTATCTTCACTAATAGCTGGGTTCTTGTCTTGAGGCATTTTAACAAAAAGTTCTAGCCCCTCTACCCTTGACTATAGTGACTTTTTATTTCCTAAAATTCTAAAGGGACTTAAGCAAGGCCCTAACAAGACTTTTAGTAATTTGGTTAAAAAATGCCAATTTAAAAAAATCAGAATTCTAAAGGCAATTTAAGAGTTCTGTCGTGTGATCAGATGGTAACCAAGTAGTCCAACAAATGCAAGTTTGTATCCCACCGCTGATCCACCAATGTAGGAAAGTGGCCCTGTATATACTGAACCAAAGTAAGGTTCAGGGTGCACAGGATCCACAGTCCCCAGAGGTTTGGCAGAGGCTAAAGTTAGATGTAACCTTACTCTCTAAAGTGGTAGCTTGGTCGAGCAGTAAGGCAGTATCAGAGGACAGTGTAAAGCATTTGTTGTACACACTCAGTCAGCAAATGAAGCCACACACTCAAGAACTGAACTCTAGGCCAATGGTTTGTGTATAAAAAAATTATATACTTGTTTTATTTTAGAACCCACAAGAGGTATTGCAATATGTTTCTCAGGATGAGATGCTTTGGTTAATCACCTTACAAATAGGCAATAGACTTTTTGATGGTAGTAATCACAGTTGGTGCAAGAGGCAACACAGGGTCAAATACAATGCAACATTGAGCTCAATGGAAAATTGTGATTAATTACAATTAATTACTTTGTAGATTACTTTTCTAACCACAGGACTGGATCCTGGATTCAGTCCTGGGACACTTCCTGTAAACAGGTAAGAAAAAGCGTTTGGGTTATTGTAGTGATTTTTGAGGAATATTACTGTATTTCAAAAGTTGACACTTAGAAACTTTTCTGGGTAAAATTACCAATGTTATCCTATGGAAGGAAATGCAGTTTGCAAGCAAAGCAGGTTTACGTTACTTTTTAATCCAGTGCTGGGTTCTCTGGTTCAGCACTGGGGTATCTATCTAAAACAGGCAAGTAATTACGTTTGTATCGTTGGCACGATTTTTAAAGAATATTTGTAAAATGCAGAAATCGACACTTAGAAACTTTTTCAACAAAAGCAGGCAATGATATCCTATGAGAGGAATTTCGAGTCACTGGTAAGTACGGTAAAAATTACTTTTCATGGTTGGTACTAGACTAAAAGAGGCAGTACTGACGTCTCTCCTGATAGCAGGTGAGTAGTTCGGAATTCGTTACTGTTGTGATTTTTAAACAATATTTTAGTATTTCAAAAGTAGACACTTAGAAGAAATTTCACAGAAAACCAGTCAATGGATCCCTATGGAAGAAAATGGAGTTAGCGGTAAGTAACGTTGTGATAACTTTTTAGGGCCAGTGTTGGGCACCCCGGTCCAGCACTGGGGCCTCTTCTAATACCAGGTGAGTATTTTCGTTTTCGTGACTCGGTTGATTTTAGGTGAATATTTTAAAGTTTCAAAACTCCACACTTAGAAGAAATTCCAGGTGGGAGCCAGTCAGTGTTACCCTATGGAAGAAAAGTGAGTTATCGGTCTTTGGGTAAGTACTCGACTGGCAGAGTTAAGGTTCTGGGCATAGACTCAGGGGTCCCCCAGTATCAGGTAAGTACAGTTGTTACACCCTCAGCGGCACAGGGGCGGCCGGGTGCAGAGTGAGTAGGCCCAATGTTATCCTATGGCAGGCAGGGGGCCTCGGGTTGGTGGCTACTGGCAAGCAGGCCACGCGGCTGTGGGAGCTGGGCTCCTGGTCACTTGCTCAGGGCAAATGGGGAAGTAGGTTAGGGTAGAAGTTGCACTTCCAGGGGCACTCGGGCGGCTGGGTGCAGGGTGCTTTTGAGCCGTCGGGCGCTCAATGTTAACCAATGGAGATCTTGGACGGTGAAAAAAGGCTGCAGGCTCGGGGACGGTGACTCTTCAGGGGCGACCAACACTTCGGGAGGTAAGTTGGGGTCTTGGAGGATAGGTAGACACCCAGGAGTTGGGCACAGGCGGCCGTGGGGCGCCGGGTGCAGGGGTGTCTTTTGAGGTCGGGAAATCTTACCCCTGCTGGTCGCGGTTGGAGGGGTCCCTTGTCCTGAGGCTGCAGGCGTCGTCTGGGTCGTCGAGGAGGGTCCTTGGGCACTGGATTCCAGGTCAGAATCGCCGGGACGACGTCCTCAAAGTCTTTGTTCACTCAAGCACAGGCTGGGCTCGGCGGGTGCAGAGTGTGCAGGTTTCGCGGTTCCGTGCCAGGGCCGGGTCTTTTGTAGTTTGTTTCTTTTGAACAGTACCACTGCTCGTGGGAGTCCCTGGGTTGAAGGCTGTGGCACAGAAGTCAGGTCCTCCAGGGTTTTTGAGGGGCTGAGGCCGGGGTTCCGCAGGAGCAGGTTCAGAGGTCGACAGGCCGGTAGGGCTGGGGCCAAGTCAGTTGTCGTCGCCTCCTTGTTAGCAGCTGCACGGCTGGTCTTCTTGCTTCGTCTTCTCTTCTTGTTTTTGGATTCGGGAACTGAGGAAGGAAGGTTCAGGGAGCCCCTAAATACTGAATTTAGGGGTGGTTACAGGTAGGTAAGGGCAGGGACCAATGGGTCCCTTCCCTGGGGTGGGTACACCCCTATTCTGCTCCTCTCCAGTGGGAGGGGGCAGGAGCCTGTCCCTGGTTGGCTGGGTCCCCCCATCCTCAAGATGGCGGGGACTCGAGTTTGTGCTTCACCTCGCCTCCCCCACCTTAGGGGTGGAGTTGGCAGAGGTGGGCACAACCCATTTCCTGCCTCTGGTTTTCCCGCCGGTTCTCCCGCCAGAAGTGGGGGTAGAACCAGTGGGGACCAGTTTGCTGGAAGCAGCAAATGGTCTGGGGAAGCTCAAAAGGCGGCAGGCCTTTGAAGCTCCACCTGCCCATCCTGGGGGAGGAGGCTTTGGCACCTCGACCCAGGATACGCATTGTTTCAGGCCCCTGAGAGCAGAGGCTCTCGACCCAGGGGTCCAGAAACATGTCTGGTGGTGGCAGCCTGGGCAGCCACTCAGTCCGGACTCTGGAGGTCGGGTTGGTTTCAGGGGGCATCTCTAAGATGCCCTCTGGAGTGCGTTTTACATTAAATCCCACACTGGCATCAGTGTGGGTTTAATGTGCTGAGAAGTTTGATACCAAACTTCTCAGTTTTCAGTGGGGCCATTATGGTGCTGTGGAGTTCGTAATGACAAACTCCCAGCACCATATACTCTTAATGGCAGCACTGCACTTACAATGCCCAAGAATGGACTTGGGCACTGTAGGGACACAGGGCTCATGCCTCTGTGCCCTCACCACTGGCATAGTGCACCCAGCTAGAGGGGTGGCTGACCTAGGCCAGGGCAGTGGTTTGTAGGCATGGCACACAGGGATGTGTGCCATGTCGACTCTTCACTTTTTGTTCTGCACCAAGACACGCAGCCTGCAAGGCAGTGTGTGTGTGTAAAGGTACAGGGTCCCTAAGGGTGGCACAACAAGTGCTGCAGCCCTTAGGGGCCTTCCCTGGTCACAGTGCCCTGGGTACCCATGGTACCATTTACCAGGGGCTGACCTGTGGCCAGGGATGCCAATTGGGTATAGGTATCAATGCAGTTTTAGGGAAGGAACACAGGCCCTGGGTACCTGGTTGGCAGGAGCCCAGGGCACACTCAGTCAAAGCACATCAGCAATTCAGCAAAAAGTGGGGGCATACCATGCAAGAAAGATGGCACTTTCTCACAGTGTCTGACTTGCCTTCTGCGCCGTACGCGTCCGTACCAGTTCCGGTAATAGAGGTAGAGTATCGGTAGGATCTGCGCGATGGGATTCATGGTTGGTTCGTCTCGTTCGTCTTTCTCGTTGCTTCGAGTCGTGCTCGTGGCTGGCGTGTTCGTCTCGTAGCCGTGGATCGTCTAGTGGCGCGAATCCAAGCTTATGTGCGCCTCTCCCGGATGCATTGACGTGCCGTGCGTCGCGACAGGTTCGGCGCGTACGGAGTGCGCATCGTACTAGTCCGGCCGCAGGGAGCTGCATTTTGGCTTCCGTGCGACTCGATTCGGCGTTTACGGATCCGGCTCGGTCGGGGAACAGGACCTGGATTCGGTGAGTACGACTGGGTCGGGATCTGGGCAGTTATGCGCATCGTACTTGCTCGTTCGGACGTTTGTACGAATCGGTCGGGATACACGCATTCGGCTGGGTTTTATTCCGGGCGAATGGTGTTAGGTGCGCCTCCGACCGAGATCGGAATCGACCCCATAGTCTTTGGTCTGCTTTGTTAACTCTGGCCACCAATAGCGTTGTTTTAGTAAAAAAACTGTTGCTGTAACTCCTGCGTGTGCAGAACCCAAACCCTCGTGTGCAGCTAAAATTAAGCCTAATCTGCAATCCATGTTTGATATTACTCTATTCCCCACTACTGGAATCTGAGCAATTGGAACGTTATTTGCATCAAACTTGTAGGAGTACTTGAGAGGAAAACCTTTCGGAAGTGCTTTGTTGTCTTTGCGTGAAGCAATGACAGCTACCATCTTCTGTCCGTCTATTCTCGTTTTTGAACGAGTGATTGCAGCTACGGACGCAGTTCGTACTGCCCGCTTTGCGGCTTTATCAGCCAATGAATTCCCTTCAACATGAACGCCATCACGTTGATGACTCAGCGTGTGTATTACGTGAGCTCTTGGTAGTTCGATTTTCAACTCCGCTACCTATTCCCATAGCATTTTGTGCTTTATTGTGCCACCTTTTGAATATTTAAACCCATTTTGTCCCCAATAGTGTAGATATTCATTATATGACTGGACACAGTAAAACGAATCGCACACAGTTAGTGTGGGGAATTCTCGATCCGTGTTAATCAGTGCCAGTAAAAGAGCTTTTAGTTCTGCTAATTGAGCTGTGCAGTCTCCTAAGGACTGAGGGCCCGATTCTGATGCGGGTTGGAAAAGCTTCCTGACTGAGGGCCTGATTCTGATGCGGTTAGGAAGGCCTCCTAATGGCATTTGCTCCTTCCAAATCAGATCGGGAACGTGTCTTCCCGACCCAGGGCCCAATTATGATGCAGTTAGGAACATATGCTCCCATTGAAGTCAATGGGAGTCCAACCAAATCGTATCTGGAAGCATCCGGATGCATCGTACTCCGTCGGTCGGACTCTCCCGATCCGAGTGGGTCGGAAACCATTTCCAAACCGATTCGGTCGGGAAGCTTTCCAACCCGCATCAGAATCAGGCCCTTAGTCTTTGTACAGCTCAGATGGAATTTGCCATCCTTCATCCGACCTTTAACAATCGCACACGCAGCGCTGTATTGTTGTTTACTTCCTATGGTCGGTTGAGCAGATCCGTCAGTGTAGATTATGAATTCATACTGATCTAGAGGCATAATTTCATTCGGGAGAGGATATTCTTGTTCGTATTGCAGGAATGCCTGTGTTTTTAAATTTGGGTCATACCTGTATTCTACATCTGATGCACTGAGAGAATTAGCCCATTGTATCCATCGCGGATGTAAAGCTTTAGCATTTTGAACGCTCGCCTTTGTAGCAGCCTCTAAGGCCGGTACTGGAGTCACGACAATAATTCGTTTCGCCTGAGCCAGTGCTCTTTCTCTCACTACAGCAGTCTGTACTGCTGTCAGAATTATTTCAGTAGATGCAAAACGCATCTCAGCGTTTGTATACAAATGCGATTTGTATGCTATTGCTACAGTCTCACCTTCATTGTATGTCAAGTATGTGTACCCAGATTGATCCGCAACTATACGGATTACCAGATTGCGGACATTAACGCGTGTCTGTGAGGAATATATGGCGTTACAACGCATGCTTTTACTACGCGGTTTTTACAACGCAACTACCATTACTTCGCATGTTTTTACAACGCATACCATTACAACACAAATTAATCTTAATGCATTAAATTAACCATTACAACGCAAACATTTACAATGCATACAAGTACAATGCATACAATTACTACGCATTTTAAAAAAAATGTATAATAAACCCCTGGAACGGGATGCAGGGAAAATAGGGGTTTTGGGTGGGGTAGTGTATTAATAAACCGGTATTAAAATTAATACTCGTGCACTAAAATTAGTACTCCTGTACATTTAAAAAATCATTTGCTAACCTGTGGGACGGGATGCTGGGAAAATGGGGGTTTTGGGTGGAGAAGTGTATTAATACACGGGTATTTAAATTAATACATGAGTATTACAATTAATACTCTAGCACTAAAATTACTACTCGTGTATCTTTTTTTTTTTTTAAAGTGCTATACTAGTCACTGTGACAGGATGCATTTAAAAAAGGGGTTTGGGAGGAGGAACTGTATTAATGGATATGTATTTAAAGATAATACCGGAGCATTATAATTTATACAGTTGTATTTTAACAAATTCTTACGCAATAATAGTTTTTTTTTAAAATATTAATGGACCTCAAATAAATTAATAATGTAATTTTTAAAATAAACATATAATCATCCAACAAAATACATTATATTACTACTAAATACAAAACATTATAATTTTTAAACGAACATTTTAATAAAATACACATAAAAAAATTCAAACTTTTTTATAAATTACGAACACCACAAAATTCGAACATTAACACAATTTAATATACAAAAATAAATACCAATATGAAAAGAAAATATAAAACAGAATTAAACACTAAGAAAACAAAACTAATCGAAAACAAAACAAATAATCCACCATTTTAAAGTACACAAAAACGAAAGCCCTACAACACTTTTCATGAAATCACCTTGACCCGCAGATCGCCAAAATGGCGGACAAAATAGAAATTAAAAAAATAATGAACATTTATAAATCCCCAAAATTTTTTATACTTTTTCACAGCATTAAAAAGACAAGAAGAAAATATGCCCGAACCATATTTTCTTTTCAATTATCGTACACCACAACAAAAGTATAAAAGCAGCCGTCCACCATTTTAAAAACAGTGGTTAACTGACTACCAGACACACCACATGCGTTTTGCCTGCCAGGAAAAACTTGACATCAAACAGTGCCAGCTACAGTTCCAAGTAAGTGTACCCCATATTAAATGTAATAAATTAACAAACTAAATCTAAGCATGATTTTAACCACATATACCATTTAAAATATTTTACAGCATTTTTGTGAAAATTTGAACCCCTGCTTTAAAGACAATTGAAAACACGGTCAATGAGAAATTATTCTATGTGAGTAAACCAAACTTTTTATTTTTTTGCTATTTAACAATTTTAACCAGTCTAAATGTACGAATGTTAAAAAACATACAAAAATAAAAGGCAAAACTTCAAACTATTTTTTTAACAAACCGCATCAAATTAAGAAAATGCAGAATAGCACAGTGGACATGTTAACCATAATCAAACAAACATTTATTAACATTAAAACAGAGTAGAATATTGGCAAGGTTAAAATTTATAATACTACTCAAACAAATGTTTACAGCGAGTAAAATACAGAATAGTGTAGTTTGCAAATTTACTATTCCTACTCCGAAATATGCATTCCTCAGAGAAAGTTGAGGATAGTAGTAATATAAAATTACTATTCCTACTCCGACAGATGATTGCTTTTGGGAAAATGCTGGATAGTGGTGGGTGTAAAATTACTATTCCAAAACTGACAGGTGCTTGCCACAATGAAAATTCTGGATGGTGGTGGGGGCTAAATTTCTATGCCTACTCCGACATGTGCTTACAGCAGAATATGTGCAGGATAGTGATGGGGACAAAATTACTATTACTACTCCGACATATTCTAGCATCATGGAAAATGCTTCATTGTGTACTGTGTAAATTAACTATTCCTACTCAGAAATGTGCATGCCTCAGGAAAAGTGCAGGATGGTGGTGTGGGCCAAATTACTATTCCTACTCCGACAGATGCTTGCATCAGGGAAAGTGTTGGATGGTGGTTGGTGGCAAATTTACTATTCCTACTCCAACTGGTGCTTGCCTTAGGGAAAGTGTTGGATAGTAATGGGGGCAAAATTATTATTCCTACTCAGACATGTGCTTGCCTCAGTGAAAGTGCTGGATAGTGGTGAGGACAAATTTACTATTCCTACTCCGACATCTGCTTGCCTCATTAAAAGTGCAGGATGGTGGTGGGGGCAAAACTACTATTCCTACTCCGACAGGTGCTTTCCTCAGGGAAAGTGTTGGATGGTGGTGGGGGCAAAATTACTATTCCTACTCCGACAGGTGCTTGCCTCAGGGGAAGTGTTGGATGGTGGTGGGTGCAAACTTACTATTCTTACTCCGACAGGTGCTTTCCTCAGGGAAAGTGTTGGATGGTGGTGGGGGCAAAATTACTATTCCTACTCCGACAGATGCTTGCCTCAGGGAAAGTGTTGGACGGTGGTGGGGGCAAATTTACTATTCCTACTCCAACAGGTGCTTGCATCAGGGAAAATGCTTCATGGTGTACTGTGCAAATTAACTATTCCTACTCAGAACTGTGCATGCCTCAGGTAAAGTGCTGGATGGTGGTGTGGGACAAATTACTATTCATTACAGATGCTTGCCTCAGGGAAAGTGTTGGATAGTATTGGGGGCAAATTTACTATTCCTACTCCGACATCAGCTTGCCTCAGGGAAAGTGTTGGATGGTGGTGGGGGCAAAATTACTATTCCTACTCCGACAGGTGCTTGCCTCAGGGGAAGTGTTGGATGGTGGTGGGGGCAAAATTACTATTCCTACTCCGACAGGTGCTTTCCTCAGGGAAAGTGTTGGATGGTGGTGGGGGCAAAATTACTATTCCTACTCCGACAGATGATTGCCTCAGGGAAAGTGTTGGATGGTGGTGGGGGCAAATTTACTATTCCTACTCCAACAGGTGCTTGCATCAGGGAAAATGCTTCATGGTGTACTGTGCAAATTAACTATTCCTACTCAGAACTGTGCATGCCTCAGGTAAAGTGCTGGATGGTGGTGTGGGACAAATTACTATTCATTACAGATGCTTGCCTCAGGGAAAGTGTTGGATAGTATTGGGGGCAAATTTACTATTCCTACTCCGACATCAGCTTGCCTCAGGGAAAGTGCTGGATCGTGGTGGGGGCAAAATTACTATTCCTACTCCGACAGGTGCTTGCCTCAGGGAAAGATATACAAGTAAAATCACAAAAGCAATCTTATTGTAAGTTAAAAACAGCTTGCTAAATAGAATTTAATGACATTTAGATTTTTAAAACAATGTTGCATTTTTTTTTCTTCCAGATTGGACAACTGTAACCGTCTCTACTTTTAATAAAGTCGCGCATCAAAACCAGAAACATACCAAGGTAATTTTTTAAACAAATAAAAAAGTCAATAAAGTTTTTGAACAGTAAAAAAAAAAAAAAATCCTATTTCAATCCAACAAAATGGTCTTCTCCCCAAAAAACTAATTCAACTTAAAGATATTTTTTTAAGGTAAATAAATCTCATTCTTCTCATAAATTATATAGCAAAATAAAAACAAATTAATTTTATCTCTCTAAAGTCAATGACTATTGTAAAATAGCAAAACTTTCACCTATTCTACCATAACACAAAAATAGGTTATTCTATTTGAAGTGAAATATTTTCTAATATCAACACCACCTAACCAAAATATTTTTTTTACTATTTCAGACCACAATAAAATTTGAACTGGTCTACAAAGCCAAATACCTCAAGAAAAAGCTTCAAAAAAGGTAAGTTTCAAAAAGAATAAACAATGAAATTACTTAAACATATTTCTCTCCCTACAAAACTTTATTAAAATAACATAAAATTGATAAAACACATATCTTTTCTCTTTCAGACCAAACTAAAAAACAAAACCGTCCTCAAAACAAAGAACATCACAAAACATCTTTAAAAAAGGTAAGAATCTAGAAATATTTAATAATAAAATAACTTAACCATTTTTATCTCCCAAAAAATGAGTATTTTAAAGAACATAACCGCAAAATTAGAAATGCAACATGGTTAAAACATTAAATGTAACTTCGAACAGCATTAACTTTAAACAGTATAAAAATATGCCGATAATGTACTGTATATTTTTGCTTCAAAACATATAAACACAATAAATTAAAAATAAACGAACACTTTTTTATTCTATTTCAATCCATAACAGAAAATGTCTTCAAATCAAGAAGCACAATACATCACCTCCAGCCGGGGCAACCGTCAGCTGAAACATAGTGGGTATGTTTATTGTAAGGAGAGACTAACTGAGCCCAGGTGTCATTGGAGGTGTGTGCAATACTACTCATCCCATTGCAGAGGCAGAGCGGTTACTCTTAGTAACTCTGTTTTAAGAACCACAGAACATAACCACTCTGCCTCTGCAATGGAGATTGAGGTAAGAGAAACCATTAATGAAATTAAAGATATTGCATCCACCTCCAATTAACCCTGTGGTGCAGTTTTGAGGTAGGTAGCCCACCACATTGCATCACATGTTGCAAGTAGTATGCCCACTATTCCTAATCTGAGAAGAATTGTTCAACGTAAAAAACAGGAAAGTAACCCAAAAAGAGTAACGCCCCAAACCTTTTCTGACAAAATCATTCCACCTGAACTCTCTGTAGCAGTTACCAATGAACCATTTCTTTTGCATGACAACCAAACCCCTAAAAGAAAAAAATAATTTTAGCACACCCCGTAATCTTGTAAGGTTGGAGAACAGTGATATTTGGATGATGGATGGGACGTTTAAATCCACGCCCATCCATTCACCCAAATATACACTATTCACGCATATATTAATAATACAGTAGTTCCCTTAGTTTAGTTTACTCCCTGATAAACAATCCTCAACATACACTGAATTATTGTCAGTGATAAAAACTAAAACATCCAACAAAAGTCCTAGAAAAGTACTAATTGACTTTGAATTACCTATGATTAATACTATTACCAAACTGTACACGGATACCCAAATTCAAGGATGTTTCTTTCACTTTTCACAGGCATATTGGCGAAAAATACAAAAAACATCTTTAGTTGAGGATTATAGATCAGATAGCAAACTAGTTTGAACTTAAAAAAACTTACAGCCCTTTGCTTTATTCCACCTGACAGTGTAGACGAGTACTACACATCAATTACAGAATCAGAATACTTTAACTCAAACGAAGCTAAATTGGCACCCATTCTAAATTATTTTGAAGACACATGGATTAGCCATCTAAGCAGGTCGGGTCGCAGGAGGAAACCACGTTTCCATGTGAAGTGGTGGAACTGCTACTCGACATGCTTAGAGGTTGGAGAAAAACAAACAATGCCATAGAGGGACGGCACAACTCATTCAATAAATCAATTGGCAAACCTCATCCTAATTTATATCATTTCTTGAAAATTTTGAGGAAGGAGCAAAGTTTCCAAGAAATTAGAATGTCACAATCATTAACAGGTAGTCTTAACCCACGTATATCGAAAAGATCAAAGGAAATGCCCGAGAGACTATTGGGTGCAATTCAACAGTTTACGTTGATGGCTGCTTCAGACTACCTTGATAATCTTGCACACATCCTCCATTTCTAACCTACACTCTCTTCTTACTTGCCTGTTTTGCCCTAAAAAAAATCCAGAAATCATTTGGGATTTTTTTAAATAAAATTAAAAAAACACTTTTTAATCGGATCTCCTTACCTTCAAATGTCTTCTTTTTTCAACTCTTGGACTTGCGTAGCATCCATTTTTTCACCAAGAGTCCTTTTCCTTTTTAAATCCTTTGATAATAATCCACATTCCTTTTCGAAAATCCATTACCCGAAATAATCTTTTTAAATGTAGACATTACTTTAAAAAATAACATCTGTGCATACCTTAAAAAAATGCACCCAAAAAAAATCCCGAAAAAGTGTTGATTTTCTAAAAAAAAAACGCAACAAAATCCAACGAAGCAATCCAGTCTATATCGAAAACATTTCCACAATCCATCCTCAAAACTCCATCTCGAAAAAATTAAAGTCGCACTTCCTAAATCCAAAAACCAATAAGCAATGGTTTTTAAAATATCCGATCTTCTATTTTCCATAAATGAAGATTTTTTTTTCAATCATATTAAAAATGCATCTAACCGCGACGGCGTCAAAATATATAGAATTTTTTTTTTAAAACCAGTCGCAAAAAGATAAAGACACCTTTCAAAACACTTTTGTTTATTAAAGTTTTCAATGTATATATTGTTTTAAACTTTATTAAACAGTGTTTAGAAGAAATGAGACCCGACGTGGGCCTACTACTGCAACCTGTTATGGAGTGAATTATTTGGTTAAGACACAATAAAAGTACCAAAATCACATTTACTACATCTATCTACCTCCCTCCTCTCTCCTTACAATAAACATTACCACTAATCTAAGTATTCTAATAAGTGTAAAATGTCTTACCTTGACGGAGCTCTCCCTTGCATCTGGTCCTCGGAATGACGAAAGTTACGTTTATGCGGCTACGTCATTGTTACTGTAAAAATGAAAAAAGACATTTTCTCCCATTGACCTCAATGGAAAAGCGTGGGAAAATTTTCTAAACCGGTTTTTATAAAAAGTTAATGTACATAAAAATATCTGTTTATTTTTTTGTAAAATATAAATAAACTATTTTCTCATTATTTTATTATTCATTTTGAAAACCTAATATTTATAAAAATGTTAATAAAAATCTTTAATTAATAAATTAAATCTCTTGTATTTCTTTCATGTTATATTATATTACAATATTATATACTGTTTATATTATGATTTTTTAAAAACATTTATTATTGTTTTTAATTTGTTTTTTTATAGATTACTCTATAATATTCCAATACCTATTTATAAATTTACTTACTCTTTTCATTCAAAATTTTAATATTAATTTGTAACCCATGTATAATTATCACAATTTTTTTATATTTTCTAACATCTTAATTATTTTTTTAAACTATTAATTCATCTGAAAATAAACTATATTTGTCGAGAGAATCAATGTATATGTAACTTGAGCGTGACTCAAATACAGGGAGAATCTGATGCAATGACACCACTGTTAAGAGAATCAATGTATATGTGACCTGAGCGTGATTCAAATACAGGGAGAATCCAATGCAGCGAAACCACTGTTAAGAGAATCAATGTATATGTGACCTGAGCGTGATTCAAATACAGGGAGAATCCGATGCAATGACACCACTGTTAAGAGAATCAACGTAAATGTAACCTGAGCGCGACTCAAATACATGGAGAATCTGATGCAATGATACCACTGTTAAGAGAATCAATGTATATGTAACCCGAGCGTGTCTGAAATACAGGGAGAATCCGATGCAATGACACCACTGTTAAGAGAATCAATGTATATGTAACCTGAGCGTGACTCAAATACAGGGAGAATACGATGCAGCGATACCACTGTTAAGAGAATCAATGTATATGTAACCCGAGCGTGTCTGAAATACAGGGAGAATCCGATGCAGCGATACCACTGTTAAGAGAATCATTGTATATGTAACCTGAGCGTGTCTCAAATACAGGGAGAATCTGATGCAATGACACCACTGTTAAGAGAATCAATGTATATGTAACCCGAGCGTGACTCAATTACAGGGAGAATCCGAAGCAGTGATACCACGGTTGAGAGAATAAATGTATATGCAACCTGAGCGTGACTCAAATACAGGGAGAATCCGATGCAGCGATACCACTGTTAAGAGAATCAATGTATATGTAATCCGAGCGCGTCTCAAATACAGGGAGAATCTGATGCAATGATACCACTGTTAAGAGAATCAATGTATATGTAACCTATGCGTGTCTCAAATAGAGTGAGAATCTGATGCATCGATACCACTGTTAAGAGAATCAATGTATATGTAACCTGAGCGTGACTCAAATACAGGCAGAATCCGATGCAGCGATACCACTGTTAAGAGAATCAATGTATATGTAACCCGAGCGTGTCTGAAATACAGGGAGAATCCGATGCAGCGATACCACAGTTAAGAGAAACAATGTATATGCAACCTGAGCGTGACTCAAATACAGGGAGAGTCCGATGCAGCGATACCACTGTTAAGAGAATCAATGTATATGTAACCCGAGCTTGTCTCAAATACAGGGAGAATGACGATTCTCCAATTATTATGCAGAGAGAATCTTGATTTCATTAAAGACAAACGGAGGCTAACATTATCCCACCCTCCTCTCCTCATTACAAGACCAGAGGCTACCATTATGCATGTTTAAAGCCATGTAGAGCTACACTGCTAACATGCTCTATTGGTCTCAAATAAAACTTTGAAAAGGTACCAGCATTAGACCAATCTGCTGCTTTAAGTATTTCAGGCAGGGATCCCCCAGCCCAAAATACTTTACTAGCCATTGCTCCCCTAGAAGAGTGAGCTCCAAATCTAGAGAGATCTATGCCAGCATCATGCATAATAATAGGGATCCATCTGGCTAAGGTCGCTGAAGAAACAGGTCTAAAAGGACTAACATATGATAGGAAAGTTGATCAGAGCCAACAGGTCTAAACGTTGAAATTTTATTTTCATAACACTTCATGCAATTCACAACACACAGTTTTTCACACTCATGAAAAAAGGGATAGAAGATAGATTCTGACATTGTTTTAGTTCTTTTCCAAATATCAAAGTGAACACCTTCTGAGGAGTAGAACCTATTAGAAAGTTCCAAAGCTCTAATGTCTGAGACCCTTCTAAAAGAAATCGGGCACAAGAGAGTTGCCAGTTTCATGGAGATCCTTTTAATGGAGAGTAAATCGTTGACAGGCCAGGAAAGGAAGAGATTAAAGATGAGGTTAACATCCCAAAGGGATTCGTAAGGAGCCTTAGGGGTCTCCTTAACCTAATACCTTTCATAACCCTTTTGATTAAAGGGTTGCTACCAATAGCAAGGTTATTAATCAAGGCATGGCCTGAAGAAATTGCTGATCTGTAGCAGTTGATGGTTCTATAAGAGAGACCTGTCAGAATATCTGCCTGAATTCCTGAAATCCTCCAAACAAGAAGATTCATCCTCCCTTCGAGAACCAAAGGATGTTCTTCTCCATCCGGACCCTGGAGTAGGCCTAAGGATGATGGGATCAGCCGTGGGAAGTCCACTGCTAACTCCCTTACCCCGGGAAACCAAACCTGGGATTTCCAAAAGGGTGTTACAAGAATGATGGAGCATGGCTCCAGCCTCACTTTCCACAACAATCTCTGAATCATTGAGAACGGGGGAAAGGCGTAACCCTTGATCCCCTCCCAGGAATGGAGAAAAGCATCTACCCCTGACGCATTCGGGTCTGGTCTCCAGCTGAAGTATCTCTGAACTTGATGAGTTAGTCTGCTGGCGAAAAGGTCTATTTGAACTGGGCCCCATAACTTTTGGATCAGAGAAAAGGCCTCGGGATTCAATTTCCAATCGCTGGAATCGTGGAGGAAACGAGAATTCCAGTCTGCTCTCAGATTCTGAATTCCCGGAATGAATTCCGCCCTGAGAGTAATCTTTTGATCCCAACAGAAATACCATATCCGCTTGGCAATATCCGAGAGATTCTTGGATCTCGCGCCCCCAGGCGATTTATATATGAGACAGCCGAAAAATTGTCCAAGCGGATTAAGGTGTTGGAGTTCTTTAAAAACTCTTTGAAGCTCATCAGCGCGTTCAGAGCTGCTAACATCTCCAGAGAGTTTATTTGAAGGGATTGTTCCTCTAAGGACCACCTCCCCCCGGTCTCTAAATTGTTTAGGCGAGCACCCCAACTGCGATTGCTCGCATCTGATTCTAGAGTAAAATCTGGCACATTTCCGAAATAGCTTTCCCATTCCATGCTTGAAGGTTTTTCAACCACCAGTGAAGATCTTCTCGAGCGTCCTCGGAGAGGGGAACTGAGTCTTCGTACCACAGGCCTTTCCTCAGGCCTAGAGCTTTTAGTCTTTGCAGGCCCCTGTAATTGAGAGGACCGGGAGAAATAGCTACATCAGGTCCAAAAAAAAGGGGAAAAGTACCTCAAAGAAGAAAACATATGAATGAGGCATTCACCCATGCAGTGGAGATTGGTAGCCCTCGCGCTACAATAGATGCTGGTGCTCATGGCAGCACGATAGAGAAATCCCAATTTCTTGGGACTGAGAGAAGAGGTGCCCATAGCGGCATGATAGAACGTGGTATCCTTTACGGTACAAATGATTTTAATGATAATTCCTTACATATCGATCACGAAAGCACGGATTATGAGGACATAGAGATGGATGAGTTCATTTTCGATCCTCAGGATACTCTAGAGGATCTTGATGAGGACTTGGATCAGCCTTCCACCTCATCCTCTATTGTAAATGGAAATATAGTAAGTGATCAGGGTGCAGCATGGGTGAGTGGCCACTAGGTGGCGATCGTGTTATTTGCTGCTATTTTCTTAAAAATTGGGAGATCGTGAGGAAAGAGGCTCTGGCTCGGCAGGCACCGTTACGCGCTCGAGGAGGCGTAACCAAGGTAACCTAATGCCGAGTCGGAAAGGAGCGTTGCGTTGCCAAGGGAAAGGGAGGCATAGTGGCACGCTCTCGTGTCTCCGAGCAGGTTGCTAGGAGACGCGAGTCTCAAAATACGCAAGCTCCGGTCCCGTCTCCCTATTTTTTTTTTTTAATGTAAAAACACAAAGACAAACAGCGCTGTGGAGCCGGAGAAGGGCATAAGGCTCCAAATTGCTCACAGCGATCGGACTGCTCTTGTAAATGCCGCGAAGCGGCAGTGGAAAATAAACGTGAGGAAATTACTTACCTGTTCTTTCCCACGATCGTCGAAGCGATCGGAAGGGAAAGTGATTCAAGAGCTATTCCCCGCCATAAATTGGACAGGGGAGATTGTTTCCTAGCTGAAACAAAAAGGTTTAAAACAAGAATATGACGAGGCAAGGTAGGACAGAAGTCCTTATTTATACTAAGCAAATACAGCTCACTAAAATAACGTAATACATAATCAATATCAAGGCATATATAATTACAGTTAAGGAAAGTATGCCACGAATGAGAAAGATGTACTTAACTGTGTCAGAGCAGCGAACAAAAGAGGAAGATGGGAGTGTGCACTGTCTCCTTATGGTGTTGCTAATGTTCTATTTATTATGATGTATTTACATTCTTTAAAGGGCTGCATGTTGGGCAGCAAATAAAAGTATTTGCATAATGGTAGCCTCCGGTCTTGTAATGAAATCTGATGCAGTGATACCACTGTTAAGAGAATCAATGTATATGTAACCTATGCGTGTCTCAAATAGAGGGAGAATCCGATGCAATGATACCACTGTTAAGAGAATCAATGTATATGTAACCTGAGCGAGTCTCAAATACAGGGAGAATCCGATGCAGTGATACCACTGTTAAGAGAATCAATGTATATGTAACCTGAGCGTGTATCAAATACAGGGAGAATCCGATGCAGTGATACCACTGTTAAGAGAATCAATGTATAGGGAGAATCTGATGCAATGACACCGCTCTTAAGAGAATCAATGTATATGTGACCGAGCGTGTCTCAAATGCAGGGAAAATCCGATGCAATGATACCACTGTTAAGAGAATCAATGTATATGTAACCCGAGCGTGACTCAAATACAGGGAGAATCCGAAGCAGTGATACCACTGTTGAGAGAATCAATGTATATGCAACCTGAGCGTGACTCAAATACAGGGAGAATCTGATGCAGCGATACCACTGTTCAGAGAATCAATGTATATGTAACCTGATCGTGACTCAAATACAGGGAGAATACGATGCAGCGATACCACTGTTAAGAGAATCAATGTATATGTAACCCGAGCGTGTCTCAAATACAGGGAGAATCTGATGCAGTGATACCACTGTTAAGAGAATCAATGTATATGTAACCTGAGCGCGACTCAAATACAGAGAGAATCCGATGCAATGATACCACTGTTAAGAGAATCAATGTATATGTAATCTGAGCGTGACTCAAATACAGGGAGAATCCGATGCAATGATACCACTGTTAAGAGAATCAATGTATATGTGACCTGAGCGTGATTCAAATACAGGGAGAATCCGATGCAATGATACCACTGTTCAGAGAATCAACGTAAATGTAACCTGAGCGCGACTCAAATAGATGGAGAATCTGATGCAATGATACCACTGTTAAGAGAATCAATGTATATATAACCCGAGCGTGACTCAAATACAGGGAGAATCCAAAGCAGTGATACCACTGTTAAGAGAATCAATGTATATGCAACCTGAGCGTGACACCGATGTAGTGATACCACTGTTAAGAGAATCAATGTATATGTAACCTGAGCGTGTCTCAAGTACAGGGCGAATCCGATGCAGTGATACCACTGTTAAGAGAATCAATGTATAGGGAGAATCTGATGCAATGACACCGCTCTTAAGAGAATCAATGTTTATGTGACCGAGCGTGTCTCAAATGCAGGGAGAATCCGATGCAATGACACCACTGTTAAGAGAATCAATGTATATGTAACCTAAGCGTGTCTCAAATACAGGGAGAATCTGATTAAATGATACCTCTGTTAAGAGAATCAATGTATATGTGGCCTGAGCGTGATTCAAATACAGGGAGAATCCGATGCAATGACACCACTGTTAAGAGAATCAATGTATATGCAACCTGAGTGTGACTCAAATACAGGGAGAATCCGATGCAGCGATACCACCGTTAAGAGAATCAATGTATATGTAACCCGAGCGCATCTCAAATACAGGGAGAATCTGATGCAGTGATACCACTGTTAAGAGAATCAATGTATATGTAACCTATGCGTGTCTCAAATACAGGGAGAATCCGATGCAATGATACCACTGTTAAGAGAATCAATGTATAGGTGACCTGAGCGTGACTCAAATACAGGGAGAATCCGATGCAGCGATACCACTGTTAAGAGCATCAATGTATATGTAACTTGAGCGTGACTAAAATAAAGGGAGAATCTGATGCAATGACACCACTGTTAAGAGAATCAATGTATATGTAACCTGAGCGTGACTCAAATACAGGGAGAATCCGATGCAGCGATACCACTGTTAAGAGAATCAATGTATATGTAACTTGAGCGTGACTAAAATAAAGGGAGAATCTGATGCAATGACACCACTGTTAAGAGAATCAATGTATATGTAACCTGAGCGTGACTCAAATACAGGGAGAATCCGATGCAGCGATACCACTGTTAAGAGAATCAATGTATATGTAACTTGAGCGTGACTAAAATAAAGGGAGAATCTGATGCAATGACACCACTGTTAAGAGAATCAATGTATATGTAACCTGAGCGTGACTCAAATACAGGAGAATCCGATGCAGCGATACCACTGTTAAGAGAATCAATGTATATGTAACTTGAGCGTGACTAAAATAAAGGGAGAATCTGATGCAATGACACCACTGTTAAGAGAATCAATGTATATGTAACCTGAGCGTGACTCAAATACAGGGAGAATCCGATGCAGCGATACCACTGTTAAGAGAATCAATGTATATGTTAACTGAGCGTGACTCAAATACAGGGAGAATCCGATGCAATGATACCACTGTTAAGAGAATCAATGTATAGGGAGAATCTGATGCAATGACACCGCTCTTAAGAGAATCAATGTGTATGTGACCGAGCGTGTCTCAAATGCAGGGAAAATCCGATGCAATGACACCACTGTTAAGAGAATCAATGTATATGTAACCCGAGCGTGTCTCAAATACAGGGAGAATCTGATGCAGTGATACCACTGTTAAGAGAATCAATGTATATGTAACCCGAGCGTGACTCAAATACAGGGAGAATCCGAAGCAGTGATACCACTGTTGAGAGAATCAATGTATATGCAACCTGAGCGTGACTCAAATACAGGGAGAATCTGATGCAGCGATACCACTGTTCAGAGAATCAATGTATATGTAACCTGATCGTGACTCAAATACAGGGAGAATAGAATGCGGCGATACCACTGTTAAGAGAATCAATGTATATGTAACCCGAGCGTGTCTCAAATACAGGGAGAATCTGATGCAGTGATACCACTGTTAAGAGAATCAATGTATATGTAACCTGAGCGCGACTCAAATACAGAGAGAATCCGATGCAATGATACCACTGTTAAGAGAATCAATGTATATGTAATCTGAGCGTGACTCAAATACAGGGAGAATCCGATGCAATGATACCACTGTTAAGAGAATCAATGTATATGTGACCTGAGCGTGATTCAAATACAGGGAGAATCCGATGCAATGATACCACTGTTAAGAGAATCAACGTAAATGTAACCTGAGCGCGACTCAAATAGATGGAGAATCTGATGCAATGATACCACTGTTAAGAGAATCAATGTATATATAACCCGAGCGTGACTCAAATACAGGGAGAATCCAAAGCAGTGATACCACTGTTAAGAGAATCAATGTATATGCAACCTGAGCGTGACACCGATGTAGTGATACCACTGTTAAGAGAATCAATGTATATGTAACCTGAGCGTGTCTCAAGTACAGGGCGAATCCGATGCAGTGATACCACTGTTAAGAGAATCAATGTATAGGGAGAATCTGATGCAATGACACCGCTCTTAAGAGAATCAATGTTTATGTGACCGAGCGTGTCTCAAATGCAGGGAGAATCCGATGCAATGACACCACTGTTAAGAGAATCAATGTATATGTAACCTAAGCGTGTCTCAAATACAGGGAGAATCTGATTAAATGATACCTCTGTTAAGAGAATCAATGTATATGTGGCCTGAGCGTGATTCAAATACAGGGAGAATCCGATGCAATGACACCACTGTTAAGAGAATCAATGTATATGCAACCTGAGTGTGACTCAAATACAGGGAGAATCCGATGCAGCGATACCACCGTTAAGAGAATCAATGTATATGTAACCTATGCGTGTCTCAAATACAGGGAGAATCCGATGCAATGATACCACTGTTAAGAGAATCAATGTATAGGTGACCTGAGCGTGACTCAAATACAGGGAGAATGCAGCGATACCACTGTTAAGAGCATCAATGTATATGTAACTTGAGCGTGACTAAAATAAAGGGAGAATCTGATGCAATGACACCACTGTTAAGAGAATCAATGTATATGTAACCTGAGCGTGACTCAAATACAGGGAGAATCCGATGCAGCGATACCACTGTTAAGAGAATCAATGTATATGTAACTTGAGCGTGACTAAAATAAAGGGAGAATCTGATGCAATGACACCACTGTTAAGAGAATCAATGTATATGTAACCTGAGCGTGACTCAAATACAGGGAGAATCCGATGCAGCGATACCACTGTTAAGAGAATCAATGTATATGTAACTTGAGCGTGACTAAAATAAAGGGAGAATCTGATGCAATGACACCACTGTTAAGAGAATCAATGTATATGTAACCTGAGCGTGACTCAAATACAGGGAGAATCCGATGCAGCGATACCACTGTTAAGAGAATCAATGTATATGTTAACTGAGCGTGACTCAAATACAGGGAGAATCCGATGCAATGATACCACTGTTAAGAGAATCAACGTAAATGTAACCTGAGCGTGACTCAAATACATGGAGAATCTGATGCAGTGATACCACTGTTAAGAGAATCAACGTATAGGGAGAATCTGATGCAATGACACCGCTCTTAAGACAATCAATGTTTATGTGACCGAGCGTGTCTCAAATGCAGGGAGAATCCGATGCAATGACACCACTGTTAAGAGAATCAATGTATATGTAACCTAAGCGTGTCTCAAATACAGGGAGAATCTGATGAAATGATATCTCTGTTAAGAGGATCAATGTATATGTAACCGGAGCGTGTCTCAAATACAGGGAGAATCCAATGCAGCGAAACCACTGTTAAGAGAATCAATGTATATGTGACCTGAGCGTGACTCAAATACAGGGAGAATCTGATGCAATGATACCACTGTTAAGAGAATCAATGTATATGTAACCCGAGCGTGACTCAAATACAGGGAGAATCCGAAGCAGTGATACCACGGTTGAGAGAATAAATGTATATGCAACCTGAGCGTGACTCAAATACAGGGAGAATCCGATGCAGCGATACCACTGTTAAGAGAATCAATGTATATGTAACCGAAGCGCGTCTCAAATACAGGGAGAATCTGATGCAGTGATACCACTGTTAAGAGAATGAATGTATATGTAACCTATGCGTGTCTCAAATACAGGGAGAATCTGATGCAGCGATACCACTGTTTAGAGAATCAATGTATATGTGACCTGAGCGTGATTCAAATACAGGGAGAATCTGATGCAGTGATACCACTGTTAAGAGAATCAATGTATATGTAACCTGAGCGCGACTCAAATACAGGGAGAATCCGTTGCAATGATACCACTGTTGAGAGAATCAATGTATATGTAACCCGAGCGTGACTCAAATACAGGGAGAATCAGATGCAGCGATACTACTGTTGGAGAGAATCAATGTATATGTAACCAGAGCGTAACTCAAACACAGGGAGAATCCGATGCAGCGATACCACTGTTGAGAGAATCAATGTATATGTTAGCTGAGCATGAGTCAAACACAGGGAGAATCCGATGCAGCGATACCACTGTTGAGAGAATCAATGTATATGTTAGCTGAGCGTGACTCAAATACAGGGAGAATCCGATGCAATGATACCACTGTTTAGAGAATCAATGTATATGTGACCTGAGCGTGATTCAAATACAGGGAGAATCTGATGCAGTGATACCACTGTTAAGAGAATCAATGTATATGTAACCAGAGCGCGACTCAAATACAGGGAGAATCCGATGCAATGATACCACTGTTAAGAGAATCAATGTATATGTAACCCGAGTGTGACTCAAATACAGGGAGAATCCGATGCAGCGATACCACTGTTAAGAGAATCAATGTATATGTAACCCGAGCGAGTCTCAAATACAGGGAGAATCCGATGCAGTGATACCACTGTTAAGAGAATCAATGTATATGTAGCCTGAGCGTGTCTCAAATACAGGGAGAATCCGATGCAGTGATACCACTGTTAAGAGAATCAATGTATATGTAACCCGAGCGTGACTCAAATACATGGAGAATCTGATGCAGTGATACAACTGTTAAGAGAATCAACGTATTGGGAGAATCTGATGCAATGACACCGCTCTTAAGAGAATCAATGTTTATGTGACCGAGCGTGTCTCAAATGCAGGGAGAATCCGATGCAATGACACCACTGTTAAGAGAATCAATGTATATGCAACCTGAGCGTGACTCAAATACAGGGAGAATCCAATGCAGCGAAACCACTGTTAAGAGAATCAATGTATATGTGACCTGAGCGTGATTCAAATACAGGGAGAATCCGATGCAGCGATACCACTGTTGAGAGAATCAATGTATATGTAACCCGAGCGTGACTCAAATACAGGGAGAATCTGATGCAATGACACCACTGTTAAGAGAATCAATGTATATGTAACCTGAGCACGTCTCAAATACAGGGAGAATCCGATGCAATGACACCACTGTTAAGAGAATCAATGTATATGTAACCTAAGCGTGACTCCGGTGCAGTGATACCACTGTTAAGAGAATCAATGTATATGTAACCCGAGCGTGACTCAAATACAGGGAGAATCTGATGCAATGACACCACTGTTAAGAGAATCTGATGCAATGACACCACTGTTAAGAGAATCAATTTATATGTAACCCGAAGTGACTCAAATACAGGTAGAATCCAATGCAATGACACCACTGTTAAGAGAATCAATGTATATGCAACCTGAGCGTGACTCAAATACAGGGAGAAGCCAATGCAGCGAAACCACTGTTAAGAGAATCAATGTATATGTGACCTGAGCGTGACTCAAATACAGGGAGAATCTGATGCAATGATACCACTGTTAAGAGAATCAATGTATATGTAACCCGAGCGTGACTCAAATACAGGGAGAATCCGAAGCAGTGATACCACGGTTGAGAGAATAAATGTATATGCAACCTGAGCGTGACTCAAATACAGGGAGAATCCGATGCAGCGATACCACTGTTAAGAGAATCAATGTATATGTAACCCGAGCGCGTCTCAAATACAGGGAGAATCTGATGCAATGATACCACTGTTAAGAGAATCAATGTATATGTAACCTATGCGTGTCTCAAATAGAGTGAGAATCTGATGCAGCGATACCACTGTTAAGAGAATCAATGTATATGTAACCCGAGCGTGTCTGAAATACAGGGAGAATCCGATGCAGCGATACCACTGTTAAGAGAAACAATGTATATGCAACCTGAGCGTGACTCAAATACAGGGAGAGTCCGATGCAGCGATACCACTGTTAAGAGAATCAATGTATATGTAACCCGAGCTTGTCTCAAATACAGGGAGAATGACGATTCTCCAATTATTATGCAGAGAGAATCTTGATTTCATTAAAGACAAATGGAGGCTAACATTATCCCACCCTCCTCTCCTCATTACAAGACCAGAGGCTACCATTATGCATGCTTAAAGCCATGTAGAGCTACACTGCTAACATGCTCTATTGGTCTCAAATAAAACTTTGAAAAGGTACCAGCATTAGACCAATCTGCGGCTTTAAGTATTTCAGGCAGGGATCCCCCAGGCCAAAATACTTTACTAGCCATTGCTCCCCTAGAAGAGTGAGCTCCAAATCTAGAGAGATCTATGCCAGCCTCATGCATAATAATAGGGATCCATCTGGCTAAGGTCGCTGAAGAAACAGGTCTAAAAGGACTAACATATGATAGGAGAAGTTGATCAGAGCCAACAGGTCTAAACGTTGAAATTTTATTTTCATAACACTTCATGCAATTCACAACACACAGTTTTTCACACTCATGAAAAAGGGATAGAAGATAGACTCTGACATTGTTTTAGTTCTTTTCCAAATATCAAAGTGAACACCTTCTGAGGAGTAGAACCTATTAGAAAGTTCCAAAGCTTTAATGTCTGAGACCCTTCTAAAAGAAATCGGGCACAAGAGAGTTGCCAGTTTCATGGAGATCCTTTTAAGGGAGAGTAAATCGTTGACAGGCCAGGAAAGGAAGAGATTAAAGATGAGGTTAACATCCCAAAGGGATTCGTAAGGAGCCTTAGGGGGTCTCCTTAACCTAATACCTTTCATAACCCTTTTGATTAAAGGGTTGCTACCAATAGCAAGGTTATTAATCAAGTCATGGCCTGAAGAAATTGCTGATCTGTTGCAGTTGATGGTTCTATAAGAGAGACCTGTCAGAATATCTGCCTGAAATCCTCCAAACAAGAAGATTCATCCTCCCTTCGAGAACCAAAGGATGTTCTTCTCCATCCGGACCCTGGAGTAGGCCTAAGGATGATGGGATCAGCCGTGGGAAATCCACTGCTAACTCCCTTTCCCCGGGAAACCAAACCTGGGATTTCCAAAAGGGTGTTACAAGAATGATGGAGCATGGCTCCAGCCTCACTTTCCACAACAATCTCTGAATCATTGAGAACGGGGAAAGGCGTAACCCTTGATCCCCTCCCAGGAATGGAGAAAAGCATCTACCCCTGACGCATTCGGGTCTGGTCTCCAGCTGAAGTATCTCTGAACTTGATGAGTTAGTCTGCTGGCGAAAAGGTCTATTTGAACTGGGCCCCATAACTTTTGGATCAGAGAAAAGGCCTCGGGATTCAATTTCCAATCGCTGGAATCGTGGAGGAAACGAGAATTCCAGTCTGCTCTCAGATTCTGAATTCCCGGAATGAATTCCGCCCTGAGAGTAATCTTTTGATCCCAACAGAAATACCATATCCGCTTGGCAATATCCGAGAGATTCTTGGATCTCGCGCCCCCAGGCGATTTATATATGAGACAGCCGAAAAATTGTCCAAGCGGATTAAGGTGTTGGAGTTCTTTAAAAACTCTTTGAAGCTCATCAGCGCGTTCAGAGCTGCTAACATCTCCAGAGAGTTTATGTGAAGGGATTGTTCCTCTAAGGACCACCTCCCCCCGGTCTCTAAATTGTTTAGGCGAGCACCCCAACTGCGATTGCTCGCATCTGATTCTAGAGTAAAATCTGGCACATTTCCGAAAATAGCTTTCCCATTCCATGCTTGAAGGTTTTTCAACCACCAGTGAAGATCTTCTCGAGCGTCCTCGGAGAGGGGAACTGAGTCTTCGTACCACAGGCCTTTCCTCAGGCCTAGAGCTTTTAGTCTTTGCAGGCCCCTGTAATTGAGAGGACCAGGAGAAATAGCTACATCAGGTCAAAAAAAAAGGGAAAAGTACCTCAAAGAAGAAAACATATGAATGAGGCATTCACCCATGCAGTGGAGATTGGTAGCCCTTGCGCTACAATAGATGCTGGTGCTCATGGCAGCACGATAGAGAAATCCCAATTTCTTGGGACTGAGAGAAGAGGTGCCCATAGCGGCATGATAGAACGTGGTATCCTTTACGGTACAAATGATTTTAATGATAATTCCTTACATATCGATCACGAAAGCACGGATTATGAGGACATAGAGATGGATGAGTTCATTTTCGATCCTCAGGATACTCTAGAGGATCTTGATGAGGACTTGGATCAGCCTTCCACCTCATCCTCTATTGTAAATGGAAATATAGTAAGTGATCAGGGTGCAGCATGGGTGAGTGGCCACTAGGTGGCGATCGTGTTATTTGCTGCTATTTTCTTACAAATTGGGAGATCGTGAGGAAAGAGGCTCTGGCTCGGCAGGCACCGTTACGCGCTCGAGGAGGCGTAACCAAGGTAACCTAATGCCGAGTCGGAAAGGAGCGTTGCGTTGCCAAGGGAAAGGGAGGCATAGTGGCACGCTCTCGTGTCTCCGAGCAGGTTGCTAGGAGACGCGAGTCTCAAAATACGCAAGCTCCGGTCCCGTCTCCCTATTGTTTTTTTTAATGTAAAAACACAAAGACAAACAGCGCTGTGGAGCCGGAGAAGGGCATAAGGCTCCAAATTGCTCACAGAGATCGGACTGCTCTTGTAAATGCCGCGAAGCGGCAGTGGAAAATAAACGTGAGGAAATTACTTACCTGTTCTTTCCCACGATCGTCGAAGCGATCGGAAGGGAAAGTGATTCAAGAGCTATTCCCCGCCATAAATTGGACAGGGAGATTGTTTCCTAGCTGAAACAAAAAGGTTTAAAACAAGAATATGACGAGGCAAGGTAGGACAGAAGTCCTTATTTATACTAAGCAAATACAGCTCACTAAAGTAACGTAATACATAATCAATATCAAGGCATATATAATTACAGTTAAGGAAGGTATGCCACGAATGAGAAAGATGTACTTAACTGTGTCAGAGCAGCGAACAAAAGAGGAAGATGGGAGTGTGCACTCTCTCCTTATGATGTTGCTAATGTTCTATTTATTATGATGTATTTACATTCTTTAAAGGGCTGCATGTTGGGCAGCAAATAAAAGTATTTGCATAATGGTAGCCTCCGGTCTTGTAATGAAATCTGATGCAGTGATGCCACTGTTAAGAGAATCAATGTATATGTAACCTGAGCGAGTCTCAAATAGAGGGAGAATCCGATGCAATGATACCACTGTTAAGAGAATCAATGTATATGTAACCTGAGCGAGTCTCAAATACAGGGAGAATCCGATGCAGTGATACCACTGTTAAGAGAATCAATGTATATGTAACCTGAGCGTGTCTCAAATACAGGGAGAATCCGATGCAGTGATACCACTGTTAAGAGAATCAATGTATAGGGAGAATCTGATGCAATGACACCGCTCTTAAGAGAATCAATGTATATGTGACCGAGCGTGTCTCAAATGCAGGGAGAATCCGATGCAATGACACCACTGTTAAGAGAATCAATGTATATGTAACCCGAGCGTGTCTCAAATACAGGGAGAATCTGATGCAGTGATACCACTGTTAAGAGAATCAATGTATATGTAACCCGAGCGTGACTCAAATACAGGGAGAATCCGAAGCAGTGATACCACTGTTGAGAGAATAAATGTATATGCAACCTGAGCGTGACTCAAATACAGGGAGAATCCAATGCAGCGAAACCACTGTTAAGAGAATCAATGTATATGTGACCTGAGCGTGATTCAAATACAGGGAGAATCCGATGCAATGACACCACTGTTAAGAGAATCAATGTATATGTAACCCGAGCGTGACTCAAATACAGGGAGAATCCGAAGCAGTGATACCACTGTTGAGAGAATAAATGTATATGCAACCTGAGCGTGACTCAAATACAGGGAGAATCCGATGCAGCGATACCACTGTTAAGAGAATCAATGTATATGTAACCCAAGCGTGTCTCAAATACAGGGAGAATCTGACGCAGTGATACCACTGTTAAGAGAATCAATGTATATGTAACCTATGCGTGTCTCAAATACAGGGAGAATCTGATGCAGCGATACCACTGTTCAGAGAATCAATGTATATGTAACCTGATCGTGACTCAAATACAGGGAGAATACGATGCAGCGATACCACTGTTAAGAGAATCAATGTATATGTAACCCGAGCGTGTCTCAAATACAGGGAGAATCTGATGCAGTGATACCACTGTTAAGAGAATCAATGTATATGTAACCTGAGCGCGAATCAAATACAGAGAGAATCCGATGCAATGATACCACTGTTAAGAGAATCAATGTATATGTAATCTGAGCGCGACTCAAATACAGGGAGAATCCGATGCAATGATACCACTGTTAAGAGAATCAATGTATATGTAACCCGAGCGTGACTCAAATACAGGGAGAATCCGATGCAGCTATACCACTGTTGAGAGAATCAATGTATATGTTAGCTGAGCGTGACTCAAATACAGGGAGAATCCGATGCAATGATACCACTGTTAAGAGAATCAATGTATATGTGACCTGAGCGTGATTCAAATACAGGGAGAATCCGATGCAATGATACCACTGTTAAGAGAATCAATGTATATGCAACCTGAGCGTGACTCCGATGTAGTGATACCACTGTTAAGAGAATCAATGTATATGTAACCTGAGCGTGTCTCAAGTACAGGGCGAATCCGATGCAGTGATACCACTGTTAAGAGAATCAATGTATAGGGAGAATCTGATGCAATGACACCGCTCTTAAGAGAATCAATGTTTATGTGACCGAGCGTGTCTCAAATGCAGGGAGAATCCGATGCAATGACACCACTGTTAAGAGAATCAATGTATATGTAACCTGAGCGTGTCTCAAATACAGGGAGAATCCGATGCAGCGATACCACTGTTAAGAGAATCAATGTATATGTAACCTGGGCGTGTCTCAACTACAGGGAGAATCTGATGCAATGACACCACTGTTAAGAGAATCAATTTATATGTAACCCGAGCGTGACTCAAATACAGGTAGAATCCGATGCAATGACACCACTGTTAAGAGAATCAACGTAAATGTAACCTGAGCGCGACTCAAATACATGGAGAATCTGATGCAATGATACCACTGTTAAGAGAATCAATGTATATGTGACCTGAGCGTGATTCAAATACAGGGAGAATCTGATGCAATGACACCACTGTTAAGAGAATCAATGTATATGCAACCTGAGTGTGACTCAAATACAGGGAGAATCCGATGCAGCGATACCACCGTTAAGAGAATCAATGTATATGTAACCCGAGCGCATCTCAAATACAGGGAGAATCTGATGCAGTGATACCACTGTTAAGAGAATCAATGTATATGTAACCTATGCGTGTCTCAAATACAGGGAGAATCCGATGCAATGATACCACTGTTAAGAGAATCAATGTATAGGTGACCTGAGCGTGATTCAAATACAGGGAGAATCCGATGCAATGACACCACTGTTAAGAGAATAAATGTATATATAACCCGAGCGTGACTCAAATACAGGGAGAATCCGAAGCAGTGATACCACTGTTAAGAGAATCAATGTATATGCAACCTGAGCGTGACTCAAATACAGGGAGAATCCGATGCAGTGATACCACTGTTAAGAGAATCAATGTATATGTAACCTGAGCGTGTCTCAAATACAGGGAGAATCTGATGCAATGACACCACTGTTAAGAGAATCAATGTATATGTAACCCGAGCGTGACTCAAATACAGGAAGAATCTGATGCAATAACACCACTGTTAAGAGAATCAATGTATATGTAACCTGAGCGTGACTCAAATACAGGGAGAATCCGATGCAGCGATACCACTGTTGAGAGAATCAATGTATATGTAACCCGAGCGTGACTCAAATACAGGGAGAATCCGATGCAGCGATACCACTGTTAAGAGAATCAATGTATATGTTAACTGAGCGTGACTCAAATACAGGGAGAATCCGATGCAATGATACCACTGTTAAGAGAATCAACGTAAATGTAACCTGAGCGTGACTCAAATAGATGGAGAATCTGATGCAGTGATAACACTGTTAAGAGAATCAACGTATAGGGAGAATCTGATGCAATGACACCGCTCTTAAGAGAATCAATGTTTATGTGACCGAGCATGTCTCAAATGCAGGGAGAATCCGATGCAATGACACCACTGTTAAGAGAATCAATGTATATGCAACCTGAGCGTGACTCAAATACAGGGAGAATCCAATGCAGCGAAACCACTGTTAAGAGAATCAATGTATATGTGACCTGAGCGTTATTCAAATACAGGGAGAATCCGATGCAGCGATACCACTGTTGAGAGAATCAATGTATATGTAACCCGAGCGTGACTCAAATACAGGGAGAATCTGATGAAATGATACCACTGTTAAGAGAATCAATGTATATGCAACCTGAGCGTGACTCAAATACAGGGAGAATGACGATTCTCCAATTTCTATGCAGAGAGAATCTTGATTTCATTAAAAACAACGGAGGCTAACATTATGCAAATACTTTTATTTGCTGCCCAACATGCAGCC
This sequence comes from Calotriton arnoldi, assembly GCA_963921515.1. Lineage (NCBI taxonomy): Eukaryota > Metazoa > Chordata > Amphibia > Caudata > Salamandridae > Calotriton > Calotriton arnoldi. Next base: position 2,289,112 of record CAWUFW010002007.1, read on the forward strand.
CTTTAAAGAACATTAAACACATCACAAAGTAATAGAATGTTCACACAAGCAGTATAAGTATCCTGTGCACTGCAGCATCTCTCCTCTTTTATTAGCTGCCCATCACGAAGATAAGTATACCGAGCTTTTTCTTATGGTTTATCCTTATAAATTTACCTGTTTCTAATGTGTTTTTTTCATACTATGGTATAGATTGATTGTCAGTATAAAACTGTATAGATTGATTGTCAGTATAAAACTGTTTATTGATAGATTATGATTCTTACTGTTTTTCTTAAAACTATATTCTATCCTCTGGTATAGATTACTAATTCGAGCTTTTTTTCTGAGCTGTTCCATAATACCTTTTAGGTTACTCCTTTTTAGTTTTGGCCCCCTTCCAATTTATGGAAGGGACAATCAACCTCATCTCTGCCTTTTTCAAATGCGGAGCGCTACACGATCTTCATTGGTCTGAAGTGATGTCGTTTTTTACATGCCTATTGAGCGTTCAATCACGCTATTTTTACACAATTTCAACTTTGATGTCTGATTCGGTTAAAGCATTCACACACGCTTTATTGATTTATAAAATTATGCCCTCACCGTGATTCTCCGACTTCCTGGCAACCGGAGCTATTGTCTCCTACAGCTGACGAGTTCAGCACGTCACCGGAGTCAATCACAGAAGGAGAGTGTCCTTTCTCTGTGTTGAAACTCCCTGGGGGCAGCTGAGCGTTTCCATGGTTACGGATTTGCTCGAGCTAGAAACGGCTGATTAATTCACGGAGAACTTTCACGGAGCTCTTAATCCTTTCTTTAATACAGCAAGTATAGTTATTTTTAGCATTCTTGCTCCATCTAGTGGCTGGATTAAATATATTTTTCTTTAACATGGATTCAGAGCTAACTAATTCCCAGGGAGAATCCAATGCAGCGAAACCACTGTTAAGAGAATCAATGTATATGTGACCTGAGCGTTATTCAAATACAGCGAGAATCAGATGCAGCGATACCACTGTTGAGAGAATCAATGTATATGTAACCTGAGCGTGACTCAAATACAGGTAGAATCCAATGCAATGACACCACTGTTAAGAGAATCAATGTATATGCAACCTGAGCGTGACTCAAATACAGGGAGAATCCAATGCAGCGAAACCACTGTTAAGAGAATCAATGTATATGTGACCTGAGCGTGATTCAAATACAGGGAGAATCCGATGCAGCGATACCACTGTTGAGAGAATCAATGTATATGTAACCCGAGCGTGACTCAAATACAGTGAGAATCTGATGAAATGATACCTCTGTTAAGAGAATCAATGTATATGTAACCCGAGCGTGACTCAAATACAGGGAGAATCTGATGCAATGACACCACTGTTAAGAGAATCAATGTATATGTAACCTAAGCGTGACTCCGATGCAGTGATACCACTGTTAAGAGAATCAATGTATATGTAACCTGAGCGTGTCTCAAGTACAGGGAGAATCCGATGCAGTGATACCACTGTTAAGAGAATCAATGTATATGTAACCCGAGCGTGACTCAAATACAGGGAGAATCTGATGCAATGACACCACTGTTAAGAGAATCTGATGCAATGACACCACTGTTAAGAGAATCAATTTATATGTAACCCGAAGTGACTCAAATACAGGTAGAATCCAATGCAATGACACCACTGTTAAGAGAATCAATGTATATGCAACCTGAGCGTGACTCAAATACAGGGAGAAGCCAATGCAGCGAAACCACTGTTAAGAGAATCAATGTATATGTGACCTGAGCGTGACTCAAATACAGGGAGAATCTGATGCAATGATACCACTGTTAAGAGAATCAATGTATATGTAACCCGAGCTAGTCTCAAATACAGGGAGAATCCGATGCAGTGATACCACTGTTAAGAGAATTAATGTATATGTAGCCTGAGCGTGTCTCAAATACAGGGAGAATCCAATGCAGCGATACCACTGTTAAGAGAATCAATGTATATGTAACCCGAGCGCGTCTCAAATACAGGGAGAATCTGATGCAGTGATACCACTGTTAAGAGAATGAATGTATATGTAACCTATGCGTGTCTCAAATACAGGGAGAATCTGATGCAGCGATACCACTGTTAAGAGAATCAATGTATATGTAACCCGAGCGTGTCTCAAATACAGGGAGAATCTGATGCAGTGATACCACTGTTAAGAGAATCAATGTATATGTAACCTGAGCGCGACTCAAATACAGGGAGAATCCGTTGCAATGATACCACTGTTGAGAGAATCAATGTATATGTAACCCGAGCGTGACTCAAATACAGGGAGAATCCGATGCAGCGATACCACTGTTGAGAGAATCAATGTATATGTAACCAGAGCGTAACTCAAACACAGGGAGAATCCGATGCAGCGATACCACTGTTGAGAGAATCAATGTATATGTTAGCTGAGCATGACTCAAACACAGGGAGAATCCGATGCAGCGATACCACTGTTGAGAGAATCAATGTATATGTTAGCTGAGCATGACTCAAATACAGGGAGAATCCGATGGAATGATACCACTGTTTAGAGAATCAATGTATATGTGACCTGAGCGTGATTCAAATACAGGGAGAATCTGATGCAGTGATACCACTGTTAAGAGAATCAATGTATATGTAACCAGAGCGCGACTCAAATACAGGGAGAATCCGATGCAATGATACCACTGTTAAGAGAATCAATGTATATGTAACCCGAGTGTGACTCAAATACAGGGAGAATCCGATGCAGCGATACCACTGTTAAGAGAATCAATGTATATGTAACCCGAGCTAGTCTCAAATACAGGGAGAATCCGATGCAGTGATACCACTGTTAAGAGAATTAATGTATATGTAGCCTGAGCGTGTCTCAAATACAGGGAGAATCCAATGCAGCGAAACCACTGTTAAGAGAATCAATGTATATGTGACCTGAGCGTTATTCAAATACAGCGAGAATCAGATGCAGCGATACCACTGTTGAGAGAATCAATGTATATGTAACCTGAGCGTGTCTCAAATACAGGTAGAATCCAATGCAATGACACCACTGTTAAGAGAATCAATGTATATGCAACCTGAGCGTGACTCAAATACAGGGAGAATCCAATGCAGCGAAACCACTGTTAAGAGAATCAATGTATATGTGACCTGAGCGTGATTCAAATACAGGGAGAATCTGATGCAATGACACCACTGTTAAGAGAATCAATGTATATGTAACCTAAGCGTGACTCCGATGCAGTGATACCACTGTTAAGAGAATCAATGTATATGTAACCTGAGCGTGTCTCAAGTACAGGGAGAATCCGATGCAGTGATACCACTGTTAAGAGAATCAATGTATATGTAACCCGAGCGTGACTCAAATACAGGGAGAATCTGATGCAATGACACCACTGTTAAGAGAATCTGATGCAATGACACCACTGTTAAGAGAATCAATTTATATGTAACCCGAAGTGACTCAAATACCGGTAGAATCCAATGCAATGACACCACTGTTAAGAGAATCAATGTATATGCAACCTGAGCGTGACTCAAATACAGGGAGAAGCCAATGCAGCGAAACCACTGTTAAGAGAATCAATGTATATGTGACCTGAGCGTGACTCAAATACAGGGAGAATCTGATGCAATGATACCACTGTTAAGAGAATCAATGTATATGTAACCCGAGCGTGACTCAAATACAGGGAGAATCCGAAGCAGTGATACCACGGTTGAGAGAATAAATGTATATGCAACCTGAGCGTGACTCCAATACAGGGAGAATCCGATGCAGTGATACCACTGTTAAGAGAATCAATGTATATGTAACCCGAGCGCGTCTCAAATACAGGGAGAATCCTTTGCAATGATACCACTGTTGAGAGAATCAATGTATATGTAACCCGAGCGTGACTCAAATACAGGGAGAATCCGATGCAGCGATACCACTGTTGAGAGAATCAATGTATATGTAACCAGAGCGTAACTCAAACACAGGGAGAATCCGATGCAGCGATACCACTGTTGAGAGAATCAATGTATATGTTAGCTGAGCATGACTCAAACACAGGGAGAATCCGATGCATCGATACCACTGTTGAGAGAATCAATGCATATGTTAGCTGAGCGTGACTCAAATACAGGGAGAATCCGATGCAATGATACCACTGTTTAGAGAATCAATGTATATGTGACCTGAGCGTGATTCAAATACAGGGAGAATCTGATGCAGTGATACCACTGTTAAGAGAATCAATGTATATGTAACCCGAGCGTGACTCAAATACAGGGAGAATCTGATGCAATGACACCACTGTTAAGAGAATCAATTTATATGTAACCTGAGCACGTCTCAAATACAGGGAGAATCCGATGCAATGACACCACTGTTAAGAGAATCAATGTATATGTAACCTAAGCGTGACTCCGATGCAGTGATACCACTGTTAAGAGAATCAATGTATATGTAACCTGAGCGTGTCTCAAGTACAGGGAGAATCCGATGCAGTGATACCACTGTTAAGAGAATCAATGTATATGTAACCCGAGCGTGACTCAAATACAGGGAGAATCTGATGCAATGACACCACTGTTAAGAGAATCTGATGCAATTACACCACTGTTAAGAGAATCAATTTATATGTAACCCGAAGTGATTCAAATACAGGTAGAATCCAATGCAATGACACCACTGTTAAGAGAATCAATGTATATGCAACCTGAGCGTGACTCAAATACAGGAGAAGCCAATGCAGCAAAACCACTGTTGAGAGAATCAATGTATATGTAACCCGAGTGTGACTCAAATACAGGGAGAATCCGATGCAGCGATACCACTGTTAAGAGAATGAATGTATATGTAACCTATGCGTGTCTCAAATACAGGGAGAATCTGATGCAGCGATACCACTGTTAAGAGAATCAATGTATATGTAACCCGAGCGTGTCTCAAATACAGGGAGAATCTGATGCAGTGATACCACTGTTGAGAGAATCAATGTATATGTAACCAGAGCGTAACTCAAACACAGGGAGAATCCGATGCAGCGATACCACTGTTGAGAGAATCAATGTATATGTTAGCTCAGCATGACTCAAACACAGGGATAATCCGATGCAGCGATACCACTGTTGAGATAATCAATGTATATGTTAGCTGAGCGTGAGTCAAATACAGGGAGAATCCGATGCAATGATACCACTGTTTAGAGAATCAATGTATATGTGACCTGAGCGTGATTCAAATACAGGGAGAATCTGATGCAGTGATACCACTGTTAAGAGAATCAATGTATATGTAACCAGAGCGCGACTCAAATACAGGGAGAATCCGATGCAGTGATACCACTGTTAAGAGAATCAATGTATATGTAGCCTGAGCGTGTCTCAAATACAGGGAGAATACGATGCAGTGATACCACTGTTAAGAGAATCAATGTATATGTAACCCGAGCGTGACTCAAATACAGGGAGAATCTGATGCAATGACACCACTGTTAAGAGAATCAATGTATATGTAACCTGAGCGTGACTCAAATACATGGAGAATCCGATGCAGCGATACCACTGTTGAGAGAATCAATGTAAATGTAACCTGAGCGTGACTCAAATACATGGAGAATGACGATTCTCCAATTTTCTATGCAGATCTTGGCGCTGAATAACAGATGTTTCTTGTTACCCAACTCAATGGTACTCATTTTATTGACCTCAGATGGATGAAAGGCTGAGTGGACCCGCCGGGATTTGAACCTGTGACCATGAGGTCAAACACAGGCCCCTGCAGTGGAGGCATTAGTCCACTGAGCCACCAGACCCGGCCCAAATTCATATTCCTTCACCTGAAGTCCCTCCCTCCCCCAAAACCCCAACACCTCAAAAATTCCCAGTTTGATGGGAAGAGGAACCAGCACATCCTTCTCACGGTGATGAGCTGCAATGTACCCTGCCATCTCTATCCCAAGGGTACCGATCCCCGCTGTCTACAGTCAGGGCGGAACACCCTATCTCTCACATTCATATGAAAGCACACCGGGTTGGACAGGTGTGTCAGGTCAACAATTTGGTCCACCGCACTCGGACTGTCCCTCCGATAGGCACATGTAGAGTTCAGGACTTGGGCCTTGCACCTCTGTAGTTAGATCCTGACATAGAACGTAAGTCTGGTAAACCTTTCTTGGTCCAGAGGTCAGAGGGAGTATTACTCCATGTCCAGTGAGAGCCAATGGTGCTCTCCAAACACCCACAGCAAACCTGTGGCCCCCCATCAAGGCCCCTTTCCTTGTTTGTCCAGTTTTTGAGCAGTCCAGCGGGTATCACCAACTTTCTCCACCTTGGATCTCAATTTCATTAAAAGACTGGTGGCTACCGTTATGTATTATTCCTTTAATGCCACTCCACGCAGCCCTTGAAAGAACATAACATGATAAAGCAAAAGCAATCTGGAATAGAAAATTCACACAGTATGAGTAGTCCATGCACTTCACAATCTTCCTCTTTTAAATGCTGCTCCTCGCTCAGATCAGTACTTCTATATCTTAACAAGCTTTTAATATTGTAATTGATATTAACTTAGTTTCCAATCTATGGAAACAACGTCCCGTTTATTCTCAGTTGTTTTGGTGTTTATATTTCCCAGTAGTTATGGTTTTACATAAAATAGTATTGAGCATTAATGATCCTGTTACAAAGCACAACATGCAAACATGCAGGTCAAAGATGAGTATTTTATATACACAGCTCAGTGGGCTGCAACCTGTGCTGCAGAGAATTGTGGGTTGCCTGTGGGTCATAAGGTATAATTATTGTAATCTAGCTCAGTGAGTAATGAACCAGCGTGAAAGAGCTGCATGCAAACTATAAGGCTTAGGAGTAGAAACGCACTGTTATTTCCTTAATCTTTCTTTATTCTAAGGTTGCTAAAATGGTTCCTTTAGATGGTAATAAGTACTTATTAGTAAGTTCTAGAGAAAGGGTTATTTATGTAATTACTCATACAGACAGCTATATGTGACCTTCCTACAGCGCATGCATACATCTTACATCAATAGCTTGGAAAACTCAAAAACGTGCCTTCAAATCATAGCTTCCAGCTATCTTGGCAAGCAGCATTGCAGGCGACATCCTGCAACTTTGTTTCACTAGGAGATTAATCTCTTTTCACTTCCATAGAATAAATTAGTAATTAGATATGGCAAATAGATATTCATTAAAGACAATTTACAAGGCTTATTCCTTTTAAGCTTTCAGTTAAATCCACTTTCTATGTTGGGGAGTTTATTCATTACTTTAAGCCTATAAGTTGCACCTATTTGTTATAAGCATGCGCCTTATTTACATTAAGCCTGAGAAGGACAGCCTATAAGCTCTTACGCCTTATTTACAGTATGCCCGAGAAGGACAGGGCATCTCCTGAGAACCAAGAAGGGAAAGTTAATGAGGAGCTCTTTAAGTAATTATTGCAACATGAAAAGCGCATCTGTGTATGCAAGACCATTGGCAAGTAATGCTCAAGAAGTGCTAAGAGTGGTTCTGACAGTGAATAATGGTCTATCTGGCAGGTAGTCTCTGATTGTGGGGATAAAGGAGGTGTGAATGAATGAAGACCAGTCTATACCCTTAAAAAGGAGGTCCAAGCACCTCAAAAGGGAATGGTGTCCTATGCGGCATGAAAAAGAGAGGTGTCCGATGCTGCACAATGGGGGAATGGTGTCCTATGCGGCACAAAAAAGAGAGGTGTCCGATGCGGAACAATTGAGGAATGGTATCCTATGCGGCATGAAAAAGAGAGGTGACCTATGCGGCGCAATGGAGGAATGGTGTCCTATGCGGCACGAAAAAAAGAGGTGTCTGATACGGCACAATGGAGGAATGGTGTCTTATGCGGCACGAAAAAAAGAGGTGTCTGATACGGCACAATGGAGGAATGGTGTCTTATGCGGCACAAAAAAGAGAGTGTCTGATGCGGCACAATGGAGGAATGGTGTCCTATGCGGCATGAAAAAGAGAGGTGTCCGATGCGCAACAGTGGAGGAATGGTGTCCTATGCGACACGAAAACGAGAGGTGTCCGATGTGACACAATGGATATGGGTGTCCTGTGCGACACACAAGACATGGATAGAATGGTGATGGCTGTCCTGAGTGACACACAAAACATGGATACTCAAGAAATTGAGTATGGGGAAGAGGAGCACCATAGAGACAATGATGAGGTTTATGAGGAGTATGTACTCGTCCTCCCAGGGGATGTTGATGTTTAGTGAGATTAAGTTCTTCTACCTCCAATGACGACTTCATGAATCCATTGGGAGATAATATGTTCTCACCCCACAATATTAAACATCCCAGAAGCTTTGAAAGGTGGCCGGTTGAACATGTGGGCAAATTCTTTGAGAGGTAGATCGGATTTCCACTAGAGAAAGTAGGGTAGTATGTCCTCAAGGCTGAATGTTCTAGGCCAGTCATCCATGACAAGTACACCTAACGCCCAATTGGTAGTGACCTCAGGAAGGGTCTTGAGAGATTCCTCAACGAATGTCAAGATTGCCTCCCTGACATTGTCGGCCCACTGACAAGGATCATTGATATATCCGAAGAGGCATATTTTATGGGCTTCCTAGACCTGGAGGCTAGCGCCTGGGCGCTATGGCTCTCCCGGGGAATGGCAACCCAGGACTAAAGGCCGAAAACGTAATCTGATGCAGTGATACCACTGTTAAGAGAATCAATGTATAGGGAGAATCTGATGCAATGACACCGCTCTTAAGAGAATCAATGTTTATGTGACCGAGTGTGTCTCAAATGCAGGGAGAATCCGATGCAGCGAAACCACTGTTGAGAGAATCCAATGCAATGACACCACTGTTAAGAGAATCAATGTATATGCAACCTGAGCGTGACTCAAATACAGGGACAATCCAATGCAGCGAAACCACTGTTAAGAGAATCAATGTATATGTGACCTGAGCGAGATTCAAATACAGGGAGAATCCAATGCAGCGATACCACTGTTAAGAGAATCAATGTAAAAGTAACCTGAGCATGTCTCAAAATCAGGGAGAATCTGATGCAATGACACCACTGTTAAGAGAATCAATGTAAAAGTAACCCGAGTGTGACTCAACTACAGGGAGAATCCGATGCAATGACACCACTGTTAAGAGAATCAATGTATATGTAACCTATGCGTGTCTCAAATACAGAGAGAATCCGAAGCAGTGATACCACTGTTAAGAGAATCAATGTATATGTATCCTGAGCGTGACTCAAATACAGGGAGAATATGATGCAGCGATACCACTGTTAAGAGAATGAATGTATATGTAACCCGAGCGTGAGTCAAATGCAGGGAGAATCTGATGCAATGATTCCACTGTTAAAAGAATCAATGTATATGTATCCTGAGCGTGTCTCAAATACAGGGAGAATCCGATGCAATGACACCACTGTTAAGAGAATCAATGTATATGTAACTTGAGCGTGACTCAAATACAGGGAGAATCTGATGCAATGACACCACTGTTAAGAGAATCAATGTATATGTAACCTGAGCGCGTCTCAAATACAGGGAGAATCCGAAGCAGTGATACCACTGTTAAGAGAATCAATGTATATGTAACCTGAGCATGACTCAAATACAGGGAGAATCCGATGCAGCGATACCACTGTTGAGAGAATCAATGTATATGTAACCCGAGCGTGAGTCAAATACAGGGAGAATCCGATGCAGCGATACCACTGTTAAGAGAATCAATGTATATGTTAACTGAGCGTGACTCAAATACAGGGAGAATCCGATGCAATGATACCACTGTTAAGAGAATCAATGTATATGTAACCTAAGCGTGATTCAAATACAGGGCGAATCTGATGCAATGACACCACTGTTAAGAGAATCAATGTATATGTAACCTGAGCGTGACTCAAATACAGGGAGAATATGATGCAGCGATACCACTGTTAAGAGAATCAACGTAAATGTAACCTGAGCGTGACTCAAATACATGGAGAATCTGATGCAGTGATACCACTGTTAAGAGAATCAATGTATAGGGAGAATCTGATGCAATGACACCGCTCTTAAGAGAATCAATGTTTATGTGACCGAGCGTGTCTCAAATGCAGGGAGAATCCGATGCAATGACACCACTGTTAAGAGAATCAATGTATATGTAACCTAAGCGTGTCTCAAATACAGGGAGAATCTGATGAAATGATACCTCTGTTAAGAGAATGGCGATTCTCAGATTTACATGACAAGAGAATCTGGATTTCATTAAAGACACGGAGGCTAACATTATGCATAAACCCTTTATAATGCCACTCCACAGCAGCCTTTTTAAAGAACACCAATTCAGAATTGGAATAAAAAAAACAACAAAAGTCTCTGGCACGGAACATTCTGCCTCTTTAAAATGCGAATCCTTGAAGAAAATACTCCTTCTCCATCTTATTTATCCTCGCAACCTGACGTTATATTTGTGCATCTGCAAACCAAAAATACAATATTAATCCCTTAAAAAACAAAACTTTCAACGTTAACCCAATCTTAAATAAACCCAAAAAATTAATTACTTAACATTAAACATCAACACCTTTTCCATTTTCCTTTCTTTTTTTTTTTTTCTTTTTTTAAACATGCCACCACAAAACTTAACACTCTAGGGAGTGGTGGGCGGGATAATGTTAGCCTCCGTGTCTTTAATGAAATCCAGATTCTCTTGTCATGTAAATCTGAGAATCGCCATTTCATTTCAAGACCGGAGGCTAACATTATGCATGTTGATAGCCCTTCAACACTGTGAGAAGTTGGCCTGGTATATGCTGTCCACTAATTATAGTGGGCACCTTGCACCAGTCCAAACAACCCCTTATTGGAGATAGGTTAAAGACAACATTTATTGAAAGCTATCCTAATGGTAGCTATGGAGAGCAGCCTTCAGGCTAAGTCTTGAAGGAATGTAAAGCAGCTTGTTTTACCAGTCTATAATCTCTTGAGTGATCAAATGAAAGAGGACCACACCAGGTATATATTCAAAATATATGTATTTATTGCTAAACACACCCCTCTAGTCTCTTTATGAGGCTAGAGTTCGAAGTACATAAGTTATCAGTTAGTTATCAACAGTAATAGCACAAATACACGTTTGAGCCCTAGGGGCGTTCCAAACCATATACCAATAAAGTGGTATAAGAACCACGACTGAGCTAGACACAAGGCCTAGAGTCTGTAGAAGTGCTTGGACCACAAGGAACCACCCAAGGTAGTGACACAGGGGACCCACGGGGGACGCGTGCAGTGTGAGAACACAGCCGCGAATCGCCGTTGACTTCTATGGGGAAAGTCGCGGTTCGAATTTTAAAGAAAAGGGACACTTAGAGGAGGACTTGGAGCAAACCCCTTTAGAACTGGGTTGTTCTAGAGTCTATACCCACGGGAGCACCGGAGTACTCGAGTTACCTCACCCAGGGAAGCCGGGTGCATAGTTGTCTTTCGGGGTCGGGTTTCGTCGTCGTTTTCAATGGCGATCTGCTGCAAAGTCCTGCTGGCGGCCAAGTCGAAAGTGTTCGGGTGGATCCAAAGGTGGATCGAAGATCTGAAGAACCTGAAAGCAGAGGGGACAGAGTCTGGGTCACTAGCCAGTGACCAGGAAGGCGATGAGCAGATGCCCACCGATGTCGAGTGCTTCAGGTAGGTTGACAGTCGTCTTGACTCTTCAGCCACGAGGTCCAGGAGGCGTCGACGACGACCAGGAGCTGGATTCGAGCTGTCCCACGACGTCTGTCGATTGCAGGGGTGTCGGCGACCGTATTGGACCCAACAAGCCTTGGCAACGGCAAGTCTCGTGGAAATAGAAGAAGGACGGTGGTGCAGACCAGCAAGGTCTGAGGGACTCACCCAGCGAGGGTAAGTCAGGGCACGCCTGGAGCAACCAGGGAAGCCCAAGCAGAAGAAGATTGGCCTTCGGGAGGGCCTACTAGCCAACGGACTAGCGACCGCGAAGGAGCCTCGAGTGGACGTACTTAGAGCTGGCTCACGGGACACTCGTGGAGTGGAGGCCAGTGATCTTCGATGCAGTCGGTGCTGGAGGCTAGGGCTACTCGGAGCCCAAAGCACAACTTCGTGGGAGACCCAGAAGAGGATGCACTTGCAAATGCGCTCGGTGTCCAGGGGTCACGGTTCCACGTTACCCACGACAGCTACGGGCCTCAGCTTTGCTGGGGACTCAGGGCAGCCTCGGGGAAGTCTGGAAATCCACCTCTGGTGATGCAAAGACTTCGGTGTCCGGCGGGAGCTTCAGCGATGCAGACCGGACAATTGCTTCGTTGGTGCCTGCCAAGCAGGGGAGTCACTCCTTGACCCCAAGGGAGATTCTTCAGTCCTCTAATCTTAAAGTAGAGCGTCGAAGGTCCAGGATTCTGTGTCAGAGTTTCGTCCAGGTAAATCTAAAGTCCTAAGGACTGGGGTCCCATACTTATACCAAGTTAGGGGGTTGGACATACTCTGGGGACCCACCTATGGGAGGGTCAGGGCAGAGGGGTGGTTACACCCCTTTCCCTTTGTCCAGTTTCGTGCCAGAGAGCCGGTTTGAACTGGGGTATGCACAGGGACACCAAATGTGCCCCCAGTGCAGGACTTCAAAGCACCAGAGAGTGCTCCCGCCCAGCCCCAATACACACTATCCTGTCTGGGGAGGTGGTTACACCTCCCTGGGACAGGAAACCTATTGTCCAGGCCTCCCCTGCCGGAGTTTCAGTCAGCAGCAGGAGGCCAGACTCGTGTCTGTGGCAGCGGCATCCATTTTGTGATGCCAGGGCTCTGGAAAGAAGTTACCGGGTAGGCCGGTGGGTACATGTCTCTCCTCTAGAAGGGTGGAATGCTACCCCTGCCGCCAGAACTGGTGGGGGGGTAGTATTCCAAGATGTTTGACACCAAACTCGACATGTTTTGGTGCAGCCAGTCCAAAGTTAGCATTCTACCGCGAGGATATAATGCACTTAAGAGTATATGGTCAGGCTGCACTGCAAACAGCATCAGAGGAGGTACTCCGAATCCTGCAGATGGGCTCTGCTCATGCAGGGGCACCCTCTCACATAAAAACCAAGCACTCTGCCTTCAGGATTGTCAAGGCCTGCCATAGGAGTGACTTATAGGTTTATAGGTGTGTGCAATGGTAGTGATATAGGTAGCCTATACCACTGTAAGGGGTGCATGCACCACCTTACTCAGGTTGCAGTAGCAGGCCTGTGGTGTCATTTTGGCTGGCCTTCCAGGGGTGGCATAATACATGCTTCAGCCCTGGCAGGCCTCTGAGGTACCTCTGCCCTGGGTACATAGTATACCATATACTAGGGACTTATAAGGGCACTCCAGATTCCAATCAGAGATGTGCCTAAGGCACAGGGAAACCATTTTAGAGAGGAAGCAGCTAGGCTGGGGTTCTGATTAGCAGGGCCCCAGCCAGACTAAAGTCGAAAAACAGTGAAGCATCAGCAAAAAGTGGGGGTACCCATGTGAAGCAGATCCTACTCTCCTACAAACACAACATCTGACATATGCTCGATTGGTCTAAAGTAGTGACATGCAAAAGTTCCCACACTAGACCAATCTGCCGCCCTCAAAATCCATTCCAAACTTACTCCAGACCAACAAGCTTTACTTGCCATTGCACCTCTAACAGAATGAGCTTTAAACTCTTCCACATTCACTCCAGCTTCCTTCATAGCAAACTTAACCCATCTTGAAATTGTAGAATTACTTACCGCACCAAATGGTTTAACATAAGAAATCAATAACTGGTGCACACCATGACCTCTCTTCTCTTCTACATTCATACTCTTTTAAACATTCAACTACGCAAAGATTACTACATTCCCTGAACCTAGGATAAAAAAACGAACTTTTCATGGTCTTAGTCCTTTTCTTTATTTCAAAGAAAACACCATCCGGACCAAAAACTCTATTACTTACCTCTAGACTTTTGACATCTGAGACTCTTTTACAAGAAATCAAACATAACAGTGTTGCCAACTTCGCTGAAATGAACTTATTTGACAAATACTTGTTCGAAGGCCAGTCCCTAAAAAGCTTTAGAACTAAATTCACATCCCACAAGACCTTATACCTAGCTTCCGGTGGTCTCCTAATACGCATACTCTTCAAAACCCTACAAACTAATACATTACTACCAACAGACTTTCCACCAACCACCGAATGACCTGCCGAAATAGCAGATCTGTAACAATTAATGGTCCTATAACTAAATCCTTTTTCAAAATTCTCTACCAAAAAATTAACCACCTCTACCACAGGCGCATCCACGGAATCCAGACCCCTTTCCATGCACCAACCTTCCCATAATCTCCAAACTCCCTTATACCTTCTCCTTGTTCCTGGAGCCCAGGATTCCTCAAGTAATTCCGCAGCTTCTTGCGAAAGCCCTCTGAATGCGCCAGAACTCCTGATACCTTCCAAACAAGAAGGTTCAAGACCCCTTCCAAAACAAGTGGATGCTCCTCTCCTAGCTCGTTCTTCAGCAAACCTACCTCTGCCGGTATCAACAGGGGAACCTCGCACGCCAACTCCAAGACACCTGGAAACCATGTCTGAGAAACCCAGAAAGGAGTCACAAGGATCACCTGACATCTCTCCTGACCTTCAGAAGAACCCTCTATATCATTGCAAAAGGAGGGAAAGCATACCCTTTCACCACTGACCAATTCTGCTGAAATGCATCCACTGCTTCTGCTTCCGGATCCGGCAACCAACTGTAATACCTTGTTTTCTGACACGTCAACCTCGTCACAAACAAATCCACTTCCAAAGGACCCAATCTCTGTTCTATCTTTGCAAAATACACCTGATTCAGCATCCAATCGCTGAAGTCTATTACATGTCTTGAATTCCAATCCGCTACTATATTCAAAGATCCTGGTAGATATTCTGCTCTTAACGCAATCTTGTTCTCCAGACAGAAATTCCAAAACTCCTTTGCAATCTCCGAAAGATCTCTTGATCTGCATCCTCCTAATTTGTTTATGTAACAAACAGCAGAAACATTGTCCATCCTTGATAATACTGTTCGACCCTGAATTATCTTCCTGAAACATTTCAAAGCAAATAAACCTGCCGTTAATTCCAGGCAATTTATGTGCAACTTCCTCTCCAAGTCTGTCCAAACACCTCCAGTTTCCATCTCTCCCATCCGTGCTCCCCAACCAGAGCCACTTGCATCCGTTCCCAGAACAAAATCCGGAACACAACCAAAAATCGCCCTTCCATTCCATGCATCCAAGTTGTTCAACCACCATTCTAATTCCTCCCTCGCTTCTAAATCCAATCTCACTTGGTCTCCATACCATAAACCTCTTCTCAAAGCAACTGCCTTCACTCTCTGTAAGGCACGATAATGTAACGGACCTGGAAAAATCACCTGGATTGAAGAAGAAAACAAACCCAAAACTCTTGCCAAGTCCCTTAAAGACAAAGTTTCCCTTCGCAAAACACGAACGACCTCCTTCTTTATCATTTTCACTTTCTTCACTGGTAAACTCAGAATCTCCGCCTTCGAATCTATTCTGAAACCTAAGAACTCCATGCTTTGTGAAGCGACCAACACAGACTTCTCCCTGTTGATAATAAAACCCAACTTCTCCAGAAGATTGATAGCAACCAGTAACTGACTCATCAAAACCTCCTTCTCCTGAGACATTATTAAAATATCGTCCAGGTAGACAATCAACATGAAGCCTCGCTCTCTTAAGTAACCTATGACAACCCTCATCACCTTTGTAAAACACCACGGTGCTGAAGAAAGGCCGAAAGGGAGACAAACAAATTGGTATAATCTCCCTCTCCACCTGAATCGTAAAAATCTCTGACTCTTTCTTCATTGGAATCGTGAAATATGCGTCCTTCAAGTCCAACTTCACCATCCAATCTTCTTTTTGCAGTATGTCTCTTAAAAGATGGATAGCCTCCATCTTGAAATGTCTGTAAACCAAATTCTGATTTAAACTCCTTAAATTTATAACCGGTCTCCACCCTTTCTCCTTTTTCTCCACTAAAAACAATGTGCTTACGAAACCTCTCTCCTCGTCTTCTACCAAACAAATAGCACCTTTTTGCAACATAGCTTCTATCTCCTTGTCTGCTATATCCATCTTCTCTTTTGAAAGAATTCACTCTTTTGGAAGTACATTTTGATGTGGAATACTTATAAATTCTATCTCGTACCCTTTGATAGTATTCAGAACCCAAGAATCTTTTGTGATCTTTCGCCATTCCTCCTGAAAAAACCTTAAGCGACCTCCTACCCCTTTTTGGGAAGAACCAATACAAATCTCCATACTCACCTCTTGTTCCAGATGATGATTGCCCTCTTCCACGAGAACCACTCCTTGTTCTACCAAATCTTCCGCGTTGTGGAAAGAATCCAGAGGAGCCCTGAAATCCTCTTCCTGCACCTCTCTGTAAGAAATTGTACTGGGATCTTTGGAACCCACGGCCGACATAAGATCCCCTTCTGCCGGCCCTGCCAAAAACCCCACCAAACACTCTCCTCATACTATTTTACGCCTTATCCAAGGCTCTAAATGTTGCAACATGTTTTCCTAACCCTTTCACCATTCCTTCTCCGAATAACAAACCCTTAGCATCTAAGCTAGTTTCTTTCTCAGCCATTTCCCCTAGCTTAGGATTAATCTTCATTAATACTGATTTCCTCCTTTCTGCTAATAAACTAGCATTTGCATTACCTAAAAATACCATCGCTCTCTGACTCCAGCCTCTTAACAATTCTACATCAACCTGCTCACCATTTATATGAGCCTCTTCTGCCATATCCATGATTTTTGCCAAAGGACCTAATATATGAAGCAATTTGTCCTGGCATTGCTTGAGAGATCGTTCAAGCCCTTTGCGCGGGTCTCTCCCCAATTTATATAAATAAGTAATGAGTTCCGGATCCAGGTTCGGAGTATAACAAACCTTGTTCTCTATTTGAGGCCTAGAACATTCTGCTTTTAGAATATTTCTAACCTCCCTCTCTAACGGATTCCTTATCCATTTTCCAATGAACTTGCTGACATGGTCCAGAGGCCACCAATCAGCACTTCTGGGATGTCGCAACTCAAATGGATTAAACATTTCACCCCCTAAAGGATCTCTAATAATACTCTTGCTCGAATTTGCCCTTTCGTCTTTCAAATCATCATTCAAGTCATCAACCTGATCCATGTCAAAGACATATTCATCAAAATATCTTTGTGACCCATCATGATCCATCTGATCTTCATCGTCAGACTTATCCTTCGTGCTGCTATGGGCACCTCTTCTTTTTGTGCCGCCAAGGACACCACTCTTTGCGATGGTGTTAAAACCATCCTTTCTATTCTTCTCATTATGCTTAGTTTTCATCTTTCTCTTACTTCCACTGGGCACCTCCTCATCTGAGCAAGACCAGAAATCTTCATCTGACTTACACCCCTTTCTCTTCTTATCCATAACTATTTCTACTACTTCTCTTATTGAAGATTTAACTTCATTCTGAATAAGCCTTCTAAGGCTCTCCTCACTCACTCTCCCCTCAACAATCTGTGCCTGAGGTACAACCACACTTTCTTCAGAAGACATCTTCCTATTAAATCCTTAATATTCTGTATATACCTTAAATAATCCCTAAACTGCCACCTACTTGCCCAAAACACTAGAAACCGACCCAATCGATTGCCAACTGCCACCGATAAAAACAGAGCTAACCGTTGCCTAGCAACCTCCTATTCCGTATATTCTATATTCAAACACAAAATATCCCAATTCAAGATGGCTCCCGTGATCTCGCGAGATCACGAGAGCCAATCCAAATTTATTTCCTTTTTGACGTGAGCACACCACAAGCGCGTGTGCTCACGTCTCTCTCCTTCAAAATAAATAACCCAACAACCCGCTCGAGCGCGTACCGAAGACTTCCACAAGGTAATTGAATCTGAAGCGCAGCGCGCGCCCTAACGTTACCTTTAAACAATACCAATATATATTTTTTTTTAAAGCCTAACACTTTATGAAACAAAGAACAAACATCACAAATTTCATCTTTTTTAAACAATATCCTATTTTAACAAAAATATTCAAATACACATTTAAAACTCTAATTCAATTTTCGTACTAACTCAAATATCTCTTCATAAACACACATAAATGCTTCTGTAAATTAGAAGCAAACACTCAATCCATACTAAACTTTCATTCTTAACACTGAATTATATTGATCAAAAGTAATAAATAGTAGAGCTACTTATCTTTCAGGAGCAGCATTTTAAAGAGGCAGAATGTTCCGTGCCAGAGACTTTTGTTGTTTCTTTTGATTCCAATTCTGGATTGTTGTTGAATTGGTGTTCTTTAAAGGGGCTGCTGTGGAGTGGCATAATAAAGGGTTTATGCATAATGTTAGCCTCCTGTCTTGAAATGAAATCTGATGCAATGACACCACTGTTAAGAGAATCAATTTATATGTAACCCGAGCGTGACTCAAATACAGGTAGAATCCAATGCAATGACACCACTGTTAAGAGAATCAATGTATATGCAACCTGAGCGTGACTCAAATACAGGGAGAATCCAATGCAGCGAAACCACTGTCAAGAGAATCAATGTATATGTGACCTGAGCGTGATTCAAATACAGCGAGAATCCGATGCAGCGATACCACTGTTAAGAGAATCAATGTATATGTAACCTGAGCGTGTCTCAAATACAGGTAGAATCCAATGCAATGACACCACTGTTAATAGAATGACGATTCTCCAATTATCATACAGAGAGAATCTTGATTTCATTAAAGACAACGGAGGCTAACATTATGCAATACAGTTAAAGACCCCTCAGGAGTAGAGATGTTTAACGGACACTCCTTAATTAATGACTGTTCAATTGGTTCAGACCCTCTGATCCGTAGAGTAATGAAAGGAATTTGACTCAAACGTCCCCCCAAGACAAGGTATGATTCCTTATGGAATGTTAACCTCGTTTTTGAACTTTTCTCTTCATGGCCAGATAATCATCCCCTTTCAAGAAAACAACTAACGACAATCTGGCACATGCATCAAGCTAGGATTTTGTGAGTCCTTAATAGCGAATATTAAGGATTCACAATTAAGGATTCGCAAAATCCTATGCATGTAGGAATCGCTATAATAATAGCGATTCCTTCACATTCCTTATTTGCGACTTGCAAATTGCGAGTCGCAAATAAGGAATGGCTTCCCATTAATACCTATGGGCCTACAGGCCCATAGGAATGAATGGGAAATTGCGAGCGCTATTTGCGAGTACCAATAGGTACTCGCAAATTGCGCATGCAATTTCAGGGGTGTCAAAAGGACACCCTGATGCACCCCTGAAATTGATCCGTGCACATATGTTGCGCATACACATGTCCCAAGGACATGTGTGTGTGTAACCTTCAACTTTGGAAAATGCACTTTAGTGCATTTCTCAAAGTTTTTGCAAATTACCATGAAGTTCAACTTCATGGTAATTTGCACCCCCTAATAGCGAAATCGCTATTCTAAAGAGGTTCTTGCATTGCATTTAAGGAATCGCAAATTGCGATTCCTTAAATGCAATCGCAATTTGAGAACTCGCAATTAATTACGAATTCTCAAATTGCGAGTGCCTTGAACCTTGATGCATCGCAAATGCCATTTTTGCGGGCGCAAACGGCCGATTTTTGCGAATCGCACCGTTTGCGCTCGCAAAAATGGTTGATGCATGTGCCTGTAAACTAGCAACCTTACTCTGTTTAATATAATTTAAAAGGGTTTCAGATGTTAAGGCTTTAAATATTTCTAGTAGATTTTATTCCCCAGACGGAGTACATTTTGAAATTTGGAAAAGAACTAAAACTATGACGGAAAACATCTTTTATCCCTGTTTCCCAGATTGTCAAAAATTATGTGTAGTTGGCTGCATGAAATCTTATACTTTAATGCAAACCCTTAGACCTATTGATGAAAAACAACTTTTAATTTCTTTTGTAAAACCTTTCAAAGCAGTTTCCACAGCTACCATTGCTAGATGGGTTAAATTTATAATGTCACAAGCAGGAATAGATTTATCTAAGTTTGGGGCTCACTCTTCTCGTGGAGCTATGGCCAGTAAAGTGTTTTGGGCTGCAGGTTCTCTTACTGATATCCTAAAAACTGCTGATTGGTCAAGTGTTTCCACTTTTTCTCAATTTTACCTTAGACCTGTGGAACATGTGAGCAATTCAGCGTTAAAAAGCTTTAAACATGCATAATGGTAGCCTCCGGTCTTGTAATGAAATGACGATTCTCCAATTATCATACAGAGAGAATCCGATGCAATGATACCACTGTTAAGAGAATCAATGTATATGTAACCTAAGCGTGATTCAAATACAGGGCGAATCCGATGCAATGACACCACTGTTAAGAGAATCAATGTATATGTGACCGAGCGTGTCTCAAATGCAGGGAGAATCCGATGCAATGACACCACTGTTAAGAGAATCAATGTATATGTAACCTAAGCGTGTCTTAAATACAGGGAGAATCTGATGAAATGATACCTCTGTTAAGAGAATCAATGTATATGTAACCTCAGCGTGTCTCAAATACAGGGAGAATCCGATGCAGCAATACCACTGTTAAGAGAATCAATTTATATGTAACCCGAGCGTGACTCAAATACAGGTAGAATCCAATGCAATGACACCACTGTTAAGAGAATCAATGCATATGCAACCTGAGCGTGACTCAAATACAGGGAGAATCCGATGCAATGATACCACTGTTAAGAGAATCAACGTAAATGTAACCTGAGCGCGACTCAAATACAGGTAGAATCTGATGCAGCGATACCACTGTTGAGAGAATCAATGTATATGCAACCTGAGCATGACTCAAATACAGGGACAATCCGATGCAGCGATACCACTGTTAAGAGAATCAATGTATATGTAACCCGAGCGTGTCTCAAATACAGGGAGAATCTGATGCAGCGATACCACTGTTAAGAGAATCAATGTATATGTAACCTGATCGTGACTCAAATACAGGGAGAATCCGATGCAGCGATACCACTGTTAAGAGAATCCGATACAATGACACCACTGTTAAGAGAATCAATGTATATGTAACCTGAGCGTGTCTCAAATACAGGGAGAATCCGATGCAATGATACCACTGTTAAGAGAATCAATGTATATGTAACCTAAGCGTGACTCAAATACAGGGAGAATCCAATGCAGCGATACCACTGTTGAGAGAATCAGATGCAGCGATACCACTGTTAAGAGAATCAATGTATATGTGACCTGAGCGTGATTCAAATACAGGGAGAATCCGATGCAGTGATACCACTGTTAAGAGAATCAATGTATATGTAACCTGAGCGTGTCTCAAATACAGGGTGAATCCGATGCAGTGATACCACTGTTAAGAGAATCAATGTATATGTGACCTGAGCGTGTCTCAAATACAGGGAGAATCTGATGCAGCGATACCACTGTTAAGAGAATCAATGTATATGTAACCCGAGCGCGTCTCAAATACAGGGAGAATCTGATGCAGTGATACCACTGTTAAGAGAATCAATGTATATGTAACCTATGCGTGTCTCAAATACAGGGAGAATCTGATGCAGCGATACCACTATTCAGAGAATCAATGTATATGTAACCTGATCGTGACTCAAATACAGGGAGAATACGATGCAGCGATACCACTGTTAAGAGAATCAATGTATATGTAACCCGAGCGTGTCTCAAATACAGGGAGAATCTGATGCAGTGATATCACTGTTAAGAGAATCAATGTATATGTAACCTGAGCGCGACTCAAATACAGGGAGAATCCGTTGCAATGATACCACTGTTGAGAGAATCAATGTATATGTAACCCGAGCGTGACTCAAATACAGGGAGAATCCGATGCATCGATACCACTGTTAAGAGAATCAATGTATATATAACCCGAGCTTGACTCAAATACAGGGAGAATCCGAAGCAGTGATACCACTGTTAAGAGAATCTGATGCAGTGATACCACTGTTAAGAGAATCAATGTATATGTAACCAGAGCGCGACTCAAATACAGGGAGAATCCGATGCAATGATACCACTGTTAAGAGAATCAATGTATATGTAACCCGAGTGTGACTCAAATACAGGGAGAATCCGATGCAGCGATACTACTGTTAAGAGAATCAATGTATATGTAACCTGAGCGAGTCTCAAATACAGGGAGAATCCGATGCAGTGATACCACTGTTAAGAGAATCAATGTATATGTAACCTGAGCGTGTCTCAAATACAGGGAGAATCCGATGCAGTGATACCACTGTTAAGAGAATCAATGTATATGTAACCTGAGCGTGTCTCAAATACAGGGAGAATCTGATGCAATGACACCACTGTTAAGAGAATCAATGTATATGTAACCTGAGCGTGACTCAAATACAGGGAGAATCCGATGCAGCGATACCACTGTTGAGAGAATCAATGTATATGTAACCCGAGCGTGACTCAAATACAGGGAGAATCCGATGCAGCGATACCACTGTTAAGAGAATCAATGTATATGTTAACTGAGCGTGACTCAAATACAGGGAGAATCCGATGCAATGATACCACTGTTAAGAGAATCAACGTAAATGTAACCTGAGCGTGATTCAAATACATGGAGAATCTGATGCAGTGATACCACTGTTAAGAGAATCAATGTATAGGGAGAATCTGATGCAATGACACCGCTCTTAAGAGAATCAATGTTTATGTGACCGCGCGTGTCTCAAATGCAGGGAGAATCCGATGCAATGACACCACTGTTAAGAGAATCAATGTATATGTAACCTAAGCGTGTCTCAAATACAGGGAGAATCTGATGAAATGATATCTCTGTTAAGAGAATCAATGTATATGTAACCTGAGCGTGTTTCAAATACAGGGACAATCCAATGCAGCGAAACCACTGTTAAGAGAATCAATGTATATGTGACCTGAGCGTGATTCAAATACAGCGAGAATCAGATGCAGCGATACCACTCTTAAGAGAATCAATGTATATGTAACCTGAGCGTGTCTCAAATACAGGTAGAATCCAATGCAATGACACCACTGTTAAGAGAATCAATGTATATGCAACCTGAGCGTGACTCAAATACAGGGAGAATCCAATGCAGCAAAATCCTTTTTTGGACGAGGATCTAGGTTCCAACAGACGTCCTTCTACGGGAACCAAACCTTCTACCCACAGAGGCAAAGCAACAGGGGAAGACCATTTCGGGGCGAGAGAAGAAGCAGAGGATTCTCCACAGGTGGGTGTATTGAAAGACCATTCAGATACCCCTATAAAGGTAGGAGGGAGACTAGCCCTTTTCTCTGGGAACTGGGAATTGGTAACTCAAGACCCATGGGTCTTGCAAACCGTCAAGGGTTACAAAATAGAATTTTCAGACATTCCCTTCCAATCAAAAACACCCCGCGAGATAATCTTTTCCCAAGAACAGAAAAAACTAGTATCTCAGGAAGTAAAGGATCTACTCGCCAAAGGGGCTATAATAGAGAGTTCACAAACAGGCTTCATCAGCAATATCTTCTTGGTAGAAAAGAAGGACAAGACACAGAGACCTGTCATAAACTTAAAAAGTCTAAATGGGTGGGTATGCTACCACCACTTCAAGATGGAGGGAATACACCTCCTGAGAGATGTCTTGAGAAAAGGCGACTGGCTAACACGCCTCGACTTAAAGGACGCATATTTGACCATCCCAATTTGGCCCCCACACAGGAAGTTCCTCCAATTCACTTGGGAGGGAAAACTTTGGGAATTTTGCAGTCTTCCATTCGGACTATCCTCAGCCCCTTGGTGCTTCACCGAGGTCTTACGTCCCGTAGTAGCGTGGCTAAGAGAAAGGGGTGTAAGACTAATAATTTATCTGAACGATATCCTTATCATGGGTCAGTCCAAAACAACGGTTTCCCAACACACGGACCTTACTATCCGCCTTCTGGAACATCTAGGCTTTATCATAAATACCAAGAAATCTTGCACTACCCCAACCCAGGAAACTCAATTCCTGGGCTTCATGGTGAACACGGTATCGGCAGAATTGAAATTACCAAGGGAAAAGATAAGGAAACTCAGAAAGGAACTCAAAAAGATACTTTCTCTGGAAGTCTTCCCCTTGAGACTTTTAGCCAGGATCCTAGGTCTCCTCTCCTCCACCATTCAGGCGATCTTTCCCGGCCCTTTACACTACAGGGCCCTCGAGAGACTCAAAGCGAAAGCTCTGAAGTCGACTCTGTCTTATACTCAGATGACTTCCTTAGACGAAGAGTCGAGGAACGAACTATCTTGGTGGCTGAAAAATGCAGAAGCCTGGAATGGCAAAGCCATCTTTGGGGAAACCCCAGACTTGATAATAGAATCAAATGCGAGTCGAGAGGGTTGGGGTGCCACATGTGGCGACTCTTCCACAGGAGGACGGTGGACACGCGAGGAGAAGAAACTACATATCAACTGCCTGGAACTTCTAGCAGGTTCCTTTGCGGTTCGAAGCTTCACCCAAAATTCATTGAAATGCTGTATAATCATATATGCTGTATATATATAACCCGAGCGTGACTCAAATACAGGGAGAATCCGAAGCAGTGATACCACTGTTAAGAGAATCTGATGCAGTGATACCACTGTTAAGAGAATCAATGTATATGTAACCAGAGCGCGACTCAAATACAGGGAGAATCCGATGCAATGATACCACTGTTAAGAGAATCAATGTATATGTAACCCGAGTGTGACTCAAATACTGGGAGAATCCGATGCAGCGATACCACTGTTAAGAGAATCAATGTATATGTAACCTGAGCGAGTCTCAAATACAGGGAGAATCCGATGCAGTGATACCACTGTTAAGAGAATCAATGTATATGTAACCTGAGCGTGTCTCAAATACAGGGAGTATCCGATGCAATGACACCACTGTTAAGAGAATCAATGTATATGTAACTTGAGCGTGACTCAAATACAGGGAGAATCTGATGCAATGACACCACTGTTGAGAGAATCAATGTATATGTAACCCGAGCGTGACTCAAATACAGGGAGAATCCGATGCAGCGATACCACTGTTAAGAGAATCAATGTATATGTTAACTGAGCGTGACTCAAATACAGGGAGAATCCGATGCAATGATACCACTGTTAAGAGAATCAACGTAAATGTAACCTGAGCGTGACTCAAATACATGGAGAATCTGATGAAATGATATCTCTGTTAAGAGAATCAATGTATATGTAACCTGAGCGTGTCTCAAATACAGGGAGAATCCAATGCAGCGAAACCGCTGTTAAGAGAATCAATGTATACATGACCTGAGCGTGATTCAAATACAGGGAGAATCCGATGCAGCGATACCACTGTTGAGAGAATCAATGTATATGTAACCCGAGCGTGACTCAAATACAGGGAGAATCCGATGCAGCGATACCACTGTTAAGAGAATCAATGTATATGTTAACTGAGCGTGACTCAAATACAGGGAGAATCCGATGCAATGATACCACTGTTAAGAGAATCAACGTAAATGTAACCTGAGCGTGACTCAAATACATGGAGAATCTGATGAAATGATATCTCTGTTAAGAGAATCAATGTATATGTAACCTGAGCGTGTCTCAAATACAGGGAGAATCCAATGCAGCGAAACCGCTGTTAAGAGAATCAATGTATACATGACCTGAGCGTGATTCAAATACAGGGAGAATCCGATGCAGTGATACCACTGTTAAGAGAATCAATGTATATGTAACCTGAGCGTGTCGCAAATACAGGGAGAATCCGATGCAGTGTTACCACTGTTAAGAGAATCAATGTATATGTAACCTGAGCGCGACTCAAATACAGGGAGAATCTGATGCAGTGATACCACTGTTAAGAGAATCAATGTATATGTAACCTGAGCGCGACTCAAATAGAGGGAGAATCTGATGCAGTGATACCACTGTTAAGAGAATCAATGTATATGTAACCTGAGCGCGACTCAAATACAGGGAGAATCTGACGCAGTGATACCACTGTTAAGAGAATCAATGTATATGTAACCTATGCGTGTCTCAAATACAGAGAGAATCCGAAGCAGTGATACCACTGTTAAGAGAATCAATGTATATGTAACCTGAGCGTGACTCAAATACAGGGAGAATATGATGCAGCGATACCACTGTTAAGAGAATCAATGTATATGTAACTCGAGCGTGTCTCAAATACAGGGAGAATCTTATGCAGCGATACCACTGTTAAGAGAATCAATGTATATGTAACCTGAGCGTGTCTCAAATACAAGGAGAATCTGATGCAATGACACCACTGTTAAGAGAATCAATGTATATGTAACCCGAGCGTGACTCAAATACAGGGAGAATCTGATGCAATGACACCACTGTTAAGAGAATCAATGTATATGTAACTTGAGCGTGACTCAAATACAGGGAGAATCTGATGCAATGACACCACTGTTAAGAGAATCAATGTATATGTAACCTGAGCGTGACTCAAATGCAGAGAGAATCCAATGCAACGAAACCACTGTTAAGAGAATCAATGTATATGTGACCTGAGCGCGACTCAAATACAGGGAGAATCCGAAGCAGTGATACCACTGTTGAGAGAATCAATGTATATGCAACCTGAGCATGACTCAAATACAGGGACAATCCGATGCAGCAATACCACTGTTAAGAGAATCAATGTATATGTAACCTGAGCGTGACTCAAATACAGGGAGAATCCGATGCAGCGATACCACTGTTGAGATAATCAATGTATATGTAACCCGAGCATGACTCAAATACAGGGAGAATCCGATGCAGCGATACCACTGTTAAGAGAATCAATGTATATGTAACCTAAGCGTGACTCAAATACATGGAGAATCTGATGCAGTGATACCACTGTTAAGAGAATCAATGTATAGGGAGAATCTGATGCAATGACACCGCTCTTAAGAGAATCAATGTTTATGTGACCGAGCGTGTCTCAAATGCAGGGAGAATCCGATGCAATGACACCACTGTTAAGAGAATCAATGTATATGTAACCTAAGCGTGTCTCAAATACAGGGAGAATCTGATGAAATGATACCGCTGTTAAGAGAATCTGATGCAATGACACCACTGTTAAGAGAATCAATTTATATGTAACCCGAGCGTGACTCAAATACAGGTAGAATCCAATGCAATGACACCACTGTTAAGAGAATCAATGTATATGCAACCTGAGCGTGACTCAAATACAGGGAGAATCCAATGCAGCGAAACCACTGTCAAGAGAATCAATGTATATGTGACCTGAGCGTGATTCAAATACAGCGAGAATCCGATGCAGCGATACCACTGTTAAGAGAGTCAATGTATAAGTAACCTGAGCGTGTCTCAAATACAGGTAGAATCCAATGCAATGACACCACTGTTAATAGAATGACGATTCTCCAATTATCATACAGAGAAAATCTTGATTTCATTAAAGACAACGGAGGCTAACATTATGCAATACAGTTAAAGACCCCTCAGGAGTAGAGATGTTTAACGGACACTCCTTAATTAATGACTGTTCAATTGGTTCAGACCCGCTGATCCGTAGAGTAATGAAAGGAATTAGACTCAAACGTCCCCCCAAGACAAGGTATGATTCCTTATGGAATGTTAACCTCGTTTTTTAACTTTTCTCTTCATGGCCAGATAATCGTTCCCTTTCAAGAAAGCAACTAACGACTAAACTAGCAACCTTAATCTGTTTAATATCATTTAAAATGGTTTCAGATGTTAAGGCTTTAGATATTTCTAGTAGATTTTATTCCCCAGACGGAGTACATTTTGAAATTTGGAAAAGAACGAAAACTATGACGGAAAACATCTTTTATCCCTGTTTCCCAGATTGTCAAAAATTATGTGTAGTTGGCTGCATGAAATCTTATGATACTTTAATGCAAACCCTTAGACCTATTGATGAAAAACAACTTTTAATTTCTTTTGTAAAACCTTTCAAAGCAGTTCCACAGCTACCATTGCTAGATGGGTTAAATTTATAATGTCACAAGCAGGAATAGATTTATCTAAGTTTGGGACTCACTCTTCTCGTGGAGCTATGGCCAGTAAAGTGTTTTGGGCTGGAGGTTCTCTTACTGATATCCTAAAAACTGCTGATTGGTCAAGTGTTTCCACTTTTTCTCAATTTTACCTTAGACCTGTGGAACATGTGAGCAATTCAGCGTTAAAAGCTTTAAACATGCATAATGGTAGCCTCCGGTCTTGTAATGAAATGACGATTCTCCAATTATCATACAGAGAGAATCTTGATTTCATTAAAGACAACGGAGGCTAACATTATCCCACCCACCACACCCTGGTGGAAGTCTTAATATTTGGTTTTTAAACATTTTAAGAGAATCAATGTATATGCAACCTGAGCGTGACTCAAATACAGGGAGAATCCAATGCAGCGAAACCACTGTTAAGAGAATCAATGTATATGTGACCTGAGCGTGATTCAAATACAGGGAGAATCCGATGCAGCGATACCACTGTTGAGAGAATCAATGTATATGTAACCCGAGCGTGACTCAAATACAGGGAGAATCCGATGCAGCGATACCAATGTTAAGAGAATCAATGTATATGTAACCCAAGCGTGACTCAAATACAGGGAGAATCCGAAGCAGCGATACCAATGTTAAGAGAATCAATGTATATGTTAACTGAGCGTGACTCAAATACAGGGAGAATCCGATGCAATGATACCACTGTTAAGAGAATCAATGCATATGTAACCTAAGCGTGATTCAAATACAGGGCGAATCCGATGCAATGACACCACTGTTAAGAGAATCAATGTATATGTGACCGAGCGTGTCTCAAATGCAGGGAGAATCCGATGCAATGACACCACTGTTAAGAGAATCAATGTATATGTAACCTAAGCGTGTCTCAAATACAGGGAGAATCTGATGAAATGATACCTCTGTTAAGAGAATCAATGTATATGTAACCTGAGCGTGTCTCAAATACAGGGAGAATCCGATGCAGCGATACCACTGTTAAGAGAATCAATTTATATGTAACCCGAGCGTGACTCAAATACAGGTAGAATCCAATGCAATGACACCACTGTTAAGAGAATCTGATGCAATGACACCACTGTTAAGAGAATCAATGTATAAGTAACCCGAGCGTGACTCAACTACAGGGAGAATCCGATGCAATGACACCACTGTTAAGAGAATCAATGTATATGTAACCTGAGCGTGACTCAAATGCAGAGAGAATCCAATGCAACGAAACCACTGTTAAGAGAATCAATGTATATGTGACCTGAGCGCGACTCAAATACAGGGAGAATCCGAAGCAGTGATACCACTGTTGAGAGAATCAATGTATATGCAACCTGAGCATGACTCAAATACAGGGACAATCCGATGCAGCAATACCACTGTTAAGAGAATCAATGTATATGTAACCTGATCGTGACTCAAATACAGGGAGAATACGATGCAGCGATACCACTGTTAAGAGAATCAATGTATATGTAACCCGAGCGTGTCTCAAATACAGGGAGAATCTGATGCAGTGATACCACTGTTAAGAGAATCAATGTATATGTAACCTGAGCGCGACTCAAATACAGGGAGAATCCGATGCAATGATACCACTGTTAAGAGAATCAATGTATATGTAACCTATGCGTGTCTCAAATAGAGGGAGAATCCGATGCAATGACACCACTGTTAAGAGAATCAATGTATATGTAACCTGAGCACGACTCAAATACAGGGAGAATCCGATGCAATGATACCACTGTTAAGAGAATCAATGTATATGTAACCTAAGCGTGACTCAAATACAGGGAGAATCCAATGCAGGGATACCACTGTTGAGAGAATCAGATGCAGCGATACCACTGTTGAGAGAATCAGATGCAGCGATACCACTGTTAAGAGAATCAATGTATATGTGACCTGAGCGTGATTCAAATACAGGGAGAATCCGATGCAGCGATACCACTGTTGAGAGAATCAATGTATATGTAACCCGAGCGTGACTCAAATACAGGGAGAATCCGATGCAGCGATACCAATGTTAAGAGAATCAATGTATATGTAACCCAAGCGTGACTCAAATACAGGGAGAATCCGATGCAGCGATACCAATGTTAAGAGAATCAATGTATATGTTAACTGAGCGTGACTCAAATACAGGGAGAATCCGATGCAATGATACCACTGTTAAGAGAATCAATGCATATGTAACCTAAGCGTGATTCAAATACAGGGCAAATCCGATGCAATGACACCACTGTTAAGAGAATCAATGTATATGTGACCGAGCGTGCCTCAAATGCAGGGAGAATCCGATGCAATGACACCACTGTTAAGAGAATCAATGTATATGTAACCTAAGCGTGTCTCAAATACAGGGAGAATCTGATGAAATGATACCTCTGTTAAGAGAATCAATGTATATGTAACCTGAGCGTGTCTCAAATACAGGTAGAATCCGATGCAGCGATACCACTGTTAAGAGAATCAATTTATATGTAACCCGAGCGTGACTCAAATACAGGTAGAATCCAATGCAATGACACCACTGTTAAGAGAATCTGATGCAATGACAGCACTGTTAAGAGAATCAATGTATATGTAACCTGAGCGTGACTCAAATGCAGAGAGAATCCAATGCAACGAAACCACTGTTAAGAGAATCAATGTATATGTGACCTGAGCGCGACTCAAATACAGGGAGAATCCGAAGCAGTGATACCACTGTTGAGAGAATCAATGTATATGCAACCTGAGCATGACTCAAATACAGGGACAATCCGATGCAGCAATACCACTGTTAAGAGAATCAATGTATATGTAACCTGATCGTGACTCAAATACAGGGAGAATACGATGCAGCGATACCACTGTTAAGAGAATCAATGTATATGTAACCCGAGCGTGTCTCAAATACAGGGAGAATCTGATGCAGTGATACCACTGTTAAGAGAATCAATGTATATGTAACCTGAGCGCGACTCAAATACAGGGAGAATCCGATGCAATGATACCACTGTTAAGAGAATCAATGTATATGTAACCTATGCGTGTCTCAAATAGAGGGAGAATCCGATGCAATGACACCACTGTTAAGAGAATCAATGTATATGTAACCTGAGCGCGACTCAAATACAGGGAGAATCCGATGCAATGATACCACTGTTAAGAGAATCAATGTATATGTAACCTAAGCGTGACTCAAATACAGGGAGAATCCAATGCAGCGATACCACTGTTGAGAGAATCAGATGCAGCGATACCACTGTTAAGAGAATCAATGTATATGTGACCTGAGCGTGATTCAAATACAGGGAGAATCCGATGCAGCGATTCCACTGTTGAGAGAATCAGATGCAGCGATACCACTGTTAAGAGAATCAATGTATATGTGACCTGAGCGTGATTCAAATACAGGGAGAATCCGATGCAGCGATACCACTGTTAAGAGAATCAATGTATATGTAACCTGAGCGTGACTCAAATACAGGGAGAATCCGATGCAATGATACCACTGTTAAGAGAATCAATGTATATGTAACCAGAGCGTGATTCAAATACAGGGAGAATCCGATGCAGCGATACCACTGTTAAGAGAATCAATGTATATGTAACCCGAGCGTGACTCAAATACAGGGAGAATCCGATGCAGCGATACAACTGTTAAGAGAATCAATGTATATGTAACCTGAGCGCGACTCAAATACAGGGAGAATCTGATGCAGTGATACCACTGTTAAGAGAATCAATGTATATGTAACCTGAGCGCGACACAAATACAGGGAGAATCTGATGCAGTGATACCACTGTTAAGAGAATCAATGTATATGTAACCTGAGCGCGACTCAAATACAGGGAGAATTTGATGCAGTGATACCACTGTTAAGAGAATCAATGTATATGTAACCTATGCGTGTCTCAAATAGAGAGAGAATCAGAAGCAGCGATACCACTGTTAAGAGAATCAATGTATATGTAACCCGAGCGTGTCTCAAATACAGGGAGAATGTGATGCAGTGATACCACTGTTGAGAAAATCAATGTATATGTTAGCTGAGCGTGACTCAAATACAGGGAGAATCCGATGCAATGATACCACTGTTAAGAGAATCAATGTATATGTGACCTGAGCGTGATTCAAATACAGGGAGAATCCGATGCAATGATACCACTGTTAAGAGAATCAATGTATATGTAACCTGAGCGAGTCTCAAATACAGGGAGAATCCGATGCAGTGATACCACTGTTAAGAGAATCAATGTATATGTAACCTGAGCGTGTCTCAAATACAAGGAGAATCCGATGCAGTGATACCACTGTCAAGAGAATCAATGTATATGTAACCTGAGCGTGTCTCAAATACAGGGAGAATCTGATGCAATGACACCACTGTTAAGAGAATCAATGTATATGTAACCCGAGCGTGACTCAAATACAGGGAGAATCTGATGCAATGACACCACTGTTAAGAGAATCAATGTATATGTAACTTGAGCGTGACTCAAATACAGGGAAAATCTGATGCAATGACACCACTGTTAAGAGAATCAATGTGTATGTAACCTGAGCGCGTCTCAAATACAGGGAGAATCCGAAGCAGTGATACCACTGTTAAGAGAATCAATGTATATGTAACCTGAGCGCGTCTCAAATACAGGGAGAATCCGAAGCAGTGATACCACTGTTAAGAGAATCAATGTATATGTAACCTGAGCGTGACTCAAATACAGGGAGAATCCGATGCAGCGATACCACTGTTGAGAGAATCAATGTATATGTAACCCGAGCATGACTCAAATACATGGAGAATCTGATGCAGTGATACCACTGTTAAGAGAATCAATGTATAGGGAGAATCTGATGCAATGACACCGCTCTTAAGAGAATCAATGTTTATGTGACCGAGCGTTTCTCAAATGCAGGGAGAATCCGATGCAATGACACCACTGTTAAGAGAATCAATGTATATGTAACCTAAGCGTGTTTCAAATACAGGGAGAATCTGATGAAATGATACCTCTGTTAAGAGAATCAATGTATATGTAACCTGAGCGTGTCTCAAATACAGGGAGAATCCGATGCAGCGATACCACTGTTAAGAGAATCAATGCATATGCAACCTGAGCGTGTCTCAAATACAGGGAGAATCCAATGCAGCGAAACCACTGTTAAGAGAATCAATGTATATGCAACCTGAGCGTGACTCGAATACAGGGAGAATCTGAAGCAGTGATACCACTGTTGAGAGAATCAATGTATATGCAACCTGAGCATGACTCAAATACAGGGAGAATCCGATGCAGCGATACCACTGTTAAGAGAATCAATGTATATGTAACCCAAGCGTGTCTCAAATACAGGGAGAATCTGATGCAGTGATACCACTATTAAGAGAATGACGATTCTCCAATTATCATACAGAGAGAATCTTGATTTCATTAAAGACAACGGAGGCTGACATTATGCAATAACTTTTATTGCTGCCCAAGACATGCAGCCCTTTAAAGTGTAACAAATACATCATAGAAAGAACATTCCACATAACAATAACAATGCGCCATGGCAACCAACTATCTTCCTCATGGAGCTGCGAAAGGGTAAACAACTTCTTCCAAGATAAAAGTCATTATGACTTCTTTATAAAGATGTAGGGTCTGAAATAGAAGAAAGAAAAAAGGGGTAGAGTCTATTGCATATACATAATAAAGAAATAATATGGCAACGTAGAAATAATCCATGTAAATAACATTTTAAAACAACCACCAGCGAGTGGTGGGAGGGATAATGTCAGCCTCCGTTGTCTTTAATGAAATCAAGATTCTCTCTGTATGATAATTGGAGAATCGTCATTTCATTACAAGACCGGAGGCTACATTTTGCAAGTTTAAAGCTCTGCAAAGCTACGTTGCTTACATGTTCTACAGGTTTAAGATAGAACTTAACAAAAGTGGAGGCATTTGACCAATCTGCTGCTTTGAGGATATCTGAAATGGAACCACCATTCCAGAAAACCTTACTGGCCATAGCCCCCCGTGAAGAGTGAGCGCCAAATTTGGATAAGTCAATACCTGCTTCCAACATTACCGTTCTGACCCATCTCGAGATAGTAGCAGAAGAGATTGCCTTGTAGGGTTTAACAAAAGAAATCAGTAGTTGATTTTCATTCAAAGGTCTAAAAACACTCATTTTCTGTTCATACACTTTCATTCAACCAACCACACAAAATTTGGGAGAGTCAAAAAAGAAAGGGTAGAAAATGTTTTCCGACATTGTTTTGGTTCTTTTCCATATCTCAAACAACACATCATCAGGGGAATAAAATCTATTAGAAATGTCTAAAGCTTTAACATCTGATACCCGTCTAAAAGAAATTAAGCAAAGTAGTGTAGCTAACTTAATGGAAAGTTGTTTCCTTGAAAGGAAGAGGTTATCAGGCCAGGAAGTAAAAAGTTCGAAGATAAGATTTACGTTCCATAATGAATCATATTTAGCTTTAGGAGGACGCTTGAGTCTTATTCCTTTCATCACTCTACGAACTAGGGGGTCAGTACCAATAGAGAAATCATTTAACAAGGAATGCCCTGCAGAAATTGCAGATCTATAACAATTTACTGTTCTATAGGAAAGTCCTGATTTAAAAAGGTCTGCTAAGTAGTTTGCTACTTCTACAACAGGAGCGTCCACGGGATCCAAATCCCGTTCCAGGCACCAACCACACCACTTTTTCCACGAACCGATGTATCTTCTCCTTGTTCCCGGAGCCCATGACTCATCCAAAAGGTCTTTAGCCTCTCTTGAAAGGCCCGAGTATCTTCCTGAACCCCTGAAATCTTCCAGGCAAGAAGGTTCATCTTTCCTTCTAAGAGAAGAGGGTGTACCTCTCCGTCTGGGGCCTGAAGGAGGTCCAAACTCCCTGGGATAAGACGTGGAGTCTCTACTGCCAATTCCATTACTCCTGGGAACCATATTTGAGAATTCCAAAAAGGAGTAATTAGAACAATGCGGCAACGCTCCCTTCGAACTTTCAAGATAACTCTCTGGATCAGTGCGAAGGGAGGGAAGGCATAACAGTTCAGTGAGTCCCAAGGTTGGAGAAGAGCGTCCACTGCAGTTGCTAGCGGGTCTGGTCTCCAACTGAAGAAATGATTTATCTGAAAGGTCAGTCTGCTGGCAAAAAGATCTAACTCGAAGGGATCCCATAGATCCTGAACTCTCTGGAAAACTGAAGGATTCAGCTTCCAGTCGCTCGAGTCTCTTAGGAACTTTGAGTTCCAATCTGCCCTTGTGTTTAGATGGCCTGGGATGAATTCTGCTCTCAGGGTTATTTTGTGATTCCAACAGAAATACCAAATCTTTTGGGCTAGATCTGCTAGAAGTTTTGACCTTGCTCCCCCTAATCGATTGATGAAGGAGACGGCTGTGAAGTTGTCCAGTTTGATTAGAACTACACTGTTTTTGAGGATAGACTTGAAGCTCATAAGGGCGTTCAGGCTGGCTAACATCTCCAGGCAATTTATGTGAAGGGAGAGTTCTTCTTTGGACCATTTCCCCCCCGTTTCTATCTTCCCTAGTCTGGCACCCCAGCCTAGGTTGCTCGCATCGGATTCCAGTGTATGGTCTGGGGTATTCCCGAATATTGCTTTCCCATTCCAACTGTCTAAGTTGTTGCGCCACCAGAGGAGATCCTCTCGAGCTTCCAGGGACAGGGGGACAATGTCCGAGTACCAAAGACCTTTCTTCAGTCCTGAAGATTTTAGTCTCTGTAAGGCCCTGTAGTGAAGTGGGCCTGGAGAAATAGCTTGAATGGATGAAGATAAGAGCCCTACTACCCTCGCTAGTTCCCTCAAGCTCACCTGGTCTTTGGATAAAACATATGAAACTTCTTTCTTTATTTTTGACAATTTCTTCGTGGGAAGTTGTAGTTGAGCTAAAGGTGTGTTCACCTGAAAACCTAGAAACTCTA
Organism: Calotriton arnoldi; assembly: GCA_963921515.1. Classification (NCBI taxonomy): domain Eukaryota; kingdom Metazoa; phylum Chordata; class Amphibia; order Caudata; family Salamandridae; genus Calotriton; species Calotriton arnoldi. The sequence continues at coordinate 2,325,186 of CAWUFW010002007.1, forward strand.
GATTTTGCGAAGGGGACATAATGGATTTGTCTACATTGATGATGAAACCTAGACTCTCTAAGAGATCCACAGTCCAATTCATGTGAGTTAGTAGTTCTTCCTTGCTCTGAGACATAAGTAAGATGTCGTCTAAGTAGATAATCAGGCGAACTCCTCTTCTCCTTAAAGAGGCGACCACTGGCCTCAGGACCTTGGTGAAACACCAAGGAGCTGAGGATAGGCCGAAGGGGAGACAGAGAAACTGGTAGGTTGTATTCCTCCATACAAACCTTAGGTATTTCTGCGAATCTGGATCCATAGGGATTGTAAAGTATGCGTCTTTGAGATCTAGTTTTATGAGCCAATCTCCCTCTTGGAGAATATCTCTCAAAAGATGTATACCCTCCATTTTGAAGTGTCTGTACACAAGGAAGGTGTTTAATTCTTTTAGATTTATTACAGGGCGCCAGCCCTTGTCTTTCTTTTTCACCAGAAAGATCGTGCTCACAAAACCCAGACCAGTGTTTGAAACGATGCGAATCGCACCTTTGTCTAGCATCTGACTCACCTCTGCATCTACTAGACTGGACTGTTCTCGGTCTAGGGAAAGTTCTCTGGGTTGTTTGGTCTGATAAGGAATAGTAATAAGGTCTATTTTGAAGCCTTTTACAGTCTCTAGGACCCAGGCATCGTTCGTTATGGAAGACCAATTGTGACTGAAAAGGGAGAGTCTTCCCCCTACCTTTGGGAGGGAAAAACCAGGAGGAGGAGGGGACCTTACCTTGTTGTCCTTGGCCTTGGAATCTTCCTCGATTGTTTCTGCCTCGTGTTCGACTGTTGCGGCCCCTCTGGGGGAAGAAGCTGTTATTCCCCCGATAGTATCTTGAATAACCGCGTTGGTTTTGTTGGAAAAAGGACCTGTTATATCCACGGCTAGCAGCCGGTCCTGCCCTGACAGCCCTTCCAAAAACCCTGCCTCCGAACATGCGTCTCATGTTTGTTTGGGCTTTGTTAAAGGCGGAGAATGTGGAGACGTATTTACCAAGAGTCTTAATGAAGGTCTCTCCAAAGAGTAGACCGTTCGGGTCTCCTTGGACATCTTTGTTTGCTAGATCTCCCAACTTGGGGTTCATACGCATTAGTATTGATCTTCGTCTTTCGGAGGTTAGATTGGCGTTAGCGTTTCCGAGCAGGCAAATTGCACGTTGGCTCCATCCACGAAGGAGTTCAGTATCCACCGGGGTACCATTCATGGAGGATTCCTCGGCTAGATCTAGGATTCTAGCAAGGGGGCCAAGTATGTCAAGGAGCTTATCCTGGGACTGCTTAAGGCAGCGTTCCAGGCCCTTGCGTGGGTCTCTCCCGCTTTTAAATAGGAATGTGAGTAATTCGGGGTCGAGGTTGGGGGTGAAACCGGCTTTGTTGTCCAGGAAAGGTCTTGGACACTCGGACCTCATTAGGTTCCGAGAATCTCTTTCAAGGGGCTTTCTTATCCAAGCCTTAATAAATTTGGCCACATAATCTAGGGGCCACCAATCGGAACCTCTAGGGTGGGTGATCTTAGAGGGGTTGAACATCTCGGACCCAGATGGGTCTTTAATGATGTTAGGGCTGGCAGAATGCTCCAGGTCCTCATCGAGGTCATCCTCAAATTTTTCCTGGGGGTCAAAGATGTATTCATCGGCCTCATCATTAATATCATCTGGGGACAGGTAGTCATCGTCATCTTCGATGAGGTCTATTGTGCCGTGAGGTGCACCTGATCTCATTGTGCCGCGAAGGGCACCCGATCTTTTTGCGCCATTCAGGTCGCTCATTCTTTGTGTGCCGCTCGGGGCACCTAAGTCTTTTGTAGCGCACAGGCTACCAATGGGTAAAACCCTGTCATCTGTAGTAGCCCGTAGGTTACCGTGAGCCTCAATGTGTTTACACTTTTTAAAGGCCTTACCGCCTTTCTTTGGAACAGTGTCGTGCTCTTCATCTGAAGATAGAGCTTGGTCTTCGCCATAAATACTCCTTTTCCTTTTGGCGAGTGCTGCGTCTACAGCTTTCTTTAAGGATGTCTTCAATTGCCTCTCAAAGAGGCTCATCAGTGAGGTCTCGGTGAGTGGTGACTCAATAGCTGGTTGTGACTCACCTTGAGACATGATGATCTTATAATTCCCCCCTTTTCTCTCTTTTTTTTTTTTTTAGGGGCAAAAAGTGATCAAAGCCTTCTGTTAAGGCTTCTGGTTAAGTTAGGCCAAAGCGTTATGTAAAGAAGGGTCAATAATGGCTTCCCGAAAGAAAAAACAGCTGATCGGCGAGGAAAACAGCTGATCCGGTCCGTTGCGTCCGCGCTGTGCGTCTCCATGGAAACGCTGAGCGCGAGCCAAGAGCGGGCCTTCAGAGCGTATATTTGCGCTCTGAGGGTCACATTTCACTAATTTTGGAGGACGGGTCTCCGGAAAGGTCGTAACCCGGAGGAGAAAAAGCGGCAATGGTTTGGCTTCGAGCTGAGGTGAAAAGGGAAGATTACATGCTCCAGAGCCGCGTCCCACGTTTAAAAATAAACGTCGAGCCTTTCGATCGGCAGACGCTTTGGGTATGTTGGAGGTTTGCTCGGTTTACATTAACGTGCTTGAATATAATAGAGAATCGGTTGGCAAAGAGAGGTTTATTAATTTATTGCTTCGTGTAGAAGGTCACGCTTAGATTACAAGAGAGAATGTACGCGTGAAAAGGTTATGAGGTTAACATGAAGGGCCCAACCATAAATTGGAAGGGGATCTGTAAGGAGGCAGAAAGACTTACCTGCTAAGGAGTCGATCGAGTCAAGGAAAAGAAATTAATAAAACAGAAATCTGTCTAAGAAAGTACACTCGTTCGATAAAACAATCTAAGAAAGACAAATTATTATATGTGTTATAATATAATTGTTAAACAGCTGGATAAATAGAGTCTAAAACATCAGAATCATAGGAGCTAAGAAGAAGTTGTACTTAACTGTCCGGGAGCAGCGAATAAAAGAGGAAGATAGTTGGTTGCCATGGCGCATTGTTATTGTTATGTGGAATGTTCTTTCTATGATGTATTTGTTACACTTTAAAGGGCTGCATGTCTTGGGCAGCAATAAAAGTTATTGCATAATGTAGCCTCCGGTCTTGTAATGAACAATCTGATGCAGTGATACCACTGTTAACAGAATCAATGTATATGTAACCTGAGCGCCACTCAAATACAGGGAGAATCCGAAGCAATGATACCACTGTTAAGAGAATCAATGTATATGTAACCTGAGCGCGACTGAAATACAGGGAGAATGACGATTCTCCAATTATCATACAGAGAGAATCTTGATTTCATTAAAGACAACGGAGGCTGACATTATGCAATAACTTTTATTGCTGCCCAGACATGCAGCCCTTCAAAGTGTAACCATTACATCATAAGTAAAAACATTCCAAGTAACATAACAAAGCGCCATAGCAACCAATAATCTTCCTCTTAGAGCTGCGAAAAGTTAGGCCAACTTCCTCCAAGTTAAACGTCGTTCTGAATTTACAAGGAAGTGGAATCTGAAAAAGAAAAAGAATACTGGAAAAAAACATTCTTGACGTATGTTGAAGAAGAATAATAAGGCAACGAAGAATATACAATGAACATTAAATCATTCATCCACCAGGGAGTGGTGGGGGGGATAATGTCAGCCTCCGTTGTCTTTAATGAAATCAAGATTCTCTCTGTATGATAATTGGAGAATCGTCATTTCATTACAAGACCGGAGGCTACATTATGCAAGTTTAAAGCTTTGTAATGCTACATTGCTTACATGTTCTACAGGCTTAAGATAAAATTTAACAAAAGTGGAGGCATTTGACCAGTCTGCTGCTTTAAGGATATCCGAAAGTGAACCTCCGCCCCAGAAAACCTTGCTGGCCATAGCCCCCCGGGAAGAATGTGCGCCAAATTTGGAAAGGTCTATACCTGCTTCCAGCATCACCGTTCTGACCCATCTGGAGATAGAAGCAGAAGACACTGCCTTGTAGGGTTTAACAAAGGAAATCAGTAACTGGTTTTCATTCATAGGTCTAAAAACGTTCATTTTTTGTTCATAAACCCTCATGCAACTTACCACACAAAGTTTGGGACAGTCAAAAAAGAAAGGATAGAAAATATTCTCAGACATTGTTTTGGTTCTTTTCCATATTTCGAATAAAACACCATCAGGAGAATAAATCCTAATAGATAATTCCAACGCTTTAACATCTGACACTCGTCTGAAAGATATAAGGCAAAGCAAGGTAGCTAGCTTAATGGAAAGTTGTTTCCTTGAAAGGGAAGAGTTATCAGGCCAAGAGGAAAAAAGCTCAAAGACAATATTCACGTTCCATAATGAATCATACTTGGCCTTAGGTGGACGATTGAGTCTTATTCCTTTCATCACTCTACGTATTAAGGGGTCAGAACCGATAGAGAAGTCATTTAACAAGGAATGCCCTGCAGAAATTGCTGATCTGTAACAATTAACTGTTCTATAGCAAAGTCCTGACTTAAAAAGGTCTGCTAAGTAGTTTGCTACATCAACTACAGGTGCGTCCACGGGATCCAAATTCCGTTCCAGGCACCAACTACACCATTTCTTCCATGCCCCGGTGTATCTTCTCCTTGTTTCTGGAGCCCAAGATTCGTCCAAAAGGTTTTTAGCCTCTCCCGAAAGGCCCGAGTATCTTCCTGAACCCCTGAAATCTTCCAGGCAAGAAGGTTCATTTTTTGTTCTAAGAGAAGAGGATGTACCTCTCCCTCTGGGCCCTGAAGGATGTCTAAATTCCCTGGGATAAAGCGTGGAGATTCTATTGCCAACTCCATTACGCTTGGGAACCATATCTGAGAGCTCCAAAAGGGAGTAATTAGAACAATGCGGCAACGCTCCATTCGAACTTTCAAAAGAACTCTCTGGATTAGTGCGAAAGGAGGGAAGGCATAACAATTTGGTATGTCCCATGGTTGGAGAAGAGCATCCACTGCAATTGCTAGTGGGTCTGGTCTCCAACTGAAGAAGCGATCTATCTGAAAGGACAGCCTGCTGGCAAAAAGATCTATCTCAAACGGGCCCCAAAGGTTTTGAACCCTCTGGAAGACCGAAGGGTTCAGTTTCCAGTCGCTTGAGTCCCTTAGGAACCTTGAGTTCCAATCTGCTCTTGTGTTTAGGTGACCCGGGATGAATTCCGCCCTCAGAATTATTTTCTGATTCCAGCAGAAGTACCAAATCTTCTTGGCTAGATCTGCTAGAAGCTTTGATCTGGCTCCTCCCAAGCGGTTGATGTAGGGCACGGCTGTGAAGTTGTCTAATCTGATAAGGACTACACTGTTTTTCAGGATTGACTTGAAGCTCATTAGGGCGTTCAAGCTGGCTAACATTTCCAGACGATTTATATGAAAGGTGAGTTCCTCCTGGGACCATTTCCCCCCGGTTTCTAGCTTCCCTAGTCTGGCACCCCAGCCTAGGTTGCTCGCATCGGATTCCAGTGTGTGATCTGGGGTATTCCCGAATATTGCTTTCCCATTCCAACTGTCTAAGTTGTTGCGCCACCATAGGAGGTCCTCCCGAGCTTCCAGAGACAGGGGAAAAGTGTCGGAATACGAAAGACCTTTCTTCAGACCAGTAGATTTTAGTCTCTGTAAGGCCCTGTAGTGTAGGGGCCCCGGGGAAATTGCCTGAATGGATGAAGACAAGAGGCATACTATCCTTGCAAGTTCTCTTAGGCTCACTGTGTCTTTGGATAAGACATAAGAAACTTCTTTCTTTATTTTGGTTAATTTCTTCGAGGGGAGTTGTAACTGAGCTAGAGGTGTGTTCACCTGGAAACGTAAGAACTCTAGGTTTTGAGAAGGAATCATAATCGATTTCTCTACATTGATGATGAAGCCCAGACTCTCTAGGAGATGGATAGTCCATTTCATGTGAATCAGTAGTTCTTCCTTGTTTTGGGACATCAGCAAGATGTCGTCTAGGTAGATAATAAGACGAACTCCTCTTCTCCTCAGAGTGGTGACTACTGGTCTCAAGACCTTGGTGAAACACCAAGGAGCTGAGGATAGGCCGAAGGGAAGACAGCGAAATTGATAGGTTATATTTCTCCATACAAACCTTAGGTATTTCTGAGAACCTGGATCCATAGGGATTGTGAAGTAGGCGTCCTTGAGGTCTAGTTTTATGAGCCAGTCTTTCACTTGGAGGATATCTCTCAGAAGATGAATCCCCTCCATTTTGAAATGTCTGTATACAAGGAAGGAATTCAAATCCTTGAGATTTATAACGGGGCGCCAACCCTTGTCTTTCTTTTTTACGAGAAAGATTGTGCTCACAAAGCCTGGACCGATGTCCGAGACGATAAAAATCGCTCTTTTGGCTAGCATTTGGCTCACCTCCGCGTCTACTAGGGTGGATTGTTCTTGGTCTAGCGTAAGTTCCCTGGGGTGTTTGGTCTGGTAAGGAGTAGAAATGAACTCTATTTTGAAACCTTTTACCGTCTGTAGGACCCATGCGTCGTTCGTTATGGACGACCAATTGTGGCTGAAAAGGGAAAGTCTTCCCCCTACCTTTGGGAGGGAAGAACCAGGAAGAGAGGATCTTACCTTGTTGTCCTTGGAATCTTCCTCGGTTGTTTCCGCCTCGTGTTCGAGTATTGCGGCCTCTCTGGGGGTAGAAATTACTGTTTCCCCGGAAGTATCTCGAATAACCGCGTTGGTTTTGGTATGAGGACCTGTTGAATCCGCGGCTGGCAGCCGGTCCTCCCCTGTCAGCCCTTCCAAAAACTCTTCCTCCGAACATTCGCCTCATGTTGTATTGTGCTTTGTTGAAGGCAGAGAATGTCGAGACGTATTTACCCAGAGATTTTATAAAGGTCTCTCCAAAGAGTAGGCCGTTTGGGTCTCCTTGGATATCCTTGTTCGCTAGATCCCCCAATTTGGGATTCATGCGCATTAGAATGGCTCTACGTCTCTCGGAGGTCAGGTTGGCATTTGCATTTCCGAGGAGGCAGATTGCGCGCTGGCTCCATCCACGAAGGAGTTTGGTATCCACCGGAACGCCGTTCATGGAGGATTCCTCGGCTAGATCCAGGATTCTAGCAAGGGGGCCAAGTGTGTCAAGGAGCTTATCCTGGCACTGCTTAAGGCAGCGTTCCAGGCCCTTGTGAGGGTCTCTACCGGTTTTAAATAGGAAGGTGAGAAGTTCGGGGTCGAGGTTGGGGGTCATACCGGCTTTGTTGTCTAAAAAAGGTCTTGGACACTCGGACCTCATGAGGTTCCGAGAATCTCTTTCAAGTGGTTTTCGAATCCAAGCCTTAATAAATTTGGCCACATGATCTAAGGGCCACCAGTCGGAACCCCTAGGATGGGTAATCTTTGAGGGGTTAAACATCTCGGACCCTGATGGGTCTTTAATAGAGTTAGTATTGTTATTAGACTGCCCCAGATCCTCATCAAGGAGGTCATCATCGAATTTTTCTTGGGGGTCGAAGATATATTCATCGGCCTCATCATCAATTGGGGACAGGTAATCATCGTCATCTTCGATGAGGTCCATTGTGCCGCGAGGGCACCTGGTCTCAGTGTGCCGCGAAGGACACCCGTGCTTTTTGCACCATTAAGGTCGCTCATTCTTTTGGAGCCGCTCGGGGCTCCCAGGTCATTTGTAGCGCCCAGGCTACCAATCGATAAAACCCTGTCATTTGAAGCACGAAGGCTACCATGAGGCTCAGTATGTTCTGTCTTTTTTTAGGACCTTGCCACTTTTTTGGGGGAGAGGGTCCTCTTCTTCAGAAGAAAGTGCTGCGTCTTCGCCAGGAATATTTCTCTTCCTCTTAATGAGTGCTGCCTCCACAGCCTCCTTTAAGGATGTTTTCAGTTGCCTCTCAAAGAGGTTCATTAGAGAATTTTCAGTGAGAGGAGTTTCATTGGAGGTCTGAGGATCGCTTTGAGAAATCAGGAAAGGTGTTTCTTAAAACTATTAAAGGCTCCTTATAATAAATCAGTTCTTTAACAGCGTTAAACGCTGGGCATTAATAAGCGATCCTGTTTGTTTAAGGTTCCTTAACAAAGAATCGGTGCTTTAACTGCGATAAACGCTAACGCGAGTAAAACAGCTGATCGTGCCCAAGCAGAAACAGCTGACCGTGGTCCGTTGGCTCCGTGCTGTGCATCTCCATGGAGACGCACAGCGCGAGTCAGAGAGAAAATGCTTAATTTGCGCCTTGCGGGTCACGCGATGAGGGAAAAAAGCCTCTAATTTTGGCAGTCGGTCTGCGATGAGACGGGAAGGAACCGGAACTGCGAGGAGAGGGAGAAAGCAGGCTCTCCGGTGTTGGTGTCCGGCTCGCGAGGCTTGTTTGAAGATAATCACTGACTCGCGTAAGGTACGAAAACAATCAAATAAAGGAGAGGGGAAGTTGAAACGGAGACCAGCTCCGTTAGTACCTTGTGGGAAAAGGAAAGAAAACTTAGAAGGCGAACGGAGGAGAAGGGGAGAGTTTTTTGCTTCCTATACCCTTGCCAGTGATTCCGATCAGGTTGAAGAGTAATAAGGGATAGAGAGGAAGGTGAAGGGCCCAACCGTAAATTGGAAGGGGGTCCTCAAAAGGTAGAAAAAACTTACCTGTTGAGAGATGAATCATATAAAATGATTCGAAAGGTTAAATCAAGTTAAAAAACGCACTCAGTTATAGTGTACCATATAAACAGACTAAATGTATATAAATATGTAAATCAAGACAGATAAACAGTTCTAAGAAATCAAAGTTATAAGAGACAGGTAGAAGTTGTACTTAACTGTCCGGGAGCAGCGAATAAAAGAGGAAGATTATTGGTTAAAATGGCGCTTTGTTATGTTACTTGGAATGTTTTTACTTATGATGTAATGGTTACACTTTGAAGGGCTGCATGTCTGGGCAGCAATAAAAGTTATTGCATAATGTAGCCTCCGGTCTTGTAATGAAATCCGATGCAATGATACCACTGTTAACAGAATCAATGTATATGTAACCTGAGCACGACTCAAATACAGGGAGAATCCGATGCAGCGATACCACTGTTGAGAGAATCAATGTATATGTTAGCTGAGCGGTTCTCAAATACAGGGAGAATCCGATGCAGCGATACCACTGTTAAGAGAATCAATGTATATGTGACCTGAGCGTGATTCAAATACAGGGAGATTCCGATGCAGCGATACCACTGTTAAGAGAATCAATGTATATGTAACCCAAGTGTGACCCAAATACAGTGAGAATCCGATGAAGCGAAACCACTGTTAAGAGAATCAATGTATATGTGACCAGAGCGTGATTCAAATACAGGGAGAATCCGATGCATCGATACCACTGTTAAGAGAATCAATGTATATGTAACCCGAGCGTGACTCAAATACAGGGAGAATCCGATGCAGTGATACCACTGTTAAGAGAATCAATGTATATCTAACCTGAGCGCGACTCAAATACAGGGATAATCTGATGCAGTGATACCACTGTTAAGAGAATCAATGTATATGTAACTTATGCGTGTCTCAAATACAGAGAGAATCCGAAGCAGTGATACCACTGTTAAGAGAATCAATGTATATGTAACCTGAGCGTGACTCAAATACAGGGAGAATATGATGCAGCGATACCACTGTTAAGAGAATCAATGTATATGTAACCCGAGCGTGTCTCAAATACAGGGAGAATCTGATGCAGTGATACCACTGTTAAGAGAATCAATGTATATGTAACCTATGCGTGTCTCAAATAGAGGGAGAATCCGATGCAATGACACCACTGTTAAGAGAATCAATGTATATGTAACCTGAGCGTGACTCAAATACAGGGAGAATACGCTGCAATGACACCGCTGTTAAGAGAATCAATATATATGTAACCCGAGCGTGTCTCAAATACAGGGAGAATCTGATGCAGTGATACCACTGTTAAGAGCATCAATGTATATGTAACCTGAGCGCGACTCAAATACAGGGAGAATCCGATGCAATGACACCACTGTTAAGAGAATCTGATGCAATGATACCACTGTTAAGAGAATCAATGTATATGTAACCTGAGCATGTCTCAAATACAGGGAGAATCTGATGCAATGACACCACTGTTAAGAGAATCAATGTATATGTAACCCGAGCGCGACTCAAACACAGGGAGAATCCGATGCAATGACACCACTGTTAAGAGAATCAATGTATATGCAACCTGAGCGTGACTCAAATACAGGGAGAATCCAATGCAGCGAAACCACTGTTAAGAGAATCCGATGCAATGACACCACTGTTGAGAATCAATGTATATGTGACCTGAGCGTGATTTCAAATACAGGGAGAATACGATGCAGCGATACCACTGTTAAGAGAATCAACGTAAATGTAACCTGAGCGTCACTCAAATACAGGGAGAATCCGATGCAGTGATACCACTGTTAAGAGAATCAATGTATATGTAACCTGAGCGCGACTCAAATACAGGGAGAATCTGATGCAATGACACCACTGTTAAGAGAATCAATGTATATGTAACGTGAGCGCGACTCACATTCAGGGAGAATGACGATTCTCCAATTTTCTATGCAGAGAGAATCTTGATTTCATTAAAGACAACGGAGGCTAACATTATGCAAATACTTTTATTTGCTGCCCAACATGCAGCCCTTTAAAGAACATTAAACACATCACAAAGTAATAGAATGTTCACACAAGCAGTATAAGTATCCTGTGCACTGCAGCATCTTCCTCTTTTAGCTGCGCAATCCAGGGGGTGAAACGCTTCTTTCTTGACAAGAGAAAGTCCTTAAGCATTTTGATCTAAAAAGAAGAAAGGTTCTCACAGTAAGGAAGTACTGCAAAAACAGTAAGATAGCATGCACGAAACATTAGCATTAAACATACAGAGTAGAAACATTAATTAATATAATAAATAATATATATATATACACCCAAGTTCCTCGGGAGAGGAGGATGGGATAATGTTAGCCTCCGTTGTCTTTAATGAAATCAAGATTCTCTCTGCATAGAAATTGGAGAATCGTCATTTCATTACAAGACCGGAGGCTACCATTATGCATGTTTAAAGCCACTCAAGGCTACATTACTAACATGCTCTACTGGTCTTAAATAAAACTTAGGAAAAGTACTAGCATTAGACCAGTCGGCCGCTTTAAGAATCTCTGGGAGAGAACCCCCTGCCCAGAATACCTTACTAGCCATTGCACCCCTAGAAGAGTGAGCACTAAACCTGCTTAGATCCACCCCAGCTTCGTTCATAATAGAGCGAACCCATCTTGCCAAAGTAGCATTTGAAACTGGTTTATGAGGTCTAACGTAAGACAAAAGTAGCTGATCCACACCAACTGTTCTATGACTTAGAATTTTTGAATCGTACACTTTCATACAATTAACCACACACAGTTTCGCACAATCATGGAAGAGGGGATAGAATATGGACTCTGACATAGTCTTGGTTCTCCTCCAGATGTCAAAATGAACGCCTTCAGAAGAATAAAACCTGTTAGAGATTTCAAGAGCGTTAATGTCAGAAACCCTTCTAAAGGAAATTAAACAAAGCAAAGTAGCAAGTTTCATAGAGATTTGCTTGAGAGAGAGTAGAGTGTTGTCTTGCCAACTACAGAAAAGTTCAAAAATCAAATTAACATCCCAAAGAGAGTTATAACGAGATTTAGGGGGTCTTTTTAATCTAACCCCTTTCATTACTCTTTTAATTAATGAATTACTACCAATCGCTACATTATTAATCAAAGCGTGACCTGAGGAGATTGCAGATCTATAACAGTTTATAGTTCTGTAGGAAAGACCAGAATCAAAAAGATGTGCTAAGTAGTTAGCTATTAATTGAACAGGGGCTTCCACGGGATCCAAGTCCCTCTCCACGCACCAACTACACCACTTTTTCCAGATACCCAGATATTTCTTTCTTGTTCCAGGTGCCCAGGACTCGTCCAGTAAACTTTTAGCCCCTCCTGAAAGGCCAGGATATCTTTCTGAACGCCTGATATCCTCCAAGCAAGAAGGTTCATCTTCCCTTCTAGAATAAGAGGATGTTCCTCTCCATCTGGGCCCAGAAGTAGACCCAAGGAAGCTGGGATAAAACGTGGGAAGTCTACTGAGAGTTCTATTACCCCTGGAAACCAAACCTGGGACTTCCAAAAGGGAGTTATTAGAATGATATTCGAGAGTTCCTGTCTCACTTTCCAAAGTACTCGCTGAATCATGGAGAAGGGTGGAAAGGCATAAGCCCCTATTCTCCTCCACTGCTAGGGCATGCGGATCTGGTCTCCAGCTGAAGTAAGATTGGACCTGACAGGTCAGTCTGCTGGCAAAGAGGTCCAACCGAATTGGGCCCCAAAGATTGTCTACCAATGAAAATACCTCTGGATGAAGCATCCAGTCGCTGTAGTCTTTGAGGTATCTTGAGTTCCAGTCTGCTCTTATGTTTGCTGTCCCTGGGATAAATTCTGCCCTGAGGATGATTTTGTTTTGCCAGCAGAAATTCCAAATTTGGGTTGCTATGTCTGATAAAGCTTTGGATTTCGCTCCCCCAAACCTGTTTATATAGGAGACAGCTGAGTAACTGTCTAGACGAATCAAAGTGTTGGAATTCGCTAATTGACCCCTGAAGCTCATTAGGGCATTCAGACCCGCTAACATTTCCAAGCAGTTTATGTGTAAGGACTGTTCTTCTAGGGACCATTTTCCCCCAGTCTCCATTTCCCCTAACCGTGCTCCCCAACCGCGGTTGCATGGATCTGATTCTAGGATGAAGTCCGGTAGGTTCCCAAAGATGGCTTTGCCATTCCAAGCTTCTAGGTTCAACTGCCACCATAGAAGATCTTCCCGTGCGTCCATGGAAAGGGGAATTACGTCCCCGTACCAAAGACCTTTCCTTAAGCCCCAGCCTTGAGTCTCTGGAGGGCTCTGTAGTGGAGGGGGCCAGGTGAGACTGCCTGAATTGAAGAGGAAAGGAGGCCCAGAACTCGTGCTAAGTCCCTGAGGATGATGGAATCCTTCGATAAGACTGATTTGAGTTCTTTCTTTATCTTTAAAACTTTTTTGCGAGGTAGAACTAACTGAGACAGGATGGTATTCACTTGGAAACCAAGGAATTCTAGTTCCTGAGAGGGAGACGTGACAGATTTCTCTTTGTTTACAATGAACCCCAGATTTTCCAAGAGGTTCATAGTCCAGGACAAGTGTGTCAGGACTTCTGATTTGCTCTGCGACATAATGAGAATGTCGTCTAGGTAAATAATGAGTCGCACACCTCTTTCCCTCAGAAAACTTACCACTGGACGAAGAACTTTGGTGAAACACCAAGGAGCTGAAGAGAGACCAAAAGGGAGAGAAAGGAATTGATAAGGAGTTCCCTTCCACAGAAAGCGGAGGTACTTTCGGCAGTCCCTGTCCATAGGTATTGTAAAGTAGGCATCTTTGAGATCCAACTTTACCAGCCAATCTTGAGTTTGCAGAATATCTCTTAGAAGATGGATCCCTCCATCTTGAAGTGTCTGTAAACCAAGAAACTGTTCAGCTCTTTGAGGTTTATTACTGGACGCCATCCCTTGTTTTTCTTCTTTACCAAAAATATTGTGCTTATGAAACCTTTTCCTGATGAATCTATTGGAGTGACCCTCTCCACGGCACCTTTCTCTAACATTTGAGAAACTTCCAAGTCTATCAATTTTGCTTGATCTGCATTCACGCACATTTCTCTGGGGATCTTTAGCTGGGACGGGGTATCCCAGAAATCTATCTTGAAACCTGCTACGGTTTCCAAAACCCAGGGATCTTGTGTAATTTTTTGCCAATTGTGAATAAAGAAACTTAGTCTCCCCCCCACCTTTAGGGGTTTGTAAATAGTAGAATTGCTTACCTTGGTATGCTTGGTTAGAAGCTCTAGATCTTCCCCCACGGGCTCTTGTAGCTCTTCCCCTTTGAGGAAACAAGTTTGAGTTTTGGCGAAAGCCTCTTGAATAGGTAGAGGGGCCCCTCTGTTCTTGCGGGTAGAAATTGGACCTGTAATTTCCCCGGCTGGCGGTTGGTCCTCTCCTGCCAGCCCGTCCAAAAAGTGGGGATGAGTTAAACACTCGTCTCATATTTGTTTGAGCCTTGCTAAATGCCGTAAATGTCGAAACATATTTCCCTAGGGATTTCACAAAATCATCTCCAAAGAGGAGACCCTTTGCGTTGCCCATATCATCTTTGGAAGACAAGTCGGCAAGTTTGGGATTCATCCTTAAGAGGACGGCTTTACGCCTCTCTGTAATTAAGCCTGAGTTTGCATTGCCAAGGAGGCATATTGCACGTTGAGACTACCCTCTTAGGAGGTCGATGTCCACCGGGGTGTTGTTTCCCCTGGCCTCTTCGGCCATGTCTAGGATGCGAGTGATCGGGCCAAATACATCTAAGAGTTTATCTTGGCATTGTTTTAGGCATTTTTCAATGCCCTTTCTGGGATCTTTCCCAGATTTGAAAAGGAACGTAATTAGTTCCGGGTTCAAGTTGGGGGTATTACAGACTTTGCCCTCCGTAGAGGGTCTGGGGCATTCAATCCTCATTAAGTTACGGGTGTCTTTGTCCAGACCCTTCCTTGCCCACTGATTGAGGAATTGGGCAACGTGGTCCATGGGCCACCAATCGGCACTTCGAGGGTGCTTAATGGCCGTAGGATCAAACATCTCTCCCCCAAAGGGATCTTTGATCCCAGAGGAAGTAGAGGGTTGTTGTAAGTCATGGTCCAAAGTATCAGGGGTATCCAGGGTATCATCTGGATCAAAGATGAACTCGTCAAATTGAGAGTCATCATACTCGAAGTAGTCAGGGGCAGAGCTTGTCTCTCTTGTGCCACGAGGGTCACTTCCTTCCATCATGCCGCTAAGGACAACTTTTCCAGGGGCCCCCGAAGGGTGGCCTTTCGCTATTGTGCTGCAAGGAGCACCAAAATCTTTTGTAGCGCGGAGGCTAGAGTTAAAGCCGTGGGTAGCGGCTTGATCGAGGTGTTTCCTCTTTTGGGAAACCTTCGCCCGTTTACGGGATTCAGAAGTAGAAGGGGAGTCCCCATCCGAGAGGAAGAAAAATATCTCCTCTGGTGGGCTCACCCTCTTCCTCTTGGCTAATGCGGCGTCCACCGCCTCTTTAACTGAGGATTTTAGCTCCTCTTGCAAGAATCTTTTAATATTTTCCCTGGGAATTAGTTAGCTCTGAATCCATGTTAAAGAAATATATTTATCCGGCCACTAGATGGAGCTAGAATGCTAAAAATAACTATACTTGCTGAATTAAAGAAAGGATTAAGTGCTCCGTGAAAGTCCTCCGTGAATTAATCAGCCGTTTCTAGCTCGAGCGAATCCGTAACCATGGAAACGCTCAGCTGCCCCCAGGGAGTTTCAACACAGAGAAAGGACACTCTCCTTCTGTGATTGACTCCGGTGACGTGCTGAACTCGTCAGCTGTAGGAGACAATAGCTCCGGTTGCCAGGAAGTCGGAGAATACAAAATTTTCCAGCTATCGCAACAAGAATTTTAGATTCTATTAAGGACACGGAGGCGAGGATTATGCTGTCTCAATTCCTTTACTACTCACAGCAGCCAATGAAAGTGAAACACATTAATGGAAAAAACTACAATACCCATGAGGCTTTGAACCACGCCTCCTCATACAACATAGTAACAATGTCACTTCAATAAAACACTGAGTCACCATCCTGACTTCCTCTTTCTTTGCGTAAGTCCATAAGTGATCAACCAGAAGAACAGTCTTGGCTCCCAACGGAGAGCATAAACACCACTCCTTTCTCAACAGAGAAAAAGATCAGATCCCAGAAACGTCCACGTTTGGCAGGACATCCGGAGCCTCCAACACCATCGCTTCTCAATTCTGTTTGGAATCATTTCCTGAGAAACCAAAACAAAAGTGTGAAAGAGAAGAAGAAACCCCAAGAGTTCTAATAGCAGGGTGGGAGAAAATCATCAGAATATTAACAACATGACAGTCGATTTCATTCTGATCCCAACGGGTGGGATAATCCTCGCCTCCGTGTCCTTAATAGAATCTAAAATTCTTGTCGCGATAGCTGGAAAATTTTGTATTCTATGTCAGGACCGGAGGCTTCTGATTATGCTGGTTCAAAGCTCATCAACAACCAGCGAAGCAATACTTGCAATTGGTTTATAATAAAATTCCTTAAAAGTAGAGCCCGAAGACCAGTCTGCCGCTCTAAGAATATCTTCTAATCTAGACCCTAAGACATACGCTTCGATGCCATGGCCCCTCTGGCAGAGTGGGCCCCATACACAGCCACATCAATCCCAGATTCAGCCATAATCCACCTGACCCACCTAGCTAAGGTAGCCGCTGAGACAGGCCGGAAAGGCCTCTGAACAGCAATTAACAACTGTCCTAAAGGATCAGCCCTGTGGTCTTTAGTACGTTCTTTTTTTTTATTTTTTTTTATTGAAATTTTTTATTGCAAACAACAGAGATCTGCATGTACAATTTATCATCTGCAAAACACTTCATTACTGTTATTCAATATATTTATGAATGTTTAACGTCACATCCGTTCTCTCCACTATTACATATCATCATCTGAGTCGCTCTCCTCCTCTGGGGGGGTGCAAATGTCTCCTCTATATACATTCCATTTTCCCCATATTCTATTCCATTTTTTGGGACATTTCCTGTTAATAAATGTGGCCTTTTCCGCTACCATAACAGCATCCATATCGTTACCCCATTGCATCGCCGATGGTACAGTTTCGACCCCCCATTTTTGCGCAATGTTCCTCTTGGCTATCATCATGCCTGTCGTTGCCCATTGTCGTTCGGCGTGAGTAAGATTCGTAGGCCCCCACACATTCAAAAGGCAGCATTGAGGCTCCAGCGGGACTTGTTTCCCTGTTACCTCTGCGATGATCCTCACTACTGTCTCCCAGTACGGTCTTAGTTTCATACAGCCCCACAATGTGTGGTAGAAGGTACCCACATCCTCACACTGCCGTAGACAACTCGGGTCAGGGGACCTTCCCATCTTGTGTAAAACCACCCTGGTGTAGTAGGTTCTATGCAGTATTTTGAACTGTATCAGCCGTAGTCTAGAGGAGATTGCAACCTCCTTGGGCGACGCCGTGGCGTCTCGCCACTCAGGGTCATCCATGTCTCCCACCTCTAGTTGCCATGCTTCCCTGAGTCGGCTAAGCGGATCTGTACGGTTATTGATTATTTTTTTATATATTAGTGAAGTTGCTCGCTTACACAAGTGATCCGTGAGCAGTCGGTCCTCTAGGGGTGATGATTCCGGGAGAATCTCAGCAGGAGGGAGGACTGCCTCTATGGCATGTTTTATTTGCATATACCTGAACTGTTCCCTCGGGGCCATTTTGTACTGATCTTGCAGATAGGTGAAACTAACCACCTCCCCGTTGCGCCAAAGGTCCCCCAGCCGGGAGATACCGATCAAGTCCCAGTTTCGAAACCCTTTGCTATTGCCCAATGTTCCTAGTCGGCCTGTATCCCATAGGGGAGTGTGTTGTGTAAATCTGCCCGTCCATCCCAGGTGCCTGTTAACCGTATGCCAAGTGCGAACAGTATGCATCGCTGGGCCCATGAAGTTGCTAGTCCTTCGTTGGGCGTAAAGTGCTCTATTAATCCCTCCACTCCCCAATGTCATTCTGTCTAGGTGATATGCGGGGTCTGTATCTGGTACGTGCAGCCATTGGTTGATTACTGTGAGCTGTGAGGCCCAATAGTACGCCTTTACATCTGGCAGGGCTATTCCACCATCGTACCAACTCCGTGTCAATTTGTGCCCAGCTACTCTGGCCGGTTTGCCGTCCCATAAAAGGGCCGTAACCTCTGAGTTTATTGCCTTAAAGTATGTGTCGGGGACTGGATATGGCGTATTATGCAGGACATAAAGGAATCTGGGCAGGGCCATCATTTTAAAGAGGGCCGCTCTACCGAGCAGTGTGAGCGGTAGTGCCCTCCAATGTTTAATATCTCGTTTCAGTCTTTGCAAGGGGGGCTGTAGGTTAAGAGTAAAAAAGGAATCTTGATCTGAGGTGATATGAATGCCTAGGTATTTAAAACTATTCATGACTATCTGGACCTTACAGTCTCTCGGCATCCGTTGGGGTGCTCCATGTAGGATATATAGCACCGACTTGTCCCAGTTAATGGCGTATCCCGATACTGAGCCGAACACCGCACAGATATTAAGTGTGGCGTGAAGAGATCGTGTAGGCGAGGTAATATATAGTAATACATCATCGGCATAGAGGGATATGCGGTCCTCCCATTCCTCCCTCCACTTCAAACCTCGTATCCTGGGGTCCCACCTTATCCAGGTCGCCAATGGTTCTAGGGCTAATGCAAATAATAGGGGCGACAATGGACATCCCTGCCTTGTCCCTCTTCCCAGGGTGATTTCCTTTGATATATGACCATTCACCGCTACATGTGCTATGGGGTTGGTGTAAAGTAAGTGTATCCATGAGCAAAATTTCGGTCCGAATCCTAAGTGCTGGAGTACCGCGAATAGGAAGGCCCATTCCATCGAATCAAAGGCCATCTTTGCGTCCAGCGATAGGACTGCGGCGTCTTCTAATATGGTGTGTTGTCTGCCCAATATGCCATGTAGGCGTCTTAGATTTAGTGCGGTGTTTCTACCGGGCATAAAACCGGACTGGTCCGGATGAATCAGTTTGGTGAGATAGGGTGTAAGACGAAGCGCCAGTGTTTTTGCTAATATTTTCCCTTCCACATTAATTAAGGAGATCGGGCGATACGATGAGCACTCTTCCACAGGTTTGCCCGGCTTATGTATGGCCACAATAGTGGCTAATCGTTGATCTTTAGGGAGTGTCCCCAATTCTTGACTTGTTTCATACATACGCAACAAGTATGGGGCTATCTTGTCTGCTGTGCACTTATATAGTTCTATTGGAATACCATTTGGGCCAGTGGCCTTCCCCGATTGTATTTTTGTAATAGCTACTTTAAGTTCATCCACTGTCATGTTAGCTTCTAGTCTGTCGGCCTCTTGGGGTGTGAGCCGAGGCATATGAATATCTTTAAGGAAGGCAAGTGCTTCCTGTACGGTGGTGGTGTTCGTGGAAGTATAGACTCGCTCATAGTGTCGTGCCAGCGTATCCACTATGAGTTGTGGGTCAGATGTGGTTTCACCCTTATCTGTTTTTATCTGTGCTATCCATCTACGTGATTTTTCCCTTTTGTCGAGCCATGCAAGGAGCTTACCCGCTTTATCTCCGGATTCGTAGATCCGGTGTTGGGTGGTTGTCATGCGGGATCTTGCATCATTCCGGAGATATTCACAATATTCCTGTCTTTTTATGTGCAGTGTGTGATTGTTCCCCTCTGTAGGGTTCGTCGCCTGTTGAGATTCCAATTGTTTTAGCACATGCTCCATAGTTTCTATACCCTGTGTTATCCCCTTCTTATGTCCTTCAATTAGCGATATAGCATGTCCTCTTACTACTGACTTGTACGCTTCCCACAACGTGACTGGGGAGGGGACTGATGCTTCATTATCTTGAAAGTAGTGTGTAGTTGTTCTAATTAGGGCTTTCTTAATCTTAGAGTTCAGGAGGTACCCCGGGTATATAGGATATATACGTCTTTGAGTAGTACCATGTTTCAACAGTTCTGCCGTAACAGGTGAGTGATCAGAGATTCCCCTGTGCAAATGTGCGGCTCTGCCAAACTTACTCAAACCATCTATGGCTACGAGTATATAGTCTATACGGGAGAGGCTGTTATGAGCGCCTGAATGAAATGTGTATTGCTTCTCATTTGGGTTTTGAAACCTCCACACATCTAACAGACCATGTGCGTCTAAGAAGTCGGCCAGAGAGGAGCCAACACGATGCTGTGGGCGAGCCGGTGTGCGATCTAGCGTGTCATTTGCGGTCATATTGAAGTCTCCTCCGATTACCAGGTCTCCTTCTGGTAACGCTAAGAGAAATTTGCCCAGATCTCGTAGGGCGGGGGCCTGCAGTGCAGGTGGTATGTAAACAGATACGAAATTGAACATGCGCCCTTCCCATTGCATCGAAATTGCTGCAAATCGGCCCTGGTCATCTTTAAAGGTGCGGTGGATAATGAGGGGGAACTGTTTTCGTATCAGGATCCCCACCCCCCGGGAGCCGGTGGTGAACTCGGAGTGGGATACCAATTGAAACCCCCATCTATCAAGGGCCCTACAGGTAGAGCCCGTTAGGTGGGTCTCCTGTATTAGTGTAACGGCCGGAGACATGCGTTTCAGGTACTGTAGCACCAATCCACGTTTTATCTTATCCCGCAGGCCATTGACGTTCCAGGTGAGGAAGGACAGTTTTTGCTGTGTAGGACGTTGTGTTGTTAGGTCATGTGACGCCATTGGGTATTTCTGTCTCTGCGACATGTTGAAGTATGAAAGTCATTCTTTGCGTATGTTCGAAGTGAGTATACAGTGACAATTGCAGATCTATAATGAATAAAACTATAACACAATAAACATTTCTACCAAAAAAATACACAAATAGTGATAATGGCTTACCCATCCCTTCCCCCCTAACCCATCCCCCCTCCCTGCATCCCTGCCCAGTAGGTTCCAAACTACCCACCTCCCCAATAGCAGAGTGCCTATGATCCCCAACAATGAATAAATCATAAACGTAGGGTTGCGCGGTGTAGCGCCTATAGTCTCTCCCTCCCGGACCCGCAGCAGTCCCAATTACATTTAGTTTCCCTAATGGTGCAGTTAAGTGTCTCTAGTCCCCAACTGAAACAGTGCACCTCAAGTTCGATCATGGGCGCCGCTGAGGTGTTCAGGTCGGAACCTTTCTACCCATCATTATAACCATGGCAAGAAGTGAAATATCTACCGACCATTGTCATCATTGCAGTCCTTCATATCCCGGAGTGTGCGATGTCGCTGCCAGGGCTCCTAGACCTGGAACTTCTGGATCTTGACGGGGAGCATCGCATATCTTTGAGTCTGTGATCAGAGTCTTTAGTGTAGGATTTGGCGTTTCGATTGGCGGTTTCTCCTCTGCGGCGCTGGGACGTAGCCGGTCCTTCTTCAAGCCACCGTTGTGCGTCTTCTGGTGTCGTGAAGAACCAAGATTTTTCTCCATCCAGTACCTTCAGTTTAGCTGGGAAGAACATCATATATTTTAGACCCCTGTCCCGGAGTGCCCGCTTGACACCCTCAAAGGAGCGACGGTCTCTCTGTACCTTCAGGGTAAAATCCGGGAAAAATCTGATCGTCGTGTTGTCATAAGGGAGATCTCCTTTCACCCTAGCTGCTTGTAAGATTGCATCTCGGTCTCGAAAGTTCAAGATACGGGCAATAATAGTGCGGGGCGGTGCACCGGGCCGCGGCCTCGGGATTGGAGCCCTGTGTGCCCTCTCGATGGAGAATAGCGGGGAGAGTCTCTTGGGTTTGAGGTGATTGAGGATAAGGTCTTCCAGGAAGAGGTCCATGCTGGGCCCCTCCGCCTTTTCAGGCACCCCCACCACTCGTATGTTGTTACGACGGGCTCTTCCTTCCTGATCGTCCAGGTGTAGTGCCATTTCTTTATGCTGGTGAACCAGTTTTTGCACTTTTTTCTCCAATTCACGTGTGATATTCTGTAGTTCACTCACATTTCCTTCCGTGGCCGTGACTCTTTCAGACGTTTTTTGCATATCTGTCCGCATAAGGTTCATTTCGATTGTGACCTTGTCAATTTTGGTCTCTAGGTTAGTCCCGACTGCCTGTATCGCTGCCATTATTGAGCTTAGTGAGGGCTCTTCCGTTGTTGTAGCCTCCTCATTTACCCCCGAGTCAGTCGTGAGGTGTCGTGGCACTGCGTATTTATCCATCTTGTTTACCTGGATGGCGGCGTTCCCGCTCTTCGGCTTCGTCATGTTGATATGGAGGAGTTATCTGGACCGCTGCAGCGTTCTAGCTTCTCAGTCATCTTGCACCGGGGGGCTGCGCGACTCAGTGGATAGCCCGTATTGTAGGGCAACAATGTTCCCGCGTGGCGGCTGTGTTGTCTCGCTGGTTCTGGGAGAGGGGGGGGGTGTAGAACTTGAGCAGTACGCTTTTATCAGTAGCTCCCCGGATTGCGGTCTTGTCCCCCTCACCCCTCCGTTATCACGCCTATTGCTTCTGGATATTGGCGTCCCCGCAGCCCATCCGTCGCTTCTTCTGCCCCACACTCAGCAGGATTTCTGTGTCTATAGGCTGTGAAGCACACCCGGCCTGTCGCTTGCTTGCGCGCCTACTTCAGTGTGGCTTGGCCAGCCCAGGAATCACGCGGTCTTCCTCTCTGCTGCACCCGGTCTTCCTCACTGTGCACTTTTTTTCCTACGCCTCTCTGTAGGATACCGCCCGCTCCTCTCGTACCTTTAGGAATGGCCGATTATGGAGTATTATCTCCCGTCTGGCTGCAGCTTTCTCGTGCACCATGTGGGTTTCTGGTGCCCTGCGCGTTTTTCGCTTGGGGGTGGGGGGGAAAGAATGAGCGGTAGTGATCTCCCCCCTCTGGCCTCACCTCAGCGCTCGGTCTCTGATCGTTGTGCCCAGTTCGTAAGCTTTCGGCGCTTCTCAGGGGCTATGATGTGTGCGGTTATTGTAGGCCCGACGCCGCGGCCCTCGCGCACCACGGCCCCCGGTCTCAGGGTCTTGCTGTCTGTGACGGGGCTCCGCCCCCTGCCGTCAACTTCGAGTCCGCGCTGTGCTGACTCCCAGCGGCTCGGATTGCTGCGGAGTGCGTGCGTCCGGAGCGGTGAAATTCGACTCACCGCTGGTCCACATCCGCCGGGGTCCAACGGTATCAGTATCTTCTGTAGGGTTGCGGATCAGTGCCGGATTTTAGGGTTTACCGCTGCGGGTCCTGCCGGAGCTCCGGAGTTACGCCGCCATTACGATCGGCGCCAAGCCACGCCCCCCTTTAGTACGTTCTTCATATACCTTTAAACATTGTAACACACACAATTTAGGATTAAGAGGAAAAGCGGGATACTCCACTGAACGGGACATCGTCTTGGTCCGTTTGGAAATGATGAAGGACACACCCTGTGGGGAAAAAATTCTACCAGCCAGATCCAAGGCTCTAACATCAGAAACTCTGCGACAGGATATTAGACACAAAAGCATGGCTAGCTTGGCTGACAATTGTTTAAGCGAAAGCTGATTATTGTCCGGCCAAGAACCCAACAGGTTCAATACTTTAGATACATCCCAGAGGATAGAATATCTGGGGCGTGGGGGTTTAGGCACTCTAATACCCTTAAGCAACTTACAGACCAACGGATGTAAGCCAACAGGTTTCCCTTCGATATGATCATGTCCTGCCGAAATAGCTGACCTGAAATTGTTGACTGACCTATAAGCCAACCCAGATTCTGCACATTCCGATAAAAAATTTAAGATTTCCGTAACATCTGACCCCACGGGATCCAGATTCCGTTGAAGGCACCAACCCATCCATCGCTTCCATGAAGCCGAATATCGTTTACGGGTGGACGGAGCCCAAGCCTGTTGCATAAAATCGGCAGCCGCCGATGAAAGTCCCTCAAGCATCTCGTGTCTCCGGAGAGCGTCCAAACCATGAGGGATAATTGGTTCTGCAGAACCAGCGGGTGGGGAAGACCCACTGGGTCCTGAAGAAGCAAGGGAAACGTGGGAAGAATGAACGGTAGATCCACCGACAACTCCAGAAGTGTCGGAAACCAGGATTGCGTTTTCCACAAGGGAGTAACTATAACTAACGACGCCGCTTGGCGCCGGACTTGCGCCGCCACCCTCTGAATCAAGGCGAAGGGCGGGAAGGCATAATTCCTCAGCGGACCCCAAGTCTGCAGGAACGCATCCGTTCCCATCGCCAGAGGGTCCGGCCTCCAACTGAAAAACCGGGGAAGATGAGCATTGAGCCTGGAGGCAAAGAGGTCTATCTGACACGGTCCTCGCATATGCATGATCTCTGCAAACAATGACGGATGGAGCCTCCAGTCGCTGAAATCCTGAAGAAATCTGGAGTTCCAATCAGGCCACTGTGTTCAACCTGCCTGGCAGATATTCTGCTACCACTGAGATTTTGTGATCCAGGCAAAAATGCCAAAATTCCTTCACAATATTGGCCAAAATTCTCGATCGTGTTCCCTCTAGGCGGTTGATATCCCTCACCGCCGACACATTGTCCATCCGCAGAAGGATGCAACAGTTGCCTTTGACCGGCGAAACGGACTTTATTGCGAACGACCCGGCCAGAAGTTCTAGGCAGTTGATGTGTAGACGCAACTCGTCGGCGGACCATCGCCCGCCGGTAGAAAAGTCTCCACATTGTGCGCCCCATCCCCATCTGCTGGCGTCGGATTCTATAACGACGTCCGGGGAGGTACCAAAAATCGCCCTGCCGTTCCAAGCCACCATGTGGTCCAACCACCAGTGAAGTTCTTCTCGAGCTTCCTCTGATAGCGGGATCAGATGGTCGTAATGGAAGCCCTTCTGAAGATAAAATATCTTGAGGCGCTGTAACGCTCTGTAATGGAGGGGTCCGGGGAAAATCGCTTGAATGGAGGAGGCAAGAAGCCCCACTATTCGTGCTAACACCCGAAGCGAAATCATCTGTTTGGTCAGAGTAGCAGAGATTTCCCGCTTGGTCGATCTTATCTTGGTCATCGGCAGCAACAGCTGAGCCGAGGCTGAGTTGATTTGGAACCCCAAAAACTCTATGAGTTGAGAGGGAGCCGTCACCGACTTCTGGAGGTTTATCACAAAGCCTAGCTCCTGCAGGAGGGAAATGGTCCAATGCAGGTGTGTGCGGAGGAGATATTGGTCTTGGGCCAGAATAAGCATGTCGTCTAGATAAATGATGAGCCGCACGCCCATCTCCCGTAACCGAGAGGTCACCGGTTTCAACAACTTCGTGAACACCCAAGGTGCTGAGGCCAGTCCGAAAGGTAGAGAGCGGTAACGGTACCATTGCCCCTTCCACTGAAATTGGAGAAATTTCTGTTGGGAGGGGCAAACTGGCACTGTAAGGTAGGCGTCCTTGAGATCCAGCCGTACCATATAATCTCCCTCCAGGAGCAGATCTCTTAGCAGATGGATCCCTTCCATCTTGAAGTGTCTGTATACCACGAAAGGATTGAAATCTCTTAAGTTTAAGACCAATCTTTGGCCTCCTCCCTTCTTTTGGACTAAGAACACATTGCTGCAAAAACCTTCGGCAATGAAGGGTCCCACTGCAATGGCGTGCTTGTCCAAAAGCTCTACCAGCTCGGAGTCTATAAAAATTTGTTCTTGAAGGGAAAAACGGAGAGGCGGAGGGATCCGCGGCTGAGTCGGAAACTGCGTGAGCTCTATCTGGTAGCCCTGCACAGTCTGCAGTATCCACGCATCCGACGTGACCTGCACCCAGTTCTTGACAAAAAACGCTAATCTGCCCCCCAAAGGAATTTTGGGGAATAGGGATGCACTTACCAGAGGATTGGTTGTCAAAGTTCTTGTATCCTCGATTGACACCTCTGTTGAATCTGCCCCTGTATCCACGGGACCTGGAGGGATAGAATCCCGCTTGTTCGGGTTCTTGGGTGTACCCCCTGCGTCGCGGGGCGAAGCCACGTTGAGGACTGGGGTTGGAGAAGCGGCCGGTCGCGCGTCCCCTGCCGCGTCCGGCCCTGCCAGAGACCTGGTGGAACACTCTTTTGAGTGACGATTGTGATTTGTCCAGGGATGCAAACGTGTTGACAAACTTGGCAATATCCTTGACGAACTTGTCCCCAAAGAGTTGTCCCTCAGCGAGGGGGCCCGGTTCCGCATCCGCGAGATCCGCCAATTGAGGGTCAATTCGGAGCAGGACTGATTTCCTGCGCTCGGAGGAGAGAGCACAGTTCGCATTCCCTAGCAGGCAAATGGCTCTTTGGGTCCAACCGGCTAACACTTCCGGGTGAATGGCCGCTCCTGTCTCCTGCGCTTGTAAAGCTAGTTCTAGAATCTTAGCTAAGGGCCCTGAGACATCAAGGACCTTGTCTTGACAGGCCTTATGGGCGCGGTCAATGCCCTTTTTTGGGTCCTTTTTATACTTCTTAAGGAAAGTTGACATGGACGCATCAATCTCGGGAGTAAGGGCTACTTTGTGCGCTAAGTCCGGGCGGGGGCATTCGGACTTTAGTCTTGCTCTGACATCTTTATCAAACCCTTTACGGAGGTGTGCTTGCATGTACTCTGCGACCGCTGAAGGGGGGGCCCAATCGGCGGAGCGGGGATGGACAATGTCCGATGGGTCAAATACGAAAGGAGTGGCCGGGGTTGGAGGGGACGCTGCGTGCTTACGCTTTTTTGCGCGCTTGCGCGGTCTTGACTCCTGCGAGGAGTCCGTGTCGGTGCCAGCATCGGTAGTGGTGATTAGCACTGGCGCGGGGAGAGCGGGGGGGAGGTGGGGCTAGGCGCCTCCAGAACGGCCTGTTCTTTGGTCTTGCAAATGGAAGAATACACAGAGGCGTGCGGCCACGACTGATCAGAAGGGGCATCAGAAGGAGGAACAGGGTCCGGGTTAAGCGCAGGGGCGGGCTTTCCTGAAACAAGTAGCTCTAAGCGCTGGGAGATGGGCATAAGCGCAGAGGATAACATCTTATCTAGCCTGGCGTCTAATTTCTTATCTATGATGTCCTCCATGGACTCTTCATAGTAATAATCATCCCCCTCACCCCCAGGGTTGTCACACGCAGCCACCTCCTCCTCGTAGACCTCACAGTCCGACATCATTAGCCACACAAGTGGATAACTCTCAATCCCCAAGGGGTTAACTCAAATTATACAGCCTCAAGTCCTCCAAGGAACCAGGGCGTCGGTTGGGAGCAAGCTGGGGCAGGGTGGGCCACCAAGGTACCAATAACCCTAACAGCAGGTCTGAAAAGAGGGCTTGCGTCCCCAAAGCCTGCTGTGTCAGGGTCTCCCAAAATTTTGCCTTGACTCAGTACAGCAGTAGCTGGTCAGTCAGGGGTTAAAGAAAAATGGCTTTCTGCACGTGCGCGCTGATGACAATATAACAGTTATGGCCCGGTACCGGCTCCAACCTCCTGCCGCTGCGTGAGAAACTCCCGTTTCAGCCCGGGAGAGGCGTTGGCTCCAGCTTTCACTATCGGGTCCGCACGCGTGCACTGACGCGTGCGGGATCCCGAGACGTACGCCAGCGCCGAGCTGGGCTCTTGGCGTGCGCCTCGCTCCCGCGGGGGGGCCCAGACCCCTCGCGCGCACAAACGGATGGCCGGAACTCACCGGACTCGTCCCCAGGCACAAACCAGAAAGAGAGCAAACAGCGCAACACGCGCTGGGGGGTAGAAGGAAAGAACAAGCACCGGTGAGAGGCGACGCGAGCGAACGCCCTAATTAGGCGCTAATGCCGATATGATTGCGCGTCAAGGCTAAAATACATAGTAATAAATGCAATTAACTTGAATTCACTACCCCCACATTATAAGAACACAATACAGTAATAACATCATGGCAAAGACAATGTCAATTCAATAACACTGAGGCACTTATCTTGACTGCGGAGCAGCAAAGAAAGAGGAAGTCAGGATGGTGACTCAGTGTTTTATTGAAGTGACATTGTTACTATGTTGTATGAGGAGGCGTGGTTCAAAGCCTCATGGGTATTGTAGTTTTTTCCATTAATGTGTTTCACTTTCATTGGCTGCTGTGAGTAGTAAAGGAATTGAGACAGCATAATCAGAAGCCTCCGGTCCTGACATAGAATCACGGTGAGGGCATAATTTTATAAATCAATAAAGCGCGTGTGAGTGCTTTAACCATATCAGACATCAAGGTTGAATTGTGTAAAAATAGCGTGATTGAACGCTCAATAGGCATGTAAAAAACGAGATCACTTCAGACCAATGAGGATCGTGTAGCGCTCCGCATTTGAAAAAGGCAGAGATGAGGTTGATTGTCCCTTCCATAAATTGGAAAGGAGTAAAAAGGGAAACAATACTAAAAACGAGTAACCTAAAAGGTATTATGTCAAAAACAGCTCAGAAAGAAAGCTCGAATTAGTAATCTATACCAGAGGATAGAATACAGTTTTAAGAAAAAACAGTAAGAATCATAATCTATCAATAAACAGTTTTATACTGATAATCAATCTATACCATAGTATGAAAAAAACACATTTGAAATAGTTAAATTTATAAGGATAAACCATAAGAAAAAGCTCGGTATACTTATCTTCGTGATGGGCAGCTAATAAAAGAGGAAGATGCTGCAGTGCACAGGATACTATTCTATTCTATGGGTTTGTGATGTGTTTAATGTTCTTTAAAGGGCTGCATGTTGGGCAGCAAATAAAAGTATTTGCATAATGGTAGCCTCCGGTCTTGTAATGAAATCCAATGCAGCGAAACCACTGTTAAGAGAATCAATGTATATGTGACCTGAGCGTGATTCAAATACAGGGAGAATCCGATGCAATGACACCACTGTTAAGAGAATCAACGTAAATGTAACCTGAGCGCGACTCAAATACATGGAGAATCTGATGCAATGATACCACTGTTAAGAGAATCAATGTATATGTAACCCGAGCGTAACTCAAATACAGGGAGAATCCGAAGCAGTGATACCACTGTTAAGAGAATCAATGTATATGTAACCCGAGCGTGACTCAAATACAGGGAGAATCCGATGCAGCGATACCACTGTTAAGAGAATCAATGTATATGTAACCCGAGCGTGACTCAAATACAGGGAGAATACGATGCAGCGATACCACT
This sequence comes from Calotriton arnoldi, assembly GCA_963921515.1. Classification (NCBI taxonomy): domain Eukaryota; kingdom Metazoa; phylum Chordata; class Amphibia; order Caudata; family Salamandridae; genus Calotriton; species Calotriton arnoldi. The sequence continues at coordinate 2,353,967 of CAWUFW010002007.1, forward strand.
GTTAAGAGAATCAATGCGTGACTCAAATACAGGGAGAATGTAGATTTTCCACAGCCTGATGAGCAGAAAATCTGGATTTTATTAAGGACACGGAGGCTAAGATTATGCAATCTCCTTTTATTGCCAGCTCACACAGCAGCAACAATTAAGAAGAATTTAGAACTTTCAAACATTCTGAACATCTATATAGTCCAGCGACAGGCAGCCATCTTCCTTCTTTTTTGCGCTGTGAACAGGATAAGTGATAAGTAAAATTCCTGGTGAATATATCCAAGAGAAGAAACGTTCCAGAACCAGACCCCGTTAATCTGAAAGAAAGTATAAATAGGTTAGTCTACCCGGGTGGGTATCAGTGGTGGGATAATCTTAGCCTCCGTGTCCTTAATAAAATCCAGATTTTCTGCTCATCAGGCTGTGGAAAATCTACATTTTATGGCACGACACGGAGGCCAATATTATGCAAGTTCAAAGTGCATACAATACATTATCAATTACATTAGGCATTGGTTTAAAGTAACAACTTTTGAACATGCTTTCATTTGACCAATCGGCTGCTCTTAAAATGTCTTGTAAACCCCCTCCCAAGATGAAGGCTTTGGAGGCTGAGGCACCTCTAATTGAATGTGCTCCAAAAATAGAGGTGTCCACACCACCTTCATTCATAACATCTTTTACCCATCTAGCTAAGGTGGGGGGGGAAACGGCTTTGTGAGGCCTTTTATGAGATATTAGTAATTGTGTGACGTTGTTTCTGAGATTAAGGGTTCTCCTTTCATATTCTTTCAAACATTGCACCACACACAGTCTTGGGTTTCCAGGGAAGTAAGGGTAGAAAATGGTTGAGGAGAGAGTTTTAGTTCTTCTTTTAATGTAGAAACATACTCCCTCAGGTTGGTATGCTTTACTGGTGACATCTAAAGCTCTAACATCAGATGTGCGTCTAAATGAAACGAGACATAGGAGGCTTGTGAGTTTGTAAGAGAGTTTCTTAAGAGGCAAATATTGATTATCACCCCAGTTCTCTAAAACTTGAAGGATCAGTTTAACATCCCAAAGAGAGGTGTACTTAGGTATCGGTGGTTTAAGGACCCTAATGCTTCTCATAATTCTCCTTGTCAAAGCATTCTGACCAACAGGTAGTCCATCTATCAAGCAATGACCGGCAGAAATGGCTGATCTATAGACGTTTACGGTCCTATAGGATAAACCTGACTCAAATAATTCTGTTAAGTAATTTAATACAAAGACTACATCAGTTGAAATGGGATTGATACCCCGTTGAACACACCAACAAATCCATTTGTTCCATGCCAGTCTATAAGCCTTTCTCGTGCCGGATGCCCATGACTCAGATATGAGTCTGAAAGCATCTGGCGAAAGGCCAGGGATTTCCCATTGTCTCCGGAAATCTTCCATGCCATCAGTGTGAGGGAGCCTTCTTCTATCAGAGGATGGATTTCCCCTCGAGGGCCTAGAATTAGGGACTCGAAATGGGGAATTAGTAAGGGGAAGTCTATTGACATTTCTAGAATTACAGGGAACCACGCTTGGGATCTCCAGAGAGGAGTTATCACTACTACTGTTTCTTGGAATCTGCGTGTTTGTAAGAGGAACCTGGGTAGCATGACAAATGGTGGGAAGGCATATGGCTTTAGACCTCTCCAATCTTGTAGGAAGGTGTCCACCCCAGCTGCTTGAGGGTCTGGCTTCCAGCTGAAGAACTGTGTCAGTTGAGAATTTAATCTGTCTGCAAAGAGATCTATGTTGAAAGGGCCCCATATGTGTTGGATGTGTAGGAATATCTCCCTGTTCAGTCTCCAGTTGCTGGAGTCTCTGAAGTTCCTGGAGAACCAGTCCGCTACTCCATTGCTCAACCCAGGAATGTGTTGTGCTACAACTGAAATTCCTTTGCTTAAACAATAACCCCAAAAGTCCTTCGCTAGATCTGCTAAGTCTTTGGAGTGTGGTCCTCCCATCTTGCTCACGTAATGGACTGCTGAAATGTTGTCCATGCGAAGCATTACACAACATTTCATCTTTTCTTGAGTGAAACTGCGGACTGCAAAGGAGCCGGCTAGGAGTTCCAAGCAGTTGATGTGCATGTTCCTCTCTTGGTGTGACCAGCGCCCCCCTGTGGAAGAATTTCCGCATCTCGCTCCCCAACCCTCTAGGCTTGCATCCGAATCTATCACCATTTCGGGTTCCTCCCCGAATATTGCCCTCCCGTTCCACGCTTGAGCGTTCTTGAGCCACCATTCCAATTCCTCCCTTGAGTCCTGATCTAGGGACAAAATTTGAGAGTATGAAGGATTTACGCGAAGGTATCTCTTTTTAGTCTTTGGAGGGCTCGATAGTAGAGTGGGCCCGGGAATATGGCTTGGATGGTTGAGGATAGGAGGCCCAGGATTCTCGCTAAGTTCTTTAGTGTGATGGTCTTCTCTAGTAAGACCTTCTTTATTTCTTTCCGTAATTTTTTTAGTTTGTCTTTGGGTAAGCGTAGCTCTGTGTGGAGGGTGTCTACGATGAACCCTAGGAACTGAGTGTCTTGTGCTGGAGTTAGGCATGACTTTTTTAGGTTTACTACAAAACCTAGTTTCTCTAATATCTCTATTGCCCACTGAGTATGTAGGGATACAACGTCTTTGGACTGACCCATTATTAAAATGTCGTCTAGGTATATTATTAACCTTACGCCTTTTGCCCTGAGCCATGCTGCTACCGGCCGGAGTACCTTTGTGAAGCACCAGGGTGCTGAGGATAGTCCGAATGGGAGACTGGAGAACTCCCACATTCTGTTTAGCCATGTAAAGCGGAGGTATTTTTGGTGTGGAGGCCAGATGGGGATAGTGAGATAGGCGTCTTTGAGATCTAATCTTGTTAACCAATCTCCTTTCCTTAGGATATCTCTTAGGAGGTATATACCCTCCATTTTGAAGTGACGGTAGACCACCCATTCGTTCAGATCTTTGAGGTTTATTACTGGCCTCATCTCTTTGTTCTTTTTCTCCACCAAAAAGATGTTGCTGACAAAGCCAACCACTGGGTCGGTAGCCTCTCTGATGGCACCTTTGGCCAAGAGGTCTTGTACCTCCTTTGTTACCAATTTTGAGTGTTCTTGAGAGAAAGTGATTTCCCTTGGCATTATGTCCTGAGAGGGTGTGTCCGTGAATTCTATTCGGTATCCCCTGACCGTTTGTAGTACCCAAGGGTCTTGCGTCACTAAGTTCCAGTTTCCACAAAACTGGGCTAGTCTCCCTCCCACCTTTATAGGGGAATCTAAAGGGTCTATGGTGTGACGTACCTGATGAGAAGGTTTTCTGTCTTCTATCGCCTCTGGTATTCCGGAAGCGTCCTCTCTGCCTTTGGGGGTAGAAGTTGGGGTAGGAGCCATAGGAACCATAGGATTGGTGAAAGGACCTATTGCCTCGTGCCATGTAGGGTCTAGAGGAAGGTATACCGCGGCCGGGGAACCGACCCCTTGTTCGCCCGGCCCTTGCAAAAACTCTATCGTTGAAGACCTTTCTTATTTCTTTTTGGGACTTCTGTATGGAGCTGAAGATCCCCACATATTTCGCCATCTCCTTTATGAATTCGTCGCCAAAGAGTTGGCCCTGGGAAGAAGGTCCTCCTTCATTAGTGGCTAATTCAATTAATTTGGGGTCCAGTTTTAAGAGGATGCTCTTCCGTCTTTCATTTGAAAGAGCCGTATTTGCATTGCCAAGCAGGCAGACAGCTCTCTGAGCCCACTCTCGTAATTCTTTTGGGTCAACTTGAGTATCGTTCATGTAAGCCGTCTCGGCCATCTCGAATATTTTGGTGAGGGGACCAGTAATGTCAAGGAGTCTGTCCTGGCAGGACTTCAAGCCTCTATCCAGGCCTCTTCTAGGGTCTTTGCCTCCCTTGTTAATGAAAGACACGACCTTTGGGTCGAGTTCGGGTGTTTTGGTTATCTTATCTGGAAGTGATGGCCGAGGGCATTCGGACCGTAAACGAGATCTTACGTCCTTAGGTATCTCTCTTCTCAACCAGAAGGTGATGTATTTAGCCACATGCAGGGAGGGGGTCCAATCGGGTGACAGAGGATGTTTTATCAAGAGGGGGTCAAACATATTGTCCCCAAATGGGTCGAGAATCCCCATCTTAGACCCAGAGGCCAATGATGCCTCATCAGATGTCCCTTTTTTAGTCGTGGGCGTGTCTTCATAATCAGAGTCAAACTCTGAAGAACAGGACAAATCTAGTTCTGGCTCATAAGTCTGGTCCTCATCAGACTCACTGTCTATAGGGACAACCGGGCCGTCATGCCCATCCACAGTGTCGAACACACTGAGTCCATCACCGGCGTCATCCGGTAGACCCTCAATGAGCCCTTTAGCTTTCTTGGATATTTTATGAGGGTGGTCACCCGATGGCCTTTTTGAGGGGGTTTATCAGACCATGAGGAGCATCCGGGTTGGTTACTTGAAAGGGTTTCTAATTTTTTATTGATGGTGTCATCCAACGACCCCATCAACTTTCCTAAAGCCCTATTTATCAAGTCCTCTAACTTACTTTCAACTAAGGGATCTAACTGTTGTTCAGACATCTTTTTTTTTTTTTTTTAAGTAACTATTCTTAACTATAATAATTATATAAAGGTAGCGATTAACTTATATATATCTAATTAACAGGGATAAGTTAGATATTGGGCCAGTAGAGGGTAGCTGGAGTCAAACGATGTTGTACCTTGAGATAAAACTGACGTTTAGGAGTTAAAATGGACGTTACTGAAGTGCCTAAAATTGGTGAAAGGGTCTTTCCTCTAATTGTGAAGTCGAGGCTTCACTTCCTTATTGCATTAGAAGTGAGCCCGGTGCGGTCGCGTTGTAAGTAGCGGCCGTACCGGGAGAGGAACAAGCATTATATTGCCCCGAGCAGTGGATGAAATGCGGGGGTAAGTAAATAAGAATTTATTAGGGAAATTGGTTCCCGTACATGCTGGTAGGCTGGGGCTGATCGCGTGAGTCAGCTGGAGCGCGGGGGTAGCGCTGTTACGAGCGAGGCCCCGGCGCGTCTTTTAAATGCGCATCGGCAGGGTTATTGTGAAGGCAGGGCGTGCGGGGCCGCATCTGTACAAGCGAGGCCCCAGCGCGTCTTTTAAATGTGCATTGGCAGGGTTATTGAGAAGGCAGGGCGCGCGGGGCCGCGTCGGTACGAGCGAGGCCCCAGCGCGTGTTTTAAATTTGGGCTAATTGCACAGGGAGAAGAAGAGTCTCAGTTACGAGACCAAGGAAGTACTTGTAAGGATGAAGGAAAAGGGGTAACTAAAGCTTAAAGTCAATTAGGATGAAGGAAAAGGGTAATGAAGGCTTAAAGTCAATAAGAGAGTATCTCACAGGCATACAATGAAGCACAAAATAGCATAAGTCATCTAGAAAGGACATGTAATCAAAAGTATATCATGTTAAAGGCAATCATAAGGTAAAATGAGTAAGAGATAAAGATTACTTATCTTGTGAGTAGCAGCAATAAAAGAAGGAAGATGGCTGCCTGTCGCTGGACTATATAGATGTTCAGAATGTTTGAAAGTTCTAAATTCTTCTTAATTGTTGCTGCTGTGTGAGCTGGCAATAAAAGGAGATTGCATAATATTGGCCTCCGTGTCGTGCCATAAAATCCGATGCAGCGATACCACTGTTAAGAGAATCAATGTATATGTAACCCGAGCGTAACTCAAATACAGGGAGAATCCGAAGCAGTGATACCACTGTTAAGAGAATCAATGTATATGTAACCCGAGCGTGACTCAAATACAGGGAGAATCCGATGCAGCGATACCACTGTTAAGAGAATCAATGTATATGTAACCTGAGCGTGACTCAAATACAGGGAGAATACGATGCAGCGATACCACTGTTAAGAGAATCAATGCGTGACTCAAATACAGGGAGAATCCGATGCAGCGATACCACTGTTAAGAGAATCAATGTATATGTAACCCGAGCGTGACTCAAATACAGGGAGAATCCGATGCAGCGATACCACTGTTAAGAGAATCAATGTATATGTAACCCGAGCGTGACTCAAATACAGGGAGAGTCCGATGCAGCGATACCACTGTTAAGAGAATCAATGTATATGTAACCCGAGCGTGACTCAAATACAGGGAGAGTCCGATGCAGCGATACCACTGTTAAGAGAATCAATATATATGTAACCCGAGCGTGACTCAAATACAGGGAGAATCCGATGCAGCGATACCACTGTTAAGAGAATCAATGTATATGTAACCCGAGCGTGACTCAAATACAGGGAGAATCCGATGCAGCGGTACCACTGCTAAGAGAATCAATGTATATCTAACCCGAGCATGACTCAAATACAGGGAGAATCTGATTCAGCGATACCACTGTTAATAGAATCAATGTATATGTAACCTGAGCGTGACTCAAATACAGGGAGAATGAAAAATTTCATAGCTATCGTAACAGAAAGTTTCAATTCTATTAAGGATTCGGAGGCGAGGATTATGCCTTCTCTCTTCACTTTATTCAACAGCAGACAATATAACATATAACAACTACATTTCCCATGAAACCTTGGGAAAACAGTAGTAAGAAAAAACTGTCCAATCAGTAACATTCCTGGATCCTCCAATCAGGGGCATTCCAGTCCAACATATTCCGTCCCCACTGGCTTTCCATCCTCTTTCGAAGCGTGAAGTCAGCCTATAGCTCACATTCACGAGTCTTGCTTGTTTGCCCCAGATCCTACAAAAACCAGGGAACATTATCATTTATCAGGCGAGGAACCGTCAAAGCCTGTGGACAAAATCAGTGAGACATAAAGCAATCACATGACACTATTGTTCCAAACAATGCAGTGTTGAAAACTGTTCTACTTACACTCATATGGGGAGAGCAATCTTCATCTGAAATCCCTAGGGCGGGATAATCCTCGCCTCCGAGTCCTTAATAGTGATCCAGCGCTAACAATGAAAATAATTCTCCTATATGCTTTGGTCATCCAGGTGCAACTATTCCTCTAACACACACACTATATCCATATGACGGTGGGGCCCATAACACCGTATATACATTCACTTACTTGTTTATTCCCTGGATTTCCTCCGTCATTAACCTAGGAGAAAACGATTCGCTGGAAGGAGACGGGATACCTCTTTTATCATGACATAATATTTCTCATTTAATTTTAAGGTATTCCGCTCATTGGTCGATGGACCAACTAGTAGGAATCAGTTGATGATGATTAAGACCAGCTCAATCACAATAAACTCTTTATCCATTTACTTTAATCATTGAGCTAAAGAATCACTGAGTCATTTGATTAAAGAATAATAAAGTTTATGTAAAGTTTTGGTGCAAGAAATGAGGTTAAGCTTATTATTCAGATCATTACATTTATCATCAATATAAGAATAAATTGAAATTGCAATGCATATCTATTAGACGGAAAAATAAGGTTATCATAGTAAGAACTCTAAAGATCAATCTATCTATCTGGGGAAAATCTAATAGTTCTAAAATAAAAATTTATTAGGAAAAATTCTCCTAAAGCAGCAACTTATACTCAACTGGAAAAGAAAAATAGCGGCAGCAGCATCAGCTCGTCGGCATCAGCAACCGCAACTTCACCCATCTACAGCATCTAACTTCTCCAGCATCTAACCAGCAACTCCCGCAGCAACTTACCCCTCCCACCAAGAGTAGGTCTTCTTATACCCTAATTCTAGCTTACAGCATAAAATGTTTCATCTTCATGGCGTGATTCTTTCTCATTGGTCAAAAACTCAGGCCCATATACATTTTAATCAAACTTCCTGGTCTTAACCAGTTCCTTGTGGAATGTCCATGCTTGCATCGTTTCCCACAGTTTATGTCATTGCTCATCCGTTTCGATCAGTCCAATTTGTATCTTTTTCTGCTACATTTTGGGTTTAACAGTTCCGTCCATTGATTCAGTTGGACTTCTCACGCTTCTTGCTGATCATCTTGGCACACATCTGCTCAGAAAGGTCACAACAGCCTTGACCATACTTCCATCTTAGCCTCTCAGCACCAGCACGTGATCATCCCTTTCCACAGCCTCTCTCCTCTATCACATGGTCCCCCGCTCATGCGTACTCTAGCAACTGGCGGCCATTTTATATCGCTGCTCGACAGGCCTAAGCGCACTATTTTCAAAGATAAACAAAATATTGTTAAAAAAAGAAATATAAACCCTTTCGTTTCCCTCCCGTCTTTCTACGTACCCCAATTAGGTATTACCTAGCAAAAAGCAACATATAAAGCTGTCCCTTACTTACCATCGCTTTATTTTGCAACCACACGTTTTATTTAAAAGCACAGATCATGCATTTATTATTTAATTAGTACGCAAATATTATGTTATGTTTAGACACGTAAACAATTATAAGTTGATTAATTTGCACACGGAATAGCGTGTTACCTTTAACCCTTAACATGTAACATACATTGTTGGTTATTTACTTAAACGAACATGTTTATTCATTATTTTACGAAAATATTAGGAGGTTAAAAATTTTTCATTTACCGTGCTCCATCAACTCCCCCCTTTGGTGATTTTTAATATCACCACAAAACCCAAGTTATACAATTTTCTCAGACAGCATATATCTTTTATCCGTTTGCTTTTGTTAGTTTACACAACTGTATCCCTTTCAACTTGTCTCTTTGTTTTCTTGTACATGTTCTCTTTTATTTCTTCTAACTCTATTTCACCCATTTCTCTCTCTCTCTCTCTCTCCTTGTTTATCATGTTTTCTTTTTCTATTTTATTCTGCCTTCTTCTTCTCTTTATACATGTTATTGCAAGCTTCAGTACTAATATTATTATTATTATCACGGTTGCTATTATTAAAACTTTCCCTATTATTAATCCACTCATTCTTGTTAACCAATTTATTACTGAAGAAAACCCTTTACCAAGTTTTCCAAAAACACTTTCAACCTCCAGTGGAACAAGTTCTTTGTGCAAACTTGTAATATTTGTTATATACTTCTGTATATTTTCGCTTTTATCTGGAATGTAAGTGCAACAATGTTGGACTTTCAGCATTCCACAGACTCCGCCCTCTTTTGCCAAAAGAATGTCAAGGGCAAGTCTATTTTGCATCACCATAGCTCTCATGGCAACCATCTCGGTATTTACCATCAAGAACCCTCCAGCAGTATCTGTAGATAAACGATCTACCACTGTGGATAATTTCCGAATTCTAAATGCATTCAAAGATATTCCCACTGCTGGTATCAATGCTCCAAAAATATCACCTACTATTTCTGAAAAACTTTCCCTTTTTCTACGTGTAAAGGTATTTATCATTTTGTGTGTTCCTTTTTCTTTTCTATCCATATGAAAAATCTTTGGAAAGACCAGGCCTAAGTAACATGACCCATACCAATGGTCCGGCAACCTATAATAAGCCCTATTTCCGCAAACATAATAAATCCCTGGAAATATTGGATCTTTTCCCCCTTTGAATCCCCATCTCCCTAAAATTTGGTAATTGTCATGGCAAATACTGGAACCCACAAAATAATTGTCATATCTTGTCTTATTTCTTCTAATGCACAACCTTCCCTGTTGGGGCCAATCCAGAGTCATAGCTGCATTTGTCTTTTTCTTGTCATGATTGTCTTCCTCAAACGCCCAAAGAGGTGTTTTTGTCTCTTCTATCACTTTTCTTTGAAATTTCACTCTTCTCTCTTCAACCATCTCTAAAAATACTTTTTCTTCCTTCTTTAACTCACAGGTAAGGTTGTACCTAATTATACTATCTAATGTTAAAATCTTATCCTCTAGAAAATATTCACCAAACGTTTTTCCCTCTTTTATTTTGTTTAGCTCGGGAACTACAGAAACTTTCGCAAAAATCTTATTTATGTCAGTGTAATAATATTCTAATCTACCTGTTTTATAAAATAAACTTGCTAAAACGCTACATGTTATTCCATACGTCAAAGGGAGGTGATGATAAGTCACACCCTCTGCTACAGATGCAGGCAACTGCATACAAACATAGCAATCTCTTACATCCATTGTTTCTACATACTCATATAATAATTTAGTAAAAACATTTTTTGAAAAATCTGTTATTGATTTGTCCTTGTGTAATTCTGCACTACTCTTTAAAATAACTGGTTCTTGAGTGTTAGCTCCTTTTTCTTTCTCAGTGTTATTAGACGTTTCTACTACAGCTAAACTAATTGGAATAGTGATTGCTAAAACCACCCATACTGTCATTAATAATCCTGTACAAAAGCAGCACATCTTGCACCATCTACTTAAAAACTCACATTTACATTTTCTATCTCTAGTATTCTCCATTTTGTTTTATAACCTTATTTATTTGTTTTCCAGAAAATTGTGTCACTACACCTCAGAAATGACTTATTTGCCACTCTGTACTCCAATGTTTTGTCTTTGCTTGGTACTTTCTTTTAATTCTTTCTCAGAATTCTTTCTTTGTCACATCCGGTAAATTCGTCAGATCCAGTGTTTTGTCAAATCCGGTAGAAACTATTTAAACTTCTTCAGGTTTGTTGCACTTCACTTTCTCCCATCAGGTTTCTTTGTTCTGGGTTCTCGTGAGTGTTCTTTTCTTCTTTGTTACTAGTCAAAGCAAGATACAACCATTCAGGCGATCTATACTTCGGATTTACCTTCTTTATTCTTTTCGTTTTCTGCAAGTGTTTTCCACCTTGTTTTTCTTGCTCTCTCTGACTTGTTATTTCATTCACTTGTTCAGCACTTTTCCCATCCAACCTTATGATTCTGTATCTTAATTTTCTTACTTCGTTGGGCCAATTGTCTCCTTTTCTTGGCCTTTTTGCCTCACTTCCTTTTTCCTCTCTTTCTGTTTTCCAATTTCTTTTTCTTGACTCTAGTTTTTGGTTTCTTTCTTCTCCACTTTCTTCAGACTCTGTTTCAATTCTTTCGTTATTGCCTCTTATTTTGAAACTTATAATGTCATTTTCTTCCTCTACTTGTGGTTCTTTTCTTATCTTCCTTCGTTCACCTATTTCTGTCCCTCCTCGAGGTTCTTCCGAATTTGTGTCAGTTTTCCTTTCTGCTTCTAAATTTCCCTGTTCTCGTGTTTGACTATTTGTCCCTATTGCTCCTCGGGGATCTTCCGATTTTTCTAGCTTTTTGTTTGAAACTCTCCCTTCTTCATCTATTAATATTATCTCCGAAGGATTTTCACCACAACTTGTACTTGGTTGCTCACTGTCACTATCTTCTGGCTCAGTTTCTTCTCTTATGCTTTCAAAATTCCAATTTCTTTTTAGAATTTCTTCACAATCCGAATGATCTGTATCAGATTCTGAACTGGTATCTGATATTTCCAGATGTCGACTTACAGGTCGATCTTCAAGTTCTGGAACTTCAGCTATTTCCTCTACTTCTTCTGTCGTTGCACTTGTAGTTGGGTCTTCCAGATGTCGACTTACAGGTCGATCTTCAGGTTCTGGCACCCTGTTTGTTTCTTCTTCTGCTTCTGATGCTGAACTGTTATCCAATACTTCCAGATGTCGACTCACATGTCGATCTTCAGGTTCTGGAACTCTGATGGTGTGACTGGCATGCACCCAGTGTTTCACTCCTGCACACTTGACTGCAGTGGTCGTCACCAGGATCACTTGTCGTGGTTCGTCCCAGCGAGGAACCAAACAGTTTCTTCTCCGGTGGACTTTTATGCGGACCCAATCTCCTGGATTCAAGTCGTGAGCTGGTTTTCTTTCAAGAGTGGTCGCATCCGGTCCAACCTGATGAAACACAGAACGCACCACATCAGCCAATCCTTTGCAATAATCCAGCACTAGATCATCAGTTATAGTCAGTAGTTTGTTGACAGGTACTTGTGCTTGTCTCATTGCTCGTCCCATAATTATTTCATGGGGACTGAGTCCAGTTTTCCTTTCCGGAATACTTCTGATTGTCATTAAAACTAATGGCAAGGCATCTGGCCATTTGAGTCCTGTAGCTTGACACATTTTTCCTAACCTGTTCTTGATTGTTCCATTCACTTGCTCTACGATTCCAGAAGCCTCTGGTCTGTATGCACAATGCAGTTTCTGTTTAATACTAAGTGCTTCACAAATTAGTTTAACCAATTCATTTTGGAAATGTGTTCCTCTATCTGTTTCAATCGTGACTGGAAAACCATACCTCGGAATGAATTCTCGCAGCATAAGTTTTGCTACCGTTATTCCATCATTCCTTCTTGTTGGGTATGCCTCCACCCAACGAGAAAACAAACAGACGACCACTAGGACATACCTTAGTCTGTTGCAAGGTGGCATTTCAATAAAATCCATTTGCATTCTAGTGAAAGGACCTCCTTCTCGTCCTATTGTTCCTAGACTCACTACTGTCTTCCTTCCTGGATTTAACTGTTGACAAATAAGACATCTCTGACAAAGACTCTCAGCTATGGCTCTGAATTTTGGATTATACCATGTTTGTCTAAAAAGTCTGATCATTGAATCTCTCCCAATATGGGCTTGTCCATGGTACATCCGTGCCATGTCAGAAATCATGCTATCAGGCATAACTGGTCTCTCATCTCTGTAAACCCAAACATCATTTTCTTCATGTTTTCTACATCCTGCTTTTATCCATGTATCTTTTTCCTCATCATCTGCAGCTTCTTGTAACTGTCTCACCTCATCCCATGTCTCAATAGAGTTAGTAAAAAGCAAAGGACAAGAAATATGCTCTCTTTCCCGACTTTTGTTTAAAGAAACCACATTCTTTGCACAGTACTGTGCCATTTCGTCAGCATATTTATTACCAACAGTTATGTAGTCTTCCCCATTTTTATGTGCATTGCACTTCACAACAGCAATCTGTTTAGGCAGCTGTATCGCCTCAAGCAGCTTTTTCACAAAATCTCCATTTCTAATTGGCGTTCCGGCAGACGTCAAGAAACCCCTTTGTGACCAAATCTGACCAAAGTCGTGCACCACCCCAAAGCCGTACTGGCTATCTGTCACAATCGTAACCCGTACATTTCTTCCCAACTTGCATGCTTGAATCAGAGCTACTAATTCTGCGACTTGGGCAGACCGTACCCCTTTCAGACAAGATGCTTCCATTACAGTTGCTACTGTGCAAACTGCATATGCTGCACTTAGAACTCCATCACTCGTTCTCAAACATGAGCCGTCCACAAACAGAATATAATCTGATTCTTTCAAAGGCTCATCTCGTATGTCAGACCTTGGTTTTGTACAGTATTCAAGCACATTCAGACAATCGTGATCTACTTCATCCATTTCAATCACACTCTCTTCATCTGGCAATGATGTCGAAGGATTCACATTCATACATCTGTCAATGGTCACATTATCTGCACTCAAAATTACTTTTTCATACCTAGTCAGCCGACTATGTGTCATGTATTGGGTTTTCGTTCTTGTCAAGAGAATTTCCACAGAATGGGGAACATATACTCTCAGTGGATATCCCATCACTATGCCTTCACTCTGTTCCAGACTCACACAAGTAGCAGCAACTGCTTTCAAACATCCAGGCAATGCTTTCGCTACAGGGTCTAAAACAGCCGAAAAATATGCAATTGGTCTTTTCATAGTTCCATGTCTCTGTACCAAAACTGAAAATGCACATCCATCTCTTTCACTGCAATACAGCTCAAAATCTTTCTCATAGTCAGGCATTCCTAATGCTGGAGCCTCACACAATTTCTTTTTCAACTCTCTGAATGCTTTCATTTCTTCATCATTCATTTCAAAAGGATCTTTAACATCCTTCTTTGTCAGTTTTTGCAATGGTTTAGCAATCAGTGAAAAACCGCTTATCCATTGTCGACAATATCCAACCATTCCCAAAAACATTCTTACCTCTCTTTGTGTCATTGGAGCTCTCATTCCTTGAATCATTTTTATTCTTTCAGTCGTCACCTTTCGCACTCCTTTCTCAATTTTATGCCCTAAATACTGGACTTCTTGTTGACAAAACTGCAATTTTGAAGGGGACACTTTATGTCCTCTTTTTGCTAAATGATTCAGCAAAGCAATTGTATCATTGACACATGCTTCTTTCGTTTTTGATGCCACCAGTAGGTCATCAATATACTGAACCATCACTGATTTTTCTGGCATTTTTAAATCTTCCAACGATTTCTTTAGAATCTGATTAAAGATTGAGGGACTTTCTGTGTACCCTTGAGGAATTCGGCACCATGCCAAAATACGCTCTCCAAACCTAAACGCAAATAATGGCTGGCTATCTGGATGCAGTGGAATAGAGAAAAATGCATGACATAAATCAATTACTGTGTACCATTCTGCTTCACGTGGAATCTGGTATAGAATCACAGCAGGGTTCGGTACTATCGGGCAACAAGGCACAACAATTTTGTTTACCTTCCTCAGATCCTGTACAATTCTATATGTTCCGTTTGGCTTTTTCAGTCCCATTATTGGCGAATTACATGGACTGCTCATGATTTCTTTTAGAATCCCTTGTTCAATCATTTTATTTATTACTGGCGTTATTCCTTCAATTATTTCTGGTGTCAATTTATACTGGGGCGTATTTGGGTAACTCGTTCCCTCTTTCACTGTTATTTTAACGGGATCTACTCCTTTCATTAATCCTACATCTTCTCCTGTAAAGTCCCACACTTCTTCTTTCACTGTCTTTTTCAATTCAATTGGGATTTTCTCTGCATCAAATACAGGAAACAAACCATTTACTTCTGGTTCTAAATTCACCATTGTCATTTTATACAGCACATCCTCATCTGGAGTCTGAAATGCAATTCCGTCTGGGGTACAATAGATAGTGCAATTCATCTTGCACAATAAATCGCGTCCTAATAGGTTCACGGGACTACAATCGCATACCACAAATCGGTGCATTTCGCTAAATGGACCAATTCTTACCTCCACTAATTTAGTAAGAGGCGTTTTAATTTGCTGATTTGAAACTCCAACTACTTGGATATGTTCACCTGAGAGAGGAAGGTTTGGAATTTCCACTGACCTAACAGTAGAACGGGTAGCTCCAGTGTCAACAAGGAATGTTACATTTGCACCATTCACTTCTCCATCCACAAATGGACCAGACTGATCTACCTCTAGAGTTGCGCCAAGCACGCACTCTTCCCCCTCTCCTAGGCACCGTCAGGAACTTTCATCCGTGTCATCCTCATCCTGTCGTAACCAATATTGAGAAATTGCAGCTGCACGCGGCAACTGTGTTACCTGTTCTCCTCCGTAGAATCCTGTTTCTGCACTGTATTTCTGTTGGTTAACACTCTTGGGAAGTGGTGGTTGTGGCACCTGACCTTGTTGAGTAACTACCTCACTCTGCACCTGTGAATTTAATGATTGATTTTCCACATTAGGTTTTGGAGGAAATTTACACTCGTTTCTCCAATGTCCTAGCTTTCCGCAGTTGTGGCATGGCCACTTTTTCTTTGCCTCATCTATGCTCATTTGTCCTTTTCCTTTACCTATATTAGGTCGGGATCTAACCTGTCCTGTTTCATTACCAGTATTACTCAATTGAGCTTCTTGCTTCTCTGCAACTTTCACCTGCGCCCACATGGCCTTTTCTTTCAATTTACGCTGTCTACTCTCAATATCATCACTGCAATACTTAGCATATCTCAAAACCTCATCCACTGTGCTATTCTGCCAACAAATCATATGCTGCTTAATCATTTCACTTATCTCTGGTTTCAATCCATACACAAACCTATATACAAAATGACTCATATCCTTCTCATTCAGTGTCTCATAACCACTGTACTGTTTGAAAACCAACAACAATCTCTCATAGTAAGCGTGCACTGATTCTTTACTTTCCTGCGTTGTTCTGTCTATTTTTACCCAATCTGTTTCTTTAGGTGGAATCTTATTCTTCAAAAAGGTAATTACTTGGTCGTACTTCCTCATCACTTCTGGTCCTGGCGCTCCTGTTTTAGCGTCCCTTGGATATTCTACAGTTGGCCAATCAATAGTAATCTTACATTCTGTCCACAAATCAGCTGGCACTACTATATCAAACAATCCATCCAGATCTATCCACAACACCTTTGAAACCTTCACAAATCTTTCCACTTGTCTGTACCATTCTACTGGCTTCTCTCTCAATTTTGGGAAGTCATTTGTAAATGACAGTATATCCTGTCTGGTCCATGGAACATGCACATAACTACCACCTGGAGTTTCTCTCATCGGGTACTCCCTTACAACTGGTTCCTTATCTGTCACTGCAAAAGCCAAAGATGCTTTATCTGTTGTTTTCTCATTCTTTTTCGACCATCTATTTCTCCATCTATCCACATCACCCCATTTTCTCAATAAAACAATTAACTCTTTTATTTGGGTCAGTCTTCCTGATGTGTTCAAATTCTCTATGTCTTTCTCACAAAAATCTACTCTGTATGGTTTCTGCAACGTTCTCACTTTCACAAATTCCACTCCTAGTTCATTTGCTGTCTCTTCCAATTTGTCATGTAAATTTCTAGCTCTCCATGTAAGACTTTTGCACAAAAACATAATCTCATCATCCTGATAATTTTTTAATTTTTCTGTTCCAATTGTTCCCAAAATCAATTCTTCCATGTCTATTTTCAACCTAATTACATCTAATGGTTTCTCTTCCGGTTCTTTTGTTTTTAGCGCTTTCATCCATTCATTTAACTCATCTGGAGTCGGACCTACAGGCGTACTATTTAATTCTATCCAATTGCTACTTCTTTCTGGTGTTCCTGATGCGGACTCCGTCACCATAGGCATTCTCCTAATCTCATTTTCATTTATCGTCAAATTAGTAGGTGGGCTTGGTCTATAGGTACTAGCCAAATTGTGTGCACCTTCATTATTCAGCTCCATCCCTTCTCTTTTTCTTTGCAAATGTGAATTCATGGGAATCACTAAAGAACGTTCATCAATTTTCTGATTCTCAAAAATTGGCATTACTGGACCTATCGTTACTGGTACAGTTACAGCTTCCATATTCTTTGTCAATTCTCTTATTTTCTCAGTCAATTCTCTTGTCGTTTTTGCTAATTCAGTTGCATTGTCACTTTCTATCTCTTCATTTTGTGAAGTTTTTAATTGATCTTGTGACCTATTTGTCTCATCTCTTCGTTCGGGATTTTTATTCCTCCCAGTTTCCATTGGCGGTGCATTAGGTGTCACCACCGCAGAAGTCTGTTGGTATGGAGGTGGGTTTCTGTTTAAAATATCTTCCAGCAATTCGTCATCTGTTTCACTACCACCATACACATACTTTTCTACCACTACATGTTTCTTTTTCTCTGTACACTTTCTCTTTGCTTCTTCCTCAACTGTAAAAGCTGGAAACAAACCTCCTGTCATGTTAGCATATCTCCAACGCTTTATTCTGTCCTCATGATTTACTCCCCATAACCTTCCAGGCACAAACTCATGATTCTTTAATCCTCTGAATCTCTCTCGCTCATACATCTCATCTTCCCATTCCGTTAAAGCTTCAAACTGTGTCGGTCTAGGTCTAGGTTCTAACATTGCCATCTTTTCTCTCAAGTTCCGTAGTACAGCTACATTAAATGAACCATTCTCAGGGAAAGCCAATGCTCCATCATTCTTGGTATATTTTGTCCAATTTTCTAACCATATGCATGTATGATATCCATATTTCAGCATCATATGTGAAGCTGGTGATTTCGGCGGAGGAATTATTTGTCCCTCTCTAGTCACTACCTTTTTGTCTTTCTTAAAGAAGTTCTTAACTTTCGTCATCCATGACGTTTTCTCTCTACCATACTCATAGTACGACATGATTCACAACCTCTTTTCTCCTTAAATGATCCGCAATTCAACACTGTTCTCTATGCGTTATTCCAACCAATACTAGCGCGACTCACACCAATGCTCCAATCAGAGCGATTTCTGTCTACCGCGCACTGTCCAATCCCAGCGCGGCTTCTGTCTACGTCAGTTCTGCTCCTGTTTCCATGTGACTAGCGCACTGTCCAATCCCAGCGCGACTCTTGTCTACGTCACTTCTGCTCTTGACCCCTCCTTTACAAAATTTATCGGCAATTTCTTTTTCAACAATTCTTTGTTAGTTACAACATTTAAAACACATTTCCATTGTCTGATTCGCTAAACCAAAGAGATAGCTTTGACCATTTACACAAGAACTCTGTATTTTCCAGTAGGCAGCGCTTACCTCTACCCTACCACAGAATTTTCTAGTTTCGCCGATAAAGTAGCACTTCCCTCTACCTTACCCTTCTTTCAAGCAATCAGTAAACCCGTTTCTCTGGGGATAAAACACATGTGGAGACTATACTGCTCCTGAGAATTAAGGCCAAAGTTTCACAAGAAAACCGATCACTATTTCACTTACACACCTTTTATACGGAAAATGTCCCTATCATAACACAACCTGTGTTATCACCAATATGAATTCAGACAATGCACCATTCCATGTGACTTCTCTTGCCACACGTGTTCCACTTCCTACTTCCCGGAAGCGTGAAAACTTACATATAACATAACGCGACTCAACAAAAAGTGTTAGACATGAACTTATCAATAATCAATAATCACCAAACTAATCTATAGTAACCATAACTCTGCTACCAAGAAATCTGATCCAGCGCTAACAATAAAAATAATTCTCCTATATGCTTTGGTCATCCAGGTGCAACTATTCCTCTAACACACACACTATATCCATATGACGGTGGGGCCCATAACACCGCATATACATTCACTTACTCATTTATTCCCTGGATTTCCTCCGTCATTAACCTAGGAGAAAACGATTCGCTGGAAGGAGACGGGATACCTCTTTTATCATGACATAATATTTCTCATTTAGTTTTAAGGTATTCCGCTCATTGGTCGATGGACCAACTAGTAGGAATCAGTTGATGGTGATTAAGACCAGCTCAATCACAATAAACTCTTTATCACATTTCACTTTAATCATTGAGCTAAAGAATCACTGAGTCATTTGTTTAAAGAATAATAAAGTTTATGTAAAGTTTTGATGCAAGAAATGAGGTTAAGCTTATTATTCAGATCATTACATTTATCATCAATATAAGAATAAATTGAAATTGCAATGCATATCTATTAGACGGAAAAATAAGGTTATCATAGTAAGAACTCTAAAGATCAATCTATCTATCTGGGGAAAATCTAATAGTTCTAAAATAAAAATCTATCAGGAAAAATTCTCCTAAAGCAGCATCTTATACTCAACTGGAAAAGAAAAATAGCAGCAGCAGCATCAGCTCGTCAGCATCAGCAACCGCAACTTCACCCATCTACAGCATCTAACTTCTCCAGCAACTCCCGCAGCACTACCTCAGCAACTCCCGCAGCAACTTAACCCCTCCCACCAAGAGTAGGTCTTCTTATACCCTAATTCTAGCTTACAGCATAAAATGTTTCATCTTCATGGCGTGATTCTTTCTCATTGGTCAAAACTCAGGCCCATATACATTTTAATCAAACTTCCTGGTCTTAACCAGTTCCTTGTGGAATGTCCATGCTTGCATCGTTTCCCACAGTTTATGTCATTGCTCATCCGTTTCGATCAGTCCAATTTGTATCTTTTTCTGCTACATTTTGGGTTTAACAGTTCCGTCTATTGATTCAGTTGGACTTCTCACGCTTCTTGCTGATCATCTTGGCACACATCTGCTCAGAAAGGTCACAACAGCCTTGACCATACTTCCATCTTAGCCTCTCAGCACCAGCACCTGATCATCCCTTTCCACAGCCTCTCTCCTCTATCACATGGTCCCCCGCTCATGCGTACTCTAGCAACTGGCGGCCATTTTATATCGCTGCTCGACAGGCCTAAGCGCACTATTTTCAAAGATAAACAAAATATTGTTAAAACAAAGAAATATAAACCCTTTCGTTTCCCTCCCGTCTTTCTACGTACCCCAATTAGGTATTACCTAGCAAAAAGCAACATATAAAGCTGTCCCTTACTTACCATCGCTTTATTTTGCAACCACACGTTTTATTTAAAAGCACAGATCATGCATTTATTATTTAATTAGTACGAAAATATTATGTTATGTTTAGACACGTAAACAATTATAAGTTGATTAATTTGCACACGGAATAGCGTGTTACCTTTAACCCTTAACACAGTGGTTCCCAAACTGTGCGCCGCGGCACCCCGGTGCGCCGTGATGAGAAGCCAGGGGGAAATTGGGAAATTGCAGCTGCAGCGCAATATGCGTGGGGGGGGTTGAAATTCCACCTTCACAATGGTTTGGCCCAAGAGCGCCGTACTGCCGCCATACACATACGTGCGTGCGTACGTACGCGTTGTGCGTGCTTTTAGGTGCGTAGTCTCCGACTCTCCGTCGTAGTGGCATACGCAGCTCGTAGCGTTGTTGCTGCCTGCCGTGTTTGGCCGCCGTGTTGTGCCTCGCCTCGCCTCGTGGGACCCTCGACAAGGAAATCGGTAAGCCTAAAATACATTTATACAGGCAGAAGCCTATAAAATATGCCTTTGGGCATCTCTGCATATCACAAATGCACCGGGAGTTGCCCCAGAGAAAAAGAGGTCGAATACAAACAAATAGTAATACGTCGGTTATTGACCAGACATACATCACCTATGATGCCCGTCTTTATGCAGGTAAGCAAGGGGGAAGCCTTCCTCTCCTCCATAATCACTTGGAGAGCTGTGAGAGGAGTGACGAAAATGGGTGAAGGCTTGAAATCCATTTGCATGAGACAGGATGCAACTGTAAACTGAGCGATACAATCTTTAATAGTCTTGATCTCACAGAAAAATAGAGGCCAAATTGCCACAAATCTTGGGAGGGGAAGCAGTCATTTTCACACCGGGTAGATTGATGAGACTGAAACTGAAACTGCCTGGAAAAGAGTAGTCGAGGAGTTAGAGACCTGAGAAATAGAGCTTGAAATAAAAGAGGTATTAGTAGCAATAGGAGACCATTTTTAATGCATGTATTGTTGAAATTTCCATGGTGCTTTAGAACCTGACGTGTGTGTGTGTGCATGTGCGTGTGCGCACCTATACAAGTTTGTGCTTTCGTAATGCAAAAAAAAATTTGTTACACGGGTTGCAGACCTATTTGTCTTTCCATGGCCTTTACCGGATGTGCCTTCCTCCACCCTGCCCTACTCTAAAGAATGATGCTTTGCTGTTTAGCAGATCATTCGAGTTGTTTTCTTTAGCACTATATACTTCATGCTGGTGGGTTCAAGGAACATGAGCGAACACAGAGGTGAAACTAAGGGCCTCATTTCGAGTCTGGAAGAGCAGGAGCACCACCATAACTCTGTTATCTTCTTATTTTGTTACACATATGATTATAATACCTTCATTGCATCCCAATTAATTTAAGGAAGACAACAGGAAGTACTCCCGAGGTCAGGCTTCATCCCCCGCACCCGCCTCCGGTAAAAAAATGGTGGGGAGCCACGGCCAACTGCCAATTAGGTCAAGGGAGCCACAGGGCAAAAAAGTTTGGGAACCACTGCCTTAACATGTAACATACATTGTTGGTTATTTACTTAAACGAACATGTTTATTAATTATTTTACTAAAATATTAGGAGGTTAAAAAAATTTCATTTACCCTGCTCCATCATAGAATTGAAACTTTCCGTAACGATAGCTAGGAAATTTTTCATTCTATGTCAGGACTGGAGGTGAGGATTATGCTAGTTTAAAGCTTGCTCACCACGAGGTGAGCCATATCCAGCACAGGCTTGAAGTAGAACCTTTTAAACGTGGAGTCCAAGGACCAGTCAGCCGCGTTGAGGATGTCCTCCAAACGGGCACCTAAGCCTAAAACCTTAGAGGCCATGGCCCCTCGAGTTGAGTGGGCTCCAAAATCTTTAAGGCTAATTCCTGCCTGCTGCATAACCCATCTAACCCATCTGGCTATTGTGGTGGAAGACACTGCCTTAAAAGGCTTGCGTAATGCAATAAGGAGTTGCCGCCCTCCCGGGGGACATAATTCCTCAGTCATTTCCTCATAAGCTTTCAAGCAGCGGACCACACACAGCTTCGGAGAGTCTGGGAATTCCGGGTATCTGATAACTCTTGTGTGGCACTTTGTCCTTCTGTGAAGGGTGAAAGTCACCCCATTAGGGGTAAACATCCTGCCTGTGATATCCAACGCTGTCACGTCTGAGACGCGGCGGCAAGAAATGAGGCAGAGCAGCATGGCTAGCTTAGCCGACAACTCCTTTCGCGAGAGAAAACGATTAGGTTGCCAGGAAAGGAACAGGTTGAGAACCTGATTCACATCCCAAAGGGCTGAGTACCAGGGTTCTGGAGGAAGAGACAATCTGATGCCTCGCAGGAGCCCGCAAACGAGAGGATGTTCCCCAACCGCTGAATTGTTAAGCGGTATGTGACCGGTTGAAATGGCTGATCGAAAGGTATTTATCGACCTGTAAGCGAGTCCTTCCGAGGCTAAGTGGGCCAGAAAATTTTGAATATAGACTACTCCTGCGTCCATGGGATTAAGACCCCGTCGCATACACCTACGGGACCATCTGCCCCATGCGGACCTGTACCTCTTGACTGTACTGTCCGCCCAAGCCTTGGACATGAACGCTTCAGCTTTTTCTGAAAGGCCTAGGACCTCCCATCGTCTCTTGTAATCCGCCATGCCATGAGCAACAACGAGTTCCCCAGAATCAGAGGATGGGGGACTCGTCGGGACTCAGGAGGAGAGTTGGAAACCAGGGGAGTAGGATTAGAGAATCCCAAGAAAGTTCCAGAAGAACTGGAAACCAAACTTGCGATCTTCACAGGGGAGTGATCATTACTATCTCCGCACGTTGCCTCCTGACCTGGGCCGTAGCCCTTGTGATCATTACGAATGGAGGGAACACATATCCCTGCTCCAGACTCCAGTCTTGGAGAAAGGCATCCATGGCCACTGCCAACGGATCCGGCCTCCAGCTGAAAAACCGTGGACGTTGATTGTCCAATCTCGAAGCAAAGAGGTCCATTGAAAAAGGACCCCAACGGTCATTCAAGGTCTGAAAGACCTCCTGATTGAGCTTCCAGAGGCTGGAATCTCTGAAGTTGCGGGATTGGAAGTCCGCTACCGGGTTCTCCCGACCGGGAAGATACTCCGCCGTGACCGACACTTGATGATCCAGGCAGTACTGCCAAAGCTGGCGGCCAAGTCCGAGAGGGCTTTGGCTCTCGTGCCCCCTAGATGATTGATATATCGGACTGCCGAGATATTGTCCATCTTTAAGAGGACAGAAGACTGGACTGAGTCTCTCGTCCAACACCGGATGGCGAAAGAACCTGCCAGGAGCTCTAAGCAGTTGATTTGTAATCATTGTTCTTGAAGAGACCACAATTCTCCTGTGGAAAACTCGCCGCACCTGGCCCCTCAGCCTGCTCTGCTGGCATTGGACTCTATCACCAGGTCCGGGGCGGACCCGAATATTGCCCGGCTGTTCCAGGCCTCCATGTGTTCCAACCACCATGTGATCTCCTCCCGGGCCTCCTCTGACAGAGGTACCTTGTAAGAGTAAGGACGACTCCGTCGTAAGTGGGTTGCTTTGAGGCATTGAAGCACTCGATAATGTAGAGGTCCCGGGAAGATGGCCTGGATGGAGGCGGAGAGAAGACCCACAATCCGGGCCAATTGTCTGAGTGAGACCTGAGGTTTGGTGAGGGAACGTCTCAATTCGTGAGGAATCTTTGAAATTTTTCTGGCTGGAAGACTGAGAGTGGAGGAAGTGGAGTCTACCACGAAGCCTAGAAAGGTAAGGGTCTGGGAGGGCATCAGGACGGATTTTGTCTCGTTCACCACGAAACCCAGACCCTGAAGAAGATCCACCGCTGTTCTGAGGTGGCGCAGGAGTGTAGTGTAGCTCCTATTTCCCTAATAGGCTCTGCGCATTGGAATAATATATCCTATAGGTTTGACATAGGACTAAGGTCGGTATGTCCCTATCGAGTATATTAAACTTAATTACTTGTGCCAGCTAGCTCAGAGGCCACTAGAAACTTCTTGACGACAAGAAGGGAGTAGTTTCTGGCAGCCGCAAAACATGACCACTGTGTTTCCCTTACAGAATCAGGACGTGTCCCAGAGTCGTAGAAACAATAGATAACTATTTCACTCAGCTCAGTCGTGCATGGTTCAGTTATTCTCAAAGTTACACAGAAATAACAGACGGGCGTTTCAATAAAAAGGTTTATTGAACAGTCTTGTTTCTGTTGTAAGTTAGATGTGCTGTTACGATCACAAGACAATATGCGAGATAAATAATGTACAGAGTGAGCAGTAGAAATAAATAATACTGCGTTAGCATTATCTTTTTAGCATATATGCATTTACATAAAATGACACAGCCTAAAAATGCGAGTACTCATACGATGCATTTCTAGCCTAGTTCTACCCCAGTGTTCCTAACCTATCCTAGGTGTAGGGAGAAGTAGAAGTAGGTGATGTATTCCTGACTAGAGTATACTAAGAGTATGTTACGCCTAGTATGCCAAGAGTCTAATATGCCAAGAGTCCCTCTAGGTTCTAGTCTGCTCCATACCTGAAGAATGAGAGAGGTAGGAATCTCTTTCCGGACTCGAACTCCAACACCCCGCAAGGGAAGTTAGATCACTGGAAGCTGGACTCTCTGCGTGCAGGAATGACAGCGTCTTCTCAGTGCGTCCGGCCGGGAATCGGGCTCCTCTGAAGTCGAGGTCTCCTCTGATTTACAGGGGTTTGGGAAGGTATATTTATACCTGAAAATGTTAGCATTGACGTGAGTTGGGTAGCGAAAGACGTCATGAATGAACCCCTAAGGAATAATGGTTCATGCATAATATATGAGTCCTTGAAGAAATCAATAGTCCTGGGCAAGGTAAACTCCCGCAGCCTAAGGGTCTGTTTTTTTCATGGACTCGTTGAGACGCTAGGGTGGACGGATGCCGGAATCCATGCCTGTATTTGGAGCGCATGGTTTATGCCTAAATAAGGTCAGGGATTTTATGTCTATATAATGGCAATGCGAATTGTGCCTATATAAGGACATGATTCTAGAAAAGCCCGTTTATGGACACCCTATAAAGTATACAACACCCACTCCTCTTTCGTGTATACGACACTACTAAAATGCTAAAACATTTAAAATGCTAAACATTTAGAATAGAGTACCGCATATTAAAATATATCCTAAAAAGCATTAAAAGACATATTTAAAAATGCAAAGGTTTCTGTACATCAGTAAGCAATGCTGATCATTTTCTGCATAAATTTTGAAATAAATGCACTCGGAATGTAATATAAAAGCAATATTTACATATGACGAAAATGATCGATAAGTTTGTTCAAAATCAAAGTCATTGCCTGTCATGAAAATTAAATGAACTGTTCTTAGACACACAAGATGACTAAGTGTCCCTGGAAGTACTGCCAAGTCTGTATTATAAGGCTAGTTCTACTTTAAGCAGATTGAAGTGCCATTTTTGTTCAAAAAATGGGACAAAAAGTTCAAATTTGGTATAGTTCCAAGTCTTTGAAAAATGAAGGCCAAATTGTTGCTGTCTCTCTGGAACATAGTATGCCGAATCAGAGTCAGTTTACGGGTCTGGTGTAAACATGAGATCATCTATTTCAATAGACAAAACATCATCCACTGTCGTTGGTGTAAGTTGGAACACCTCGTGTAAGAGATTGATCGCACAAAGATGGGAAGCATCGCTCCCAGCATAGGTCGCCGCAGCAATGTTCGCGTCCGTTGTTACCTGTGTGCCTGGAGTTGTTTCTCGTACCTCAGCAGCAGCAGGAGGCGACTGTGAGATCTCAATGAATGCTGACATCAGGATAGGGAGCCTCTGGGGACAACACAGAGCATGGGCCGTTATCGGGACCAGCAAAGTATCGACGTCCTTTGGCGCAGCTGATGGATATGTTAGACAAGCGTCCAACACGCATTCTTCACCGCATAGCAGGCAGCGTAGAACAGGTAAGATGCAATCTTGCCAGATTGGTCTGAATGACAGGAACCACGTGGTATTAAGGTCCCGTAGACGAGTCATGCCCAATAGCTGTACTATTCGCTCACGGCACTTTCTTTCAAGGAGAGCTTTCTCCATTTCGCTCGGAGTGATGTCGGCGAATAGGCTGGCCATAGCGCAATAGCAGAAAGATGAATAAAATTCCGGCAACAAGTGCGAGAATTAATGGTATGCCACCAAACACCGAATGTGCAAAGTTGGGGATGATTCCAAGTATTGCCTGGAAAGGTGCTAACAGACCGGAGCAAATGCTCTTAAATACATGTACAATTCCGGTCGTATCTGACATGTTAAAGATACGTGATACCATTTCTACGAAATGTATAGGGCAGTTTGTACGTATTAAAGTCTGTATCTCAGCCGAAGTCCTTGCTACTTGTAGATCATAGGTTTCTTTGGCCGAGGTCAAAGGCACTGTTTGCTGTAAAAGCATGGCTTTCATTCTGCTCAAAGTATCAAATCTTATAAAAGAGACGTTCAGCGAAGGCCATAGCGGCGACTCCCTGACTGTGTCTATTGGGGGAAACAATGCTTGCATACAGCAAGTGACCCTGGAGTTGACCGTTACTAGATATGGGATGCCTGGCAACATTCCACAGCAACTCTGATCATTCAACATGAGGTAACTCCCATTAGAAAGTTGTCCAAACGTTGGATTAATCACAGCAGCTGGTGTACCCCGCTGATGGCAAGACAAGTTTGCCACAGAACCATTACAAGTCCCGTGTAAAGAAATGTCCTGACATATGAGTGAACCGGTCAGTGCATGTTTACAGTTAGTACCGCTAAGAAACACTTCACGATCCCCACTCCAACATCTATGTGTATACGGTAAATCCCAAGATGTCCTAATGTATTCCTTACCCAACCTTTCATATTTGCCTGCTTGCATTTGTCTGAGGCAATACTGAAACTGAAAAGTTGTCACAGGTAATGTTATTTTGCCATGAATAACCCATTCTGTAGCTGGTTTTTCTGCCACTGTGAATGGTAACTTCTCCATTTTTTCAATGCTTAGCACTGTATACCTTGCTCCTCTTTGTGCCAATTCGATCTGTTTATCAGTGAGATTGTATTCTGCAAACAGAGACGACGTGTTGATGAAACGCCAAGGCACATAGCCCGCTCGCAAAGATTGCAGCGTCCATGTCAATGACACCATAGAACGTAATTGGGATTGACCTTGTTGTAACATAGCCAAATCTTGTTCTAGAATGTCGATAGCAGAGGATACAATGCCATCCAATGAATAAATTCTGGAGGACAAAGTTGTTAACCCATTGTCGACCACAGAGAGTGTTTTCTCTAAATTAATACGATCAAGTTCACGTATTCGTTCTGCGGCCTCTATCTGTGACACTTTCCATGCTTCATTATAAGCAGCATAAATGCCGGCATATATGAAACGTTTTTGACGCGGTTTTCTTGGTCCAAGCAAGAATTCCCTAAGATCAGCGTCTCCTGTAAGTAAGGATAAGTGTTGTTTCACATCCTGTAGTGTAGATTTATGCAGCCAATCGAGGCATAATTTTCCTACACTGTATGATGTTACTACCCCCGGATGTTGTCTTTGGACATATCTTGGGTCTGGCCTATGAATAGTAAAGCCCTGAGTTTTGTTCAAGAACCTTTCCTGACAGCTGTTTGTGTCTGTGGGCCAGATCAACCATTTTTTCCAATTTGGATGAGTTCTGTTAAGTTGTAGTATATTGTCAACTGTCACCACTGCCTTTGTATTATTTTCACTGGCAGGTGTTGGCACAGAAGGTGTTTTCATCTCTTTGATCTTGGCTAATCCAAGACAAGATGTTTGTTGGACGGTTTCATTTAAAAACAGTATTTGTTCAGGGATGATACAGGCTCTAAATAAAGCTTCTATACCCTGTACTTGCCAATCTTTACTACCCCAGACAGTTTTTGTCTCAATTGTGTCTTTCCATAAGTCGAAACCCTGTGTAGACAGTTGGGCAATAAATGCTTCAGAATAAATCTGTTTCGTATTTGTTAACATAATTTTCAGTCCTGTTTTGTTTACATTTTTATAGTAAAACGTTTCTGGGTCAGATGTATTGTAACCTGAAAAATATGGAAACTTACTAGCAAAAATTTTTGAACTACCTTGTGGCGGTGTAGGACAATGTTCCCATTGGTTAAACATAAACACATTTCTTGGATATGCAGTTTTGTGCAAATAATGATGACCATAGTGGTTATAACAATACAGTTCTTCATAGTCTGATGAACCTTCTAAATATTCATTTTTAGAAAATGCAGCAGATTTTTCTAGATCAAACATTATGTCAGTCACAGTCTCAAAGTCCCAATCATCTGAATAGGTACTGGACGTAATTAAATCACTTAGTGAAATTTTAAACAAATGTGGAATGTTCAATTGTTCACTCGGGCCGAAGATTTCATAATCTGTTTTGTCCCACACTATACCATCCTGTATAGGAACAGCTGTGATGTTCACTGATGACAAGTCTCTTGCTTCACGATGGGAAGATTTATGAGGTTTCAAAAGTACATTCACGTCTTTTCCTTCACTGTTCACATGGATGTATCTGCCACTTATAAGCACGCTTACAGTTGTTACCAAAGCTAGCCAGAGCAGAAAAACAAAAAGTCCAGATGTAATCCAGAGTTCAATCCATGGAGAAACCAGATAATTCTTTTTCAGAAAGTGAATACAGTCTTGTACTTGCTGCTTGAGTTTGAATGATGCTGGCGTCGTTTCAGGTTCACTTGGATCTTCTGAGAACGTATCAAAGTCAATGAAATAGCCAGAAGCAGTTCTGTCAATTGTTGGAATTGCATCAGGATTTGTTGAAATCACAGGAGACAGTTCTTCACGTGTCACGTTGGTGTAGACAGGTGTATTTGGACGAACTGTTATTTGGTTGTCAAGAGGGATGAGTTCCATAGCTTGGTTGCTTAGTCCTTCATTTGTTACAGCTGAATTCTCGATTGTGAGCAGTCTTTCAGTCTGAACCTCTTGAATAGTAGCGAGAGGAGTGAGTCTGCTACTAGGTCGGAGTCCACGAGGCCTACTGCTTAGTATTGGCCACATGTTGTGGTTTGATGAGGTCGATGGACACAAATCTTTTCTCCTTTCTTCCAGCAAGGGGCGGCAGAAGTACTGTTCTTGTTCCTTGAACTGCTAGAACAGGTACCGGTTGTCTGTAAGAAGGTCCAAATTCCTTCTTGTCCGCAATTTTTTCTCTGACTAGATCCCCGACTTTCGGAATCCAGACAGGCCTTGCTGGGACCGCCGATATTTCCCCAGTGGTGGTTGGCTGTAGGGAGACGTTGCTTTGTTTCGTTCTTAATTTGTTAAGCTCCTGTAAAACAGCCAAACGATCTTTGATATTAAATGCTTTATTTTCCACCACTGTGCCTACGTGTTCTAAGTCTGGAACCCACATTCTTGTCCCAAATAGGACTTCATATGGAGTGACCCCCCTAGAGAACTTCTTGGCAGATTGTTGAGAGCGCGCTGTACGCTATTGAGGTGTTTGACCCACCCATCACCCGAACCTAATACCCTAGCTGTTATAGACTGCTTTATGTCCCGGTTTTTCCTTTCCACAACAGAATTTCCCTCAGGATGGAATGGAGAGGAGTACCGCAATGCAACGCCCAGACTGGCCATGGCCTCCTTGTAAGCCCTAGAGCTAAACGCAGGACCCTGGTCAGAATGTAGCGTGCCTATTGCGTATGTGCCGATAAAGACTCGCAAATCTTTTATAACAGTTCGAGCGTCAGCCGAGCGC
The DNA here is from genome assembly GCA_963921515.1 of Calotriton arnoldi. Taxonomy (NCBI): domain Eukaryota; kingdom Metazoa; phylum Chordata; class Amphibia; order Caudata; family Salamandridae; genus Calotriton; species Calotriton arnoldi. Next base: position 2,383,788 of record CAWUFW010002007.1, read on the forward strand.
TGAGGCCATAACCATAGGAACCTAGATTTAGTATTTGCGGGAATGCCTTTGTCCAGTGGGACGCCGGCGAGTAGATAGCCTAATGCTGTCTAACAGTGGTGTCTGTACTGGGCTGCCGCATTCGCAGCATGGTGTCTGGTGGCTCTCTCGCCGTAATTTACAGTCTAAGCAGTTGTTGATAAATATGTGAATGTGTGTATTCATTCCAGGCCACCAGTACATCTCTTTTAATTTCAAAATTGTGTTTGAGATCCCTTGATGTGACAGACCCTCCCCCAAATGAGTTTCATAAATCAAGGCTGCTCTTCGTTCCATGTTTGGAATTACCCTATCCCCCACTCCAGGGATTCGAGCAAAAGGAACGTTGTTCGCATCAATTACATAAGAGTACTTGAGTGGAAACTTTTTTGGTAACGCTGCACTGCTGCCTTTGCTTGAAGCATTGACAGCTAACATTATCTCACCGTCTATTTTTGTTTTTGAACGAGTGATCGCAGCTACGGAAGCCGTCTGAACAGCCCCCTTTGCGGCTTCGTCAGCCAATGAATTCCCTGCAACGTGAACGCCATCACGCTGATGACTCAGTGTGTGAATCACGTGAGCCTTTGGTAGTTCGTTTTTCAACTGAACTACTTGTTCCCAAAGCAGTTTGTGCTTTATTGTGCCACCTTTCGCATCTTTGAAACCATTTTCAAGCCAGGTTCGTATATAGTCATTATACGACTGAACACAGTAAAAGGAATCGCACACGATTAGTGTGAGGAATTCTCGATCCGTACTCTCAAGTGCCAGTTTGAATGCTTGTAGTTCAGCTCGCTGAGCTGTACAATCACCTAGTGATTGAGTTTTTGTGACCATAGGTCTGAAGATGCCATCTCGCATGCGACCTTTAACGATAGCACACGCTGCACTGTAAGCTTGCTTACTCCCAGTTGCGGGCTGTGCGGATCCGTCAGTGTAAATTACGAATTCATACTGATCGAGAGGCAGAATCTCAGTGGGCAGAGGACATTCTTGTTCATACTGGAGAAATGCTTGTGTTTTTAAATCTGGATCAAAAACATATTCAACATCAGGTGCAGCAAGAGAATTAACCCATTGTATCCATCTCGGATGTAGTGCTTTAGCATTTGGAATGCTTGCTTTTGTGACCGCTTCTAAAGCTGGTACTGGGGTAACGACAATTATGCGTTTCCCTTGGGCTAAGGCTCTTTCTTTTGCTACAGCTGTTTGAACTGCTGTTAGAATTTTTTCAGTTGAACTGAAGCGCATTTCCGCTTGTGTGTACAAATGGGATTTGTATGCGATTGGTACTTTCTCACCCTCATTGAACGTTAAGTAGGTGAATCCACATTGACCTGAAATTATTCGAATCACCAAATTTCTTTGACTTACGCGTGTTTGTAAGTAGTTTGTTGCTAACATGTTAGCTTGGAGTGAACGCAAGATTTCTGTGTGTTCCTGTGTCCAGTTTTTGATTGAAAAATCAGGTTTGATTAATGCGTAGAGAGGTTTAACCCTTTCTGCATAGTTTAGAATGTATGTTCTTCCAAAATTTAGGAATCCCAGTATTGATTGTAAGTTTTTTAGCGTCTTTGGAGGTTGGAGCAGTGCACATTTCTCTAGAAAGTTAGCTGCCAAGCTCTTGCCTTCACTTGAAAGCTCATATCCCAAAAATAGGACATTGAGATGGGCAATTCGGGACTTTTTAAAGTTGAACTTGTAGCCCTCAGAGGCGAATCCCAATATAACGGTGCTCACCCTGTTCAAGTGTTTGTCCAAGTCATCGTCTGTCAGATAGATGTCATCGACATAGGACAATGCCTCGTTGTCATAGATTTGTAGTAACTCCGTTACCCTCGCTGAGAATAAACCTGGGCTGTTCTTGAACCCTTGTGGGAGTCGACAAAAGTGACGCTGGGTCCCCATTATGGAGAATGCCGTTAAGTACCTGCTTTCAGGTGCTATGTTTTGACAAAAGAAACCATTTGAGATGTCTAATGTTGTTTTGTATTTTTTACGCACAATGTTATTCATTAATGCTGTGCTGTGTGCATTTTGCACTGCAAAAGTTTTAGAACAAGTATTTAGGTGTCTGTAGTCCAAAACTAGACGATATGTATTGTCTGGTTTGGAGACAGGAAACAAAGGATTGTTCATGGAGGAGGTGCATGTTTCAATCACCCCTTGATATTCAAGTTGATCTAAGATCTCCCTGACCTGTTTTTTAGCTTCTTGCTTAATCGGATACTGCCTCTGTGCAGTTGGTTCATGTTTCAGATTTATTTTATGGTGTGGTGAGTCCTCATCTCATCCTACATGATTTTTATATAATGCTGGAGCCTGGGCCACTGCCCATTTTCTGGCATATGTATATTTTAAGTGAATTGGAATGTGATTGGAGAAGGCAGGCATAATCATGTCCTCGCCGTGTGGGCACTCGCTGACAAATTGTGGTGGCCAGTCTTTTTCTGCTAGAAGTATGTCATAACCCTTTGATAGTTTTTCCCAAAAGAGTGCTTTTACCTGTCTAGGTTTGTCTCCCTCCATCCGGAGTGTTATATCATATAACTTTTGTGGAGCACTAACCCTGGTGTCTACAGTTTCTACTGTAATGTACTCATTCAAGTCCACTATCTCCAGAAGTTCCATCAAGTTCTGGCGAGCTATTGTGACTTCTGCTGCACTGTCCAGCATTGTCTGAGCCCATTCTCCGTTCTTGAGTTGCGTTCTCAGAATTCTCGGCATGTCTTACTATTAGACCTGCGACTTTCTTTTTGGAGAATTGAGGTTTTGCTTTAGTTTTTGGAGCGTGTTTGTCGTCTTTCGATTTCACGCGTTCTTCTCTATGTTCTGTTCGTCCTCTTCTTTCCGAAGTCTGTGATGAGACCTGAAAGGGACGAGAGGAACGTGTATCAGTGTCTTGATACCTATCAGGTTTTCTCAAATTATCCCTATTCCTGAGGTTATACCTCCTTTCAGAGGGCTCCTTTTGAGGAGACCTACCTCGGGATTGAGACCTTTTCTCATTTGAATTTTGTTTATTAGTCTCCCACTTCTTTTTAGAAGATGTAGGAGTTTGTTTAATTGAGTCCTTCTCAGGACTTTCAGATAGTTTTGGTTTAACTGGTCTCCCACCCAAACTATCTCTGCCTAATTCTGCATAGGATTGTTCTATAATTCTGGGTAGCTCTGTTTGATGTTCTGTAACATCAAATTCCCTTAATTTTTGTTGGATCGCCACTGGTGCTGCCTCCCCTTTAATATTTGATAATATTATTGTTGAGACCTGGTCGAAATTTTTCAGTAATTTCATACCTAAATTTAAAGCAGGCTCTGCCCCGTATTCGTTTTGAATTTGTTTTAGGACATCAGGTATTACCGCAATTGACGGAATGCCATGTGTTTTAGTGTAGATGGCAGCAAAGACTGAGCCCCAAGTGGTGCAGTCTTCCAGTTGTGGTGTGATCCCCATTGGTAAACTAATGGTTAGTATTATGTGTTTCTCATGTGGGCTAGTATTTGGAAATACTGCTTCGATTTGAGTAATTTTTTGAGCTATCCAAAACGGGATTTGCTCACGCTTAGTGGGCATTTTACCCATGACTGCATATAGAGTCTGTGGTGTAATTTTTAGAGTATTCCCCTGGTGAGGGGTTTGATTTGGAAGTGTTAATGGTGGTTGGACTGTAAAAGTCTGCATGACATATTGAACCAATTGTCTGTAGATTTTTATTAACTCTGTGAGTTGAGTAAGTAGTTCCTCATCTGACATTATTTCTATATCAGGATGAGGTGTATAGCCGGCTAGAATCGGCCATGTTGCTCCTGGTCTACCTAGTGGACCGAGCCTGGTTATATTTTTGTGATGTTTTAGGGCGCCTTTAAACCAGAGCTGATGCTCTTGGTATGTTAATGGAATTTCTATATCCTCGAAAGGAATGTATTCCTCTGGTGGTTCATCTTCTTTGTAGAAGTGAAACATGTTTGTTACTGAATTGGATTCAGGAAATATTACCCATGAATAGAATACCTCTGTCTGAAAGGATTCATGGGCCTCTATCACGAAAACTGCTCTACATCCTCTCGGTGATAGGCCATGTTTTATAAGTTTTAGAGTAATGGCTATTCTTAAGTTTGGAGCGATGTCAATGACACCCTCCTCGGTTTCATTTAAACCGGTGTTGTTAAAAAATGCTGGCTAGGCTGGATCAGCAGCAGCAGCTCCACCGTTTCTGGCGTGATTGTCCCCGTTTAAGGACATTTTGTTTTATGAAAAATGTAGAACAAGTTTCAAGGAAACAAAGATAAGGTGCACAATATTGTGGAACACTGTATCCTTCAACGTTGAGCAAACCAAACAGCTAATATATAGGGTTCTGCCCTATGTAGCCGTGGCGGATACTTAACCCTGCCCACTCCAGACGTCTTTAGGAGTATATGGGTAGGGGTCTCTGAGAGAAAAAGAAGAGATGCACAGCTGAGTTACTCAGTATCTAACGTTGAATTACTGCCTTACCAAACGTTGGGCGCCATGTAGTGTAGCTCCTATTTCCCTAATAGGCTCTGTGCATTGGAATAATATATCCTATAGGTTTGACATAGGACTAAGGTCGGTATGTCCCTATCGAGTATATTAAACTTAATTACTTGTGCCAGCTAGCTCAGAGGCCACTAGAAACTTTCTGGCAGCCGCAAAACATGACTACTGTGTTTCCCTTACAGAATCAGGACGTGTCCCAGAGTCGTAGAAACAATAGATAACTATTTCACTCAGCTCAGTCGTGCATGGTTCAGTTATTCTCAAAGTTACACAGAAATAACAGACGGGCGTTTCAATAAAAGGTTTATTGAACAGTCTTGTTTCTGTTGTAAGTTAGATGTGCTGTTACGATCACAAGACAATATGCGAGATAAATAATGTACAGAGTGAGCAGTAGAAATAAATAATACTGCGTTAGCATTATCTTTTTAGCATATATGCATTTACATAAAATGACACAGCCTAAAAATGCGAGTACTCATACGATGTGTTTCTAGCCTAGTTCTACCCCAGTGTTCCTAACCTATCCTAGGTGTGGGGAGAAGTAGAAGTAGGTGATGTATTCCTGACTAGAGTATACTAAGAGTATGTTATGCCTAGTATGCCAAGAGTCTAATATGCCAAGAGTCCCTCTAGGTTCTAGTCTGCTCCATACCTGAAGAATGAGAGAGGTAGGAATCTCTTTCCGGACTCGAACTCCAACACCCCGCAAGGGAAGTTAGATCACTGGAAGCTGGACTCTCTGCGTGCAGGAATGACAGCGTCTTCTCAGTGCGTCCGGCCGGGAATCGGGCTCCTCTGAAGTCGAGGTCTCCTCTGATTTACAGGGGTTTGGGAAGGTATATTTATACCTGAAAATGTTAGCATTGACGTGAGTTGGGTAGCGAAAGACGTCATGAATGAACCCCTAAGGAATAATGGTTCATGCATAATATATGAGTCCTTGAAGAAATCAATAGTCCTGGGCAAGGGAAACTCCCGCAGCCTAAGGGTCTGTTTTTTTCATGGACTCGTTGAGACGCTAGGGTGGACGGATGCCGTAATCCATGCCTGTATTTGGAGCGCATGGTTTATGCCTAAATAAGGTCAGGGATTTTATGCCTATATAAGGGCAATGCGAATTGTGCCTATATAAGGACATGATTCTAGAAAAACCCGTTTATGGACACCCTATAAAGTATACAACAGGAGTTGGTGGGGGCATGCGTCCATGAAGAACATGTCGTCCAGGTAGACAATCATTCGGATACCTCGAGCTCTCAGGAACTCCACCGCTGGTCTGAGGACCTTGGTGAAGCACCAGGGAGCCGGGGAAAGGCGGTAAACTCGTATGTCTGGTGTCGCCAAATGAATTGGAGAAAACAGCGATGAGGAGGAAAGACTGGAATAACTAGGTAGGCGTCTTTTAAATCCAGCCGTACCATCCAGTCTAGAGGACGTAGGACATCCCTGAGGAGATGAATCCCCTCCATTTTGAAGTGGCGGTAAACTAGCCACTCGTTGAACTCGCTGAGGTTGATTACAGGTCGCTTGCCCCTGTCCGTTTTGTCCACCAAAAAGATGTTGCTGATGAACCCCTGTGGGTGAAGGGTCGCCGGGGCGATAGCACCCGTGGCTAGAAGGGATGAAACCTCCAAGTCTACCAAACTGGTTTCTTGTTGAGAGAACTGGATGGGACGGGGCTTGAGTTCTTGAAAAGGTTCGCCGACATAATCTATGTGGAACCCCTGAACCGTTTGAAGAACACATGAGTCCCCTGTGATGGAAGTCCAGGCCTAGAAAAAATTCCCCAGCCTCCCCCCTACCCTTAAGCGGAAAGAAGGGAGAACACTCACCGGGACTAGAGAAGGTTGCTGCTCCACGATATCCTCGGCCCTTGCAGCGCCAGCCTCTTGTGGAATAGGAGTTCCCAAATCGTGTCTGGTCTTGGTATTGACCCTGTCTGGGGCCTTGCCCCCTTGGAGGGAGTTGGTTGGAAGGGCGGCCGGTCAAGCGGCCCCTACCTCGACTCGCCCCGCGGAAAACCCGGGGAAGACTTTCCTAATCGATGACTGCGCCTTGTCAAAGGAGGTGAAAGTATTAACAAACTTTCCCAGCTCCTTGACAAAAGGCTCACCAAAGAGTCCCCCTTGAGCCACCGCCCCTGCTCCCCTAACTTGGAGTCTACCTTGATGTGGAGGGAGCGACGACGCTCCGTGGAAAGGGCACAATTGGCATTACCCAAAAATACGATGGCCCATTGTGCCCAACCTGAAAGTGACTCTGGGGGGATTAGGGAACCTGTTAGTTTGGCCTCCTTGGCCATGTCCAAAATTTTTGTGAGGGGCCCTAAAGTGTCCAGGAGCTTGTCCTGGCATGCCCGCAAGGACCTGTCAATTCCCTTCTTCGGGTCTTTCATGAATTTTTGTAAGAATGGGGCCATCCTTGTATCGATCTCTGGGGCGAGGGCCACTTTACCCTCCCGAGAGGGCCTAGGACATTCTGCTCTCAAGCAGTTACGGGCTTCTTTTACCAGGGATTTGCGAATACGCAGCGCCACATAATTGGCGACCTTGTCCGCTGTAGCCCATTCCGAGGAGCGGGGGTAAATAATGTCCTTGGGGTCCAACATGTCGGTAGTGTCCTGGGATGGTCGGGAGGGAAGCCATGGTCTAGATGGGCCTGGTTCAGCGTCGGTGTCGCCTGCGTTGTCTAGAGGGGTAGCATTGTCTGGGGTCACTGGGTTCTCTGTCGGTGGCAAGGCTGGCTGGGTAGCTAGAAAGGCCTGTTTGAGCCTGTCAAATGCATTTAAATCAACCTCCATATCTCGGGCACGCTTGGGTGGGGGAGGGGCAGGTTCAGATGGCGGGTTAATTTCTGAGGGCCCAGTCTGGGGAGCAGGCGCTGTGGGCAGGGCTGTCAGTCGCGCAAAAGCCTGGTCAATTTTTCTGGACAGTCTGTCCTCCAGGGGAGTCATGGCCTCCCCCACAGCTCTGTATATAGATGTGTCTACCGCATCGTAAAATTCATTGTCCCAAGGGAGGTCTGACAGGGTGTTATCCCCACCTTCGGCGTCCTCCTCGTAGTCCATTTCCATGATCAGGCCGGACTCGCTGAGGTATGATCTATGGGTCTGGGTGGCAGACCGGGCAGCCTGTTCTAGGTTGCCTAATAAGGGCTAGGTGTCAGCCTAATAATTGTTGTGTGAGAGACTCACTGTTTTATGGGACACTGCCCTGGGGAGAAAAAGCCTGGTCAACTTGCAGAAATAATGTGGCCTGGGTAAATCCCCACTAGGCGCAGCGGGCCAAAAAAACAGACCCAGAGGAGGGCGTTGGACACAAGATACCGACTCTGCTGCCTCGAGAACGCCAACGACAGCAACTCCACCACCCTGCTCGACAACCTCGCCAACCTCAGACTCAAACAGCTCGTCACGACACCCACCCACTCCGCCGGACACACGCTCGACCCCATCTTTTCCGCCAGCAACCACGTCACCTTCAGCCACACCACCGAACTCCACTGGACCGACCACTGCTGCATCCACTTCTCTTTCAAGAAACACACCACCAACAACCACCCGCAACGAATCCCCTACCGCAGCTGGAACAAGGTCACCGAAGACCAGCTAATCACCACCCTCGCCCGAGACCCACCAACCGACCCCACCGACACCAACATAGCCGCCCGCAACTTCAGGCAATGGATCGACGACTGCGCCAACACTCTCGCCCCGATCAGGAAACCCTCAAACAGACGCACCGACAGAAGGGCCATCTGGTTCACCACCGACCTCCAGGCATCCAAGCAGACTTGCCGAAAACTCGAGAAGAAGTGGCGCCACGAACAGACACCGGACAACCACGCAGCCCTCAAGAACGCCAGCCGCAAGCACCACCAACTCATTCGAACCGCCAAAAAGACCTCCTTCAAGGAACGCATCAACAACAACGCGCACAACAGCAAAGAGCTCTTCAACATCGTGAAAGAACTCGCCAACCCCAGCTCCAACGACATCCCGCCATCGCAAGACCTCTGCTACTCCCTAGCCACCTTCTTCCACCGCAAGATCGCAGACATCCACGACAGCTTCAACACCCAGACCCCCCGACAGCCGCCGACACTTCAGACTCACCGCCCCCCAACCACACCGGCCTCCTGCTCTCCTGGAACCACGTCAACGACGACGACACCATCAAAATCATGAACACCATCCACTCCGGCTCACCATCCGACCCCTGCCCTCACCACATCTTCAACAAAGCAAGCTCCATCATCGCACCCCAACTCCGGAAGATCATCAACAGCTCCTTCGAGACTGCCACCTTCCCGGAGAGCTGGAAACACGCCGAGATCAACGCCCTACTCAAAAAACCCAAGGCGGACCCAAAGGACCTCAAGAACTTCCGGCCCATCTCCCTGCTCCCGTTCCCGGCGAAAGTCATCGAGAAGACTGTCAACAGGCAACTGACCCGCTTCCTCGAGGAGAACAACATCCTGGACTCGTCCCAATCCGCAGCAACCACAGCACCGAAACCGCCCTCATCGCCGCCACCGACGACATCAGGACCCTGCTGGACAACGGCGAAACCGCTGCCCTCATCCTCCTGGACCTCTCGGCCGCCTTCGACACCGTCTGCCACCACACCCTACGCACACGCCTCCACGACGCAGCGATCCGCTACAAAGCCCTGGAATGGATCACCTCCTTCCTCACCGGCAGAACCCAGAGAGTCCGCCTCCCCCCATTCCGATCCGAAGCCACCAAGATCACCTGCGGCATACCCCAAGGATCATCCCTCAGCCCGACCCTTTTTAACGTCTACATGGCACCGCTCGCCAACATCGTCCGATCACACGACCTCAACATCATCTCATACGCTGACGACACCCAGCTGATCCTTTCCCTCACCAAGGACCCCGCCACCGCCAAAACCAACCTCCACAAAGGAATGAAGGCCGTCGCAGAATGGATGAAGAACAGTCGCCTGAAACTGAACTCTGACAAGACGGAGGTCCTCATCCTCGGCTCCACCCCCTCCGCCTGGGACGACTCCTGGTGGCCGGCCACGCAGGGAGCTGCACCGACACACACCAACCACGCACGCAACCTGGGGTTCATCCTGGACTCAACACTATCAATGACCCAGCAAGTCAACGCCGTCTCCTCCTCCTGCTTCAACACCCTCCGCATGCTTCGCAAGATCTACAGATGGATCCCCAACGGAACCAGAAGGACGGTCACCCAAGCCCTCGTCAGCAGCAGGCTGGACTACGGCAACACCCTCTACGCGGGAACCACGGCCAAACTCCAGAGAAGACTTCAACGCATACAGAACGCCTCCGCACGCCTCATCCTCGACATCCCCCGCCACAGCCACATCACTGCCCACCTGAGAGACCTGCACTGGCTCCCCGTCAACAAGAGGATCACCTTCAAGCTCCTCACCCACGCTCACAAAGCACTCCACAACACCGGACCAACATACCTCAACAAACGACTCACCTTCTACACCCCGAACCGCCAGCTTCGCTCCGCTGACCTCGCCACCGTTCCATGCATCCAACGAACGACCACCGGCGGCAGATCATTCTCCCACCTCGCCGCCAAGACATGGAACACCCTCCCCATCCACCTGCGACAGACCCAGGACCTGCTGACCTTCAGGAGACTTCTCAAGACCTGGTTGTTCGAGCAGTAGCAGCACCCACCGACCCCCCGCCTTAGCGCCTTGAGACCCTCACGGGTGAGTAGTGCGCTCTACAAATGAATGATTGATTGATTGCTGCCTGTTTATTTACTGTGTCAGGATTAGGCAGCAGAGCGTAGTTTTCAGAAACCACCTGATCGGCCGATAAAAAGGATAGCGGCACGATCAATATAGCTGTTAGGCGTCTCCCTCAGGGCACACAGCTCGGGAAAACTACAGCGCGCTGTGCGATCCTCTCAGGGATTCAAACGTGCGCACCGCATCCCGTGCAGCCTCCAGCGCCCCCTGGCGGCGGGAGGTCTGCGCCGAGCCAAGAACCAGGCAGAAGAGACCGCGTTGGAGCGGAAACGCTCCCGCGGTCAGAAAACCAACGACTTGAGGAAAGAAATAGATGCGTACGTGCGGCAGAGCCGCAAAGAATTTTCCATACAATTCTGAAATAGTCAATACAAGAAAAAATAACAACTACGATAGGGTCGCACCCAAACGCTAGTACAGTGTGAATAAAAGCATTACAGTACGATAAACGTCATAAACAATACAGCACATTAAACTATCGTGCAACCAGCTTAACCACAATTTTAAGCCTGAAGGAAGAAAAAACAATTATCTCGGCTGCGCAGCAGCGAAGAAAGAGGATGGAAAGCCAGTGGGGACAGAATATGTTGGATTGGAATGCCCCTGATTGGAGGACCCAGGACTGTTACTGATTGGACAGTTTTTTCTTACTACTTTTTTCCCAAGGTTTCATGGGAAATGTAGTTGTTATATGTTATATTGGCTGCTGTTGAATAAAGTGAAGAGAGAAGGCACAATCCTCGCCTCCAGTCCTGACATAGAATCTGATGCAGTGATACCACTGTTAAGAGAAATGATGTATATGTAACCCGAGCGTGGCTCAAATACAGGGAGAATTTAGATTTTTCACAGCCTGCTGGGCAGAAAATCTGGATTTTATTAAAGACACAGAGGCTAAGATTATGCAAATCTCCTTTATTGCCATAGCTCAGCAGCAACAATTGAAGAATATAGAACTTCAATGAACATTCCAATATGGTATAAAGTCTCCCTACAAGCAGCCATCTTCCTTCTTTGTGTAACTGCGAACAAGATAATTCAACGAGAAGAGATTAAACTTCATTTGAAGACAACTTTCCAGAGGATGGTCCGGGAACAACAAGATTCTTATTCTGAAAGAAAAAGAATAGATTCACGTAATATCTTTAAAAACATCAGTAACATCAGCGTGGGTTACATTAAAATGTAGAGGGATAATCTTAGCCTCCGTGTCTTTAATAAAATCCAGATTTTCTGCCCAGCAGGCTGTGAAAAATCTAAATTTTATGGCATGACACGGAGGCCAACATTATGCAAGTTCAAAGTGCATTAAGAACATTATCAATCGCACTAGAGATTGGTCTAAAATAACAATTCTTGAACATAGTTTCATTCAACCAGTCTGCAGCCCTTAGGATTTCTTGCAGACCCCCTCCAAGGATAAAGGCTTTGGAAGCTGATGCGCCTCTAAGGGAGTGTGCTCCAAAAATAGAGACATTCACACCACTCTCATCCATAACTTCTTTCACCCATCTTGCCAACGTTGGTGAGAAAACTCCCCTATGAGGCCATCTGTGAGAGATTAATAATTGAATCTCATCACCAGCGAACCCATTTGTTTCCAGCCAGTCGTTATGCTTTCCTTGTTCCTGATGCCCATGATTCAGATATGAGTCGGAAAGCGTCTGGCGAAAGCCCTGGGATTCGCCATTGCCTCCTGAAATCTTCCAGGCCGTCAGACCCAGCAGTCCTTGCTCTACAAGGGGATGGAAGTCTCCCTCTGGACCTAGGAGTATTTCTCTGAACGAAGGAATTAGAATTAAGAAGTCTATGCTCAGGGGCGCTAGAGGGCGCACTGCGAAATGGCTGCACCCTAGTGCTGCTCCGCCGGCCGGAATATTAATCCGAAAGAAAGTATGCAAATGGCCCCTAAAACAACGGGAAAAGCATAAAAACGGACATCGGAGTGTGCCTGCCATAAGAAGATGACCATGATTCGTGAGTAAAAGGACTAATAAGGGCAAAACTGCCAAGTAAACGGCCCGCGGCTTGATTTCCACCGGCTGAAACAAAATGGCTGCGTACACGGCGACATATCCCGAGCCCGCGATATAGCATCTGACTGACTCCTGGAGCGACGACGAGAAGCCGCTGAACTGATGGAGACGGCCGTAGACTTTGAAATATGTGGTGGGAGCAGCGCTCGCCGTCAGAGAGATAAGTAAAGCGGCAATGCGAGTGCCGGTGATGTATAAAAAATGCCATAATTGCCAGCTGTAACTGCCTGAATGATGCGCGATTCCCATACCCCCTATGTAGCTGGGACATTAAATAAATGTGACGCATCCCACACTGGAGGACAATAACAGCAGCAGGCTAATCCACCTAGCTAGCAGTGTATACGTGCACAGATGATAGAGGACTTAACAGCAGCCCACGGAAGAGAATTGCCGATAATAGCGGCCATCTTGCTCAGTGTTCTACAACGCACTAAAACGTTGCATCCCTCCTGCGATGACCACCAAGTAACACTACACCACCAACAACGCGCCACACAGTAGTGGAGGACATCCGGTGAGGGCTGGGTGACCTGGACTGGAGCACACATCTCTCTACCACACGGTTACCAGTGCAGTAGGTGCAGGGGGGGACAAAAGGAAAAATAAACAGGCGCTGCGCACCATCAGCAAAGAGTGTAAAATGCAGTTAAGGGCCTAATCCCACCGAAACAGTACCCATAATTTGCGCTGCGGAAAAGCGAAGAACAATAGCAGGGACGGCGCGCAAAGCAATAACGCACTCTGAGTAACAAATACGTGCACAGGATATAAGCCACGCCATGAGGACCAACTAGGGGCAGCGACGAAACAGAACGTAACTCCGCACATCCAGGACATTCAGAACAACAAAAAATGTCATATAAGTGCGGAGACTGACCCTATATCAGGGGGTACAGAACACGGCTATACTTCTATGCCAAGGGCCCTGTGGGTTAAAAGGCATATTCAACCGGCACCTGTGCACTGGGACCCCATCTCAGCACCTACAAACAACGAACCGCTAAATACAATGGGCAAACCAGATAAGCAGCAACCAAAAATTTCTTTTGATACCCGCCGTACGCCAAGACTCACCTCCGCTCACTCGGACACGGAACTGGACGCAGCTCCACCTAAAGATACCACTATGGAAACTGCGCTTCAAGCTATCCAACAAAGTCTGCAAAGCATAGATGGTAAAATCGACACCTTAACTAACAGGGTGGATAACATGGCAACCAAACTTGATAAGCAAGGGGAAAGATTGGACGTAGCGGAGCAGAGGCTGTCAGCGGTGGAGGATGAGTCGGGTGCCACAACTAAGCGATGTACAGACATGGAGAAACTACTAGACAGTATCAAAAACAAAAATGAAGATTTGGAAGCGAGATCCCGCCGTAATAATATACGCGTAATGGGCGTACCGGAAAGTACGAACACAGGGCGATTGGAAAACTATATAGAACAGCTGCTACATGAGGTATTTGGTGCAGACAAATTTTCACCCTTGCTGATCATTGAACGCGCCCACAGAACACTGGGAACGAAGCCTCCTCCGGGCGCTCCTCCACGCCCCATCATAGCTCGCATCCTGAACTATAGGGATAGAGATACGATTCTGAGACTGGCACGAGACAGACAAAACATACAATACCAAGGCAATAATATAGCATTTTATCCAGATTTTACCATCGCAGTACAAACGGCACGTAGAGAATTCCTATCGGTAAAGAAGAAACTACGTGACATGGAAATAAACTACGCCATGCTATACCCAGCGCGGTTGAAGATTGTACATGAGGATCAGACAAAAATATTCATGACGCCGAAAGCTGTACAGGACTATCTGAAGAAGATCACACCGAGGCAACAATCCCCTGTACATGAAAGGCCATCAACACAGCCAACAGGACACAAGAACTAAGTAAGGACGCTGACCACGGCTGTTGCAGATGACAGAAGTACAAATGGCCGAATGGGTGACACAGGTACCGGATGACTTGCGTTGAACTTTGAAAGGTAGGATCTACGCAATACATATATGTCTGAAACACACGGACTCGCTTACGAACAATGGGACATTAAACTGCCCTGATATAGGCGAAATGTATAAGCTATACCGTTAAGAAGTGAGACAAAGTACGGTAAAGATAAAGTTAAGCTCTAGATACTCACTGCAAATGGGGTAAAACCTGCTAGATACAGACAGAGTACTATGCTGTATGTTTATTGTGCATCACAGAGCACTACTCATATACATAATATACAAGATGGACAAACAGAGATGTATAACGCACTTTGCGATTCCGATGCACGTCAGTATAAGACAATGGCCAAACTATTAACCGAAATTCTGGCCGCATCCGCTCCGCGGATGTGTATGTGGGCACCTAGCGGCCCCCCGTACGGGTATTCCCCAACACAGTTCTAATGTTAAGTTTATTTTTTATAAGGGTATGTCTTTGGCATGATTGGGATGCTAAAGTGGGAGGGGGTTATGGGGAAAGTTTAGTTTCTCAGGCAAAACAGGGCGAGGTATAGTATCAAATAGCATGACTGCGAAACTATACACTATATGTACAAGTATAAAATATGTTCGATTCAGTTTACACATAACACAAAACAGCTACATATCCAGTGACAACACACAACCCATAAGATGAATGATCATACACGATCGATACAGATCCGATTACTAACCTGGAACATACGGGGCCTGAATAATCCAAAGAAAATAAGGCAGATGTTTGCATACATGGATAGACATCAGGTGGAAATAGCCATGATACAGGAATCACACCTACCAAGCCAAGAAAAATGCACGATAGGTAAAAGATGGGCAGAAACGACTTTGGCATCCTCTTATTCATCATACTCGAGAGGGGTACTACTGTTGATTAAGAAAGGAGTACAATTCCAATTAGAACATACTATTAAAGACAACCAGGGTAGATATATCATAATTACAGGATATCTCCGTGGACACCATGTGGGGCTAGTTAACACATATGGCCCCAATACAGATGACCCTGACTTCTTTGACGATGTATGGAAGAAATTGCGAGAACTACCCGACATAGCACTCATATGGGGAGGGGACCTCAATGTCTCACTAAATGCAGATCTAGACAGATCAGGACATACACAAGAACCACACAAAAAAGCGGCGAAAGCTATACACGACGGCATGGCCGAATTTGGAATGGTAGATGTCTGGCGTGAGCGCCACCCACAGCAATTAGCAAGTACGCATACCTCCACACCTCATAATAGCTGGTCCCGGCTTGATTATTGGCTAACTACAGAGACAGCCTGCACATGGGTGCAAAACATCAAACACTTACCAAAAACACTATCGGACCATAACCCAGTCCTACTAACATTGGCACTACCCAACTATACTCCACCGCCCTTTATATGGCGATTCAATGCCAAGGCATTACTAGACCCATTGTATAAAGAAACAATACGAGAGGCTATAGGAGAATATTTCTCTATAAATGAACATTCGGTAGAGGATGCTAGTCTACTCTGGGAGGCTTTTAAAGCCACGATACGTGGCATTTGCATAAGTACAAAAGCCGGAATCCTAAGGGATATACGGCAGCAACTTACTCAGCGAGAAACACAACTTATGAACCTAGAGCAGGAATATAACCGCACAAATGATGTAACCATCCTTGCTAAAATTAGGGAAATAATATCGGAATATCAGGACTATGCAGACACCGAGCTAAAATATATAACGAACAGACACACGGCAAGAACCTATGGCGAAGGGGGCAGAGCAGGGCGTATGTTAGCGCAAAAATCAATAAGGATCATCAAGCACACACAGTCACCAAAATAAAAGATAGCCAGGGAACCACGCATTATGATACTACAGGTATATTAAAAGCTTTCATGGACACATATGAGGAAATGTACACATCTAAGGATACAGCTAATGCTGGTGAAATTATGGAATACCTAGAAGACATAGCTATAGCCTGGCTATCAAACAACCAAAGGGAATATTTAGCACAACCAATCACGAAAAAAGATGCCATTAAATCTCTGCCCAACGGTAAATCCCCAGGACCAGATGGGTTTACGGGAGAATTTTATAAAGAATATATGGAAATAATATGCCCTTACTTGGCTGCAATGTATAATGATGCATATGACAAACAAATACTTCCCCCTACGTTACGAGAGGCCTTATTAATAGCGTTACTAAAACCCGACAAAGAACCAGACCAATGCATTTCATATCGACCACTGTCATTGATCAACACAGACACGAAGATTCTAGCGAAAATTATAGCACAAAGGCTACAACCCCTAATGACGGCTATTGTACTACCAGACCAAGCAGGGTTCATACCTACAAGAGCCACCTCCCACAATATCCGCACATTATTCGCTTTATCACACCAACTCAACCCGGAACTAGAGGCGACGGCGGTATTACTCGATGCCGCCAAAGCTTTCGACTCAGTTGAGTGGGAATATCTTTTACTGTCCTGACTAAAATGGGCATGCCTCCTAGTATCCTACAATGGATCAAAATTCTCTATACCAAACCAATAGCACGCATAAAAATAAACAAACATATATCGGACCCAATACAAATAACTCGAGGTACAAGGCAGGGGTGTCCACTGTCACCATTATTGTTTGCAATTGCCCTGGAACCTCTAGCCTGCAAAATCCGGCAACAACACAAAGCCACAGCCCTACAATTCCCACAGCGTCCTATTAATATTTCGCTATACGCGGATGATATGGTGCTCTATGTACGAGAACCAAAGGTGAACTTAATGCCGTTATTGCGGGAATATATTAAATTTGGTAGGCACTCGGGCCTCCAGATAAACTGGAGTAAATCAAATATCATTCCACTAACGGACATAACCAAACCTCACACTATTGAATACCCACTTGAATGGCAAACCGAACCTATTAAGTACCTAGGAATCTGGTTTCACCGAGACCCAAGCACAGTAATAAAGGCAAATTATGGAACAGCTATCACTAAACTAGAAGAGCAAGTAGACCGATGGATCCGATTACCACTAACATTGGCGGACAGAATAGCCATAGTGAAAATGGTGATACTCCCAAAATTCCTATACTTATTTAACAATATCCCCATAACACCTCCAACACCAGTATTTCAGCAACTGAAAACGCTAATAACGAGACTGATATGGGCTGGCAAACAAGCGCGTATCGAACTAAGGACACTAACTCTACCCTACTCCAAGGGGGATTTACTGTGCCGGACCTCCGGCTATACTATCTCTGCGCTCAGGCACAATATGCACACTATTGGTTTCACCCAGTACCATATATGACCCATGTGGCGGTGGAGGATGGAGACGCCAACCCTGTACCACTCAGTAGTATACTTACACACCGGCGCCCACACATAGACAGAAATGAAATAAATACAATACGCACGACTAGCTCAGCATGGCACCACATGGGTAAATTAACACATAAGCTACCATTATACGCACCGGCGCTACCACTGAGACATCACCCGGCCATTTCAGTGTCACAAGAAGAGATGGGTATGAAACTACTACAACAAGTGGGAATAGACAAGATGGGAGATTTGTATGACAATGGTGTCTTTATGGATAGCACTGATCTCAAATACGTCAGCAACCAATCGCTCCTATTTAAATTTAATCATCATAGAATGAAAGGAGCAATTAAGAAGCTATACCAGGACTTTCCTGCTGAACCACCGACATTACTAGCGCTCCAAATGATTATCACCAACCCGAATGGTGCACACTTAGTCTCCAGACTCTACAAATTACTGCAGGAAGACATGGCAGGGAATACTGAGAAAGCTAGGGAAAGATGGAATACACATCTAGAAACACCATTAGATGTGCCTGACTGGAACTCTTGTTGCACACTAACGGAAATGCTGACTCCCAATGGAAACCTGAGAATTATACATTATAAATACCTGCACCAAACATACCATACTCCACTGAAACTACAGAAATGTGGGTTGAGGGAAGACGCGAGATGTAAACGATGTGGTTCAGACAATGCAGATTTTATCCATCTAGCATGGCACTGCACAAAAATTCGGGAATACTGGACCGAAGTAATGAACATATTAAGTAAAATGATAGCAAATACACTGGATTGCACAATACAGGTCTGCCTTTTAGGCTTAGTGAAACACTTGCGCTCTGTAAAGAAAAAGTTATGTACTATAGCATTGTTATTAGCGAAACGACGGGTTTCTATATGTTGGGATAGTAAGAATAGTCCAAACAGCAAAATGTGGTTGAAAGACATGGTGTATTGTAAAGACACATTAAAAACCTATGAAGAAGAGCTTCCTTCTGGCTCAAAACCAAGAGACTATTGGACACTCCTTACAGACTTCCTGCTGCTAAATCCAGACATTTTAAAACCTGCTAATGTGTAAATTGTCAATATATTACTGTAAAGTTGTGTATTTATTCAAAGAATTGTACGATATAGACCAGATCACATATAGTCATACTGTAACCTCAAATGTCATGCATGCCTGAAGGTTTTATTGTGTTATATTGTTATGCAATGAAAATCTTTAATAAAAAAAAAAAAATAAAAAAAAAAGAAGTCTATGCTCATTTCCAGGACGATTGGGAACCAAGCTTGTGATCTCCAAAGGGGGGTTATCACTACTAGGCTCTCTTTGTAAAGTCATGCATGAAGGAGTAGGCGAGGTAGCATGACAAACGGCGGGAAAGCAAAGGGTGCTAAACCCCTCCAGTCTTGGAGGAAAGCATCTACCCCTTGTGCTTGAGGGCCGGGTCTCCAGCTGAAGAACTCTTCTAGTTGAGTATTCAGCCTGTCTGCAAACAGGTCCGTCCTGAAGGATTGGATATTCAAGAATATTTCCCTGTCCAGTCTCCAGTTTCTGGAGTCTTTGAAATTCCTGGAGAACCAGTCCGTTACACCATTGCTTAATCCAGGAATAGGTTCCGCTCTAACTGATACTCCTTTGTTCAAGCAGTATCCCCAGAAACCCTTCGCCAGATCTGTAAGGCTTTGAAATGGGGGCCACTTAGCTTGTTGACATACCGGACTGCTGACACATTGTCCATACGTAACATTACACAGCATTTCATTGACTTCTGGGTGAAGCAGCGAACTGCAAATGAACCTGCTAGTAATTCTAAGCAGTTGATATGCAATTTCTTCTCTTGCTCTGTCCAACGACCCCCTGTTGATAAGTTCCCACATCTCGCACCCCATCCTTCCAAACTCGCATCCGATTCTATTGTTAGGTCTGGTTCTTCCCCAAAAATGGCTCTGCCATTCCATGCCTCCGCATTCTTCAACCACCAAAGGAGTTCTCTCCTTGATTCCTGGTCTAGAGATACTATCTGGGAATACGATTGTGTTGACCTCAGTGCCCTTGTTTTTAGCCTCTGTAGTGTTCGATAATGTAGTGGGCCTGGAAAAATAGCCTGAATTGTGGATGACAGGAGACCCAGGATCCTTGCTAATACTCTTAGTGGCAAAGTCTTTTTTGAAAGTAATTTCCTTAGTTCTTTTCGGACTTTTCTTACCTTGTCTCCTGGGAATTTTAGTTCTGCTTTCATTGTATCTACCACAAAGCCCAGGAATTGTCTGTTGGCTTGGTACTATACAAGATTTTTTCTTGTTTATAATAAAGCCTAGGTGTTCTAAAAGTTGTATGGCGAAGTCTGTATGACAGGAAATTGTCAGTTTTGATTGAGCCATTATAAGTATATCGTCCAGATATATTATTAATCTCACTCCCCTCTCCCTGAGCCAGGTAGTCACGGGGCGTAGTACCTTGGTGAAGCACCCAGGGGCGGACGATAGTCCGAAAGGGAGACTGCGAAATTGGTATAGCTTTCCCTCCCACGTAAACTGGAGGAATTTCTGGTGTGGTCCCCAAATTGGGATTGTCAGATAGGCGTCTTTCAGGTCTAGTCTCGTCAGCCAGTCTCCTTTCCTTAGAATGTCTCTTAAAAGATGGATCCCTTCCATCTTGAAGTGGTGGTAAGTTACCCATTGATTTAAATCCTTGAGATTTATAACTGGTCTTTGTTCCTTGTTTTTCTTTTCTACCAGAAAGATATTGCTGAGGAAACCTAACTCTGAGCCCTCTATAATTGCCCCTTTTGTTAAAAGGTCCTCTACCTCCTGTGAGACCAGTTTCTTGTCCTTGGGGGAGCAAGAAATCTCCTGTGGGTGTCTTGTTTGGAAAGGTGTATCAAGGAACTCTATCTTGTATCCCCTCACTGTATTCAGGACCCAGGGGTCTTGTGTTACCAAATTCCAATTGCCAGAGAATTGGCGCAATCTGCCTCCCACCCTTGGAGGGATATCTGAAAGGTCTTTCGAGGTGCCTACCTGAGGAAAAGGAGCATTGTGTCCGATCGCCTCTGAAGGGTCTTCCGCGGTTCCTCTGTCTTTGTGGGTAGAAATGTTGCTGGGTGCCGTAGGTATGCTGGAATTTTCCACCATGGCCCAGGAAGGGTCTGGAGGGAGGTAATCCACGGCCGGGGAATCGACCCCGCATTCTCCCGGCCCTACCAAAAACTCTATTGTGGAACACCTTTTTAATTTCTTTCTGCGACTTCTGAATGGAGCTGAACACTCCAACGTATTTCGCCATTTCCTCAATGAAGTCTTCACCAAATAGTAGACCCTGGGAATTAGGCCCTCCAACTTTATTGGCTAACTCAATTAGCTTGGGGTCGATTTTAAGTAGAACCCCTTTCCTTCTCTCCATGGAGATTGCAGTGTTGGCGTTGCCTATGAGGCATATAGCCCTTTGAACCCATTCTCTAAGTTCTTTTGGGTCGATTGGGGTTTCCCCTAGATAGGCTGACTCGGCCATTTCAAAAAGTTTGGTAAGGGGGCCTATAGTATCGAGGAGGCGTTCCTGACAGGACTTCAGCCCCTTATCTATGCCTTTCCTAGGGTCTTTTGCATTTTTGGCTATGAAGGCTACCACCTTAGGGTCTAGTTCGGGAGTCATACCCACTTTGTTAGGTAGTGAGGGCCAGGGGCATTCGGAATGCAGTCTGGACCTAACCTCTTTTGGGATTTCTTTCCTCAACCAAAAGGAGAGGTAGTCTGCCACGTGTTGCGATGGTGTCCACTCCGGTGATAGGGGGTGTTTAATTAACAATGGATCGAACATCTCATCTCCAAATGGATCCACAATACCCATTTTGGATCCCGAGGCCTTAGATGCCTCCTGAGAGCTTACCATTCCTCTTACTTCGACCTCTTCGACATCAGTGTCGAACTCAGAAGAGCAAGAAAGCTCGATTTCTGGTTCGAAATTATCATCACCGTCGAAGGCGATAGGGAGCTCAGGGCCTTTCTCTTGCCCATCTGGGGTGCCCGAAGCACCAGTCTTGTCACCGCCTAGAGAGCGTGATGAGGGGTTGGAGGTTTTACTTTTCTTTGCCCCTTTAGGTGGATTTCCTCCAGAAGCCCTCTTTTTTGGGGCCTCACTTGCCAATAGTAGATGGCCGTGCTAAATTGGCGATGGAATCGATTTTTTTATTAATAGTTTCATTAAATGAACCCAAAACCTTTTCTAGTGCCTTGTTAACTAGTTCCTCTAATTTATCCTCAATATTAACTTGAGGTGGAGGTGCAGACATATTGTTAACAGGGTTAAAATTACTTAAAATAAATATTTTATAAATAGGGAGGACTAGTTATATAAATATTTGTAAAGTAAAGTGTGGGTAGCCTTAATTTATCCTAACTTGCTTTCTTGAATGTTAAAAACTTTAATTTTGCTCTTTTCCTACCTAGCGTGAGGGACGAGTCGAGAGATCAGCTGTTCGTTTAATAATCAACAGCTGACTGGGCTCGGATCGAGCCGTTAATAGTAACTGTCATCCTCCTTATTCCCAACGATGGGAAATGGAGGATGTTTTGGGGACTGTTAAATTGACCCAATTGTCTAAAATGGCTGCCACGCACGTATTGAGCGTGCGTGGCCGCCTGCTAATGTTCTTTCCTCAAATGAGCGTTGCGTGTAGGCCGGACCTCCTCTTGCGATATCAATCGCACTGAGGGGTCCGGCTTGGTCCCGTTCCCCTGTTCAGTGCTCCACTCGCCTCACTGCCTTCCTAGCAGGGAGAGCGGGGCTCGGAGTGAGAGGGGGGCCGAGAGACCGCGCCCGTGAAATACATGCCGGCGCGTGAGGAGCCCAGCGGTGGTAGCGCGTTGAAGGCCAGTAAGAGAAGTTATTTTTTAAAAGTAAGATAACCACAAGAAACGGACATGAAAAACGGGGGTAAATCCGGTTCAGAATAAAACCGGAGGTTTGTTAGAGAAGGAGTAGGATAGAATGAACACATTTAAGGTATTAAGACATGACTATAAACGTTTCACATATTAAGACATGATTATAAACTTTTCTCATACTGAAACATATGAAAGGGGGAAAAGAAAAAGATCGTAGTACTCTAAATAGTACTTAAAAGCTATGAATACTGTAATATTGAACAGCATGCAATAGAAAAGTAATAATATAATAATATGAAAGAGGCTAAGCTCGTAAAGGATAGTACTTATCTTTGAGAGCAGCAGCAACTAAGAAGGAAGATGGCTGCTTGTAGGGGGACTTTATACCATATTGGAATGTTCATTGAAGTTCTATATTCTTCAATTGTTGCTGCTGAGCTGTGGCAATAAAGGAGATTTGCATAATGTTGGCCTCCGTGTCATGCCATAAAATCCGATGCAGTGATACCACTGTTAAGAGAATCAATGTATATGTAACCTGAGCGTGACTCAAATACAGGGAGAATGTAGACTTTCCACAGCCTATTGAACAGAAAATCTGGATTTCATTAAAGACACGGAGGCTAAGATTATGCAATCTCCTTTTATTGCCAGCTCACAACAGCAACAATAGAAAGAATTCAGACCTTTCAAAACATTCTAATCATGTATATAGCACAGCAACAAGCAGCCATCTTCCTTCTTCCTGCGCTGCGAACAAGATAAACTCAGAAGTCTGTGGTAAACTGAAGATGCAGACACGGTTGATAAGTCTTGAATTCTTTATTCAGGCACAGAGCAGGATAAGAGCGGACTCTTCCAAGCAGGTCAGGGAGAACAACTGCCTTGGAAGAGAACACTCACATTCAAACAAGAACATAGAATGTAAGCACAGATAAGTTCTTAAAAGACTAGACTGTGAAGCATGAAAAGTATATACTACACATCTTCTCCCTTTCCAAAGGCAAAAATAACAACACAATAAAACAAAAAACAAAAAAAACCTCAGAACTAACACACAAAATCCTTAAGATAGATAGGGGGTCTGCAGTGCCTGAGAGAACGGGAAGAACCAGGACTCTCAGTGTCTAAAACAGAACCATTGGTTTGGGAGGAACACAAACCACCTGAGGTTGCACCCACAGGAATCAAAGAATCCCCCCCACCAAGGACCGTACCAGACCGCCTTGGACGGGAGGCATCCTCAAGTTCCTGAGCTAGGACATACCCGCTACTACTTAGAGAACTCACATGTTTTTCTTGTTTATGGACCACACCACTCTTTTGGTAGAGTGCAACATGTCTAAAATTCCAACATTCGCCATTGTTTAAGATAACACAGTGATCAAGAACCTTTTTGACTGTGTAGGGCCCTTTGAACTTTGAAAGACCTCTCCCAACTCTGCCACTTTTGATTTTGACTAGGTCACCTACGTTAAAACGACAAGGAATATCCAAATTCTTTTTGGGTTCAATCGGAACTCCACGTAAAGTAACCAACTGTTTCATCCATGTGGGAACTAATTTAGAGCCGGGAGCCCTGCCCCTCATCAACTCAAAAGGAGACTTTTCTCCATCAATAAGGGGAGTAGTCCGATAAGCCCAAAGCATTTCATTCACCATCTTGCGCATAACAGAACCATTCGCAGAAGCCATCTGGATGATCCCTTTCACAACTTTATTAGCTCTCTCACACAAACCATTCCCCTGAGGGTTGTAAAGTGAAGTACGGTGATGGAGCAGGGTAAATATAAAAATTTTAACCTCCTAATATTTTCGTTCAATATCAATAAACATGTTCGTTCAAGTAAATAACCAACAATGTATGTAAAGGGTTAATGGTAACACGCAATTCAGTGTGCAAAGTAATGGACTAATAATTGTTTACGTTTCTAACATAACATAATATTTTTGCGTACTAAAATAATAATAAAATGCATGATTTGTGCTTTTGAATAAAACGTGTGGTTGCTAAATAAAGCGATGGTAAGTAAGGGACAGTTTTATATGCTGCTTCTGCTAGGTAATACCTAATTGGGGTACGTAGAAAGACGGGAGGGAAACGAAAGGGTGTATATTTCTTTGTTTTAATAACATTTTGTTTTCTTTAAAAATAGTGCGCTTAGGCCTGCCGAGCAGCAATATAAAATGGCCGCGAGATACTAGAGTGCGCATGAGCGGATGCGACCATGTGATAGAGGAGAGAGGCTGTGGAAAAGGGATGATCACGTGCTGATGCTGAGAGGCTAAGATGAAAGTATGGTCAAGGCTGCTGTGACCCTTCTAAGCAGATGTGTGCCAAGATGATCAGCAAGAAGCGTGAGAAGCCTGGTTGAATCAATAGAAGGAACTGTGTTATACAAATTGTAGCAGAAAAAGATACAATTTGGACAATGATCGAAACGGATGAGCAAGTGCATGAACTGTGGGAAACGATGCTTGCATGGACATTCCACACGGAACTGGTTAAGACCAGGAAGTTTGATTAAAATGTATAGGGATCTGAGTTTTTGACCAATAAGAATGAATCGCGCCATGTAAGAAGAAACATTTTATGTTGTAAGCTAGAATTAGGGTATAAGAAGACCTACTCTTGGTGGGAGGGGTTAGAATGCTGCGGGATGCTGCGGGAGATGCTGAAGAAGTTAGATGCTGTAGATGGGAGAGTTTGCGGTTGCTGATGCTGACGAGCTGATGCTGCTGCTGTTATTTTCCTTTTCCAGTTGAGTATAAAATGCTGCTTAGGAGAACTCTTATTTGATAGATAATTATTAGAATTATTAGAATTTCCCAGAGAGATAGATAGGTTGATCTATATAGTTCTTAGTATGATAACCTCATTTTCCGTCTAATAAAAGTGCCATACAATTTCAACTATTCTTGTATTGATGATAAATGGAATGATCTGAATAATAAGATTAATCTCAAATTTCCTGCATTCAAAACTTTATATAAACTTTATTATTCTTTAAACAAATGACTCAGTGATTTTTCTTTAGTATAATGATTAATAATGAAATGGTAAAGAGTTCATTGTGATTGAGCTGGTCTTAATCACCATCAACTGATTCCTACTAATTGGTCCATCGACCAATGAGCGGAATACCTTACAAGAAAATGAGAATTATTGTGTCATTATAAAAGAGGTATCCCGTCTCCTTCCAGCGAATCGTTTTTCTCCTAGGTTTCATGACGGAGGAAATCCAGGGAACAAATAGGTAAGTGAATGTATATGCGGTGTTATGGGCCCCACCGTCATATGGATATAGTGTGTGTGTTAGAGAAATAATTGCACCTGGATGACCAAAAGCATAATAGGAGAAATTATTTTTATTGTAAGCGCTGGATCAGATTTCTTGGTAGCAGAGTTATGGTTATTATAGATTAGTTTGGTGATTATTGATTTTTGATTATAGATTATTGATAAGTTTATGTCTAACACTTTTTGTTGAGTCGCGTTATGTTATATGTAAGTTTTCACGCTTCCGGGAAGTAGGAAGTGGAACACGTGTGGCAAGAGAAGTCGCATGGAATTTTACACTGTCTGAGTTCATTTTGGTAATAACACAGGTTGTGTTATTTAGGGACATTTTGCGTATAAAAGGTGTGTAAGTGAAATAGTGATCGGTTTTCTTGTGAAACTCTGGCCTTAATTCTCAGGAGCAGTATAGTCTCCACATGTGTTTTATCCCCAGAGAAACGGGTTTACCGCTTGCTTGAAAGAAGGGTAAGGTAGAGGGAAGTGCTACTTTATCGACGAAACTGAAAGTTCTGTGGTAGGGTAGAGGTAAGCGCTGCCTACTGGAAAATACAGAATTCTTGTGTGAATGGTCAAAGCTATTTTTTTGGTTTAGCGAATCAGACAATGGAAATGTGGATAAAATGTTGTTACTAACAAGAATTGTTGAAAAAGAAATTGCCGATAAATTTTGTAAAGGAGGGGTCAAGAGCAGAAGTGACGTAGACAAAAGCCGCGCTGGGATTGGACAGTGCGATAGTCACATGAGAACAGGAGCAAAGTGACGTAGACAAAAGCCGCGCTGGGATTGGACAGTGCGCCGTAGACAGAAATCGTTGTGATTGGAGTGTTGGTGTGAGTCGCGCTAGCATTGGTTGAAATAACGCATAGGGAACAGTGTTGATTTGCCGATTGTTGTAGGAGAAAAAAGGTTGTGAATAATGTCGTCCTATGAGTATGGAAAAGAGAAAACGTCTTGGATGTCGAAAGTTAAGAACTTCTTTAAGAAGGACAAAAAGGTAGTGACTCGAGAGGGACAAATAATTCCTCCGCCGAAATCACCAGCCTCACATATGATGCTGAAATATGGATATCATACATGCATATGGTTAGAAAATTGGACAAAATACACCAAGAACGATGGAGCATTGGCTTTTCCTGAGAATGGTTCATTTAATGTAGCTGTATTACGGAACTTGAGAGAAAAGATGTTAATGTTAGAACCTAGACCTAGACTGACACAGTTTGAAGCTTTAGCGGAATGGGAAGATGAGATGTATGAGCGAGAGAGATCCAGAGGATTGAAGAATCATGAGTTTATACCCGGAAGGTTGTGGGGAATAAATCATGAGGACAGAGTAAAGCGTTGGAGATATGCTAACATGGCAGGAGGTTTGTTTCCAGCTTTTGCGGTTGAGGAAGAAGCAAAGAGAAAGTGTACCGAGAAAAAGAAACATGTAGTGGTAGAAAAGTATGTGTATGGTGGTAGTGAAACAGATGACGAATTGCTGGAAGACATTTTAAACAGAAACCCACCTCCATACCAACAGACTTCTGTGGTGGTGACACCTAATGCACCGCAAATGGAAACTGGGAGGAATAAAAAACCCGAACGAAGAAATGAAATAAATAGGTCACAAGAAACATTTAAAATTTCACAAAATGAAGAGACAGAAAGTGACAATGCAACTGAACTAGCAAAAACGACAAAAGAATTGACTGAGAAAATAAGAGAATTGACAAAGAATATGGAAGCTGTAACTGTACCAGTAACAATAGGTCCAGTAATGCCAATTTTTGAGAATAAGAAAATAAATGAACATTCTTTGGTGATTCCCATGAATTCACATTTGCAAAGAAAAAGAGAAGGGATGGAACTGAATAATGAAGGTGCACACAATTCGGCTAGTACGTGTAGACCAAGTCCACCTACAAATTTGACGATAAATGAGAGTGAGATTAGGAGAATGCCTATGGTGACAGAGTCCGCATAAGGAACACCAGAAAGAACCAGTGATTGGATTGAGTTAAATAGTACGCCTGTAGGTCCGACTCCAGAAGAGTTAAATGAATGGATGAAAGCGCTAAAAGCAAAAGAACCTGAAGAAAAACCATTAGATGTAATAAGGTTGAAAATAGACATGGAAGAGTTGATTTTAGGAACAATTGGAACAGAAAAACTAAAATATTATCAGGATTCCGAGATTATGTTTTTGTGTAAGAGTCTTACTTGGAGAGCTAGAAATTTACATGAAATGAAATGAAATGAAATGAAATAAGGGATTTATAAAGCGCACGGATACTCACATAGAGTGTCCCGGCGCTAATCTCTAAAACCACCAGGCAAGACCCCAACCCACCTGCCATCGTATTATTGTTGGAACAGCCATGTTTTAAGTTGTCTCCTAAAGGACAGCAAGTCCTGAGTCAATCTGAGATGTAGGGGCAGGTTGTTCCATAGGCAGGCCGCTTGAACCTGGAAGGAACAACCTCCAATCCGAGATCGAGTGAATTTGGGAATCACCATCAGGGATTGTCCCGAGGACCTTAAGACACTTTGAGGCTGATAGTGCTGGATCCTACTTCTCAGGTAAACCGCACCCGTATCGTAGAAAGCACGATAGGCAAACACCAAAGCCTTAAACTGAATCCTCTTTCTCACCGGGAGCCAGTGTAGTGCTTTCAGGTGAAGCGACATGCGCGTTCTGGGGCTTACCATAAGAATAGCTCTGGCTGCAGCATTCTGAACAACCTGCAGCCGATTGAGCAAGTATTCAGGGAGCCCCAGATACAAGATATTTACGTAATCCAACCTGGATGTAATTAAGGCTTGCACTACGATCTTCCGGGATTCTACCGGGAGTAGAGGAAGAAAGTTTTTTGCCATTCTAATCAGTCCGATACAAGTACCAGCAACAGTTTGGATATGGGACTTCATTGATAGACTAGTGTCCAACTTAACTCCCAAGTTTTTTACTGTGCCGACTGGAGCAGCAGGAGGAGACATGTCGCACGGCCACCATAAGCTCCAGTCGACACATGGGGGACATCCAAAAAACATAATTTCTGACTTTTCTGGGTTACACTTAAGTTGATTAAGTTGCAACCAGGAAAAAACCTCCGTTAGGCATCTATTTATCTCCATTCCATGAAAATTCGCCCCTTTGTCACACGTGAACAGTAGTTGGGTATCATCAGCGTAAGAAATAATCTTCGCTCCGTGTGACTCAGCCAGGCATGCAAGTGGGGCCATATAGATATTAAAAAGTGTAGGACTCAAAATAGCGCCCTGTGGGACACCCACTTGCATTGAAGGAATGGCAGCTGTAAAGGGCGGGGACCAGATTTCCTGCTGCCGCTCAGACAGAAAAGAGGCAAACCAATTGTACACCGCGCCTCCAATGCCGCACTCCGCTAACCTGCACAAGAGCCGGTCATGGGGCACAGTGTCAAAGGCTGCGGACAAATCCAGCAGTATCAACACCGCACTGCCCCCTTTATCCACCTGAGATTTAATGGTCAAATTGGAAGAGATTGCAGGTGAACTAGGAGTGGAATTCATGAAAGTAAGGACGTTGCAGAAACCGTACAGAGTAGATTTTTGTGAAAAAGACATAGAAAATTTGAACACATCAGGAAGACTGACCCAGATAAAAGAGCTGATTGTTTTATTGAGAAAATGGGGTGATGTGGATAGATGGAGAAATAGATGGACAAAGAGGAATGAGAAAACAACAGATAAAGCATCTTTGGCTTTTGCGGTGACAGATAAGGAACCAGTTACTAGGGAGTACCCGATGAGAGAAACACCAGGTGGTAGTTATGTGTATGTTCCGTGGACCAGACAGGATATACTGTCATTTACAAATGACTTCCCAAAATTGAGAGAGAAACCAGTAGAATGGTACAGACAAGTGGAGAGATTTGTTAAGGTGTCAAAAGTGCTGTGGATAGATCTAGATGGATTGTTTGACATAGTAGTGCCTGCTGATTTATGGACAGAATGTAAGATTACAATTGATTGGCCAACTGTAGAATATCCAAGGGATGCCAAAACAGGAGCGCCAGGTCCAGAAGTGATGAGGAAGTATGATCAGGTAGTTACCTTTTTGAAGAATAAAATTCCACCAAAAGAAACAGATTGGGTGAAAATAGACAGAACAACACAGGAAAGCAAAGAATCAGTGCACGCGTACTATGAGAGATTGTTGTTGGTTTTCAAACAGTATAGTGGTTATGAGACGCTAAGTGAGAAGGACATGAGTCACTTTGTATATAGGTTTGTGTATGGATTAACACCAGAGATAAGTGAAAGAATTAAGCAGCACCTGATAGGATGGCAGAATAGTACAGTAGATGAGGTTTTGAGATATGCTAAGTATTGCAGTGATGAAATTGAGAGTAAACAGCGTAAATTGAAAGAGAAAGCCATGTGGGCACAGGTGAAAGTTGCAGAGAAGCAAGAAGCTCAATTGAATAATACTAGCAGTGAAACAGGACAGTTTAAATCCCGACCTAATATAGGTAAAGGAAAAGGACAAATGAGCATAGATGAGGCGAAGAAAAAGTGGCCATGCCACAACTGCGGAAAGCTAGGGCATTGGAGAAACGAGTGTAAATTTCCTCCAAAACCTAATGTGGAAAATCAATCATTAAATTCACAGGTGCAGAGTGAGGTAGTTACTCAACAAGGTCAGGTGCCACAACCACCACTTCCCAAGAGTGCTAACCAACAGAAATACAGTGCAGAAACAGGATTCTACGGAGGAGAACAGGTAAAACAGTTGTCACGTGCAGCTGAAATTTCACAATATTGGTTACGACAGAATGAAGATGAGTCGTATGAAAGTTCATGACGGTGTCTAAAAGAGAGGGAAGAGTGCGTGCTTGGCGCAACTCTAGAGGTAGATCAGTCAGGTCCATTTGTGGATGGAGAAGTGAATGGTGCAAATGTAACATTCCTTGTTGACACTGGAGCTACCTGTTCTACTGTTAGGTCAGTGGAAATTCCAAATCTTCCTCTCTCAGGTGAACATATACAAGTGGTTGGAGTTTCCAATCAGCAAATTGAAACGCCTCTTACTAGATTAGTAAAGGTAAGAATTGGTCCATTTAGTGAAATGCACCGATTTGTGGTGTGTGATTGTAGTCCCGTGAACCTTTTAGGACGCGATTTGTTGTGCAAAATGAATTGCACAATTTATTGTACTCCAGACGGAATTGCATTTCAGACTCCAGATGAGGATGTGCTGTATAAAATGACAATGGTAAATTTAGAACCAGAAGTAAATGGCTTGTTTCCTGTATTTGATGCAGAGAAAATCCCAATTGAGTTGAAAAAGACAGTGAAAGAAGAAGTGTGGGACTTGACAGGAGAAGATGTAGGATTAATGAAAGGAGTAGATCCCGTTAAAATAACGGTAAAAGAAGGAACGAGTTACCCAAATACGCCCCAGTATAAATTGACTCCAGAAATAATTGAAGGAATAACGCCAGTAATAAATAAAATGATTGAACAAGGGATTCTAAAAGAAATCATGAGCAGTCCATGTAATTCGCCAATAATGGGACTGAAAAAGCCAAATGGAACATATAGAATCGTACAGGATTTAAGAAAGGTAAACAAAATTGTTGTGCCTTGTTGCCCAATAGTACCGAACCCTGCTGTGATTCTATACCAGATTCCACGCAAAGCAGAATGGTACACTGTAATTGATTTATGTCATGCATTTTTCTCTATTCCATTGCATCCAGATAGACAGCCAATATTTGCGTTTAGGTTTGGAGAGCGTATTTTGGCATGGTGCCGAATTCCTCAAGGGTACACAGAAAGTCCCTCAATCTTTAATCAGATCCTGAAGAAATCATTGGAAGATTTAAGAATGCCAGAAAAGTCAGTAATGGTTCAGTATATTGATGACCTACTGGTGGCATCAAAAACGAAAGAAGCATGTGTCAATGATACAATTGCTTTGCTGAATCATTTAGCAAAAAGAGGACATAAAGTGTCCCCTTCAAAATTACAGTTTTGTCAACAAGAAGTCCAGTATTTAGGGCATAAAATTGAGAAAGGAGTACGAAAGGTAACGACAGAGAGAATAAAAATGATTCAAGGAATGAGAGCTCCAATGACACAAAGAGAGGTAAGAATGTTTTTGGGAATGGTTGGATATTGTCGACAATGGATAAGCGGTTTTTCACTAATTGCTAAACCATTG
This sequence comes from Calotriton arnoldi, assembly GCA_963921515.1. NCBI lineage: Eukaryota > Metazoa > Chordata > Amphibia > Caudata > Salamandridae > Calotriton > Calotriton arnoldi. The sequence continues at coordinate 2,415,866 of CAWUFW010002007.1, forward strand.
CAGAAACTGACAAAGAAGGATGTTAAAGATCCTTTTGAAATGAATGATGAAGAAATGAAAGCATTCAGAGAGCTGAAAAAGAAATTGTGTGAGGCTCCAGCATTAGGAATGCCTGACTATGAGAAAGATTTTGAGCTGTTTTGCAGTGAAAGAGATGGATGTGCATTTTCAGTTTTGGTGCAGAGACATGGAACTATGAAAAGACCAATTGCATATTTTTCAGCTGTTTTAGACCCTGTAGCGAAAGCGTTGCCTGGATGTTTGAAAGCAGTTGCTGCTACTTGTGTGAGTCTGGAACAGAGTGAAGGCATAGTGATGGGGTATCCATTGAGAGAGTATGTTCCCCATTCTGTGGAAATTCTTATGACAAGAACGAAAACCCAATACATGACACATAGTCGGCTAACTAGGTATGAAAAGGTAATTTTGAGTGCAGATAATGTGACCATCGACAGATGTATGAATGTGAATCCTTCAACATCATTGCCAGATGAAGAGAATGTGATTGAAATGGATGAGGTAGATCACGATTGTCTGAATGTGCTCGAATACTGTACAAAACCAAGAGCTGATATACGAGATGGGCCTTTGAAAGAATCAGATTATATTCTGTTCGTGGATGGCTCATGTTTAAGAACGAGTGATGGAGTTCTAAGTGCAGCATATGCAGTTTGCACAGTAGCAACTGTGTTGGAAGCATCTTGTCTGAAAGGTGTACGGTCTGCCCAAGTTGCAGAATTAGTAGCTCTGATTCAAGCATGTAAGTTGGGAAGAAATGTACGGGTTACGATTATGACTGACAGCCAATACGGCTTTGGGGTCGTGCATGATTTTGGTCAGATTTGGTCACAAAGGGGTTTCTTGACGTCTGCAGGGACACCCATCAGAAATGGAGATTTTGTGAAAAAGTTGCTTGAGGCGATACAGCTGCCTAAACAGATCGCTGTCGTGAAGTGCAATGCACATAAAAATGGGGAAGACTACATTACTGTTGGCAACAAATATGCTGACGAAATGGCACAGTACTGTGCAAAGAATGTGGTTTCTTTGAATAAATGTCGCGAAAGAGAGCATATTTCTTGTCCTTTGCTTTTTACTAACTCAATTGAAACATGGGATGAGGTGAGACAGTTACAAGAAGCTGCAGAAGACGAAGAGAAAGATACTTGGCTAAAAGCAGGATGTAGGAAACATGAAGAAACTGATGTATGGGTTTACAGGGATGAGAGACCAGTTATGCCTGATAGCATGATTTCTGACATGGCACGGATGTACCATGGACAAGCCCATATTGGGAGAGATTCAATGATCAGACTTTTTAGACAAACATGGTACAATCCAAAATTCAGAGCCATAGCTGAGAGTCTTTGTCAGAGATGTCTTATTTGTCAACAGTTAAATCCAGGAAGGAAGACAGTAGTGAGTCTAGGAAGAATAGGACGAGAAGGGGGTCCTTTCACCAGAATGCAGATGGATTTCATTGAAATGCCACCTTGCAGCAGATTGAGGTATGTTCTAGTGGTCGTCTGTTTGTTTTCTCGTTGGGTGGAGGCATATCCAACAAGAAGGAATGACAGTATAACAGTAGCAAAACTTTTGCTGCGAGAATTCATTCCAAGGTATGGTTTTCCAGTCACGATTGAAACAGATAGAGGAACACATTTCCAGAACGAATTAGTTAAACTGATTTGTGAAGCACTTAGTATTAAACAGAAACTGCATTGTGCATACAGACCAGAGGCTTCTGGAATAGTAGAACAAGTAAATGGAACGATCAAGAACAGGTTAGGAAAAATGTGTCAAGCTACAGGACTAAAATGGCCAGATGCTTTGCCATTGGTTCTGATGACAATCAGAAGTATTCCGGAAAGGAAGACTGGACTCAGTCCACATGAGATAATCATGGGACGAGCAATGAGACAAGCACAAGTACCTGTCAACAAGCTACTGACTATAACTGATGATCTAGTACTGGATTATTGCAAAGGATTGGCTGATGTGGTGCGTTCTGTGTTTCATCAGGTTGGACCGGATGCGACCACACTTGAAAGAAAACCAGCTCACGACTTGAATCCAGGAGATTGGGTTCGAATAAAAGTCCACCGGAGAAGAAACTGTTTGGTTCCTCGCTGGGACGAACCACGACAAGTGATCCTAGTGACGACCACTGCAGTCAAGTGTGCAGGAGTGAAACACTGGGTACATGCCAGCCACACCATCAGAGTTCCAGAACCTAAAGATCGACATGTGAGTCGGCCTCTGGAAATATCAGATAACAGTTCAGCATCAGAAAGAGAAGAGGAGACAAACAGGGTGCCAGAACCTGAAGATCGACCTGTAAGTCGACATCTGGAAGACCCAACTACAAGTGAAACGATAGAAGAAGAAGAGGAAATAGAAGAAATAGCTGAAGTTCCAGAATTTGAAGATCGACCTGTAAGTCGACATCTGGAAATATCTGACACCAGTTCAGAATCTGATACAGAACATTCAGAAGGAGAAGAAATTACAAAAAGAAAGTGGAATTTTGAGAGCATAAGAGAAGAAACTGAGCCAGAAGACAGTGACAGTGAACAACCAAGTACAAGTTGTGGTAAAATACCTTCGAAGATAATATTAATAGATGAAGAAGGGAGAGTTTCAAACCAAAAGTTAGAAAATTCGGAAAAACCCAGAGGAGCAGTAGGGACAGATAGTCAAACACAAGAACAGGGAAATTTAGAAGCAGATAGAGAAACTGACACAAAATCGGAAGAACCTCGAGGAGGGACAGAAATAGGTGAACGAAGGAAGATAAGAAAAGAACCACAAGTAGATGAAAGCGAAATCATAAGCTTCAAAATAAGAGGAAATAACGAAAAGATTGAAACAGAATCAGAAGAAAGTGGAGAAGAAAGAAATGAAAAACTAGAGACAAGAAAAAGAAATTGGAAAACAGAAAGAGAGGAAAAAGGAAGTGAAGCAAAAAGGCCAAGAAAAGGAGACAATTGGCCCAACCAAGTAAGAAAATTAAGATACAGAATCATAAAATTGGATGGGAAAAGTGCTGAACAAGTGAATGAAATAACAAGTCAAAAAGAGCAAGGAAAACAAGGTGGAAAACACTTGCAGAAAACGAAAAGAATAAAGAAAGTAAATCAAAAGTACAGTTCGCCTGAATGGTTGTATCGTGCTTTGACTAGTCACAAAGAAGAATCGAACACTCACGAAAACCCAGAACAAAGAAACCTGATGGGAGAAAGTGAAGTGCAACAAACCTGAAAACAACAAAACTGAAGGAGTCTAGATAGTTTACCGGATTTGACAAAACACTGAACTGACGAAATTACCGGATGTGACAAAGAAAGAATTCTGAGAAAGAATTAAAAGAAAGTACCAAGCAAAGACAAAATATTGGAAATACAGAGTGGCAAGCAAGTCATTTCTGAGGTGTAGTGACACAATTTTCTAGAAAACAAGTAAATAAGGTTAAAAGACAAAATGGAGAATATTAGAGATAGAAAATGTAGATGTGAGTTTTTAAGTAGATGGTGCAAAATGTGCTGTTTTTGTACAGGTTTATTAATAACAGTATGGGTGGTTTTAGCAATAACTATTCCAATTAGTTTAGCTGTAGTGGAAAAGTCTAATAACACTGAGAAAGAAAAAGGAGCTAACACTCAAGAGCCAGTTATTTTAAGGAGTAGTGCAGAATTACATAAGGACAAATCAATAACAGATTTTTCAAAAAATGTTTTTACTAAATTACTGTATGAGTACGTAGAAACAATGGATGTAAGAGATTGCTATGTTTGTATGCAGTTGCCTGCATCTGTAGCAGAGGGTGTGACTTATCATCACCTTCCTTTGACATATGGAATAACATGTAGTGTTTTAGCAAGCTTATTTTATAAAACAGGTAGATTAGAATATTATTACACTGATATAGATAAGATTTTTGCAAAGGTTTCTGTAGTTCCCGAGCTTAACAAAATAAAAGAGGGAAAAACGTTTGGTGAATATTTCTTAGAAGATAAGATTTTAACATCAGATAATATATTTAGGTACAACCTTACCTGTGAGTTAAAGAAGGAAGAAAAGGTATTTCTAGAAATGGTTGAAGAGAGAAGGGTGAAATTTGAAAGAAAAGTGATAGAAGAGACAAAAACACCTCTTTGGGCGTTTGAGGAAGACCATCATGACAAGAAAAAGACAAATGCAGCTATGACTCTGGATTGGCCCCAACAGGGAAGGTTGTGCATTAGAAGAAATAAGACAAGATATGACAATTATTTTGTGGGTTCCAGCAATTGCTATGACAATTACAAAATTTTAGGTGGATGGGGATTCAAAGGGGGAAAAGATCCAATATTTCCAGGGATTTATTACGTTTGTGGGAATAGGGCTTATTATAGGTTGCCGGACCATTGGTATGGGTCATGTTATTTAGGCCTGGTCTTTCCAAAGATTTTTCATGTAGATAGAAAAGAAAAAGGAACACACAAAATGATAAATACCTTTACACGTAGAAAAAGGGAAAGTTTTTCAGAAATAGTAGGTGATATTTTTGGTGCATTGATACCAGCAGTGGGAATATCTTTGAATGCATTCAGAATTCGGAAATTATCCACAGTGGTAGATCGTTTATCTACAGATACTGCTGGAGGGTTCTTAATGGTAAATACCGAGATGGTTGCCATGAGAGCTATGGTAATGCAAAATCGTCTTGCCCTTGACATTCTTTTGGCAAAAGAGGGCGGGTCTGTGGAATGCTGAAAGTCCAACATTGTTGCACTTACATTCCAGATAAAAGCGAAAATATACAGAAGTATATAACAAATATTACAAATTTGCACAAAGAACTTGTTCCACTGGAGGTTGAAAGTGTGTGGGGAAAACTTGGTAAAGGTTTTTCTTCTGTAACAAATTGGTTAATAAGAATGAGTGGATTAATAATAGGGAAAGTTATAATAATAGCAACCATGATAATAATAATAATATTAGTACTGAAGCTTGCAGTAACATGTATAAAGAGAAGAAGAAAGCAGAATAAGATAGAAAAAGAAAACATGATAAACAGGGAAAGAGAGAGAGAAATAGGTGAAATAGAGTTAGAAGAAATAAAAGAGAACATGTACAAGAAAACGAAGAAACAAGTTGAAAGAGATACAGAAGTATAAACTAACAAAAGCAAATGGATAAAAGATATATGCTGTCTGAGAAAATTGTATAACTTGGGTTTTTGTGGTGATATTAAAAATCACCAAAGGAGGGAGTTGATGGAGCAGGGTAAATATAAAAATTTTAACCTCCTAATATTTTCGTACAATATTAATAAACATGTTCGTTCAAGTAAATAACCAACAATGTATGTAAAGGGTTAATGGTAACACGCAATTCAGTGTGCAAAGTAATGGACTAATAATTGTTTACGTTTCTAACATAACATAATATTTTGCGTACTAAAATAATAATAAAATGCATGATTTGTGCTTTTGAATAAAACGTGTGGTTGCAAAATAAAGCGATGGTAAGTAAGGGACAGCTTTATATGTTGCTTCTGCTAGGTAATACCTAATTGGGGTACGTAGAAAGACGGGAGGGAAACGAAAGGGTTTATATTTCTTTGTTTTAATAACATTTTGTTTTCTTTAAAAATAGTGCGCTTAGGCCTGCCGAGCAGCAATATAAAATGGCCGCGAGATACTAGAGTGCGCATGAGCGGATGCGACCATGTGATAGAGGAGAGAGGCTGTGGAAAAGGGATGATCACGTGCTGATGCTGAGAGGCTAAGATGAAAGTATGGTCAAGGCTGCTGTGACCCTTCTAAGCAGATGTGTGCCAAGATGATCAGCAAGAAGCGTGAGAAGCCTGGTTGAATCAATAGAAGGAACTGTGTTATACAAATTGTAGCAGAAAAAGATACAATTTGGACTGATCGAAACGGATGAGCAAGTGCATGAACTGTGGGAAACGATGCTTGCATGGACATTCCACACGGAACTGGTTAAGACCAGGAAGTTTGATTAAAATGTATAGGGATCTGAGTTTTTGACCAATAAGAATGAATCGCGCCATGTAAGAAGAAACATTTTATGTTGTAAGCTAGAATTAGGGTATAAGAAGACCTACTCTTGGTGGGAGGGGTTAGAATGCTGCGGGATGCTGCGGGAGATGCTGAAGAAGTTAGATGCTGTAGATGGGAGAGTTTGCGGTTGCTGATGCTGACGAGCTGATGCTGCTGCTGTTATTTTCCTTTTCCAGTTGAGTATAAAATGCTGCTTAGGAGAACTCTTATTTGATAGATTATTATTAGAATTATTAGGATTTCCCAGAGAGATAGATAGGTTGATCTATATAGTTCTTAGTATGATAACCTCATTTTCCGTCTAATAAAAGTGCCATGCAATTTCAACTATTCTTATATTGATGATAAATGGAATGATCTGAATAATAAGATTAATCTCAAATTTCCTGCATTCAAAACTTTATATAAACTTTATTATTCTTTAAACAAATGACTCAGTGATTTTTCTTTAGTATAATGATTAATAATGAAATGGTAAAGAGTTCATTGTGATTGAGCTGGTCTTAATCACCATCAACTGATTCCTACTAATTGGTCCATCGACCAATGAGCGGAATACCTTACAAGAAAATGAGAATTATTGTGTCATTATAAAAGAGGTATCCCGTCTCCTTCCAGTGAATCGTTTTTCTCCTAGGTTTCATGACGGAGGAAATCCAGGGAACAAATGAGTAAGTGAATGTATATGCGGTGTTATGGGCCCCACCGTCATATGGATATAGTGTGTGTGTTAGAGAAATAATTGCACCTGGATGACCAAAAGCATAATAGGAGAAATTATTTTTATTGTAAGCGCTGGATCAACGGTGATGAGCAACACCACAATTCTTCAAAAAACCTTGCATCTCTCTAGACACTAATTGAGTACCATTGTCTGTAATGAGGACGGAAGGAATGCCGTCAACCCTAAACAATTCACCAAGAAACTTGATGGTACTTTCAGTGGTAATATGATTTGTAAATTCAACAACCAACCATTTGGAAAAAACATCTACAACCACAATGCCAAACCTGTCCCTTTCATGTAACTCTCCCATAGGACCAATAAAGTCCAAGCAAATGCTGTGCCAGGCCATACCAGGATTCTCAATATGTGTGCTATTGGTCTTGCAACCCACTTCTAACCTTTTTTCACCCTCCTTGCATACAGAGCAGTTTTCCACCCAATCAACAACTTGTCCATCCAGACCAGGCCACCAGAAATGGTTTTTCAAACGACGTTGAGTTAAAGTTTGGCCAAGGTGTCCTTCATGGGCCAAAGCTAATAACTTCCTCCGAATGCCAAAAGGGGGAATAAACTTCTCACCCTTTTTTTTTTTTAAACTTTATTTATCTTTGATTATCAAACGACCACAAATTACGTTTCAGTTGGTGCAGTTGTCCATTGTACAGTATAACAGAAATAACAGTGAAATATATTCATCTCTCCTCTTAATACATAATGGTTACTCGTCAGATTATACTCATAACATCTCATGTAACATAATACATGCCCCCAAGTCCCAACAGCACAGCCTGCATAGCAGGATCCCTACAGTGTTATCCTAGCGGTCGATCAGTGCCCTTTGTCCGCTTTTGTCCTTGTCCTAGAGCTCTCAATGATGTGGGGTGAACGAGAGTGATGTGGAGTGATATACCCCCTGCATCATGATGTCGTACATGACATGTCAGTGTGCAGACCGACTGTCCTAGCCAACCCCGTAGAGTACAATCCCTGAATTAAGCTGGGAGAGTGAAGAGTTGTTCAGGGTGACAATATATGCTTTATATGGGCCCCAGATGTCTTTAGGTCGTGCTGTGTTGGGTAGCAGGCTAGAGTAGAGCTCGCTATTGGTACTACAGAACGCTAAGCTGTTCAGCCAGCCCTGTGTCGTAGGAGAGGTCCTGCTGCCCCAGTGTAGTGCTATCTCACGTTTTGCCAAAAGGAGGCCAAGGGAAGCTAGCTGCCGGACAGCTTTAGGAAAGTTGACCGTGTAGCCCAGCAGTGCCACCTCCGGAATAGGAACCAGTGTGAGCCCGAGAATGTCCCCAAGTGTTTTGTGCACCTGGTCCCAGTATGAATGAATGCGAGGACATGTCCAGGTCAAATGGGCGAAATCAGCGTGTTGTGCGCCACATTTCCGGCATGTATGTGGCCTATACGGGTCAATTTTATGTCGTTTTGCTGGCGTCATGTACATTCTACGGAGAAACTTGTAGTGCAGTAGTTTATGGCGACTGTTTAATGACACGTTTTGGTAACCGTGCAACAGGCGGACCACTGTTCGTCCAAAATAGGATGCCCCAAGTAGGTCTCCCAGTCCAAGCGGAGCTTGTCGTCCACACTAGGAACTTGTGCAATGCAGAGTTTATAAAGTGTGGAAATGATGTGTGTACCACTCTCCTTCTCAATGAGTAGAGTCAGCGGCTCAAATATCCATAAACGTAGCGTCATGGAAGCGCGTGTCCTCCGTGTCCGAGAATATGTGTCCGCCAGGATACAGCTCGCCTATTTTGGCAATACCAAATTTAGTCAATGTGCGTTGCACGAGTTTCTCGCCCGTTATGGGGAGCCAACGAGCGTTCGGTAATGGGAGGGCCGATGAATATAAAATTGAATTGCCCGTATAGCGAAGGAGCTTGCTCCAAGCCCAGCTAGTGGTCGAGACCGTTTGTATGTCGACTAGACTTCTGGGTTCGCCCATGGGCAAGACAGCAGCCAGTTGCTCAGGGAGGACAAAATCAGCCTCCGGGCGTAGAAATGGGATCCGCGCGTCTGGGTGATACCAAGCAAAGGCATAACTACATTGAGCTACCAAATAGTATAAATAAAAATCCGGCACACCCAGTCCGCCTCTATCGTATGGTAGAGTGAGTACCTTCCATCGAACCCGAGGCTGCCTGCCACCCCATACCAGTCGGACAAGAAGGGATCGCAGCGCTGCAAAGAAACTCTGGGTGAGGGGCATGGGGATGTTATTAAAAAGGTATAAAAATTTAGGGAGGACCATCATCTTAACTATAGCAATTCTGCCTGCCATGGATATGGGGAGGCGTAACCATTTCTCTACCCGAGTCTCCAGTTGCTCCATCGCTCGACCATAATTGAGGCTTATGATCTGGTCTTGTTTCAGGTGCACATGGATACCCAGATATTTGACAGAATCTGAGCACCATTCCAATGGAAACTCGCATTCCCAAGGGGCTGTGCTGCTGGTTAAGGGAAAAATAATTGACTTATGCCAATTAATGCCCAGCCCGGAGTGTCCACCAAAGCGGCGTATTTCCCGTATGAGCGGCGCTAGGTTCTGATGCGGTTCTCTGACATAGAGGATGGTATCATCGGCGTAGAGGGAAACCAAGAGAGGGCCTGTATTAAACTGCAGTCCTCTGTGGAGATGTCGTTCCTGGAAGTGCCGCAGTAAGGGGTCCATGGCAAGGATAAACAAAAGAGGTGACAGTGGACACCCCTGACGGGTGCCACGGGTTAGTGCGAATGGGCCAGATATAGTGCCATTAATGCGGAGTCGCGCCGTGGGCCGACTGTATAGTAGGCTCGTAATAGCTATAAAGCCTGCTGGCATACCCATCCGACGCATTATAGATAGAAAAAGGGCCATTCGAGTGTGTCAAAGGCTTTTTCTGTGTCTAACAGAATAGCCGCAGCGGGAGTTTCGGGATTTATTCTGTGCAACACTGCGAACAGAGTTCGTAAGTTTAATGAGGTCGAGCGATGAGGGACGAAGCCTGATTGTGCCGGAGAAATAATAAACTCCATCAATTGTGAAAGTCTGTTGGCCACGATTTTAGCAAGGATTTTATAATCTATATTCAAGAGCGATAGAGGTCTATACGACCCACAAAGCGATGGATCCTTGTCGGGCTTTGGAAGGAGAATGATGACCGCTTCGTTTAATGTGGGAGGCAGGGATTGTCTTTCCAGGGCTTCAGCATAAACCTCAATCAGTTTTGGCGCTAGAAGATCTGAAAAGGCCTTGTAGAACTCCCCGGTAAAGCCGTCAAGGCCCGGGGCAGAGGAACCACGCAGTGCTTTAATTGCCCCACGTACCTCATTCTCCGTGATGGGTTCCGCCAGGAACTCCTGCATGTTTTTTTCTAGGAACACTAAGGCAATTTCGGATAGATAGTCCTCCCGTGCGGTTGTATCACTGCTGTGTCTAGATGTGTATAGTGCCGTGTAGTATGTAAGGAACTCGTCCCTAATATCAGTGGAAGTTGTATGAAGTGTTCCATCCTTATCACGGATCTCTGTGATGTATGCATTACTGTAGGGCGGTCTGAGGATCTGAGCTAGGGTGCGACCCGGCCGGTCACCCTCACCGTACCTGCGAGCAGTTTGATATTTACCCAAGTAAAGGATCTCACGATCCGCTGTTTCCCTGTATTCGGAAAGGAGGGCTAGTCTCTTACCGTGCAATGAGTCAGGGGTAGCGTGCTGTATTTCTGCATCTAGCGTTGTTAGTTCTCCCTCCAGCCGTGCCAGTGTTGTGCGCAGTGCTCTGAGTACCCCTGCGTGTTTGGATATGCACACACCGCGAATGTAGGCCTTGAATCCCTCCCACAACACGGCCCAGGAATCGACCGAGCCAGTATTAATAGTAAAGTAATCTTCAATTGCTTCACTGACCTCATGACAAAAAAGGTCGTCTAAAAGAGCGCGGCAGGGAAAGCGCCATTGTCTTTCAAACCCTTCGGGCGTGGAACTTGGAGACAGAGCTGAACAGGGGAGTGATCCGAGTACGTCCTAGGGAGGGTCTCCAACGCTCGATACCATGGGGACACATCCGGGGAGATCAACCAAAAATCGATCCTAGTCCATGTGTTGTGTTGACCAGAGAAATGTGTGTAATTAGTAGTGGTGGGGTTGCGCCTGCGCCAAATGTCTATCAGTGAAAACTGGTCACAGAGGTCACGGACCGCTCGCCTCGCTCTAGGTTTGGTGTCTGCGGTGCCAGACGTGCTATCCAAGCCTGGATTCAAAAGGAGATTGAAATCCCCGCCTATCATAATCAATGCAGGTTCTAGTTTGGAAAGTTGAGTGTGTAGGGAGTGGAAAAACTCCGGGGAGTCAGTATTTGGGCCGTAAACACAAATCAGATTGACCCTGTGTCCCATTACCGATCCTACCACTATAACATACCGACCCTCCCGTCCCTGATGACCAGCCGGCAGCTAAAAGGGACTCTCTTATGGATTAGAACTGCCGTGCCTCTCGCATAATTACTATAATTGGCAAAATACCTATGGGCACCCCAACTGGCAGCAAAGCGCGCCGCATCAGTGACAGGTAAATGAGTTTCTTGCAGAAAGGCGATGTCTATGTTATGTCTATTCAAGTAGTGCACTACTTGCCGTCGTTTACGTTGATTATTAAGACCCCTGACATTCCATGACAACAGGGACAAATTAGAGGGACCTGTGCTGAAACCTAGCTGTGCCATCTGAGAGTTTTAAGAAAGTCGACGAGGACAAATGTCATGGTGTGGACAATAAACCAATACCAAGGACAACATGCATGACAATCAATAAGGAAAACATTAAACCCTACCCCAAACCCCCTCCCTCCACCCAGCCTCACTACAAAAATGGTAAGGCCTGCCCCAACCTGTGAACAAAAACCAAAGTACCAATTGACTGTACAATAGTAGAACTCAATTATAAACAGGTCCATTCGAATCAGCCTGAAAGAACCCAAGGTATCCACCTAGGGGGGTGGCGACGCCACGTCAGCAGCCCAACTATGAAAAATATACTCAGTCAAGTTATATTGTGTCCCCAAGTATTGAAGGAAGGAAGGAAGGTCAAACACTCAACAATGTCCACAATGTCACCCCACACCGGAGCCAGAGAACAGGTCCACGCTTGCGACGGATCCGCTGTGCGGAGGAGACGGAGTCGTCCCTGCCGTCCCGCCGCTGGCCATTGTTGTTTTTATAGGTGCGACAGAATTCTTGGACCTCGTTAGGATTGTCAAAGAAACGTACCCGGCCCTCAACCTCCACTTGAAGACGTGCAGGATATAACATGCCGTATTTAAGGCCAAGGTTCCGGAGTGCGGCTTTTACCCCAGTGAATTTGCGTCTGGCATCCTGAACCATCACCGTGAAGTCAGGGTAAAGAGCGATTTTTGAGCCCTGCCAGGTGACGTCGCCACGCTCCCTGGCCAAACGCAGTACCGTATCTCTGTCTCGGAAGTTCATGATGCGAGCTATCAGGGGGCGAGGCGGGAGGCCCGGGTTAGACCGCGGACCGAGGGTGCGGTGGGCTCTCTCCACCACAAAGCCAGGCGTAAATGAGTCCCTCCCAAACATGTCCGCCAGCAAAGTTTCCACAAAAATGTCTAAGCGGCCCGTAGCTGTGGACTCCGGAACCCCAAGAATGCGCACATTGTTGCGGCGGCTGCGTGCTTCAAGGTCCTCATTCTTGTTGGCCACTTCCTTTAGTAGACGGTCCATTCGATCTAGTCGTTTGGTTGCCTGTGCGGTACCATCCTCAATGTCGGAGATCCGCGCCTCTGCCACATCTAGACGCCGGTCGTGCGCTTGGATCTTTGCGCCCATGGATTCGAGCGTTTTGTCCAGGGAGTCGAAGCGACCGTCCAATGCCCTGAAACCTGCTCTCATTTCTTGCATCCACTCTGCTGCAGGGGCCAAGGCTGATGCATCTCCAGCAGGGCTACCTGCCTGTTCCCCCATGTTGGGGTCTTCCTCCGCTGTTTTCTCCGCCAGTTTTTCAAATGGGAGTGTCCTTTGTTTCGGGTCTTTGCGACCCATGCCTTCGCGCAGGGACCGGAGACTGCCCAGCCGCCGCTGCTGCCCCCAGGATGCTACTGGCCGCGTTTGGGGTGTCGGGGTGGAGGAGTATCTTGAGAGCTGCTAGGCCCCGCAGTGACCCCAGAAGCTTTAAGTATGGCAATAGTGAGCTGGCAGAAGGATAGTGCAGAGGGTCGGCGGGCGTCAGAGACAGGCGACGGCCATTCTCAGTCAGGGTGCACGCATCCGCCCCTTTGAAGCAATAGCGCCTTGTGTGTGGAGACAGTGGGGCAAAGGGCACTGCTGTTGAATGTCTAGCGCATTCTATCGAGGTTCCGACCGTTTAGGTGGGGGACCGCGCGGGGAGCCACACCAGGCGCCGGGGGCATTTAGCAGGCTCGTACACTCGTCCCCCGCGCCCTCTGCGTCGCTTTCGGACCAGCCTCGCCTGCCCTGCATCAGGTAATAGCGATAGTGGGGGTTGGGAGGCAGCGTGGCCGGACCTTCACAACAGCACCTGGGTGACACTGCCTCAGCCACGGAAGCTGCGCTTATCGTGCAGAAGCGGGGGGGGAGCCGAGACAACCAAACCGGCACCCGGGCACTCACCGCACCGCAGGACCCAACACCGATCAGACAGCCGCTCCAGCCCCTGCGGGGGCAACGCTCGATCGCGATCGCCGTCCTAGGCCGCCATCTTGCCTTGCTCCGCGTCGCAGACGGAACTCGCGACAGGGCTGCTCCATGTGCATCCCATCACTCGAACGACACCCAGCTCATGTCCCAACGGATCAGGGATGCAGCGACGTCTCTGCCACCATCATGTAGGTGCTATAGGGTGGGGACAGCGCATATTTCGTCGGACTGCCGGCGGAGCTTCAATACCGCGCGGCCATCTTAGCCCGCGGCTTGGCCACGCCCCCTAAACTTCTCACCCTTCATCAACATACCATCACCACCCAAAGACAACTCATCCAGAACTTTGGTGTAAGGTCGTACCGAGACCGGGAGACAACTCTCTCTTTTGGGACCAGACTTCAATAAATTGACCACCTCCAGTAGAGTGTAAATATTCACCATTTCACGTTTCCAATCAACAGCATCAAACATACCTTTGCCCACAAAAACAGCATCATCAACCAAGGCTACAGCAATGTCCTCTTGGTCTTTGGTAGTGGCAGGGTCAACAACTAACTTCCAATCAACTGACATCCTGGAGAGACAGTCAGCTTGGACATTCCACCACCCTTGAATGTATTCCACCTGATATTGAAATTCTTGGAGTTTGGATGCCAACTTGGCGAGTCTTGCAGACCCTTTGCCCATACCACCAGGGGAAAGAATCTTAATCAAAGGTTTGTGGTCGGTTCTAAGTAAGAATTTAGTACCCCATAAGTAAGTCCGAAAGTATTCTACACCCCATGATAACAGCAAGTGCCTCCCTCTCGAAAACAGAATAATTCTGTTCTGCATTGGTTAATGTCCTGGAGGCGAAAGCTACTATACTTTCAGACCCAGCATTACGTTGGGATAACATTGCCCGTAAGCCAGTGGCACTGGCATCCACAGTAAGGATTGACTTGCAGTTTACATCAAAAGGAATCAAAACATTAGCTTCGCGAATCTCTTTTTTGATATTGATAAAACATTCTTGGTGTTGTACATTCCACATAAAACTCACCCCTTTCTTGAGCAAACCCCGCAAACAGGCAGTTTTATCAGAGAAATTCTTTACAAATTTAGAATAATATTCTATTGAGCCCATAAATGATCTTAATTGATCCTTGTCCAAGGGAGGCGGGGCTAAATCTATGGCACTGCACAAACTTTTTTTCAGTCTGACACCAGAAGCACTGATAGTGTAACCAAGATATTCAATCTGGTCTACAAGAAATTTACATTTCTCTTTCTGAAGCGTAAGGCCCGCTTTGGACAACTTTTCAAGAACAATTTTAAGAATGGCATTGTGTTCCTCTACAGATTTACCATAGATTAAAATATCATTTTGAAAGTAAATTGTGTTGTTTACTCCTTTAAAAATGTTGAAAGACACTAGCGGCTGAATTTAACCCAAAAGGCAATTGTGTAAATTGGAATGTACCTTCTGGGGTAATAAACGCTGTAAGATGTTTGGAGTCTTTGTGTAAATTAATCTGATGATAAGCGCTCTTGAGATTGAGCTTTGAAAATACTTTAGCATCCTTGAGGGTAGAAACTAACTCAGTGATGTTGGGAAGGGGAAAGGTGTCAGCTACAACACACTGGTTCAACGACCTCAAGTCCACACAGAATCTCAACTTGCCGTCAGCCTTCTTGGTAATCACAACGGGAGAAATCCAGGGAGAAGCCTCTACCGGCTCAATGACTCCAGCATCAAGCATTTCCTTGATGAGATTCTTGACTTCTTCCTTCACAACAATGGGCACGCGTCTGACCTTATGCTGTACTGGTATTGAATCTTTTTTTAGTAAGATGCGATGAGCATACCCTTTGAGCTGACCGAGCTCGTCCCTAAAGACATCGTCTGCCCCCTTAAGGATACATTCCAGACTTTCATCATCAATGACCATAACTTGCATGGGTGCCCTTGGATTGACTATAATCCGTAAATCACATTGATGCACCCACCCAAGGATGGCTGGACCGTGCTCCGCCACATAAACTTTGCCCTGAATTTTCCTGTCAGAAAAAGTAATAAGTGCCTCAAAGTATCCCAAGATATCAATCGATTCGCCTTGATAACCACCTGGGGAAATGTCTTTCGGGAAAGGTTTTCTGTCAACCCACTTTTCATTGAAAAGACATTTAGGAATAATGGTAAATTTTGACCCAGTGTCAACCAACAAGCACACTTCGCATCCATCAATAGAAAACATAGCCTTAGGCCTATTTTTCCTTCTATCATCATCAACAGACACATCCCCAGACTCAACCACCAAAATTTTGTCTCCATCAAGATCCTCAGCTTTTTCAGCTCCTTGTACACAAGCTACTGTAGAACGAAATTGCTTCTACAAACTCTGGCATAATGGCCCATTCGACCACATTTTAAACATTCCTGCTTGGCAGCAAAACAAAATTTTGAGTCTGAGTTGTGTGCACTGCTCCCACACCTATTACAAGTTTTAATGTCAGAAGTTTTAGGGGTGAAAGGTTTCCTGAGTAATTTCCCTTTGTTTTTAACTGCGGCTATAGCGCTTAAGTCATCATCAACACGGTCGTTGTCTCGAAAATTATGGAAAGAAACTTCATTAATGTCATGACTGAGATTTCTCTTTTCAAGTTCTTTCATGCACCCTTCCGATTGTTCGACAACTTTTGCTAAATCGATGGCTGTTTTGAGGTTAGGGTTCTTTGCTGCCCAAAGTCTCTCCTGGATTTGCTTATTGTTACATTGAACAATAAGTTGATCTCTTATTAGTTCATCAGTCATTACACCAAATTTGCATTTGATGGACAGTTCCCTAAGTCTAGAAATGAATTCATCAATCGATTCACCTAGTTTCTGGTGTTGCATGTAGAACTTTTACCTGTTCATTACAAGATTTTCCTCTTTAGCATACCTGGCTTCCAACCTACAAATCGCTTCTTTATATTCATCAGGCATGACTTGTCCGTTAGCTTGAAGAGCTTGAGGAAGATATCGAAAAACTCGCTGTCCCTCTTTGCCTAATGTACTTAGTAAGAGAGCTTTCTTCGTTTTGGCGGAGAAATCTTGTCCATCCAGACCATCCAAGTTATTTTCAAACATGAGGATTCAATCCTCCCATGGAATGCTAGTAGGACCAGGTTGAGCTAAAAAGTTTGGTGGTAGAACGACTGAGATCTGTGCAGAAGCCATGGGATAGCAAAAAAAATGAAAATGAAAAGAGAACTGCGAGTAAGCTCCAAGGAAAATGATTAAACTGAGAATACTTTCAGCATGTAAAAGGATTAAGCATGAAAAGCAGTGTTAAGACTAAAGCGAGATAACATGGAATAGTATGGAAAGTACCTTGAGCAATGTTGATGTGAGTGTCCAAAATAAGACAAGATGTAGTACGATATACAACTGGTGTGTATATCACCGTGAAAACCCCTATCGGAGCTTTTGCGCGTAAAGAGAATGACCGGGGCAGCCTCGGTGAACTCGTTGCTATGCAACTTAACTCCGTGTAAAGGTTACTAAGGGAATTTGCCCTGATAAGATGGCCGACAACGTTGCTAAGTAGACGCAGTGCATGTTGACGCTGCACGTAGAGGTAGAGTGTTGACGTTTCGCGTTGCTAAGAGAAGGAGTCACTTGCAACAGCGAAATACGTCAGCGCGGCGTCGATTACTCACGAGAAACGTTGCTAGGAGATTGTTCCTCGAAGAATGGAGTCTCCGTTGCCTGGAGAACACCCACGCGCTGGATGACTGGATACTGAAGACGAAGGCCACCACATCACTCACGGCAACCGCTGTGTGGAGAATGTAATCGCTGGTACGTCATTGCTAGAACATCATCGCTGGGGTCAGCTTGCCTCCTCCCAAAAGTGGCTTGCAGTAATGCCGCTACAATAACCGGAAATGGGGAGACACACCTTCACTTTTCGTTGCTGCTGTCCGCTCTCATCTAAGGTAACTGCGCTTCAAGCGATCCACTCAAAAAGCTTGAGACAGAGTGTCAACTAGAGCAGGATTGCACGCAGAGGGTCCGAAGAAGATCGTCGCCAAATTGTGGTAAACTGAAGATGCAGACACGGTTGATAAGTCTTGAATTCTTTATTCAGGCACAGAGCAGGATAAGAGCGGACTCTTCCAAGCAGGTCAGGGAGAACAACTGCCTTGGAAGAGAACACTCACATTCAAACAAGAACATAGAATGTAAGCACAGATAAGTTCTTAAAAGACTAGACTGTGAAGCATAAAAAGTATATACTACAAAGTCCAATAAAATTCATAGTTGAATGCTTCTTGAAGAGCAAATCGTAAGTAGAAATCCAATCCTTATTACTCTGAAACAACGTATAAAGAACAAGAAGTTAATTTACCCGGTTGGGTATATGTGGTGGGATAATCTTAGCCTCCGTGTCTTTAATAAAATCCAGATTTTATGCTTATCAGGCTGTGGAAAATCTACATTTTATGGCATGACACGGAGACCAATATTATGCAAGTTTAAAGTGCATTCAATACATTATCAATTACATTAGACATTGGTTTAAAATAACAGCCTTTGAACATGTTTTCATTCGACCAATCTGCCGCTTTTAAAATGTCTTGTAATCTGCCTCCCAAGATGAAAGCTTTAGAGGCCGATGCACCTCTAAGTGAATGTGCTCCAAATATAGAGATATCCACACCCCCTTCAGTCATCACATCTTTCACCCATCTAGCTAAGGTAGGGGGAGAAACGGCTTTATGTGGCATTTTGTGAAAAATTAATAGTTGAGCAACTCCGTTTCTCAGATTTTCAGTCCTTTTTTCATATTCTTTTATGCATTGCACCACACACATTCTTGGGTTTCCCAGGAAGTAAGGATAGAAAATGGTTGATGACAGAGTCTTAGTTCTTCTTTTAATATAGAAACAGACTCCTTCAGGTTGGTATGCTTTACTGGTAACAACTAAAGCTCTAACATCTGAGGTACGTCTAAAGGAAACCAGACATAAGAGGGTTGTGAGTTTGTATGAGAGTTGTTTTAGGGACAAAGATTGGTTATAACCCCAGTTTTCGAGTACTTGTAGGATCAGTATAACATCCCAAAGAGAGGTATACTTTGGTGTGGGTGGTTTTAGGACCCTTACGCTTCTCATTATTTTCCTGGTTAGTGCATTTTGGCCAACAGGTAGTCCATCTATCAAACAGTGTCCAGCAGAAATGGCTGACCTATAGATGTTTACTGTCCTATAGGATAAGCCTGACCCAAATAATTCTGTTAAGTAATTAATTATATGAACTAAATCTGTTGAAATGGGATTGATACCCCATTGAACTCACCAACGAACCCATTTATTCCAAGCCAGTTGATATGCTTTCCTTGTGCCAGATGCCCATGACTCAGATATAAGTCTGAAAGCATCTTGCGAAAGGCCAGGGATTTCCCACTGTCTCCGGAAATCCTCCATGCCGTCAGTGAATTTCTCCTCGTGGGCCTAGAATTAGAGTCTCGAAATTCGGTATTAGTAAGGGGAAGTCTATTGTCATTTCCAGTATTATTGGGAGCCATGCCTGAGATCTCCATAGTGGGGTTATCACAACTACTGTTTCTTTGAATCTGCGTGTTTACAGAAGGAATCTCGGAAGCATGGCAAATGGCGTGAAAGCATATGGCCTTAGGCCTCTCCAATTCTGTAGGAAGGCATCTACCCCAGCAGCTTTAGGGTCTGGTTTCCAGCTGAAAAACTGTGTCAGTTGTGTATTCAATCTGTCTACAAACAGATCTATGTCGAATGGGCCCCATTTGTGTTGGGTATTTAGGAATATTTCCCTGTTCAGTCTCCAATTGCTGGAGTCTCTGAAGTTCCGAGAGAACCAATCTGCTACCCCATTGCTTAAACCAGGAATGTGTTCTGCTACAACTGAGATCCCTTTGCTCAAACAATAACCGCAAAAGCCTTTCGCTAAGTTTGCCAGATCTTTGGAGTGTGGTCCCCCCATCTTGCTGACATATCGTACTGCTGAAACGTTGTCCATGCGAAGCATTACACAACATTTCATCATTCCCTGTGTGAAACTGCGGACTGTAAAGGAACCCGCTAAGAGTTCTAGGCAATTGATATGTAATTTCTTCTCTTGGGTTGACCATCGTCCCCCTGTGGAAGAGTTTCCGCATTTCGCTCCCCATCCCTCTAGACTTGCATCTGATTCTATTATTAATTTGGGTTCCTCCCCGAAGATTGCCCTCCCGTTCCATGCTTGTGCATTCTTCAGCCACCATTCTAGTTCCTCCCTTGATTCGGGATCCAGGGACAATGTCTGTGAATACGAGGGGTTTTTGCGTAGGCATTTCTTTTTTAGTCTTTGGAGGGCTCGGTAGTAGAGAGGGCCTGGGAATATAGCTTGGATGGTTGAGGATAGAAGCCCCAGGATTCTTGCTATAATTTTTAACGTAATATTCTTTTCCAATAACACTTTTTAAAATTCTTTGCGTAATCTTTTTAGCTTTTCTTTGGGTAAACGTAGTTCTGTATGAAGAGTGTCTACAACGAATCCCAGGAAGTGTGTGTTTTGTGCTGGAGTTCAGCATGATTTTTTTAGATTTATTACAAAGCCTAGTTTTTCTAAGATCTCTATTGTCCATTGGGTATGTAGAGATACGAGGTCCTTGGACTGTCCCATTATCACAATATCTTCCAAGTATATTATTAAACTTACTCCCTTTGCTTGGAGTCATGCTGCTATTGGGCGAAGCACTTTTGTGAAGCACCAAGGTGCTGAGGATAGTCCGAAGGGAGACTTGAGAACTCCAAGAGTCTGTTTTGGCACATGAAGCGGAGGTATTTTTGATGAAGGGGCCATATTGGGATGGTTAGGTAGGCCTCTTTGAGATCTAGTCTCGGTAATCAGTCCCCTTTTCTTAGGATGTCTCTTAACAAGTGTGAGAAGGTGGCCTGGTATATGCTGTCCACTAATTAAAGTGGGCACCCTGTACCAGTTCACACGGCCCTTATGATGTATGAGGTCAAAGATAACCTTTAGAAAGCTAACCTAGTGGTAGCTGTGGAGAGCAGCCTTCAGGCTTAATCTTGAAGGAATGTAAAGCAGCTTGTTTTACCAGAATATCACCTCCTGAATGACTAAATGAAGGAGAACCACACAGTAGTTATATAAAAATATGTATTTATTAATATAACACTCTCTACTATCCTCTACACGAGGATAGAACATAGAACACACAATACTGGATCAATAGAACAGTTGTAAGTAGCACAATACACAGCGGGCTCCAGGGGGAGACCGAACCATATACTAAAATAGTGGTATAACAATCACGACTTCACTAGAGACAGTGCCTAGTGCACGTAGAATCGCTGGGACCCCAAGGAACAACCCAAGGTGATGACACAGGGAGCCCACGGAGGACGGGTGCAGTGAGGAAACACGACCGCGTGCTCTGTACAACTCTATGGGAAAGTCGCAGTTGCAAAGTTAAAGTTTAAGGACACTTCTAGGAGGACTTCAAGCAACCCTTTTGGAACATAAGAGGTTCTAGAGCCAACCCACCCGTGAGTACCGTAGTACCCGAGTTATCTATCCCAGAGGAGCCGGGTGCATAGGGGTCAAGTGGTGTCGGAAACCTCCGTCGTTTTCAATGGAGAGCTGCAAAGAAGTACTGCTGCCGGGAAGGTGAAGAGTGTCCGGTGAAATCCAAGCCTGGATTCTAGGTGAGAGGAACCTGAAAGCAGAGGGGACAGAGTCTGGGCCACTTCAGGTGACCAGGGGCTCGGTAGTCGAATGCCCACCGATGTTGGGTGCTTCAGGTGCGAAGAAGGGATGCTTGACTCTGCAGCCACGAGGACCAGGAGATGTCGAGGACGACCAGGATACGGAGGTGAGCTGTCCCGCGAAGGATGTCGAGTGCTGAGGGGTCGATGTCCAGCAGGAGCACCACAAGCCTTGGCAAATGCAACCCTCCGCAGGAAGGACAAACAGGTTACGGTGTGGACCAGCAAGGTCCAGGGGACTCTCCAAGCAATGGAGAGTCAGGGCACGTCTGGAGCAACCAGGGAAGCCCAAGAGCAATCAAGATAACCCTTGCCAGGACCCACAGGCCAACGGACCAGGAGTTGCAAGGGGACCTCGAGCAAGATTGCAAAGCACCATCCCACGGAGCACTCGGTGTGAGGAGGCCGGAGATCTTTGGTGCAAATACTGCTCAGGGTCAGGATTACACGGAGTCCAATGCACAAGCTCGGGAATTGCCAACAAGCATTTGCAACTGCAAATGGACGCGGTGCACAGGGGTTCAGGGCATGCGGTCCCCACAAGAGATACTGGCCTCAGACTTGCTGGGAGGGCAGATCGACCTCAGGGACCTTCAGAAACCCACTTCATGTGTTGCTGAAATCTTCGGAGTCCTCAGGAGCTTGGGAGAAGCAAACCGGTCAGATGCGCTAAGGTGCCTGCTTCTGCAGGGGAGTGACTCCTTCACTCCAAGGGAGATTCTTCAAGTGTCCAGCGGTGTGCTGGCGGTCGTAGTATGTGGAATCTTCTTAGTAGAATCTTGTCCAAGTAAAATCCGAAGAGCTACAGTCAGGTAAGCTCTAATATACCCACGCGAGAGGGTTGGACTGATTCAGGGGACCCGCCTAGGGGATGGGCAGGACAGAGGGGTGGCTACACCCATGTCCTTTGTCCAGTTTCGCGCCAGAGCAGGAGCCAATTGCTCCCAGAACTGGTTTGAGCTGGACTATGCACAGGGACACCAATTGTGCCCCCAGTGCAGACTTTCTGGCACTCTCAGAGTGCACCCACCCAGCCCCAATACACTAAACCCTGGTCACACCTCCCTGTGACAGAATGCCTATTGTGCTGCCTTCCTCTGCTCGAGCTTGGCTCAGCAGCAGGAGGGCAGAAATGTGTCTGTGGCTGGCAGCATCCATTTTGTGCTGCCCAGGTCGAGAAAGCTGGTACCGGTAAGTCCAGTGACCCCACGAAGCTCGCTTCAGAAGGGTGGAATCATATCTCCCACACCAGTTACTGGTGTGGAGGTATGATTCCAAGGTGTTTGATATGTTTCTAAGCAGCCGTTTTTGAGATAGCATTTACCGCGAGGTTATAATGCACCTCTACCTATATGTCTGGCTGCATCACAGACAACCCGGGAGAATGGTCTCTGAAGGCTGCAGAGGGGCTCTGCTCATGCAGGGGCACCCTCTCACGTAAAACCCAGCACCCTGCCTTCAGGATTGATAAGGCCTGCCATAGGGGTGACTGATAGGTTTTTAAGTGTAGTGATATATAGATATAGTGAACCTATATCTAAAGTGATGCAAGCACCAGCTTACAGAGGCTGCTGTAGCAGACCTAGAGTTCCATTTTGCATAGCCTCTCATGGGTGGCATAATACATGCTTCAGCCCATGGGAGGCCTCTGGGGTACCTATGCCCTGGGTACATGGTGTACCATATACTAGGGACTTATAAGGGTACCCCAGTATCCAATCTGGAGTGTACCAAAGTACATACATTGCAGTTTAAAGGAGAAAGCAGATAGACTGGGGTCCTGATTAGCAAGATCCCAGTCAGACTAGTCAAAAACAGTGAGACATCAAGCAAAAAGTGGGGGTAACCATAAGAAGCAGATCCTACTTTCCTACAACAAGTATATCCCCTCCATTTTGAAATGGCGATAAACCACCCACTCGTTTAATTCTTTGAGGTTTATGACGGGTCTCATACCTTTGTCCTTTTTTTCCACTAAGAAGATGTTGCTAATGAAGCCTACCCCTGGATTGAAAGCCTCCCGAATGGCGCCTTTGGCTAGTAGTTCCTCTACCTTTTTTGTTACCAACTTTGAGTGTTCTTGTGAAAAGGTTATTTCCCTTGGTGTCTTTGTTTGAACAGGGGTGTCTATAAATTCTATTTTGTATCCCTTGACAGTTTGTAACACCCAAGGATCTTGTGTCACTAAGTTCCCAAAGAACTGGGCCAGTCTCCCTCCCACCTTTATAGTGGGAATCCAAAAGGTCTTTCGTATGACCTACCTGTTGAGAAGCCTTTCTGTCTTCGATCACCTCTGGAGCTCCTAAAACGGCCTCTTTGTCGTGGATAGAAGTTTTGGTATGAACCGTAGGCAGATTGCTGAAAGAATCTGTTGCCTCGTGCCATGAAGGGTCTTGAGGAAGTTATGCCTCGGCCGGGGAACCGACCCCTTGTTCGCCCGGCCCTACCAAAAACTCTATCATGAAAAACTTTCCTTATCTCTTTCTGAGATTTTTGGACGGAGCTAAAGATGCCCACATATTTGGCCATTTCTTTAATAAAGTTGTCGCCAAAAAGTTGGCCTTGGGTCGATGGGCCTCCTTCTTTATTGGCAAGCTCCATTAGTTTGGGGTCTAGCTTGAGCAGAATACTCTTTCTTCTTTCGTTGGAAAGAGCGGTGTTGGCGTTTCCTAAAAGGCAAACTGCTCTTTGTGCCCACTCGCGCAATTCTTTGAGGTCGACTTGCGTTTTGCTTAGATAAGCAGTCTCTGCCATCTCGAAAATTTTAGTGAGAGGACCAATGATGTCTTAGAGACGGTCCTGGCAGGACTTTAATCCTCTATCTAGCCCTCTTCTTGGGTCTTTTCCCCCTTTATTAATGAAGGTTACCACCTTGGGGTCTAGTTCAGGGGTAAGGGTTATCTTATCAGGTAAGGATGGACGTGGACATTCTGAACATAAGCGAGATCTTACTTCTTTAGGAATTTCCCTTCTTAGCCAAAAGGTAATGTACTCAGCAACATGCTGTGAAAGGGTCCATTCAGGTGACAGGGGATGCTTAATAAGGAGGGGATCAAACATACTATCCCCTAGTGGGTCTAGAATCCCCATCTTAGACCCCGAGGCCTTTAATGCCTCTTCTGATGTCCCTTTTTTTCCCAATGAGGAGTCTTCATAATCAGAGTCGAACCCTGAAGAGCAGGATAATTCTAGCTCTGGTTCATAAGTCTCATCATTATCAGATTCGCTTGAGATAGGGACAACCGGGTCTCTTTCATGCCCATCCACAGTGTCGCACACACTGATTCCATCACCGGCTGCCTCCGGTAAACCCTCATTAATGCCTTTTGATTTTTTACTTTTTTTGTGAGGGTCGTCACCTGATGATCTCTTTCTCTGCGGTTTGTTTGTCCAAGCGGAGCACCCAGGTTGTTCACTTACTTGGTTTTTCTGGGAAATAGTTCCTAGCTTCATATTGATGGTTTCATCCAACGACCCCATCAATTTTCCTATAGCCCTATTAACTATCTCCTCAAGTTTTCCCTCAACTCAAGAGTCTAATTGATCCTCAGACATTCTCTAGATTAATTATATAGGGAAATGTTAATTCCCTGTAAATAGGGTTAAAACTACAGGTGGGCGAGTAAGAAGGGTTAATTTTTGTTGTAAAACTAAATATCAGAGCAGTAGGGGGCAGTCTCGCTGTCTTGTGGTGAAGAGAGGTTGTCAACTGTCATTTGTGCTAAGGAATAACGTTTGAAAGGTGTACGTATGGTTGTTCGAAGGTACTTTCCTCTAATTGTGAATGCGAGGCTGTGCTTCATCATTTTATAAATAGATTTCCTGATGCGGTCGCGTTCTCAGTTGCGGCCGCATTGTGGTATTGTACGCGTAATTTATGGTGCCCCCGTCTTTATTATATTTAAAAAGTGCCCCGTATTATGCTATTTGAAGGGAAATAGTTTCCCCGCTCGTGTCCGAAGACCGGAGAAATGAGAGGCCCACGCTCGTGCTGCTACCGCTGCTACCGGTCGCGTGAGTCTTGTTGGGAGAGAAGAGAAGAGAGTGCGCGCGGGGCCATGCTACTGCGACCAAGGCCCCGGCGCATCATTTGAATGCGGGCCTGTCGGGGGCCCGATCAGTGAGTTTTGAATCAATATGCCTAAGGGAGATCTCCCAGTGATCTAGGGGATCTCCCTTTCGGCTCGTGAGAGTAAACGCAATAGTTGGGGGAGAATAATGATTTGTTAAGGAAGCAAGTGCATCACTAAAGAAAAGTCAGAGAAAAACATTCAAATAAACTTAAATCTAAAGGCCACTAAAGGCTCTAAATGATACGTCAATGACGTGAAATACAGAAAATATATAGACAATTCGTATATATCCCAAAAAACAATGAATTAACAATCAATTTTAGGAAGTAAAGAAAGGTTACTTATCTTGTGAGCAGCAGCAACAAAAGAAGGAAGATGGCTGCTTGTTGCTGTGCTATATACATGATTAAAATGTTTTGAAAGTTCTGAATTCTTTCTATTGTTGCTGCTGTGAGCTGGCAATAAAAGGAGATTGCATAATATTGGCCTCCGTGTCATGCCATAAAATCTGATGCAATGATACCACTATTGAGAGAATCAATGTATATGTAACCTGAGCGTGACTCAAATACAGGGAGAATCTGATGCAGCGATACCACTGTTAAGAGAATCCGATGCAGTGATACCACTGTTAAGAGAATTAATGTATATGTAACCTGAGCGTGACTCAAATACCTGCGTGTTTTTGTTAAAACTCAATAAAGATCAAATTAAAAGAAGATAGAGGACAATATGCAGACAGGTCGGCGTGTTCCCTATCTGACTTGATAATGAGTACAATTGCCACCTCATGCATTGACGCAGGAAGCATGCTGGAGTCGTATGCCTCGACATGCACCGCCAACAAACTTTCTGCTAAGAGCCATGCATTGGCCTGAGAAAATTCTGCAGGCAATCCATCAGCCCCAGTGTTTTTGTTCGGCGAACAAGTGATTGTTTATATGGATTACTACATGGTATAATGATTGGATGTATAAAGGATGTATAAAGGATGGCAGTGTTTTATATTTGACAGCCCTGAAGAAACAACAGTGTCACGAAACACCTGTTGTGTCAACTACATTATTGTCACTGGGATCTTTGGAATGGAGAATATTTGATTTGACAAAATACACTGCAACCACTTTTTCGGATGTGATGACTGATGTCCAACATGGAATAAAGATTTACCAATCAAACACTATGGATTGATTGTTTTGAAGAAAAAGTTTTTCCTCAGATCGCAAGGATTTAAAAAAAAAAACAAATATATATATATATATATATATATACATATATATATATATTATCGCTCCAAATTCTCCTGGAATACGCCAAGAAAACAGCACTCATGGGGGCAGGTTCTTCAGATTTATTTTTTAGAACCACAGGCACAGACGCGTTTCGGAAACAGCCTTTCTCGATGTATGCCAGTAAACGCCATGACCACCATTTTAAATCAACATTCATTTCCCATTTCCTAGTGCCAAAATCAACAAAGGACTTTCCGTATTGGAACGGTATATCACCGTATCCCAACGTCCCGCCATCTTGGAACTATTTCCGGGTGCCATCAAATACAGGCACGCGTTACCTAATTAATCCAAAACAAATGTTTAAACATATTCCGGGTAAAATCCCTGAACAGGCATGGGGTGAAAAATGATTATCATATCCTCTATGGATAATTCACTTCCCAATATGATATTGTTCGGGCAGGTTAAACTTACATCATGTGGTTAATACATTCATGATGTATACATAAAATCATGCTAACCTCCACCCGAATCCAAAGTAACACTGCCCGTTAAATGGTCAAATCACGCCCTGAATGGGCAATTTTATGCACGGAATGTCCAATAATATCTAATAATAATAATATTATTATATGGCTATCTAGCCCTGGATGGGCACATTATTATAGGAGTACCAGGTTGGGCCAATATAACAATCGAGATACGGTGGTTAAGCAGTTTGTGACGATTTCCCAGTTTGTGCAACAAAACACGTGTTGGCTGATCAGAAAGAAAAGACTAAAAGAAAGAGAAGATTTCTGAAACTGTGTTTATAATTTGTGTATACTTGCATTGGTATTTAATATTACTCTACAGACGTGTGCTGAGGATTTTGTGAATCAGTACAGACCATTACCATCAGCAGCCTATATGAAACAAGCCCAGAGAAGAAAACTCCAAAGGAAAGATGCAGGCAAAACACAATGACGGCAAGAAGTCATTTTTTCTCCGACATCCGAATAGCCACATATTTCACAGAATGGAAGTCTGTAGCAAACCATTGGGTTTTAGACCTTGTTTCCTACAGTCACTTTTTGAAATTCACACAAAAACCTTCCCATACACCACCTCGAAGAAGTCCCATCTCCTCATTCTCTTACAATGTAAAATTTTGCCCGTGCTCACCAAAGAGCCATAGAGGCAGTTCCTTCCAGTCAGAAAAATATGGGTTTCTATTCCTGTTTCTTTTTAATAAAGAAAAAATCAGGGTAATAGAGACTATTCTAGATCTAAGGAAACTAAACAAATACCTCCGGAAACAATCATTTCGGATGGTCACACTTCGAGAAATCCCCCAGCTCCTCAGTCAAAACACTATATGACCTCATTAGACCTCCAAGATGCCTACTTTCATATTCCTATTCACCCAAGCCCCACAGGTACTTAAGATTTGAAGTGTCTGGCAGTCACTGTCAGTACATAGTGCCCCAATAATAAGCCCCTCACATCTTCACTGAATGTCTCACCCCCCGGCAGGAAGACAACAGGGCTACCAAGTCTTTCCATATTTCGATGAATGGTTCATAAAAGTCTCTTCCCATCAGACTACCAAGAGATTGACCAAAGCTTGCCTGAAACTCTTCAGCAAATTC
This sequence comes from Calotriton arnoldi, assembly GCA_963921515.1. NCBI lineage: Eukaryota > Metazoa > Chordata > Amphibia > Caudata > Salamandridae > Calotriton > Calotriton arnoldi. The sequence continues at coordinate 2,444,037 of CAWUFW010002007.1, forward strand.
TGTGCTTAAATCTTCGCTTCAGCCATGCAGGATGATAATCTTTTTGCTCTCGACACTGTCACAGAAAAAGCATATCCAACCAAAGAAAGGTGTTCCAAATTAATACTTCTGGCAAAGACGTTGCAGAAAAGAAAGTCACTTTTGGGTCACATCTTCAAGTCACTGTTAGGAATGTTGTCCTCATGCATTCTGTTCAATTCTGGTGCCTTCTAATGAGACACTTACAGGAAGAGATGCACAAGTCATGGGTTCAAATCCAGGGCTCTTTCAACTATGTAATACGGATTACGCAATGGCTGAGAGCTGCTCTTCCATCATGGATTCAGGAAGTAAATCTTCAGGCCCCACTTTACTGCCTCAGATCTCGACTTCTTAATCATAACAGATGCTTTCCTGGAAGGATGGGACGCTCTTCTGCAAGATCTGATAATCAGTGGGAAATGGGCTCCACGTTAATTGAGCTTCCACATAAATCTGTTAGCGCTCAAAGCGGTGACATTGAGTCTCAAGGCCTTTCTTCCAGGAATAAAAGGCTCTGGTACACACAGACAACACAACAATAATGCACTATATAAACAAATAAAGGAAGCACAAGATCAGAGGCATTGTTACAGGAAGCTCAAAAATTTGGGAATGAACTTTAAAGCACCAAATAAAACTAAGAGCAGAACATGTTCCTAGTACTCACAATCGATTGGCGGATACATTGAGCAGATTGAAGAGTGCTTGTCACGAATGGGAACTCAACTAAGAAGTTGTAGACAACATATTCCACCAGTGGGGCAAACCGAATCGCGATCTATTCCAACCAAAAATGCCAATTTTACGCAAGTTGGCATCAACAACCGGGCTCGTGGGGGAATAATGTGTTTTCGATAGCATGGTCAGGAATCTTTGCCTATGTTTTTCCCTCAATACCTGCCTTGGTTGAGAAACCACTCAGCAGGATGGAGAGAACAATGTCTGATAATCTTGAAAAAGGCCAGACAGTATTGGTTCACTGAACTGCTTCTCCTCTCAGAGAAACATATTCAACTGTGACCGAATCCAAATCTGTTGGCAGTGCACCACCAATAAACAAACAATAGGAGGAGTACAACCAGGAGACAACTCAATGTCTCCAAAATACTGGGAGAAGCGCACAAGAAAGGAGATATCCTTTCTTAAGAAGACCCCTCACTCACCAACCTAGTTGGTGACATGCTTCATCATCGGGGTCCCACCCGAATGGCCGAATGCCATTCAGGTGTGCTTCGACACCTGATTACAGTGGAGCGGGTTATTTTCAGTGTAGGTGAGTGAAAAAGTGGTTTAAAAATTGGCCAGATATAACTCAATGAAAACATTTTTTTTTATTAAGGAGCAACTGGACAATATTAAAAATTACTGGTAAGACACTTTTTTTTTGGTTAAATTGACCAAATGGTATCTTTACGTGAAAAAGTGTGCTAAAAAGTGCATCAAAAGGTCTACATGTTTCAACCTATAGTTGGTAGTACTAGGTTTTCGTCAGGACCAGAAGTGCGTGACCCGGGCGGTATACACACGCTAAGGTGTACCCTGCCCTTGATCACTTTTACCTAACCATGTACTCACAGTTAGGAGACCTTTCATCCGATTGTTTAAAAGGAAAAACTAAGGGACGCAGCTTCGCGTGCCTCATGGGAGTCGGCGTCGTGGTGCTGGCTCAATTGTGCAATTGCGTATCATCAGTCACCGGCTTTTGCGCCTAAAAATACAGACCCGCCGTAGCTCCCCGAAAACCTAGTACTACCAACTATAGGTTGATGGTGCGCTACGTGCAGCCTGGAGTTGCCCCGGAAGAGGTTGGGGACACCCAGCATGTGCAGCTTCAGGGACATTTGAAGAGTGGAAAACCAGCTAGAGAGTCAATATAGAGAAAGATTACGTTTAGAATTTCCTGTTTTCAGTGTTTACTTTTTGAGAATTTCAGTGATTATTTTATTGTAGCCGAACCATCTCGTACATTAGGTGATGTACATCTGAGTTTTCACTTTGTTTTAAATGAACTACTTGCCGGCTCACAGATGGTGAGCAAATATCTTTACTGTTATGAGGAGATAGAGAGTGGGAATAGCAATGCACCTGCATCTCTTCTGTTTCTTCGGGGGGGTGAGGGGGGGGAGCAGGGGAGAGGAGGAGTGGGATAGCAGCACAGCTGTGTAAGGACCTGCTTTAAACCCTCATATGTCTGTTCATTCTTCCCTCTTGTCTCTACAAGAGGGCCCTGAATGCATGTGACGTCTTACTGCTTATGCAGATATTCGACCTGTATTGCCCCCATTGGGGTGGAGGGCCATAGAGGCAACATGCCCAAACCTGCCTAGAGCTGTGCAGTGCATCTATTATAGAACATTTAAGGTATCCTGTAGGTAACAGATTTGTATTTTAAGTTAAATAGTTTAGTGGGTTAATGATTTTGTTGCAGAGATTCTTGTGTAATCTGTAGGCTACAAGTTACAATCCTGGTGAAACAGATTCAAGCCACAGCAAGCCTGCGTGCAAGTACTCCTACGTAGTTCACCTAATAAAACTAGGTCTGCCAGATCCCAAGCCCATCAGGCATTTCAAGTGTTGGGGGAAGAGGCACACATGTCCCTCAAAACATTAAGGTGCCTGCAGGGAGCCCAGAGCCCTCTCCTGGGCCAGCTGCATTGCCATGTTCCTTTCCACTCTAGCCTCTTAACTATCCCAGCGTTTCATCCATAAGTTAGATTTTCTCCTTCAGCGCCTGCTTCGGGTTCTCATTGGCCAGATGGCTGGGATGAGGTCTGACTTCCCCCATAGTTAGCAGATATTCCTACGCTCCATCCAGAGCACGTGCGGGAGCCATCTTGTTGAGACTTAGTATCAGCACAACACAGATTGAGGGCCATCTTGGAGTAGGTTGGGTGCCTGAAAATGGTGCCAAACCATCTGTGGGTAGAAGAATTGAAGAACAAAATGCGTGGATTAACTCTATGGCATAGCATTGCAGTAGGTACTAGATGATTCAAATACGTTGTGAGTAACCTGCAGTGACCTATCATATTAAGGCTGTGATGAATTCACAGTCCTCATTTCTAAAGGTGATAATTTATGCCAAACACAGTGGTATAGTTGAAAGTACTGTTGAACCCTTTAGCTTCAACAGTAAACCTGAATTAGCATAGTTATTATACTGCTTTTTGTATTAGGAAACTAAGATGTAACTCGTGGACACTGACCTTCTAGACACTATGCTTGATAACAAAAGGTGATATGATAAACTCAGCATTGGGATATATAACATGGATGGGGAATGCATCCGCTTGTTTATCATGTTTGTCTGGTACATTTATCATGTTGAACAATCCTTCAGGGCAGGTCTAGGCATTTCATTATTGCATTTCACTGACTAAGGAATAAGTCACCCAAAGGCAAAATCTCAATGCTTAGGACATCCCGGAATGATAATTAAGATAGATGCATTGAAAACATTCATGTGATTATGTGCAATATGATATAGACTAATATATGCAGGATTATATGCAAAGTGATAGATGAAAGAAAAGTAGCCGAACCATTGTATTTCTGACTATGGCAGATGGGTGCAAAAGAGACAAAAAAATTACAAAATGTCCCATAGCACACGTTTCTGCATGTGGTTTCCAAAAAGCCAGAACAGGATCTTTTTTCTTCTGCATTAGAACTTGATTCAGTCGCCTTCACTGTTTTCGAACTATTGATGGTGTCCAAAAGCGTAGCACGTGCGGGGAAAATATGAGTGGTTTGTAATTTACATTCTTGATTCAGAGACCAATGATGAGGTGGATGGACATATCATTGAAAAATGTCATTAATATCCAGGATGTCCAGGGATGGAGACATCTCTTGCGGCCCGGCTCTTGTCAGGACTGTTAGCTGATCAATCACTAGTGGGAATGACGACCCATCATAATTCCATATTTCAGTATTGGCAATTGCAGTGCATGGTAATAGTTTGGGTTTAATCGTAGTGGTTGAATTAGTTCTTCATGTTGAGGGACGCCACAGGTAGCCTTTCCAGTGGAATATCCAAGGTGTTTGAAAACAGTTCACGCACCGAAAGACTGGTCTCCCTTGTGCAGCACTTACCTTCTGGAATCCAGTACTTACTTAGGACTGTTAATCATTTTACTTTGAGGCAAAGTATCAAATTCTCTCAGGATTGCTTTTCAGTGGGATAAACGCAATTCATGTTCTTGGTTGAACTGACTAGAAGGAAGACAAGGATGGCACAGCCCGTGATCAGAAGATTTAGTTGAAAATCTACCAAAAAGACTTGAAAACTGTGCGCCAAAGAACGCAGGACTGAGTCCAAACGTAGTTTTGAAGCCGGTCAGTAAGCCACATCCAGTGCCCGTTGTATCTGATGAAAAAAAGATGGTGTGCATGAGATCAGCAAAGTGAGTTGGAAACTGAGTTTGCAGGAGTTTTTGAATCCCTGACACAGAGGGGGCCGTCTGTACGGCAAAGGTTTCTGCCGCTGATGTTAATGACAACTATTTGTGCATATGATTACTGCAAGTTTGTTTAATGGAACAAAGCACATATTTCTTGGATTTTTTTTGGGCCAAGGATTATTTTCAAATTTTAGAGGAGGGGGGATATAAATATAACCACAACATTTTACTGTTCTTTATACAGTTAACACGTAGGAGAATCCAGCGTCCATGTCGCAGCATGTTTCGTTTGTCCTTATGAGAACTGTTATTTAGAAGCATATAATAGGAGAGAATAAATGGTGCTGCTGCTGCTAATAACTTACAGTTCAAACCTGTCGTCAGTGGGACCTCCCATGCGTGGTAAAGGAAAACATTGTGTATTTTCTCAAACCAGCATAAGAACCTGTGTTTCTGACATTCCTTCAAGTGATTACTGCACGTAGGAGCTACATGATATGTGGGACTTCTGCCGCAAAAAAACTGGGGGGCATATGTACAAGGAGTTAACGCCGCCGTAGCGTCAATTTCTTGACGTTACGGCAGCTTTTTTTTTATCGCCCTATTTATAAGTTGCCGCTAAAATCGGTTAGCAGCAGTTTTCTAGCGAAAACGTGCATTTTTAAGATAGCCACTTCTGTTAGCGGGAGTTAACGAAAATGAGATGCAAGGTAGGCGTCCCCGTGTAAAAACTGCTGCTAACCCCACTTCGCGATATTTACAAGCAATTCCTTGTATGGTGCAAAGCAAAAAAAAACTGCCTCTAACTGCAGTTAGAGGCAGTTTTTTAAGACCAGAAAATAGCTGGTCTTAAAAAGGGTGCAAACACTTGGGGCCTCATTTCAGAAGGTTTTGGTGCTGGACAGCGCTGCAAGGAATGTTGCTGCTCTGCCCTGCGACAAAACTACAGGGCAAGAATGCGCACCATCAATAAGATAGGGCGCATTCCTGGGCCTCATTCATGAAAAGTGTTGCATCGCTGCGACAAAACAGCGTTGCAACACTTTTCACTATGCCCTTCTTGTGACACCATGGATGCGCTGTATTTACTGTACAGCGCTCCATGTCTAAATTAATGACAGATACGTGTGGAATCCTGACGTATCTGTCAGCGTAAAAGTCACGCATTGCTGCAGTTGTGGCACAAGCATGACGCAACTCCAGCAATGCATGGGGCCAGCCTATCCCTGTTGCACTGCGTCACCCTTACGCCTGCCATGAAGCAAGCGTAAGGTACTGACACAGTGGCGTCCTACAATTGTTGCAGTGAAATCTGATGGATTTCACTGCGCCACTCCTAATAGGCTTTGTTGCGTGGGAACGTCCACCCTGCATACATCATACCTGATGCAGGTATAATGTGGCACAGGGCTTCACAAGGTCACGCATATGCCTAGATGCGTCACTTTGCAAATACGGCGCAGCGTGGTGCAAGAATCATGCTGCAAGTACGTCAAGGAAATGACGCACCGGCGGGGTGAAACTGTCAGAAGGGGCTCATGAATAAGCCCCCCTGTCTTTTTCCCCTAAGTTGGCTCACAATGGCTGCCATGCACCAACGCAGCCACCCTTGCGCCCTGGCGCACGGCTGACTGTGTTGCGGAGTTGATTGATGTTGTGGCTCCATCTCTTTTCGAGACGTCTACAGGTGGGGCTGGACTAGTGGAGGGTGGGAGTGAACCAGTTGGCCTTTTTGGAGTGTTGTTTGCATGGTCTTTTCTTGAGGGGTGCCAGGGTGTCGACGCAGTTGGAGATCCATCGGTGGAGGTTGCGCGCTGCGGTGTTAGCGTCTGTAAGCGTTGGCGGAGTGGTGGTGCTGAGGGAGTTGACGGGAAGTTATTCGGTGGCCATGATCCAGCCCCGACGGCGTGTGGGGGGCAATGATGGCGATGGCGATGGTGTACGGTGGGCGTGGTGAAGGCATGATGTAAACAATGATGGTCGGTACAGGAGAGTCCTGTGGTGATGCTGTAGTTGAAGTTCCCCCTGGTGGAGAAGACAGGCTCGAACGTGTGTCAGGCTATGTGGGTTGCTGCGGTGACTAGCTGCTTGAGTCCGATGTTGGTGAGGTTCCCCAGGAGAGGGATGGTGTTCTGGTCATTGGGGTTGTCCAGGTGGAACTTGAGGTCTCCAAGTAGGATGTAGTCGGTGGATGGGAGAACCTGGGGTGCGATGAGGTGCACAATGGCAACGGTGAATGGGGGTTCATGGTCCGGGGGGCCTGTAGATGAGGGTGCCGGGGAGGGTGGTGTTGGTCCGGATCTGGAAGTGGAAGTGTTCCATGGTCACCGTCGGCTCATTAGAGTGCGTGGTCAGTCGGAGTGTGCCTTTTCCAGACAATGGCAATGCCTCCTCCTGGCGATGCATGAAGAGGTGGCTTAGAGGAGGTCCCAGATTTCTGTTGCGTGTTTTTGGAGGGACCGCACGTTGAGGAGGATGCAGTTGAGCCGGTCGGCTGCGCTGTTGTTCAGCTGGGTGGCAGGAGGCGCTGGTGTACTGATGTCGCCGAAGGTGCGTTTGCAGTTTCGACAGGCCCAGGGTGCAAGAGAATTCTACAGTGTTGCTAGATGGCAGGCAGTGTGGCGTCCAGGGTTAGTGGCGAGTAGGGTGCGGGCGTCGTAGCGGTGGAGTGTCCGAGAGGAAGGGTCCTTGGAGCTGGGCGCGGTCCAGGGGCGGACGGACGTAGATGGGCTTGCCTTTGGCGCACCAGCGGCTGCCATTATGTAGTGCTGCGTGGGGGACTGGCCAGCTGGGAGGCGGGAAACGTGGGAAAGGACTCTGGATGGGGCGGGGACGCGGGGGGATCACGGATAGTAAATATATTTTTTTTTAAATTCTTACCTTGAGGCCGAGTACTGCGTCTTCTGTGCTCCTGCTCTCCTGAGTCTGCTTCCAGGAACAGGAAGCAGGCAGCCAGACTCCCTCCCCTAAGCCAATCAAAACGCTGCAATACGGTGTTGTGATTGTTCTTGAGCGCCGTGCCGAGGCGTTCAGCCAGGGGCTGGAGGGGTGGGCATGTTCTCCATGCAGGCTGTAATGCAGCCTTCATTGCAAACAGGGATGTGCGCATAACTGCTTTGGGCGGCCTGAGAGGGTCGACCAGTCATTGCACACTTGAGTGGGCATACCACTCCACCCCTGCCCTGCTCCGTGGGTAGTGCAGCCCCACCCACTCTCCAGCCCGCAAAGGAAACATAGCATGTGTACATCAGTAAGTTATCATCATGTTATGTTTCCTCTTCTTGCACTGCTTGAAAGCAGTGGGGTGACCCTCTTCTGCCACAGCGGATGAGCCTCCACTGGGGGTGCGTCATCCACAGGTGCTAGGCTTGGGCCGGCCTCGACCCCCGGGCTTCCTCCGCTACGCGTCCCACCTTCTCCTCACCTGGACATTGACACCGTGGCGCAATCTGCTGCACTCTCTCCAAATCTGTGACTCAGCCAGCAGGAGCCTCAGCCCGGCGGGATTTCACATGCCAGGGTACAGCAGTCGACGCCAAGTTCGCTTGTGAACCTCCGGATGCAGGTCATGCAACAGGGCCCCCTTAGGCGAGAAGTTGCAGTGCTCCCGCCACACAAGTTCGGCGCAGCTCAGGGCCACACTCTCCACAGCGTCCGGCCAGCGCAACATCCTCCGGCCTGTGATGCAGAGAGACATGGCCCACCATTGGTTATCTCCTCCGTGCACCCCGGTGTAGTGGTGGCGCGTGGTATGCAATGCAGACCTCCCAACTTTGGTGCGCAGGAGCGCCTCTACTGTTCACAGTTTCAAGGGGCACCAGGCAGTCTTCTCACACAGGTCAGCAACTTGTCTCCTTGCGACCTGACAGACTTCACCACCAGGTAAGGGTGATTGTCAACGCCTCTATGTCTACCACCACGTGCCAGCAACTCCACAGCACCCCCGCATCCCACTCCGGGGCCCAGACGCAGGCCCAGCGAGGCCTTTGGGCCCCGGGGACTGTCCGCGCTTTCAAGGTTTTGGATGCCATGGTGTTGCAAGGAGTGCACAATGATTAGTGATGCATCACTGGTTTTGCCCAGCGATGCGCCTCTTTTCATGATTGTATCCCTGGATTTCCTCTTCCCCTGGGACTCTGGCTGGTCATCCTGGCTGTTGGGGGCTTGGGGGGGGTAGTTGATCTGTGCTGCACTTGGCCCTGGCTGCTCCAATCTGCATTCCATTGGTTTTGTTTCCTATTTTTCATTGGGGGTGGACTTATAGGCTATTTTTGCCTCTAGAGGCAAAAAAACTCACGTTGGGCTGACTAACGTGAGTTTTTTGCCCGCAAATTGGCCCTTTGTCAGTTTTCGCCCGTTAACGCCAGAATTTGTATCGCCTTCACGCTAGTGTTAGCGGCAGTTTTCACCGCAGCTACCTGGAACTATCGCCATGTAGTGACGTATTGTAAATACATCGCTACCAGGGCAATAGTTTTTGGTGATAGGCCGCGTTAAGGAAACTGCCGCTAACTAGCATTAGCGTTAGTTAACGGCAGTTCTTGTACATATCCCCCTGGGTGTGTGTCTTCTTTTTTACCCATCATTTTTTTGATTGAAGTAAATTTATAACATTCAAATGCAGCACTCCCATTTATGAACTGCCATTACATTTTGCAAAATGTTAGTGTTTATAACACCCAATTTAGCTGTGTGATATCTCACATCTGAGCCTGTCCATATTGTAAAATACTTAAGTCTTATCTTACAAGATTATGGGCTGTTGACGTTATATTACTTTTTGGGTCACTCATTTGGAGAGTGTTTGGAAGCCAATGTCAATCTTAAATGTGGTTTGCATTATTTCTCTATCAGTTTTCCTAATTCTTTCTCCAGCTTTTTTTTCGGAGTAAGTCTGCTCTTCATTGTAAATGGCATCTACTAACAGGGACACAGCGCTTTTATGTTTTTACATAATGTGGACCCATGAGCAAATCTCTAAAATCCATCTTTTCACTAATGGTTGACTGGTTCTCTTCACAGCTCCAAGTCTGCCATCGCTAGCACAGGCTGCCTACACCGAATCTGGTAACAATTACACATGTGTATTTAGTATACCTGAGGTTTGAGTGATTGGTTAATAAACCAGAAGTCATGAAAAAAAATCTGTTCATAAATACAGTAGTATCAGTTGGTCATAGGGCTACCCCTTCAAATTAAAACGCAGTACATAATAAGTACCATTCTGAATCATTTCATTCAGTTCAGTGTCTAATATCTTTCCTCCGCTGCCAACACAGAAACTGTGTCACTTTTGGAATATAAGGTGTTTTTAAGTCTCTAGCAGACCCAAATCCCATACAATTTGTCTGCTGGACTGTTTTATTGTTCAAAATTATGTTTGTGACATGTGCAGCTGTAGATACACATGCTCTGCATACTCCTGCCATCTAGAGTTGGGCTTGGACGTGTACAACTTGTTTTTCTTCGAAGAAGTCTTTTGAGTCCCAAGATATAGTGACTATTTCCATGCGTGGTTATGCGCATGGTGATCGGCTCCATTGTCAGATTGTTTTCTTCTGCCGCCGGGTTCGGACGTGTTTCTCTAAAATGTGGCAGCATTCGTCGTCAGGATCCTAAGGTGCTTCCACTCCTGTTGGCAAGAGACAACTGCATTTTGCACTCATTTGCTTCTGTTGCAGTTCCGTCTATTCAGCACCTGATATCTCTTTGACGCTTTGTTTGGGCCCTTGCCCCTCTCAAGCCCTTCTCACCGGCCACCGACTTCGAGAATGCGCAGACCGTAATGGAAAGGACTCCCTTCCAGTACTGTCCACAGTGCCACTCGAAGTACTTGTGGCAAGATCACCATCCTTTCTGTAACTTCTGCTTGTTGCAGAGCACGACGAGACCTCCTGCCCCATCAGCCGTGCGTTCAAGTCCAAGAAGACCCTCTGGTATCGGCGCAATCGAAAACTTGCTCAATGCTCTATAATGGAGCAACAAGACAAGGACACCCCTGACATCTTCAGTGAGGACGTAGATGGGGAAGCGGGTGCCTCAACGTTTGCCAAACAACCAGTCTTGTTCAGCCCGGGATCAAGATCTCCTTAGGGCTCCGAGGCCGAAAACCACCCGCCACTGGGCCAACATCCAAAGACGTGAATTGTGAGTACTTTTACCCATCATCACCGACAACAAGTCAACCACCGCCACTTAGGGGGTCGGCTGTCGAGCCCACCACCAGCACAACAGCCTTCCATGTCACCACTGCATCCCAATCATGGCTGGCACCGACATTAGGCTTTAGCGCCAATTCCGACTTCTTCACTGGCGTCATAAACAGCCGCAAAAGGACACATTTTTCTGCATCGCAGATCCCTCTACGCCATCTGCTTCATTGGAGCCAAAACACCATTCGGCTTTGAGACCTGCTTCAAAGCTGAAACATCCGTTGGCGCTGAGTCAACCGTCTGCAGTGCATTCCTTGGCAAACTCCGAGAATCACAATCCCACAATTCTGCAGCTCCTCCAAGAGGAGTTAAACAGTAGGGAGTAAAGACTTCATCCACCTGCAAATGGGCAAGATTTCTGCCAAACCACCAGCAAAGGTGCAGGACACTCATCCTTGCAAAAGGAAGCTTACCTTTGAGGACCAGCCTGTGTTGGAGCCTCCACCACCTCCCAAGCTAAAGAAGCATCCAGATAGGGGCATAGCCCTCTACCTTCTCATTCTTCCATTCCTCCATCCTCTCCTCTTCCTAGATTTCTTACTTCTCCACCTAAGGTCCCCACTCCTCCTCCTAAATCCCTTACTTTCCCTCCACCACAGAGGCCACCTCCGCTATCGTCGTCAGAGTAGTCCCCACATTTGTCATATGAGGAGGGTAGGCCGGTAGATCTTATGGACCCTTAGGATGCCCCATATGAAGGATACCTATTTCCACATCCCGATCCACCCTGCACACTGTCGCTACCTCAGTTTTGTGGTAAGTGGACAGCCCTTTCAAAGTTCTGTCCTTTAGGGGAACTATGGCTCCCAAAGTCTTTACCAAATGCTTGAAGTGGTAGCAGCTCATCTCCGGAGGAGCGGCATCCACGTTTCCCATACCTCTCCGACTGGCTAAACAGTGCTGGACTCATCACCCTAGATCTCCTCCGCAATCTCTGTTTCACCATCAATGTGGGATAGTGAAACTTCCAACCCTATCAATTGCAGCCCTTCCTAGGGGCAGTTCTAAACTCAGTCAGTAGGAAAGCTTTCCCCAGGTCCGTAAGGGTCCATCTTGTGTTAACTCTTTTTCAGCCAAATCACCAGCTAATGCTTGATTACACATGCGTCCACTTCTAAAGTGCCGGCGGCACAATGGTCCCAAGTGGAGAGTCTGTGGGAGAATCAGGTGTTCATTTGAGCCATCACCCATCACTCTCTGCTGTGGTGGAACAGTAACAATCTGTTTTAGGGAAGGCCTTTCCCCCAAGTGACCATTACCACAGATGCCTCTCTCATGGGTTGGAGGGCGCATTTGTGGGATATGACTTTTCAGGTCTTGTGGACACCCCTTTGATAAACCTTTACATCAATTATCTGGCATTGCTGGCAGTCCAGCTGACTCTCAAAGCTTTCTTCCGCCATGCACATCACAGAACAGTCCTGGTAAAAACAGACATGACTGCCGTGTATTACCTTCAGAAACAAGGAGACATACATTCTCCCCAGCTCTCGGTTCCAGCGCAGAGCATTTGGCATTGGGCAATCCACCACAGAGTACATCTGCTAGTGGAGTACCTTCCAGGAGTCGACAATGACTTTGCAGACCTGCTCAGCAGGATGCGGCAACAGGTCCACCAGTTGGAACTCCGCCCCCAAGTCCTACTCCTGTATTTCCAATGTTATGGGCTTCCCGACAAAAATCTGTTTGGAACTGCCAAAAACACAAAATAACCAAGCTCCGCCTCCAGGTTTCTGCACCCAAAGTCCATGGGTATTGCACTGTGGGTGAACTGATCAGGGATATTTGCTTACGCTTTTCCACCTCTCCCCCTTCTTCCATACATGGTCCGGAGGCTACGACAGACCTCCCTCACCCTTGTCCTTGTGGCTCCCACATGGGACATTCAACCTTGGTTCACAGACCTTCTCGAGTTGTCTGTAGTCCCTCACAAGAAGCTCCACAACTGGCTGGCTCTTCTAACTCAACTCCAAGGCAATGTCAGGCACCCCAAGCAGCACAACCTAGCAGTGTGAATCCTGGGGTCCTAGAGTTTGGATAGCTCAATCTGCCAGCTGAGTATATGTCCATCCTCAAAGAGTCCTGCCAACCCACTACTCAAGCCTACTATGCAACAAAGCGGAAAAGATTCATCCACTACAGCCTAACCAAACACTTTGATCCAGTAACGCCAACAGTGCAAGACATTGTCTGTTACCTGTTTCATTTGCAACGCTGAGGCCTGGCTTACACATCCATTCATTTACATTTGGCTGCAGTGGCAGCATACCTTTAGAGCAGGAAACACTTCACTATTTAGAGTCCCTGTCATGAAAGCCTTTATAGAAGAATTTAAGAGAGCTATAACCTCTATGGTACCACTAGCCCATCTTGGAGTCTCAATGTGGCTCTCACTAGGCTCATTGGACCCCACCCCCCAATGAGCTCCTTCATTCTTGCCTGCTCCAGTTTTTGTCTTGGAAAGTAGTGTTTCTATTCGCAATCAATTCCCATGGCCATGTCGGCAAGATCCAAATTCTCATGCTGGCAGAGACCTTTTTCAAGGTTCATGCTGATAAGGTAGTCCTTAGAACTAACTCAAAGTTTCTACCCAAGGTGGTCTCTCCTTTCCACCATAACCAGACAATTGAACGTCCATTGGTATTCCACACCCAAGTTTAGTAGCAGAGAAGGCCCTTCACACACTAGACGTAAAGCGGGCCCTCATGTACTATATTGATAGGACAAGACCTTTTCGTAAAACGCAACAGTTATTTCTTGCCTACACTAAACCACACAAAGGCAGTGCCATTTCAAAACCAGGGGTAGCTTGCTGACAAGGCAAGTGCATTCAGACCCGCTACGCCAAGGCCAAAAGACAGCTCCCTGCTCCACCTAGGCCACATTCTACACTCAAGGAGGCAGCCACCATGGCCTTTCAGGGTAACATCCCAATAGCTGACATCTGTTCAACAAACACTGCTGTGTGGTTGTCCTAGCCCATTAACAAGCTCAAGTGGGCCTGGCGACACTACATACACTTTTTCAGTCTTCTGCAACATCCTCTGGCTAGCCACCGCTTACAGGAGAACTGCTTTACAGTCTATGCAGCGCCTATTTATCTACAGCTACACATGCCACAAATGGAAAAGGTTACCCTGTAAGCATCTGTTTATGGCATGTAGTGCTAGAGGTTCACATGCGTCCACGCTCCTGCCCGGAAGCCTTCAGTTGTTGCAGACGCTTTACTTTATTTTACTTGACTACTTTTCCTTGCATGGCCTTCTGTCATCTCTATCCTCATCCGCCTTGCAGGAAAACAATCTAACAATTGAGCGGATGATCATGCGCAGTGCCACTCATAGGAGGCGTCACTATACCCTGTGACTCTAAAGACTTCCTCGAAGAAAAACAAGGTTTACATGTCCAAGCCCAACACTAGATGGCAGGAGCATGCAGAGCATGCGAATCTACAGCACTACATGTCACACACAGATGGCTTGCAGGGTAAGTAAAATTTTCTTCTCTGGGTATTATGAAAGCTCTAAATAAGGCTTAGGCACCCTGAATGTGCCAAGATTTTGTTCCCCAAATACTTTTGTTATACATATTTCTTTACAATACTCATAGTCTGTATAGCGAGGGTTTCAACGCATTGTGCACAATATATTAGTTTGTGATTAGTGATCAGGCTTTTCTGCAGCTTTTCTGGTTTCTGAGAGTAGGTGAAAGCACATGGGTTTGACCTGTCAGCACTGTTGGAATAAGGCATTTCTTTCTATTTATGATCAGGGCCCTGCAGTGTTCCCATTGTTTATAATTATATATCTCTTGTGTGTGAGGTAATGACCACAATGATGAAAACAGTACATGTTATAGTGATTTTCAGCATTTAAATGAGGATCTTCATTGTCAAGTATAGAATAAGCTGTCAGATCATACAACGTTTGTTTAAAAGCATCAATGTCCTATTGATCTGATAAGGAACCAGGAATTATTACTTAATCTAGTGACACTTAAAATATACCATCATTTTATGAGTTTAGTAGGCCCGGTAACCTGACGGGTGATCTTCCCAAACTACACTGTCCAGTACAGAATGCACAATGATGGTCACAGCGTGATGATCCTAACATGCTCGGTGTGAAGAAGAATGCAGTCACAATTCCTACACCACCGTTTTATCAGGTCTATGGTTCATTATGTATGTATGTAGGTATGGTTTATTAGCAGCAAGATGGTAAACAGTATGATCATTCACATCAAAAGAAAAAATACTCCAGTAGGGCAACTGTGGTATAAGACATCTGTCACACATTCAGCAGCAAAGAAGCCATTGGTGACATTGAGCATCCAATGTGCTGGTTTGTTACTTAATTGAAAATATGCATCAGAATCATTCTCATTGTACAAGTTCTTATAAAGGCACCTTTTCAGTAGATGTCAGTTTGGT